>JAZHRO010000050.1:12780000-14212500 GCA_037157565.1 Thalassia testudinum
TGTGTGAGTATGTGTTGTGTTTGGTATATATATTGTATACAATATAAGTACATAATATATGCGCATATGTATAATAAATAAAATAAATGTATGAATATAATGATATGAGTATGTAGGTCTAGTATATATATATATATAAATAGAGTATAAATAGAATTGTATATGTATGTTTAAGACTTATATATATATATCTAATCTCGAAGGCTTTAGTGACATATATATCCATCATTGTAGATATGTATATATGTTAATAAATATAGTTCTTTTGCCTTATGTAGTGTACATACTTTTACTAAGGCTATAGCGACACTTATATATGTTACTGTATATATACTATATGTTATTAAAGTTATTAGTATATTTTAGTGTATTTAGTCTAGTATATATTGGTAGTTATTTTTGTACCTATACTTAGGTATTATTTAGAATAGTTATATATAACTAACATAGAGTAGTTATACTTAGTTTTTGATCCTGCTTAGTTGTAAATATGTTTAAGGCATTATATTGAATATTAATTGATTCTTTTGTACATAATTGACTAATTCTTTCATTCTTTGATTCATTGATTCATTTTGTAAATATAATTGACCTTTTTAGAATAAAAGAACATTCTTGGAACATAGAGTGATGTATATCAATAACTGCCTCCCAGTGAACGACCTAAAATAAACCAATAAAATTTATGTAAATAAATAAAATGACACAACATCTATTTGAATTGTGACAATATACTATAACAACGACACCATTAAATCACTATTTTTATGCAACACAGATTGTGCCCAATCATAGGATACCATGGTAGGGACATTTTCACAAAAGCTCATGAAATCATTCGCAAGCCCCATGCATCTGTTCTCCTAAATTTTGGGCGAATGTGATGATAGCACACCTTAGAGCGTTTGTGTGGCCTATAGGAAAGTACTTCTTTAGGAACTCATGTTCCAAAGAAGCCCATGTTTCTATCGATGTAGTCCGTGAAAGAGTTCTATACCAGAAGGTGGCTTTGTCCTTAAGTGAAAAGAACATTTTTATCAGCAATGTGTGTCGAACATGGCCTTATGGACTCAAAGACTGGACGAGATTTTTTAGCTCTTCTAAATGCTGGAATGGGTGCTCAGAAGCAAGACCATGGAAGTAAGGGATTAAGGCAATAATGTTCAACTTCAATTCAACAGCACGACCCCCAGTGGGATAGCGTACCGCAGGCATAGGTGGTGCAACTGCAGGATTACAGTAATCCCATAGTTGAGGTCTACGACCCTGGGGCGGGGGTTTACTAAGAGATTAGCAGCTTGAGTAAGATGTTGCACCTATTTTGTAAGGGTATTCATCTAAAGTTATGTATTATACAAGTGTTGTAAGTTAGGTTGTGGACCTCTCTCCGATTGTGGTTGGTTAGGAATGTTTGGGTAAGGAGGAGGTTGGAACCTGTGAAGTGGAGGTGGTGGTGGTGGAGGATGTGCAAAAAGATGAGGAAGTTCTTCGAAATCCTCGAACTGTGCAGAATCATGATCATCCTCTGCTTGAGTAGAGTGGTGAATGGGAGTTTGAGGCTTAGGAGGTATAGGATTTGATGTGGAAGGCATAGATGTGGAAGTAGAAGCTTGGGCATCAGCACCCAAGGGAGGTACCAAGGATGGGTTCTGGGATCTCCAATCATCCATGAGTCGATTTTGAAAAATGCTTTTTAAAACACTCACAACTCACAATGGAAATCACAATCTCAATCAAGTAAAACCAGAAATCCCAATCAATCTCAGTAATCTCAAGACCAATCAATACCAGATAAGTGAGAAAACTCAAATTTTGCCTAAGGTCTTCTATGCGAAAATAATGGTACGCAACAAATGTTTCAGTATAATTGTACGCATCCTAAGTAAGACCTAGCGGTGTGCAGATGAAATGACCCACTACCTTTCTGGGTTGGTTAAGACATCTGGATTAGTCATCTGACATCTGTCCAGATGTCTGGACATCTAAAAGTAGAAGGACCGTACCTTGTTTTCTTTTTCCGCTCACACACAACATGCACACACCCCTCTCTCCTCACCCTAAACCCTAACCCTTTCCTATTTAAAACCCCCTCCCCACACCCACGCCACTCTCTCCATCACCACCAGCCACCACCTCCATATTTTCCTCCAACCGACCGCCACCTACCTCCCAACCTCTAGTACAGCAAGTGGAGAGGAAGAAGAGAGAGAGACGAAACGTGGAGGAGGAGGAGAGGGGAGCGAGAGCGTAGGACGAGCTCGAGGAGGGGAGCTCGCGGGGGAGCGAGAGCGTGGGAGGAGCTTGAGGGGAGGAGCTCGCAAAGGTGGGCTTCACGACCTCTTGAAGTTGCTAGCATAGCAGCTGTGGGTGATGTGGAAGGGGTCCACGCAGAGAAGAAGGCTCGCGGGAGTTCTGCGTACTAGATATTTTCCAGTATTAAACATCTGGAGCACATCCCAGGTGTCTTGAGTAGCAGGGGGTGATGGGTCGGCCCGAATAGGTTGTTAATATGATATTTTTATCGTTGAAATGTGTATAGTGGTTAACCTAATTCAGAGCTAACCATCTCTTTACAAAATTTTTAACCTGGCCTAATTGATTTTATCTTGTCGCTTTTAGGCCCAGGGTCGAACTCAGGGAAGTGGGGTTCAAGTCGAGTTTCTACGTTTTCCTTAAAACGCATCTCTTTCGTTCGTTTATTGTGTTTTTGGTATTTTTCTTATTTAGGTTTTTTTTCTGGTAATCCTTGTTCTTGAGGCACACCCTCAAAATTGTGTCCTTGACTTTTAGCCAAAACAGAGTTTCAAAACACGCCTTGCTACTTGCAAGATGGGGTACCTGCAAATCAAAGATTATCTTTTCACTTTTATACTTTTTTTTATCTTTTTACTAAGAAGGAAGCTAACAGACAGAAAGTAAATATAGTAGCTATAGATATATATTTATATGTAGTATATATATAAAGGGGTGGGGGTGGAGGTGACGATGGAGTGTAGCACTATATCGAGTCAGTCGACGTCTAGAGAGACGCAACCAACACGACTAGGTGCCGCGTGGAGTGTGGATGGAGGATGGATGATGTATGGGACCACGCTTTTTTTGTACGCGTGTATCAGGGAATATCAGCAACTGGTGCAGATATTCCCGCGATACAGCGTATAGTAAATAATGTGAAAATATATGTACATATGTATGCATATAAGTAAATATATCTATATATATATATAAATGTATAGTTATATATGTATAGATATATATATATAGATATGTATGTGTTTATATATATAGGTGTATAGATATATATATATATGTATGTATATATATATGTATATAGATATTTATATATGTATATAAGTATATAGATATATTACTATATAGATATATATATATATGTATATATATATGTATATAGATATGTATATATATATGTATATAAGTATATATGTCTATATATATATAAGTATATGTATAAGTAGATATATATATATATATTATATATATGTATGTATATTATATATATATGTATGTATATATATATTTATATATATGTTACTATAAGTGTGTGAGTGTGTGTGTATGTGTTGGTATAGGTGTGTGTGCGTCGGTGAATGTGTGTGTGTTGCTGTGAGTAAAGAGAGAGAGAGAAAGAGAGAGACGTCTGGAGCCGCGTCGTCTGCAGATGGCTGCCGACGTCTGATGGTCGCGGATGCAGGCGCGTCTTCGCGCGGAGAAGGTGAGGCGTCTGCAGGCCGGGTGTGAGGAAGGAGAGCGGGCGATGGCGTGCTCGGAGAGGGCGGCGGGGAGTCTGCAGTCGGTCGCGGAGGGTTGCAGAGGTTGGCAGGGGGCGGCGAGAGGGCCTGGCCTGCCGCTGCAGTGCGCGCAGCGGCCGGTCGCGGGTGCAAGGGCAGAGGCGACAGAGCAGAGGACGGAGCGGAGAAGTGCGGGGAAGGTCGCGGAGGAGCGAGGGGAGCTGCTGCTGCTGCCGCCGCCGCGGTTTGGCTGCTGCTGCTGCTGTTTCAAGCTTCGGACCTTGAAGCGGCAGCAATGGCGTGGAGATGAAAACGAAAAGAAAAGAAGACACCACGCCCACCTGCTCGTTGAAGAGCTGGGCGGTGGTGTTCCCACTGTGGTGGTGAGCACCACAGTGGGTTCTCCTGCTCGTCGGGTGTCTCCTCGAAGGAGGGCCGACGTATGGGAGGGGAAAACTGTGGAGGAAGGAGGTGGACTGCGGGTTTTGGTGCAGCAACTGCGTGTCTCCTCCCGTTCGCGAGGAAGAGGTTGTGGCTTTAAATAGAGGAGGAGAGCGTGGCTGCAAGCATGGCTGCAGCAGGGGGGATGGCGTGGGAGTGGCAGTCGCAGGGAATGGCTGCTGCAGGAGGCATGGCGTGCATGTGGGCGCGGAAAGAAGAAGGCAGCCGTGGGAATGAGAAAAAAGAAATCAAGAGGAAAAATAAAAAGGTGGAATTTGCAAGGAGGCACTTGAGATAAAATGTGAATTACGAAGCCATTTATTCATTTCTCCTCCTCTCATGATTAAATGCATGCATGCAAGCTTTTTTACAAATGCAACTACAGGATTATAATATACATAGTTAATGCTAGAAAATAGCACAAGAAGGCGTTATTATAGGCGTGTTTTGAGGTGCAAACATATACCCCCATGCCTATCTTTTGCTAGTCCCTAGCAAAACCGTATTTAGAAATGATCTTAAGCTGAAGATTTTCTTCTGAGATGATATCGGTGTGTTTATTATCGGATATTGTGAGAACCAATTGTAGGGAAGATTACCAGTACTTTAAGTCTTACATGACAAAGATTATCTCTCAGCCAGCTTGTGTTTTCGGATTGACCCTTAAGATGATTACGGAAAACTCAACTCCCATTTTCTGATTTTTTTTTTTTTTTGTGGCTCACCGGAAAACAAAGTATACAGACATTTATGAGATATACCGACTCTTTTGCAACATCTTTTTTTTTTTTTTGACAACTCTTTTTTCTTCTTTTTTTTTTTTTTGAAACACCTGTCATTATATCTCTTACAACACATTTTGAAGGAGCACACTTATTTTTCTTTTTGATGGGAGAGTTGTTTTTTGGTGGAAAGAGTCACTCCTAAACACAGGACTAAAGCCTGCGATAAAAAGTCTACCTGCACGCACAGGTAAGGACTCCACCTTTTCTAATGAACACTAGGGTTGGATCTTATGTTCACCTGGTCTTTCCTGATATGTGTAGTGTGAACCAAATTTACTTAAACTCTTAAGAAAAAGCAAACCACGGATCCTGTACTGGTGTCTCAGGTACAAGAAACGTTCTTAGTTAGGAGAGATTTTGATCTATTTCGTCAATGCTTTAAGTGAATTAAGTCGAGCCTGAGCGAATCAAGCTTCTGTGGCCTGGAAATTCTTCAAAACAGAGGTTGAATATCCATAAACACTTATTTTATTTTTTGTTTCAGCTTTTAGATCATTACTAAACACCATTTATTATTATTATATATTTTTTTTTTCTTCTTTTTTCTTTTTCTTGAATATTTATAAATAGGTGGTAATTGTCTAATACCATAAAATACCCGGATCCTATGGATGCCTGTCCACCCCCCCAAGCCAAACAATGCTATGTCCTCATATGCATGCAGGGAAAGGCAGAGGAAGGATGGAAGATCGGGTAACAAGAGCTGATGTTCAGGGTATAGATCAGGGTGGAAGGGTGGGTGGATGGTGGGTGGTGAAGAGAAAAGTGAAGTGATTGCGATAGAGGTGTGAAAAGTGATGGTGGATGGCGAGAGATTTGACATTTTCTGGGACGAGAGTGTCCCAAGCGAATCAGAAAATATATCAGGAAGAGGAAGTTGGCCCTTAGATTGGCCAAGAAGAGGGGCTTTTTGGATAGATGGATCCAAAAGGGAATAGCCCCGGTGAGTAAGATGTGGGCTCAAGGTCCCAGTGTGGATTTGCAAATCCGCCTGATTTAGTGGGAAAGAAAGGGCAATCCGGTCTTCCATAGTGTGGACCGGCGGTGAGCAGCCCGGCGATGACTCAGACCACAAGGTATGGGAAGCGGAGAAAACCTCGTCAGAAGTCTGGTCAAGTGAAGGTACAGGAATAGGGAGGGATTGGGGAATGTCACAGTTTGTGTTAGACAGGCAGTCGTCAGGAACATCGCAGCAGTCTGAATTGGCTCCAATAAGTTCGATACACGTACTGACAGTCATGTCCTCGTCACACGTGTCATCCTTGATGTAATCGCTATCAGCATGAGAGTGTGGTGCTGCAGTGGGATTAACCTGAAATCCCGGAGGAATACTCGGAGCTTGCAGAATTTGATGAACCTATTCCTGAGAAGGTTGTACCTGTGGTTGCGGATCACAGGGTACGAAGTTTTGCGGATTTGGAACAGGTTGGGCGGTAAGAGTGCCCTGAGATCGAGTCGCCATGCTTAGTTGACTGATCTCAGCAATCTAATGCGCCAAATGCTGAAAAGTGGTCATGTTCTCTTTATGGCGCCTTAACATTTCCGTCATCATTCGCCTCAATTTATCAAGAGGCTTTGATGCGTGTTTGGTTTTCTGTACACAAGGGTCTGATGGCAGATTTGCCATAGGATTAGACTGCGCCCTTGGGATGACGGGTGCAGACGATCGCATTGGTCCACCAGCGGGGTTTTGGCGCTGCGGGTTGTTGGACCATGCAAAATTGGGATGATTGTGCCACCCTGGGTTATACGTGGCAGAAAACGGGTTGTTCCCCAGGGTGCAGGCGTCTTCTATGCCAGAAGACGTGTCCGCATATGTGTCCGAGCACACGGAGGCTTGGTCCTCCATGTTGAAATACTGGCTCACAGAAGCCAGTTCCACATGACTTACCGAGTCGCTTGGCGCGACACTCGATAAGGAAGGTCTTGTAGGGTTTCTCGGGATAAGCCTGGTGTTGAAAGAATTGGAATTGTGATGAAGTGGTGAGGTGGGGGTGTGTGCCATGTTTGTGGAGGAGGAGGATGATTCGGTTCTTTTTCTAGATTTAGCAGTCAATTCAAACAGTTCAGGGTTTTGTGACCTCCTCCCAAACATGCACTACCGGAGGAAGAGTTGGGGAGATGTGTAGGGAAAAGAGATGAGAGAAATGACGCCGCAAAGGTACACTTGATTACAAATCAATACAATCAAGTTCCTAACCTCGACAGTGTGCCCTTAGACCTAAAGATCTAAGTTACCTACTATCACGAACTACGGAACCGAATGCGAGCACTGTGGAACACCGGGCCAGATTGAAAGGCCGTTTGCCCCAGTCTTAGACATCCGATAGCACGCGGGAACTCTCACCAACACGTAACCGCTACAAGCAGGTAGTTAGACCTCCAATCCTTAAAAAGGATTAAGTTACTACCAGTTTTAATTAGAAGCTTAGGGTCAAGTGATTTTGGAATGTGAAGGGCGTTGTTTACGGGTAATGCCCAAGTGATTGATTTTCAGAGTGTGTAAAACAAGCATGCAACGGGAAAATCTCCCCGAATTGAAGTTTTTGATTGGTGAATGGTTTTTAAAGTTCATCCTTAAGTAGTATGAATTTTAGGATTTTGCTGAATTACCAATTCAACCAATCTCCGGATTTTGCAAGAATACAGGTTTTCTTTCTAAAGACCAAGAAACCCTTCTTCAATTATCAGTTAGTTAATGCATGCTAAAATGCAATGGGCTACCATAAATGGAGATTTCTATGTGTGGATGCGCGAATCAATTTCATACCAATGTAAAAGGGAGCCAAAGCACTTCAATTAAAGTGCTCCCAATCACCAGAAAGATGTCCACACACAAGGCTTCAACCAACAGATAAAGAAACTAAAATTGTTGGGGTTGAAGTATTTAGGATCGAATCACAGGCAAGTTTGAAAAGTCGTGGTGGAGTTGGAATCAACTCAATTCCAAGTCTCTTCACCAAAAATGTGATCCTGAATTAAAGATAAGTGAGGCAAAAGAGGGATACAAGCAATCTTTTTCTTTTCCTCAAAGAATACTTCCTACGGCGAAAAATCTAAGAATCAAGATTCTCAGATTTTCGCTATGCGAAGTAAGGCGGGAAATCCCGGGGCAGTGGGAGTGAAGACAACCAATCAAACAAGTGAATTTTAATCCACTTGCCCCAAGAAATCTCAAAAAGTTTTTCTAATTTTTTTTTATTGAGGTGGCAAGTTAATCCTGGTTTTCTAAGAAAAGGAAAATTTACTTGTTCGGCAACGTGTGCGAAGCTCCAATGCTGTGTCGACGTCTAGAGAGACGCAACCAACACGACTAGGTGCCGCGTGGAATGTGGATGGAGGATGGATGATGTATGGGACCACACTTTTTTTGTACGGGTGTATCAGGGAATATCAGCAACTGGTGCAGATATTCCCGCGATACAGCGTATAGTAAATAATGTGAAAATATATGTACATATGTATGTATATAAGTAAATATATCTATATATACATATAAATGTATAGTTATATATGTATAGATATATATATATAGATATATATGTGTTTATATATATATGTATATAGATATTTATATATGTATATAAGTATATAGATATATTACTATATAGATATATATATATGTATATATATATATGTATATAAATATATATGTCTATATATATATAAGTATATATGTCTATATATATATAAGTATATGTATAAGTATACAGATGTATATATAAGTAGATATATATATATTATATATATATGTATGTATATTATATATATATGTATGTATACATAACTATATAGATATACTATGTATGTATATATATATATATATATATGTTACTATAAGTGTGTGAGTTTGTGTGTATGGTTGGTATAGGTGTGTGTGCGTCGGTGAATGTGTGTGTTGCTGTGAGTAAAAAGAGAGAGAGAGAGAGAGCGGCGGCAGAGAGGGCGGACGCGTGCGGGAGTACTCGCGCCAGAGAGAGAGAGGGCGAGAGAGCTGGTGATGGCGTGAGTTAAGACGTCTGTGGATGGCGGCAGACGTCTGGAGCCGCGTCGTCTGCAGATGGCTGCCGAGGTCTGATGGTCGCGGATGCAGGCGCGTCTTCGCGCGGAGAAGGTGAGGCGTCTGCAGGCCGGGTGTGAGGAAGGAGAGCGGGCGATGGCGTGCTCGGAGAGGGCGGCGGGGAGTCTACATTCGGTCGCGGAGGGTTGCAGAGGTTGGCAGGGGGCGGCGAGAGGGCCTGGCCGGCCGCTGCAGTGCGCGCAGCGGCCGGTCGCGGGTGCAAGGGCAGAGGCGACAGAGCAGAGGACGGAGCGAAGAAGTGCCCTGCAGGCGCTCGCGGATGGCTGAGCGCCTGCGGGGAAGGTCGCGGAGGAGCGAGGGGAGCTGCTGCTGCTGCCGCCGCCGCGGTTTGGCTGCTGCTGCTGCTGTTTCAAGCTTCGGACCTTGAAGCGGCAGCAATGGCGTGGAGATGAAAACGAAAAGAAAAGAAGACACCACGCCCACCTGCTCGTTGAAGAGCTGGGCGGTGGTGTTCCCACTGTGGTGGTGAGCACCACAGTGGGTTCTCCTGCTCGTCGGGTGTCTCCTCGAAGGAGGGCCGACGTATGGGAGGGGAAAACTGTGGAGGAAGGAGGTGGACTGCGGGTTTTGGTGCAGCAACTGCGTGTCTCCTCCCGTTCGCGAGGAAGAGGTTGTGGCTTTAAATAGAGGAGGAGAGCGTGGCTGCAAGCATGGCTGCAGCAGGGGGGATGGCGTGGGAGTGGCAGTCGCAGGGAATGGCTGCTGCAGGAGGCATGGCGTGCATGTGGGCGCGGAAAGAAGAAGGCAGCCGTGTGAATGAGAAAAAAGAAGAAATCAAGAGGAAAAATAAAAAGGTGGAATTTGCAAGGAGTCACTTGAGATAAAATGTGAATTACGAAGCCATTTATTCATTTCTCCTCCTCTCATGATTAAATGCATGCATGCAAGCTTTTTTACAAATGCAACTACAGGATTATAATATACATAGTTAATGCTAGAAAATAGCACAAGAAGGCGTTATTATAGGCGTGTTTTGAGGTGCAAACAGGGGGATGTCCAGAGATAAAGCCAGATGTCTAAAGCATGCATAGTGCCAAGGTACGTGCTTCTGCACGATTTTCGGCCATGCAGGTCGTACTGCAGGGGATGTGTTTAGCCATTCTTAGCTCTGCACGTGCATACGCAGGGGCAGAGTGTTGGAAAGGCACGAGGTGAGCCCTTCAAGGTGTTTTTGGTCGTCTGGACACGTCGCCAGATGTTTGACTCTACTTCCAGATGACCAGAAGGAGAGTCCGACATCTAGAACTCTCCTCAGATGATCGAGGAAGGATCCGAACGTCCAAGGAAGCTGCAGGAAACCTAGGGTGAGTACTGATGTCTTTTAAGATGTCTGGGACTAGTCCCAGACGTCTTATTTTGGACAGCGTGCATGTTTTTGGCCCATTTAGGGTATAAATGGAATCGGATTTTCGCAAACGAACTACCGTTGTTTTTCACTTGAGTTTCTCTACGAGTTAGTGTCACTTGTATACAATTTTGGACTCATTTGATGTGGTAGTCAATTATATAGGTCTCTAGCCAGTCGAGTACGCGGGACCCATGGAGGCGACAGGATCTGCGATCTGAGCCCCCATTCCTCCCGTGTTTTCCGGTAGAGTGGTTTACATTAATATTATGATTTAACTAAATAAACTGCATGTTTAGAATAACTTGAATGAACCCTAGGATGAGGATGAACCCTAGGGCAGCAACAAATGAGTATGGTTTGAGCTACACTGTATACTTGAGATACATGTAAAACCCTAGGATGAGAATGAACCCTAGGGCAGGAACAAATGAGTATGGTTGAGCTACACTGTTTACTTGAGATGCATGTAAAACTCTAAATGCAAGAAAATGTATTGATTATTTTAATGTGATGCTTTGTCAGTTAGAAAATCACGAGCTGCCTGTTTTAAGAATGAAACCGATGATGTAAATAGAGAGATCGGAAAGTTTGGAACATGAAACGAAAGGAATACCAGCATGAACCCTACGGGGAATTAGGAGAACTCTTGTAGACAAGAAGTGAGCTGGCCCTTATGTACGTGGTACCAAGTAGAGCAACTGCCCTTTTGTGTAGAGGGGTGCTAGTTGCCCGTTGGGTTGAGCCCCGGGGTCAAGCCTAGTCACTCTACACCGACTCTATTTGGCCCTCGTGTACGTGGTACCGAGGTGAGCTACTTAGTGTAGGGAGGGAACTAGCCACTCCATGGGGCCTAGGGTTAGATCTAGCCGCCCTACACCGACTCTAATTAGGCCCACTGGGCAAATCGGGATAGTCGAACTAGGGTACGCTGACTGTGGAGGGGCGAGACCCCTATTCTGTTCTGAAGGGCGAGACCCCTGTTCTGAGAGGGCAAGGCCCTGAACTGTTCTATACTATACCTTTAGGCATACCCGCTAGCGGAAATGACTGACCGCGTGCCAGTGTGGGATAGCTATCCACTCACTTATCACGCGTGCTGTAGTCACCGCTACATTGCGACCGTGACCTTGGGGTGGTTGACTTGGTGTACGATTACAACGAGGGACTCTCCCGGCTAAAAGAGCACCACGTGTACATCCTACATCATGGAAAAGACTGCAATCAAGATCATTCCCGTGAGGAACAGGCTAGATCAAGAAATGATTAGATGATTAAGGGAGCAACAAATTAGAAGTACTTGTTTGAGCTAAATGAAAATGGATAATTACTTAGTTGCATTAATTAATTGATTGTCTTAATTACATGTAAATGGCTGAATTAACACTCTACTTAGCGTTCGCTGACTTCGAAAATTTTATAACCTTGTCCAATCAGGGAGTTGAGTGGCCAACACCACCGACTGTAGAGGGAGCTGGGCCTAGTCGAGCCCAGCCTTAGCTGTGTTCCCTTACTGTTTCCTAGCTCCTATTATAGTAGTGAGTACTTTGTTCTATGTAATACTGTTTCAGTTACTTCTCTGCTGTACTTTCCTCTGCCGTAGTAGTGATGGCCTATAATATTGATATACTATTCACTCTGTTTCTTTTACTGTCTCTTGATTGTTTTCTACTTAGTTACATTGCATGTGTGGATGTGAATTATTTCCTACTTTTGGTTATTTCTCGTTGGATGACTAGGTCTTGGGATTAGTCAAGGCGGGCCAATCTCGAGTCTTGCAATGGTCTGGGATCGAGTTGTAACAAGATGGTATCAGAGCAAGGTCATCCCGAGAAATGAACCAAATTATCTGAAAAACAGCCACCCACATGCATGTAACTAGGATAGCCATCACAACGTATCGCTTTGATCTTCGCTTCGAGTCTTATCTCTTGAATCTATTATCATTGACAGTTACTACTCTTTTTCCTGTGTCTCCTTATAGAAGATGCCCTGTTGGGGAGTTCCAGAGGCAGGCCGTGGATGTGGCCGTGGGCAGGGTTGAAGGGGCTGACGTGCCAGAACTGAGGCACCAGCTGACCCACATCTCCTTCTGGGCATCCAGGCCTAGGATCTCGCCCAGATGATCTGAGATATCGCATAGAAGGGGCTCCAGCAACCTCCTCGGCCACCCCTTCTTGAGGACGTGGAGGGATAGTCTTCCGTGGGACAGGGGAACCGCCGCAGCTCCGTACAAGCTGGTGGGGGAGGGGGTGATCATCCACCACCCCCAGCACCCTCAGACATTTCTGAGCACGAGCCCTCCTTGCCTGGAGGCATACCTGTTCCCCCGTTGTAGCTCCACCACGAGCTTTTCAGCCAGTTCCGGAAGTTGAAGCCCCCCTCCTTCAAGGGGGATGAGAGCCCATCTGAGGCAGAGGACTGGTTGGAGCAGATAGAGAAGGTGTTCGACACCCTTCGCCCTCCTGCAAAGTGCTACGTGGCCTTTGCCACGTACCAGCTAGAGAGCGCAGCCCACAGGTGGTGGAGGGCAGTCAGAGGCCAAGAGAGGAGAGAGCCGACATGGGACCAGTTCATGGCTCTCTTCTGCGAGTAGTACTTTCCGCAAACCTGGCAGGACCAAAAGAGGCGGGAGTTCCACACTCTCCGTCAGGGGGCGATGACAGTTAGCGCATACCGCATGCATTTCTTGGAGCTGTCACACTTCGCCCCAACAACTGCATCTACTGAGGAGCGCCTATGGAGGTTACTAAGGGGCTCCGACCTACAATCCGAGGGTATGTGAAACCCTTGAAGTTGCCCACTTTCTCTCGTGTGGTTGAGGCGGCCATGACTTATGAGGAGACCAACCCGACCGCGCGAGACACTGACGGTGGATGAAAGAGGCCCTACCAGCCAAAGTACTCATAGAGCCGTCAGGAGAGGAGGCACACGGCAGCCGCAGGAGAGCAGTCCCATTCTGTGGGGCCACTAGTGGCCTTTGGGGGCCCCAGACAGGGACCAGCTGCCAGCACCGGACCCCCGCCCAGCCACCAGTACAGACTGACTGAGGGAGGAGGCCGTGTTCCTCTCTGCTACCAGTGTGGCCAGCCAGGCCACATCAAAAGGGACTACCCATCTAGGGTTAGAGCACAGCAGATGTCGCTAGAGGCTGAGTTGGTGGCCGTGGTCACCAGGCACATGGAGGAGGATAGTAGTCACGAAGAGGGTATCGGTCAGCTGTTGCCCGCCTGACCCAGAGCATGGCTGCTTTGTCTGCACCTAGGGTCGAGGGGCGTATTAATGCCCTAACACACAGAGATGCTAGGGCTTCAGGTTTTGTGGTGGCAAGTATGGTTACTATTTTTGGCAGATTAGTCTATGTTCTTTTCGATTCTGGTGCCACACATTCTTTTGTCTCCTCGAGTTTTGCCGTCAGTTTGGGACCGGGCAGCGTACTATTAGAGGTTCCATTTCTGATTAAAGGGTCAGGTGGATAGTTGTTTGTAGCAGAGGAGGTCTTCATAGATTGCGAGGTCGCTATAGGGGGACACAGTCTTCCCACCGACTTGATTGTAATCCCGATGGAGGACTTTGGTGTAATCCTAAGGATGGACTGGTTGTCTACCTATCATGCTTTGGTGGACTATTTTGGGAGGAAGATCGTCTTCTACATACCAGAGTTGCCTCCCTTTGAGTTTCATGGCCAGCCGATGGACGGAAGATTTACGTGCATCTTCGCACTTCGGGCAACGAAGCTTTTGGGCTAGGAGTGTGAGGGCTTCTTGGCTTGTGTTGTAGTAGAGCCTAGTCCCGTGGCCAACTTTTAGAGTATTCCGGTGGTCTACGAGTATCCCAACGTTTTCCTAGAGGAATTTCCAGGACTACCGCCTGAGCGTGAGATCGAGTTTGAGATCTCGCTAGTACTGGGGACTAGCCCCATTTCTACTGCACCGTATAGGATGGCGCCGCTTGAGCTACGAGAGCTCAAGTCACAGTTACAGGACCTGTTGGAGAAGGGCTTTGTGAGGCCTGGTGCGTCCCCATGGGGAACCCCTGTGTTGTTTGTGAAGAAGAAGGATGGTACCTTACGACTTTGTGTCGACTACCGACAGTTGAATCGGGTCACCGTCAAGAACAAGTACCTGTTGCCTCGTATCGACGACCTCTTTGACCAATTAAGAGATGCTACAATGTTCTCTAAGATAGATCTGAGGTCAGGTTACCATCAGTTGAGGATCAAGGAGACCGACATCTCCAAGACAACTTTCCATACTCGGAACGAGCACTACGAGTTCTTGGTCATGCCATTTGGGCTGACCAACACCCCTGCTACTTTCATGGACATGATGAATAGTGTTTTCAGACCATACTTAGACCAGTTTATGGTGGTGTTCATCGACAATGTCCTAGTCTACTCACAGGATCAGGCGCAGCATGGACAGCATTTACGTATGGTCCTGGATACCTTGAGACGACGCAGGCTGTATGCCAAGTACAACAAGTGCGAGTTTTGGCTGAGACAGGTGACTTTCTTAGGCCACGTGATTTCGGGAGATGGATTGGCTGTGGATCCAGCCAAGGTTGAGGTCGTGCTCAGGTAGGAGAGATCACGCACAGTGATAGAGGTAAGTAGTTTTCTGGGACTGGCAGGCTACTATCAGCCGTTTATCAGAGGGTTCTCTCAGATCGCCCGTCCTATAACCCACCTGACCTGGAAGGACGTGCCATTTTTCTGGACCGACGAGTGCGAGGCATGCTTTCAGGAGTTAAAGGAGAGACTGACTTCAGCTCCTGTACTTACCATTCCAGACAATAGTGGTGGGTTCGTGGTTTACACCGATGCATCATTGCAGAGGGGTCACGTTGTTGCTTACGCTTCGTGACAACTGAAGCCCCATAAGCATAATTACCCCACCCATGACTTAGAGATGGCAGGGTTGTCTTCACGCTGAAGACATGAAGGCACTACCTGTATGGTAAGACATTCGAGATCTTCACTAATCACATGAGCCTCAGGTACCTTTTTTACCATAAGAGACAGAAGCATTGGTTAGAGCTCTTGAAGGACTACGACTACAGCATCTCCTACCACCCAAGGAAGGCCAATGTGATGGCTGATGCCTTGAGCCGAAAGGTGCCCGCACACTTTGCCAGCTTGCAGGCACAAAGTTGGAGACTCATGGAAGAGGTGGGCAGTTGCCGACCTCGGGGGTCACAGGGGTACTGTGGAGCAGTGACAGTGATGCGACAGGCACGACCAGAGCTAATAGACCGCATCATTGTGGAGTAGATAGCCGATCCGTACTTACAGACATTGCGAGACAAGGTGTTGATAGGGGACCCAGGAGACTTTTCCTTCTTAGACGAGATACTACGCATGAGGGGACGCCTATGCATTCTTGGAGATGAGGAGTTGTTGAGAGAACTCCTGACTGAGGTGCACGGGTCTCGGTTCACCATACATCCTGGAAATACAAAGATGTACCATGATTTACGACACGACTTTTGGTGGAGAGGGATGAAGCGGGATGTTGGTGAGTTTGTCCAGTAGTGCTTGGTATGCCAGCAGGTGAAGGCCGAGCACCAGAGGCTTGCGGGGTCGCTGCAGCCACTTCCTGTGCCAGAGTGGAAGTGGGAGAGCATCACCATGGATTTGGTGGTGGGTCTACCAATTACCCAGCGGGGACATGACGCAGTTTGGGTGATAGTAGACCGGTTGACGAAGATGGCATGGTTCTTGCCAATCCGAGTCACCTTTGGGCTAGTACAGCTAGCAGAGAGATACATTAGAAATGTGCTGCATCTACACAGAGTCCCTCATGAGATCGTATCCGATAGGGATACTCGTTTCACTTCCCAGTTCTGGGCAGAGTTTCAGCAAGCATTAGGGACCCGTCTGAGGTTCAGTATCGCCTACCATTCCCAAATCAACGGGCAGTCAAAGCGCACCATACAGACACTCGAGAACCTCCTACGCGCTTATGTACTAGACTGGAGAGGCTCCTGGGAGGAGCATTTTCCCCTGGCAGAGTTTGCATACAATAACAGCTATCATTCAAGCATCAGCATGGCGCCTTACGAGGCTCAGTATGGGAGGAGGTGTACCTCACCCTTGAGTTGGGTCGAGGTGGGGACCAAGTGGGAGGTTGGCCCCAGGCTGATCCGGTAGAGTAAGAAGGTGATAGAGCAGATTCACTGACGACTCCGCACTGTCAAGAGCAGGCAGAAGAGCTACACTGATAGGAAGCGTAGAGAGGTGTTGTTCAAGGTTGGGGATCACATCTTTCTCCGTGTTTCACCCTTGAAGCGATTGCAGCATTTTGGGGTGAAATGGAAGCTTGCGCTAAGGTTTATGGGACCCTTTGAGGTCTTGGAGCAGGTAGGACACATTGCTTACCAGCTTGCCCTTCCTCCCCAGCTTTCTAGGGTGCACGACGTGTTCCATGTGTCCAACCTCAGAAAATACACCGTCAATCCCATCCATGTTCTGAGCCACGAGAGCGTCGAGGTGGGAGACGACCTGACCTATCCCAAGAGGCCAATACATATATTAGACAGAGCCATCCGAAGTCTGAGACGGAAGCAGGTATCACTAGTGAAAGTCCAATGGAGAAGCCAGCGATACGAGGAGGCCACTTGGGAGACTGAGGCGGCAATGCAAGAACAGTACCCAGAGCTTTTTGAGGGTACGTCTCTTTAGATCTACTTTGATCCTCTTTAAGTTTGTTATGCACTTTTACGCTACTTTTTCCACACCCTACTTGGCTCAAGTTTTGGGGACGAAACTTCCTTTAAGTTTGTTATGTTGAAATGACCCACTGCCTTTTTGGGTTGGTTAAGACGTCTGGATTGGCCATCAGACGTCTGTTCAGATGTCTAGATAGAGGGGCAGACGTTTGAAAGTAGGACCTTACCTTATTTTCTTTTTCCGCGCGCATGCAACACGCACACACCCCTCTCTCCTCACCCCAAACCCTAACCCTTTCCTATTTAAACCCCCCCACAGCCATGCCACTCTCTCCATCACCACCAGCCACCACCTCCATATTTTCCTCCAGCCGGCCGCCACCTTCCTCCCAGCCTCCAACGCGGCGAGTGGAGAGGAAGAAGAGAGAGAGACGGGACATAGAGGAGGAGAGGGGAGCGAGAGTGTGGGAGGAGCTCGCGGGGAAGCGAGAACGTGGGAGGAGCTCGAGAGGAGGAGCTAGCAAGGGGGCCATGGGAGCTCGGAGGAGCTCGTGCGAGAGGAGTCGAGGATGCATGCGAGGAGGAGGAGCTCGCGAAGGTGGGCTTCGTGACCTCTTGAAGTTGCTAGCGTAGCAGCTGCGGGTGGCACGGAGGGATCTGTGCAAAGAAGAAGGCTTGTGGGACTTCTACGTACTAGATATTTTCCAGTATCAGATGTCTGGAGCACATCCCAGACAACTGGAGTAGTAGGGAGACGCCCGAAGCTGAAGCTGGACATCTAAAAGCACGCGTAGTTCTAAGTACATGCTTCTGCACGATTACCGGCCATGCAGGCCGTACTGCAGGGGATGTGTTCAGCCGTTTTTAGCTTTGCATGTGTGTATGCAAGGGCAGAGCATTAGAAAGGCAGGGTGTGCCCTTCGAGGTGTTTTTGGATGTCTGGACACGACACCAGACGTCTGACCGTACTTCCAGACGATTGGAAGGGGAGTCCAATGTCTGGAACTCTCCTCAGACGATCGCGGAAGGATCCGGATGTCCAAGGAAGCTGCAGGAAACCCAGGGTGAGTACTGACGTCTTTTAAGGTGTCTGGGACTAGTCCCATACATCTTATTTTGGACAGTGTGCATGTTCTTGGCCTGTTTCGGATCCAAACGGAATCGGATTTCTGCAAACGAACTACCGTTGTTTTTCTCTTGAGTTTCTCTACGAGTTAGTGTCACTTGTATATGGGTTTGGACTCATTTGATTGGGTGGTCAATTGTATAGGTCTCCAGCCAGTCGAGTACACGGGACCCACGTAGGCAACAAGATCTGCGATCCGAGCCCCCATTCCTCCCGTGTTTTCCGGTAGAGTGGTTTACATTAATATTATAATTTAAACAAATAAACTGCATGTTTAGAATAACTTGAATGAACCCTAGGATGAGGATGAACCCTAAGACAGGAATAAATGAGTATAGTTTGAGCTACACTGTATACTTGAGATACATGTAAAACCCTAGGATGAGAATGAACCCTAGGGCAGGAACAAATGAGTATGGTTGAGCTACACCGTTTACTTGAGATGCATGTAAAACCCTAAATGCAAGCAAATGTATTTATTATTTTAATGTGATGCTTTGTCAGTTAGAAAATCACGAGCTGCCTGTTTTAAGAATGAAACCCGTAATGTAAATAGAGACATCGGAAAGTTTAGAACATGAAACGAAAGGAGTACCAGCATGAACCCTACGGGGAATTTGGAGAACTCCTATAGATAGGAAGTGAGCTGGCCCTTGTGTACGCGATACCAAGGAGAGCAACTGTCCCTTTTGTGTAGAGGGGTGCTAGCCGTCCGTTGGGTTGAGCCCCGGGGTCAAGCCTAGTCACTCTACACCGACTCTGTTTGGCCCTCGTGTACGTGGTACCGAGGTGAGTTACCTAGTGTAGAGAGGGAGTAAGCCACCCCATGGGGCTCAAGGTTAGGTCTAGCCGTCCTACACCGACTCTTGTTAGGCCCACTGGGCAAACCGGGATAGTTAGATGAGGGTACGTGAATTGTGGAGGGGTGAGATCCCTATTCTGAGAGGGCAAGGCCCTAGACTGTTCTGTACTATACCTTTAGGTGTACCCGCTAGTGGAAATGACTGACTGCGTGCCAATACGGGATAGCTACCCACGTGCTTATCACGCGTGCCGTAGTCACCGCTACGTCGCGACCGTGACCTTAGGGTGGTTGAATGGGTGTAGGATTACCACGAAGGACTCTCCCGGCCAAGAGAGCACCACGTGTACATCCTATATCATGGAAAAGACTACAATCAAGATTGTTCCCGTAAGGAACAGGCCAGATCAAGAAATTATTAGATGATTAAGGGAAGAACAAATTAGAAGTACTTGGTTGAGCTAAATGAAATGGATAATTACTTAGTTGCATTAATTAATTGCTTGTCTTAATTACATGTAAATGGCTGAATTACCACTCTACTCAGCATTCGCTGACTTTGAAAATTTTATAACCTTGTCCAGGTCAGGGAGTTGAGCAGCCAGCACCACCGGCTGCAGAGAGAGCTGGGCCCAGTTGAGGCTAACCTTATCTACGTTTCCTTACTGTTTCCTAGCTTCTATTGTAGTAGTGAGTACTTTATTCTATGTAATACTGTTTCAGTTACTTCTCCGCTGTACTTTCCTCTGTCGTAGTTGTGATGGCCTATAATATTAATAGACCATTCGCTCTACTTCTTTTACTGTCTCTTAATTATTTTCTGCTTAGTTACATTGCATGTGTGGATATGAATTATTTCTGCTTTTGGTTATTTCTCGTTGGATGACCAGGTCTTGGGATTAGTCGAGGCGGGCCGATCTCGGATCCTATAGGGGTCTGGGATTGGGTCATAACAGCAGACCTTTAAAATCCACTCGGTATTTGGATAAGACCGGCGTGTGAATCCAAACCCTGCGATTGCACAAGGAGATGAGATAGAAACCCATGTGTTCGTGTTCTTAGGTGATCGTGTAGTGTGTACATGATAATCAAGCAATAGATTTTGGTGGAAACACAATAAGGGTTTCAAGCAAGTTATTATGTCTCCTAAATTAGATTTGATATTTAGAAATGTCTTTCAGGCAACTTATCTCATTTTTTAATTCTTTTCAAGCAAATGATGGTCTTTTTATGTTAGTCAAATGTAAGAGATTGCAGGAGCTAGGGAAGGATAGAAAATGCGTACTTGACTCCAACAATTCTACAATTGATGCAATTTGATTGAAATGAAATCTAGCAGGTAGATATGCAACCTAAGTATGGATGCCTAAAGATATGCTGCTGATAGATAAGAGATGAAATTTTTTTGGTATTTTTGATTTTGTAATTTTTTTGGATTTTTGATAATGCACAAACAAAATCAAATCAAAAAAGAAATCGATACAGAAAATCGAGTCAATGAGAGATGAGTAGAGAGAGAATAGAAAGAGTCCAAAGAATCCAAATTATTATAACCAATGTATGAGAACAAGCTCACAACTTCTGCCTAACAAAATATCCTATGTATATACCTAAGTTTAAACTACACTATACTAATCTAAGAAAAACCATGAAAATGCAGCTCTGTCAGGAAAAACTCTTCCTAGAAGTCAGGTCAGAGTCATAGCGAATCCACTAGGAAGAAGACTCCTCCAGGAAGACGACACTACTCCTCCTACTCCTCAAGTGCTACAAAAACACTAGATGATTAGTAACACAATTATATACAAAAACAAATCAAAGAATAAATTGAATAAAGGAATCTATATACAACAAATAATATGAATGAAAGAATCATTATATACAAACAAAACAAAAACATGTACAAATTAAAAATAAAAGAAAACTTTTGGCGTATAGAGAGTTGCCTCCCCATCAATGGTGAAAAAATTTGATCAACGACAAAATCGTGTTGCATAAAAATAGTGATTTAATGATGTCATTATTGCAATATAATGTCACAACGCAAACAACTGTCATGTCATTTTATTTATTTACATAATTTTTACTGGTTTATTCCAGACTGTTCACTGGGAGGTAGTTATACATTACTCTCTATGTTCCAAAAATATTCTTTTATTCCAAAAATGTCAATTATAATTACAAAATGAATTAATGAATCAAAGAATAAATGAATGGGTTAATTATGTACAAAATGAATCAATTAATTCTAACTACAATGCTTCAAACATATTTACAACTAAATAGGCATCAGAAACTAAATAAGACTACTCTATATTAGTTATGTGCAACTATCCTAAATAATACGTAAGTATAGGTACAAAAATAACTGTTAATATATACTAGACTAAATATACTAACATATACTAATAACTTCAGTAACATATATAAGTGTCACTATAGCCTTAGTAAAAGTATGTATGAAACATAAGGCAAATGAACTATATTTTCTAACATCTATACACATCTACAATGACGGATATATATGTCACTAAAGCCTTAGAAAAACTTATATATAAAATGTAAGGCTTATACTACTCTACCTATATATATATACTCACAGTACTTAGGCATGCTCAACACTTAGAATTTTTAGGCTTTGCACACACCTAAGGGTTTTCAGCTTCCAACACTTAGTCATTTTTCGGCTCATCTCCTCCCTCACACGGCTCTCCTCAACTTAACAAAAATTTGGTTTATTAATGGGCAAATTGGATTTTTCATAGGATACACAGCACCTCTAGGGATAGGATTAAACCACTACTAGACCTAGTTCTAGTTTTAATCATGTGTATTTTTGTGCATTCTTTCAAACCCATTTTAGGCCTACAGTAGACCCACTAGGCCCACCACTATGCACACGGGCTCTTAGCCCACGTGCTCAATACATGCTCAGATCCATATGCTCAGAGAGAGGGCAGAGGTCTAGGGCTATTAGGTGCGTCCGGTGCTTGACGACTGGCCTATCATCTAGTGGAATTCCATTTATACCACAATGGCTCCTCGTGCATCCACGATGTGGTGCTATGTTAGCATCAGATTAAGCGCACATGAGCATATTCTAAAGGTGATTTTGGCCTCCAAATTGAAGGCCTTAATGAAGTCCAATTGACAAATAAATTATATGGTTGTAAAGCCCTTACATATTACTACATGATTATATAATTAATTTACAAAAATAATTTATTTAATTATATATAAAAATTAGTTAAAGCTAGGGATTTATATGTGATAATTTAGGGTTTAAATCCTTAATTGATGTACAAATTGATAAGTTAATCATGCAATTGACTTTATAAATAGTTAATTAACATATTGAGATATTTATTATACATTCTAAATTTATTTTGGAACATTTATTTTAATTTATATACATTTAAATACACGTTAGATATACACATAATTTAGTTATAAATATTATTATACAGTATAAATATATTATTAATTGGTTGAAAATATTTAAAATTATTAGATACAAGTATACAATATAAATTACCTCATTAATAACTTAATTTACCAATTGATTTTATTTTAACTTAATAATTTACCTAATTAACTTAATTACCCACAATAAATACATAAATAAATAAATATACATGAATCATACAGTACATAATAATTACTTAAATATGTATGTATAGTAATAGATATGATTATAGGTATGTACATAGTTATTTATAATTACTTAGTATTATATACATTTAATATAATTAAATAATTAGATAATTATATACTTACAGTATATATAGTTTAACTTAATATAAATACTTATTTAAATAAATATAATACAGATATAAGTTATTTGTATACATTTAAGTTACATACCTTACTATTCACATTTAGCTTAGTATTAAGTTATACTTACAAGTAAAAATACTATATACATGGTATTTTTATATATTTTTTATATTTTTGAGTTTTTATGGTATATGTATACTCTATAGATATAACGGAAGAGAGAGAAGATGAGATGAGAAAGAAGAGTTTCTTTTTGTGATTTTTTAATTGTTTCTTTTATTAAGTTTCAAAGTAAATCAAACCGTCGACTGGTATGTTCTACCAAGCTGAGAGTTCAGAATACTTTGCAACTTTGCAATACCTAAAGAAATATCTGATCTTACTTAACGTAGGTTTATTTTATTTTTTTATAATTTTTTTATGATTTTTATTTATTTACAAAACTAACACAAAAGAGAGTTGGAGTAAGTTGAAAGTATGAAACCTAAAGTCCCTTTTTGAGTTCTATGTGCTGAAAAAATGATATAAGCAAACAAAAATCTCCAACACAACACATGGAAGTTGTCTGAGTATTTAAACAAGATTTTACATTGAATTTCACTCAAATTTCAGAGTAGACATTTAGAAACAAATATAATATGTTGAAAATGAGTTTCAAACATCAATTACAAGCAATTCATATGAGATTTTAGCCAACAAAATGTACATGAATGCTTGTTTCATGAAGTCCTAACAATTAATCACACTTACAGCTCATCCAAACCTCATAATCAGCTCAAATTCTCATAAAACTAGCTAATCCAGTGGCTGTAGCCATGTTGCTGCTCAATTCGGCAGCTGATGCTGCTACTACTATTTAAATCAGCCTCTACTGATGTTGCTACCTAAGTGCGTAGCAATCATAGGTCCTAATTTACCTGGATTAAGTTAGATCCTAGCTTAGCTTAAGAATAATGCATGCATAAGCATTATATTTTGCATCATAGTTGATTTGTTAGATTTATGAATAATAATGTATATTATGTCCTAATTGAGAGGTAATAATAATTGCAGGTAATTCAGGGTCGCAGATGATAAATTTGACCGTACGGATCTATTCAGGATGATAACGGGAGTCCAATGCTTTCGAGATCGTCATGATTGGAATCTCATAACAGCTTATGAAGTCCATGGAAGAGCAAAGGCCAAGAAGCAAGTGGCGCAAATCTGAACCTCAGATGCCAAATCCGACCGCACGGATGGATCCAGATCAACAATCGCAGTCCAACGGCAAATCAACTCGATCGGAGCCCTGCAGCACCATTTACAAAACAAAGAAGATGGGTGGCCACGATGACACCACGTAGCGTCATCATAGCTGCCCAAGACTGCCGCCCCTATCCACTGAACCACTTGCTATGCACCTTGTGGGTCATTGGATCGCCATCCAACGACCACAAATGTGCCACGTCTACCGGTTTCCACGCTCTTCATCAAGGAGAACATCTTAGCCGTTGGATTTCCATCCAACGGAATCCAACGGCTTAAGGCAATTGAGCCTTGAAGTAGAACCGTGACCATCCAAGGCCACAGCATAGCGGTTAGCGCGCTCACACAATAGCAAGCGACATAGGGTAGAGGCGTGCGGAGGGGAAAATCAGAAAGGTGGTGCACGTAAGCAAAATTGAGCGTGCGATGGCAATCGGGCAGTGCGAAGGCGGACTCATGGATGCATGCGTGTGTCCATGCGTCGTTGTATGCAAGTCTGATAAGGCAGTGCGGCTCGCATTTAAGTCGCCCGATTGTAAGATAGGATGGCTGAGGTGAATTGTGCGTGCACGTGCGCGATGAAGATTCAAAGGCGGAGAGCAACGTGCTCGCAACCATGTGATCAGGGTCTAAAGGCCCAGCGTGCGCCACGTAGCGCAATAAGAGGCAACACATGCGTATAAGTTGTTATGAAGTCTATTTTGGGATGCAATATGATCCGTTGATCTCCTGATCAACAGATCTGATGGTTCCAAGGCTATTGCACGAGTTAGCGGCCCAAATACCAGCTTCGCCCCTCATTTTGGCTATAAAAAGAACCCTATAGCTCCCATTTGAAGGCATCTCATCTGCCAATCAACGGATCTCTTCCTCCATCTATCCCTCCAGACATCTTCAAGCGCTCTCTTCCTTTAAGGCATCCATGAAGGCCACCTTGGTGCACCGTTGCTGCTCTCCCTAATCTCTCTAAAGGCCACCAAGGACCACCCTTGTTGCCCTTATTCTATTAGATAAATTATTGTTTTAGTTCTCGTAGTTTTTTTAGTGATTCTTTTAGTTCCAGTTATTCTTCTATCTGAATAGCTTGATTACTATCTGAATAGATTTGCATTATATAAATATCCTATTATTCTAGTTCTAGTTAGTTCTGAAGCAATATTACAATCAAATCATTTTTTGCCTCCCTGGGTTCTATCGGGACTCACCATCTTGTTATATTTATTTGTTTCGACGTATTTCCGTGCTATACTACAACGTAATTATCTTAAAACGTGATTTCATGCCGAGAAAATTGGTGCCGTTGCCAGGGAGGCATGAAGATTCTTGATTTAATATCTAATTTAGTGTATTTTTCTTTGATGTGCAGGTATGAAACATGGATCTACGCACGCATTGAGTGTAGGTGATGAAAATCAGATGCATATCAATAGGGATTTAGATTAGGATTTGATTTCATATTAGGATAGGAGTTATTTGAAAAAAAGAAAAATGATTAGGATTTTATTTGTTAAGTAGTTAGGATTTGCTTTGCATAAAAAAAAAATCAATCAATTTTGCTTACTACTATTTTTAGGAACTCAACTAGAAATTAAATACGAAATTGAAAATTCATTTGCCGTGTTTCTGGTGGTCCAAAAATTTTAACATTTGGGTAGGTGCTAGATTTTCAAATTACCATTTCCTTAAAAAAATTTAATTTGTGGACTTTTTAAAAATTTATGGAGTGCATGGGATTAGATAGACAAAAATCCAGATTTCTCTAAAATTCAAAAATCAATTTCGAACAGTACACAAATCTGATTGACTCAAAAATGGTGGGATTTGAAAGATAATCAAGTTAGCTTTTATTATCATATTTTTATGAATTTTTGGATCACATTTGATATTGTTTCAAAAAGAAAAACCAACTTAGGGTCACAATCTCAAATCTGACCCCCTGTTAGTTAAAAATTCATATATATTTATTTGAGATAGTAAAAATTTTGAAAAAATATTCTCTGGAAAGCTTATTAAAGAAGGAATCTTCTTGCAAATTTTCATATCGTTTGGATTCCAATTATATTTTATAGAGTATTTTGAATCTAACTATGGTTTGTTTAGTCAATTGCATGAACCTTAGGTTTAACCTTTAGGGTCATGTTTAGAGACCGCATTGGACTAGCTTGGACTCAATTGAGTTCAGTGATTAATCAGTGAGTCAAGTCACATTGCGGACCACTCATCACACACCCAAATTGAAGAAGAGGTTAAAAAATCGTAAAGAATGTCTTAATAACTTGTATTCATCTTTTAACTACTGGATGGTCTCAACCTCTTTTGCCAAACCTAGCGTCCAACCCTGCGGAGTAGTGTCAAATGACCACATCTAAGGGGTACAAAGGAACCAAAGGCAAAAGCCGAAAGAACATTCCTCTTAGTTCCCTTGTAACAGACTGGCCGAGTTAACTTAAAGAGGCGGGGATCATTTTCAGTCGATTTCTAGACGGATTTTCTTTAACAATTTAAACTTAACGGAATATCTGGTCATCTAATTCTAAAGGACTAATTTGATTAGCAAGGCCTTAGCCTTGTTTGTCTTGGCTACACCAACCCTTGTTGTTGGTGTATGCAAGGAAGAAGGTCTTTGAGACCTAAACTAGTTGGACCTTGGGAACCAAACTCGAAGCTGCAAAGGCAACTTTCGCCCAACTCTTCTTCCCAACCCTTATCTTCCTCTCGATTAGTTGAGATGGCTAATCTTGGTCCTGGGCTGGGTCAAGGCCCCAAAAATATGGACCCAATGGCTCATCTGGAAGCCAAGGTTGAGGAATCAAAATAGAGATATGAGCAGAGTATTGATAAGATTCTCACCACACTGGACAGGATGCAGCATCGACCTCGCGGAGAACAACTGCAGGACTTCTATGATCCACCGGCTACGATTGTGGCACATCAAATCCATATTCCATCAGGTGGAGACGCATTCAAGCTAAAGCCAAACATAATAAGTCTGATTCAAACTCATTTTCATGGAAACCCTTCCAGCACATTGAGGATCTAAGTCGAATCACAGAATCAGTTCGACCCAGAAATATTGATATAGGGATTGTTCTCATGAAACTTTTTCCATTCTCTCTTAAGGATAAAGCTTCTTATTGATTCAAGACCATCGGGAGGCCAATTGGAAGCTGGGCAGAATTTTATCGTGAATTCCTCCAAAAGTTTTTCTCGATTGGTCAAACAAATGCGATGAGGCATGCAATTACAACTTTCTCCCAAGTCCCAGGGGAGAAATTGCATGACGCCTGGGATAGATTTCATGGCCCTCTTAGGAAATGCCCGCACCATGGTGTACCCAGATGGCACCTAGCACAAGTCTTTTAGTATGGGCTGGATGACACACATCGGTACATGGTCAATGCATCTAGTGGTGGGAATTTCCTTACAAAGGACAAGAATAATGCATTTGAACTGTTCAAGTCCTTAGCAGAGAACTCAATGAACACTGCATCTATGAACCAATTCCAGCGACTTGGACAGCAATGAGTTAGTGTCCATGAAGCTCATGCCAAATTTGCCCGAGCTGATATGGACATTATCACCAAGAAGTTGGATAAGGTGGATCTGCTCGACAAGAAGCTCGATGAATTGATTCGAGCTAGACCTGGATTTCATGGCAATTCAACTGCATCCCACTCTTCTTTTGCATCCTGAGCCCCTCTTGCTCGAGTACATCTACTCACTTGAGATGTATCTTCTCCATCTTCATGGGATCCTGCATATCAAGAACCTGTGAATAATCTAAATCTAGAACCATACAATCAGGGTTACGCACCCCATAATGATTCTAGTGCGTATTCCTTTGATGAATATGCGTCACAGACATCTTCAGCCTACGAAGATGTCAATGCTATCCAAGGATATGGGTGTAATAACCTGTATTTAGAGATGTATAATCCTGGTTGGTGCCAACATCCTAGCTTTTCCTAGTCTGGTAACTCACAAAGACCAAATCGAGATCCACACTACCTGACCAGACAATATGGGAATGCGCAACCCATCTTAGCAGTAATCACGCTCTATTTATCGGTCGCTACACCAAACTGCCAATCACCCTCCAAAGCAAGCTGACCCTTTGGAGTCATTAAAAGAGGAATTGCAAGAGTCAATATGGAAATCGACTCATGATAATTTGCATATTATGAAGCCTATGGCTAATTAGATACAGAGCATACATAATACACAGAATCAGCTGTTGCAGGAGCTTAGATCACAAAGAGCCTTGCCCTCCCAACCTGTCCCTAACCCAAGATATGTGTAGAACTAGGGTGCCCTGCCTAGGTTCCAAGCACCACAAGGACAGGCATATGCTCTTTTACAAGCACCACCTGGTTATGGACAAAATCAGCCACCTCTACTGCAATATCCCACCTATTCTGCCCCTTCCACTCCTCCGCCACCTCATGGACAGTACGTTGATGCAAAGGCTGTCACTTTGAGGAGTGGAAAGACTACACAAGACCCACCACCTAAGCAAGTGGGTCATGATTTTTCATGCCCTCTACCATAGGATGGATCGCCACCTTTTTCCTCTCAGAAGCGACCTACTGTAGACAAGGACAAAAGACTAATTAACCCTGAGATTCCTATCCCCTTTCCCGAGGCTCTGATGCGAGATTTAGCCTAGAAAAAGGATACATAGAATTTCGAGGACCTAAAAACTATGTTCAAAGAGGTTCACATTCAGGTCCCTCTCCTCGATGCAATAGATCACATCCCTATTGTCGCTAGGTTCTTCAAGGACTACTGTACCTTGAAGCGACAACAGAAAATCGGACGACAGGTGCTATTGTCAAAAGAGGCTAGCGTCGTGATTCTAGCTGACTTACCACCTAAAAAGAAAGGCCCTGGCACCCCACTCATTTCCTGCTTCTTACAGAATTCTCCATTTGATGGAGCCCTTCTTGATTTGGGTTCATCCATCAACCTAACTCCCACTGTAGTACTTGATCGATTCCGATTTGGGGAGTTGAAACCCACCTCGATTACCATATAGTTGGCTAACCGATCGATAAAAACACCGAGGGGGTGGTTGAAAATGTGATCGTAAAGGTCCATGGATTCTGCTTTCCAATGGACTTTTTCATTCTCGATATGGAGGTTCCTCCTAATTTCCGTGATGCACCGATTATTCTAGGTCACCCATTTTTGGTGATAGCCTGCACAAACATTGACTGTGCATCCGGGTGTATGGAGATAGCCCTAAGAAATAAAAACTTAAACTGGACATATTTAGGGCATCACGAAGCTTCAACTGTGATCTAATAAAGGATGACGGTGAAGATGAAGACTCGACTTTCTGTGGGAACATTGGGCTCCTTTGCAATGACTCAATGTCACATTCATCTTCACTGTTAAGGTTTTTGAATCTTGATCCACACAGGACTGAGGTTAATGACATGCACATTTCATCCCACGAATCTAAATGTCTGGGGTGTTCATCTGATCACAACATCCCAGATTCTAATTATCCTTCCCCGCTAAGTACCAATTGGCCCCTACTGAGGCAGGATGGCGTGACGACGACAAGCGGATTTCCCGTTAGTGCAGTCACAACCAACCTCTTCACAGGAGCGGAATCAGTGAGAATTCATGAAAACTAGGATAATTAGATTTTCGTTATTGATTCTTTTCCTCCCATGCACGAATCTGCTTCCCACCCACCCGTAATTAAGTTGAAGCCCTTACCTGATTCGCTCAAGTATGTGTTTTTGGGTGATAGTGAGACATAGCCGGTGATTATTAGTGCTCACTTGACCCCAGAACAAGAGCATCAATTGATCTCTGTATTACAAGCACATTGGGCTGCTATCGGGTGGAGCATTGCTGATCTCTATGGGATTCGTCCCTTGTATTACACTCATCATATTTACAAGGATGAGGGGGTGAAACCTTCTAGACAACCCAAGAGGCAACTGAACCCAAATATGCTGGAGGTTGTCAAGAAAGTGATCATTAAATGGCTAGATGCGGACATTATTTATCCTATTTCCAACAGCTAGTGGGTGAGTCCCATTCAAATTGTGCCCAAGAAAGTAGGACTCACCATAATCAAGAATGAAAAGGGCGAATCCATCCCAACCAGCACCACGACTTCGTGGCGGGTTTGCATCTATTATAGGAAACTGAACATGGCTACCAAAAAAGATCATTTTCCTTTACTTTTTATTGATTAGATCTTGGAAAGGTTAGCCAGGCATAGCTTCTTTTATTTTCTGGATGGATACTCCAGGTATAATCAAGTTGTGATCAACCCAGAAGATTAGGACAAGACAACTTTTACATGCCCCTTTAGAACATTTGCTTTTAAGTGGATGCCCTTTGTCCTCTGTAATGCACCAGCGACATTTCAGCGTTGTATGATGACCATTTTCTCTGATATGATTGGGGACTATTTAGAAGTATTTATGGATGACTTCTCCATTTTCAGAGATGATTTCTTATCTTGTCTTAATAACCTCACAAAGATCCTGAGGAGGTGCATAGTAGTTAACCTAGTACTTTCATGGGAGAAAAGCCATTTTATGGTGAGGGATGGTATTGTACTAGGTTACAGATCTCTTCTAATGAACTCGGGGTTGATCAAGCTAAGTCTGAAATCATTTCTCGATTACCTCCACCTATCTCAGTCAAGCAGATCAGATCATTCTTAGGGCACGTCGGATTTTACCGAAGACTCATTCGAGATTTCTCGAAAATTGCCCATCTTTTGACAAATCTTTTGGTAGCCGATGTCCCCTTTAACTTCAATTCCTCATGTCTCATCACTTTCGACACCTTACGGAGTGTTGTATATAACTCACCTATTCTCTAACCACCCAACTGGTCTCTCGACTTCAAGATTGTAACGAACGCATGCCCCAGACGTCTTTTAAGACGTCCAGACGTCTTTTAAGACGTCCAGACGTCTTTTAAGACGTCCAAACGTCTGACTAGACGTCCAGACGTCTGACTAGACGTCTGGGATCATTTCCAGACGTCTGGAAATCCGTTATCTTCCACACGCGCAGGTCGTCTGCGCGTCTGAGCGCGCAGACCCGCATATTCGTTTATTCCCTGCGGCTGCAGACACCCTGCCGCGTCCTCTCTCCTCCTCGCACGGCCTTAAAAGGCCACGCCTCCCCTCACTTCCGTCACCACCGTCTCCTCCCTCTTCTCCTTCAGCCAGTGAGCGTGAGCGCGAGCACGAGGGCGGCAGCGGCGGCCGCAGTGAGCGCGGAGGAGGTGCTGCGTGCGAGAGCGGAGCTCTGCTGTGAGGGTGAGCTTGCCGGGGCTGCTAGGGCTGGCCAGCGGAGGGCGCAGGGGGCGCGGAGCGATGCGGAGGGAGGACTGCTGCGGTCTGAGCAGCAGGCGCGCGAGGTGAGACGCGGGCGACGTCGTGAGCGGAGGCCGAGTGGCGCCCTGATTCTGGAAAAATTTCCAGAATCAGACGTCTGGGTTGATAGCCAGACGGCGAGGGCGACGTCTGGAAGACCATCCAGACGTCTGAAAGGTGAGTTTTCCGTCTCCTTCTTCCTTCCTGTCGACTGACCGTACTGAGGGAGGGAGATGGGTGTGCATAGGCTTGGTGATTCTCCATCCATCGCGAATCAGACGTCTGGTAGTAGTACCAGACGGCGGAAGCGACCTACAGACGTCCGGGGTGACCATCGGACGTCTGGGAGCTAGGCCAGACGTCCCCGCAGACTTCTGGACGTCTGGGAAACCACGCTGAACAAGGTAATTCTCTGATCCACTTTTTAAGACGTCTGGAAGAAGTTCCAGACGTCTGATTTTGCACAGTGTCGTCGTTTTTGACCCGTTTAGGGCCCGTTCGGGTTCCGTTTTCCGCGATTCGAGTTGCGTTCTTTTCAGAATTAATTCCTCTACCCATCTACAGTAGCTATACACTATTTTGAGACACTCCTTGTGTTTGATCCTTGTGATAGGACCCCGTTCTGTTGCAGTCTCGGGGGTCGCGGAGGCACGCGGGATTCCCGACCACGCCCCCATTTCTCCCATTGTACCTGGTAGAGTGGCTTTAAGTTATTAATAAAATCTGTTAAATTATGGAACCATAAATAGAACCTAGGGCATTGCATGAATCCTAGGAATGAGAAATAGATGGAATGATAGCTCCTAGGTGTTGCATGAATCCTAGGGCTGGAAAACTAGATTGTATGATAGATCCTAGGATATGGCATGAATCCTAGGATGGGAAAACTAGTGGAATGTATAATACTGCAGTCTTGGAAAATGGAAAGAGATATAAAGCTGCCTGTAATTTGAATTAACAGTTGCCTGTTGTGAATAAATAACATGGTTGAGAACATGGATTGTAAGAATGTGAAACTGGAAAGTGAAACCTGGATGTTTGAGTAAAAAGGATGGAACCCTACGGGGGAATTAGGAGTGGAACTCCTGGAAAGAGAAAGGAATGGAACTGAGATGTAGTTGTGTACTGTCTCTTGGGTACGTAGTACCAAGGGAAGTACCTGTACCTGTTTAGTGCAGAGCGGAGCCAGCCGCCCCAGGGACCCGGGGTTAGGACTGGCCACTCTGTACCGACTTGCTGGCCCTCGCGTACGTAGTACCAAGGAGAGCTACTAGTGTAGGGAGGTACTAGCTACCCCACGGGCCCCGGGGTTCTACTAGCCTCCTACACTGACTTGTTTAGGCCCACTGGGGCAAACCAGGGTAGTCAGGCGAGGGTGCGCGGACTGTGGAGGGGCAAGGCCCCGGTTTGGTTACTGTGGAGGGGTTGGACCCCTGTTACTGAGAGGGCTCTGCCCTGGACTGGTTCCGTGCTGTGCTTTGGGCGCACCCGTTAACGGAAACGAATGACCGCGTGCCAGTACGAGTTAGCTACCTGTGCGTTTATCACGCGTGCCGTAGTCACCGTTACGTCTGTCAGTGACCTTGGGGTGGTTGACTGAGGGTAGGATCACCACGGGGGACTCTCTCGGCCAGGAGAGCACCACGTGCTACTTCTACTTTTTGGAAAAGACTGCAATCAAGATTGTTCCCATGAGGAACATTCGAGATCAAGATAAAGATCTGAGGAATAAATGAAATAGTGAGACAATTGAAAGATGTGAATAAAGAAAGTAATGGAACATAACACCTACTGTACACTCTACTGTTGTCTTTAGTTTTAGTTGCCACTCTACTCAGCGTTTTGCTGACGTGTTACACTCGTTACCTTTTTCAGGACCAGGTGTTGAGCAGCCAGGGTCAGCGGCTGCAGAGGACACTGGGCCGAGTAGGGTCCAATAGAGTTACCACTGTCTCTTGTACCTCTTTTTGTTACGTTGTAGTGAGTAGTTCTTGTTTCAACTGTACTTTCTTTACCTGCAGTTCAAATTATATTATGAATGTTGTTCTACTGTTGTGGTGGTACATACTGTGGTAGTTTCTTTCCTTACTGCTGTACTTTCTTACTGTTAGTTATATTCATGCTGAATGTGGTTTATTTTACTGCTCTTTTGGTTACTTCCTCGTTGGACGACTAGGTCTTGGGATTAGTTGAGTCGGTCCGGTTCTCGTGTCTCGTAGGGACTCGGGAACCGGGTCGTTACAAAGATGATGTGTGATGCCTTCAACTTTGTTGTCGGAGTCGTTCTAGGCCGACATTGGGAGGGCCATCCATTTGTAATTTACTACGCTAGCAAGACGCTGAATGAGGCTCAGCGCAATTATACGGTGACTGAAAAAGAGCTACTAGCCGTAGTATTCAGGTTGGAGAAGTTTAGATCTTACTTACTCAGGTCAAAAGTGATTATTTTCACTGACCATTCCACCCTCCGGTATTTGTTGTCTTGTCTTATCTTATGGATCCTTCTTTTGCAAGAATTTGATGTCGAGATCCGCAACAAAGTCAGAGCTCATAATGTCATGGTGGATCACCTATCTCGACTAAACCCTGGACACATCCCATATTCCCGACCTATCTCAGATCAATTCTCGGATGAGTCTCTTTTGGCTATAAATTCTATTGAGTTCCTTGGTACGCTGATATTGCAAACTATCTTGTTGCAGGCAAGATTCCCGCAGGGTTATCCAAGGACTAGAAACTCAAATTCATTTCAGAAGCCAAATTTTATTTCTAGGATGACCCCTTGCTCTTTCTCATCAGGGCTGATTAGATCATCAGAAGATGCATCCTCGACTCCAAGATTTCGAGTGTGCTATCTTTTTGCCACAACGATGCTTATGGTGGTCATTTTTCCGGTAGGAAAATAGCTGCAAAGATTTTGCAGTCAGGTTTTTTCTGGCCAACCATTTTCAAAGATACACATGAGTTTGCCAAATGCTGTAAGCGATGTTAGTCGATCAGTTCTATAATCCGAAGAGACATGATGCCTCTCCAATCGATTTTGGTTATAGAAGTGTTCGACGTGTGGGGCATTGACTTTATGTGCCCTTTTCCGAACTCACATGGCTTCGAGTATATACTTCTCGTAGTTGACTGTGTCTTAAAGTGGATTGAAGCCATCTCGACAAGACAGACTGATCATAAGACTGTTATATCCTTTGTTCAGGAATTTATTTTTGTGAGATTTGGAGTTCCCCGCACTCTGATTAGCGATGGGGGCAGTCACTTCATCCATGCTCAATGGGGTACATCACCGCATTGCCACCCCATATCATCCACAGACCAATGGGCAAGCTGAAGTTTCTAACCATCAAATCAAGCTTATTCTTCAGAAGATGCTTAGATCAGATAGGAAGGATTGGTCCGATCGATTGATCGATGCACTTTGGGCATATCGAATCGCATACAAGACCCCAGGTAGAATGTCACCATACCGCATGGTGTATGGAAAAGCCTGTCACCTTGTTGAGCTAGAGCACTGCGCCTTTTGGGTAGTGTAGAAGTGTAATTTTAACCTCGATGTAGGAAGTTATGAGAGGAAGCTCCAGCTCAGTGAATTAGACGAAATTCAGCGGGAAGCTTATGAGAATGCAAAGATATACAAAGATAAGACTAAGGCTTTTCATGACCACCACATCTGGAGGAAGGAATTCACGCCTAAACAGCAGGTTTGGTTATTTAACTCTCGACTCAAATTCTTTTCGGGAAAGCTCAAGTCCAAGTGGACGGCCCATATCTGGAGATCCACCCATATTCTAATGGGGCAGTCCAAATTATGAACCCAAAATCTAGGCATGTTTCTACGGTAAATGGCCAACGCCTCAAGCCATTTATGGCCCAGGAACCTCCTCCTATAATTGAATTTTCGCCCAGCTAGAGACATTAAACTCAGCACTTAAATATATATAGATATCTTCTATACATAGCATATTTCATTTTTGCATATTGTGCTGCATATTGTGAATATCATGATTGTGTTGGCATAAGCCGAATGACAAATCAAAAGCAAGTCTAGGTGATTTCTATCCACTTACGCACTGCCTTACTTTATTTTCCTAATATTCATGCATGAGGACATGCAAGAACTTAGGCATGGGGGGGGGGGGGGAGGGGGGGTAGTACATATAAACTGAAAATTTATCTGCCAACACCTTAGGAGATAGATTTTTTTATCAAGAGGTTCTATTATGGATTTATTCTTTAGTTGATTTCTGAAATTAGAACCCAGTACAATTTCACACTTGCACGTAGAATTTACAATGGATCCATTGTGAAGACCGATAGACATCTTTAGTTTGTCGAGAAGAAGCATTGCTTTTTCTCTTGAACCCTTAGACAGTAATTAGGAAGTCAGTCAAACCATCTTCTAGTAGATCCACCAAACATTTACGAGGTGAGAGTAGAGAGTCTACTAGTGCTCTAAGTCTAGTACAAGGAATCTTAATTTCTGGATAATTGGATAATGATACTTGGAGTTAGGCACAGTTTCGCTCTCGGTTTCTGCATACAATTTCTTTGTGTGAATTTTTGTGAGAACCACCAAATAAGACAAATACACGGAGAGCGGGTTTTAATGAAACTAGGACTAAGGTGGCTGGTTACGACTGTCCGTTACGGAATCCTTGGCTGAAGGAGGGTGTTAATGTCAAGGTTCGAAATACGTTGTCACATCCATTCCTTTTCTGGTGTCGAGAATAGGCACTTCCACCAAATAAGCCACCCGATATCCTCTTGAACATCACCAATCCCGAATAATGCCTCGTAAATAAAAGTGGGTATGTCATAATACGATGTGTTGTGTTGGTAGATATATATATATGAAAAAAAAAAAACAAAGAAACAAAAAAAGAGAAAGGAAACAAAAATCTTGAAAAACAAAGTTTGAAAAACAAAAAAAAAAGTGTTGAGTTCTATTTAGTTCATGCACATTGAGGAAATAATACCTACTACCCTTACGATCCACCAAATATAGCCTTGACCTATTTTTCCTGTATTTCTAACTGCCCGAATACTCGCTAAGGATTTCTGACTTAGTTATAGGGTTATCAGAACTTAATTGAAGTGTTAATGCCATGAGTGACCACCAAATATATTTACAAATTTGGTGAGATTGAGATCTCAAACAAAAAAAAAAAAAGAAAAGAAAAGAAAAAAAAAGAAGAGAAGAAAAGAGAGAGAGAATGAGTATAAGGAACTTAAGAGAGCACAGATTTTCTGCCTCTCTCTAAATTGATTTATTTGATAGTCTGAAAACTTAGATTCTGTAGTACTAGTTTATATGTAGTACCGAAAGAGTGTGAGCCATCAAATACAAATCCACTTGACTCAGACATCTTCTACCTAAGCCAAAAGCTGAGGCTAAATTGCATATTATTTTATATCCTCGAGGGAAGAAGTTTGCCCATCCCAATAGAGTTTTCACTGAGGGTCAAGTATGAACTTTAGATGTGGATTGACTTTTCACTTGGATTCGTTGCATATACTATAACACTACACTTTCACGATTATTTGGATTTCTAAATTTTTGGATGAAAACAAAAAGAAATAGATCTCTAGTCAAACTCTTGATAGAATGCATTTAAGTCTTGCATTTTCTAGGGACTAGCAAGATTTAGGCATGGGGGTATGATTGCGCAGCAATCATAGGTTCTAATGTACTTGAATTAAGTTAGATCCTAGATTAACTTAGGAATAATGTGTGCATAAGCATCATATTTTGCATCATAGTTGATTTGTTAGCTTTGTAAATAATAATGCTATATTATGTTCTAATTGAGAGGTAATAATAAGTGCAGGTAATTTAGGGCCACGGATGATAAATCCAACTGTACGGGTCTGTTCAGGACGACGATGGGAGTCCAATGCTTCCAAGATCGTCTTGATCGGAATCTCGTAGCACCTTATGAAATCCGCGGAAGAGCAAAGGCCAAGAAGTAAGGTGGTGCAAATCCGACCACATAGATTGATCTAGATCAACGATCGCAGTCCAACGGCATAAAAATCAACTCGATTGGAGCCCTGCAACACTATCTACAAAACAAAGAAGATGGACGGCTGGTGCCATCATAGCCACCTAAGACCACCGCCCCTATCCATTGAAGCACTTGCTACATGACTTGTGGGTCGTTGGATAGCCATCCAATGGCCAAAAACACACCACGTCTACCGATCTCCATGCACTTCATCAAGGAGAACAACATCTCAGCCATTGGATTTCCATCCAATGGCTAAGGGCAGTCAAGCGTTGAAGTAGAACTGTGACCATCCAAGGCCACAACATAGTGGTTAGCGTGCTCACACAAGAATAAGCGGTGCAGGGTCGAGGCGCGCAGAGGGAAAAATTAGAAAGGCGATGTGGGCGAGTGAAATTGAGCCGTGCGATGGCAATCGGGCGGTGCTAAGGCAGAAGCGTGGTGCGCGGAGGTGCGTCTGATCAGGCAATGCAGCAAATGCGAGGATGCACGCACATGTCCACATGCTGTTGTACGTAGGTCTGATAAGGCGGTGCGGCTCACGTTTAAGCCATCCGATTGTAAGATCAGATGGCTGAGGTGAATTACGCACGTACGTGTGCGATGAAGATTCAACGGCAATGAGTGGTGCGCTCTCAACCATGCAATCAGGATCCGAAGGCACAGCACGCGCCACATGGCACAATCTAAGGCGACGTGCGTGTATAAGGTGTTATGAAGGCTATTTTGGGATGTAATTTCATCTGTTGATCTCCCGATCGACGAATCTGATGGCTCCAAGGGTGTTGCACAAATTAGGGGCCCAAATACTAGCTTTGCCCCTCATTTTGGCTATAGAAAGGACCTTAGAGCTCCCATATGAAGGCATCTCGTCTTCGAGTCAACAGATCTCTTCCTCCATCTATCCCTCCAGACATCTCCAGACATCTCCAAGCTCTCTCTTCCTTTAAGGCAACCATGAAGATCACCTAGGTGCACTGTTGCTGCTCTCCCCAGTCTCTCCAAAGGCCACCAAGGACCACCCTTAGTGCCCTTATTCTAGTAGATAAATCATTATTTTATTTGTAGTAGTTCTAGTAGTTTTTCTAGTGATTCTTCTAGTTCTAGTTATTCTTCTGTCTAAATAGCCAGATTACTATCTGAATAGATTTGCATTATATAAATATCCTATTATTCTAGTTCTAGTTAGTTCTGAATCAGTATTACAATTAAGTCATTTTCTGCCTCCCTGAGTTCGACCGGGACTCACCATTTCGTTATATTTACTTGTTTCGATGTATTTTCATGCTATACTTCAATGTAATTATCTTAAAACACAATTTTACGCCGAACACTACCATGATCAGCTTATGCTGAAGAACAGATCAGACAGTTTATCACAGAGAGCAGTAGCAGCTAAATGCGATTCAAAATGCAAATCAGATGCTGCTTATTGCTATCTAAGTCCAGCAGCTCATTGCTACTAAAAAGATGAAATCATCAGTGCACAATGTTGTTATTGTCTAAGTAGCAACTCAAAAGAAATCAATTAGACCTCCTTAGTTCTATTTTGAATCAAAGTCAAAACAACTTCCAATCTGGAAAACTAAATCCTCCAAGAATCAATTAGATCTGGAAACAAAATTCATAGAAAAGTCCTCAAATAGAGTAGTCAATCAGCTGCTGCTTAAATCAACTCAGATCTGATTCAAGCTTTGAAAATCACATTTTATCAGTTGTAAAACCTCCAAATCAATTTTGGAAATCATTTGAAACCAATTTAAACGTTCAACATCCATGAATCTCAAGATTGAAATTATTTTGAATTTAAAAACAATGTTGCCCAAATTGGGCTTTTGATTTGGATTGATTACTGATCAGATCATTTGATCTTCTTGAACACCATTGATTGGTGTTTAAGGTGATCTAGTGATCTCATAATCACTTGGGTCCTTGTTCAACCTCAAATCAGTATCACTGATTATCCTTGGTCAAACTACCTAAAATGTAGCTCAAATTGGGCTTATGCTCATCTGAAAATTAAAAACCAGATCAAAACACCTTAGATTCATCGCATTGCACCCAATTGAGTGAATGAAAACTCAAATCGCTCAATTAAATCCATTCAAAACCAAATTGACTCCAAATCTCAAAATTGGGCGTAAAATCCAAATCTGAAAGAATCGAGTGAATATGTTCAATTAAAACCAGATCGAGGGTCTTTGTGAATTTATGAAATGGATGGAGTGACCCCCAAGTAATTTTTGAGCGTGAATTCATATCTGAAAGCTAGAGAGCTTTAGATCCTTTTCGACTCTGATGAAGGGGTGAATTACTGATTAAATTGCGAGGGAAAATCAGAAAGCGGATGGTGAGGTGTAGAGGAAGATGAGTGAGTCAATGTGAATGTGTGAAAACATCTCTTTGATCTAAATTGATTGGAGAGGTCAAATTGGAGCTAGTCTAATCTACTCTTAATCTAATAAACAATCCATTAGATCACTAACTAATTCTACTCCTAACTAATTTAGAAAGCAGTAAACACTATCTAAAAAGCATTTAAAACCTAATCTAATCATAGGAATGGTACCTGTGGATCAACAGTCGGTGGCTGAAGAGGAATAATGGAGGGAGGTCTTCAGCAAGTGAAGAGCCCACGAGAGGAGCTCTTGGGATGTCTCCTGGTGTTACGTGATTGAGCTTGACGTGGACGTTCAAGAGGGAAGCAGCTCCACCTCTGTTATAGATGGAACCGAGTGAAGAAGAAAATAGGAGATGGAGAGGAAGAATGGAGAGTCCAAGGAAGTAGGAGGGGACTCATCAGGGGCATGCAAGCTCAGAGAGTGTAACGACCCGGTTCCCGAGTCCCTACGAGACACGAGGACCGGACCGACTCGACTAATCCCAAGACCCAGTCGTCCAACGAGGAAGTAACCAAAAGACAGTAAAATAAACCACATTCAGCATGAATATAACTAACAGTAAGAAAGTACAGCAGTAAGGAAAGAAACTACTACAGTAGGCACCACCACAACAGTAAAACAACATTTATCATATAACAAAAACTGTAGGTAAAGAAGGTACAGTGGAAACAAAACTACTCACTAGAACAGAAACAAAAAGAAGGTACAAAGCTGTGGTAACTCTACTGGACCCTACTCGGCCCAGCGTCCTCTGCAGCCGCCGACCCTGGCTGCTCAACACCTGGTCCTGAAAAAGGTAACGAGTATAACACGTCAGCAAAACGCTGAGTAGAGTGGCAAACTAACCAAAGGCAACAGTAGAGTGTACAGTAGCTGTTATGTTCTATTACTTCCTTTATTTACATCTTTCAATTTTTCTCACTATTTCATTTACTTCTCAGATCCTTTACTTGATCTCGAATGTCCTCGTGGGACGATCTTGATTGCAGTCTTTTCCAAAAGTAGAAGTAGCACGTGGTGCTCTCCTGGCCGGGAGAGTCCCCCGTGGTGATCCTACCCTCAGTCAACCACCCCAAGGTCACTGACAGACGTAACGGTGACTACGGCACGCGCGATAAGCGCACAGGTAGCTAGCCCGCACTGGCACGCGGTCAGTCGTTTCCGTTAACGGGTGCGCCCAAAGCACAGCACGGAACCAGGGCAGAGCCCTCTCAGTAACAGGGGTCCAACCCCTCCACAGTAACCAAACCGGGGCCTTGCCCCTCCATAGTCCGCGCACCCTCGCCTGACTACCCTGGTTTGCCCTAGTGGGCCTAACAAGTCGGTGAAGGAGGCTAGCAGAACCCCGGGGCCCGTGGGGTAGCTAGTACTCTCCTAACACTACTAGCTCTCCTCGGTACTACGTACACGAGGGCCAACAAGTCGGTACAGAGCGGCCAAGCCTAACCCCGGGTCCCTGGGGCGGCTGGCCCCACTCTGCACTAAAACAGGTACAGGTACTTCCCTTGGTACTGCGTACCCAAGAGACAGTACAAACTACATCTCAGTTCCATTCCTTTTCTTTCCAGGAGTTCCACTCCTAATTCCCCGTAGGGTTCCAGCTCTTTTATCTCAGAACATCATATGTTTCTCTTTCCAGATTCACGTTCTCACATTCCATGATCTCAACATGATTCCTTATGCATAACAGGCAGCTGTTAATTAAATTTACAGGCAGCTTTATATATATTCCTTTCCATTTTTCCAAGACTGCAGAAATATACATTCCACTAGTTTTTCCATCCTAGGATTCATGCCATATCCTAGGATCTATCATACAATCTAGTTTTCCGGCCCTAGGATTCATGCAACACCTAGGAGCTATCATTCCATATATTTCTCATTCCTAGGATTCATGCAATGCCCTAGGTTCTAGTTATGGTTCCATACTTTAACAGATTTTATTAATACTTAAAACCACTCTACCAGGTACAACGGAAGTAATGGGGGCGTGGTCGGGAATCCCGCGCGCCTCCGCGACTCTCAAGACTGCAACCGAACGAGGTCCTATCACAAGGATCAAACACAAGGAGTGTCTCAAAACAGTGTATAGCTACTGTAGGCGGGTAGAGGAATACATTCTGAAACGAACGCAACTCGAATCGCGGAAAACGGAGCCCAAACGGGCCCTAAACGGGTCGAGAAAGACGATACTGTGCAAAATCAGACGTCTGGAACTCCTTCCAGACGTCTTAAACGGTGGATCAGAGAATTACCTGTTCGGCTTGGTTCCCCGGACGTCCAGAAGTCTGTGGGGACGTCTCTCCTAGATCCCAGACGTCCGATGGTCGCTCCGGACGTCTGGAGGTCACTCCCGCCGTCTGGTACAACTTCCAGACGTCTGATTCGCAAAGGATGACGAATCAGAACACCTGCGCACAGCCAACCCTCCTCCCTCAGTACGGTCAGTCGACAAAAAGAAGGAGAAAGCGGAAACTCACCTTTCAGACGTCTGTATGATCTCACAGACGTCGACCTTGCCGTCTGGATATCAATCCAGACGTCTGATTCTGGAAATTTTTTCCAGAATCAGAACCTTGCTCGGCCTCCGCTCGCGACGCCGCCCGCGTCGCACCTCGCGCGTCCGCTGCTCCGCCCGCAGCAGGTCCCTCTCCGCGACGCTCTGCGCCCCCTGCGCCCTCCGCCGGCCGGCCAAGCCGCTCCCGGCGAGCTCGCCCTCACGGCAGAGCCCCGCCCTCGCACGCCGCAGCTCCTCCGCGCCTACTGCGGCTGCCGCTGCCGCTGCGCCCTCGCGTCCGCTCGCTCTCGTGCACAGGCAGGAGGGAAGGAGGAGGATGGTGGAGACGGGAGGGGAGGCGCCCCCCCCTTTTAACGCCGCGCGGAGAGGAGAGAGAGACGGTCGCAGTCGCCTGCCGCCGCAGAGAAAGATGCAGGATCGCAGGTCTGCGCGCACAGGCGCGCAGACGAATATCCCGTGCGAGCATAACTGTTCGCCAGACGTCTGTAAACTATCCCGGACGTCTGGTCAGACGTCTGGATGTGATCCCAGACGTCTTTACAGACGTCTGGGCCACCTCCCAGACGTCTTAAAAGACGTCTGGGGCACGCGCTCGTTACAATATAACAAACTCAAAGGAAGTTTCGTCCCCGAAACTTGCGCCAACTAGGGTGCGGAAAAAAAAAGATGTCCAAATAACCATAACAAACTCAAAGAGGACCGAAGCCGGTCCGAAAAGACGTACCCGCGAAAAGCTCTGGGTACCGCTCCCGCATTGCCGCCTCAGGCTCCCAGGCAGCCTCCTCGTACCGCTGGCTCCTCCACAAAACCTTTACCAGGGGTACTTGCTTTCGTCTCAACCTGCGGACGGCTCGGTCTAGGATCTGCACTGGCCGCTCGGGGTAGGTCAGGTCGTCGCTCACCTCGACGCTCTCGTGACTCAGTACGTGGCTGGGATCGGCTACGTACTTCCTGAGGTTGGACACGTGGAACACGTCGTGCACACCAGAAAGATGCGGGGGAAGGGCAAGTCTGTAAGCAACGGGTCCAACCCGCTCCAGGACCTCGAAGGGCCCCACGAACCTCGGCGTGAGCTTCCCTCTCACCCCAAACCGCTGTAAGCCCTTCATGGGCGAAACACGAAGAAAGACGTGGTCCCCGACCTCGAACTGCACCTCTCTGCGTCTGCGATCTGCGTAGCTCTTCTGTCTGCTCCTGACAGTGCGGAGTCGTCTGTGGATCTGCTCAACTACCTCCTGACTCTGCCGGATCAACCTGGGGCCAACCTCCCACTTGGTCCCCACCTCAACCCAACTCAAGGGTGCCGTGCATTTCCGTCCGTACAGAGCCTCGTAGGGAGCCATGCCGATGCTCGAGTGATAACTGTTGTTGTATGCAAACTCTGCCAGGGGCAGGTGCTCCTCCCAAGAGCCCCTCCAGTCTAGTACACAGGCACGCAAAAGATCCTCAAGTGTCTGTATCGTGCGTTCCGACTGTCCGTCCGTCTGGGGGTGGTAAGCCGTGCTAAACCTCAACCTCGTCCCCAAAGCCTGCTGAAACTCAGCCCAAAACTGGGACGTAAAGCGGGTATCCCGGTCGGATACGATCTCCCGCGGAACTCCGTGTAGTCGCACCACATCACGGATATACCTCTCTGCCAACTGTGCTGGTCCCAAAGTGACTCGGATCGGCAAGAATCGTGCCGTCTTCGTCAACCTATCCACTATTACCCAGACCGCGTCGTGTCCTCGCTGGGTAACAGGTAAGCCCACCACCAAGTCCATGGTGATGCTCTCCCACTTCCACTCTGGCACTGGAAGCGGCTGAAGCGGCCCTGCAGGCCTCTGATGCTCGGCTTTCACCTGCTGGCACACTAAGCACTGCTGCACGAACTCACCCACATCCCGCTTCATCCCTCTCCACCAGAACTCGCGTCTCAAGTCATGGTACATTTTCGTGTTTCCAGGATGTATGGTGAATCTGGAACCGTGTGCCTCAGTCAGGAGCTCTCTCAACAGCTCCTCGTCTCTGGGGACCCACAGCCGTCCCCTCAAGCGTAACACCTGGTCTGTGAAAGAGAAGTCCCCTGGGTCCCCTGACAGTACTCTGTCGCGCAAAGACTGCAAGTACGGATCGGCCATCTGTCCCGTGATGATGCGGTCTATCAACTCTAGTCTGGTCTGCCGTGTCACCGTCACTGCCCCACAGTACCCTCGTAACTCTAGAGGTCGCCAACTGCCCACCTCCTCCAAAAGGCTCCAACTCTGTAACTGTAGACTGGCCAAGCGTGCGGGCGCCTTACGGCTCAAGGCGTCAGCCACCACATTGGCCTTTCCCGGGTGGTAGGAGATGCTGCAGTCGTAGTCCTTCAGGAGCTCCAACCAACGTCTCTGTCTCATGTTGAGCTCCTTCTGGTCAAAAAGATATCTGAGGCTCTTGTGATCTGTAAAAATCTCGAAGGTCTCACCGTACAAGTAGTGCCTCCATGTCTTCAGCGCGAAGACAACAGCTGCCAACTCTAGGTCGTGGGTAGGGTAGGTATGCTCATGGGGCTTCAGTTGCCGCGAAGCGTAAGCGACCACGTGACCCCTCTGCATGAGCACACCTCCTAACCCCTGCAAGGAAGCGTCCGTGTACACAACGAACCCGCCACTACTGTCAGGAATGGTGAGCACGGGAGCCGAGGTCAACCTCTCCTTCAGCTCCAGAAAACACGCCTCACAGGCGTCTGTCCAAGTGAAAGGCACATCCTTCCGAGTCAACTGTGTCATAGGACGTGCAATCTGCGAAAACCCTCTGATGAACCGTCTGTAGTAACCTGCCAGTCCCAGGAAACTGCGAATCTCAGTGACTGAACGCGGTCTCTCCCACCTGAGCACTGCCTCGACCTTGGCGGGATCCACCGCCAGGCCGTCTCCAGAGATCACATGACCCAAAAAGGTCACCTCCCTCAACCAGAACTCGCACTTGCTGTATTTGGCGTACAGCCTGCGTCGTCTCAGAGTGTCCAGAACCATCCGCAAGTGCTGTCCGTGCTGCGTCCGATCTCTAGAATAGATGAGTACATCATCTATGAAAACCACCACAAACTGGTCCAAGTACGGTCTGAACACCCGGTTCATCAGGTCCATGAAAGCAGCGGGGGCATTGGTCAGCCCAAACGGCATGACCAAAAACTCGTAGTGTCCGTACCGGGTGCGGAAAGCTGTCTTGGAGACGTCGGTCTCCCTGATCCTCAACTGGTGGTATCCAGACCTCAAGTCGATCTTGGAAAACACCGTGGCACCCCGCAACTGGTCAAACAAATCGTCAATCCTCGGCAGCGGATATCTGTTCTTGATGGTGACCCTATTCAGCTGTCGGTAGTCCACACAAAGGCGTAGGGTCCCATCCTTCTTCTTCACAAACAGTACCGGGGCTCCCCAGGGAGACGCACTGGGCCTCACGAAACCCTTCTCCAAAAGGTCCTGCAACTGAGACTTGAGCTCTCGCAGCTCAAGCGGTGCCATCCTGTATGGCACGGTGGAGATGGGGCTGGTCCCTGGTACTAGTGAGATCTCAAACTCGATCTCACGCTCGGGCGGTAGTCCTGGTAACTCGTCTGGAAACTCGTCGGGGTACTCTCTGACCACCGGGATGCTCTGGAAGTCTGCCACGGGGTTGTGCTCTGCCACCACACAAGCTAAGAAGCCCTCACACCCCTGGCTCAAAAGTCTCACCGCCCGAAGTGCCGAAATGCACCTGAAACCTCCGTCCACTGGCTGCCCGTGAAACTCGAAGGAAGGCAACTCCGGAATGGAGAAGACAATCTTCCTCTCAAAGCAGTCTACCAAGGCGTGGTAAGCGGACAGCCAATCCATCCCCAGGATCACCCCAAAGTCCTCAATCTGTATCATAATCAGGTCAGCTGGCAGGCTGTGTCCCCCGATGCTGACCCCGCAACCCGTGTACACCTCCTCAGCTACAAACAGCTGACCACTCGGACCTCTGATTACGAACGGGTTCTCTAACAATGTATAATCCTGGTCCAAACTAACTGCGAAACTGTCTGCGACAAACGAGTGCGTAGCGCCGGAATCGAAAAGCGTGTAAACGAGTCTGCCAGAAACTGAAACCATACCTGCTACCACGGATCCCGAAGCTCTGGCGTCCCTGTGTGTTAGGGCGTTGATACGCCCCTCAGCTCTAGGTGCGGACGAAGCAGCCACACTCTGCGTCGGACGGGTAGGTGCTGGCCGGTACCCTCCTCGCGACTGCGGTCCTCCTCCTCGCGCCTGGAAACCGCGGCCTCCTGCGCGCCCTCCAGTGCTCTGCGCGGGAAGTATCTGCTGACCTCCTGCCCTAGATGGGCAGTCCCTCCTGACGTGGCCCGGCTGGCCACACTGGTAGCAGAGGGGAACCCGACTCCCGCCCTCAGTGAGTCCCTGCTGTCGGCTAGGCGGGGGTCCGGTGCTGGCGACTGGCCCCTGTCGAGGGCCCCCAAAGGCCACTGATGGCCCTGCACAACGTGACGGCTCTCCTGCGGACGCCACGTGTCTCCGTTCTCGCCGGCCCTGTGAGAAGTCTGGCTGAAAGGGCCTCTTCCGCCCGCCGTCGGTCTCTCGCGCGGACGGGTTGGTCTCCTCGTAAGTCATGGCTGCCTCTACCACCCTCGAAAACGTCGGCAACTTCAGGGGTTTGACATACCCCCAGATCGCAGGCCGGAGCCCCTCGGTGAACCTCCAAAGGCACTCCTCCTCAGTGGCTACCGCTGTCGCTGCAAAGCGGGACAGCTCCAAGAAACGCGTGCGGTACGTGCTCACGGTCATCGTCCCTTGGCGGAGAGTGTGGAACTCCCGCCTCCTCTGGTCCTGCCACGTCTGGGGAAAGTACTGCTCGCAGAAGAGGGTGACGAACTGGTCCCACGTCGGCTCGTCCCTCTCCTGTCCCCGGACCGCCCTCCACCACCGGTGTGCCGCACTCTCCAGCTGGTACGTGGCAAAGGCCACGCGGCACTCCACCGGGGGGCGAAGGGTGTCGAAGATCTTCTCCAGCTGCTCAAGCCAGTCCTCTGCCTCGGTCGGGTCCTCATCCCCCTTGAAGGAGGGGGGCTTCAGCTTCCGGAACTGTCCGAAAAGCTCGAAGTGGTGCTGTAGGGGAGGTGCTGGTGCACCTCCAGGCGAAGGTGCCTCGTGTACAGAAGTGTCGGAGGAAGGTGGGGGCGGCAGGGGCCCATCCCCTCCCTCGTGTCCAGCGCCGCGTCCGTCGCGTGGCCCCACAGAGGACTCCCCCTCTGCAACCCCAGGAGGAGGTGCTCGGGGCGGTGGGTGGAGCTCCTCTCGTACAATATCCCGTATCAGTCTGGCGAGGTCCTGGGCCTGGATGCCAGGGAGTGGTGGCTGGTCCACCGAGACGTCAACGACAGCACGTCCACCTCGCCGACCTCGCCCTCGGCCGCGCCCGCGGCCAGTCTCGCCAGTCCCACGACGAGGCATCTCCTGCAAGGAGACGCGAAACAAAACGGAAACGTCAAAACAGACGGTACCTAACAACACTTCTAAGAGCTCAAGTCAAGAGATATGTTGTGGTGGCTACTCTAGCTATAAACATGTGAATTGGTTATTTTCCAGTCAGTTGATTCACTTCTCGGGACGACCTTGCTCTGATACCATCTTGTAACGACCCGGTTCCCGAGTCCCTACGAGACACGAGGACCGGACCGACTCGACTAATCCCAAGACCCAGTCGTCCAACGAGGAAGTAACCAAAAGACAGTAAAATAAACCACATTCAGCATGAATATAACTAACAGTAAGAAAGTACAGCAGTAAGGAAAGAAACTACTACAGTAGGCACCACCACAACAGTAAAACAACATTTATCATATAACAAAAACTGTAGGTAAAGAAGGTACAGTGGAAACAAAACTACTCACTAGAACAGAAACAAAAAGAAGGTACAAAGCTGTGGTAACTCTACTGGACCCTACTCGGCCCAGCGTCCTCTGCAGCCGCCGACACTGGCTGCTCAACACCTGGTCCTGAAAAAGGTAACGAGTGTAACACGTCAGCAAAACGCTGAGTAGAGTGGCAAACTAACCAAAGGCAACAGTAGAGTGTACAGTAGCTGTTATGTTCTATTACTTCCTTTATTTACATCTTTCAATTTTTCTCACTATTTCATTTACTTCTCAGATCCTTTACTTGATCTCGAATGTCCTCGTGGGACGATCTTGATTGCAGTCTTTTCCAAAAGTAGAAGTAGCACGTGGTGCTCTCCTGGCCGGGAGAGTCCCCCGTGGTGATCCTACCCTCAGTCAACCACCCCAAGGTCACTGACAGACGTAACGGTGACTACGGCACGCGCGATAAGCACACAGGTAGCTAGCCCGCACTGGCACGCGGTCAGTCGTTTCCGTTAACGGGTGCGCCCAAAGCACAGCACGGAACCAGGGCAGAGCCCTCTCAGTAACAGGGGTCCAACCCCTCCACAGTAACCAAACCGGGGCCTTGCCCCTCCACAGTCCGCGCACCCTCGCCTGACTACCCTGGTTTGCCCTAGTGGGCCTAACAAGTCGGTGAAGGAGGCTAGCAGAACCCCGGGGCCCGTGGGGTAGCTAGTACTCTCCTAACACTACTAGCTCTCCTCGGTACTACGTACACGAGGGCCAACAAGTCGGTACAGAGCGGCCAAGCCTAACCCCGGGTCCCTGGGGCGGCTGGCCCCACTCTGCACTAAAACAGGTACAGGTACTTCCCTTGGTACTGCGTACCCAAGAGACAGTACAAACTACATCTCAGTTCCATTCCTTTTCTTTCCAGGAGTTCCACTCCTAATTCCCCGTAGGGTTCCAGCTCTTTTATCTCAGAACATCATATGTTTCTCTTTCCAGATTCACGTTCTCACATTCCATGATCTCAACATGATTCCTTATGCATAACAGGCAGCTGTTAATTAAATTTACAGGCAGCTTTATATATATTCCTTTCCATTTTTCCAAGACTGCAGCAATATACATTCCACTAGTTTTTCCATCCTAGGATTCATGCCATATCCTAGGATCTATCATACAATCTAGTTTTCCGGCCCTAGGATTCATGCAACACCTAGGAGCTATCATTCCATATATTTCTCATTCCTAGGATTCATGCAATGCCCTAGGTTCTAGTTATGGTTCCATACTTTAACAGATTTTATTAATACTTAAAACCACTCTACCAGGTACAACGGAAGTAATGGGGGCGTGGTCGGGAATCCCGCGCGCCTCCGCGACTCTCAAGACTGCAACCGAACGAGGTCCTATCACAAGGATCAAACACAAGGAGTGTCTCAAAACAGTGTATAGCTACTGTAGGCGGGTAGAGGAATACATTCTGAAACGAACGCAACTCGAATCGCGGAAAACGGAGCCCAAACGGGCCCTAAACGGGTCGAGAAAGACGATACTGTGCAAAATCAGACGTCTGGAACTCCTTCCAGACGTCTTAAACGGTGGATCAGAGAATTACCTGTTCGGCTTGGTTCCCCGGACGTCCAGAAGTCTGTGGGGACGTCTCTCCTAGATCCCAGACGTCCGATGGTCGCTCCGGACGTCTGGAGGTCACTCCCGCCGTCTGGTACAACTTCCAGACGTCTGATTCGCAAAGGATGACGAATCAGAACACCTGCGCACAGCCAACCCTCCTCCCTCAGTACGGTCAGTCGACAAAAAGAAGGAGAAAGCGGAAACTCACCTTTCAGACGTCTGTATGATCTCACAGACGTCGACCTTGCCGTCTGGATATCAATCCAGACGTCTGATTCTGGAAATTTTTTCCAGAATCAGAACCTTGCTCGGCCTCCGCTCGCGACGCCGCCCGCGTCGCACCTCGCGCGTCCGCTGCTCCGCCCGCAGCAGGTCCCTCTCCGCGACGCTCTGCGCCCCCTGCGCCCTCCGCCGGCCGGCCAAGCCGCTCCCGGCGAGCTCGCCCTCACGGCAGAGCCCCGCCCTCGCACGCCGCAGCTCCTCCGCGCCTACTGCGGCTGCCGCTGCCGCTGCGCCCTCGCGTCCGCTCGCTCTCGTGCACAGGCAGGAGGGAAGGAGGAGGATGGTGGAGACGGGAGGGGAGGCGCCCCCCCCCTTTTAACGCCGCGCGGAGAGGAGAGAGAGACGGTCGCAGTCTCCTGCCGCCGCAGAGAAAGATGCAGGATCGCAGGTCTGCGCGCACAGGCGCGCAGACGAATATCCCGTGCGAGCATAACTGTTCGCCAGACGTCTGTAAACTATCCCGGACGTCTGGTCAGACGTCTGGATGTGATCCCAGACGTCTTTACAGACGTCTGGGCCACCTCCCAGACGTCTTAAAAGACGTCTGGGGCACGCGCTCGTTACAATATAACAAACTCAAAGGAAGTTTCGTCCCCGAAACTTGCGCCAACTAGGGTGCGGAAAAAAAAAGATGTCCAAATAACCATAACAAACTCAAAGAGGACCGAAGCCGGTCCGAAAAGACGTACCCGCGAAAAGCTCTGGGTACCGCTCCCGCATTGCCGCCTCAGGCTCCCAGGTAGCCTCCTCGTACCGCTGGCTCCTCCACAAAACCTTTACCAGGGGTACTTGCTTTCGTCTCAACCTGCGGACGGCTCGGTCTAGGATCTGCACTGGCCGCTCGGGGTAGGTCAGGTCGTCGCTCACCTCGACGCTCTCGTGACTCAGTACGTGGCTGGGATCGGCTACGTACTTCCTGAGGTTGGACACGTGGAACACGTCGTGCACACCAGAAAGATGCGGGGGAAGGGCAAGTCTGTAAGCAACGGGTCCAACCCGCTCCAGGACCTCGAAGGGCCCCACGAACCTCGGCGTGAGCTTCCCTCTCACCCCAAACCGCTGTAAGCCCTTCATGGGCGAAACACGAAGAAAGACGTGGTCCCCGACCTCGAACTGCACCTCTCTGCGTCTGCGATCTGCGTAGCTCTTCTGTCTGCTCCTGACAGTGCGGAGTCGTCTGTGGATCTGCTCAACTACCTCCTGACTCTGCCGGATCAACCTGGGGCCAACCTCCCACTTGGTCCCCACCTCAACCCAACTCAAGGGTGCCGTGCATTTCCGTCCGTACAGAGCCTCGTAGGGAGCCATGCCGATGCTCGAGTGATAACTGTTGTTGTATGCAAACTCTGCCAGGGGCAGGTGCTCCTCCCAAGAGCCCCTCCAGTCTAGTACACAGGCACGCAAAAGATCCTCAAGTGTCTGTATCGTGCGTTCCGACTGTCCGTCCGTCTGGGGGTGGTAAGCCGTGCTAAACCTCAACCTCGTCCCCAAAGCCTGCTGAAACTCAGCCCAAAACTGGGACGTAAAGCGGGTATCCCGGTCGGATACGATCTCCCGCGGAACTCCGTGTAGTCGCACCACATCACGGATATACCTCTCTGCCAACTGTGCTGGTCCCAAAGTGACTCGGATCGGCAAGAATCGTGCCGTCTTCGTCAACCTATCCACTATTACCCAGACCGCGTCGTGTCCTCGCTGGGTAACAGGTAAGCCCACCACCAAGTCCATGGTGATGCTCTCCCACTTCCACTCTGGCACTGGAAGCGGCTGAAGCGGCCCTGCAGGCCTCTGATGCTCGGCTTTCACCTGCTGGCACACTAAGCACTGCTGCACGAACTCACCCACATCCCGCTTCATCCCTCTCCACCAGAACTCGCGTCTCAAGTCATGGTACATTTTCGTGTTTCCAGGATGTATGGTGAATCTGGAACCGTGTGCCTCAGTCAGGAGCTCTCTCAACAGCTCCTCGTCTCTGGGGACCCACAGCCGTCCCCTCAAGCGTAACACCTGGTCTGTGAAAGAGAAGTCCCCTGGGTCCCCTGACAGTACTCTGTCGCGCAAAGACTGCAAGTACGGATCGGCCATCTGTCCCGTGATGATGCGGTCTATCAACTCTAGTCTGGTCTGCCGTGTCACCGTCACTGCCCCACAGTACCCTCGTAACTCTAGAGGTCGCCAACTGCCCACCTCCTCCAAAAGGCTCCAACTCTGTAACTGTAGACTGGCCAAGCGTGCGGGCGCCTTACGGCTCAAGGCGTCAGCCACCACATTGGCCTTTCCCGGGTGGTAGGAGATGCTGCAGTCGTAGTCCTTCAGGAGCTCCAACCAACGTCTCTGTCTCATGTTGAGCTCCTTCTGGTCAAAAAGATATCTGAGGCTCTTGTGATCTGTAAAAATCTCGAAGGTCTCACCGTACAAGTAGTGCCTCCACGTCTTCAGCGCGAAGACAACAGCTGCCAACTCTAGGTCGTGGGTAGGGTAGGTATGCTCATGGGGCTTCAGTTGCCGCGAAGCGTAAGCGACCACGTGACCCCTCTGCATGAGCACACCTCCTAACCCCTGCAAGGAAGCGTCCGTGTACACAACGAACCCGCCACTACTGTCAGGAATGGTGAGCACGGGAGCCGAGGTCAACCTCTCCTTCAGCTCCAGAAAACACGCCTCACAGGCGTCTGTCCAAGTGAAAGGCACATCCTTCCGAGTCAACTGTGTCATAGGACGTGCAATCTGCGAAAACCCTCTGATGAACCGTCTGTAGTAACCTGCCAGTCCCAGGAAACTGCGAATCTCAGTGACTGAACGCGGTCTCTCCCACCTGAGCACTGCCTCGACCTTGGCGGGATCCACCGCCAGGCCGTCTCCAGAGATCACATGACCCAAAAAGGTCACCTCCCTCAACCAGAACTCGCACTTGCTGTATTTGGCGTACAGCCTGCGTCGTCTCAGAGTGTCCAGAACCATCCGCAAGTGCTGTCCGTGCTGCGTCCGATCTCTAGAATAGATGAGTACATCATCTATGAAAACCACCACAAACTGGTCCAAGTACGGTCTGAACACCCGGTTCATCAGGTCCATGAAAGCAGCGGGGGCATTGGTCAGCCCAAACGGCATGACCAAAAACTCGTAGTGTCCGTACCGGGTGCGGAAAGCTGTCTTGGAGACGTCGGTCTCCCTGATCCTCAACTGGTGGTATCCAGACCTCAAGTCGATCTTGGAAAACACCGTGGCACCCCGCAACTGGTCAAACAAATCGTCAATCCTCGGCAGCGGATATCTGTTCTTGATGGTGACCCTATTCAGCTGTCGGTAGTCCACACAAAGGCGTAGGGTCCCATCCTTCTTCTTCACAAACAGTACCGGGGCTCCCCAGGGAGACGCACTGGGCCTCACGAAACCCTTCTCCAAAAGGTCCTGCAACTGAGACTTGAGCTCTCGCAGCTCAAGCGGTGCCATCCTGTATGGCACGGTGGAGATGGGGCTGGTCCCTGGTACTAGTGAGATCTCAAACTCGATCTCACGCTCGGGCGGTAGTCCTGGTAACTCGTCTGGAAACTCGTCGGGGTACTCTCTGACCACCGGGATGCTCTGGAAGTCTGCCACGGGGTTGTGCTCTGCCACCACACAAGCTAAGAAGCCCTCACACCCCTGGCTCAAAAGTCTCACCGCCCGAAGTGCCGAAATGCACCTGAAACCTCCGTCCACTGGCTGCCCGTGAAACTCGAAGGAAGGCAACTCCGGAATGGAGAAGACAATCTTCCTCTCAAAGCAGTCTACCAAGGCGTGGTAAGCGGACAGCCAATCCATCCCCAGGATCACCCCAAAGTCCTCAATCTGTATCATAATCAGGTCAGCTGGCAGGCTGTGTCCCCCGATGCTGACCCCGCAACCCGTGTACACCTCCTCAGCTACAAACAGCTGACCACTCGGACCTCTGATTACGAACGGGTTCTCTAACAATGTATAATCCTGGTCCAAACTAACTGCGAAACTGTCTGCGACAAACGAGTGCGTAGCGCCGGAATCGAAAAGCGTGTAAACGAGTCTGCCAGAAACTGAAACCATACCTGCTACCACGGATCCCGAAGCTCTGGCGTCCCTGTGTGTTAGGGCGTTGATACGCCCCTCAGCTCTAGGTGCGGACGAAGCAGCCACACTCTGCGTCGGACGGGTAGGTGCTGGCCGGTACCCTCCTCGCGACTGCGGTCCTCCTCCTCGCGCCTGGAAACCGCGGCCTCCTGCGCGCCCTCCAGTGCTCTGCGCGGGAAGTATCTGCTGACCTCCTGCCCTAGATGGGCAGTCCCTCCTGACGTGGCCCGGCTGGCCACACTGGTAGCAGAGGGGAACCCGACTCCCGCCCTCAGTGAGTCCCTGCTGTCGGCTAGGCGGGGGTCCGGTGCTGGCGACTGGCCCCTGTCGAGGGCCCCCAAAGGCCACTGATGGCCCTGCACAACGTGACGGCTCTCCTGCGGACGCCACGTGTCTCCGTTCTCGCCGGCCCTGTGAGAAGTCTGGCTGAAAGGGCCTCTTCCGCCCGCCGTCGGTCTCTCGCGCGGACGGGTTGGTCTCCTCGTAAGTCATGGCTGCCTCTACCACCCTCGAAAACGTCGGCAACTTCAGGGGTTTGACATACCCCCAGATCGCAGGCCGGAGCCCCTCGGTGAACCTCCAAAGGCACTCCTCCTCAGTGGCTACCGCTGTCGCTGCAAAGCGGGACAGCTCCAAGAAACGCGTGCGGTACGTGCTCACGGTCATCGTCCCTTGGCGGAGAGTGTGGAACTCCCGCCTCCTCTGGTCCTGCCACGTCTGGGGAAAGTACTGCTCGCAGAAGAGGGTGACGAACTGGTCCCACGTCGGCTCGTCCCTCTCCTGTCCCCGGACCGCCCTCCACCACCGGTGTGCCGCACTCTCCAGCTGGTACGTGGCAAAGGCCACGCGGCACTCCACCGGGGGGCGAAGGGTGTCGAAGATCTTCTCCAGCTGCTCAAGCCAGTCCTCTGCCTCGGTCGGGTCCTCATCCCCCTTGAAGGAGGGGGGCTTCAGCTTCCGGAACTGTCCGAAAAGCTCGAAGTGGTGCTGTAGGGGAGGTGCTGGTGCACCTCCAGGCGAAGGTGCCTCGTGTACAGAAGTGTCGGAGGAAGGTGGGGGCGGCAGGGGCCCATCCCCTCCCTCGTGTTCAGCGCCGCGTCCGTCGCGTGGCCCCACAGAGGACTCCCCCTCTGCAACCCCAGGAGGAGGTGCTCGGGGCGGTGGGTGGAGCTCCTCTCGTACAATATCCCGTATCAGTCTGGCGAGGTCCTGGGCCTGGATGCCAGGGAGTGGTGGCTGGTCCACCGAGACGTCAACGACAGCACGTCCACCTCGCCGACCTCGCCCTCGGCCGCGCCCGCGGCCAGTCTCGCCAGTCCCACGACGAGGCATCTCCTGCAAGGAGACGCGAAACAAAACGGAAACGTCAAAACAGACGGTACCTAACAACACTTCTAAGAGCTCAAGTCAAGAGATATGTTGTGGTGGCTACTCTAGCTATAAACATGTGAATTGGTTATTTTCCAGTCAGTTGATTCACTTCTCGGGACGACCTTGCTCTGATACCATCTTGTAACGACCCGGTTCCCGAGTCCCTACGAGACACGAGGACCGGACCGACTCGACTAATCCCAAGACCCAGTCGTCCAACGAGGAAGTAACCAAAAGACAGTAAAATAAACCACATTCAGCATGAATATAACTAACAGTAAGAAAGTACAGCAGTAAGGAAAGAAACTACTACAGTAGGCACCACCACAACAGTAAAACAACATTTATCATATAACAAAAACTGTAGGTAAAGAAGGTACAGTGGAAACAAAACTACTCACTAGAACAGAAACAAAAAGAAGGTACAAAGCTGTGGTAACTCTACTGGACCCTACTCGACCCAGCGTCCTCTGCAGCCGCCGACACTGGCTGCTCAACACCTGGTCCTGAAAAAGGTAACGAGTGTAACACGTCAGCAAAACGCTGAGTAGAGTGGCAAACTAACCAAAGGCAACAGTAGAGTGTACAGTAGCTGTTATGTTCTATTACTTCCTTTATTTACATCTTTCAATTTTTCTCACTATTTCATTTACTTCTCAGATCCTTTACTTGATCTCGAATGTCCTCGTGGGACGATCTTGATTGCAGTCTTTTCCAAAAGTAGAAGTAGCACGTGGTGCTCTCCTGGCCGGGAGAGTCCCCCGTGGTGATCCTACCCTCAGTCAACCACCCCAAGGTCACTGACAGACGTAACGGTGACTACGGCACGCGCGATAAGCACACAGGTAGCTAGCCCGCACTGGCACGCGGTCAGTCGTTTCCGTTAACGGGTGCGCCCAAAGCACAGCACGGAACCAGGGCAGAGCCCTCTCAGTAACAGGGGTCCAACCCCTCCACAGTAACCAAACCGGGGCCTTGCCCCTCCACAGTCCGCGCACCCTCGCCTGACTACCCTGGTTTGCCCTAGTGGGCCTAACAAGTCGGTGAAGGAGGCTAGCAGAACCCCGGGGCCCGTGGGGTAGCTAGTACTCTCCTAACACTACTAGCTCTCCTCGGTACTACGTACACGAGGGCCAACAAGTCGGTACAGAGCGGCCAAGCCTAACCCCGGGTCCCTGGGGCGGCTGGCCCCACTCTGCACTAAAACAGGTACAGGTACTTCCCTTGGTACTGCGTACCCAAGAGACAGTACAAACTACATCTCAGTTCCATTCCTTTTCTTTCCAGGAGTTCCACTCCTAATTCCCCGTAGGGTTCCAGCTCTTTTATCTCAGAACATCATATGTTTCTCTTTCCAGATTCACGTTCTCACATTCCATGATCTCAACATGATTCCTTATGCATAACAGGCAGCTGTTAATTAAATTTACAGGCAGCTTTATATATATTCCTTTCCATTTTTCCAAGACTGCAGCAATATACATTCCACTAGTTTTTCCATCCTAGGATTCATGCCATATCCTAGGATCTATCATACAATCTAGTTTTCCGGCCCTAGGATTCATGCAACACCTAGGAGCTATCATTCCATATATTTCTCATTCCTAGGATTCATGCAATGCCCTAGGTTCTAGTTATGGTTCCATACTTTAACAGATTTTATTAATACTTAAAACCACTCTACCAGGTACAACGGAAGTAATGGGGGCGTGGTCGGGAATCCCGCGCGCCTCCGCGACTCTCAAGACTGCAACCGAACGAGGTCCTATCACAAGGATCAAACACAAGGAGTGTCTCAAAACAGTGTATAGCTACTGTAGGCGGGTAGAGGAATACATTCTGAAACGAACGCAACTCGAATCGCGGAAAACGGAGCCCAAACGGGCCCTAAACGGGTCGAGAAAGACGATACTGTGCAAAATCAGACGTCTGGAACTCCTTCCAGACGTCTTAAACGGTGGATCAGAGAATTACCTGTTCGGCTTGGTTCCCCGGACGTCCAGAAGTCTGTGGGGACGTCTCTCCTAGATCCCAGACGTCCGATGGTCGCTCCGGACGTCTGGAGGTCACTCCCGCCGTCTGGTACAACTTCCAGACGTCTGATTCGCAAAGGATGACGAATCAGAACACCTGCGCACAGCCAACCCTCCTCCCTCAGTACGGTCAGTCGACAAAAAGAAGGAGAAAGCGGAAACTCACCTTTCAGACGTCTGTATGATCTCACAGACGTCGACCTTGCCGTCTGGATATCAATCCAGACGTCTGATTCTGGAAATTTTTTCCAGAATCAGAACCTTGCTCGGCCTCCGCTCGCGACGCCGCCCGCGTCGCACCTCGCGCGTCCGCTGCTCCGCCCGCAGCAGGTCCCTCTCCGCGACGCTCTGCGCCCCCTGCGCCCTCCGCCGGCCGGCCAAGCCGCTCCCGGCGAGCTCGCCCTCACGGCAGAGCCCCGCCCTCGCACGCCGCAGCTCCTCCGCGCCTACTGCGGCTGCCGCTGCCGCTGCGCCCTCGCGTCCGCTCGCTCTCGTGCACAGGCAGGAGGGAAGGAGGAGGATGGTGGAGACGGGAGGGGAGGCGCCCCCCCCCTTTTAACGCCGCGCGGAGAGGAGAGAGAGACGGTCGCAGTCGCCTGCCGCCGCAGAGAAAGATGCAGGATCGCAGGTCTGCGCGCACAGGCGCGCAGACGAATATCCCGTGCGAGCATAACTGTTCGCCAGACGTCTGTAAACTATCCCGGACGTCTGGTCAGACGTCTGGATGTGATCCCAGACGTCTTTACAGACGTCTGGGCCACCTCCCAGACGTCTTAAAAGACGTCTGGGGCACGCGCTCGTTACAATATAACAAACTCAAAGGAAGTTTCGTCCCCGAAACTTGCGCCAACTAGGGTGCGGAAAAAAAAAGATGTCCAAATAACCATAACAAACTCAAAGAGGACCGAAGCCGGTCCGAAAAGACGTACCCGCGAAAAGCTCTGGGTACCGCTCCCGCATTGCCGCCTCAGGCTCCCAGGTAGCCTCCTCGTACCGCTGGCTCCTCCACAAAACCTTTACCAGGGGTACTTGCTTTCGTCTCAACCTGCGGACGGCTCGGTCTAGGATCTGCACTGGCCGCTCGGGGTAGGTCAGGTCGTCGCTCACCTCGACGCTCTCGTGACTCAGTACGTGGCTGGGATCGGCTACGTACTTCCTGAGGTTGGACACGTGGAACACGTCGTGCACACCAGAAAGATGCGGGGGAAGGGCAAGTCTGTAAGCAACGGGTCCAACCCGCTCCAGGACCTCGAAGGGCCCCACGAACCTCGGCGTGAGCTTCCCTCTCACCCCAAACCGCTGTAAGCCCTTCATGGGCGAAACACGAAGAAAGACGTGGTCCCCGACCTCGAACTGCACCTCTCTGCGTCTGCGATCTGCGTAGCTCTTCTGTCTGCTCCTGACAGTGCGGAGTCGTCTGTGGATCTGCTCAACTACCTCCTGACTCTGCCGGATCAACCTGGGGCCAACCTCCCACTTGGTCCCCACCTCAACCCAACTCAAGGGTGCCGTGCATTTCCGTCCGTACAGAGCCTCGTAGGGAGCCATGCCGATGCTCGAGTGATAACTGTTGTTGTATGCAAACTCTGCCAGGGGCAGGTGCTCCTCCCAAGAGCCCCTCCAGTCTAGTACACAGGCACGCAAAAGATCCTCAAGTGTCTGTATCGTGCGTTCCGACTGTCCGTCCGTCTGGGGGTGGTAAGCCGTGCTAAACCTCAACCTCGTCCCCAAAGCCTGCTGAAACTCAGCCCAAAACTGGGACGTAAAGCGGGTATCCCGGTCGGATACGATCTCCCGCGGAACTCCGTGTAGTCGCACCACATCACGGATATACCTCTCTGCCAACTGTGCTGGTCCCAAAGTGACTCGGATCGGCAAGAATCGTGCCGTCTTCGTCAACCTATCCACTATTACCCAGACCGCGTCGTGTCCTCGCTGGGTAACAGGTAAGCCCACCACCAAGTCCATGGTGATGCTCTCCCACTTCCACTCTGGCACTGGAAGCGGCTGAAGCGGCCCTGCAGGCCTCTGATGCTCGGCTTTCACCTGCTGGCACACTAAGCACTGCTGCACGAACTCACCCACATCCCGCTTCATCCCTCTCCACCAGAACTCGCGTCTCAAGTCATGGTACATTTTCGTGTTTCCAGGATGTATGGTGAATCTGGAACCGTGTGCCTCAGTCAGGAGCTCTCTCAACAGCTCCTCGTCTCTGGGGACCCACAGCCGTCCCCTCAAGCGTAACACCTGGTCTGTGAAAGAGAAGTCCCCTGGGTCCCCTGACAGTACTCTGTCGCGCAAAGACTGCAAGTACGGATCGGCCATCTGTCCCGTGATGATGCGGTCTATCAACTCTAGTCTGGTCTGCCGTGTCACCGTCACTGCCCCACAGTACCCTCGTAACTCTAGAGGTCGCCAACTGCCCACCTCCTCCAAAAGGCTCCAACTCTGTAACTGTAGACTGGCCAAGCGTGCGGGCGCCTTACGGCTCAAGGCGTCAGCCACCACATTGGCCTTTCCCGGGTGGTAGGAGATGCTGCAGTCGTAGTCCTTCAGGAGCTCCAACCAACGTCTCTGTCTCATGTTGAGCTCCTTCTAGTCAAAAAGATATCTGAGGCTCTTGTGATCTGTAAAAATCTCGAAGGTCTCACCGTACAAGTAGTGCCTCCACGTCTTCAGCGCGAAGACAACAGCTGCCAACTCTAGGTCGTGGGTAGGGTAGGTATGCTCATGGGGCTTCAGTTGCCGCGAAGCGTAAGCGACCACGTGACCCCTCTGCATGAGCACACCTCCTAACCCCTGCAAGGAAGCGTCCGTGTACACAACGAACCCGCCACTACTGTCAGGAATGGTGAGCACGGGAGCCGAGGTCAACCTCTCCTTCAGCTCCAGAAAACACGCCTCACAGGCGTCTGTCCAAGTGAAAGGCACATCCTTCCGAGTCAACTGTGTCATAGGACGTGCAATCTGCGAAAACCCTCTGATGAACCGTCTGTAGTAACCTGCCAGTCCCAGGAAACTGCGAATCTCAGTGACTGAACGCGGTCTCTCCCACCTGAGCACTGCCTCGACCTTGGCGGGATCCACCGCCAGGCCGTCTCCAGAGATCACATGACCCAAAAAGGTCACCTCCCTCAACCAGAACTCGCACTTGCTGTATTTGGCGTACAGCCTGCGTCGTCTCAGAGTGTCCAGAACCATCCGCAAGTGCTGTCCGTGCTGCGTCCGATCTCTAGAATAGATGAGTACATCATCTATGAAAACCACCACAAACTGGTCCAAGTACGGTCTGAACACCCGGTTCATCAGGTCCATGAAAGCAGCGGGGGCATTGGTCAGCCCAAACGGCATGACCAAAAACTCGTAGTGTCCGTACCGGGTGCGGAAAGCTGTCTTGGAGACGTCGGTCTCCCTGATCCTCAACTGGTGGTATCCAGACCTCAAGTCGATCTTGGAAAACACCGTGGCACCCCGCAACTGGTCAAACAAATCGTCAATCCTCGGCAGCGGATATCTGTTCTTGATGGTGACCCTATTCAGCTGTCGGTAGTCCACACAAAGGCGTAGGGTCCCATCCTTCTTCTTCACAAACAGTACCGGGGCTCCCCAGGGAGACGCACTGGGCCTCACGAAACCCTTCTCCAAAAGGTCCTGCAACTGAGACTTGAGCTCTCGCAGCTCAAGCGGTGCCATCCTGTATGGCGCGGTGGAGATGGGGCTGGTCCCTGGTACTAGTGAGATCTCAAACTCGATCTCACGCTCGGGCGGTAGTCCTGGTAACTCGTCTGGAAACACGTCGGGGTACTCTCTGACCACCGGGATGCTCTGGAAGTCTGCCACGGGGCTGTGCTCTGCCACCACACAAGCTAAGAAGCCCTCACACCCCTGGCTCAAAAGTCTCGCCGCTCAAAAAAGTTCTTTTATTCCAAAAATATCAATTATATTTACAAAATGAATTAATGAATGACATAATGAATGAATTGGTCAATTATGTATAAAATAATCAATTGATACTCACTACAATGCCTTAAATATATTTACAACTAAACAGGTGTCAAAAACTATGTATGATTACTCTGTGTTATCCTAAATAATACCTATGTATAGGTACAAAAATAAATATTAATATGCACTAGACTAAATATACTAACATATAACATTGACTCTAATAACATATATTATATATACAATAACATATATATATGTTGCTATAGCTTTAGTAAAAATATATACAAAACATAAGGCAAAAGAATTATATCTACTAAAATATATATCTATAGTGACGGATACAACTGTCACTAAAGCCTAAACAAAAACTATATATACAACATAAGGCTCAAACAGTATCACTACTATATATATATATATATATAATCTAGCAGGGTGCAGACCTCTAAAAATCCATCTGGAATCTGGATAAGACCGACGTGCGAATCCAGACCCTATAGTTGCTCAACGAGATGAGATAGAAACCCGTGTGTTTGTGTACACAAGTGATTGTGTAGTGTGTACATGATAATCAAGCAACAAAATGCGGTGAAAACTCAACCAAGGTTTCAAGCAATTTTTTATGTCTCCTTTTGAATTTGATTTGATATTTAAAAATGAATTCTATGCAACTGGTTTCTCTTTTTAATCTCTTATCAAACAAGTGATGGTCTTTTTAGATTAAGTCAAATGCAAAATGGTAGGAGCTCGAAGGATAGAAATGCGTACTTGACTCTAGCAATTCTATAAATATGCAATTTGATTGAATTGAAATCTAGTAGGAAGAATGCAACCTAAGTATGTATGCCTAAAACATGTTGCTGCTAGATAAGGGATGAAATCTTTTTGGATGTTTTGATTTTATATTTTTTTTGGATTTTTGATGCAATAAGAAAAATCAAATCAAAAAAGAAATCAATACGGAAAAACCAAGTCGATGAGAGATGAGTAGAGGGAGAATAGAGAGTCCAGAGAATCCAAGTTATTACCAAAATATGTGAGAACAGGCTCTTACAACTTATGCCTAACAAATAGAATCCTAAGTATATGCCTAAGTCTAAACTACCACTATACTAATCTAAAATATGAAAAACTAGAAAATCTACAGCTCCTGGAAAAATTCCTCCTGGTAGTTGAGGTAGAAGCATAGCAGATCCACCAGGAAGAAGACTTCACCTAGAAGAAGACACTACTCCTACTCCTCAAGTGTTGCAAAAACATCAGATGATTAGTAAGACAATTATAAAAAAAAATAAATCAAAGAATAAATTGAATAAAAGAATTTATTATAACAAAGAATATGAATGAAAGAATGTCTATTTACAAAGAAATCAAACATATTTACAAATAAAGAATAAAAGAAAATTTTTGGAGTATAGAGAGTTGCCTCCCTAGTAACAGTGCCAAAAATATGATCGTCGACAATTATGTTGCAATAAAAACTGTATTTTAATGTTGTCGTCATCGTAGTATAGAAGTCACAATGCAAATAGATGTCATGCCATTTTATTTATTTACATAATTTTTAGTGATTTATTCCAGATCATTCACTGGGAGACAGTTATTGATATACATCACTCTCTATGTTCCAAAAATGTTCTCTTATTTCAAAAATGTCAATTATATTTACAAAATAAACTAATGAATCAAAGAATGAACAAACTGGTAAATTATGTACAAAAGAATCAATTAATACTCACTACAATGCCTTAAACATATTTACAACTAAACAGGCATAAAAAACTATGTATGATTACTCTATATTAGTTATGTACAATTATCCTAAATAATACTTAAGTATAGATACAAAAATAACTACTAATATACACTAAACTAAATATACTAACATATAACATTGACTCTAATCACATATCTATACAGTAACATATATATATGTCGCTATAGCTTTAGTAAAAATATATACAAAACATAAGGCAAAAGAATTATATTTACTAACATAATATCTACAGTGACGGATACAACTGTCACTAAAGCCTTCAACAAAAATTATGTATACAACATAAGGCTCAAACAGTATCACTACTCTATTTACACATATATATATGTATATTACCTATGTATACGTGTACAATATCTATATATTTTATTTATTATACATATACATATATATTATATTATACACTTATACTATATACGTATACACATACTACACACAAACACAACATACACACGATACAGCTCCACACTTAGCATTTTTTTTCACGCTCACGGCTTTCTCAACACAACACTCTTCCTAACACTTGGAAAATTTTTGAGATTCTCCTTGCTCTCAGCACCTCTCGAATTACTGTTCACCTTAACAAAAATTTGGGATTTTTAGTGGGCAGATCGACCTTTCGTGGGATACACAGCACTCCAATGGGGTAGGACCAGACCACTACTAAGCTGGCCTTAGTTAAATTAGTGTGCATTTTAGTTCATTTTCACTAGCCCACAACAGGCCCATGTTAGGCCTAATAGGCTCACATAGTATAGGCTCCTAGCCCATACACTATTTTCAATATGCTCGTATATATGCTCAGGAGAGAGGAGGGTATAGGGGCAATGCTTGCGTCGGGCGCTGACGACTGCATCAGCTACTAGGCAACAACTTTTTATACGGCCACTGTGCTTCGCAAATGTCCAATGTGGGACTAACATCAGCGGCAAAATAGAGCACGTGCATGTGTATTGTAGCATGGTCAGAGGCCAATTTTGGTCTTCGATTTGAGGGTTGAAATCAATTCCATTTTCCAATTAATTTACATGTTTGGAAAGCCCTTATATAGGGTTATTCAATTGTATAGTTAATTTAGGATTACAAGTTATTTAATTATATATTAAAATTAGTTAAAGTTAGGGATTTATATGCATTAAATTAGGTTTAATTTCTTAATTAATGTATAAATTGATAAATTAATCATGCAATTGACTTAGTAAATAGTTAATTTATTTAATAAGTATTTATTACACATTTTTATTTTATTTTAAAGCATTTATTTTAAATTATATATATTTAAATACACGTTTTAGGGATATATACACGTAATTAAGTTATAAATATTATAATACAGTATAAATATGTTATAAATTGTTGAAAATATTTAAAATTAATATATATACATGTAGAGTATAAATTACTTCAGTAATAACTTAATTTACTAATTTATTTTATTTTAACTTAATAATTTACTTAATTAACTTAATAACTTAATTACCTACAATAAATACATAATTAAATAAAGACACAAGCATCATATAGTATATAATAATTACTTAATTATATATGTACAATATTAGATATGGTTATAGATATGTACATAGGTATTTATAATTACTTAGTATTATACACATTTAATCTAATATAAATTAATATATAATTATATAATAAGGTTATATGTACAGCAAATCATCCTAACTATTTATTTAAATATATATAATACAATTATAAGTTATTTATGTACATTATTTACATATACTACAATATTTACATATAACTTAGTATTAAGTTATATTTACAAGCATAAATACAATATATAAGGTATTTTTACATATTTTTGAGCTTTTTTTATTTTTATGGTATTATATATTATATAAAGATAGGAGATGAGATAGAAAGGGTGAGATAAGAGAGAGAAGAACTCTTTTTGATGTTTTTAGATTAAGCTCTTTTATTAAGTTTCAAAGTATACTGAACCGTCGGCTGGTATGTTCTACCAAGTTGAGCTTCGGAATACTTTGCAACTTGGCGTACACATAAAGAAATACCTGGTCTTACTTAAGATAGGTTTCCTTTTTTTTATGATTTTTTTATTTATTTAAAATCAAACCCAAATTAGGCTTAAATGGGTGTTTTGAAATGAAACCTAAGGCCTGAAATGGATTCTAAGGGTTGGGAATGCAACTCAAACACTAAGACATGTCCAACACAACACATGAGAGATATTTGAAGCATTACACATGACTTTGAACATTAATTTCATTAAAATAGCATGTTGGACAGTTAGACACAATACAAATAACTAACAAAGGATTCAAACAGAAATTACAAGCAATTCTAATCAAAATAAGTTCCAATTCAAGTACATGAATGCTTGTACATTACTATTCTACATATATACACATGTCAGCTATATTACAATCCTCATATTCAACTAAAATTCCAAGCCAACAGGGGCTGAATGCAGCTACAACAGCCATTGCTTCTGTTGCTCAAATTTCAGCAGCTATTAGCTGCTACTGCTGTTGTTTCGGATGCACATTGTTGTTGTAGCTAGATCAGTGATAGAATCAAGCTTTGAAGCCTGATCAAATGCTCTAGAAGATCTCCTCAAATTTGAAAAATCAAATCCAAGGACCAGAACAACCTTTCATTCTCAAATCTATTTAAAATCAGGGATGCAAATCTATGGAAAAACTCTTCAAACACAAGATCAGATTCCATCTTTGAAAATCCAAGTTTTAGATGTTGTGAAATCTATTTGAAAGCTTTAGCATCCATTAAAAGCCACATCAAGTGATTTCAAACCTGAGAAATGCTAGTTACTGCCTTCCTTTTCATCATAGACAACAAAAAGGACATGGATTACTCTAGACATCAATTTCACTTGTGAACCACTTCAAATTATTCATCTCACTCTTTTACAACTCATTTCATGCTCAAACAACTGATTGAAATCATTTTGAAGTTAGAAAACAAATGTTTCCCATATTAGGCTTTTAATATGAGATTGCCACTGTAATTTGATCACTTTGAGCTCCTAAATACTACAAATCTGTGTTTAGGCCCTCAAGAGATCCTAGAAAAACCATCAGGTCATTGCTTAGGCCTTGAATCATTTCATATGATCTTCATTGGCCCAAAATACCTAGCAATCATCAAAAAATCAGGATCTGACATAAGATGAAGCACAGAGAATATGAACAATGAAAACTTGGTCAAATGGATTTAAAACAATTGCAATATTTTCAATCAAACTCAGATAAACCCAATTTCATCGATTAAATCCAAATAGATTGCAATTGGCTCAAAACTCATTCGATCAATTATCAAAATCAATCCCCACATAATCAATCAAATCTGGTCGATTCAAACCATAGCAGAGCATTAGTGGATATTCAGGCTAGATGGAATGCCCTCAATTTAATGTTTGAGCACTCCAACAGATCTGAAAGCTAATGAGCTTCAGATCTATTAAACGATCTTGTGAATGGGTGGTTGATGACTAGAGCACGCAGCAAGTTAATGAATGCGAGTTATGGGGTAAGGGGGGTGAGGAATGGATCGAAATGAAGGTGGAAAAACACCTCTCTGATATGAATTGATCAGAGAGGGCGAAATCAAATCTAACTAAACTAATCCTACTCTACACTAACAAACCATTGAATTCACCATCTGATCTACTCCTAATTGATCTACACTACACTAACAGGCACTACAACTAACCTAGAATGCATTAAAAATCCTAACTGATGAGAAGAATAGGACCTTAGGAGAAACTGCAGCTGGTGGCTACAGCGAGGGAGGGAGAAGCTCCGGCGGAGGGAAAACTCTCTAATGGAGTTCTGGGTCACCCTAGGGAGTTACGCTATCCTTAGCGGCAAGGAGAAGTCGAAGGGGATGGAATTCCACCGCTCAGGCAAAGGAACAGGGGCTATGTGAGGAGAAGAAACTGGTGGGAGGAAAGGATCGTCTCAAGAGATGTAGTGGGGAGGCAATGGCATGCGCGAGGGTCTAAGATCGAGCTTAAGTAGGCTTGCCAGTGATTCCAAGCATCGCATGGTAAGATTAGATGATTAGGGCATCAAGGGTTGGATGAGCACGCGAGGAGCGTGGGAAATTCTGTATCACAAGAGCGCCGTCGGATTAGATCTATAGGAGGTGACGGATCATCGTGCAAAGTTGCGAGAATTTTGGATCAAGATCCACTGTTGGATGGAAGGATCAAAGGAACGACGGCTACTGTAGTGTGAGTTCTTCACGGCTACAGTGGACCATAACGCATCAAGTGTGTTGGGATGTTTTCATACAGGTCCTTAAAGGCAAAACTATAGAACAATTGTGCACAAGCCCAAAAGTGGTAAGATTTGTAACCAAGAGGTCCTTGAGATATAACAAGGAGGTCCCTACGGCTTTCAAATATGCCCTTGTGACTTTAAATGTAAATAAAAAATGTTAACGCAAGACAACCTATATGTAATCTAATGAATGCAGGGTCCTATTGATGTCCAAATGCCATGAGATTTTTATCGAAGCTTAATTAAATATTTAAGAAGTTAATTCAACCCTTAATTTGTACTTTTGTACTTAAACATGTGTTCAATTTGCAATCGGATCATCATTTTGCATTTATGAATAGAATATCTCATTAATTGACCAAATTGTGTGTTTTTAACATCAATTTGCCATTTTAGGTCATTTCTGCTAACTTCCACACTTAAGCCTTTTATCATGTTAATAATGTAATGTTTAACCTACTTTCTATCTTAACTTGGGCATTTTAGTTATGATGAGCTATACCTTATTAGCGCATGCTCAGAGGATCATGATCAGCTAAAGGATCAAAGATGCAACCAATCAACGGTGCTTGTGCACCGTGTTCTTCGGTGCTATAGTGCATGTGCGAAGCATCAGGTGTGTGTGGATAATTTACTCTCAGACCCTTTAAGTGAAACAATGCATAAATTGTGAAGAAGACCAAAAGTGGTTGAAATGGATATAGAGTAGTCCCGGCGGCTTGCAAAAAGACCCCTACGGGTTTTCAAATAGGTCCCTGGAAGTTTTAACCTCAAGAAAATGTATATGAATGAGGACCTAAATGTAATATGATGATTTCCAGGTCCTAATGATGTCTAAATGCAACGAGATTTTTATGGAATGATAATTGAACATATTAGAACATGATTTCACTCTTGAGTTGAACTTTTTAACCCAAAAATGTGTTCAATTGACAATTAGATCATCATTTTGCATTTGTGAATATAATATCTCATTAATTGACCTAATTATGCATTTTTAACTCGAATTTGATATTTTAGGTCATTTTCCTTAATTTCCACACTTAACCCTTTTATTGTGTTAATAAGATAGTGTTTAACCTAATTTCTAGCTTAACTTAGCCATTTTAGCTATGATGAGCCACACCTCATCAAAGGGCAATGTGGTTTCGGTGGTGACATGCTTTGCTATAGGTGTAGGTGATTAGCCCATATTTGTAGGCTATCTAAGTATTTAAGTGCTTAGACATTAAGTTAATTTTAACATTTAGATAGCATACATTAGGATGAAATAAATTAATTCATATTTTTAGCTTAACAGCATAATTCATGTGTGGCAGCCATATCTAAATGCATTTAGAATTAACCTAGAATTGTATGCATTTGATTAGTTAATTAATTAGTTGCATTACCTATATTGTTTTAATTAACATAGAAGTTAAGGAATTATGTATAAATAATCCTAATTATTTTATTATTCTTTTTTTTCTTCTACAGAATGGCTTCGCCTCTCCTCCTCCAGCCATACCTCCTTAATGGTCGTGAGAAGCGGATCTGCTCCCGCTTCTCCATTTCAAACCCATGTGCACGGCTACTGTTACGACCCGGTTCCCGAATCCCTACAGGACCCAAGACCGGCTCGCCTCGACTAATCCCAAGACCCAGTGTCCAACAAGAAATAACCGAAAAGTAGGAAAATAAACCACACTCACTATACAATGTAACTAACAGTAAAAGCGTACAAGTAGTAAAGGAAAGTACAAACTACTAGTCAGTACATACCACCACAACAACGGAAAAATAGCACAAAAGTAACAATAACAGGTACAATAAACAAAAGTCTAAAACTCACTATAGCAAAAGAGAGTACAACAACAGTACAGAAAACTATGGTTGGGCTCGACTAGGCCCAGTACCCTCTACAGCTGGTAGCTCGGGCTGCTCAACTCCTGGACCTGAACAGTGTTATGAGAAAACAGAGTCAGCGAATGCTGAGTAGAGTGGTAACCATTATCTAAAGTAGTAAAAACTAGCAGGCAAATTTATCCTTTTTCTAGTTATTTATTTTACAAGTAATTTCCTTTCATCCCATTGGTTTATTTTCGGATTTCTTTCTTGATCTTACATGTTCCTTGTAGGAACGATCTTGATTGTAGTCTTTTCCGAAGAGTAAAAGGTACACATCGTGCTCTCCTAGCCAGGAGAGTCCCCCGTGGTAGTCCTACACCCAGTCAACCACCCCAAAGTCACTGACAGACGTAACGGTGACTATGGCACGCACGATAAGTGCACGGGTAGCTACCCCCGCACTGGCACACGGTCAGTCATTTCCACTAGCGGGTATGGCCAAAGTACAGCACGGAACAGTATAGGGCATAGCCCTCTCAGAAACAAGGGTCTAGCCCCTTAGAACCAAACATAGGTCTTGCCCCTCCACAGTTCGCGCACCCTCGTCTGACTACCTCAGTTTGCCCAGAGGGCCTAATAAAGTCAATGTAAGGTGGCTAGCTGAACCCTGGGCCCCGTGGGGTATCTAGCTCCCTCCCTACACTAGTAGCTTGCCTCGATACAGTGTACGCGAGGGCCAACAGAAGTTGGTGTAGAGTGACCAATCCTAACCTCAAGTCCCAACCCAAGGGCAGCTAGCTCCGTTCTACACTAAAAAGGGGACAGTTGCTCTCCTTGGTACCACGTACTCAAGGGCCAGCACACTTCCCATCCACATTTCCAAGCCTTTCCATTCATTCACAGAAGCTCTACTCCTAACTCCCCATAGGGTTCATGCTCATATTCACCATATTATTCCAAACCAGGTTTCATCATTCACAATTCTGTTCTCGTATTATGCACATGCAGCTCGCATTTCCACAATTTACACAAGCAACAAGCGATATCACAGGTAACTGTTTAGTTATCTCAGGCAGCTCATATTCTAACAGGTAACTCGTATTCATTAACAATCAGCTCGTATTCATTAACAATCAGTTGCTAACAATTTAATTCATTCATTTATAAATACAATTTCAATTACGCAAGCATGTAGTGTAACCATTTCTCATCCTAGGGTTCATGCCACATCCTAGGTTTCTAGTTATCTAAATTTTCATAAATGAATTCATATTTTATAAATATAACAGGGGTGAACCACTCTACCAGACAATCCGGGAGTACTGGAGGCTCGAACTGTAGGCCCACGTGCCTCTGCAAGCCCTAGACACGCAACAGGTCGAAGTCCTATACCAAGGAACACGCCATAACGGAAGATTCAGAACAATGTATAAAGGTTTCTAACAAGTAGAGGAATTCACAAGGAAACCACAGATACTTTAATTGCGTAAAACGAATCCCGATTGGACTCTAAACGGGTCAAAAACATGTCTGCAAACCCAAATCAGATGTCTAGAAACAAGTCCAAACGTCTTAAAAGTCATCGGAGACTCACCTCAAGCTCATGTGATGATCTCAGATGTCCAGGGCTTCACCGCGACCGTCTGGAAGCAGTTCCAGACATCTGACCAGTCCTCCGATTGTCTGGTAAGTTGTCCAGATGTTCGAAAAGTGTGGAAGGGCATGCCATGCACCTTCCCAAAGTTGCTCTTGCACACGACAGAGTAGCTCACCACTTTTAGCCAAGCAAATCACACTGCGGTGCAGCCTGCATGGCCGTAACTGCGAGGAAGACATACCTTCGTGATACACCCGCTTTTAGACGTCTGGCGTCGACGCCAAACATCCAGCCAGTGGTCCGGAAGACCCTCCAGGCGTCTGATACTAGAGAAGCTCCAGTACCAGACCAAGCTCCTGTACCTCTCGCCGCACTTCGCCGCGGCTCCTTCCACTCCGCTGCAGCTTCGACTGCTGTAGAAGGTCGGAGACGATGCCCCAATGTTCTCCTCCTCCCGCACGCACCGCGGTGGCCGTGCAAACCTCTGGCGAGCTTCCACAAAGTTCACGACCTCGGCCTTCTCCTCCTCCTCACGCCTGCTCCTCCTCCTCGCACTCGCTCTCTCTCTCGCGCCTCAGCTCACGGCAATGGAGTGGGGAGGATGATGGTAGTGGTGGAGTGGAGAGGAGAGGAGGAGGATCTCTTAGATAGGCTGGTGGTTAGGGTTTGGTGGGGGAAAAAGGAGGAGAAAGGAGAGCGAGAAGGGTTTGCGCACTGCCTGCGCGCAGACTAACAGCGCGTACAGATTTTTTTCAATTTCTAGACGTCTGGGAAGGGGTCCAGACATCTGGCCAGATGTCTGACTGACACTCCAAACGTCTTAAAAGGTTCAGAATAGAACGGGCCTTTACAGCTACAAGAGAGGGGCAGTTGCTACCGTGCTCGTGGAGACACCGCCCCACTCCACCACCATGTACTCCACTCCACCACCATGGTCTCCAAGACCGAGCTCCACCACACCAAGGGCCAGCGAGGTGATAGCTCGCCGTGCCAATTCGGTGAGCTTAGCCATCATCGTGCGCATGCATCTCCGACGGCCATGCAACCATCACCGTGCAACTACCAGATCACCCTCCCTGTCCACACACCACCAACACCATCTTCTTCTTCTTCTTCTTCTGTTTGCAGAACAAAACCATCCCCGCGTCCATCTTGCTGCACCTCCACCCCGCAAATGCAGCAGCGCGCAACCTCCTGTGCACGCTCCCTCTCCAATCCGGCGCGATTGCCCTAGAGCTCCACTGCAGCAGGCACGTGTTTGCCCTTGCTGCGTGCACCGACCTCCACACTCTAGCCCCTAGTGCACGCCCACTAGCGTCCCTCAGCACACCCACTCGCCTCTAGATCGCGCACTCGCACTCCTTGTAGTGCGCCGTCGACGCTCGCAGCAACAACCGCACGTCCTCCAGCCCACTGGCCCTCGCCCACGCACGTAGAGCGCCCACTACAGTAGCTGCTCTACTTGCGCACAACACGCGGCCGCGCACTTCACCTGCAACACCAGCTCTCCGTAGGCTTCCGCTCCACCATTCAACCACGTCCGATCGTCCCAGTCCACGCCGCCACCGCCAAAATGAAGGCCTCAACCCCACGCACCTTCCCTGAGCTCTTGGTCGCCGATGATCTCTCCTCCCTCGTGCACTAGCTGCTACAACAAATCCTCTGTTTTGAAGTTAATTAAAATTTACATTTTTTTGCCATTGATGGGGAAGGAATTTTTAATTAATAATATTCTATTCGGTTGATTTTATGAGCATCTCCCTCTTATTTTGCATAACTACAATATCAGCATGATAATGTCTTATTATCTCAATTGAAAAGCGATTTCGATCCGATTTCTTGATGAAACTAATCATGAACATATGTTTTTAATCGGTGCGAGTTTAAATAGATCATTACCTTCCTGTGGATATGACTCGCTCTCCTGTGAGTGGTTTAATTTTAATTCTAATTGTTTTGATTAGTCAATTTTCCACCACTTAAAAATACAACGACAAATCTTCTTAATCATCATTTTCGAAAGCAAAAAATGACTCGTCAAATGGCATCGTTGCTAGGGAGGCAACAAGTCTATTAGACTCGCATTTACTTAATTATTTGTTCACATTTTATTTGAGGTATATTTCAATTCGATTATCTATTTGGTGTGAAGTACACGTATTTAGAGACATCTTGTTGCACCAGCCTCAAAGATCAGGCGATCCTTGACATCGTCAATGGAGTTGCAACATTGGGAGAAGGAGCATCATGCCAGCCTCAACAATGCCTTGGTGGACCTTGTTTCCACCGTTGGAAGAGATATTCGGAGGATCATCTTCATCTCACCCATTTAGCTATAAATAGTTTTTACTTTTCTTTCTTCTCTTTATTTTAGTACATTCATTTGGAAAACCCTTGTTCTAGGGTACATTTTTAGGGGTTTGTTCCCTGATTTTGTTTTAGGCCTGTGTTGGGTAATAATTTTTGGGAGCCTGTTCCCTTTTCTTTAGATCTAGGTTTTTATTTTATTTTGTGGTTGTTTATCATTTTCTTTGTTTGTGCATAAGTAGATGTATACGTATATATAAAAAGGCACGAGATACCTACTAGAAGCTGCCTGCCCCTAGGACAACCATTTAGGTGTGAATGAGCAGCATCTAGACTTGATTTTCTGCATTGCATGCATTTTTGCATCGTTGATTGCAGGAGGCAAGGTATGTTTTCTGGACTTTGCATCCATATTTGTTCACGCATTGCATGTGGACCTTAATTTCAAAGATCACCAAGTTTGATTTGAATAGACCTAACAAGTGGTCATATTAATTTTTTGAAAAAGGACTAATTAAAGGGATGACATTTAAAAACCAAGAACCTGAATTTCAAACTTGGCGTGTGATTAAAAATTCAAAAACTTTTACGATGTATGCACACTTATATCTCTTGCACCTCGGCACGCATTTAGACACTCCTTAGGTTTCGAACTACTAGGACAAGAGCCCTCCTACCGCTGGATTCTGAAGTGTTTAGAACTTGAGATCAAAGGTTTTGTAACTCCAAAGAGGGGGGTATCCTGCCACGGATTTTTGAGGGTAGTTAAGAAGCACCACAAAAGCACAGCTTCAAAGGAAGGCTTAGGCCTACTTGCATCCCTCGATCTTCCATCTTTGGAGTTGCTCTACCATTTGAGCTTTAGGGAAGGGCACCGAAGCTCCAATTAGGTCTTTTTAGGTGTATCGTAGGTCGACAAGTAGGTGCGTAAATGTTTTGATAACTTGATTTGTCACCTATAAGTGGACCTAAATCTCAAATGCCTAACTGATTAAAGACCTAAAAAGTCCTCTGATTGGTGTTTGCTTGGGAAATCTGATTGTGGAGTGAGTTAGAATGGACCGCCTTGACTTCCATCCTTTCACATCTTGCCCACACCATTACCCCCACTCTACAATCTTCAATCCCATATGCCGAGATGGTCCATTCTTTGATGGACATAATGACAACCATTGGAATCCTTTTCACTCCTATTATAGGAGTATTGGCTTGGTCAAGCCCCAAATCAGTGAGCAGAAGTTAGGAGCAGGATTTACCTTGCCCAATATCCCACACACAATAGAAATACCCAACCCACCCTCCCTGAATGATTATAATGGTTGGACAGAAACTCCTAGGTACTTTAACCCTGAGCCTGACATCTCTCCTGAAAGTAATGATGATTTCTCCTCCTTGAAGATTGTTACGACCCGGCTCTCAGATCCCTACATGACTCAAGTCCGGCTCACCTCGACTAATCCCAAGACCTAGTCATCCAACGAGAAATAACCACATTCATACATGCAATATAACTAAGCAAAAGGAAAGAACGAAGCAGTAAAGGAAAGTAGAACAACTGTTTCAAAATAGTACATGCCACCACAACAACAACAACGGAAAGAAAACAGAAAGTAAAAGGAACAATAACTCAAAGGTCCAGTACTCACAACTACAGCAGAAATAAAAGAGCTGGAAAGAAAACTACTACGGCTGAGCTCGGCTGGGCGCAGCTCCCTCTGCAACCGGAAACTCAGGCTGCTTAACTCCTGGTCCTGAACAAGGTTACGAAAAGACAGAGTCAGCGAACGTTGAGTAGAGTGGTGTTTACATTATTTATGTGCAAGTAAAGTAGAAACAAACAAGCAGGTTTATTGTCATTTCTTTTTATCTCGTCTATGCATTTCTGGTTCATTTATTTCACAAAGTATCCAAGTATTTCTTGATCTTGCTTGTTCCTCGCGGGAACGATCTTGATTGCAGTCTTTTCCATGGAGTAGAAGGTACATGTGGTGCTCTCCTGGACGGGAGAGTCCCCCGCGGTAGTCCTACACCCAGTCAACCACCCCGAGGTCACTATCGAGACGTAGCGGTGACTACGGCACGTGTGATAAGCGCATGGGTAGCTACCCCGCACTGACACGTGGTCAGTCATTTCCGCTAGCGGGTATGCCCAAAGTACAACACAGAACAGTATAGGGCCTTGCCCTCTCAGAACAGGGGTCTCACCCTCAGAACCAAACAGGGGCCTCACCCCTCCACAGTCCGCGTACCCTCATCCGACTACCCCAATTTGCCCAGAGGGCCTAACAAAGTCAGTGTAGGGTGGCTAGCTTAACCTCGAGACCCGTGGGGTGGCTAGCTCCCTCCCTACACTAGTAGCACGCCTCGATACCATGTACACGAGGGCCAACAGGAGTCGGTGTAGAGTGGCCAATCTTAACCTTGGGTCTCAACCCAAGGGCAGCTAGCTCCGCTCTACACTAAAAAGGGGCAGTTGCTCTCCTTGGGATCGCGTACGCAAGGGCCAGCACATTTCCCGTCTACATTCCAGATTCCTTTCATACACAGGAGTTCTACTCCTAATTCCCAGTAGGGTTCATGCTCATATTCATCACATTTATCCATATTCAGATCTCATATTTCATAACTCGTGTCTCATCCATAAACATGCAACTTGTGGTTTCACAGTTCAATTTCTCGTTCATATACAGGCAGCTTGTATTTAAACATGCATCTCATAATTACACTAATGTCATTTGCTAGCAATTTATTTTAAACATGCACTTAAGTAAACAGTACAGCTCAAAATAGGATCATACATTTCTATCCTAGGGTTCATTCCACATCCTAGAGTTCGATCCGATTATGTCAAACAAGTACATTCTTATTTAAATATTAACAACTGAATTAAACCACTCTACCGGGTATCACAGGAGGAATGGGGGCCTACACCGCAGATCTCGTCGTCTCCGCAGGCTCTGAACACACCACCAGTTGGTAACCTGTACCAACGACTAATTTTCATCTCCGCGGGTCAAAAACACGGTTACTGCCCAAAATCAGATGTCTGGGACTAGTCCCAGACATCTTAAAAGACGTCAAATCTCACATTGTGTTTCCTGTGGTATTCTCAGACGTCTGGATCCCTCCGTGATCGTCTGAGGACAGCTCCAGATGTCTCACCCTCCTTCCAGTAGTCTAGAATGACCATCGGACATCTGGTGATGCGGTCAAACATCCAAAATCACCTTGAAGTGCACACCCCGCTCCTTCCCGACACTGTGCACCTGCGTGCAGAGCACAGACTCCATTTTTAACCCAACACCTCCTGCGCTACAATCTGCATGGTGGAAAGTAGCGCAAGAAGATACGTACCTCGCGATATTGTGCTTTTAGACGTCTGGCTTCTGCTTCGAATGTCCTGGTGCCTCGCCAGCCATCTGGACGATACTCCAGACGTCTGATACTAGAAAACTTCCAGTACCAGAACCTCCTCCGCGATGCTCCTCTCCTCGCAACGTCGCCCGCAGTGCACCATAGCAGCTTCAGCAGCTGCAGAGGGCCGGGAGGCTACCTCCTCGAGCCCTTCCTCCTCGCACGTGTGCCCGCCGCCGACCGTGCAAGCTCCGTCGAGCTCCCGAAGGTCCTCCGACCTTCACGCTCTTCCTCCTCTCTCCCCCTCTCTCTCTCTTGTTCTCGCTCGCTCGCCCTCTCTCTTGTCCCTCTCGTCCTCCCTCGCCACAACCACACAGGGGGATGCTGGAGGTGGTGGTGGCTAGTGGTGAGTGGGTGAGAAGAAGAGGAGGGGGAGTTTAAATAGGATGGGTTTAGGGTTAAGGAGGTGAGGGTGTGGAAGAGAGAGAAGCTTTTGCGTGCCGCCCGTGCACAAAGTGTAAAGGGACGTACGAAAATTTCCACTTTCAGACATTCAAGCCTGTGTCCAAAAGTATGGACAGACGTCTGACTGAAACTCCAGACGTCTTATCCGACTAAAAAGGCAACGGGTCATTTCATCATAACAAACTTAAAGGAAGTTTCGTCCCTGAAACTTAAGCTAGCTAGGGTGCGAAAAAAGGAACGTAAAAATGCATCACAAACTTAAAGAGGATCGAAGTAGGTCCGAAAAGACGTACCCTCAAAAAGCTCCAAGTACTGCTCTCGCATCGCCACCTTAGGCTCCCAGGTCACCTCCTCATACCGTTGGCTTCCCCATAGAACTTTCACCAGTGGTACTTGCTTCCGTCTCAGACTCCGGATGGCTTTGTCTAGTATACATACTGGTCTCTCAGGATAGGTCAGGTTGTCCCCCACCTCGATGCTCTCATGGCTCTGAACGTGACTGGAATCGGCGACATACCTTCTGAGGTTGGACACATGGAACACATCATGCACTCCAGAAAGCTGGGGAAGAAGGGCAAGTCGATAAGCAATGGGTCCTACTACTCCAGAACCTCAAAGGGCCCCACAAACCTCGATGCAAGCTTCCCCTTCACCCCAAAACGTTGCAAGCCCTTCATGGGCGAAATACGAAGAAAGATGTGATTCCCAACCTTGAACTGCACCTCTCTGCGCTTCCAGTCAACGTAGCTCTTCTGCCTGCTCCTGACAGTGAGGAGTCATCTGTAGATCTGCTCTATCACCTCCTGACTCTGTTGGATTAGCCTGAGACCAACCTCCCACTTGGTCCCCACCTCGACCCAACTCAAGGGTGCAGTACACCTCTGTTCATACAAAGCCTCGTAAGGTGCCATGCCGATACTCGAGTGATAACTGTTATTGTATGCAAACTCTGCCAGGGGTAAATGTTCCTCCCATGAGCCTCTCCAATTTAGCACACAGGGGCGTAGAAGGTCCTCAAGTGTCTGTATCGTGCACTCCGACTGCCCGTCGATCCGTGGGTGGTAGGCGGTACTGAACCTCAAACGTGTCTCCAAGGCCTGCTAAAACTCAGCCTAGAATTGGGAAGTAAAATGAGTATCCCTTCGGATATGATCTCACGTGGGACTCCGTGCAGGCGCACTACATCTCTGATGTATCGCTCCGCTAGCTATGCTGGCCCAAAAGTGACTCAGATTGGCAGAAACCGTGCCGTCTTCGTCAACCGGTCTACGATCACCCAAACTGTGTCGTGCCCTTACTGGGTAACTGGTAGACCCACCACCAAGTCCATGGTGATGCTCTCCCACTTCTACTCTGGTACAGGAAGTGGCTGCAATGGCCCTGCAGGCCTCTGGTGCTCGGCCTTCACCTGCTGGCATACCAAACACTGCTGAATAAACTCACCAACATCCTGCTTCATCTCTCTCTACAAGAAGTCGCATCGCAAATCATGGTACATCTTTATGTTCCTGAGATGTATGGTGAACCTGGACCCCTGCGACTCCATCAGAAGCTCTCTCAACAACTCCTCGTTCCTCGGAACACACAGATGTCCCCTCATATGCAGGATCTTGTCTGAGAAGGAAAAGTCTCCTGGGTCCCCCGTCAATACCCTATCTCACAGCATCTGAAAGTACGGATCAGCCATCTTCCCTGCAATGATATGGTCTATCAGCTCTGGTCGTGACTGAGGCGTCACTGTCATTGTCCCACAATACCCCTGTGGCTCCCGGGGTCGCCAACTGCCCAACTCCTCCATGAGTCTCCAACTCTGTGCCTGTAAGCTGGCCAAGTGGGCGAGTGCCTTCCGACTCAAGGTGTCGGCCACCACATTAGCCTTCCCTGGGTGGTAGGAGATGCTACAGTCGTAGTCCTTCAGGAGCTCTAACCATCGTCTCTGTCTCATGTTAAGCTCCTTCTAGTCAAACAAGTACCTGAGGCTCTTATATCTATGAAGATCTCGAAAGTCTCACCATAAAGGTAATGCCTCCATGTCTTCAGCGCGAAGACAACTGCTGCCAGCTCTAAGTCATGGGCAGGGTAGATATGCTAGATATGCTCAGGGGGCTTTAGTTACCGCAAATCATACGCGACAACATGACCCTGCTGCATGAGCACACCCCCTAACCCCTGCAATGAAGCGTCGGTGTAAACCACGAACCCGCCACTGCTGTCTGGAATGGTAAGTACAGGAGCAAAAGTCAGTCTCTCCTTCAACTCCAGAAAACACACCTCGCACTTGTCAGTTCAGGCGAAGGGCACGTCCTTCTAGGTCAGCTAGGTCATAGGACGCGCAATCTGAGAGAATCCTCTAATAAACCGCTAGTAGTAACCTGCCAGTCCCAAAAAGCTACGTATCTCTATCACGATGCGTGGCCTCTCCCACCTGAGTATGGTCTCTACCTTGGTTGGATCCACAGCCAATCCATCTCCTGAAATCACGTGGCCTAAGAAAGTCACTTGTCTCAATCAAAACTCGCACTTGCTGCACTTGGTATACAGCTGCGTCGCCTCAAGGTATCCAAGATCATGCGTAAATGCTGTCCATGCTATGCCCGATCCCGCAAGTAAACGAGTACGTCGTCGATGAACACCATCAGAAACTGGTCTAAGTACGGCCTGAAAACACGGTTCATCAAATCCATAAAGGCAGCGGGGGCATTGGTCAGCCCAAACGGCATGACCAAGAACTCGTAGTGCCCATACTGGGTACGGAAAGCTATCTTAGAGACGTTAGTCTCCCTGATCCTCAACTGGTGGTAACCTGACCTCAGATCTATCTTGGAGAACACTGTGGCGTCTCGCAACTGGTCGAAGAGGTAGTCAATCCTTGGCAGCGGATACTTGTTCTTGACAGTGACCCTATTCAGCTATCGATAGTCGACACAAAGTCACAGGGTACCATCCTTCTTCTTCACAAACAGCACAGGGGCTCCCCACGGGGATGCACTGGGCCTCACAAAACCCTTCTCCAACAGGTCATGTAGCTGTGACTTGAGCTCTCGCAGCTCAAGTGGTGCCATCCGGTATGGTGCAGTAGAAATGGGACTAGTCCTCGGTACCAGTGAGATTTCAAACTCAATCCACGCTTAGGAGGTAGTCCTGGCAGCTCCTCTAGGAAAACGTCGGGGTACTCACAAACCACCGGGATACTCTGAAAGTCAGCCACAGGGCTAGGCTCTGCCACTACACAAGCTAAGAAGCCCTCACACCCCTGGCTTAAAAGCCTTGCTGCCCGAAGCACGGAGATGCATCTGAAACCTCCATCCACCGGCTTACCGTGAAACTCAAAGGGGGGCAACTCTGGTATGGAGAAGATAATCTTCCTCCCGAAACAGTCCACCAAGGCATGATAGGTGGACAGCCAGTCCATCCCTAGTATCACGCCAAAGTCCTCTATCTGGATCACAATCAGGTCAGCGGGGAGGCTGTGTCCCCCTATATTGACCTCGCAATCCTTGTAGACCTCCTCGGCTACAAACAACTAGCCATCTGGGCCTCTGATCACAAACAGATCCTCTAACAGTACACTGCTCTGCCTCAAACTGACAGCAAAACTCGTAGCGACAAAGGAGTGGGTGGCGTCGGAATAAAAAAGTACGTACACTAATCTGCCAGAAATAGTAATCATACCTGCCACCATAGAACCCAAAGCCCTGGCGTCTCTGTGTGTTAGGGCATTGATACGCCCCTCAGCTCTCGGTGTAGACGAAGCAGCTACACTCTGGGTTGGGCGAGCAGCAGTTGGCCGGTACCCTCCTCGCAACTGCTGTCCTCCCCCACACACCTGGTGACCACAACCGCCAACACGGCCTTCAGCGCTCGATGTAGGGAGCATCTGCTATGCTCCGACCCTAGATGGGCAGTCCCTCCTGATGTGGCCCAGCTGGCCACACTAGTAGTAGAGGGGTACACGACTTCCTCCCTCAGTAAGTCCTTGCTGGCGGCTGGGCGAGGATCCGGTGCTGGCAATTGGCCCCTGTCTGGGGCCCCCAAAGGCCATTGGTGGCCCCGCAGAATGAGACAGCTCTCCTGTGGGCGCCGTGTGCCTCCTCTCCTGACGGCCCTGAGAGTACTCTGGCTGGTAGGGTCTCTTCCATCCGCTGTCCGTGTCTCGCGCGGTTGGGTTGGTCTCCTCGTAAGTCATGGCTGCCTCTACCACACGAGAAAAAGTGGGCAGCTTCAGGGGTTTGACATACGCCTAAATCGTAGGTCGGAGCCCCTCAGTAAGCCTCCACAGGCATTCCTCCTCAGTAGACACAACTATCGGGGTGAAACATGATAGCTCCAGGAAATGCGTGCAGTACGCACTAACCGTCGTCGTCCCCTAGCAGAGAGTGTGGAACTCCTGCCTCCTCTGGTCCTGCCAAGTCTGCGGAAAGTACTACTCGTAGAAGAGAGCCACGAACTGATCCCACGTCGGCTCTCTCCCCTCCTGGCCTCTGACTGCCCTCCACCACCTGTGTGCTGTGCTCTCTAGCTGGTACGTGGCAAAAGCCACGCGGCACTCCGCGGGAGGGCGAAGGGTGTCGAACACCTTCTCTATCTGCTCCAGCCAGTCCTCTGCCTCAGACGAGTCCTCATCCCCCTTAAAGGAGGAGGGCTTCAGCTTCCGAAACTGTCCAAAAAGCTTGTGATGTAGCTGCAGTGGGGGAACGTTCACACCTCCAGGCAAGGAGGGTTCATGCTCGAAAGTGTCAGAGTGTGGTGGGGGTGGTGGAGGACCACCCCCTCCCCCTCCTGCTCGTCCGACGCTACAACTATCTCTCTGTCCCATCGAGGACTCCCCCTCCACATCCTCAGGAAGAAGTGCCCGAGGAGGCTGTTGGAGCTCCTCTCGCACGATGTCTCTAATCAGCTGGGCGAGACTCTGGGCCTGAATTCCTGGGAGGAGAGGTGGGTCAACTAGTGCCTCAGGTCCGGCATGTCCGCCCCTTCGACCTCGTCTACGGCCACGACCACGGCCTGCCTTGGGAACTCCCCGACGAGGCATCTCCTGCAAGGAGATGTAAGAGATAGAACAAGAGTTGTCAACAATACCGGATTACATCGAGAAAAAGACTTAGAAACGAATATCAAAGCGGTACGTTGTGGTGGCTATCCTAGTTATATACACGAGAGTGGTTATTCTAGGACCAATTGGTTCATTTCTCGAAACAACCTTGCTTTGATACCATCTTGTTATGACCCGGCTCCCGGATCCCTATAGAACCCGAGTCCAGCTCGCCTCGACTTATCCCAAGACCTAGTCATCCAACAAGAAATAACCAAAAGCAGGAAGTAAACCACATTCATACATGCAATATAACTAAGCAAAACGAAAGAATGAAGTAGTAAAGGAAAGTAGAACAACTGCCTCAAAATAGTATATGCCACCACAACAACAGTGGAAAGAAAACAGAAAGTAACAGGAACAGTAACTCAAAGGACCAGTACTCACAACTACAACAGAAATAAAAGAGCTGGAAAGAAAACTACTACGACTGGGCTCAGCTGGGCCCAGCTCCCTCTGCAGCCAGAAACTCGAGCTGCTCTACTCTTGGTCTTGAACAGGGTTATGAAAAGACAAAGTCAGCAAATGCTGAGTAGAGTGGTGTTTACATTATTTATGTGCAAGTAAAGTAGAAACAAACAAGCAGGTTTATTGTCATTTCTTTTTATCTCGTCTATGCATTTCTGGTTCATTTATTTCACAAAGTATCCAAGTATTTCTTGATCTTGCTTGTTCCTCGCGGGAACGATCTTGATTGCAGTCTTTTCCATGGAGTAGAAGGTACATGTGGTGCTCTCCTGGACGGGAGAGTCCCCCGCGGTAGTCCTACACCCAGTCAACCACCCCGAGGTCACTATCGAGACGTAGCGGTGACTACGGCACGTGTGATAAGCGCATGGGTAGCTACCCCGCACTGACACGTGGTCAGTCATTTCCGCTAGCGGGTATGCCCAAAGTACAACACGGAACAGTATAGGGCCTTGCCCTCTCAGAACAGGGGTCTCACCCTCAGAACCAAACAGGGGCCTCACCCCTCCACAGTCCGCGTACCCTCATCTGACTACCCCAATTTGCCCAGAGGGCCTAACAAAGTCAGTGTAGGGTGGCTAGCTTAACCTCGAGACCCGTGGGGTGGCTAGCTCCCTCCCTACACTAGTAGCACGCCTCGGTACGACGTATGCGAGGGCCAACAGAAATCGATGTAGAGTGGTCAATCCTAACCCCGGGTTTGAACCCAAGGGCGGCTAGCTCCGCTCTACACTAAAACAGGACAGTTGCTCTCCTTGGTACCGCGTACGCAAGGGCCAACACACTTCCTGTCTACATTCCAGATTCCTTTCATACACAGGAGTTCTACTCCTAATTCCCTATAGGGTTCATGCTCATATTCATCACATTTATCCATATTCAGATCTCATATTTCATAACTCGTGTCTCATCCATAAACATGCAACCTGTGATTTCACAGTTCAATTTCATGTTCATATACAGGCAACTTGTATTTCAACATGCATCTCATAATTACACTAATGTCATTTGCTAGCAATTTATTTTAAACATGCACTCAAGTAAACAGTACAACTCAAAACAGGCTCATACATTTCTACCCTAGGGTTCATTCCACATCCTAGAGTTCAATCCAATTATTCCAAACAAGTACATTCTTATTTAAATATTAACATCTAAATTAAACCACTCTACCGAGTATCACGAGAGGAATGGGGGCCTGTGCATATGGGGGTGATAATTCTGTTAAATAGGGCTCATCTTAAGAATAAAAGGCACAACATAAGTAGAATGGGAGCATTGCATGCATCATATGCCAAGAATGCTTATAAAATAGTATTAATGACCATTGTATAAACACTTGTCAAAGAAAACCTCAGATGAACAATCGGACCGCATGGATGGATTCAGAACGACGAATGGAGTCCAACGGACTCAAAATCGTCCAAATCCGACATCTGGAGCTCCCACAATGGGCCCAAGAAGTTCTGACCGTTGATCTGATGATCAACGGCCCTCGATGCGCCACGTGGTGCCCGCTCACCGCGTGCCACTTCCACCTTCAGCCGGATATCAAATCTCAGCCGTTGATCTTCGATCAGATGGCCGAGAACCGCGCGCACGCCCGCGGTTGCCGCGATAAAGCAGTGGGCGTGGAGCAGCAGTTAACGCGCACCCCCGCACCCACGCGACGCGGGTTCGAGCCGTGCGGTGCGGGAATTTGAAGGCAGCGAGGTGCGCGGATGGAATTCAGCCGTAGATCCACACTTGGACGGTGGCGATAGCGCCACACGGCGTGCCCTCAGGCGGCGATCGGCCACGCGCGCGCGCACGCCAGACAATGACCCCCACGCGCATGCGCTCTCAAGGCGTGATCCAAGCGCGCCCAGGCGAAGATCTCAGCCATCCGACCTTCTATCGGATGGCTCTCATGCCGCGCCCATGAATCGAGCGCAAGGAAAAATGGCGCAGGCAAGCGACCATTGGGCTGGGAGCTTCACCGACATTTTTGGAAGGGTTTTAGCGACGTCCCAAACATCGCTAAAGCCCCTTCTTCTTTTAGAAAGCCCTTCTCCCTATTTAAACCCCTTCCAACCACTCATTCAAGGCATTCACTTCCCTTGCAACTACTCTACCCCTCTCTTAGCTAGCTTTAGGCCCTTTTGTAATCGCTAGAGACGACGTGCCGCTGACAGAGCCTTCTCCACCACCGTGGCTGCCTCACCGCCCTCCCTCTCTCTCTCTTTCTTCCTCTCTTTTAAGCTTTACTTTACTTATGTTTAAGCATGTATCTAATGTTGTAATGTGTGAACTAAAGCTGCATGATTAATGAAGTTATTTTCCATTTAGTTGTCTACTTTATTTCCTATCCAAGTTGCATGTTAAAGAAAGAAATGACTCTAACCCTAATCTCTCTCTCTCTATCTCTCTCTCTCTCTCTCGCTTTTCACCCGTACCTTTTCGCAAGCAAAACTCCACGATTTCCACGACAATAAGTAACAAGAAAAATCTGATTTTCACGCCTCCCTAAGACCGACACTCGAACTCACATCCGTTTCTTTAAAACTAGCATTGCAAGTGCGAACTATAATGACACTTCTTAACATACACGCACAAGCGCACGTCAGTTTTTGGCGCCGTTGTTGGGGAGGCAACGGATTTGTTTTGTCACTTCCATTCCATATCCATTCTCACATCGCCTAACGCCTTGTCTCTTTTTTACTTGATGGTTGCAAGAATTCGGTGCTTGGACGACGAAGCGACGCATCCCATGACGGTAACAAGGGAGTAGGCGCAACAAGGACCGGTAGTGAGTAATTCTTCACTCATGACTATTTGCTTGCGTGAAAAAAACTAAAAAAATTGTAAAAATTGAAAAAACTTGGAGTGGTGTATGATTACTTGACCCACATCCTTAACACATCACCCAACAAAAAATGTACACTCTAACATTTTGCATAAATTCTTGGAGTGCTCTTTTCTCTTTTTGAGTGGTGTTTGTGAAGCCACCGTGGATTGACTTGGGTTGAACCACTCAACCCTAAAAATGACTCATCTAATAGAAGCTGCATGATCATTAGGATGAGTACATTAAGGTTTTAGAGCCTCTACACAATAAAAGGAAATCTACTTTCACCAAATTGTGTGCAAAACTTGATGTGCCCACTGAAACTTGTCTAAAAACATTAAGCCACGTCAACCCTAAAAGACACTAAAGTAAGGATGAAACACTAAAAGACACCACATCTTAAAATAAAATCCTTGCTTGAAAACCATGCTTTAAGCACACACTTTGAAAGTGAAAAATTAAGAGGCACCACCCCAATCAACGCCTCATCACATAACCCTAGCACAAGCACTATCCTAGCCCTTTTAAAACTGAGTAGACGTGCCCTAGGTAGGATTGAGTTAAGTCTCGAGAGGTGAGATTTTGTTCGCTGGGCACTTGGCTTTCATTCCCATGGTAGAATATGGTGACTAGGTTGCGGGGCAGTGTCAAACGACCGTGGTTGTGGGGTCAACGGAATCGGAGGCGTAAGCCAAAGGAAGAACCTTCCTTGCAATTCCCTCGTAATCAACCTGGCCAGATTAGCCTTGGGAAGGGGAGTCCAGTGCTTACGGACTTAATCACCCTTTGTGAGATTTCTAGGTCTCCTAAGGAATACACCATAAGGACTAGGCTTGTTTGCTTGATTGAACACGCTTCTCGCATCTGTCACTCTCCGCATCCCCTCCTGTTCTTCTCTAGTGTATGCACGGGAGATGCTCACTGCATCCCGAGTTGTTTGTTCTGGGACAGGAATCTAGGCGACATAATTATGTTAGAAACATGGCTGAACCTAGGGTAGATGAGGCTGAGGATCAACCCCCACCAGACACAATGGCCATCATCCAAGTCCAAATTAATGTAAACCACCGGCTTCAACAACAACAGATCCACACCATCATGCAAGCCATACACCGGTTACAGAACCCACAAGAGCAACCACCACCACCTTTCCAAGTCCCACAAGGGCAACCACCACTTGATGTACCACCATTTCAGGATCAACCGAGGCCCCTCCGCGATTTCTATAATCCTTTTGCTATTAGAGTCGAGACACACCTTAGGATCCCCGAAGGGGGAGATGATTTTGAGTTGAAACCAAATGCCTTAAGTCTGATCCAGAGCCACTTCCATGGAAGCTCAAATGAGGACCCCTTCCAGCACCTAGAGGATCTCGATCGCATAGCACGAACTGTTAAACCTAGGAACATTAGCCTTGACATTGTTCTAATTAACATGTTTCCTTTCTCATTAAGAGACAAGGCTTCTCACTAGCTTAGAACCCTAGGTAGACCCATCACCACTTGGGAAGAACTGAGGCATGCATTTCTAAAGAAATTCTTCCCCATAGGAAAGACCAATGCCCTCAGAAGAGCTATTACTACCTTCACACTCCAGGGTGGGGAATAGTTCCATGAGGCATGGGAAAGATTTAATGAACTTTTGAGGAAATGCCCACACCACGAAGTACCAAGGTGGCAATTGGCCCAGATTTTCTACCATGGTATGGACAGCAACCTACGAAACTTCGTCGATGCCTCATGCGGGGGGAACTTCCTGAACAAGGACGAGGAGAGCGTGTTTAAGCTCTTTGAGTCTATGAGCAAAAATTCGCTCAACAATGCCTCCATGACCCAGTTTAACCGATCCAGTCAACCCCGTGGTTGGATTTATGAGGTACAAGCAAATTCTGGAATGGTTGACATGGACATCATTGCCAAGAAACTAGATCGAGTGGAATTGGTGGACAAAAAGATTGATGAGCTACTGAACTAGACCAGGAACCCGTTACAGACCTTCTCCCTAGCAAAGGGAGCACATAATGTTAACCTGATCCAGCCCTTAAGCCAACTAAACCTGGAACAACCCTTGACTACATTCCAGGGAGGGACCTTTGCTCTCTCAATCCTTGATTACTCTCTTCCCTCCCCATCGACATCTGTTATCCTTGAAGATGTGCAAGCTGTCCAAGGTTATGCTAAACCTGACCCTTTCTCCAACACTTACAACACTGGTTGGCGTAATCACCCCAACTTTGGTTGGACAAACCAGAGACCACCGCAATTTCAAAACCAGCCTAGGCCAAATTTGCCCCCTATCAGCAAGGACCACCAGTTAAACCCCCATATAATCAGAATAGGGCGGCCCTCCCCCACAAAACCAAATGGACACCCTAATAAAGATGATGGCTGAACCAGAAATATCATGAGGAAATGGCCTTAGTAAAGGGACAGTTAAGCCAACTTTTGGACTGTAAACAACAAGGATCCCTACCTTCCCAGCTACAACCGAACCCACGAAACATAATTAACAGAGGCCCCAATTCACAAGGGTTCCAAGGCAATCCCGGGCAAGCTCACATGGTTCAGCCAGCCCCACAAACACCCCCTGGGTTCGATGCTTCTTCGTCCTCGTCCTCTCAAGGATCATCCCATGGTCCCAATGCCTCTGCGAATGTGGTGACCTTGAGAAGAGGCACCAAAACCCAGGATCACAAATGGCTGACTCTCCCCGAGACTTCACCCGCTAAAATACCCAGCTCAGAAGAGTCACCAGAAAAACCCAAGGACCCAGAAATAGACCCGATCCATGTTCGGACACCCTACCCTGAGGCCTTGGAAACAATCAAGAAAAAGAAGAATGTTGTGAAAACTGAGGAGCTTTTGGAGATCTTTAAGCAAGTATAGATTAATATTCCACTCCTCGAAGCCGTTAAGCACATCTCAGCTTACGCCAAGTTTTTGAAAGATGCCTGTACACCCAAGCATAAGCCAAGACCTCAAGCACCTAGGAAGGTTGTGCTCTCCAAACAAGCAAGTTCCGTAATATCAAGCAACCTTCCACTCAAGTGAACTGACCCAAGAGCACCCCTGATTTCCTGCAATATCGAGGACATGACATTTGATAGAGTGCTCCTGGACTTAGGTGCTTCTATCAATCTGATTCCAACAACCCTGTACCACTAATTTGGTTTCGGAGAGTTGACACCCACACCTGTCACCATCCAACTGGCTGATAGATCAATGAAAACCCCGAAGGGGGTTTGATTGCACAGCAATCATGGGTCCTAATCAACCTAAATAATGTCTGAACCTATCTTAAATTGTGGATATTGCACTCATATCTTGCATATCATGCATTGCATCAGTCTATTTAGAATAAGATGAGATATCCTGCTAGTTAATGGTTTTTATTGCTATTTACAGATAATAAAGTGATCTAGGATGGAGATAGTGGAATAAAGCAATAAAGGAAGAAGAAGACTGATCCAGATAAGAGGAGTGAGGAGGATAGCCTTATCCCTACTCTTAGAAACCCTAGGACAGCCTTCCCAAACCCAAAACAACCTCCATTAGGGCACCTTAACCTCAAAACCCAAACATGGATAGCACTATCCATGTTCCTATCCCTCTCCCAAACACTTAGGAACCAAAACCAACCTTGGAAAACATAAAACCCACTCTCCAGCACCTTTTAGGATGTCCAGACATCTGGTTGGACGTCTGATTTCTGCAAAATAATAATCCAGGAAGCCAAAACTCATACTGACATAGAATTGGACGTCTAATTTAGTGTCCATACATCCAATTTTGTAGTATAAGACATCTGACCACTATCCTGGACGTTTGATACTTCTGTTTGGTTCCTGATTTTGGTGTTGGAAGTCCTAGCTTGCCTATTTTGACCTAGGAACCCCACCGGACACCCTAGGAAACCTAAGTAGAGACCTCCTAAGCCTAGTCCACTATCCATAGCCCTACTTGTCCTATCCCCAACCCAATTGAACCATCCCATACCTAATTGGGTGCATCTACAGTTGATTGGGTGCACCCGAGCCTAATTAGATCCACCAAGGATCTAATTAACTCATACCTATTAGGGTTACCCTAACCTAATCACATGCACACATCTAATTAGACTTAACCTAGACCTAATTAGGTTCACTCCTACCCAATTAGACTTTCCTAAGCCTAATTAGGTCCACACCCACTTAATCTAGATTGACCCAACCTATTTAGCACCTAATCCTACCAAAACCCACAACCTAGCCCTACGAAAAACACACACCCACACACACACGCACACCTTCCTATTTTACTCCCACCAAACCCATGCACACTCTCTTGGAAACCCTAACAACTTGTGTCAAACCTAGATCCAAAAATTGTGGCATTAGCTATTTTTGGAGCCACCAAAAGTGGCAACCAAATGGAGCCTTCCATAAAGGGCAAAGAGAGAGCTACGAAATTGGACCCTCTCCATACACTCTCCCATCCATACTCTCCACTCTAAACTTGCTTCCACCCTCCAAAACCTTAAGGTCGTCCTCCTCATCCTCCTCCAAGGCCCCATGGATGGCTAGCTAGAGAAGCTTCTCTCCAAAACTTCAAGGACGGCCATTGGTAGAGAAAGGGAGCAACACCCTCCTCTCTCCACTTGGGTGCACTAGCCCCCATCTTCTTCTTCTTCTTGGATGACCATGAAGACTCACCCATAACCTCTTGTGGCCGGCCATCTCTTTTGGTAGGCGTGTAGACGGATTTGCACACCCAAGGTCTAGCCTACACCCTCACACAAGGTCGATGGCCCTAATGGCAACTTTCCGGCATGAGGGATTTTCTTCTATTTATATGCTTTCTAGTGTAGATGATGTGTGATAATTTTTTTATGCATAAATAACTTCCTGATGTTTCTGTGACTGATTGTCCTCATGTTTGCTTGCCTATGTGACACTTTGGTTCGTTCACACCATGCACGGCCACCATGGCCTCATTTAGATACACATAGTCACTTAGGTTTTTGCTAGTTTATCTAGATCTAGGTTTCAATTCACTTTTCGAAATAAAAAATCAAAAACACAAAAAGACAAAAATAGTAGCTTAGGTTAGATTTAGGTTATAAAAGCCGATCCAAATCTCGATTCGTTTTCACGCCTCTCAAAGACGAATGACCAGGACTCAAGTTCTAAAAATAATAAAGATCTATGAGAGTTTCGTTATCACAAATATCTTTGACGAGTGGTTTTTGCGACTATACTACGATTTCCAACGATTTCAAAATACACGATTTCCACGTCCGTCAAATGGCACCGTTGCCGGGGAGGTAACACGTGAGTTTAGATTTGGATTTTCTTAACTTCTGTTTGTTTTGATTGTAGGGTGTCAAGATGAGGATCTGCGCACACATTGACCCGTGGTGAAGACCGCAGGTATCTTCTTCGTCCTCTAGTTTATTGCTTCCTTAGGTCAGAAAAAAAGAAAAAAAAAAGATATATATATATATTCAAATTCAAAATTTCAGATCTGAATTTAAAAAAAAATCATTTTCTTTGGTGTGTGTTTTAACTTGGAAACTATTTAAACACACCAAAATCAGATTTGAAAATTTGGCCAGCAAATATTGATGATTTTCAAAAATTTATTTCTGTGAAATTAGGAGTCCAAAAATCTTGGGATTCGATCTGGTATTAGGTTTCCAAACTAGCTTTCCAGTGCCACCATTTATTTGGAAAAACTATCACAATAAAAATTTTAAAAATTCGCACAGTGGAAGGGGTTCAGAATAGTCTGCACTCTGATTTTTTCTAAATTTAAACGTTAATTTTGTCCCTTACATAAATCAGATATCTTTGAAATTTGTGGGGTTAGAAAGCCACTGAAAACTAGTTTTTTCTATGAATTTGCAAGAATTTTTGGATTTTCTTTTATACTGTTTCAAACTGCACTTCTCGCAGGGGGTCCATCTGGTCTGTTTGACCCCTTGGAACATAAAAATTCATGAAAAATTGCACGAAATAGTAAAAATATTAAAAAAATATTCCCTGAAAATTTTATTGGAAAATTAAGATCTCTACCAAATTTCATATTATTTTTCTTCAGTTATTAATCTGGGGAGTGATTTCAAGTCAGACTAAGGTCTGACTGCAGATTTTAGAACAAGCACAAACCCTAGGTAATTCACATTAGGGTTTAAATTTAGAGACTCAAAACAAACCTTTTTGAGCCTAATTTGGGTGTGATTGCATCTTTCTTCCTAGGCCTTTGCCTTAATTCCACCAGCCCCTTGTAGCTAGTTGTGTCTTCCTTATTTTTATTCGCATCTTCTCTCAAATATCCATGAACCCATATCATTCTTTTGACCCTCGGGGTCCTCCATCTCCACTCCACCTCCACAAGTTGAGCACCACCATGGAGGCCACCATCTCGACGCCAGGAAGCTGGATCAACTCCCCAACCTCTCTCCAAGGGCCGGCCTAAGTTCCATTGGCCGCCCCTCCTCTCAACCATTCAAAGGCCACCGGGGACCACCCCTGAATGCCCTTCCATTCTGCTAGATTTAGATTATGCTCTTCGTATATTTACTGCATTTATTTACTGCTTAGTAGTGTAGTCTTACTTCTCCCCCAATGATGCATGCGAAATCCCCCCATCGATTCTTGTATGCGATCATTCTCTGGTAGCTAGATTTAATTTTCAAGCATTTATGTACAAGCTTTCCTCTAGATTCCTTGTGCAACAACTCCCAAATGAATGAATGAAAACACATTTATATATATATATATATATATATATATATATATATATATATATATATATATATATATATATATCTATCTGTTTGAAATCACCATGAGCTTAATAATTGCTATTATCTTTTGCGTGATTAATGTTACCTGTTTCTAACTCTTAATATTCTTGCAACTAAGCATGTCGTACGTAAATACGTAATAATCACGAACCGGTATGCGATTCTAAACAAAGTAGAGCGGCAAAAAGATCGATTTCAAAAGTAAAAGCAACGCCTCCCAGAGACGAACGACCAGGACTCAAGTCTCGTTATCTTTAGAAATCAATTTTTGACAAACATTTTTGCGTGACTATACTACGATTTTCGACAACTTCCAAATGCACGAAAATGGCTTTCTGTCAGGGTTGTTGAGGATGTGATTGTACGGGTCAAGGACTTCTATTTCCTGGTCAACTTCTTGGTGCTCGACATGGAAGTCCCTGAAAAACTACAGAACTCACCCATAATCTTAGGCAGACCTTTCTTAGCTATGGCTAAGGCAAACATTGATTGTGACACGAGATGTATGGAAATCACCTTCGGAGACAAGAAAATGCAATTGGATATCTTCCAGGGGACAAAGTCTTTTGATTGCGATTGTGTTGAGGAACATGATCCCGTGGAAACTCTGGTTGAGGAATGCCTCACCCTTAGTTCTGCCTCAGACCACCAAACCTGTAATGACTATTTTGACCCGTCACTACCCGTGGACCTCTATAAGGCTGATTACCATCACACAACACCATTTGAGGAGATCAATGTTGATCAACTCCCGCCTTTTCCCTTTCCGTCAACTATGGTTCCACCCACACATGAACTTAAGCCACTACACAAGAATCTCAAGTATGTCTTCCTGGGACCTGACCAGACCTTCCCTGTGATTATTAATTCTCATCTAACCAAGGATCAGGAACTCAGGTTGATTGCGACCCTTTCAGAACATCGGGCCGCCATTGGTTGGACCATTTCTAACTTGAGAGGAATTAGCCCCACCTATTGCACCCATAAGATTTACCTGGAAGACGGGGCACGACCCTCCTGCTAGATGCAGAGACGTTTAAACCCAAACATGCGGGAGGTCGTTAAGAAAGAAATTATCAAGTGGCTTGATGCCGACATCATCTATCCTACCTCTGATAGCCCCTGGGTGAGCCCCACTCAAGTGGTTCCAAAGAAAGCCGAGCTCACTGTTGTCACCAATGATCATGGTGAATCCATCCCCACCCGCACCACCACCGCATGGCGGGTGTGTATTAATTATAGGAAGCTCAATGAAGCCACTAAGAAGGATCATTTCCCCTTGCCATTCATTGACCAAATCCTTGAAAGATTGGCAGGGCAAAAGTATTTTTGCTTCCTGGATGGATATTCAGGATATAACCAAGTCGCAATTGCTTTGGAAGATCAAGAAAAAACCACATTCACCTGCCTGTACAGCACGTTTGCATTCCGTCGAATGCCATTCGGGCTATGCAATGTACCTGCTACCTTCCAACGTTGCATGCTAGCCATCTTTTCAGAAATGGTGGGTGAATACCTAGAGGTCTTTATGGATGATTTCTCAGTATTTGGGAATTCATTCGACCATTATTTGAGTAACTTGGAGAAAATCCTGAAATGATGTATCGAGGTTAATCTGGTGTTAAGTTGGGAAAAGAGCCATTTTATGGTTCAAGAAGGAATCGTCCTCGATCACATCGTATCACATAGGTGCATCGAGGTAGATCGGGCTAAGGTTGATTTGATTTCCAAACTTCCTCCACCTAGCTTGGTCCGACAGATTCGCTCATTTCTGGGACACGTTGGCTCCTACCGAAGGTTCATTAAAGACTTTTCCAAGCTTTCCAAACCTTTAACCGACCTTCTAGCCAACGATGCCATATTCCACATGTCTTCTGATTGCATCCAGGCTTATCACACCCTCCGGGACTTAGTCTCCATAGCACCTGTACTTCAGCCCCCGGATTGGTCCCAGGACTTTTGAGATTATGTGTGATGCATTAGATTTTGCCATAGGCACTGTCCTGGGACAAAGACAAGACAAGAAACCTGTGGTGATCTACTACGCGAGCAAAACGTTGGACAAGGCCCAACGAAATTATACGGTCATAGAGAAAGAATTGCTCGCTGTAGTCTTTGGACTTGAGAAGTTCCAATCGTACTTGCTGGGATCTCACGTGACCATTTATACTGACCATTCAGCCATCCGACACCTGTTGGCCAAGAAGGACGCAAAGCCCAGGCTCATCAGATGGATCCTGCTCTTGCAAGAATTTGACCTGGAAATCCACGACAAGGTCGGATCGAAGAATGTGGTGGCTGACCACTTGTCTAGACTTCATCCAAACCACATTGGACCCTCCCTACCTCTATCTGACGCCTTCCCCAATGAACACATTCTGGCTATGCAAGACAAGAGACTGCTGTGGTATGCTGACTACGTCAACTACCTAGTTGTAGGACAAACTCCGCACAGCTGGTCCAGATAGCAACGGAACAGGTTCTTGGCTGAGGCCAAGCACTATTTCTGGGATGATCCCATGCTGTTTCACCTTTGTGCTGACCAGATCATCAGGAGGTGTATCCCCAAGAACGAAGTTCAGAGTGTACTTTCCTTCTGTCATGACCAGGCTTGTGGTGGCCACTTCTCTAGAAAGAAAATGGCTGCAAAGGTTCTGCAGTCTAGATTTTTCTGGCCGTCCCTATTTAAGGATGCACACAACTTTGCCAAGACTTACTCACGCTGCCAAACACTGGGCACCATGACCAAGAAAGATATGATGCCCCTCCAGCCCATTTTGATTGTCGAAATCTTCGACGTTTGGGGTATCAATTTTATGGGCCCCTTTCCACCATCCAACGGCTTCGAGTACATCCTAGTCTCGGTAGACTATGTTTCTAAATGGATTGAAGCCGTCGCCACCCGCTGATGCGATCACATGACTGTCATGGACTTTGTCAAGCAGAACATCTTTTCCCATTTTGGAATACCAAAGGCCATGATCAGTGATGGTGGAAGTCATTTTATCCACTCCCAATTCCGTACCCTACTTAGAAAATACGAGGTTAACCACCGCATTGCTACCCCGTATCATCTGCAAACAAATGGGCAGACAGAGGTCTCAAATAGACAAATCAAGAACATTTTACAGAAGACTGTGAGACCTGACAGGAAAGACTGGTCCACACGATTAGATGATGCCCTGTGGGCATACAGGACTGCTTTCAAGACCTCGATAGGCATGTCGCCTTATCACCTGGTCTTTGACAAAGCCTGCCATCTTCCTGTCGAATTGGAACATCGGGCTTACTGGGCTGTTAAGCAATGTAACAAGGATTCCCAGTTAGCCAATGCGCAAAGGGTGCTCCAATTATCTGAGCTCGAAGAAATTCATCGGGACGCTTTTGAGAATAGTCGACTATATAAGGAGAAAATGAAAGCCGTCCACGACCGACTCATTCATAGAAAGACCTTTGAGCCTAGCCAGCAAGTCTGGCTGTTTGATGCCCACCTAAAACTCTTTCCGGGGAACCTTAAGCTTGCAACCTTAAGCTATTCTAATCCACCTACTAAATAAGGTGATAAGTATACGACTTATCAACTCACCCTCTAACTCAGAAGAACTTTGAGTTTAAGCATCTGCACACATTTTTGCACAGACTCACTCCTCGGAGATTTTGACAGAAATTGGGTAGCTAATGAACTCTCTAGGGTGGTATAGCTGGCAAGTTGTCATGGGTAACATCCCATTGGCAGGTTGTCTAGAACCCAGCCACGGGACCACTTCTTCTTCATTGCCTCTAGGTACATTCGAGATCAGGGAAGCCACCTACAAAAAAAAAAAAAGGAGAAGAAAAGAAAACAAAATAAACCACACTTCACTACACAAGTATAGCTGGCAAGTGATTGTGGGTAACAGCCCATTGATCGGTTGTCCAGAGCCCAGCTCAATAATTGCACAAAAAGAACTAAAACACTTAAGGAAGAAGCGGGGAAGTAGTACAAGCTAGGGAGATATACACTGGAAAAATCCTTGTGTTGACCCCAATTAAAACAAATGTAGGGAGAAAGCTACCAATCGAACAAATACACCTTTAGGCAAAATACTTCCTCTTCCGGTCACCTAGGGGCGTAGAAACCCGAAGTCTGTCTGAATTACCGTTGAGTGAGTCTATCACAATCTTCACACCAAGATGCTTAGCACTTAGGGTTTTGACCGAGTTTTGGGTGGGTTGGGTAGCCATAAAAAGTTGCCAACCCACTTTGAATTCCAAAAAAATTTAAAAAAATATATATACGTATACATATGTATATTTACATACATTAAAGTAAGGATTCGGGCAATTCGTATTTTGGTAGACACCCGGACGCTGCTTAGTCTTTGTAGATTAAGATCTTAGTATACCCTCCATTGACAAGTGACGGAGTGTCTAAGCAATTACTTCTTAACTTCTGACAGGAAATAAAGGCTAGAATGAACCTTCCTAGGGACTAGCAAGGAGTAAGCATGGGGGTATGATAACACTACATATGGGGGTGATAATTCTATTATATAGGGCCCATCTTAAGAATAAAAGGCACAACATAAGTAGAATGGGAGCATTGCATGCATCATATGCCAAGATTGCTTATAAAATAGTATTAATGGCCATTTATATAAGCACTTATCAAAGCAGGCCTCAGATGAGCAATTGGACCACACGGATGGATTCAGAACGATGAACGGAGTCCAACGGACTCAAAATCGGCCAAATCCGACATTCGGAGCTCCCACAATGGGCCCAAGAAGTTCTGACCGTTGATTTGATGATCAACGACCCTCGATGTGCCACGTGGCACCCGCTAACCACGCGCCGCTTCCACCTTCAGCCAGAGATCAAATCTCAGCCATTGATCTCTGATCGGACAGCCGAGAACCGCGTGCACGCCTGCGGTCGTCGCGACAAAGCAGCGAGTGTGGCGCAGCAGTTAACGCGCACGCCCGCACCCACGCAACGCGGGTTCGAGCCGCGCGGTGCAGGAATTTGAAGGCAGCGAGGCGCGCAGACGAAATTCTGCAGTAGATCCACACTTGGACGGTGGAGATAGTGCCACGCGGCGCGCCCTCAGGAGGCGATCGGCCACGCGTGCATGCATGCCAAACGACGACCCCCGCACGCACGGACGCTCAAGGCGAGATCCAAGCGCGCCCGGGTGAAGATCTCAGTCGTCCGATCTTCGATCGAACGGCTCTCATGCCGCGCCCACGGATCGAGCGCGAGGAAGAAAGGCGCGGGCGAGCAACCGGTGAGCTAGGGGCTTCACCGACATTTTTGGAAGGGTTTTAGCGACGTCTCAGACATCGCTAAAACCCCTTCTTTTAGAAAGCCCTTCTCTCTATTTAAACCCCTTCCAACCACTCATTCAAGGCATTCACTTCCTTTGCAACTACTCTACCCCTCTCTTAGCTAGCTCTAGGCCCTTTTGTAATCGTCAGAGACGACGAGTCGCCGACGGAGCCTTCTCCACCACCATGGCTGCCTCGCCGCCCTCCCTCTCTCTCTCTTTCTTCCTCTCTTTTAAGCTTTACTTTACTTATGTTTAAGCATGTATCTAATGTTGTAATGTGTGAACTAAAGCTGCATGATTAATGAAGTTATTTTCCATTCAGTTGTCTACTTTATTTCCTACCCAAGTTGCATGTTAAAGAAAGAAACGACTCTAACCCTAATCTCTCTCTATCTCTATCTCTCTCTCACTTTTCACCCGTACCTTTTTGCAAGCAAAACTCCGTGATTTCTGTGACAATAAGTGACAAGAAAAATTCGATTTTCACGCCTTCCTAAGACCGACACTCGGACTCACATCCGTTTCTTTAAAACCGACGTTGCAAGTGCGAACTATAACGACACTTCTTAACACACACGCACGAGTGCACGTCAGCCTGCACCGCAGATCTTGTCGTCTCCGCAGGCCCCGAACACACCACCGGCTGGTAACCTGTACCAGCGACTAATTTTCATCAGACGAAGTCAAAACAATAGATACTCAATACGAACATGTAGAGGAACTCGAGTGGAAAATAGCGGTACTTCGTTTGCGGAAATCTGATTCTGTTTAGGCCCTAAACGGGCCAAAAACACGATTACTGCCAAAAATCAGACGTCTGGGACTAATCCCAGATGTCTTAAAAGACGTCAAATCTCACCTTATGTTTCCTGCGGTATTCTCAGGCGTCTGGATCCCTCTGTGACTGTCTGAGGGCAGCTCCAGACGTCTCACCCTCCTTCCAATCATCTGGAAGGACCGTAGGATGTCTGGTGATGCGGTCAGACATCCAAAATCACCTTAAAGTGCGCACCCCGCTCCTTCCCGACGCTCTATGCCTACATGCAGAGCACAGACTCCATTTTTAACCCAACACCTCCTGCGCTACAATCTGCAAGGCAAAAAGTAGTGCAAGAAGGTACGTACCTCATGATATTGTGCTTTCAGACGTCTGGCTTCAGCTCCGGTCGTTCTAGTGCCTCACCAACCTTCTGGACGATACTCCAGATGTCTGATATTGGAAAACTTCCAGTACCAGAACCACCTCCACGACACTCCTCTCCTCGCAACGCCACCCACAGCGCACCACAGCAGCTTCAGCAGCTGCAGAGGGCCAGGTGGCCGCTTCCCCGAGCCCTTCCTCCTCGCACGCTCACCCACCACTGACTGTGCGAGCTTCGCCGAGCTCCCAAAGGTCCTCCGACCTTCACACTCCTCCTTCTCTCTCTCCATCTCTCTCCCTCTTATTCTCCCTCGCTCGTCCTCGCTCTCGTCCCTCTCGTCCTCCCTTGCCATAGCCGCACAGGGGGACGTTGGAGGTGGTGGTGGTTGGTGGTAAAGGGGTGAGAAGAAGAGGAGGGGGGTTTAAATAGGATGGGTTTAGGGTTTAAGGGGGTGAGGACGCGGAGGAGAGAGAAGCTTCTACTCACCACCCATGCGCAAAGTGCAAAGGGACGTACGAAAATTTCCACTTTCAGACGTTCGGGCCTGTGTCCAAACATCTGGACAGACGTCTGACTGAAACTCCAGACGTCTTATCTGACTAAAAAGGCAATGGGTCATTTCAAAGATGGAAATTCAGAAAATGCAAGATGAAATGATTGAATTGTTAGGAGAATCTTTGAGAGCAAGCCAACAAGAAAAAGAAGACATTAGCCATCCAACTTATCCAATTGAGGATGACGTGCACCCCTCTTACGCTAGATGCATCCCCTGTGGGAGAGCCACACCCTAAGTTGGAGGGAAATTTTTGGGATTATGTAAGGGAGAATAGCTACTTTTCGAGGATTGATTTTGAACCCTCCCCGCTAGATGACACTTCCTTGAGAGGTCCACGCCTTAAGTGGGACGAGGATATGTATGAAAGTAGCTATACAAGGATGAAGAAAGGTGGCAACCCGAGGAAGAAAATGAGCAGGTTGAGTATCCACCTGAATTATATTGGAGTCAAAAGAAGGGAATGATGGTACCATTGGAAGGCCTCGACCCAGATGATAGTATTTTTGTCACATTTGATGAAGTGGGCCGAGGTCAAGTTGTTAATTCCGCCCTCCCTTTTGATCACAAGATCTAACTCAAGCCCACCCTTAGGGAACCTAACCTTGTAGAAATTCACCTATCTGAGGAGTCTGAGGTTACCAGGGTAAACTATTTACCCCATATGGAGTGCCCTAGGGGATCTACTGAGATTTTAGATTAGTTTAGATCTCGGGTATATGATGAATTGTATGATGAGGAGAAGGATGAATTATATGAGGAACCTATATTCAAGATTTGGAGTGACACTAAGGGTGATTATGTCTTATTTGAAGAATTAGCCCTCGAGGATGTCACAAAGTTGATCAAATTAGGTTTCCTTAGCACACCCATTGATGATATCTCTCCTCATGATGAAATAATGGAAAATTTGGAAGCAGCTTCTGAGATTAATGTGGATTCACATATAGACTCCAGGGAGAATTTGAGTAAAGAACAAGAACCCGGAGGTGACATTGATAGTATAGTCCCTAGATTTGTTGCTTCCAACCTGCCTTCATTTGATTCAGAGTCATCCTCTAATTCGTCTATGTCTGAAGGTGAAATTTTGACTCCATACATTGAAATGATCACTGATGAGTGCAGGAAGATACTTGTGATAGTACAAGGGATGCTAGGGATGCAATTGAGGAATTAGGAAGGTTGTTAGGAATGGACACTAAGTCGATTAGACCCAACCTTGATCCTATGGCCATCCCGCAACCTCGGAACTTAGACACCCTAGACAATCCTTGGCTTAAAGACATGCTCACTACTGTTTTGACCGAGGGGCTTAACAGACTAATATCTCTTGTAATGGAGTACCAGGTATGGATTGTTGCTTTCTATGGTCAGTCCATCACCTTGGGGGTTTATTTCTGCACCATTTCTTTTGGAAGATCCTTGTCATCCTCGCCTTACCCCTTTGAAGGTTGTTATGTCAGTTTATCCTTTAAAACCTCCTCTAGTGACTTGGGATGATTTCATTCCCATCCTGGTTGGGCAAGCGTTTGCTATTGGGATTCATCATCAGCTCATCAACATTCTAGGTTACCTGTTTTCTAGGCCAGCATTACTTTGCTCATTTTTAGGGCCTATTTCTGCGACCCTTGAACCTAATTTGCAGATTCTTTGGCTACTCGGCTGCTAGCAAAATAATGGCAGCCCATCTCTGACCCAGGTAATATCCTTCTATGCAATGACGACATTGCATATTTTAGGCATGGGGGGGTGTACTTGGGGATATACATAGAATTTATACTTAGTGCATTCATGCATTTAGTTAAAGCATTCTACATTGCATACATTTGCATTGGAAAAAAAAAATTGCATTGAGCTTAACTGGCTGGGCCTTGCATTCTTAGGCAGACTAGAGCTTTAGGTTAGACTAAGTTGATTCTAGGTGTCGAACTTTAGAAGCTAAGTAAGCTACTAGCTTTAGACTTTTAGGGTCCTTTGTGGACTAAAAAACTTAAGTAGGAGTTAAGTTGCGGACCATTCCTCAAGAGGTTGAGGAAGGAAAGTTAGAGATTGAGTTAAAGGCTGGGTAGTACCTGGAGTCTTATTCTACCTTTTGGTTTACGGGTCCTCGCAACCTAAGTATCCACATTTCACACACACTTGGTCTTGTGTAAATAGTGATCACCCTAATTCATTTCTTAAAGAAAAGTTGGTTCTTAGTTCTAACTTAGGAGAAGCTTGAAAATACAATTTGATTGGAAGAGTTCCTGCCGTAGGAGAGGTGGAGTACATACTCACCTTGAGGATGCGATGATAACATGTCACCTCCTTGGTGCTTATCTCTTAGGATGTCCATCCTACTGGGGGCATGTAAGTGCATTATGCGGTTTAGGTACCATGGGCGGCACTATCTTGAAGTGTCGAATGCCACAGGCCTAAATTCACTTAAGAAATCCATGGGCAATACTATCTTGAAGTGTCGATTGCCAGGAGTTCTTGGGGTCGCTATGGGCGGTGCTATCTCGAAGCATCGAAAGTGATGAGAACCTCATCATGAGCCATAACTAGCTCATTTTGACCCAATACAAAGGATAAAAGCTCCTATATATCTCAAGGAAAGGCTTAACTCAGAGAATTCTGAGTTTGAGAAGAAAACCAGTCACAAGGGGTAAAAGTGCAATTTTACCAGTATAATCTGCATACAGGGTAATTCTGGGCCCAAACACAGGTCAAAACAGCTTAATAAGAATAAAAGTGGGATGAGATGATCTAGCAAGGGCTACAGCACTTCCAAGGAACCAAATGATAATCTGTAACCCTAAAACAACCCACTTCAATTCACAAGGTTCGAGGCAAAGTAAAAATAGAATAAACCCTCTAAAATTCATAGAAAAATAATCTTTAGGGTTTAGAACCTTCAATTTGGCCTTTAGAACCCATTTTGACCTACATTGAGAACCATGCCCAATTAATAACTTAATTTGGGTTTTTGCGCAAATTGACCGGTCAAACAAGGTTTAATATGAAAATAAAATTCACCATCAGATTCCTTAGGTCCTAATTAGTCATGTATAAAAACTTGAGCCTAAGAAGAAACCTCCTTGACCGAATTTACACTTTGGTCCTCATATATTTACTCTTTGGCCCTCAACTTTTGAACCCTCGCATTTAGGCCCCTAACTCTCCTTCGTTCTTTGCAAACAGGTCCCTCCTGCAAAACCCTGCCAGCACCATGCTCCGGCGACCTTGCGCGGAGCATGGCGCCGCGCAGGGTGAGGTGGAGGACCTGGCAAGTGTACCGGGGGTGCCCTGCGTCGTCAGCCGTCGCAGGAGCACCCCCATGGTCACTGTAGCCCCCCATACCGGCCGTGCGAACGCACGGACGGTATGGGTTCGAATTCCGACCATGCTCCGGCGAGGGAGACACGTCGTCTCCCTCCGCCTTCCTCCCTGCTTCAACCCTATAAATACCCCCCGCCGCTCCACCGACCAAGGCAGCCTGGATCTGACGGAGAAAACCCCCAATTTTCCTCTCTTCTTCCTCCGGCAGACGCTCACCAGCTCCGGCGACTTCCTCCCCCTCCACCTCGTCGCTCTGCCGCAATACCAGCAGCGGAGACTTCCTCCCCTGTTCTTCCCGCGCCACGCCGCACCCAGCTGGCGCCTCTCCAGCCCTCTGCTCGCCGCCGCCCCTCTCTCTGAGCATCATCTTCTCCGGCGACAGTCGATACGACTGTCGCCCTGTTCCTCCCCCTTCGTCCCTGCAGTTAAGTTAGACTTACTCCCCTTCTCCTCCTCTTTCTTTCCCCGCTTTCGATTTAGTCAATTAAGCCCTCTACCGACCCTGTTTCACCCTCGTCCTCTCCGCCTCCGACCACCCTCCGGCGAGCCGCTCCCATCACCTCAGCGACCCACACGGCTCGCCGACTACCGCAGAACCTCCGCCTCCTCACCCTGATCCTCTTCCGCCCCTCCACTTCCCACCAAACACCCTCTGCAGACCCACCGAACACACCCACTCCCTCGCTCACAGTTTGACCTAGGACGACCAGACAGCCCCATCTCGCCCCCCTGCAGACCCCCTGACCACCTTCCGCCGTGCCACGGCGAAGGTCCCCCGCCTGTCTGATTTGGCCGAGAGGGCCGTGCCATTGGTTTCAGGTTCCAGGCCTTGACCGCCATTGGCGAGGAAGCTCGAAGCCTGCTCGAGGTTGCTCCAAGCCGAGATATCCCAGATTGAATAGCCACGGCCAGCGCGGAAGAGTCTCACGCACACACCCTGGCCCTCGATTGGAGCTGTACGCCTCAACAGCCGATGCAATTGGGAGCACCATCCCTGCTGCAGGCGTGAGAGAAACGGGTGCGCGGATAGTCCCCACCTCGGAACCTTCTGAAGCCACGCACCCACATAAATTGAAAAACTGCCACCATCTGTTTGCCTCAGTTACCACGGGTGAGGTCCCTCTCACCCGACCCGACCCGACTCGGCCTCGTCCGTGACCACGCTCCGCGGACCTGGCCCGACCCGATTAGACTGACCCTGCACTCCTCGCCCACCACGCACGCCGGTGGGCCTGGACCCGGGCCTGACCCGAACCCGATTACCCGGTAGCGCTCTGGGAGAGCTTCCGAAGAGTGATTTCAGAGAGAGAAATACGCGGGGGAGGGGGGTAGAGTAGGTTTTTGCCTTGACGAATAAACTCTGAAGTGTGCAGGCCAAAGAAGAAGAAGAAGACCCGCTGAAGAAGAAGGAAGAGCAACGGCCATCGCCAAAGAAGAAAAAGAGAGGTCAAGGCAGGTGAAGACAAAGAAGAAGAAGGAATGAAGAGAAGCAAGAAGCAAGAAAAGAAGAAGACGATCTGACGAAAAAAAAGAAAGAAAGGAAACAGGGAAGATCTGAAGAAAGCAGAAGAAGAAGAAGAAGAAGAGAAGAAGAAGAACAGGAAGAACCAAAGACAAAGAGGAAGAAAGAAGAAAAGAAGCAGAAGCCAATTTTTCATCTCTCTCTCTCTCTTTATTTTTGTAATAGAACTTGTATATCTCTAGAATATAACTTGCTCCCTGAGTTCGACCTCGGGAACTCTTTTATTTTTCCGAGTAAAAAAATTTTTATATGATACGTTGGTAACAACCGGTTTTACTACAACGATATAACACGAAACCGGTCGACGAACCATACGGCATATCATTTTGGCGCCGCTGCCGGGGAGCAACGGCTATTCTAGAGGTAAACATTCCTGTATCTTTTAATTTCTGATAATCTCCTCTCTTTTGTGCAGCTACAGGAACTCAAGAAGACAAGCAACCACACGACAACCACTCCGAAGACAGGTAAATCTTTTCTCTCACTATTAACCCCTACACTCTAAAGAGAAAGAAAAGTAAAGAACAAGCAATATAGGGCTAACCTGTCTTCCATATTTAGTAACCATAAAAGTTGCATGTTTTCAACTCATTATTTCTGCACACTATTAAGGGGTATTTAAGGGCTAACACATTCTTGCTTGAGCCCTAATTACCCAACAAAGAATTAACTGGACCAAGTAGAGCCAACCTAGGATCCAACACTAGGGATTTAGAGACACACTCCTTAAGCAAGAATTGAGAAAACCAAATGAAGTGTGCCCAAGCCCTTGTCTGAAAATACCTATTCAAAGAAAATCTAAAACAATTGGCTCTCTAAACACTTGAACCCTAAAAGACAGGACCTAAAAGCTCTTAAAGAAAACAATAGGTAAAGTTGACCCCTTGGGTTAACCAACCTTAAATTAGGTCACTCTTTGCACTTAAAAAGACTAAAGTTCAAGTGAAACCTTAAGCACCCTGATCTTAAAATTGGTAGACTTAAGAGGTCAAGATCCCCATTCTGGTCTACCTGGAACCGCAGTGACAAGAGAGGTCGGGTGGGGGAAACCCTGTAACCCGTGGGGACGCTCTACCGTGTAGGGGTCTTCGCGGGACTCTCCCTCTCTGGCTGCCCAGGTAATTCTCAGGTGGACGATCTTTCTGATCAAGGGGTCCATCTGCCCCGCACCTCTATAGTCACCCAACACATTTTTGGGTGTCTTGATTGGGTCCATCACCTTCTAAACTTACCTCTCCCAACTGTGCATGTACGGAAGGAGGTCTCTAAGACCACCCTTAAGACCTCCTTTAGAAATTCACTCTCGTCAAGGCCAAGCCTCGACGCCCGTGTTTGTGCAGCAACACCCTCACATTATTCTCTCTTCTGATTCAGAACCAAGTTCTTCTTCTTCCCCCATCATGGCTCAGCCAGTTGAGGAAGAAAATAATCTGGAACACCAGCTCCAGCGACTCAATGACCTCTTCCAAAACTTCGTGCACCCACCACAGCGTCCTATGATGCGGGACCACTACAATCCTGCTGCGGTGGCAATTGAGCCTCGAGTTAGAATCCCGATTGGAGGACCTGATTCCGAACTAAAGCCCAACATGATTCACGCTATACCTAAATTCCATGGGCTTAATTCTGAAGATCCCTTCCAGCACATCAAACAGCTTAAGCATCTGGCCCACACTTTTGGATCAGATGCGCAAAATCGGGATATTCTTCTCATGAAGATGTTCTCCTTTTCTCTTATGGACAAGGCCGCCCATTGGTATCAAACTCAGACCCGGCCGATCAACACTTGGGAAGAACTTCAATCCGAGTTTTTGAAAAAGTTCTTTCCCGTTGGTCGGACCAACGCCTTGCGCCATCAGATTACACACTTCACTCAACAATCAGGAGAACCTCTCCATGAGGCATGGGATCGTTTTCAGGATCTCATGAGGAAGTGCCCCCATCACGGAGTTCCTAAATGGGAACAAGTCCAATCTTTTTACCAGGGACTCCGTGAGGACATCCGCCTTTTCGTCAATGCAACCTGCGGAGGAAACATCATGGGTCAACATGAAGACACCGTATGGGAGATTCTCGAAAACATGTGCGAGAACTCCATCAACAATGACTCCATGGGATTATTCGACAGGACGAATACCCGCGCAGCGACGAATCTTAAGGGAGCACATGAGACGCAGGGCCTGTCCGCATCAGTCGACCTGGAATTAATGGCCAGTCGATTGGACAAGGTCTCAATTATTGAAAAGAAGGTGGATGAGCTGACTCAGCACTTGCAGCAAGCCACCTCTGCGCGTAACTCCTTTGCACAACCTCCTTCCACACAGGAGACTGTGCAAAACATCCTACACCGATCCTCCCCTGGGATGGATCCATATCCGTCCCCATCTGATTCTTGGACTGGAAGATCATCCGATCCTTTCTTCACCAGCCGGGGGAACTCCATTCCCCCTTTCCCTGATTCTCAGGAGGTTCCTCAGACCTGCGAGAACCTCAACGCCATCCAGAACGACCCATTCTCCAACACTTACAACCCTGGATGGCGAAACCATCCAAATTTTCAGTGGGCGGGAAATTCTCAAACCCAAAGACCACCTTTTCAGTCCCCGCCACAGCCCTCTCATCACTACCAGCCACCTCAGCCTCGGCCCAACCCTACTTATCCATCAGGGCCAAATCAAGATCAAATGTCCTTAATCCTTCAGACTCTGGCTGACATTCAAAAATCGAATGCGGCCATTCAAAAACAGCACAAGGACGAGCTTACTGAAGTTAAAACTCAGCTGGCCCAGTTGGCAAATTCTCGCCAGCCAGGCACACTCCCTTCCCAACCCCTTCCTAACCCAAATAACGTGCCAACCCAGAAGCGCGTTATGAATCCAAATTTAGCCACGCTCAATGGATTTATCAGGCCCCTACTGCCCCATCTCCAGACGAGATGGAAGCCTCTACTTCTCGTACGGGATTTCAGCAGCAGCCACCCCTCCTACCAAATCCAAACCAAAATCAGGCCGGATTAAATTCTGTAACAACACGTAGTGGTAAGACAACTCAGGACCCGCGTTATCCAAACCACTCCCAGCCTGATAATCATGACCCTAGGATAGTTATCCAAGGTACCGCTGTTCCAGACCCACAACCAGGACCTATCCTAGAGGAACCAACCAAGATCCCGTTTCCCGAGGCCCTGACCAAGGGAAAGAAGACCACCAAACCCGTGGCCCCTGAGGAGGACCTGGTCAAGCTCTTTGAGCAGGTCCACATAAACATCCCCTTGATGGATGCAATCCACCACGTACCAGCTTACGCACGATTTCTAAAGAATATATGTACACCCCCCAGCGTAAGCCGCGAACCAAGGGAGGGAGCCCAATTGTTCTGTCAGAGCAAGCCAGCTCTGTAATCCTTAGTAGACTCCCACCCAAGGCAAAAGATCCTGGAACTCCCCTGATCTCCTGTAAGATAGGTGGTACCCAATTTGATAGAGCATTGTTAGACTTAGGAGCATCTATAAATCTGATACCCACATCCTTACTTGACCATCTGGAAAAATCTGAGCTGAAACCAACTGAGGTGACATTACAATTAGCAGATCGATCTATAAAGTCACCAAAAGGGATTCTCGAGGATGTTATCGTAAGAGTGCGGGATTTCTATTTTCCAGTGGACTTTATAGTCTTAGACATGGATGCACCTGAGAACCCTAGGGATACACCAATCATTCTAGGGAGACCTTTCTTGGCTACTGCTAGAGCCAACATCAGCTGTGAGGAGGGCCAAATAGAGCTTAAGTTTGGAGATCAAACACTGAAAATTGATATATTTAAGGCCCAACAAGGAATTAATTGCGGCGTCATCGAACAAATTTGTGACATCAAGACTTTGGTTGATGAATCACACCTCCAGAATGACTTGAGTATTCCTCATCAACCACAGAAGGATCTTGACCCGCAAATAGAGGAGTCCAATCCGGATGTGAACAACCCAGTAACTCCCACCCTTGAACCTCACATCTATACTGAACCACCCGCTGCTGCTGAAAACCCCATCCTTGAACTGAAACCCCTTCCTGCTCATTTAAAATACATCTTTTTGGGTTCTAATCAGACCCTTCCTGTGATCATCAATTCCAACCTCAATCCTGAACAGGAATACCGTCTGATTGTTGTCCTCCAGCAACATCGCAGAGCCATCGGATGGACCCTCGATGATTTGACTGGAATAAGTCCCTCTTATTGTACTCATCATATCTATTCAGAAGAGGGCACACGACCTTCTCGTGAAATGCAGAGACGCTTAAACCCCAATCTGCAGGAGGTCGTGAAAAAGGAGATCATCAAGTGGTTAGATGCCGGGATCATCTACCCGATCTCCGATAGTCGTTGGGTGAGCCCGATTCAGGTCGTGCCTAAAAAGGCAGGACTCACCACTATAACGACTGAGACCGGAGAAATCATTCCTACCCGATTAGCCAACTCGTGGAGAGTCTGTATAGATTACCGTCGACTCAATTCCTCCACGAAGAAGGATCATTTCCCACTACCCTTCATTGATCAAATTCTCGAAAAACTAGCGGGAAATAGGTTCTTCTGCTTTCTTGACGGGTACTCCGGTTATAACCAGGTGGCAATCCATCCTGAGGACCAAGAAAAGACCACATTCACCTGCCCCTTCGGAACATACGCTTTCCGAAGGATGCCTTTCGGTCTTTGCAATGCACCCGCTACTTTTCAGCGATGCATGCTTGCCATATTCTCAGATATGGTAGGTGATTATCTGGAAGTCTTCATGGATGACTTTTCAGTTTTCGGAGCATCATTCGACGATTGCCTCCAGCACTTGGTCCAGATACTCAGGCGGTGCATCGACGTGAATTTGGTTCTTTCCTGGGAAAAGAGCCATTTCATGGTGCCTGAGGGAATTGTCCTGGGACACTCAATTTCGGAGAAAGGTATCCAAGTGGATCGAGCTAAGGTTAATCTGATTTCTCGCCTTCCTATGCCTAGCTCGATCAGGGACATCCGATCCTTTTTAGGGCATGTCGGTTTTTATCGACGATTTATCCCTGATTTTTCAAAAATCGCACGCCCCCTGACCACTCTTCTCTCCAAGGATGTTCCCTTCGAAATCTCCAAGGAATGCACTCAAGCATTTGAAATCCTGCGTGACCGAGTCACCCAAGCCCCGATCCTACAGTCCCCTGATTGGTCTCAACCCTTTGAGATCATGTGTGATGCATCCGACTTCGCTGTAGGAGCGGTTTTGGGGCAGAAAAATGACAAGAAACCTGTGGTCATTTACTACGCCAGCAAAACACTCGATGAGGCTCAGCGTAACTATACAGTTACTGAGAAAGAGCTGCTAGCTGTAGTATTTGCCCTAGAGAAATTCAGATCATACCTTCTGGGTTCCCATGACATCATATACTCGGATCACACGGCTGTGAGGCATCTCCTTGCAAAGAAGGACGCGAAACCTCGATTGATCCGATGGATCTTGCTGTTGCAAGAATTTGACCTCGAGATTCGCGATAAAGCGGGAAAACAAAACGTGGTAGCTGATCACTTGTCCCGTCTTCCTTCTGAAATGATAGACCCTTCCGGACCCATCACTGAGCATTTTCCCGATGAGCACCTGCTGACTATTGGTACTAGCCTTCCATGGTTTGCTAATATTGTAAATTACTTGGCATCTCATCAGACCCCGTCCGATTGGCCGAAGGCCAAGAAAGACAAATTACGCTCCGATGCCAAGTATTACATTTGGGAAGACCCGTACCTCTTCCGCATAGGTGCCGATCAGATCATCCGGAGATGTATCCCGGAAGGGGAAGTCAACAATATCCTCTCTTTCTGCCATGACCAGGCATGCGGTGGCCATTTTGCCGGGCATAAAACCGCATCAAAAGTCCTCCAGTGCGGCTTTTACTGGCCCACACTGTTCAAAGACGCATACAGTCATTACAAGGCATGCAGTCGTTGCCAGACTTTGGGCAACATGAGCCATCGCGACATGATGCCTATGCAACCGATTCTAGTATGCGAAATCTTTGATGTTTGGGGGATTGATTTTATGGGCCCCTTTCCTGTTTCGGATGGTTTCGAATACATTCTGTTGGCTGTGGACTACGTGTCCAAATGGATCGAAGCCATACCGACCCGAACCTGTGATCACAAAATCGTTCTCAAATTCATTCATCAACACATTTTCTCAAGGTTCGGGATTCCTCGTGCAATAATCTCTGATAGGGGGACCCATTTCACAAATGCTCAGTTTAGGTCACTGATGACCAAATACGGGGTGTCTCACCGAATCTCTACTCCTTACCACCCCCAAACTAATGGTCTAGCTGAGCTGTCGAATCGGGAGATCAAGAAAATCCTACAGGTCACTGTTCGACCTGACAGGAAGGACTGGTCGTCCCGACTTCCGGAAGCATTGTGGGCCTATAGGACCGCCCACAAGACCCAATTGGGCATGTCTCCCTTTAGATTGGTGTACGGAAAGGCATGCCACCTTCCCGTCGAACTGGAGCATAAAGCCTATTGGGCAGTACGGAACTGTAATCTAGATCTTTCCAAGGCTGGGACCCACAGAAAACTCCAAATCAGCGAGATCGATGAATTACGCACAGACGCGTACGAGAACTCGCAAATCTACAAGGAGCGGGTTAAAGCCTTCCACGACAAACACATCTCGAGAAAGATCTTTCATCCTGGTCAAAAGGTCCTACTCTTTGATGCCCGACTCAAACTCTTCCCAGGAAAACTGAGATCTAAGTGGGTCGGACCATATTTGGTCCGACAGGTTTTTGGAAATGGAGCAATCGAAATCAGTCCACTCAGCCACGATTCTGAACCTTTCATCGTGAATGGTCAAAGACTCAAGCCGTTCATTGATGTAACTTCTACTGATTTGGCTGAGGCATCTCATATCCTCCTTTCCCCTTGAGCTTATTGCGCCCAGCCGATGGCGTAAAACTCAGCGCTTAACGGGAGGCAGCCCGTCATTCTCTTTGAAAACCTGAAACTTGTTCTGACACCTTTCAGCACTTGAAGTTCACCCTGAACTGAGACCCCCTAGGTTACAATGAGGACATTGCAAATCTTAGGCATGGGGGGGTAGGAAAGTGCAAAAACTTGTAAGAAAAGGTTTCAAGCAAAAAAATTCACATATGCCAAAAATACCATAAAAATTAAAAAAAAATTTCGAAAAAGAATAAGAGGAAAAGAGGAGAAGGAAAATTTTGTGAAGGAGAAAAGAAACAAAATGAAAAAGGAGCACAAAATTATAAGAAAAGTTGATAGTCATTAGTAAGGAACTAAGGAATTAACCTAAGTTCTAGACCTCATTCAAGAAAATAACTGAAAAGTGCACAATGAGATTAGTAAGAATGCAAACCTTAGGCATTCTTGAATAGACTCTTAGTACTCATTAAGATCTGGACACTCCTCAAGAGGTTGAGGATAATGAAAAGCTGAAGTATTAGGTCTAAGGCTTAGGGAGTATTCGGCCTCGTTAACTAATTTTTGGTTTACGGGACTCAGTAACCTAAGCACCCTAATCTCACACACAGCCTGGTTCAGTAAGCATAAAAATCAGAATCACGCAGAAGCGTCGCAAAAATCTGAAAAGAACACCTAGAATAGGAATGGCCGATCAACACAAGTTGATTTGGACGAGTTCCCAGCGCGGAGAGGCGGGAAATCCCCTCGAAGATGCGTAACAAAATATCATCTCCTCGGTGCTTGTCTCTTAGGATATTTACATATCCTACGGGGGGCATGTAAGCACTCTGCTGGTTCAGATTCCATGGATGGCATTATCTCGAAATGTCAATTGCCAGGGTCTGGATTCGGCCACGGAATACCATGGATGGGATTATCTCGAAATCTCAATAGCCAGGGTTCCGGGGGTTGCCATGGGCGGTGCTATCTCGAAGCATCGATCGCCAGGAACCCTTGAGGATTGATGATGGGAGCAAGGAATCTGATACAGACCGTGTTGAAAAGCCAATCCTAGACTAGAACTAAAAAGAAAAAGAGAGAGAAAACTCTCCAAACAGAAAAAACTTTCTATCTCTCTCTCTTACAAAACGCACTGCGAACTGAGCCAGGGCTAAAATCATTTCAAGCACGGGTGCTTTAACCACGAAGTCCAATAAACCTTAGGTTAGTTCTTGTGGGCCTTAAAAACCTTTGCTAAAAGACTGAGGCTAAGGCTAGACAGATTTGGATCTTGATTGGTACTAGAGTATCTTTTAGGCCTATGGTCAGCATTCTAACCTAATCTATGCTCAAATAAAAAAAAAAAAAAAAAAAAGCACTTATCTAAAACCATTGAAAACTTCATGGTCTAGAACAAGGGTTGAAACCTTAAGTTTTTTTTGCTAAGGGACTAGCAAAAGCTAGGCATGGGGGTATGATGAGAACCTCATCATGAGCCATAACTAGCTCATTTTGACCCAATACAAAGGATAAAAGCTCCTATATATCTCAAGGAAAGGCTTAACTCAGAGAATTCTGAGTTTGAGAAGAAAACCAGTCACAAGGGGTAAAAGTGCAATTTTACCAGTATAATCTGCATACAGGGTAATTCTGGGCCCAAACACAGGTCAAAACAGCTTAATAAGAATAAAAGTGGGATGAGATGATCTAGCAAGGGCTACAGCACTTCCAAGGAACCAAATGATAATCTGTAACCCTAAAACAACCCACTTCAATTCACAAGGTTCGAGGCAAAGTAAAAATAGAATAAACCCTCTAAAATTCATAGAAAAATAATCTTTAGGGTTTAGAACCTTCAATTTGGCCTTTAGAACCCATTTTGACCTACATTGAGAACCATGCCCAATTAATAACTTAATTTGGGTTTTTGCGCAAATTGACCGGTCAAACAAGGTTTAATATGAAAATAAAATTCACCATCAGATTCCTTAGGTCCTAATTAGTCATGTATAAAAAATTGAGCCTAAGAAGAAACCTCCTTGACCGAATTTACACTTTGGTCCTCATATATTTACTCTTTGGCCCTCAACTTTTGAACCCTCGCATTTAGGCCCCTAACTCTCCTTCGTTCTTTGCAAACAGGTCCCTCCTGCAAAACCCTGCCAGCACCATGCTCCGGCGACCTTGCGCGGAGCATGGCGCCGCGCAGGGTGAGGTGGAGGACCTGGCAAGTGTACCGGGGGTGCCCTGCGTCGTCAGCCGTCGCAGGAGCACCCCCATGGTCACTGTAGCCCCCCATACCGGCCGTGCGAACGCACGGACGGTATGGGTTCGAATTCCGACCATGCTCCGGCGAGGGAGACACGTCGTCTCCCTCCGCCTTCCTCCCTGCTTCAACCCTATAAATACCCCCCGCCGCTCCACCGACCAAGGCAGCCTGGATCTGACGGAGAAAACCCCCAATTTTCCTCTCTTCTTCCTCCGGCAGACGCTCACCAGCTCCGGCGACTTCCTCCCCCTCCACCTCGTCGCTCTGCCGCAATACCAGCAGCGGAGACTTCCTCCCCTGTTCTTCCCGCGCCACGCCGCACCCAGCTGGCGCCTCTCCAGCCCTCTGCTCGCCGCCGCCCCTCTCTCTGAGCATCATCTTCTCCGGCGACAGTCGATACGACTGTCGCCCTGTTCCTCCCCCTTCGTCCCTGCAGTTAAGTTAGACTTACTCCCCTTCTCCTCCTCTTTCTTTCCCCGCTTTCGATTTAGTCAATTAAGCCCTCTACCGACCCTGTTCACCCTCGTCCTCTCCGCCTCCGACCACCCTCCGGCGAGCCGCTCCCATCACCTCAGCGACCCACACGGCTCGCCGACTACCGCAGAACCTCCGCCTCCTCACCCTGATCCTCTTCCGCCCCTCCACTTCCCACCAAACACCCTCTGCAGACCCACCGAACACACCCACTCCCTCGCTCACAGTTTGACCTAGGACGACCAGACAGCCCCATCTCGCCCCCTGCAGACCCCCTGACCACCTTCGCCGTGCCACGGCGAAGGTCCCCCGCCTGTCTGATTTGGCCGAGAGGCCGTGCCATTGGTTTCAGGTTCCAGGCCTTGACCGCCATTGGCGAGGAAGCTCGAAGCCTGCTCGAGGTTGCTCCAAGCCGAGATATCCCAGATTGAATAGCCACGGCCAGCGCGGAAGAGTCTCACGCACACACCCTGGCCCTCGATTGGAGCTGTACGCCTCAACAGCCGATGCAATTGGGAGCACCATCCCTGCTGCAGGCGTGAGAGAAACGGGTGCGCGGATAGTCCCACCTCGGAACCTTCTGAAGCCACGCACCCACATAAATTGAAAAACTGCCACCATCTGTTTGCCTCAGTTACCACGGGGTGAGGTCCCTCTCACCCGACCCGACCCGACTCGGCCTCGTCCGTGACCACGCTCCGCGGACCTGGCCCGACCCGATTAGACTGACCTGCACTCCTCGCCCACCACGCACGCCGGTGGGCCTGGACCCGGGCCTGACCCGAACCCGATTACCCGGTAGCGCTCTGGGAGAGCTTCCGAAGAGTGATTTCAGAGAGAGAAATACGCGGGGGAGGGGGGTAGAGTAGGTTTTTGCCTTGACGAATAAACTCTGAAGTGTGCAGGCCAAAGAAGAAGAAGAAGACCCGCTGAAGAAGAAGGAAGAGCAACGGCCATCGCCAAAGAAGAAAAAGAGAGGTCAAGGCAGGTGAAGACAAAGAAGAAGAAGGAATGAAGAGAAGCAAGAAGCAAGAAAAGAAGAAGACGATCTGACGAAAAAAAAGAAAGAAAGGAAACAGGGAAGATCTGAAGAAAGCAGAAGAAGAAGAAGAAGAAGAAGAAGAAGAAGAACAGGAAGAACCAAAGACAAAGAGGAAGAAAGAAGAAAAGAAGCAGAAGCCAATTTTTCATCTCTCTCTCTCTCTTTATTTTTGTAATAGAACTTGTATATCTCTAGAATATAACTTGCTCCCTGAGTTCGACCTCGGGAACTCTTTTATTTTTCCGAGTAAAAAAATTTTTATATGATACGTTGGTAACAACCGGTTTTACTACAACGATATAACACGAAACCGGTCGACGAACCATACGGCATATCAGAAAGCCAGGCACCCTTCAAGGTTCGGTGATGGGAACAATGAATCCGACACAGACCGTGTTGATGGCTGATCCAAGGTTAAACTTAGAGGAATCAAACAAAAATATATCAACAACAACAACAACCAAGCCTTTTCCCACACTAAGTGGGGTCGGCTATATGGATTCTTTGCCTCTACACAAATCGATTTTCAGCCATTTCAGGACTTAAATTAAAGTAATTGAAGTCATACTTAATAGTTTCCTTCCAACACTTGTTTGGTCTTCCTCGCCCCCTCTTAGCGGGTTTAGCCTCCAACTTCTCTCATCTCCTAACTAGAGCATCTAGTGACCTTCTTTGTAAATGTCCAACCATCTTAAACGTGCCTCTCTCATTTTATCCTCTATCAGTGCCACCCTAACCCTTTTTCTAATAAACTCATTTGAAATACGGTCCTTTTTTGTATGGCCACACATCCATCTTAACATCCTCATTTCTGCCACAGACAACTTCTGTACATGGCTATAGTTTATTGCCCAGCATTAAGAACCGTACAACATGGCTAGTCTTACCACAGCTCGATAGTATTTTCCTTTGACTTTTAAAGGAACCCTCTTATTATAGAGAACACCAGAAGCACCCCTCCATTTCAACCACCCTGCATTAATTCTATGTGTAGCATCTCCATCAATTCCACCATCATGTTGGAAAATGGATCCCAAGTACTTAAAAATATCTTTCATTGGAATGCACTCTTCTCCAATTTTTACATCAATCCCTTCATTATTCCCTCTACTACTAAACTTGCATTCTATATACTCAGCCTTCATCCTACTTATGCGTAATCCTTTATCTTCCAAGGCTTCTCTCCAAAGCTCAAGTTTTCTATTCACTCCATCTCTTGTCTCATCAACCAACACAATGTCATCAGCAAAAAGCATACACCAAGGCACCTCAACTTGGATATGCTTCGTCAACTCATCCATGACCAAGGCAAAAAGATAAGGGCTTAAAGTCGAACCTTGATGCATACCAATGGTGATATCAAGTAGTCCGTCAAATCATCTTTAATCTTTACACTAGCTACTGCTCCATAGTACATATCCTTTATGAGGTTGATATATATAACTGGCACTTGTCTCTTCTCCAAATTCTCCACAAGATATCTCTTGGGACAGAATCATAGGCCTTCTCCAAATCAATAAAAACCATATGTAAATCCTTTTTCTTCACTTTGTATGTCTCCATCATATGTCTTAAGGGATGTATTACCTCAATAGTAGACCTGCCTGGCATAAAACCAAACTGATTTTCAGTTACCATAGAGACTTGCCTCACCCTTCTTTCAATTATTCTTTCCCAAAGTTTCATCGTATGACTCATCAACTTAATACCTCAATAGTTGGAACAATCTTGTATGTCACCCTTGTTCTTGTATAAAAGAACCACAAAACTTTTCCTCCATTCCTCTAGCATCTTCTTGCCTCTCCACACAGTAGTAAATAAATTTGTGAGCCAAGTTATACCCCGTTCTCCCGTCATTCTCCAAACGTCTATAGGAATATCATCAGGCCCAACAACCCTCCCACTTTTTATCATCTTCAAAGCCTCCTCTACTTCTTTCTTTTGTATCCTTCGATAACATACCTGATTCACATACTCTTCTGAGTTAGCTAACTCCCCTAAGATGATATCAATCTTTTATTTTTCATTAAATAGCTTATGAAAATATCTTTTCCATCTTGTCTTTATATCCTCAGTAGCTATAAGTACCATTCCTTCTTCATCCTTGATGCATCTTACATGTGTAAGGTCCTTTACTTTCTGCTCTCTTGCTTTAGCTAACTTAAAAATATCTTTTTCATCTTCTTTAGAGTCAAGTTTCTTATAAAAATGCTCCCAAGCTTTTGCTTTTGCTTTACTAACTATTTTCTTTGCTTCTTTCTTTGCTCTTTTGTAGTTTTTCATATTTTCATCGGTCTTATCTCGATATAAGGCTTTAAAGCAGGCTCTTTTAATTTTAAGCTTCTCCTGCACTTCCTCGCTCCACCACCAAGCCTCCTTTTATCCTGGAACACCTCCTTTAGATACGCCTAACACCTCCTTTGCCACCTTCCTAATATAGTTTGCCATATTTAACCACATTTCATCAGCACTACCATCAAGATCCCAAGTCTTTTGTTGCATCATCTTCTCTTTAAATCTCACTTGCTCTTTCTTAAGATTCCACCATTTAATTCTAAAATTCTTAAAACTAATTTTCTCTTCTTTTCCTTCTTCAAATGAACATTCAACACCAAAAGACGATGTTGAGCAGTTAAACTCTCCCCTGGAATAATCTTGCAATCTTTACAAGATAAACTATCCCTTCTTCTCAAAGCAAAGTAATCGATCTGCATTCTTGTTAAGCCACTTTTATAGGTAATCAAATGCTCTTCCCGTTTTTTGAAGAAGGTATTTGCTATGAAAATATATATATTACAAAAAGACTTGGGATGTACAAAAATATATATATTACAAAATAATAATAATAATAAATAATAATAATAATACTCACTTTCTAGGTTGGCAATCATACCAACCTCAAATAACTCAGACCAATGCACATGCACGGATGCTTTAATCTCTAGGACAAATAAACCCTAGGGCAGAATTAGAAATCAGGGAAACCTATGCCTGCAACTCGACTTTAGCTGAAATAGTCTGTAACTTAGCAACTACTTGGGAACCTTAGGTCTAAAGTATGAACTTAACATATTTCTAAAGAAAGACCGATTGGGTTGGCTAGTCTACTTGGAGTGATAGGTTATTGCTTAGATTTACTAGGGACTAGCAAAAATTAGGCATAGGGGTATTTGATTCGCCCATATTTATGGGCTATTTAAGTATTTAAGTGCCTAGATATTAAGTTAATTTTAACATTTAGATAGCATACATTAGGATGTAAATAAAGTAATTCATATTTTTAGCTTAAGTGCATAATTCATGTGTGGCAGCCATATCTAAATGCATTTAGAATTAACCTAAAATTGCATGCATTTGATTCGTTAATTAATTAGTTGCATTACCTATATTATTTTTATTAACATAGAAGTTAAGGAGTTATGTATAAATAATCCTAATTATTTTATTATTCTTTTTTTTCCTTCTGCAGGAACGACTCCGCCTCTCCTCCTCCAGCCATACCTCCTTAATGGCCGTGAGAAGCGGATATGCTCCCGCCTCTCCATTTCAAACCCATATGCACGACTATAAGAGAGGGGCAGCTGCTACCGTGCTCGTGGAGACACCGCCCTACACCACCGTGTATTGCATTCCTCCACCGTGGTCTCCAAGGCCGAGCTCCACCACACCATGGGCCGACGAGGTGACAGCTCGCCGTGCCAAATCGGTGAGCTCGGCCATCATCGTGCCCGTGCGTCTCCAACGGCCACGCAACCATCACCGTGGCGTCTCTGACCGCCACGCAACCATCACCGTGCAACTACTAGATCACCCTCCCTGTCCATGCACCACCAACACCATCTTCTTTTTCTTCTTCTTCTTCTTCTTCTTCTTCTTCTTCTTCTTCTTCTTCTTCTTCTTCTTCTTCTTCTTCTTCTTCTTCTTCTTCTTCTTCTATTTTTAGAACAAAACCATCCCCGCGTCCTCCTTGCTGCACCTCCACCCTGCAGACACAGCAGCGCGCAACCTCCTACGTGTGCTCCCTCACCGTCCCCGTGTGACCGCCCTCCATCTCCACCGTGGTAGGCACACGTACACCCTTGCTACGTGCACCGACCTCCATGCTCCAGCCCCTAGCGCACGCCCACCAGTGCCCCTCAGCGCACCCACTTGCCTCTAGACTGCGCGCCTGCACTCCCTGCAGCACACCGTCGACGCTCGTAGTAGCGACCACACGTCCTCCAGCCCACCAGCCCTCGCCCACGCACACAAAGCGCGTGCTACAGCAACCGCTTAGCCCGCGTGCAGCGCGCGTCCTCCAGCACCTCCGGTGGCCGCGCACTTCACCTGCAACACCAGCTCGCCACCGGATTCCACTCCGCCATTCAGCCACATCCGATCGTCCCAGTCCACGCCCCCACCGCCAAAGTGAAGGCCTCGACCCCACGCACCTTCCCCGAGCTCCTGGTCGCCGATGATCTGTCCTCCCTCGTGCACTAGCCGCTGCAACAAATCCTCTATTTTGAAGTTAATTAAAATTTACATTTTTTGCCATTGAGGAGAAAGGTATTTTTAATTAATAATATTCTATTCAGTTGATTTTATGAGCATCTCCCTCTTATTTTGCATAACTACAATATCAGCATGATAATCTCTTATTATCTCAATTGAAAAGCGATTTCGATCCAATTTCTTGACGAAACTAATCGTGAACATATGTTTTTAACTGGTGCGAGTTTAAATAGGTCATTGCCTCTTTGTGGATATGACCCACTCTCCTATGAGTGGTTTAATTTTAATTCTAATTATTTTGATTAGTCGATTTTCCACCACTTAAAAATACAATGACAAATCTTCTTAATCATAATTTTTGAAAGCGAAAAACAATTCGTCAATAGGGAGAGAGGGCATGTGGCAGTTGTGTGGTGCAATGCCCTAGTTTTCCTAGTGTGTGGAGGGCTTGGGCATAGGCGAAGCACATGTAGGAAGAAGGCGTGGCAGGAGGGTAGGCCATCGAGGGCGTGTGGAGGTGCACATGGGTTTGTGCTAAACCTTAGCGGGGAGAGAGGAAATGTGCTTGGTCCATGTCAAAGGGAGGGTCCCAGAGCTGATGGACACGGGTTTGCATGGAGTCGAGTTCCTTCTCCACTATTGGCCCCTTTCTTCAATGTGGAGGTTCTACTATCTCTGGAGGTGCTTGTGACCGAGTCCCTTCTTCAAGGTGCTCTCAACGGGGAGATCATGGCAAGTATGCCTTCCTTGGAGGATCTCCAAGGCTTCGTAAGATCCCTTCCCCTCTCGTCTCTGATGTGGAAGATCTCTATGTTGAACCCATCGAGGTTCCTAGTGATAAATGCCAGTTTGTCATCATTCTTATGCCCTAAAACATATCTAGCTCTTAGGGTTTTACCTCCGAAAATTGGTTTTTGGCAGCATTTAGGCATTCACTTGGGAAAGGCATGCATTGCATTTTATTGTATTTTTGATGCATTTACTTGAGTGCCAGGGATAAGTAGATAGTCAGATCCTACAAACCTTGTCACTCTGGAAGGCAGAAGATGAAGGAGAAACCCACATCAGCTGGATCTCAGCTTAATCTAGCTCATCCCAGCTGGACCCCAACTCCTTCTAGTTTGATCAACTCATCCTTAGCTCCCTTTAGCTCACCCTAGCTGAATGGGAGCTCTAGCTAGTTTACCTCAGCTTCATTCATCTCACCTCAGCTGGATCGCAACTCAAACTAGCTCAAGACAGTTGATCCCAGCTCCTTCAGCTCAGAACAATTCACTGGAAGCTTTACCTGACTAGGACTAGCTACTGCCATCAACTAGCTAAGCCTAGTCAGGTAAAGAAGACCTCAACCAGCTTCGGCCAGCTCAAGTCCAGCTCCCGAAGACTCAACTCAGCTCAACTTGGTTGAGCTGAGCAACTTGACCTAAGCTATGATTTCATTATTTTGTTACTATTCGTGAATTTTAAGAAATTTTTTACTTGGCTAATTTCTGTGAAATTTAGCTTTCTGGAATCCTTGGAAAATTCTACACAACATATAAAATGACAAAAATTTTTGATGGCCGATGGTGTTATTAAAAAGTTCAAAATACCCACGAGTATCATTTCGGGACTTTGACACCATCACAAAGAAAAATCCCAAAAAAATATCAAACGAATTCCTAAAATCATAGAAAAATATTTTTTCGAATCCTTATTTGATTTTTCTTATAGTAGTGGTGTTGCTTGCCTTGTTTGGATCACTACTTAACAAGAAAAGCCTAAAAAGATTTGTTGATAGTTAAATTTTAGCCTAGGGTTCAAATCACTTAGGGTTTCTTTTCATTTTGTAGTCCCACATTCTAAAGAAAATCTACCATCACCGATATAACTATTTTCCTTTTTGATTGTGGAATTCAAACTTGTTTGAAATCATAAAAAGAAAACCCTCAAAGACATTAAACAATATCAAACCCTAAACGCAGAAAAACAACAAAAATTGTAACAAATCCCTTGTCTTGGCATTGGACTCACTTTGTCCAATTCACACACACCTTAAAAAAAACAAATAACTGGGCATCAACCCAATCAACACCCTTCACATTCCCGTGCACATTTAAGTATCCAAGCTTAATTAAAGCAAGTAGTCATTTGACCACTTAAGGACTTCACAAAAACTAGGCTTGATATCCGAGATTTAAGGATCATTAATTGCTCCTAATTCCCTTAAAAAACATGGCGACAGACTTGGAGGGAAGTCAAATGATAGGTAAGGATTTACACAAACCCCTGGTGATCTTCCCAGGACATGCTTACGCCCAAGCCACCTCTTTAGTCTAGCCAAGTGATCTTTGGGAGGTGGGTTCACTTATTGATCCCTTACTTACTAGGTTCCCAAGTCTTAGGTTTCTTTAAGGAGTCAACCTTAAGGCAGACTTAGGCTTGTTTGCTTGTTTTACCCCACTTCTCCTCATGTCTTCTCTTCTCCTCCCCTCTCCGTCTTCCAAGTGCATGCACAGGCAAAGGTCCCAGAATCCACATCTCAAGGGACCAATTGAGTTCACCCCAAGCACAAAAAGATCCTTGTTTTCTTCTTCTCCCTTGCATCATTCCTCTGACCTAAACATGGAAAATAGGTCCAGAAATTCTGCTGCTAACCTTTCTGCTTCCACCTCTCAACCCGACCCTAACACTAATGTTCAAACTCGTTAGCTAACCTGCATGCTGATTTTCCCATCCCTAACTTGCCGAGTTTGGAGTTACCTGAACAACTATAACAACCAGGTTTAAATCAAATGCCACCTAATCCCCTCTTTATAATGGTCGACCAATTATCTTGACTTCAATTAAATCGGCAACAGTTAGCTAGGACTGTCACAAACCTAGCTAACCAAAGATCGGGTCAACCACTTGGGGAACCTCTAAGAGAGACCTGGAGTGGTTATACCCAAAGGGGAATTTGAAATTAAACCCGCCATCTTGAACCTAATTAAACATTTCCATGATCTTCCAAGAGAGGACCCTTTTAGCCACCTCCAGGAGCTGATTGTCCGCTCTCAAACTACCCATTCCTGCAATGTGCGGGAAGAATTGTAGCTTATGAGACTTTTCCCTCTCTCAATAAAAGACAAGGCATCTTACTGGTTCAGGATGGTGGGGCGTCCTATCACCACTTGACCCCAATTAAAAATTATTTTTCTGAAAAAAAATTTCCCAATCAGTCGTACAAATGCTTTAAGATGATCAATTACGACCTTTCAACAAAAATCTGGTGAACCTCTCCACGAGTCTTGAGAGAGATTTCAATAATTACTAAGGAGTTGCCCCTACCATGAGATTCCACGATGGCAGCTAGTGCAGATCTTCTATCATGGATTACAAAATCAATTAAAACGGTTCGTGGATGCTTCATGTGAAGGGAATTTCCTTAATAAAGATGTTGATAGTGGCTACCTTCTTTTTGAAGAAATGAGTGAAATCTCATTCAATTTGGCTTCAATGGATACATTTGGTAGGACAAAACAACCAAGACTCAAGGTAAACAAAATTGACTCCAAATCTACATCTATTCCAGTCACACAAGATGACATACATATGATAACTCAACGACTAGATCAGATGCAAATTAACTAGAAAAAAATTGAAGGAAAGCTGAACCAAAAATAAGCTCCTTACCCAAATCTACCTAACCTTCTGAGGAGAGAACATCTACACAATATTGGTGCTACTCCTGTTGAGCAGCAATATTCACCTGAATTTTCACAAACTTTGACTGGGAATTATGATTAGATGGATCAAAATCTTCTCAACCCCACTGAAAACATCTCAGCTCTCTAGGAGCAATTTAGAAATCCCTCCAACTCATACAATCAAAATTGGAGGAACAACCCGAACTTCTCCTAGAAAGCCCCAAATCAAGTTATGTTCCCTAAACAAAACCAATTTGGGATTTATGGGCAAAACATGTATCAACTTGGGCCATCTCAATAGAATATTAATACTCAGGTCATGAAAACTTTACGAGGCATGCAAAATCAAATGACAGAAGTGATCCGTATGGTCACTAATCTGTAAAATCAAGTCAAGGTCACTCTTAATCATAGACCTACTGGAAATCTGCCCTCTCAACCCATGCCCAACCCTAATAATCAATGAAATCAACATCAAAGTGGTTTTCCCAATCAACCTATCTACCTAGCACTTCAGTACCCACCAGGTTTTAATCAAAATCAGGCTTCCCGACCTCCTCCCAGAAACAACGATACTGCAAATGTAGTCACTATAAGGAATGGGAAAACTACTCAAAATCCCATGCCTGCTCAAGAAACCTACTCCAGAGGAAAGAAGATCCACTCTTCTCCCTCTTCTTCCTCTTTTCCCTCTAACCCCATTCAGGAACCATCAACTACAGAATAAGATAACCCCATACCTTTCCCATAAACTCTTCACTCCATGAAAAATAAAAAAAAGAAATCCAAGCCCATAGATAAGGAATTGTTGGATCTCTCCGGGCAAGTAGAAATAAATATCCGTCTCCTTGATGCCATAAAATGTATCCTTGCCTATGTGAAATTTTAAAAAGATTTATGTACTCCTAAAAGGTAACCAAGAAACTTAGGAAAGGTGATTCTTCCAGAAACAGTGAGCTCAGTTATATAGAGAAAACTACCTTTGAAAAAGAAAGATCTAGGCGTCCCCTGATTCAAGTGATCATTAATGATGTAAACACGTTTATATCACATAAACTGTCTATCTATGCACGTTCTTAGGCATATAGTTGCATCATACATTATAAATATTGCATAGCATGCATCATCTTGCTTTTAGGCTAGATTGTATAAATTTTAGGTTAATTTTTCCTTTTTATGGTTAGGTGATAGAGTGACATTTAATTGGTGCCTCGGATTGAAGATCCAACCATACGAATCTGATTAGGGCGACGATTGGAGTTCAATGACTCCAAGATTGCACTGATCGGACTTTTGTAGCATCAGATGCAGTTCGAGAAAGATCAGAGGTCAAGGGACCAATATGGTGTAAATCTGTACATCAAATGACAAATCCGACCGCATGAATAGGTTCAGATCGACAATCGTAGCCCAACAGCATAAAAATCGATCCAATTTGACATCTGTGGCACCATCTACAAGGCACAGAAGATGGACGGTCAAGATGGCACCATGTGGTGCCATCTTAGCTGCCCACACCGGCCCAAGAATGCTCGCACGACTCTCTCCTCAACCGCTCAATCAATCTCAGCCGTTGGATCTTAAATCCAACGGCCGAGGACGCTTGAGCTCAAAACATAAACACGTCCATCCACCACGATAGCACAGCGGTCACGCGCTTGTGGGCGAACCACAGGTCGCAAGTTCAAACCATGTGAAGCCTCAAATCAAGGCGTGAGCGTGGGCATGATCAATTTCAACCATCAAATGAGGATTGAGCGGCATCAGAAGCGGCGACGTGGCACGATGGATAGGCGAGGATCGCATACACCCGTGATGACACGCGATCCAATGTGCCATCACACACACAAGGTGCGTGATGAGGAGGCGAGCGCGATGCACTTTAAGCCATCCAATCGCGCACTCACACTTTAGGCAAGGGTTGAATGTGGGTAAGCGTTTTGTGAGTAGGAGAGGAGGCAGGGGCGTGCGTACGTTCTTCAGCAACGTGAGGTCTTTAGTGACATTTATATCAATCACTAAAGACCCCCCATTTAATGTTTTAAGATAAAATGACCTATTTGCCCATTCAAACTTCACCTATAAATAGCCCTACGACCCCCACACTTTCTTCATCCCTTCCTCTCTTCTCTCACCCCCTCAAAGGCTCTACAAGCTTGTCCCAAACCTAGGATGCTCCATTAGAGTTAAAATTAGAATTTTTCCACCTTCTCACCTCATTCATGGAGCATCCCATGGTTGTCCTCTCACTGAAATTCGAGAAGCAAATCCCACTGCGACGTTGCCCTGCCCCATCCTCCATCATTTGTCTTTGTTCTCCTTTGTCCCGCATCTCACCACGTTCTTCCAGGTGCTCCGTCAACGCGGCTCGTCCTCCAAGCAGCCATCGAGGAGGGTAACTTCTCTCCACCTTCTCTTTACCGCTTTCTATAGTAGATTTACTTCTAGGGTAGATTTCCTGCTTTCTAGTGTAATGAGTAGTTGTAATGATTAGTTGTAATGAACATCACTTGATGATTATGAAATCCATGTGTATTTTATCTCTATTTTTTCTTTATTTGTAATATTCTCTCTCTCTTCTATTCATTATTCTTTAAGTAGATAGCTAGTTTAGATTCAATTCGACCAGTTAACCTACTTCGTGACAACAAATCAAATGCGATTTTTAATCAAACGTCCGGCTCCCTATGTTTGACCCAGAATTCCTTTTGAGTTTCGGTAAAATTTATTTGTTGACAGTTTTCCTCGCAAATCGTGCTACAACGACAGGTTTTCGAAACTCAAACTCTTTTTGCGACGATTTTCCGCTCAAAAATTAATAACACTTCTTTTGATCGCGCATGATTGGATCTCGGTGCCTCAATTAATCTTATCCTCATTGTTGTATTTGAAGAATTCAAGATCAGTGAATTAATGCCTGTCGAGGCTACACTTCAATTAGCTGATCGATCTACAATAAAACCAAAGGGGATCGTTGAGGATGTTATTGTTCAAGTCCAAAATTGTCTATTTGTAATAGACTTTTTGGTCTTGGACATAAAGGTATCAGAAGAATTGAAAAATGCCACCATAATTCTTGGAAAACCATTTTTAGCCACTACCAAAGCAAACATTGATTGTAATTCTATAAAGATGAAAATCATGTGTGGTGGCAAGTCAATTACCCTAGATATCATTCAAGCTTCTAGGTGATTCCAAGAACTTGATTTCTTTAACGACTCGGATACTAATTAGAAAACCTAGTGGAGGAAACCATGCAAAATTCACAAGTGGGATCTTGCTTTGTAGTTGATACAGTTCCTGAACCCACATTTGATTCATCCCACCCACCCACCCTAACCACACCATCAGCACCTGACTCTTCAGCTAACTCTTTCTCTCTCCCTTCATCCATGGACCAAAAAGTAGAAATCATTTCGAAGTCGAGCCCACAACTAAAGTTGAAACCTTCGCCTGACTCCCTTAAATATGTTTTCTTAGGACCAAATTAATCAATGCCCCCGATTATTAATTCCCAACTCACCAGGGCTTAAGTGGAAAAAACTTCTCCAGGTTCTTAGCAAACATCAAAAGGCCATTAGTTGGACCCCTGTTGATCGTAAGGGGATCAATCCACCCTATTGTACTCACAAAATATATCTTGAGGATGAATCTTGCCCCTCCCACCAACCTCAAAGACGATTAAACCCTAATATGCAAGAGGTGGTCAAAAAGGAGATAATTAAGTGGCTTGATGTTGATTTCATTTACCCCATTTCTGATAGCTCCTGGGTTAGTCCCACGCAAGTAGTGCCTAAAAAAGCTGGACTAACCATTGTTACAAATGAACATGGGGAAAATAGTCACTCGAATCGCTTCTTCTTGGTGTGTGTGCATTGATTATCGCAAATTAAACACCACCACCAAGAAGGGCCATTTTCCGCTCCCATTTATTAATCAAATCTTGGAGCGGTTAGCCAGATGTGATTACTATTACTTACTTGATGGTTATTCTGGCTATAATCAAGTTGCGATCCATCCTGAGGATCGAGAGAAAACTACATTCACCTGCCCCTTCAGAACCTTTGCTTTCTGGAGGATATCCTTTGGTCTGTGCAAAGCGCCTGCGATCTTTCAAAGGTGTATGCTTGTAATATTTTCAAACTTGGTAGGTGAATGTCTAGAAGTTTTTATGGATGACTTCTCTATTTTTGGAGACTCCTTTAATTTACATCTTAATAATCTTGAAAGGACCCTCCAAAAATACATAGAAGTTGACTTGGTCCTCAGTTGGGAGAAAAGTCATTTCATGGTCCAAGAAGGCATCATCTTGGGCCATGTCATCTCTAAAAAGGGAATTATGGTAGATCATGCCAAAATTGATGCTATCTCTAGACTCCCACTACCCACCTCTATAAAACAAATTCGATCTTTCTTGGGGCATGTGGGCTTCTACCATCGTTTCATTAAGAACTCCCAAATCTCCAAGCCCTTAAGTCAATTACTCACCAAAGACCAACATTTTGATTTTACGAAATAATGCCTGCAGAGTTTTAATTGGTTGAAGAAGGATGTCACAGAGGCACCAATTTTATAGGGACTTGACTAGAACTGTCCCTTTTAGTTAATGACAGATGCCTCTGATTTTGTTGTGGGGGTTGTTCTAGGGCAACGTATTGACAAGAAGCCCATTGTGATCTATTATGCCAGTAAAACCCCTTGATGATGCACAACAGAATTATACAATAATTGAAAAAGAACTTCTTGCCATTGTTTTTGCCCTAGAAAAATTCCGCTCATATCTGTTGGGGTCACATGTCACTGTTCATACCGACCACTCAGTACTTAAATATTTGCTGAATAAGAAAGATGCGAAACCCCGCCTAATTCGTTGGATCCTATTGCTCTAGAAATTTGACTTGGAAACTAAGGATAAGGCAGGGTCGCAAAATGCAATGGTCGACCATCTCTTTTGTCTTATGACGAATGACGTTTTGGCCCCTCCAGATATTTTCCCTGATGAGATTATCTTAGCTACCAATACCCTCCCCTTGTTTGCATCGATTGCAAATTACTTAGCAACAGAATGAATCTCTTCCAATTGGCCAAAAACCAAGCGGGATAAGTTCTTTGCTGACATTAAATATTATTTCTAGGAGGAGCCCAACCTTTTCCGCATCTTCACTGATCATGTCATTCAACAGTGTGTTCCCAAATTAGAATTTCATGATATTCTGACACACTATCACTCAATAACCTATGGCGGTCATTTCCCAAGCAAGAAAACTGCAGCTAAAGTTCTTACTTTTGGATTCTTTTGGCCTAGCCTACTGAAATAGTGGCGGCGTGACTAGATTTTGTTGTTTGTTATAGAAATGGCGTTGTAGTACAGTTAGTCATTGCCACTATTACAATTTTACTCGGAAATAAAAGGTTTCTCGAGGTCGAACTCAGGGAGCAAAATATAATTCTAGAAGTACAATGTTTCTGTTACAAAAATAAGAGAGAGAGAGAGAGAGAGATTGGTCTCTTGGCTTTTTCTTCTTCTCTTCTTTCTCTCTTGTCTTTGTCTTCTTCTTCCTCTCTTCTCTTTGCTTGATCTCTTCAGCTCTTCTGTTCTTTCTTCTACTTTATCTTCCTTCTTTCTCTTTCTCTCTTTGATCTTCTTCAGCTTTTTGTCTTCTTTCTTTTTCTTCTGTTCTTCTTCTTTTCTTCTTTGCTTCCAGCTGCGGCGCCTGTTCTTCTTTCCTTCTTCTTTTCTTTTTCATCAGAGCGTCGTCTGATTTCTCAATCAGACGACTTAAGTAGCACCTGCTACAGTGCTTCCTCGGTGCTCCTTCTTCTGCTTCTTTCTTCGTCTTCTTCTTCTTGCAGTCCTTCCTCTTCTGCGGTCTTCTTTCTCTTCTTCTTCTTTTGCCTGCACACTCACAGAGCTTGGTCAGAGCAAAAACCTAACCCTACCCTCTCCCGCATCTCTCTCTCTCAGATTTCGCTCGTAGGATAGCTCTCCCAAAGCCGGGTATTCAGGTACGGATTCGCGCCCGGGACCAGGCCCACCGGCGTGCGGTGGTGGGCGAGGAGTGTAGGTCGGGTATACGGGTCGGGCCAGGTCTGCGGGGGGTGGTCGCGGACGAGGCCGGGTAAGCGGGTGAGAGGGACCTCACCCCGTGTGACTGAGGCGATAAGCCTTAGTAACTTTTACAATTTATGCGCAGGCGCAGCTTCGAAATCCCACGATGTGGGACTATCTTCTGTGCTATCTTCGCGTGCGCCCGCAGGACAACTCCACCTCGCCCTCTGATCAGCTGCAGCTGGTGTCGGTGCCAACTGACGAGGCAGGAGTCTTCGCGGACTTCGCCCCAACCTGCAGCACCTGGGAATCTGGGGCTGCAGGGCCTGGAGCTTGCCTCGAAGCTGCTTCAGTCGTCGTTAATGGCGGCTGGAGCAGCGAACCTGATAGACAGAAACACGGCCCTTCGGCCTAATCAAACAAGCGGGGGACCTTCGCCGTGGCACGGCGAAGGTGGTGCAAGGTGTGGCAGGTCGTGGGGCGGCGTCTGTTGGCGGGGCTAGGTCGGACAACGACCGAAAAAATGGGTCTGTTCGGTGGAGTGTGGTGGGGGTGTGGAGCGGTAATGGGTGGGCAGAGGTTGCTCAGTGTGGTGAGGCGGAGGTTCTGTGAGGGTCGGCGAGGCGTGTGGGGCTGTGGAGAGATGGGGGCGTCTCGCCGGAGGGTAGCTGGAGACGAAGGGGGTGACGGTGGTCGGGAGTGGTCGAGGGCTTAATTGAATGTAAAATAGTGAGGAAAAGAAAGAGGGGGAGGTGGGGAGAAGTTCTGACCTAGTTGTAGGGACGAAGGGGGCCGGAGCGGGGCGGCGGTCGTATCGACTGTCGCCGGAGAAGAAGATGCCCAAAGAGAGAGGGAGGCGGCGAGGAGAGAGCGGGAGAGCGTGCGCTGGGTACGGCGCGACGTGGGAAGAGCGGGCGAAGGCGGCTCTGCTGCTGGTATTGCAGCAGAGCGATGAGGAGGGGGAGGAAGAACTGCCGGAGCTGGTGGGCTTTTGCCGGAGTGGGAAGAGAGGGAAAAAGAGGGTGTTTCTCCGTCAGGACCGAGCTGGTCTCTTCTGCAGGCGGAGGCGGCTTTTATAGAGGTGAAAGTAGAGAGGTAAATGGAGGGAGGCGACGTGCCTCCCTCGCTGGAGGACGGCCGAAGTAGGGACCCATACCTTCCGCACGTTCGCACGGAAGGTATGGGCTGCTGCAGAGACCATGGAGGTGTCCCTACGACAGCAGACGTTGCAGGGAACACCCCGTTGAAAGGGTAGAGGTCCTCCCTCACCCTGCGCGGCGCCATGCTCCGCGCAAAGTCGTCGGAGCATGGCGCTGCTCAGGGTTTTGCAGGGAGGACCTAAATGCAAAGAACGATGAAGACTTAGGGGCCAAAATGTGAGGGTTTCAAAAGTTGAGGGTCAAAAAGTAATAGATGAGGACAAAAATGCAAAGATGGTCAAGAAGGCCTCTTCTTAGGCTCAAGTTTTTATGCATGACTAAATGGGACCTAAGGATTCTAATGGTGAAATTTATTTCTAGAACAGACCTTGTTTGACCGATCAATTTACACAAAAACCTAAATTAAATCATTAATTAAGCATGGTTCTCAATGTAGGTCAAGGTGGGTTCCTAAGACCAAATTGAAGGTGCTAAACCCTAGAGATTATTTTTCTATGAATTTTAGAGGGTTTAGTCGATTTTTTCTTTACCTCGAACCTCGTGAATTGAAGTGGGTTTGTTTTAGGGTTACAGGATGTCATTTAATTCCTTGGAGTTGCTGTAGCCCTTATTGGATCAAATCATCCCATTTTCCTTCTTATTAGGTTAGTTTGACCTATGTTTGGATCCTGAGTCACCCTATTTACTGATTATGTTGGTGAAATTGCATTTTTACCCCTTAGTTCCTATTTTCCTCACAAACTCAGAATTTCTCTAAGTCAAGCCTTTCTATAAATTATGTAGGAGCTTTTTCTTGCAAATCTAGGTTAGATGGTGCTAGTTTAGGGTTTATGACGAGGTTATCATCACCTACATAAAGATGCACATTCTTTTATTTGGTCCTGTGTACGTTGCCATAGCATCAGCAACATGACTAGAAAAGATATGATACCCCTTTATTCGATATTAGGGTTGAAATTGTTGATGTATGGGGCATCGACTTCATGGGATTGTTCATCAACTCTTGTGGGTATTTATATATACTAGTCACAGTCGACTATGTATCAAAATGGATTAAAGCAATACTCACACGCACCAATGATCATAAGGTTGTTGTTGACTTCATCAAGAAAAATATTTTTTCGAGATTTGGCATCCCTAAGGCCATCATCAGTGATGAAGGATCACATTTTACTCACCCTCAATTCCGTCACCCTTTATCTAAATATGGGGTTAATCATAAAATTTTCACTCCTTACCACCCCTAAACAAATTGCTAGGCAAAAGTCTCTAACTAAGAGATTAAAAGCATTTTACAAAAAATGATTAGGCCCGATCGTAAAGACTAGTCCAAGAAATTAGACAATACTTTATGAGCCTACCGTACGGCTTTTAAAACTCCTCTCATCATGTCTCCTTTCCATCTCATTTTTGGAAAGGCATGACATCTCCCGGTAGAACTTGAACACAGGGCTTTTTGGGCAATCAAACAATTAAATCTGGGTTTATCTAAAGCCGACAAACAAAGGAATTTGCAATTAACCGAATTAGAAGAATTGCATAATTTCTCTTACGAAAACATGCCGATTTATAAAGATCGAACAAAGAAATTTCACAATAAATATATCATTCGGAAACATTTCAACATCAATTAGCATGTTTGGCTTTTCGATGCATGCTTACGCATTTTTCCTGGAAAACTTAAATACAAGTGGACCGGCCCATTTATTGTCCTTAAAACATATCCATATGGCACAATTGACCTTTCTAATCCAAAAATGAATACGACATTTCAAGTCAACGGCCAACAATTAAAGCCCTACTTAGGCAATTCCCCAAATCTCCTGTCAAACACTCTTGATTTGATTGACTTACCTTCTGATGATCATTGATGCATTTCACGCCCGACTGAATGGCATAAAAGATAGCACTGGATGGGAGGTAACCCATCATTTTTTGCTCTTTTTGTTTCTCTCCTTTTTTCTTTTTTAGAGATTTTGGCTATCTTGAGCCTGACTACTTTCACCAAGGTGATCTATTCTTCCTTCCTAATGCATGACATTACATATCTTAAGCATGGGGGGGGGTATTTTTAAATTTTGACAATCGATTCAGGATTTTCAAAACCTAAAAGCATTCAAATGTTTGTTTCATTTTTGCATGCATACCCAAAAAAATAAAAACTTTGAAACCTTTTGGAGGAAATTTTAAAATCGGGACTAAGGTTGCAGATTCATTTTAAGGTACAATGGAATTTAATCTTTAATAAACTAGGGATTAGGATGCAGATCTAATTGTCAGAATCTCTGGGTCTATTTTTAGACTAGATCAAGTATCCTTCTCTAAATTTCACCTAAACTTGTGATGATTCAGGTGACTTGATCTCTTTTTGTGACATGGAAATTACATGGCTTAGTTTCCGATCCAAAAACTTGTGTCTCTTGCAAAAGTCTTATGTCAAAATCCACACACAAAGCCAACACCTAAAAATAATTGGAAAAGTTAAACAAAAACCCTTACTTAGTCTTAGTGATATCCAAGGCAGATGAATGGTCTGAGTTCTCATTGTCGAGAAGGAGGAAAGTGCCTCCTTTGAGGACACAATGTCAACATGTTACCGCCTCGACACTGCTTTATATCTATATTTCATATCGTTAGACGGAGCATTAAGGCGCAATTTTGTGGCTCAGGTGTCTTGGACAGTGCTTTACCCATAGCGTCGGAGCAAGAGCCTGAGTTCGTTTGGAGCGCCTCTTTACATTTCATTGTGTTTTGAGGTTGTGAGCTCCTAGGTGGTGTCTTGGACAGTACTATCTCGAAGTGCTGGCACCAGAGAAACTTCGAGGATTGGTAATGGGAATGAAGATCCTGATACATCTGTTGTAGGATTAAGCTAGGGATAAGCATGGGGGACAAAAAGAAAGTTTAAAAGACACGACCTTATAAATGTTGGCATTCACAAGCATTGACACAAGGTTTTAAAAGATTATGCAAGTTACGAGTTGGATTCAAGAGCCAATGAAATCGTAACTGCAAAACAATTTTAGGTCATTTGAAGTATCAAGGAGTTAAGTTGTGAATTTGTAAAAGGATACATTGATCCTGATTTATCTAATTTGTTGATCCAAAGATGAATCCCGATGTTTATCCTTAACAAATCTCGTACCTTCTATCTTCTTGATCAACTAAGGTCTCGTAATCTTCTCCTCAAACTAAAAAAAAAAATTAGTCTTTCCAAAAATCCATTTTGTAAAAATAATTTTGCTAAGAGACTAGCAAAAAAATAAGCATGGGGGTGTGATAAACACTAGTTTATCATCATTCTTATGCCTTAAAATAGATCTAGCTCTTAAGGTTTTACCTCCGCAAACGAGTTTTCGACTACATTTAGCCATTCACTTAGGATAGGCATGCATTGCATTTTATTATATTTTTTATGCATTTACTTGAGTGCCAGGGATAAGCAGATAGTCAAATCCAACAAACCTTGACACTCTAGAAGGCAGAAGATGAAGGAGAAGCCCATGTCAGCTCCCAGCTCCTTCTAGCTAGATCAACTTATCCTTAGCTCCCTTCAACTCACCTCAGCTGAATGGTAATCTAGCTAGTTCACCTTAGCTCCATTTAGCTCACCTCAGCTGGATGGCATCTCAAACTAGCTCAAGACAGTTGATCCCAGCTCCTCCAGCTTAGAATAGTTCACTAGAAGCTCTTCCTGACTAGGACTAGCTATTGCCATTAACTAGCTAAGCCTAGTCAACTGAAGAAGACCTTAACTAGCTTAGGCCAGCCCAAGTCCAGCTCCCGAAGACTCAACTCAGCTTAACCTGGTTGAGTTGAGCTACTTGACCTAAGTTAGCTACTCCAGCTAGCTAGGTAATCTTTGGGAAGACCAGATTCAGCTCACCTCAACTTACATCAGCAGAAGCCAGCTCATCTTACCTTGGCTTAGCAGTTAGCAAAGAACTAGCTAGGTAAGCCAGCTAAGGTAGCTCCTTGTAGCTCTCTTCAGTAGCTACCAGCTCCAGTACATCTCAGATGCAGCTCCTCCCCAGCTCTTCCTCCAAAACCCTAGCTCTCTCTACCTCCTTTTCCATTCATCAATTAGCTAAGCTAGCTTAGCTTAGCTAGTCCACCTCCTTAGCCACCAAAACCTAACCCTAAACCGAAGTCCACCACTACCCTAAGTTAGCTTAGCTGCCTATCTCCACTCCAACATGGTGCCACCATACACATACCCCTTCAGACCACAACCACGAAAAGACACCTTCATTTTGGAACCAATTTGCACTTAACTACCCCCCCGCCCCCCACCTTTTTGGCTCCAAAACAAACCCATATCCTTACCCTACACATCACCACACAACACATCTCAACCCTCCACCTAACATCCTTCTAGAAACACCTAGATTTGGAGCCAACTTTGGTGGTTGATAACCACCATGGGTGGCCATGAAAGGGCACACACCACCCTACCTTGCAACCCTTTAGGTGGTACCAAGATGCCTCCACCTTACGATCACCTAACTACCCCACAAGCCCATCCTAGCTATCCACCCTAAAGCCAACAATCCCCCCTTCAACCCCCTTCACTTGGCGCTAATTAACCTTAGCCTTTGGATCACCTAACCACCACCAAGATCCCATCCTAGCCATCCATTACATACACGCCTACCCTCCCCCCCTTACTACTCTATATATACCTACATAACCACCACATTCAAGGCACCCTTGGCTACATTTTTCTAGCATAATTCTACTTAAAGCCACCACATAATTTCAGCTAAGAGAAGAAGTAGATTAAGGAGACAACCTTTGTAGGTTCCCTACTAGGAGGGATGACGTAATAAATTGCATAATAGAATATAAATAATCTCACAAAAAAAAAAAAACAATCACACAAAGTACACAAAGATTTTTAGGTGGAAACTCAAACTTGGTGAAAACCACCACCTAACCCTCTCGAGTTAGGATTTTCCGATCAACCAAGTTGATCAAATCCACTAAACGAATCACTTAAACAAGGGTGATTCAACCTCAATTACAACCACGCTACTTTATACGAGGGTAGCATACCTCAAACCCCTTCTCTTCACGAGAAGGATTTTGTCCCACGAAGGAGACGGGAATTCGCAAAGCAAATACCCAACCAAAGAACAAAGATAAATAACAACAATCCTATAGAGCCAACAAAGTAATATTTAACCTAAGCTTCTATAGGAATTAAGATGCTTCCCTTTGCAAGGAGTGCGTCGAATCGATGACGCGGGTGTGTGAGCTACACAACGGCGCAACGTTGCTCTCGTGAACTACGGTGGGAAAGCGGGTGTGCAAAGGCTTGATGCTCTCAAGATGAAGAACTTGAGCTTGGAGAGCAAGAGCTTTTCTAGGACACAAAAGAGTAGAAAGTATGTTGCTTGGGTGTGTCTTAGTGTATCTTGAGTGGCAAGGGCTCCCCTATGTTTATAGAGGCCTTAGGAAGGCTTTGAAAGGCTTTGGAAAGCTTCCATAGCCGTTGGGAGCAAAGTCCAAGAGAAGCAGGCCGAAATCAGGAACAATGATTGCACTGACAGGGTTATCAGACGTCTGATTCTGGCATCAGATGTCTGGAAGATCAGTTTAAGACATCTAGGAACAAAGTCAGACGTCTGATTTTAGACGGGTTTCTTCCTGACTTGAATCAGATCTAAATAGGGTTCTAGTGCAAGTCCATCAGACGACATACAGGACATCTGGCAATATGTCTGGACGTCTGGAAACCTACTTTGCTACGGGAATGGATTTCCAAGAGAGTGCAACAACTAGAAAATCTCTGAGAAGAGATTTTCAGGTCAGCAGAGGCAAAACGGTCATTTATCAGATGTCTGGAAAGGCTTAAGGATGTCTGATAAGGCTCTAACGGTCTTATTCTTCAGAGTTTGTTAAGCCAGCCAACGGTCCACTAATTGGACGTCTGGCAAAAACATCAGACGTCTTCTAAGACATCTGGTCTAAGGTATGGACATCTGATTTCATCAAACAAAGCTAACTAAGTCCAGCCTAAATGTTATGAGACATCTGAATCAACAGTCAGTTAAAACATATTATCAGACGTCTGATTTTGGAATTAGACGTCTGAAAAAGCTGTTTAAACCCTATATTGGTTTTCTAAGTTCTCCACAGAAAAACCTAAATGTCCTAGAGTTGTGCAGGTGTTCCTAGGACTACTATTAGGATACTTTGAGGCTCTTTAACATGATGTTCTAAGGAACAAAAAGAGTAAGGAAATAAAAACAAAAGTACATGAAAGAAATAAACAGAATTCTATCGTATTCTTCTTGTCCTTCCATCTTCAATCTATCGCTCCTCGCGAATCTCCTCTGTTCTCCATTAAGCTCCGCCAATCCATCCTGGATGCGAGCTTGAACTCCATCTAATCACGTCTCCATTTGCAATTGACTTAAAATCTAATACTCCATGTGAAAATGTTAAATGACACGTGTTTTGTTATCATCAAAACAAACGATTGCGGTGCTCTAGCACCAACAATCTCCCCCTTTTTGATGATGACAAAATCATAAATAATGCAAAAAAAATCCTCTCCCTTTTTGACATTATCAAAAAGGTTTGAATGATTTTAAATTTCCTATAACTCTCCCTTAAAACATGCTCTTCTATGAATTTCTTTTAACAAAAGTAATGTCCTCCCCCTTTTTGTAACAACAAGATAGTTATTTTTCTCCCCCTTACTAAAGGAAATTTAGCTAACTTACATCTCCCCCTTAAAAATTGACAATTAGCTCATAATTTTTTAACTCCCCCAATCTAAATGCTAATGATAAAAAGATAGGGTAAAGAATTTTTACCTCACCTACCATAGCCAATAAAATGGCCCAAATGGTGGTTGTGGATGCCACATTGGATGGGGCTCCCATTCATAGCTTGGAGGCCCGGGCATCGGTGCTGGTCTTCAGTCTGGCGGTCGACGTGCGGCGGGTCCATCGTTTGCTCGCTGTCTCGTCGGTCTTCTTGTTCTCCTCCTTGGTCTACTCCTTGGTTCTCCCAACTCGAGTTGACCAGCCTTGAGCTTGTAGGTCCAGTCCTTTGTGTTGTAGTTATCCCTGAAACCGACAAAACAAGATTTCAATTCTTTCTTCGGTATCCAAGTAAGCTTGGATCCGGATCTATTAGCGGGTCTCCTTGATAGAGATCCTTTCTCAACCTTAGGGCTGTAAAAATTATCTACTTTGTTGATTAATTTGTTAGAGTTTTCCCTAAGACATGCAATTTTTTTTTCTATAATATGCATCTCAGTCTTTAAATCAGAAATTTCTAACTTTAAACTATCATTTTCTTCAATCAATTTAGTATTTTCATTGATTAAATTTTTATTTTCTAATAACAGGTTATTATCCTTAGGACTAAAGCTACTTTCTAGGTCCTTAAGTTTTATTTCTAACCTATCATTTTCTGATTTAAGAAAGCTAAGGTTCTTTTTAATGCTTTTGTTTTCTAGTCTTAATAATTGACTAACATCAAATAGTTCATTAAAAGCTTCTTGTAAATCGGAATTTACCTTGTTGTCTGAGTCGCTTTCGCTTTCGTTGTCGCTATCACTTCCTCTGGCCATGAAACCAAAGTAAGCGGTTTCTTCTTCTATAGACTTTTCTTCTTCCTCTTCCTTCGAGCTCGAATCGTCCCAGGTGGCTTGGAACGCCTTCTTCTTAGATTTCTTCTCCTTTTCCTTCTTCTTCTCCTTTTTGAGAAGAGGGCACTCTGGTCGTAGGTGCCCTTTCTCGTTGCAGCGATAGCAACGTCTCGGGCTTTCCTTCTTCTCCCTTTTCTCTTTCTTTGATTCCCTACAAAACTTGGAAAATTTTTTAAGTAAAATTCTAAAGTCTTCGTCGTCGGAACTTACCTTGCTATCAGACACGGCTCTGAAGGCGAGAGTCTTCTTCAGTTTAGGCTTCGATGTATCCTTCTTCTTCTGCTTTAACCTTGTCTCGTAGGCCATTAGATTGCCTAGGAGATCTTCCATGTTGAGATCCTCCACTTCGTTCGCCTCCTCGATGGCGGTGACTTTCTGTTCCCACTCTGATCCGAGGGAACGAAGAAGCTTCCCTTGAAGCTCCCCCTTGATAAAAGTCTTCCCTAAAGCTTTCAAATTATTTACAATGAGAGTGAACCTAGTGTTCATCTCACTTAAAGATTCATTAGGCTTCATAGAGAAAGATTCAAATTCTTGAGAAAGTAAATTTATTTTAGAAGTTTTTACCTTAAAAGTACCTTCGTGAGTTACCTCAAGTGTGTGCCAAATCTTGTATGCGGTGGCGCATTGCGAGATTCTGTTGAACTCCTCTAGGCTGAGCGCGCAATACAACGCATTCATTGTTTTCGCGTTGAGCGAGAGTTCTCGGATCTGCTGCTGCGAGTATCCTGCAGCGGGTTTTTCTGGGATGTCGAAGGGGGTCTCGCACTTGGCCCAAATCGTAAAGTCGGTGGCTTGAAGCCACGTCTTCATCCGTAGCTTCCAGTAGGGGTAGTTGCTCTCGTCGAAGAACAGCGGGCGAGTCTTAGACTAGCCCTCGGAAATCTTACTCACGGAACTGCTCCCTCCATGATCTTCTTGCCCGGGTGTTACTCCGATTAGCAAGAACCTGCTCTAATACCAAGACAAGGGGTCAATTTCCAAAGGGGATGACCAGGCATTAGAGGAGAGCATAGGGTGGTCCATGTCCACCCTAAGGAGGACTTTGAGAGTGGTCCACATCCACTCTAGGAGGAGCAAGGCACGCCCATCTAGGGCTTGCCATGAGGACATTCATCAACTTAAAGGAGTACATCATGGAAGGAGTTGGAGGAACCTTTCTAAGCCTAGGAGCAGCTGAGCTTGGAGCAAAGATTCCTTCCTCTTCATCATCATCACCGGGAGAATTTTATTTATTTCTTTTGTATTTTACTTTTGTAGTAGAAGCATTCCACTACAAGCTTTTGTAAATAATTTTTCTCCCTTAAATATAGTTGCCTTCCAAAGTTTTTGTTGCAATTTATTTATGCGCTTTTTCTTCAGTTAGTGCACTCACATTCTCTCTAATTATTCTAAGTCTTCACGTACCTAGGATGAGCTTAGAGAGAGATTCTTCTTGTCACTTAAGTTTTTGTTAGGCATAGTTTCATTTCACTTATTCCTATTGCCCGTTATTTCAAAACTCCAAAAAAATTATATATCTAAAAAAAAACCAAAAAGAAAGTGATTTCCCTTTTGTCAAGCAAGAGATTATCAAAATTGTAATCTTGCCTCCTTGGACGCTATCTAGATTTATAAATTGTGAAAGTTGATTTCGAAATACTCGTCTCAACGATAAAAGCATTAATTTACAAATCGTGTGTTTTCTGCAATCACCTGGTTTTTGGTTTGTCGGTTGTGGATGTCGATTTGCTCAAGTTTCGATCATCGTGTTTTGATTCTATGTCCATTATGTGTAGAATGGTTTCCCCTTTTTATGGTACACTGAGTGATAGACTGCCGCAAAAGACTTTTTTCCGAGAATGATATGTGGAGTTCAGGGGTCTCCCCTTGCATCTACGTTCAAATGTAGTGGTGAGCAGTGTTGTGGCTGATTTTGCTTCATTGAAGGAGGGCTCGATGGTCGACCTAATGAAGGGAGATGGTAGTGTTGTGAAGGGGGATGTTGATCTTCGGCATGGGGGTCCTTTCCACGAGAAGGCAATGCTGAGATGTGGGGGATCCTCATGGCTTCTCTCCATGAGCGTGTGGGTTTGTGACTCTACGACAAGGACGGTGGAGGAGGATGTTCATGAAGGGGGGTGTGGGTTGAGGGGTTCCATGCAATGGTGCAGGGTATAAGAAGAACATTCTTTTGTATGCGTCAACTAGAAGAAATGCCAGGTGGGTGAGGGGAGGGAGTTGTCACAGGAGATGGAAGAAGGGGGCATGGCTGAGGAGAAGATGGTTGATAGTGGGGAGGTCAAGGCCATTATGCTACACAGGGAGGAACTGACTTCAGCCAGTGTTGAAGACCAGAAGAACACAACACGTGATCAGTTTAGTTACCAATCAAGGGAAGACACATTTGTTTTTTCTACTCCAGTAGAGGTGACATATAATGCAGGTGTTTTTACCCCCCCACATGCAGGGACATCTACCAAGGGGAGGTACAATCTTCTGATACGTAAGGTGGAGGTACAATCTTCTGATACGTAAGGGGGAGGTACGGAACAGAGGACAGGCACATCTAGATGCTAACCATGTGGTAAGCATATTGAATGTGTACGCACGGAGTGTGAGAGGAAGGGCAAGCAGCTAGCCTTATGTTAAGGGTCCTCACGTGGAATGTTAGGGGGTTGAGGGACCGCACAAGAAGAAGCATATTGGGGAGGTATCTTAGAGAGTGAGAGATTTAGTGTGCCTTATTGCAGGAAACCCATATCGAAGGGGAGGATGCAGGGTAGTGGTATTTGCTTCTTGCAAATGGGGAGCCTGAGTTGAAGTGGATACCTTCCTGTGGGAGATTGGGGGGCTATGTTTATGGTGGAAACCCAACGATCTACAGTTGCTGGATGTGAAGACGGGGAGGTTTTCTATTACTTGTAGGTTCTCTAGAGTTAGTGACAGCATTCATATCAGCATCACTTCTGTTTATGGGCCGTGTACCCCAAGTGAGAGACTGCTCCTTTGGGAAGAGTTGAAAGATATGGTAGGATGGGTCCAGGGGGTAGCGTGGCTTGTGGGAGGCGACATCAATGCTACGCTATCATCAGATGACAGGCTGGATGGAGATATTGATTCCTCTAGCCTTGGGTTTCAAAGTTTGGTGTCGAATTTGGAGTTGGTTGATATTCCATTGTCGGGTGCTACTTATACTTGGAGAAATGGGGGAGGTCTGATGTCAAAGATAGATCATTTCTTGTGCAATGTGGACTTGATGGGGTCCTTCCACATGGCTTTTGTGGTGGCATTGGGAAGGCCCCTCTCTGACCATACTTCTCTGGTGTGGGAGAGTGGGGAGGGGGTGAAGGCAAACACCTATTTCAAATTTTAGAAATCGTGGCTACAGGAAGATGGTTTTAGAGATATGGTGGCATCCTGGTGGATCTCCAATGGAGAAGAGGGGTCGGCTACGTAGGGATTGGTGACCAAGTTAAGGGGCCTACACCATATGTTGTTCAAATTTAAGAAGACCTTGGCGCATATGAAGACTCAGAAAAGGAAGGAGGTGATGGAAGGGGTAAAGAGCCTTGATGAGAAGGAGGAGAGGGTGATGCTAAGTGAGGAGAGGGTGAGGAGGAAGTGCTTGTAGCCCATTATAGCCAAGGAGGACCAGCTAAGGGAGATTGACCGACGCCAATGCTCCCGCCAGTTGTGGCTCAAGGAGGGTGTTGCATCGTTAATCGTCGTAGTATAGCAATGAAAATCACAACAACATTTAAATTTATAAGTGCTCGGAAATAAAATATAAGTCTGAGGTCGTTCGTAGGGTGCAAATATGGAATCCAATCACTAGTCGAAATATAATAAATAAATGAAAACAATGATCAATCACAATAAATATATTCAATAAATAAAAGTTACTCAAAATGATATTCAATAGTAGCAATTGTATCTCAAAAGTCAAGGGGATAAAAAGAAGATTAAAACCATAAAAATGGCAATTTGGATCACTAATTTAATCCAATAATTAAGCACATATCCAACTTAATTTCACTATAATGGCTTTGAACCACTAACTCTCAATTTCCACATAAGCACAATACTCAAATATGTCCACAGTACCAGAGCCAAGGGAAAATCTCAAGAACAGCATAGAGCACAAGGGTGCCAAGCATAAGCCTCAGTAGCACAAGAAACGTCGGACCCTAAGGTCAGATGACTTAAGTATTCAAAGCACAACATAAGGATTAAAGTCTCAGAGAAGGAACCCGCCTCTTCGAAATCTCGCTAAGTGTTCAGCATATGGGCACGAATCTCGAGGCTACAGTGCAAAAATTACCCCCTACCCTCCTCAGATTCTCCTTTATTTCCTAATCGGGTAATCATGTGTAAACAGTACCGGGTTATCAGATCCAAGCCCAAATCCACGTGGCATGAATTGCGGGTGAGGGTGCGTGCATATGTGCATTTATGGGGTCCCCACCCCCAGTGTGTGTTGAGGCTACGAGCCAACGACGCAAAAACCTTATTAATCAAAAATCTCTTTAGAGCCCACCAATGTGGGACTATCTCAGGTCCTTCCTCTTCGCTGCTTTTGCGTGCTGCAGCTGTGGAATATTTTGTTGATTGCAGATGCCAGCGTCGTCTTCTTGCCAATTGAAGCAACAAGGGTCTTCGTGGATGAGTTCCATGTTAGTTGGAAGTGGATGCGAGGGTGGATGTGAACGAAGCATGGCGGACGACGTTGAGTTGATGAGGGCGGCGACGAAGGTCCGGTGAATCCCTGAAAAGGAAAAGCATGGGCTTTTTGCCCCAATCAGATGGTTCAAAGGTTTCGCCATGAGATGAGGAAGATGAAGGCGATATCGACGTGGTGTTTGGAGGCCTAGGGTGGCCAGACGGTGTCGAAGATAATGGTGCTATGGTGAGTTGTCCGGTGGAGTGGAGCGACGGTGATTTTGTGAAATTAGGTTGGGGGTTTTGATGAGGGTGATGCGATGTAGCTTCTGGACATGGAAGCTGGCATTTTGGTGGAGTGGAGCGATGGCACGAACTTGCCAGAGTTGGGGAAGATGGAGGGGGAGACAGTGGTGTGGTGGCGGAAATGAGAAGATAAGGAGATAGGGAGATTCTAGAGAGGAAGAGGAGGAAGAGAAACCTAATCTAAGGGACGAACGAGGGAGAAATCATGCCAGCTTTGATTGGTCGGCGTTGAGGACGAAGGAAGCTCCGTTGAGGTGGGACGGCAACGAGGAAGGAGGAAAAGGCCCTAGCAGTGGCAGGCTAGGGTCGAAGGAGCTTGGGGAGAAGTTTGGTGCTACTCTTTGGCTGGATGCAAGCACGAAAGACAAGGAGAGTGAGGATTGCTAGAGTCGAATCGGAGGACGGCCAGAGAAGAAGAAAGTGAGTTAAGGCCTAAACTTGACTAAAAAACACGTTGGGATCTTGGGTAGCTTTTATAGAGCTCAAATGCGAGCTCTAAATCAAGGAAGAGGCCTGATTGAACCTTGGTTTTAGGGGAAAAACTCCCCCAATTTCCTCAAGCTTGCCTAAGCTCTAGGAATCGATTTGGGGTTCCTGATTTGGTCCAAAAGATCGAGGATCATCGTAATTAAGATTAATCCCTCCAAATTAGGAGGGATTTGGATCTGATTCATGAGAGAAATTCTCTCTCAAATCTTGTCCTGAAGGTGTGTTCAAACACCAATGGCGAAAGGGATCCATTTGTATGAACTATGACAAAGTTAGGGACCTATTTGTAAGAAACTCAAAAGTTAGGGGGTTGATTATGAGAATAAAGATCTTAGGGACTGAATTGCAAACTAAGTCAAGATGGACTCTAATTGGGCCCAAATTTTGGTTGTAACCTAATTTGGACCCAAGGAATCTAATTGTGAACTTTGATTTGATTTTTGACAACATTTGAGTGGAAAAATTGCACAGAAGTCCACATGAGAGCAAAATCTCATCTGAAACTTATTCTAGGTCAAAATTGGTTCAGATGGTCAAACCAAAGGTACCAAACCTCTTATAATATTTTTTCATGAATTTTAGAAGGTTTATATTGATTTTATCCTGACCAGAACCTTTTCAATTCAAGTGGGGTTGATAATTAAGGTTTTGTGTACTGTTTTGGTTCTTGAAATACATAAAACCCTATTTCTATTAGTGTAGACCCACTTTTTAGTCTTTTATGCTCAATTGACCTTTAATTCACCCCTGAGTAACCCTGTGGTTATTCTGCATTTGTAATGTGATGTTAAAACTACATAATTAACCCTATTTTAGTGTCTTCTCCTCAAAACAGATCAGAGTGAAATTATGGTACTCAGGCGATCATTTAGGAGCATTTATCTTTTGATTCCAATTAATTCAAGCTAATTATGGTGAATGATGGTGTTACCATTAGAGGGGGATTTGAACACGAAGTTTTTTCATGCGACTGCAAGCGCTAGAAGGTGATTCAATCTCATTTCATCCCTTTGCTATAGGGACCAAGTGGTCATGTCACCCATGGAGATGTGTACTTTGGCGAATAATTACTTTATGGATGTCACTCATGTGGGGCCAAGAGGGGTATGGAGGATGTCAAGCTTAGATATGCCTAGCCTAGGAGAAGAGGAAGGATGTCGGTTGTGTAGAGTGATTGGAGAGGAGGAGGTGGTCTTTGCCTTGAAGGGACTAAATGCAAAAGGGTCATCAGGACCTTATGGTTTTCTCGTCTTATTCTATAAAGAATTTTAGCCAGTGGTCAAGTCAGATGTCATGACGGTGGTTGAAGAGTTCTAGAGAGAGAACTTTGGCTTGAAGAAGATCAACAGGTCCCTTCTCTTTCTCCATAAGAAGGTGGGAGCTGAGTCACTTTCTAATTTTAGACCAATTACTCTTGCTAATTTCGTTTACTTAATAATTGCAAACGTATTGGCTAATTGTATGAGGGAGGTTATGCAGAATATTATAAGCTTAGTGCAGTCGACTTTTTTGAAGGGTAGATCACTACAGGAGTCTTTTATTTTGGCACAGGAGATGGTGTTAGAATGGGTAAGCAGGAAGAAGAAGGCTTTTATGTGGAAAGTGAATTTTTCCAAGACATATGACTCAATCTCTTTGGCGCATCTTTGGGAGATATTCAGGAGGAGAGGATTTTTGAAGACATGGGTATAATGGATAAGGAGATGTGTGACCACATTTGAACGAGACTTTTTCACTTGCAAGATGATGTGTCGAAAAAATATGTCGTTGCAATATAAATCGTATGGTGAAAAAATTTTGAATAAAAATACTTATCACTAAAAATTAACCATGAAAAGTTATGTCATATCGACAGAAAGAAACAAATACAAAAAAATAATTGATACATATAATTTTTTATCATAGATGTGAAATACATATCAAAATTTAATGCAAAATAAGATAAAAAGTAAGAGTTAAGTGATGACACAAGAATACAAAGATTTTGCCAGAGTTTCATCTTAATAAAATAATACAAAACCAACGTCAAAATCCCACATGGCATTGAACGTAAATATTATTAAATCCAAATCAGAGCATTTCTCCCTCGTCGTGCGTGCTTGTGGGGCAGCGGCGGTCGGCGAGGAGCTCGAGGAAGGTCGGCGTGGTCGTAGGCTACACGTGGGCAGTGACGGCTCGATGAACGGCGGGCTGTGGTGGCCGGCCGGCGAGGAGCTCACCGGCGGTGGTGAGATCTGTCGGTAGTGGAGCTTGAACCAAGGGGTCCCTGCGCGTGGCTGCGGCTTCGTTCGTGTACGGTGGAGGTCGTCAATGCGTGCAGAGGAGGTTGTCGGCGCGTAGGGAAGGTGGCTGGTGGTGGAGGTTTTTGGGTTCTTCGGGTGCAGCAATGGCTGGTGACAAAGAAGAAGAACGAAGAAGACGAGCTGGCTGTCCTCAAGAGAGAGAGGACCAAGGTCGAGGTTGGGAGTGCAGTGGTCGCTGGCAGTGGCTCGTGGTGGTGGAGGCTCTACTAGAAGCGAAGGAGGAGGCTCACCGTCTCTGGAGTGGGCTGTCCCTGCGACCCGCGAGGTGGAGAAGAGAGCACGAAGGTCGCTGCTGTCGTGGTCGGCACGAACGCAGTGGCTGGAGCCGAGGCGGAGCATGCGGTCGTGGGCGCGGTGGAGAAAGAGGTAGGAGGTCGCGGACGCGATATGGTCACAGTGGAGTGGTGGTGCAACGCCGGGCGAAGGTCGCGGTGAGGGAATGTCGTCATGGAACCGTAGTGGCGAGGAGGTGAACGGACGGACTCGGCAATGTCGTCGTCGAGGCGGAAGTCGCAAGCTGCCGTTGCTCGCGAGCGAGGGGTGGACGAGACGCGGTGGTGAGTAGCGGTGTCGTGGTTGAACGGAGGTCTGTTGGTCACAGTCGGCGTAGGGAGGAGAAGCGGAGGTCGTGCGGTGAGGTGGTGGTGGCGCGGTGGTGTGCCTACGGGAGAGGAGTCGGTGGTTTGCGTGGGGGCCTGTTGGGAGGACCGGGAGGAGGAAGATGATCCTCGAGATGAAGATGTGCGCGGGTTTTAAAGAGGAAATAAGAGAGGGTGGTGATGGGTCGCCTCTTCCATCGTGAGAGAGAGGCTGAGAAATTTAGGAGTTAACCATCAACTCCTGCCAAAAATGTGAGATTTCAAAAATATCGAGGATATTTAAAGATTCCTTTCTTCCTTCATTTAAGTTTTTGGTGTTAATCCTTAAGAGGGCATCTGATATCGAAGCTTGATTTGTTTCCAAAAATGGCCCGCATATAAAATAAGTAATCAATCAAATTAAATCAAAATTAATAGAATGCAAAAAATAATAATTCTAAAGTTTAATTAATTTTATCAATATAATACATGTTTCAAATTATATTTTTATTTCAATAATGATATACTTAGATTCTAATTTAATCCACTGAAGTGAACTTATCAATGTCCTCCTTATCACCTTTGATTAATGGGCATCCTATAGGACAATGGATATAGCCTCAGAAAGGAATCAAGCAGGGGTGTTTGGTGGTCCCTCTCATTTTTATTTTGGCAGTGGACACGTTAGTCAGGTTTGCCTTCAAGGCATGCTCAGGTGACTTGCTACGTGGTACACCCTTTCTACCCAGTGTGCATTATGCCCATTTTACAGTTTGCAGATGACAGTGTTTTTCATTGAAGGAGGGGTACTAGAAGAGGAATGCATCAAGTATTCAGTGGATATTTTCAGTGAGGTGTCAGGGTTAAAGAAAAATGGTGCTAAATCTTTCCTTATTTGTTTTGGGGATGCATGTAGAATGGAGGAATTGTCCCAGATTCTGCAAATGCCAGTAGTAAACCTCCTGATTCGATATCTTGGTTTACCCCTCCAAGCTAAGAAGATGAAGAAGAAAGATTAGTCACAACTTTTGAGCGGATCTCTTTGAAGAAGGTAGGATGGTGTGGGTGTTTCCTATCTAAAGGTTGGACGTTGGTCCTCCTAAATTTAGTGCTTTCTGCTATCTCGGTCATTTTCCTCTCCATGTTTAGACCACCCACTTTGTTTTGAAAAGAAAATTGTTCTTTTGGGAGGGGTCAACACACAGTGGACATTTTATGCACCCCATCAAGTGGAGCATCGTTTGTAAGCCAAAGAAAAGGGGAGGCTTGGGTGCTCGTTCACTTAGAGAATTTGGGGATTCATTCTTACTCAAATGGGGTGTGATCATTTTGAGAGGTGATGAAGGACTGTGGCAGACAGTGGTTAGAGATTCATATGGTGGCACAGCTGTGGTGAAAGACATGCTACATCTGGGTTTGCCATCCCACTTTTGGGACTCTATGTCTAGAACAATGGTGGATCATCTCCAATTTTTTTCTTTGATGCTTGGATGTGGGAACAGTTCAGATTCTAGGAAGATGACTAATGTGGGTTGGGACAACTCAGAGAGTCATTCCCACGCGTGTACAGGGCGTCTGACATGAAGGAGGCATCGGTGGCTGTTACAACCCGGTTCCTAAATCCCTACAGGACACGAGACCAGCTCGACTCAACTAATCCCAAGACCCATTCGTCCAACAAGAAATAACCAATAAGCAGGAAAGTAAACCACATTCACTATGCTAAGTAACTAACAGTAAAAGAATACAAGCAGTAAAAGAGTAAAAGCTGCTAACAGTATATATTACCACCACAACAGTAAAACGGAAACAAAGTATAGAACATAAACGGTAACAAGAGTCTGAACTCACTAATAAAAGAAAGTACTACAACAGGAAGACTACTGCTGGGCTCGACTAGGCTCAGCACCCTCTATAGTCGGTGACTCGGGCTGCTCAACACCTGGACCTGAAAAGGGTTATGAGTAAACGAAGTCAACAAATGCTGAGTAGAGTGGCAACCAACTAACTAAAGTAGTAAAAGTTAACAGGTAAACTATCTATTCTAATTACTTTATTTCACAAGTTATTCCTTTTCAACCATTGGTTTATTTTTCATATCTCTTTCTTGATCTCGAATGTTCCTCGTGGGAACGATCTTGATTATAGTCTTTTCCGAAGAGTAGAAGGCACATGTGGTGCTCTTCTGGCCGGGAGAGTCCCCTGTGGTGATCCTACACCCAGTCAACCACCCCAAGGTCATGGACAGACGTAGCGGTGACTACGGCACGCGCAATAAGCGCACGGGTAGCTACCTTGCACTGGCACGCGATCAGTCGTTTCCGCTAATGGGTACGCCCAAAGTATAGCACGGAACGGTATGGGACCTAGCCCTCTCAGTAACAGGGGTCTAGCCACTCAGAACCAAATAGGGGTCTGGCCCCTCCACAGTCCACGCACCCATGTTTGACTACCCTAGTTTGTCCAGTGGGCCTAACAAGTCGGTGTAGGGTGGCTAGTTGAACCCCGAGCCCCGTGGGGTGACTAGCTCTCTCCCTACTGAAGCGTTGGCTTCGAGAGATAACCAGGTTTTATTGTTATAGCGTTGTAGTATAGCCAGTTATTGCCATCATTTCAAATATATAAAAATTTTTTACTCGGAAAATAAAAGAGTTCTCGAGGTCGAACTCAGGGAGCAAGTTGTATTCTAGAGATATACATGTTCTATTACAAAAAAAATAAAGAGAGAGAGAGAGGGAGAGAGATGAAAGTTTGACTTCTTCTTCTTTTCTTCTTTCTTTGTCTCTTTCTCTCTTTAGCTTTTGTTCTTCCTGTTCTTCTTCTGTGTTTATCTCCTTGTGGTCCTCTTCTTCTTCTGTTGTTCTTCCTTGTTCTTTTGTTCTTCAGATCTTCTTCTTTCTTCTTTTCTTTTTCCTGTCAGGACGTCGTCTCTCCTTCTTTCTTCTTTTCCCTTCAGGACGTCGTCTGATTTTCCAATCAGACGACTTAAACCGCTTGTTGCTACAGTGTCTCCCTTAGCTTTCTTCTTCTTCCGCGGTCCTTCTTCTTCACCTGTGCCTGCACACTTCAGAGTTTACGTCAGAGGGAAAAACCTACTCTACCCTCCCCCACCCCCGCGTCTCTCTTTCTCTGAATTCGCTCTTCGGAAGGCTCTCCCAGAGCATCTGGGTAATCGGGTATGCGGGTCGCGCCTGGGTCCAGGCCCACCGGCGTGCGTGGTGGGCGAGGAGTGCAGGTCAGTCTAAGTCGGGTCGGGTCAAGTCCGCGGGGTGTGAGCGCGGACGAGACCGGGTAACCGGGCAGGTGAAGGGGACCTCACCCCGTGAACTGAGGCGAACAGCTGAAGGCACTTTTTGCCTTTGAGCACCCGTTCGCCTCAGTGGCGCCCGCAGCGGAGAAAGCAGCGGGCAATCGCGGCTTCACGCGAGGCCTTCGCCCCAGCTGCGAGCCTGGGACTTTTCGCGGAGGCGCCCCGCGCAGCCTGGGAGTCAGGCCTGGGCGAAGCGCACCTGGAGCTGCAGGTTGAAGGTGCTCCTTCCACGCAGCAATGGCGACGGCGGTCGAGACACCTGTACACAGAGGAACGGCCTCTCAGCCTAATCAGATACGCGGAGAACCTTCGTCGTGGCACGGCGAAGGTGGTGGGGGGTCTGGCAGGCAGCGGGGCGGAGCGTGAGGGTCGCCCTAGGTCAAACTGCGGGTGGAGAAGTGGGTTTGTTCGGGGGGTCTGCAGAGGGCGAGTGGCAGGACGTGAAAGGGGGGAGGTTGATCAAGGTGAGGAGGCGGAGATTCTGTGAGGGTCGGCGAGGCGTGTGGGGCTGTGGAGTGATGGGGGGGTCTCGCCGGAGTTTGGTCGGAGACAAAGGGGGTGACGGTGGACAGGAGCGGTCGAGGGTTTAATCAAATAAAAGACAGTGAGGAAAAGAAAGAGGGGGAGATGGGGAGAAGTTCTGACCTAGCTACGGAGACGAAAGGGGCCGGAGCAGGGCGACAGTCGTATCGACTGTCGCAGGAGAAGAAGATGCCCAGGGGAAGGGGCGGCGGCGATCAGAGGGCCGGAGAGGCGCCAGCTGGGTGCGGCGTGGCGCGGGAAGAGCAAGGGAGGGCAACCCTGCAGCTGGTAGTGCGGCAGGGCGACAAGGAGGAGGAGGAGAGGCCGCCAGAGCAAGGAGGGCATCTGTCGGAGTGGGAAGAGAGGAATTGAGGGGGTATCTCCGTCAGATCCGAGCTCGGAAGAACGGTGGAGCGACGGGGTTATTTAGAGGGACCGAATCAGGGAGGAAGGCAGAGGGAGACGACGTGTCTCCCTCGCCGGAGGACGTCGGAGATGGAAACCCATACCGTCCGTGCGTTCGCACGGCCAGTATGGTGGGTTACAGCGACCAGGGGGGTGTCCCTGCGACGGCTGACGACGCAGGGCACCCCCGGTTTACTTACCAGGCTCTCCCCCTCACCCTGCGCGGCGCCATGCTCCGCGCAAGGTCGCCGGAGCATGGTGCTGGCAGGTTTTGCAGGGGGGACCTGAAAGCAAAGAACGAAGAAGAGTTAGGGGCCAAAATGCGAGGGTTCAAAAGTTGAGGGCCAAAAAGTAAATATATGAGGACCAAAGTGTAAAGTTGGTCAAGAAGGTTTCTTCTTAGGCTCAAGTTTTTATACATGACTAATTAGGACCTAAGGAATCTGATGGTGAATTTTATTTCTAGATTAAACCTTGTTTGACTGGTCAATTTACGTAAAAACCCAAATTAAGTTATTAATTGGGTATGGTTCTCAATGTAGGTCAAGATGGGTTCCTAAGGTCAAATTGAAGGTTCTAAACCCTAGAGATTATTTTTCTATGAATTTTAGAGGGTTTATTCCATTTTTGCTTTGCCTTGAACCTCGTGAATTGAAGTGAGTTTGTTTTAGGGTTACAAATTATTATTTAGTTCCTTGGAATTGCTGTAGCCCTTGCTAGATCATCTCATCCCACTTTTATTCTTATTAAGTTGCTTTGACCTATGTTTGGACCCTGAATTACCCTGTATGCAGATTATACTGGTAAAATTGCATTTTTACCCCTTATGACTTATTTTTTTCCTTAAACTCAGAATTCTCTGAGTTAAGCCTTTCCTTGAGTTATGTAGGAGCTTTTATCCTTTGTATTGGGTCAAAATGAGCTAGTTATGGCTCATGATGAGGTTCTCATCATACCCCCATGCCTAGCTTTTGCTAGTCCCTTAGCAAAAACTTAAGGTTTCAACCATTGTTCTAGACCATGAAGTTTTTAATAGTTTTAGATAAGTGTTTTTTTTATTTGAGCATAGATTAGGTTAGAATGCTGACCATAAGACTAAAAGGTACTCTAGTACCAATCAAGATCCAAATCTGTCTAGCCTTAGCCTCAGTCTTTTAGCAAAGGTTTTTAAGGTCCACAAGAACTAACCTAAGGTTTATTGGACTTCGTGGTTAAAGCACCCGTGCTTGAAATGATTTTAGCCCTGGCTCAGTTCGCAGTGCGTTTTGTAAGAGAGAGATAGAAAGTTTTTCTGTTTGGAGAGTTTTCTCTCTCTTTTTCTTTTTAGTTCTAGCCTAGGATTGGCTTTTCAACATGGTCTGTATCAGATTCCTTGCTCCCATCATCAATCCTTAAGGGTTCCTGGCAATCGATGCTTCGAGATAGCACCGCCCATGGCAACCCCCGGAACCCTGGCTATTGAGATTTCGAGATAGTCCCATCCATGGTGTTCCGTGGCCGAATCCAGACCCTGGCAATTGACACTTCGAGATAATGCCATCCATGGAATCTGAATCAGCAGAGTGCTTACATGCCCCCAGTAGGATATGTAAATATCCTAAGAGACAGGCACCGAGGAGATGATATTTTGTTACGCATCTTCGAGGGGATTTCCCGCTTCTCCGCGCTGGGAACTCGTCCAAATCAACTTGTGTTGATCGGCCGCTCCTATTCTAGGTGTTCTTTTCAGAATTTTGCGACGCTTCTGCGTGATTTTGATTTTTACGCTTACTGAACCAGGCTGTGTGTGAGGTTAGGGTGCTTAGGTTACTGAGTCACGTAAACCAAAAATTAGTTAACGAGGCCGAATACTCCCTAAGCCTTAGACCTAATACTTCAGCTTTTCATTTTCCTCAACCTCTTGAGGAGTGTCCAGATCTTAATGGGTACTAAGAGTCTATTCAAGAATGCCTAAGGTTTGCGTTCTTACTAATCTCATTATGCACTTTTCAGTTGTTTTCTTGAATGAGGTCTAGAACTTAGGTTAATTCCTTAGTTCCTTACTAATGACTATCACCTTTTCTTATAATTTTGTGCTCCTTTTTCATTTTGTTTCTCTTCTCCTTCTCCTTTTATTTTTTTTCGAAAATTTTTTTTAATTTTTATGGTGTTTTTGGCATATGTGGATTTTTTGTTTGAAACCTTTTCTTACAAGTTTTGCACTTTCATACCCCCCCATGCCTAAGATTTGCAATGTCCTCATTGTAACCTAGGGGGTTTTTATTTAACTTAGTTCATTCCTTAAGACAGAAATTTGGATGAGTGGATGGGTCGGGTTGAATTTTTGCGGACGATTTCTAATCCCAGATGCAAGCATCTGAGGTGGGGTCGGCTGTCTACAAGGGTGAACCTCAAGTGCAAAAAGGTGTCAGAACAAGTTTCAGGTTTTCAAAGAGAATGACGGGCTGCCTCCCGTTAAGCGCTGAGTTTTACGCCATCGGCTGGGCGCAATAAGCTCAAGGGGAAAGGAGGATATAAGATGCTTCAGCCAAATCAGTAGAAGTTACATCAATGAACAGCTTGAGTCTCTGACCGTTCACGATGAAAGGTTCAGAATCGTGGCTGAGTGGACTGATTTCGATTGCTCCATTTCCAAAAACCTGTCGAACCAAATATGGTCCGACCCACTTGGATCTCAGTTTTCCTGGGAAGAGTTTTAGTCGGGCATCAAAGAGTAGGACCTTTTGACCAGGATGAAAGATCTTTCTCGAGATGTGTTTGTCGTGGAAGGCTTTAACCCGCTTGTTGAGCGAGAATCTACGCTAACGTGTTTGGTTTTTGGAAAAACCGTCGTTGTAGTTCGAAAGCGAAGGATTCGTGTTCAACAAATAAAATTTATACCGAAATTAAAATTCCGGGTCGAACACAGGGAGGCGAACGTTTGATTTAAAAACTTCGCGTTTCTTTTTATTTTGTCACGAAGAAATTCAATTTAAACTATCTAAGTATCTACAACAAATAAAAGAGAGAGAGGGAGTAAGAGAGAGAGAAAGAATACTATACATGGAAATCAAAATGAGATGTAGAATAGACAAGGAATTTATCATAAAAGAGTTCGTTCGTTACAACTAGAAAACATAAAACAATTACTCTAGAAAGCATTAAAAGAATGGAGGGAGAAATGTCCTCCTCGACGATCGCTCGGAGGACGAATAGACTACTCTAGAAAGCAGTAAATCTATACTAGAAAGCAGTAAAAAGAATAGGGAGAGAGAATCCTCCTCGACGGTCGCTTGGAGGACGAGCCGGACGGGACGACGCCTGGACGAAGGAGAACGAAGCGGGACGAAGGAGGACGAAGCAGAAGAACGGGAACGAAGCAGCACGCCGTCGTCGTCGCGGGATCCACTTCCGAAGGGGGACGAAAATTTGGACTTTATCTCGCGAGAAGCATCCCGGGTGTGGGACAAGCTTCTCTTGAGCTTTGGAGAGGTAGAGAGGAGAAGGAAGGGATGCAAATTTCGTATGGAGGGGGTCTCCTTTTATAGTTGCAAGGAGTGGGGGCAAAATGGACATTACATCTTCAAAATAATAAATAAGGGGTCTTTAGTGACAGATAAAACCGTCGCTAAAGCCCCGCCGTCGCCGTCGCCGCCGCACCCACGCGCGCCCGCTCGGCTGGCCTGCGCGCGTAACGCAGACGCACGTCCGCGTCGTCTCAGCCGTCCGATCGCGAGATCGGACGGCTTAGATCGCGTCCGCGCCCGCTGCGTAGCGCGCCTCCCGCGTGCGATCGCGCGCCCACCAGAGCGTCCAATTGCGCGTCGGCGCTATCGGGCGCGCGCAGCCGTTGGATCTTCATCCGACGCTCGTGCGCGCCCGCTCGCCCGCGCCTTCGACCCCCCTCTCCGCGGCTCGAACCCGCGACCTCCGCTTCGCCCGCAGCTGCGTCGCCGCTGTGCTACGCGGGCGAAATGGTCGCGCGGACGTTTTTAAACGCGCGCGACCGCAGCCGTTGGATCGAGATCCAACGGCGGAGAGGAGACGGTGCGCAGTCTTCACAGGACCCCTGCGGCCGATTGGGCGGCTGGGATGGCGCCACGTGGCGTTATCTTGGCCGTCCATCTTCTGGAAGTTGTAGATGGTGCCACGGATGTCGGATTGACTCGATTTTTGTGTCGTTCGGCTGCGATCGTCGATCCGAATTCATCCGTGTGGTCGGATTTTCCATCTGAAGTGCGGATTTACACCATCCTGGCCCTTGATCTTCTAGGGTTCCCCGGTCTCTATCTGATGCTACGGATGCCTGATTAGGGCGATCTTGGAGTCGTTGAACTCCAATCGTCGCCCTGATCATATCCATACGGTTGGATCTTTGATCCGAGGCCCCGATAAAATATTTGCCCTGTCCAAGCACATAAAAGGAGACAATTAACCTCCATTTTATTCAAACTACTCTAAATGCAAGATGATGCATGTAATGCAATATTTATATCATGAAATGCAATCCTATGCTTAAGAACATGCATAAATAGACATTTTAAGTAGTGTAAATGTGTTTACATCATACCCCCATGCCTATCTTTTGCTAGTCCCTAGCAAAAACTATATGCTATTTATAAAAGAATTAGGTTAGATTATTTGGACCTGAGTTATTTTCAATCATTAAGAAATTGTCTACTTAAGAACTGAACTTTCAAAGACACAACAGTGCCCGGGTATCAGCCAAAATGCAGACCGCCTCAAGCCTCGCCTTATTCAAAGAAAAATTTCTTTTTCTGTTTTTACTCTCTTTTTTTAGATTTTCAAATTTTAGGGTTTAAGAGTGGCTTTCTACGGCCATTCAACTCACCCAAGATTTGATGAGAACCCTAAGTTTTAAGCATCTTATTGTGATTGTGATAGACTCGTTGACGGCAATTAAAACGGACTTCGGATTTCTACGCCTCTAGGTGACCTCAAAAAGAATTCTGCCTAAAGGTGTATCTTTACAACCGGTAGCTTTCTCCCTACTTTTATTTTTTAACGGGGTCAACACAAGGGTGAATCCAGTGTATATCTCCCCGGTTTATTCTACTTCTCCGCTTCTTCCTAAGTGTTTTGGGAATTTTTAGTGCATTTTCTGAGCTGGGTTCTGGACAACCGGTCGATGAGCTGTTACCACCGACAACTTGCCAGCCATACTCGTGCGGCGAAGTGTGGCTTATTTCTTTTTGTTCTTTTCTCCTTTTTGATTTTTTTTTTTTTTTTTTTTTAAGTAGGTGGCTTCCCTGGTCTAAGATTTACCTAAAGGCAGCAAAAAGAGAAAGGTCCAGTGACTGGGCTCTGGACAACCTACCTATGGGCTGTTACCCACGATAACTTGCCAGCCATATCACCCTAGAAGGTTCATTAGCTACCCAATTTCCGTTAAAATCGCCAAACAACGAGTCAGTGCAAAGAAAGTGTGTAGATGCTTAAGACTCAAAATTCCCTCACATCAGAGGGCGGGTTGATAAGTCGTGTACTTATCACCCAAACTTATTTACTCCAATTAAAATAAAATTCAAGTTGGCGAGAACTCGAAAAACAAATCCACATTTTAGTGGATACATAGGCTGATTAAGTCCAAAGACCGGAAGGGTCTTTGTGTTCAGAACATAATATAGTATTTCTTAAGATCGAAAATTTTCTTAAACCCAAATTCTCTTTCCTAATTTTGATTTTTTTTTTTATATAAAATAAAACAAATCTACGGAGCTGACAAATGAATTCACAGATAAATATCCATCCCCCCATGCCTATCTAATGCAATGTCCTCATTGTATTAAAAAGACATAAAACAGAGTGGAAAAGCGTAGAAAGCACCTGAATTGCGTGGATATCGGGTCCGCTCCGAGATGAAAATGAAAAAGAACTGTATATGTGCTGAGTTTAGTGCCTTCAGCTAGGCACACTATACAAAGAAAAGAAATGAAGAATTCACATGTGCAGGTCAGAATTAAAATGAACAGAAGAATCCTCTGACCTATCAGCAGAGGTCCACAGATGTGGACCAGATTGTGGTGCAGACCCACACCCCATAATCGAGAATATCTTAGGTTCTGGATAAAAATTACCCAAAACCTAAAATCAGAATGCAAGCGGGGTCGGGCCTGCGATTTGTGAGGATGCAACCCAAGGCCAAAATGTCGGGTTACAGAGAATTGAAGCTCAAAAGGATAATCGTTAAATGTGTGCTTGAGTTTGACATCCTCGAAACAAATGTCGTAAGGGTTCTGATTTGATGGTTTCAGTTTAAAAGGAACCATTCGACTCAATCTTCCATTTCCTCCAAAATTGACTTCCCAAATCAGAATTTCCCAGCTCCTATCCTCCTCATTCGGCATATCAAATTCCATGACCTCTTGTATATTCATCACCCCGTCTGAAATCTCCAAGTCTAGATGATGTGGCAAAATCAAAATTGACTTGGGTCTAATTATCTCAGAATTAGAATCATCAATAAGCTCAACAGGGTGTAACTGATAATCAGGGCATTGAATTAATTCCTCCAGAAAATGCGATTCTGGATCTGTATCGTGTGCCCTAATAATATCAGTTTCCTCAGTTATTGGGCTATCAAATGATCTATCAGATTCCTCAGGCCCAATCGTCTCACAAAAATCGTGATCTGAAAACTCGTGTGAGACTTCGCAACTTGAATCTTCACCATCAGGATCCGTATCAATGTATGCCCCAAAATCATTTGTCACTTTGCATTCCAAGGAGACATACGTTTCCTCGTAACCCGGCTCAGGGATTTTAGGTGAAGAAATCAAATCATCCTTAATTGGTTGTTTTAATTCAATCTGGTCAGCTTCATAACACGTGTCCCCCCCAACAGGTGCCTGAGCGGGTTCTGTCATTGGCTTTCCTGAAGAGAGTTCATCCTGGGAATTATTCCAAGATTGAATCAAAGCAACCACGAATCTCATCCTCAATTTCGCTAATTTCCCAAGTAGAAACTCACCCGGGTTCTTATCCTTAACATCCTGGAGCCAATCCAACAAAGACTTGTTTAAATCATCAATCATTTCAATCAGGGGCTCCAATCTCTCAATGCAAGGTATTGGCTGAACTTCTAAAGATTGAATGATATTCCTCAAGTTAGCCAGAACCTTATCTTGAACCTGATTAACCTGAACCAAATGAGTTGGTTCAGGGTTGGGCGGGTTTGACATCAATGTAGAGGAATTAACGAATTGAGATTCGTTATACCCATCCTGATAATAGGTCATTTCAGATTGTTCAAAAGATGGAGGTGACCTAAAGGCAGTGAAATCAGAGGATGGGTAAGGATCAGTGTATCCTTCTTGATTGTAGATCGCATTAGGTTGTTCATGAAAGAAGGACGATCTATAATCGATGCAACTCTGAGAAGGATAGAATTGAGAATCAAAGTGTTCAGGGTTAGACCCTAAACACGGGGGTCCGGAATTGTATCCCCAATCTGAATTATCCCAACTAACTGATGGTCGATTACAATAAGAGTTGGGATAATCGTCATGTTGAGGATAATTTACAACAGGAGGGAAAGAGCGGGAATGCGTGAAATATGTGGAAGGATTCATGAGACACGGGAGGAAGAAAGGTGCCCTGCAATACAAACAATCAAACCTGTCCTTAAATGGGTTAGCCTACAGACCTACAGACTCCCAAAACCCGTCTTGAGATAAAGGAACGATTTGATCTACTTCTGTCTGTTCAATCCAACCAGTTAGAAGGAGGGACTGGGGAGAAGGTTCTTCCTTCGGCTTGCGCCTCCGGTTCCTAGTGTACCCCCCAGCCGCGATCGTTTGACTCTGCTCCCCTAGCTAAACATCAGATTGAACAATAGAAACAGACTAATCGAAAATAATCTCGTTCTGAGTTCTGAAGAGCGAGTCCAATCCTTAAGGCCAACGTCTACTCTGTTTTATTTAGGGCTAGGTTTGAATGTGCTTTGGAATGTGATGGGCCCTTTAAATGGGTTGTGCCCTTAATGATTGATTGCTTTGTGTGTGCGTGCACAACCAGTGGTTTTCAAGCAAGATTATTTTTGATGTGGTGAATTTTAAGGTTCAAATCTTGCTTAGTAGCTTTTAGGATTCAACTTTAGGTGTTTTCAATCAAGTTTCATTGGCACACCTGGTTTTGCAAGCACAGGTGAAGATATTTTCCTTTAAAGTTTAAAAAGAATGTGGAGTGCCTGGTAGATCCCTAAGAGTTGAACCTAATTGGCAGCTACTTGATGAGTTGATTTTATTTGAAGTGGTGCGGCCCAAACAACTCAAACAACTGGCCTCAAATGCACCACTAAGTTAGGCACACAAAGATGGTTAACTTAGAATGATTTCTACTCTTTTATGTGTTGCTTTATGTGTACTGGTCCCACAGATCAGAACCCAGTTGAGTAGAAACAAATCAATTTAGTTAAGTGCCTTTAAATGTGGGTGTACATTGTGTATTTGTTGAAAATTACCCCACAAAATTATCTTTTTACTTTTTTTTTTATATAAATGAAGGTGGAATGAATGTGAGTGAGAATCCAAACAACCAAACTATTCCTAGGATTTATGCAAACACCTAGGTTAATTGGAATTTGGATTCAATGTGGCGAATGAAATCTATGGAGGGGGAAAGAATGGGTGATAACTTACAAAACCCTTCACAGCACTTTACTCCAATCTACCGCTTTTGCTTGCCCCAAAAGAGTACCTGCAATTACAATAAGAAAGGAGAAAAGTGAGGTAAATGATTTGTAAGTTACAAAACGTGAAGAGAAATCAAAGATCGTTGCCTCCCCGGCAGCGGCGCCAAAATGTTGAGCGAGAATCTACGCTAACGTGTTTGGTTTTTGGAAAAACCGTCGTTGTAGTTCGAAAGCGAAGGATTCGTGTTCAACAAATAAAATTTATACCGAAATTAAAATTCCGGGTCGAACACAGGGAGGCGAACGTTTGATTTAAAAACTTCGCGTTTCTTTTTATTTTGTCACGAAGAAATTCAATTTAAACTATCTAAGTATCTACAACAAATAAAAGAGAGAGAGGGAGTAAGAGAGAGAGAAAGAATACTATACATGGAAATCAAAATGAGATGTAGAATAGACAAGGAATTTATCATAAAAGAGTTCGTTCGTTACAACTAGAAAACATAAAACAATTACTCTAGAAAGCATTAAAAGAATGGAGGGAGAAATGTCCTCCTCGACGATCGCTCGGAGGACGAATAGACTACTCTAGAAAGCAGTAAATCTATACTAGAAAGCAGTAAAAAGAATAGGGAGAGAGAATCCTCCTCGACGGTCGCTTGGAGGACGAGCCGGACGGGACGACGCCTGGACGAAGGAGAACGAAGCGGGACGAAGGAGGACGAAGCAGAAGAACGGGAACGAAGCAGCACGCCGTCGTCGTCGCGGGATCCACTTCCGAAGGGGGACGAAAATTTGGACTTTATCTCGCGAGAAGCATCCCGGGTGTGGGACAAGCTTCTCTTGAGCTTTGGAGAGGTAGAGAGGAGAAGGAAGGGATGCAAATTTCGTATGGAGGGGGTCTCCTTTTATAGTTGCAAGGAGTGGGGGCAAAATGGACATTACATCTTCAAAATAATAAATAAGGGGTCTTTAGTGACAGATAAAACCGTCGCTAAAGCCCCGCCGTCGCCGTCGCCGCCGCACCCACGCGCGCCCGCTCGGCTGGCCTGCGCGCGTAACGCAGACGCACGTCCGCGTCGTCTCAGCCGTCCGATCGCGAGATCGGACGGCTTAGATCGCGTCCGCGCCCGCTGCGTAGCGCGCCTCCCGCGTGCGATCGCGCGCCCACCAGAGCGTCCAATTGCGCGTCGGCGCTATCGGGCGCGCGCAGCCGTTGGATCTTCATCCGACGCTCGTGCGCGCCCGCTCGCCCGCGCCTTCGACCCCCCTCTCCGCGGCTCGAACCCGCGACCTCCGCTTCGCCCGCAGCTGCGTCGCCGCTGTGCTACGCGGGCGAAATGGTCGCGCGGACGTTTTTAAACGCGCGCGACCGCAGCCGTTGGATCGAGATCCAACGGCGGAGAGGAGACGGTGCGCAGTCTTCACAGGACCCCTGCGGCCGATTGGGCGGCTGGGATGGCGCCACGTGGCGTTATCTTGGCCGTCCATCTTCTGGAAGTTGTAGATGGTGCCACGGATGTCGGATTGACTCGATTTTTGTGTCGTTCGGCTGCGATCGTCGATCCGAATTCATCCGTGTGGTCGGATTTTCCATCTGAAGTGCGGATTTACACCATCCTGGCCCTTGATCTTCTAGGGTTCCCCGGTCTCTATCTGATGCTACGGATGCCTGATTAGGGCGATCTTGGAGTCGTTGAACTCCAATCGTCGCCCTGATCATATCCATACGGTTGGATCTTTGATCCGAGGCCCCGATAAAATATTTGCCCTGTCCAAGCACATAAAAGGAGACAATTAACCTCCATTTTATTCAAACTACTCTAAATGCAAGATGATGCATGTAATGCAATATTTATATCATGAAATGCAATCCTATGCTTAAGAACATGCATAAATAGACATTTTAAGTAGTGTAAATGTGTTTACATCATACCCCCATGCCTATCTTTTGCTAGTCCCTAGCAAAAACTATATGCTATTTATAAAAGAATTAGGTTAGATTATTTGGACCTGAGTTATTTTCAATCATTAAGAAATTGTCTACTTAAGAACTGAACTTTCAAAGACACAACAGTGCCCGGGTATCAGCCAAAATGCAGACCGCCTCAAGCCTCGCCTTATTCAAAGAAAAATTTCTTTTTCTGTTTTTACTCTCTTTTTTTAGATTTTCAAATTTTAGGGTTTAAGAGTGGCTTTCTACGGCCATTCAACTCACCCAAGATTTGATGAGAACCCTAAGTTTTAAGCATCTTATTGTGATTGTGATAGACTCGTTGACGGCAATTAAAACGGACTTCGGATTTCTACGCCTCTAGGTGACCTCAAAAAGAATTCTGCCTAAAGGTGTATCTTTACAACCGGTAGCTTTCTCCCTACTTTTATTTTTTAACGGGGTCAACACAAGGGTGAATCCAGTGTATATCTCCCCGGTTTATTCTACTTCTCCGCTTCTTCCTAAGTGTTTTGGGAATTTTTAGTGCATTTTCTGAGCTGGGTTCTGGACAACCGGTCGATGAGCTGTTACCACCGACAACTTGCCAGCCATACTCGTGCGGCGAAGTGTGGCTTATTTCTTTTTGTTCTTTTCTCCTTTTTGATTTTTTTTTTTTTTTTTTTTTAAGTAGGTGGCTTCCCTGGTCTAAGATTTACCTAAAGGCAGCAAAAAGAGAAAGGTCCAGTGACTGGGCTCTGGACAACCTACCTATGGGCTGTTACCCACGATAACTTGCCAGCCATATCACCCTAGAAGGTTCATTAGCTACCCAATTTCCGTTAAAATCGCCAAACAACGAGTCAGTGCAAAGAAAGTGTGTAGATGCTTAAGACTCAAAATTCCCTCACATCAGAGGGCGGGTTGATAAGTCGTGTACTTATCACCCAAACTTATTTACTCCAATTAAAATAAAATTCAAGTTGGCGAGAACTCGAAAAACAAATCCACATTTTAGTGGATACATAGGCTGATTAAGTCCAAAGACCGGAAGGGTCTTTGTGTTCAGAACATAATATAGTATTTCTTAAGATCGAAAATTTTCTTAAACCCAAATTCTCTTTCCTAATTTTGATTTTTTTTTTTATATAAAATAAAACAAATCTACGGAGCTGACAAATGAATTCACAGATAAATATCCATCCCCCCATGCCTATCTAATGCAATGTCCTCATTGTATTAAAAAGACATAAAACAGAGTGGAAAAGCGTAGAAAGCACCTGAATTGCGTGGATATCGGGTCCGCTCCGAGATGAAAATGAAAAAGAACTGTATATGTGCTGAGTTTAGTGCCTTCAGCTAGGCACACTATACAAAGAAAAGAAATGAAGAATTCACATGTGCAGGTCAGAATTAAAATGAACAGAAGAATCCTCTGACCTATCAGCAGAGGTCCACAGATGTGGACCAGATTGTGGTGCAGACCCACACCCCATAATCGAGAATATCTTAGGTTCTGGATAAAAATTACCCAAAACCTAAAATCAGAATGCAAGCGGGGTCGGGCCTGCGATTTGTGAGGATGCAACCCAAGGCCAAAATGTCGGGTTACAGAGAATTGAAGCTCAAAAGGATAATCGTTAAATGTGTGCTTGAGTTTGACATCCTCGAAACAAATGTCGTAAGGGTTCTGATTTGATGGTTTCAGTTTAAAAGGAACCATTCGACTCAATCTTCCATTTCCTCCAAAATTGACTTCCCAAATCAGAATTTCCCAGCTCCTATCCTCCTCATTCGGCATATCAAATTCCATGACCTCTTGTATATTCATCACCCCGTCTGAAATCTCCAAGTCTAGATGATGTGGCAAAATCAAAATTGACTTGGGTCTAATTATCTCAGAATTAGAATCATCAATAAGCTCAACAGGGTGTAACTGATAATCAGGGCATTGAATTAATTCCTCCAGAAAATGCGATTCTGGATCTGTATCGTGTGCCCTAATAATATCAGTTTCCTCAGTTATTGGGCTATCAAATGATCTATCAGATTCCTCAGGCCCAATCGTCTCACAAAAATCGTGATCTGAAAACTCGTGTGAGACTTCGCAACTTGAATCTTCACCATCAGGATCCGTATCAATGTATGCCCCAAAATCATTTGTCACTTTGCATTCCAAGGAGACATACGTTTCCTCGTAACCCGGCTCAGGGATTTTAGGTGAAGAAATCAAATCATCCTTAATTGGTTGTTTTAATTCAATCTGGTCAGCTTCATAACACGTGTCCCCCCCAACAGGTGCCTGAGCGGGTTCTGTCATTGGCTTTCCTGAAGAGAGTTCATCCTGGGAATTATTCCAAGATTGAATCAAAGCAACCACGAATCTCATCCTCAATTTCGCTAATTTCCCAAGTAGAAACTCACCCGGGTTCTTATCCTTAACATCCTGGAGCCAATCCAACAAAGACTTGTTTAAATCATCAATCATTTCAATCAGGGGCTCCAATCTCTCAATGCAAGGTATTGGCTGAACTTCTAAAGATTGAATGATATTCCTCAAGTTAGCCAGAACCTTATCTTGAACCTGATTAACCTGAACCAAATGAGTTGGTTCAGGGTTGGGCGGGTTTGACATCAATGTAGAGGAATTAACGAATTGAGATTCGTTATACCCATCCTGATAATAGGTCATTTCAGATTGTTCAAAAGATGGAGGTGACCTAAAGGCAGTGAAATCAGAGGATGGGTAAGGATCAGTGTATCCTTCTTGATTGTAGATCGCATTAGGTTGTTCATGAAAGAAGGACGATCTATAATCGATGCAACTCTGAGAAGGATAGAATTGAGAATCAAAGTGTTCAGGGTTAGACCCTAAACACGGGGGTCCGGAATTGTATCCCCAATCTGAATTATCCCAACTAACTGATGGTCGATTACAATAAGAGTTGGGATAATCGTCATGTTGAGGATAATTTACAACAGGAGGGAAAGAGCGGGAATGCGTGAAATATGTGGAAGGATTCATGAGACACGGGAGGAAGAAAGGTGCCCTGCAATACAAACAATCAAACCTGTCCTTAAATGGGTTAGCCTACAGACCTACAGACTCCCAAAACCCGTCTTGAGATAAAGGAACGATTTGATCTACTTCTGTCTGTTCAATCCAACCAGTTAGAAGGAGGGACTGGGGAGAAGGTTCTTCCTTCGGCTTGCGCCTCCGGTTCCTAGTGTACCCCCCAGCCGCGATCGTTTGACTCTGCTCCCCTAGCTAAACATCAGATTGAACAATAGAAACAGACTAATCGAAAATAATCTCGTTCTGAGTTCTGAAGAGCGAGTCCAATCCTTAAGGCCAACGTCTACTCTGTTTTATTTAGGGCTAGGTTTGAATGTGCTTTGGAATGTGATGGGCCCTTTAAATGGGTTGTGCCCTTAATGATTGATTGCTTTGTGTGTGCGTGCACAACCAGTGGTTTTCAAGCAAGATTATTTTTGATGTGGTGAATTTTAAGGTTCAAATCTTGCTTAGTAGCTTTTAGGATTCAACTTTAGGTGTTTTCAATCAAGTTTCATTGGCACACCTGGTTTTGCAAGCACAGGTGAAGATATTTTCCTTTAAAGTTTAAAAAGAATGTGGAGTGCCTGGTAGATCCCTAAGAGTTGAACCTAATTGGCAGCTACTTGATGAGTTGATTTTATTTGAAGTGGTGCGGCCCAAACAACTCAAACAACTGGCCTCAAATGCACCACTAAGTTAGGCACACAAAGATGGTTAACTTAGAATGATTTCTACTCTTTTATGTGTTGCTTTATGTGTACTGGTCCCACAGATCAGAACCCAGTTGAGTAGAAACAAATCAATTTAGTTAAGTGCCTTTAAATGTGGGTGTACATTGTGTATTTGTTGAAAATTACCCCACAAAATTATCTTTTTACTTTTTTTTTTATATAAATGAAGGTGGAATGAATGTGAGTGAGAATCCAAACAACCAAACTATTCCTAGGATTTATGCAAACACCTAGGTTAATTGGAATTTGGATTCAATGTGGCGAATGAAATCTATGGAGGGGGAAAGAATGGGTGATAACTTACAAAACCCTTCACAGCACTTTACTCCAATCTACCGCTTTTGCTTGCCCCAAAAGAGTACCTGCAATTACAATAAGAAAGGAGAAAAGTGAGGTAAATGATTTGTAAGTTACAAAACGTGAAGAGAAATCAAAGATCGTTGCCTCCCCGGCAGCGGCGCCAAAATGTTGAGCGAGAATCTACGCTAACGTGTTTGGTTTTTGGAAAAACCGTCGTTGTAGTTCGAAAGCGAAGGATTCGTGTTCAACAAATAAAATTTATACCGAAATTAAAATTCCGGGTCGAACACAGGGAGGCGAACGTTTGATTTAAAAACTTCGCGTTTCTTTTTATTTTGTCACGAAGAAATTCAATTTAAACTATCTAAGTATCTACAACAAATAAAAGAGAGAGAGGGAGTAAGAGAGAGAGAAAGAATACTATACATGGAAATCAAAATGAGATGTAGAATAGACAAGGAATTTATCATAAAAGAGTTCGTTCGTTACAACTAGAAAACATAAAACAATTACTCTAGAAAGCATTAAAAGAATGGAGGGAGAAATGTCCTCCTCGACGATCGCTCGGAGGACGAATAGACTACTCTAGAAAGCAGTAAATCTATACTAGAAAGCAGTAAAAAGAATAGGGAGAGAGAATCCTCCTCGACGGTCGCTTGGAGGACGAGCCGGACGGGACGACGCCTGGACGAAGGAGAACGAAGCGGGACGAAGGAGGACGAAGCAGAAGAACGGGAACGAAGCAGCACGCCGTCGTCGTCGCGGGATCCACTTCCGAAGGGGGACGAAAATTTGGACTTTATCTCGCGAGAAGCATCCCGGGTGTGGGACAAGCTTCTCTTGAGCTTTGGAGAGGTAGAGAGGAGAAGGAAGGGATGCAAATTTCGTATGGAGGGGGTCTCCTTTTATAGTTGCAAGGAGTGGGGGCAAAATGGACATTACATCTTCAAAATAATAAATAAGGGGTCTTTAGTGACAGATAAAACCGTCGCTAAAGCCCCGCCGTCGCCGTCGCCGCCGCACCCACGCGCGCCCGCTCGGCTGGCCTGCGCGCGTAACGCAGACGCACGTCCGCGTCGTCTCAGCCGTCCGATCGCGAGATCGGACGGCTTAGATCGCGTCCGCGCCCGCTGCGTAGCGCGCCTCCCGCGTGCGATCGCGCGCCCACCAGAGCGTCCAATTGCGCGTCGGCGCTATCGGGCGCACGCAGCCGTTGGATCTTCATCCGACGCTCGTGCGCGCCCGCTCGCCCGCGCCTTCGACCCCCCTCTCCGCGGCTCGAACCCGCGACCTCCGCTTCGCCCGCAGCTGCGTCGCCGCTGTGCTACGCGGGCGAAATGGTCGCGCGGACGTTTTTAAACGCGCGCGACCGCAGCCGTTGGATCGAGATCCAACGGCGGAGAGGAGACGGTGCGCAGTCTTCACAGGACCCCTGCGGCCGATTGGGCGGCTGGGATGGCGCCACGTGGCGTTATCTTGGCCGTCCATCTTCTGGAAGTTGTAGATGGTGCCACGGATGTCGGATTGACTCGATTTTTGTGTCGTTCGGCTGCGATCGTCGATCCGAATTCATCCGTGTGGTCGGATTTTCCATCTGAAGTGCGGATTTACACCATCCTGGCCCTTGATCTTCTAGGGTTCCCCGGTCTCTATCTGATGCTACGGATGCCTGATTAGGGCGATCTTGGAGTCGTTGAACTCCAATCGTCGCCCTGATCATATCCATACGGTTGGATCTTTGATCCGAGGCCCCGATAAAATATTTGCCCTGTCCAAGCACATAAAAGGAGACAATTAACCTCCATTTTATTCAAACTACTCTAAATGCAAGATGATGCATGTAATGCAATATTTATATCATGAAATGCAATCCTATGCTTAAGAACATGCATAAATAGACATTTTAAGTAGTGTAAATGTGTTTACATCATACCCCCATGCCTATCTTTTGCTAGTCCCTAGCAAAAACTATATGCTATTTATAAAAGAATTAGGTTAGATTATTTGGACCTGAGTTATTTTCAATCATTAAGAAATTGTCTACTTAAGAACTGAACTTTCAAAGACACAACAGTGCCCGGGTATCAGCCAAAATGCAGACCGCCTCAAGCCTCGCCTTATTCAAAGAAAAATTTCTTTTTCTGTTTTTACTCTCTTTTTTTAGATTTTCAAATTTTAGGGTTTAAGAGTGGCTTTCTACGGCCATTCAACTCACCCAAGATTTGATGAGAACCCTAAGTTTTAAGCATCTTATTGTGATTGTGATAGACTCGTTGACGGCAATTAAAACGGACTTCGGATTTCTACGCCTCTAGGTGACCTCAAAAAGAATTCTGCCTAAAGGTGTATCTTTACAACCGGTAGCTTTCTCCCTACTTTTATTTTTTAACGGGGTCAACACAAGGGTGAATCCAGTGTATATCTCCCCGGTTTATTCTACTTCTCCGCTTCTTCCTAAGTGTTTTGGGAATTTTTAGTGCATTTTCTGAGCTGGGTTCTGGACAACCGGTCGATGAGCTGTTACCACCGACAACTTGCCAGCCATACTCGTGCGGCGAAGTGTGGCTTATTTCTTTTTGTTCTTTTCTCCTTTTTGATTTTTTTTTTTTTTTTTTTTTAAGTAGGTGGCTTCCCTGGTCTAAGATTTACCTAAAGGCAGCAAAAAGAGAAAGGTCCAGTGACTGGGCTCTGGACAACCTACCTATGGGCTGTTACCCACGATAACTTGCCAGCCATATCACCCTAGAAGGTTCATTAGCTACCCAATTTCCGTTAAAATCGCCAAACAACGAGTCAGTGCAAAGAAAGTGTGTAGATGCTTAAGACTCAAAATTCCCTCACATCAGAGGGCGGGTTGATAAGTCGTGTACTTATCACCCAAACTTATTTACTCCAATTAAAATAAAATTCAAGTTGGCGAGAACTCGAAAAACAAATCCACATTTTAGTGGATACATAGGCTGATTAAGTCCAAAGACCGGAAGGGTCTTTGTGTTCAGAACATAATATAGTATTTCTTAAGATCGAAAATTTTCTTAAACCCAAATTCTCTTTCCTAATTTTGATTTTTTTTTTTATATAAAATAAAACAAATCTACGGAGCTGACAAATGAATTCACAGATAAATATCCATCCCCCCATGCCTATCTAATGCAATGTCCTCATTGTATTAAAAAGACATAAAACAGAGTGGAAAAGCGTAGAAAGCACCTGAATTGCGTGGATATCGGGTCCGCTCCGAGATGAAAATGAAAAAGAACTGTATATGTGCTGAGTTTAGTGCCTTCAGCTAGGCACACTATACAAAGAAAAGAAATGAAGAATTCACATGTGCAGGTCAGAATTAAAATGAACAGAAGAATCCTCTGACCTATCAGCAGAGGTCCACAGATGTGGACCAGATTGTGGTGCAGACCCACACCCCATAATCGAGAATATCTTAGGTTCTGGATAAAAATTACCCAAAACCTAAAATCAGAATGCAAGCGGGGTCGGGCCTGCGATTTGTGAGGATGCAACCCAAGGCCAAAATGTCGGGTTACAGAGAATTGAAGCTCAAAAGGATAATCGTTAAATGTGTGCTTGAGTTTGACATCCTCGAAACAAATGTCGTAAGGGTTCTGATTTGATGGTTTCAGTTTAAAAGGAACCATTCGACTCAATCTTCCATTTCCTCCAAAATTGACTTCCCAAATCAGAATTTCCCAGCTCCTATCCTCCTCATTCGGCATATCAAATTCCATGACCTCTTGTATATTCATCACCCCGTCTGAAATCTCCAAGTCTAGATGATGTGGCAAAATCAAAATTGACTTGGGTCTAATTATCTCAGAATTAGAATCATCAATAAGCTCAACAGGGTGTAACTGATAATCAGGGCATTGAATTAATTCCTCCAGAAAATGCGATTCTGGATCTGTATCGTGTGCCCTAATAATATCAGTTTCCTCAGTTATTGGGCTATCAAATGATCTATCAGATTCCTCAGGCCCAATCGTCTCACAAAAATCGTGATCTGAAAACTCGTGTGAGACTTCGCAACTTGAATCTTCACCATCAGGATCCGTATCAATGTATGCCCCAAAATCATTTGTCACTTTGCATTCCAAGGAGACATACGTTTCCTCGTAACCCGGCTCAGGGATTTTAGGTGAAGAAATCAAATCATCCTTAATTGGTTGTTTTAATTCAATCTGGTCAGCTTCATAACACGTGTCCCCCCCAACAGGTGCCTGAGCGGGTTCTGTCATTGGCTTTCCTGAAGAGAGTTCATCCTGGGAATTATTCCAAGATTGAATCAAAGCAACCACGAATCTCATCCTCAATTTCGCTAATTTCCCAAGTAGAAACTCACCCGGGTTCTTATCCTTAACATCCTGGAGCCAATCCAACAAAGACTTGTTTAAATCATCAATCATTTCAATCAGGGGCTCCAATCTCTCAATGCAAGGTATTGGCTGAACTTCTAAAGATTGAATGATATTCCTCAAGTTAGCCAGAACCTTATCTTGAACCTGATTAACCTGAACCAAATGAGTTGGTTCAGGGTTGGGCGGGTTTGACATCAATGTAGAGGAATTAACGAATTGAGATTCGTTATACCCATCCTGATAATAGGTCATTTCAGATTGTTCAAAAGATGGAGGTGACCTAAAGGCAGTGAAATCAGAGGATGGGTAAGGATCAGTGTATCCTTCTTGATTGTAGATCGCATTAGGTTGTTCATGAAAGAAGGACGATCTATAATCGATGCAACTCTGAGAAGGATAGAATTGAGAATCAAAGTGTTCAGGGTTAGACCCTAAACACGGGGGTCCGGAATTGTATCCCCAATCTGAATTATCCCAACTAACTGATGGTCGATTACAATAAGAGTTGGGATAATCGTCATGTTGAGGATAATTTACAACAGGAGGGAAAGAGCGGGAATGCGTGAAATATGTGGAAGGATTCATGAGACACGGGAGGAAGAAAGGTGCCCTGCAATACAAACAATCAAACCTGTCCTTAAATGGGTTAGCCTACAGACCTACAGACTCCCAAAACCCGTCTTGAGATAAAGGAACGATTTGATCTACTTCTGTCTGTTCAATCCAACCAGTTAGAAGGAGGGACTGGGGAGAAGGTTCTTCCTTCGGCTTGCGCCTCCGGTTCCTAGTGTACCCCCCAGCCGCGATCGTTTGACTCTGCTCCCCTAGCTAAACATCAGATTGAATAATAGAAACAGACTAATCGAAAATAATCTCGTTCTGAGTTCTGAAGAGCGAGTCCAATCCTTAAGGCCAACGTCTACTCTGTTTTATTTAGGGCTAGGTTTGAATGTGCTTTGGAATGTGATGGGCCCTTTAAATGGGTTGTGCCCTTAATGATTGATTGCTTTGTGTGTGCGTGCACAACCAGTGGTTTTCAAGCAAGATTATTTTTGATGTGGTGAATTTTAAGGTTCAAATCTTGCTTAGTAGCTTTTAGGATTCAACTTTAGGTGTTTTCAATCAAGTTTCATTGGCACACCAGGTTTTGCAAGCACAGGTGAAGATATTTTCCTTTAAAGTTTAAAAAGAATGTGGAGTGCCTGGTAGATCCCTAAGAGTTGAACCTAATTGGCAGCTACTTGATGAGTTGATTTTATTTGAAGTGGTGCGGCCCAAACAACTCAAACAACTGGCCTCAAATGCACCACTAAGTTAGGCACACAAAGATGGTTAACTTAGAATGATTTCTACTCTTTTATGTGTTGCTTTATGTGTACTGGTCCCACAGATCAGAACCCAGTTGAGTAGAAACAAATCAATTTAGTTAAGTGCCTTTAAATGTGGGTGTACATTGTGTATTTGTTGAAAATTACCCCACAAAATTATCTTTTTACTTTTTTTTTTATATAAATGAAGGTGGAATGAATGTGAGTGAGAATCCAAACAACCAAACTATTCCTAGGATTTATGCAAACACCTAGGTTAATTGGAATTTGGATTCAATGTGGCGAATGAAATCTATGGAGGGGGAAAGAATGGGTGATAACTTACAAAACCCTTCACAGCACTTTACTCCAATCTACCGCTTTTGCTTGCCCCAAAAGAGTACCTGCAATTACAATAAGAAAGGAGAAAAGTGAGGTAAATGATTTGTAAGTTACAAAACGTGAAGAGAAATCAAAGATCGTTGCCTCCCCGGCAGCGGCGCCAAAATGTTGAGCGAGAATCTACGCTAACGTGTTTGGTTTTTGGAAAAACCGTCGTTGTAGTTCGAAAGCGAAGGATTCGTGTTCAACAAATAAAATTTATACCGAAATTAAAATTCCGGGTCGAACACAGGGAGGCGAACGTTTGATTTAAAAACTTCGCGTTTCTTTTTATTTTGTCACGAAGAAATTCAATTTAAACTATCTAAGTATCTACAACAAATAAAAGAGAGAGAGGGAGTAAGAGAGAGAGAAAGAATACTATACATGGAAATCAAAATGAGATGTAGAATAGACAAGGAATTTATCATAAAAGAGTTCGTTCGTTACAACTAGAAAACATAAAACAATTACTCTAGAAAGCATTAAAAGAATGGAGGGAGAAATGTCCTCCTCGACGATCGCTCGGAGGACGAATAGACTACTCTAGAAAGCAGTAAATCTATACTAGAAAGCAGTAAAAAGAATAGGGAGAGAGAATCCTCCTCGACGGTCGCTTGGAGGACGAGCCGGACGGGACGACGCCTGGACGAAGGAGAACGAAGCGGGACGAAGGAGGACGAAGCAGAAGAACGGGAACGAAGCAGCACGCCGTCGTCGTCGCGGGATCCACTTCCGAAGGGGGACGAAAATTTGGACTTTATCTCGCGAGAAGCATCCCGGGTGTGGGACAAGCTTCTCTTGAGCTTTGGAGAGGTAGAGAGGAGAAGGAAGGGATGCAAATTTCGTATGGAGGGGGTCTCCTTTTATAGTTGCAAGGAGTGGGGGCAAAATGGACATTACATCTTCAAAATAATAAATAAGGGGTCTTTAGTGACAGATAAAACCGTCGCTAAAGCCCCGCCGTCGTCGTCGCCGCCGCACCCACGCGCGCCCGCTCGGCTGGCCTGCGCGCGTAACGCAGACGCACGTCCGCGTCGTCTCAGCCGTCCGATCGCGAGATCGGACGGCTTAGATCGCGTCCGCGCCCGCTGCGTAGCGCGCCTCCCGCGTGCGATCGCGCGCCCACCAGAGCGTCCAATTGCGCGTCGGCGCTATCGGGCGCGCGCGGCCGTTGGATCTTCATCCGACGCTCGTGCGCGCCCGCTCGCCCGCGCCTTCGACCCCCCTCTCCGCGGCTCGAACCCGCGACCTCCGCTTCGCCCGCAGCTGCGTCGCCGCTGCGCTACGCGGGCGAAATGGTCGCGCGGACGTTTTTAAACGCGCGCGACCGCAGCCGTTGGATCGAGATCCAACGGCGGAGAGGAGACGGTGCGCAGTCTTCACAGGACCCCTGCGGCCGATTGGGCGGCTGGGATGGCGCCACGTGGCGTTATCTTGGCCGTCCATCTTCTGGAAGTTGTAGATGGTGCCACGGATGTCGGATTGACTCGATTTTTGTGTCGTTCGGCTGCGATCGTCGATCCGAATTCATCCGTGTGGTCGGATTTTCCATCTGAAGTGCGGATTTACACCATCCTGGCCCTTGATCTTCTAGGGTTCCCCGGTCTCTATCTGATGCTACGGATGCCTGATTAGGGCGATCTTGGAGTCGTTGAACTCCAATCGTCGCCCTGATCATATCCATACGGTTGGATCTTTGATCCGAGGCTCCGATAAAATATTTGCCCTGTCCAAGCACATAAAAGGAGACAATTAACCTCCATTTTATTCAAACTACTCTAAATGCAAGATGATGCATGTAATGCAATATTTATATCATGAAATGCAATCCTATGCTTAAGAACATGCATAAATAGACATTTTAAGTAGTGTAAATGTGTTTACATCACCGCTCCTTGTAGATTTGCGAGTTCTCGTACGCGTCTAGGCGTAATTCATCGATCTCGCTAATTTGGAGTTTTCTGTGGGTCCCAGCCTTGGAAAGATCTAGATTACAGTTTCGTACTACCCAATAGGCTTTATGCTCCAGTTCTACGGGAAGGTGGCATGCCTTTCCGTACACCAGTCTAAAGGGAGACATGCCCAATTGGGTCTTGTGGGCGGTCCTATAGGCCCACAATGCTTCCGGAAGTCGGGACGACCAGTCCTTCCTGTCAGGTCGAACAGTGACTTGCAGGATTTTCTTGATCTCCCGATTAGACAGCTCAGCTAGACCATTAGTTTGGGGGTGGTAAGGAGTAGAGATTCGGTGAGACACCCCGTATTTGGTCATCGGTGACCTAAACTGAGCATTTGTGAAATGGGTCCCCCCATCAGAGATTATTGCACGAGGAATCCCGAACCTTGAGAAAATGTTTTGATGAATGAATTTGAGAACGATTTTGTGATCACAGGTTCGGGTCGGTATGGCTTCGATCCATTTGGACACATAGTCCACAGCCAACAGAATGTATTCGAAACCATCCGAAACAGGAAAGGGGCCCATAAAATCAATCCCCCAAACATCAAAGATTTCGCATACTAGAATCGGTTGCATAGGCATCATGTCGCGATGGCTCATGTTGCCCAAAGTCTGGCAACGATTGCATGCCTTACAGTGATTGTATGCGTCTTTGAACAGTGTGGGCCAGTAAAAGCCGCACTGGAGGACTTTTGATGCGATTTTATACCCGGCGAAATGGCCACCGCATGCCTGGTCATGGCAGAAAGAGAGGATATTGTTGAATTCCCCTTCCGGGACACATCTCCGGATAATCTGATCGTCACCTATGCGGAAGAGGTACGGGTCTTCCCAAATGTAATACTTGGCATCGGAGCGTAATTTGTCCTTCTTGGCCTTCGGCCAATCGGACGGGATCTGATGAGATGCCAAGTAATTTACTACATTAGCAAACCATGGAAGGCTAGTACCAATAGTCAGCAGGTGCTCATCGGGAAAATGCTCAGTGATGGGTCCGGGAGGGTCAATTATTTCAGAAGGAAGACGGGACAAGTGATCAGCTACCACATTTTGCTTTCCCGCTTTGTCGCGAATCTCAAGGTCAAATTCTTGCAACAGCAAGATCCATCGGATTAATCGAGGTTTCGCGTCCTTCTTTGCAAGGAGATGCCTCACAGCCGTGTGATCCGAGTATATGATGACACGGGAACCCAGAAGGTACGATCTGAATTTTTCTAGGGCAAATACTACAGCTAGCAGCTCTTTCTCAGTAACCGTATAGTTACGCTGAGCCTCATCGAGTGTTTTGCTGGCGTAGTAAATGACCACAGGTTTCCCGTCAATTTTCTGCCCCAAAACCGCTCCTACAGCGAAGTCGGATGCATCGCACATGATCTCAAAGGGTTGAGACCAATCAGGGGACTGTAGGATCGGGGCTTGGGTGACTCGGTCACGCAGGATTTCAAATGCTTGAGTGCATTCGTTGGAAATTTCGAAAGGAACATCCTTGGAGAGAAGAGTGGTCAGGGGGCGAGCGATTTTTGAAAAATCAGGGATAAATCGTCGATAAAAACCGACATGCCCTAAAAAGGAACGGATGTCCCTGATCGAGCTAGGCATAGGAAGGTGAGAAATCAGATTAACCTTAGCTCGATCCACTTGGATACCTTTCTCCGAAATTGAGTGTCCCAGGACAATTCCCTCAGGCACCATGAAATGGCTCTTTTCCCAGGAAAGAACCAAATTCACATCGATGCACCGCCTGAGTATCTGGACCAAGTGTTGGAGGCAATCGTCGAATGATGCTCCGAAAACTGAAAAGTCATCCATGAGGACTTCCAGATAATCACCTACCATATCTGAGAATATGGCAAGCATGCATCGCTGAAAAGTAGCGGGTGCATTGCAAAGACCGAAAGGCATCCTTCGGAAAGCGTACGTTCCGAAGGGGCAGGTGAACGTGGTCTTTTCTTGGTCCTTAGGATGGATTGCCACCTGGTTATAACCGGAGTACCCGTCAAGAAAGCAGAAGAACCTATTTCCCGCAAGTTTTTCGAGAATTTGATCAATGAAGGGTAGTGGGAAATGGTCCTTCTTCGTGGAGAAATTGAGTCGGCGGTAATCTATACAGACTCTCCACGAGTTGGCTAATCGGGTAGGAATGATTTCTCCGGTCTCAGTTGTTATAGTGGTGAGTCCTGCCTTCTTGGGCACGACCTGAATTGGGCTCACCCAACGACTATCGGAGATCGGGTAGATGATTCCGGCGTCTAACCACTTGATGATCTCCTTTTTCACGACCTCCTGCAGATTGGGGTTTAAGCATCTCTGCATTTCACGAGAAGGTCGTGTGCCCTCTTCCGAATAGATATGATGAGTACAATAAGAGGGACTTATTCCAGTCAAATCATCGAGAGTCCACCCGATGGCTCTGCGATGTTGCTGGAGGACAACAATCAGACGGGATTCCTGTTCAGGACTGAGGTTGGAATTGATAATCACAGGAAAGGTCTGATTAGAACCCAAAAAGATGTATTTCAAGTGAGCAGGAAGGGATTTCAGTTTGAGGATGGGGTTATCAGCAGCAGCGGGTGGTTCAGTATAGATGTGAGGTTCAAGGGTGGGAGTTACTGGGTTGTTTATATCTGGATTCGACTCCTCTGTTTGCGGGTCAAGATCCTTCTGTGGTTGATGAGGCATAATCGAGTTATTCTGGAAGTGTGATTCATCAACCAAAGTCCTGATGTCACAAATTTGTTTGATGACACCGCAATTAATTCCTTGTTGGGCCTTAAATATATCAATTTTCAGTGTTTGATCTCCAAACTTAAGCTCTATTTGGCCCTCCTCACAGCTGATGTTGGCTCTAGCAGTAGCCAAGAAGGGTCTCCCTAGAATGATTGGTGTATCCCTAGGGTTCTCAGGTGCATCCATATCTAAGACTATAAAGTCCACTGGAAAATAGAAATCCCGCACTCTTACGATAACATCCTCGAGAATTCCTTTTGGTGAATTTATAGATCGATCTGCTAATTGTAATGTCACCTCGGTTGGTTTTAGCTCAGATTCTTCTAGATGGTCAAGTAAGGATGTGGGCATCAGGTTTATGGATGCACCCAAGTCCAACAATGCTCTATCAAATTGGGTACCACCTATCTTGCAGGAAATCAGGGGAGTACCAGGATCTTTTGCCTTGGGTGGGAGTCTATTGAGGATTACAGAGCTGGCTTGCTCTGACAGAACAATTGGGCTCCCTCCTTTGGTTCGCGGCTTACGCTGGGGTGTACATATATTCTTTAGAAATCGTGCGTAAGCTGGTACGTGGCGGATTGCATCCATCAAGGGGATGTTTATGTGGACCTGCTCAAAGAGCTTGACCAGGTCCTCCTCAGGGGCCACGGGTTTGGTGGTCTTCTTTCCCTTGGTCAAGGCCTCGGGAAACGGGATCTTGGTTGGTTCTTCTAGGATAGGTCCAGGTTGTGGATCTGGAACAGCGGTTTCTTGGATAACTATCCTAGGGTCATGGTTATCAGGCTTGGAGTGGTTTGGATAATGCGGGTCTTGAGTTGTTTTACCACTACGTGTTGTTACAGAATTTAATCCGGCCTGATTTTGGTTTGGGTTTGGTAAGAGGGGTGGCTGCTGCTGAAATCCCGCATAAGAAGTTGAAGCTTCCATCTCGTCTGGAGATGGAGCAGTAGGGGCCTGATAAATCCATTGTGAGTGGCCTAAATTTGGATTCATAACGCGCTTCTGGGTTGGCACGTTATTTGGGTTAGGAAGAGGTTGGGAAGGGAGTGTGCCTGGCTGGCGAGAATTTGCCAACTGGGCCAGTTGAGTTTTAACTTCTGTAAGTTCGTCCTTGTGCTGTTTTTGAATAGCCGCATTCGTTTTTTGAATGTCAGCCAGAGTCTGAAGGATTAGGGACATTTGATCCTGATTTGGCCCTGATGGATAAGTAGGCTTGGGCCGAGGCTGAGGCGGCTGGTAATGACGAGAGGGCTGTGGGCGGGACTGAAAAGGTGGTCTTTGGGTTTGGGAATTTCCCGCCCACTGAAAATTGGGATGGTTTCGCCATCCAGGGTTGTAAGTGTTAGAGAATGGGTCGTTCTGGATGGCGTTGAGGTCCTCGCAGGTCTGAGGAACCTCCTGAGAATCAGGGAAAGGGGGAATGGAGTTCCCCCGGCTGGTGTAGAAAGGATCGGATGATCCCCTGATCCAAGAATCAGATGGGGATGGATATGGATCCATCCTAGGGGAAGATCGGTGGAGGATGTTTTGCACAGTCTCCTGTGTGGAAGGAGGTTGTGCAAAGGAGTTACGCGCGGAGGTGGCTCGCTGCAAGTGCTGAGTCAGCTCATCCACCTTCTTTTCAATGATTGAGACCTTGTCCAATCGACTGGCCATTAATTCCAGGTCGACTGATGCGGACAGCATCTGCGTCTCATGTGCTCCCTTAAGATTCGTCGCTGCGCGGGTATTCGTCCTGTCGAATAATCCCATGGAGTCATTGTTGATGGAGTTCTCGCACATGTTTTCGAGAATCTCCCATACGGTGTCTTCATGTTGACCCATGATGTTTCCTCCGCAAGTTGCATTGACGAAAAGGCGGATGTCCTCACGGAGTCCCTGGTAAAAAGATTGGACTTGTTCCCATTTAGGAACTCCGTGATGGGGGCACTTTCTCATGAGATCCTGAAAACGATCCCATGCCTCATGGAGAGGTTCTCCTGATTGTTGAGTGAAGTGTGTAATCTGATGGCACAAGGCGTTGGTCCGACCAACGGGGAAAAACTTTTTCAAAAACTCGGATTGAAGTTCTTCCCAGGTGTTGATCGGCCGGGTCTGAGTTTGATACTAATGGGCGGCCTTGTCCATAAGAGAAAAGGAGAACATCTTCATGAGAAGAATATCCCGATTTTGCGCATCTGATCCAAAAGTGTGGGCCAGATGCTTTAGCTGTTTGATGTGCTGGAAGGGATCTTCAGAATTAAGCCCATGGAATTTAGGTATAGCATGAATCATATTGGGCTTTAATTCGGAATCAGGTCCTCCAGTCGGGATTCTGACTCGAGGCTCAATGGCCACCGCAGTAGGATTGTAGTGGTCCCGCATCATAGGACGCTGTGGTGGGTGCACGAAGTTTTGGAAGAGGTCATTGAGTCGCTGGAGCTGGTGTTCCAGATTATTTTCTTCCTCAACTGGCTGAGCCATGATGGAGGAAGAAGAAGAACTTGGTTCTGAATCAGAAGAGAGAATAATGTGAGGGTGTTGCTGCACAAACACGGGCGTCGAGGCTTGGCCTTGACGAGAGCGAATTTCTAAAGGAGGTCTTAAGGGTGGTCTTAAGGACCTCCTTCCGTACATGCACTGTTGGAAGAGGTAAGTTTAGAAGGTGCTGGACCTAATCAAGACACCCAAAAAATGTGTTGGGTGACTATAAAGGTGCGGGGCAGATGGACCCCTTGATCAGAAAGATCGTCCACCTGAGAATTACCTGGGCAGCCAGAGAGGGAGAGTCCCACGAAGACCCCTACACGGTAGAGCGTCCCCACGGGTTACAGGGTTTCCCCCACCCGACCTCTCTTGTCACTGCGGTTCCAGGTAGACCAGAATGGGGATCTTGACCTCTTAAGTCTACCAATTTAAAGATCAGGGTGCTTAAGGTTTCACTTGAACTTTAGTCTTTTAAGTGCAGAGAGTGACCTAATTTAAGGTTGGTTGACCCAAGGGGTCAACTTTACCTCTTGTTTTCTTTGAGAGCTTTTAGGTCTTGTCTTTTAGGGTTCAAGTGTTTAGAGAGCCAATTGTTTTAGGTTTTCTTTTGAATAGGTATTTTCAATCAATGGTTTAGGCACACTTCTTTTGGATTTCCTCCATTCTTGATTTAAGTAGTGTGTCTCTAAAACCCTAATGTTGAATCTTATGTTGGCTCTACTTGGTCCAGTTAGTTCTTTATTGGGTAATTAGGGCTCAAGCAAGAATGTGTTAGCCCTTAAATACTCTTAATAGTGCGCAGGACTAATGAGTTGAAAACATGCAACTCTTTATGGTTACTAAGTATGGAAGACAGGTTAGCCCTATATTGCTTGTTCTTTTCTTTTCTTCCTCTTTAGAGTTTAGGGGTTAATAGCGAGAGGAAAAATTTACCTGTCCTCGGAGTGGTTGTCGTGTGGTTGCTTGTCTTCTTGATTTCCTGTAGCTGCACAAAAGAGGGGAGATTATCAGAAATTAAAAAGAAACAGGAATGTTTACCTCTAGAATAGCCGTTGCTCCCCGGCAACGGCGCCAAATGAAGCGTTGGGGAGATTATCAGAAATTAAAAAGAAACAGGAATGTTTACCTCTAGAATAGCCGTTGCTCCCCGGCAACGGCGCCAAATGAAGCGTTGGCTTCGAGAGATAACCGGGTTTTATTGTTATAGTGTTGTAGTATAGCCAGTTATTGCCATCATTTCAAATATATAAAAATTTTTTACTCGGAAAATAAAAGAGTTCCCGAGGTCGAACTCAGGGAGCAAGTTGTATTCTAGAGATATACATGTTCTATTACAAAAAAAATAAAGAGAGAGAGAGAGGGAGAGAGATGAAAGTTTGAGTTCTTCTTCTTTTCTTCTTTCTTTGTCTCTTTCTCTCTTTAGCTTTTGTTCTTCCTGTTCTTCTTCTGTGTTTATCTCCTTGTGGTCCTCTTCTTCTTCTGTTGTTCTTCCTTGTTCTTTTGTTCTTCAGATCTTCTTCTTTCTTCTTTTCTTTTTCCTGTCAGGACGTCGTCTCTCCTTCTTTCTTCTTTTCCCTTCAGGACGTCGTCTGATTTTCCAATCAGACGACTTAAACCGCTTGTTGCTACAGTGTCTCCCTTAGCTTTCTTCTTCTTCTGCGGTCCTTCTTCTTCACATGTGCCTGCACACTTCAGAGTTTACGTCAGAGGGCAAAACCTACTCTACCCTCCCCCACCCCCGCGTCTCTCTTTCTCTGAATTCGCTCTTCGGAAGGCTCTCCCAGAGCATCCGGGTAATCGGGTACGCGGGTCGCGCCTGGGTCCAGGCCCACCGGCGTGCGTGGTGGGCGAGGAGTGCAGGTCAGTCTAAGTCGGGTCGGGTCAGGTCCGCGGGGCGTGAGCGCGGACGAGACCGGGTAACCGGGCGGGTGAAGGGGACCTCACCCCGTGAACTGAGGCGAACAGCTTAAGGCACGTTTTGCCTTTAAGCGCCCGTTCGCCTCAGTGGCTCTCCGAGGTGGGACTAAATGTCTCACCCTAATTGAGTGCCCGCAGCGGAGAAAGCAGCGGGCAATCGCGGCTTCACGCGAGGCCTTCGCCCCAGCTGCGAGCCTGGGACTTTTCGCGGAGGCGCCCCGTGCAGCCTGGGAGTCAGGCCTGGGCGAAGCGCACCTGGAGCTGCAGGTTGAAGGTGCTCCTTCCACGCAGCAATGGCGACGGCGGTCGAGACACCTGTACACAGAGGAACGGCCTCTCGGCCTAATCAGATACGCGGAGAACCTTCGCCGTGGCACGGCGAAGGTGGTGGGGGGTCTGGCAGGCGGCGGGGCGGAGCGTGAGGGTCGCCCTAGGTCAAACTGCGGGTGGAGAAGTGGGTTTGTTCGGGGGGTCTGCAGAGGGCGAGTGGCAGGACGTGAAAGGGGGGAGGTTGATCAAGGTGAGGAGGCGGAGATTCTGTGAGGGTCGGCGAGGCGTGTGGGGCTGTGGAGTGATGGGGGGCTCGCCGGAGTTTGGCTGGAGACGAAGGGGGTGACGGTGGACAGGAGCGGTCGAGGGTTTAATCAAATAAAAGACAGTGAGGAAAAGAAAGAGGGGGAGATGGGGAGAAGTTCTGACCTAGCTACGGAGACGAAAGGGGCCGGAGCAGGGAGACAGTCGTATCGACTGTCGCCGGAGAAGAAGATGCCCAGGGGAAGGGGCTGCGGCGATCAGAGGGCAGGAGAGGCGCCAGCTGGGTGCGGCGTGGCGCGGGAAGAGCGAGGGAGGGCAACCCTGCAGCTGGTAGTGCGGCAGGGCGACAAGGAGGAGGAGGAGAGGCCGCCGGAGCAAGGAGGGCGTCTGTCGGAGTGGGAAGAGAGGAATTGAGGGGGTATCTCCGTCAGATCCGAGCTCGGAAGAACGGTGGAGCGACGGGGGTATTTATAGGGACCGAATCAGGGAGGAAGGCGGAGGGAGACGACGTGTCTCCCTCACCGGCGGACGCCGGAGATGGAAACCCATACCGTCCGTGCGTTCACACGGCCGGTATGGTGGGTTACAGCGACCAGGGGGGTGTCCCTGCGACGGCTGACGACGCAGGGCACCCCCGGTTTACTTGCCAGGCTCTCCCCCTCACCCTGCGCGGCGCCATGCTCCGCGCAAGGTCGCCGGAGCATGGTGCTGGCAGGTTTTGCAGGGGGGACCTGAACGCAAAGAACGAAGGAGAGTTAGGGGCCAAAATGCGAGGGTTCAAAAGTTGAGGGCCAAAAAGTAAATATATGAGGACCAAAGTGTAAAGTTGGTCAAGAAGGTTTCTTCTTAGGCTCAAGTTTTTCTACATGACTAATTAGGACCTAAGGAATCTGATGGTGAATTTTATTTCTAGATTAAACCTTGTTTGACTGGTCAATTTACGCAAAAACCCAAATTAAGTTATTAATTGGGTATGGTTCTCAATGTAGGTCAAGATGGGTTCCTAAGGTCAAATTGAAGGTTCTAAACCCTAGAGATTATTTTTCTATGAATTTTAGAGGGTTTATTCCATTTTTTCTTTTCCTTGAACCTCGTGAATTGAAGTGGGTTTGTTTTATGGTTACAGATTATTATTTAGTTCCTTGGAATTGCTGTAGCCCTTGCTAGATCATCTCATCCCACTTTTATTCTTATTAAGTTGCTTTGACCTATGTTTGGACCCTGAATTACCCTGTATGCAGATTATACTGGTATTATTGCATTTTTACTCCTTATGACTTATTTTTTTCCTTAAACTCAGAATTCTCTGAGTTAAGCCTTTCCTTGAGTTATGTAGGAGCTTTTATCCTTTGTATTGGGTCAAAATGAGCTAGTTATGGCTCATGATGAGGTTCTCATCACCTACACTAGTATCTCTCCCTGGTACAGTGTACACGAGGGCCAAGAAGTCGGTGTAGAGTGATCAATCCTAACGTTGGGTCCCAACCCAAGGGCGGCTAGCTCCACTCTACACTAAATAGGGAACAGTCGCTCTCCTTGGTACCTCGTACTCAAGGGCTAGCACACTTCCCACTCACATTTCCAGATCCATTCTATTTATCCACAGGAGCTCTACTCCTAATTCCCCGTAAGGTTCATGCTCGTATTTCCCATGTTATTCCATATCAGGTTTCCTCATTCACATTTTCATTCTAAGATTTTACACATGTAGCTCGTATTTCTACAATTTGCATATACAATAAGAATGTCACAGGTATCTGTCTAACTAGCACAGGCATTTCATGTTTCACAGGCATCTCTTGTTTATTAACAGGGAGTTGTTCATAATTCTATTCATTTATTTAAGACTGCAATCTCAAACACGCATACAAACTGTACAAGTACTTCTAGTCCTATGATTCATGCCACATCCTAGGTTACTAGTTATCCAGTTTCATATACACATTCATGTTTTATAATTTAAAGCAAGGGAAACCACTCTACCAGACAACCCAGGAGTATTGGAGGCTTGAACGGCAGGCTCGTGTGCCTCAACAAGCCCTGAACCCGCAACTGATCGAAGTCCTATACCAAGGAACATACCATAATGGAACATTTAGAATAGTATAAAAGGCCTTCTAATGTTATGACCCCGGCATCAAACACCGTTTAAGACGTCTGGGAGTTGGTCCAAACGTCTGGTCAGACGTTTGGAAGCCTTCCCAGACGTCTAGAAATTAATTTTTTCGGCGTACGGTTTCGCATCTGCATGCATGCGTGCGCAGACTGAACCGCCTCCCTCCTTTCTTCTCTCTCTTTCCTCTTTGTCCTGCAGGCGTAGTCTTCCTTCTCTCTCTCCCCCACGCACCTTCAAATACTCCCCCTCTCCTCTCCCTCACCCTCACTCCACCACCTTCTTCTTCTCCTTCCTGTTAGCGTAAGAGTGAGCTGGCAGGGCAGCAGCTGCTGCCGTGAGTGCGAGGGGAGGAGGGGTTGCAGCGAGAGGGAGAAGGGTTAGAGCGCGAGGGTGCGAGCTCGTCAGAGCAGCCAGGGTCGCCCGGCAGGTGCGCAATAAGAGCATGGCGCTGGGGAGGAGCTGCTGCAGCTCAGGCAGCAGGCGAGCGCGGCGCGGCACGGCCGTGCGCAACGGGCGGAGGGCGAGAAGGTCCTGATTCTGGGAAAATTTCCAAGAATCAGACGTCTGGAGGAAGGTCTAGACGTCTGAAAGGTACAATATTTTCCTTCCCTTCTTTCGCGTGTATGGCCATGCAGCCGTTCCGCCGAGGGATTCTTCCTCATTTCATGTTGAGGACGGTCGTGTATGCATGCAGGTCTCGTTCGGGAAGGCACAAGGGCACGCCCTCCCACACAAATCGGACATCTGGGCACAGCACCAGACGACGGAGAGGGTCTCCAGAAGTCCGGAGTGACAGTCAGATGTCTGGAAACTAAGTCCAGACGGCTCAGCGGGATTCTGGATGTCTGAAGGACTGCGTAGGAGCAAGGTATGACCTGAACCATCTTTTAAGATGTCTGGAAGATGTTCCAGACGTCTGATTTTGGGCAAACTTGTCGTTTTTGACCCGTTTAGGGTCCGTTCAAAGTTCATTTTCTGCATTTCAAGTTTCGTTCTTCTCAGAATTAGTTCCTCTACCTGTTTACAGTATCTATATCCTGTTCTGAGTAGCTCCTTGTAATTGATCCTTGTGTTAGGATCCCGTTCCGTTGCGGCTCTAGGGGTTGTGGAGGCGCGCGGGCTTGCTGATCATGCCTCCAGTACTTCCGATTTTGCAGGTAGAGTGGCTCCCTTTTATTATTCACCAACATTTATGCACTTGTGAGATAATTAATAGATTCTAAGGTATGGCATGAATCCTAGGATTGGAAAACTAGATAGAATAATAGATTCTAAGGTATGGCATGAATCTTAGGACTGGAAAACTAGATTGAATGATAGATCCTAGGGTATGGCATGAATCCTAGGACTGGAAAACTATATTAAATGATAGATCCTAGGGTGTGGCATAAATCCTAGGAACAGAAATACCAAAACGAATGTCGTGAATATATATAAATTGCAGTCTTGGAAAAGTAGAAAGAAAAATGATAATTGCCTGTAATTGGATAACAATTGCTTGTTTATGAATGTGTATTAACTGTTGAGAACATAGGCTATATGAATATAAAACTGAAATGATGAAACCTAAATTGGCTTAGTTAAATAAATATGAGCATGAACCCTACGGGGAATTAGGAGTAGAGCTCCTGAGAAGTGAATGGAATGGAATTAGGGAAGTGAGCTGGCCCTTGAGTACAGAGTACCAAGGAGAGCGACTGTCCCCCTGTTTAGTGCAGAGCGGAGCTAGCCGCCCCAGGGACCCAAGATTAGGTCTGGCCACTTTGTACCGACTTTTGACCCTCGCGTACATAGTACCGAGGAGAGCTACTAGTGTAGGGAGAGCACTAGCCACCCCACGGGCCCCGGGGTTCTGCTAGCCCTCCTACACCGACTTGTTAGGCCACTAGGCAAACCAGGGTAGTCAGGCGAGGATGCGCGGACTGTGAAGGGGCAAGACCCCTGTTTGGTTACTGTGGAGGGGCTGGAACCCTATTACTGAGAGGGCTCTGCCATATACTGGTTCCGTGTTGTGCTTTGGGGCGCACCCGTTAACGGAAACGACTGACCGCGTGCCAGTGCGGGGTAGCTACCCGCACGTTTATCACGCGTGCCATAGTCACCATTACGTCTGTCAGCGACCTTAGGGTGGTTGACTGAGGGTAGGACCACCACGGGGGACTCTCTCGGTCAGGAGAGCACCACGTGTTACTTCTACTCTTCAGAAAAGACTGTAATCAAGATCGTTCCCACGAGGAACATTCGAGATCAAGAGAAAGATCTCAGGAATAATTCAATAATGAGTAAATGGAAAAATAAAGAAAGAGATTAAAAATATAACAGCTACTGTCCACCTTACTGTTTTTCTTAGCTTTTGGTTGCTACTTTACTCAGTATTTCGCTGACGTGTCACCTTTGTCACCTTTTCAGGACCAGGTGTTGAGCAGCCAAAGCCGACGGCTGCAGAGGGTGCTGGGCCTATTAGAGCCCAGTAGTTTTACCTGTGTAGTACCTACTGTATCGTTTCTTTTGTGTAGTGAGTATTTTTTTGTTACTGCTATATTCTTTTATTGTAAGTATCATGTTTATGTACCTGTTTATTTATCTACTGTTGTGGTGGTGTATACTGTAGTAGTTCTTTTCTTTACTGTTGTATTTTGTTACTGCTAGTTATATAAATGGTGAATGTAGTTTATTTTATTGCTCTCTTGGTTACTTTCTCGTTGGATGACTGGGTCTTGGGATCAGTCGAGTCGGTCTGATTCTCGTGTCCCGTAGGGATTCGGGAATCGGGTCGTAACATCTAACAAGTAGAGGAACTCACAAGGAAAACACTGATATCTTGTTTGCGTAAAATGAACCTCAAACAGACCCTAAACGAGTCAAAAACAAGACTGCAGACCTACATCAGATGTCTGGCACAAGGTGCAGACGTCTTAAAAGTAACCAGAAACTCCCCTCAGGTTCTGTGTCGACCTCAGACGTCTAGAATCTCTTTTTGACTGTCTGGACCCAGCTCCAGACATCCGACCTCTCCTCTAGACGTCTAGGAGTGCTTCCGGTCGTCTGGTAAGCTGTCCAGACATCCGAAACGCATGGGAGGGCATGCCCCACGCCTTCCCGAAGCTGTCTCTGCACTCGATAGGCAAAATCAACTGCTTTTAGCCATGCAGATCAAGGATGTGGTGCATCCTGCATGGATGTATTCGCAAAAGGAACGTACCTTCGCAGAATGCTGCTTTCAGACATCCGGTGTCGTCACCAGACGTCTGCTCCGTCGTTTGGACGTCATGCCAGACGTCTGATTCTGGGAAAAACCCAGAAATAGAACGACCTATTGCTCTCCCTCGCCGCGCGCAGCCGCAGCCTCGCCTCCTCGCCTGTAGCTCCGGCTGCAGCAAGTCTCAGGGACGTCTCCCCCGACGCGCTCCTCCTCCTGCACACGCTGCTTCCGCCGTGCATCCTCCGATGAGCTCCCACGAGTTCGCGAGCTCAAGCTCTTCCTCCTCTCCTCACGCCGCCTCTCCTCCTCGTCGCCCACTCTCGCGCTCGTCCCTCTCGCTGCAGTGGAGAGGGAGAAAGGAGGGTGGCTGTGGTGAAGTGGGGAAGAAAGGAAGAGGGGTTTTATAAGGGTGCGTTAGGGTTCGGATGGGGGGAAGAGAAGAGGGAAGAAAGAGAAGGGCGGTACTGTTCCTGTGCAGACACGAAGTCACGTACCAAATTTTCAATTTCCAGACATCTGAGAATGTGTCCAGACGTTTGACCGACGGTCCAAATATCTTAAAGGGCTCAGAACAGAACAGGTCCTTACAGTGGCAAACATGTGGAGGTGTGGAAGCCTTTTCCATCTAGCGATGTGCATTGCACTAGAATGGGAGAGGAGGCAAGTAGATTTGTGATGGCCTTGGAAGCCTTCAAACTAAGGGAAGGGCTGCATCGAGCAAAACCTTTGAGATTCTATGTGATTCACAGGGGTACGATGATGGTCATAGGCATATTTGCTCCCAGTTGTGGAAGCTAAAGATTCCTTTAAAAGTGCATACTTTTTTGTGAATAGCCAGTTGTGATATACTAGTTACGAGCACCTATAGGAGAACTCTGGGGATTGATGCAGTTCAGTGTCTACTATGTGCTTATGAGGAGGATGATGCTGGTGACCAACAAAGTTTGAAGTAAGTTCTGCCACTTTTCTTTACCCATGTGGGAGGTGTTATGGTTTATCTTTTTGTCTATTGACAAGCCATGTGTGTACATGATTGCTATACTTTGGACTGTATGGAAAACTAGACATGACGCCATGTTTAATGATACTAATGTTTTAGTGGAAAACATTTGTGGTAATGTAGTGTCGAGTGATAAGATGTGGCAGGATAATTTGTAATCTATTTTTATATTGAATAAAATTGGGCAACTACTCTGATCGATACTAGTCCTTTCTCTTTGTCAAAAAAAAAAGTTTTTAACGGAATCAAATAATTGTAAATAGGTCATTACTTAGACATAATTGTAAGAATTATGTGAGGCACCATTAAGTGGAATTTTGACATTTATATAGTTACTTTTTTGTGACTATTGGTTTTGCCCATACTAAATTTGAAAAGATGGAAATGATCTTAAATGAAACCATCAAAGTGCCTTGATCCCCGTTCCTCGATAAAATTGAGCTAAGATACCCATTAAATTATCCCAATTTAATAGGTAGTTTAATGTATGGTTACATAGATATTCAATCTTTTTTAACGTCTGGAAATCTTTATTTATTGGATTTTGAAATATTTAATACGTTCAAATCACAACAATGGGTGGCTATGGCTATTAGTGGACAGGAAACAAGTGTACAAAAGTGCTGCAAGCGGCTGGGAAGGTAATTTGGGGGAGAAATTAGTAATATTAGAGTTGAAATGGAGAGGGGGAAGGATTGGGGAGAAATTGATACGAACAGGAGGAAAAGTGGATGGGTGGATGCAGTTAACATGTGGAAGTATAATAAGGAGAAGAGCACCATATTTTAAACCAGTATAGATATGTAAGCATGTATTACATATATCATGTGATATGCTTTATTATATGTTAAAGTAACAAAAGCCACCTTTAATCTTCATTATGTAATAATTATGACATTCTACCACCATTTTCATTATAATTTTAAAAATATCCTATGTGGACCTAGTACATGAAAAAGGATCCCTAGCTAGGATATGAAATCTATGTTCTATCATGAAATTGAAAGTACTTCTTGATCGTAGGAGAGTATACTTCTTCATAGTAAAAGAGTATCTTTATCCCCTAGGTTTTAATTGAAACAATTGATTTTAATTGTCATGGATCAATTAATGTAACGATCCGATTCCCGAATCTTTACGAGGCACGAGAATCGGATCGACTCAACTAATCCCAAGACCCAGTCGTCCAACGAGAAAGCAACCAAAAGAACAGTAAAATAAACCACATTCAACGTGTATATAACAAGCAGTAACAAAATACAGCAGTAGAGAAAAGAAATACTACAGTATACACCACCACAACAGTAGAGAAATAAACATATACATAAACATGAAGCTTATAATAAAGAGAGTACAGGGAGTAACAGAAAACTACTCACTACAGTGGAAAGAAAAGTACAGAAGGTACTACAGGTAACACTACTGGGCTCTACTAGGCCCAGTGCCCTCTGTAGTCGCTGACTCTGGCTGCTCAACACCTGGTCTTGAAAAGGTAACAAGGGTGACATATCAGCAAAACGCTGAGTAGAGTGTCAACTAAAAGCTAGAAGAAGCAGTAGAGTGGGCAGCAACTATTATATTTTTACTCTCTTTCTTTATATTTCTCCATTTATTCACTATTGATTATTCCTCAAATCCTTCTCTTGATCTTGAATGTTTCTTGTGGAAACGATCTTGATTGCAGTCTTTTCCAAAAAGTAGAAGTAACACGTGGTGCTCTCCTGGCCGGGAGAGTCCCCCGTGGTGGTCCTACCCTTAGTCAACCACCCCAAGGTCGCTGACAAACGTAACGGTGACTACGGCACGCGCAATAAACGCACGGGTAGCTACCCCGCACTGGCACGCGGTCAGTCGTTTCCATTAACGGGTGAGCCCAAAGCACAGCATGGAACCAGTATAAGGCAGAGCCCTCTCAGTAACAGGGGTCCAGCCCCTCCACAGTAACCAAACAGGGGTCTTGCCCCTCCATAGTCCGCGCACCCTCGCCTGACTACCTTGGTTTGCCCAGTGGGCCTAACAAGTCGGTGTAGGAGAGCTAGCAGAACCCCGGGGCCCGTGGGGTAGCTAGTGCTCTCCATACACTAGTAGCTCTCCTCGGTACTGTGTACACGAGGGCCAAAAGTCGGTACAAAGTGGCCAGTCCTAACCCCGGGTCCCTGGGGCGGCTAGCTCCACTTTGTACTAAACAGGGGGACAGTTGTTCTCCTTGGTACTCCGTACTCAAGGGTCAGCTCACTTCCCCAATTCTATTTCATTCACTTTCCAGGAATTCTACTCCTAATTCCCCAAAGGGTTCAGGCTCTTTTAACTCAGCCAATTTAGGTTTCACCGTTCCAGGTTTATGTCCATACAATTCATGTTCTCAACCGTATTCATTCATTTATAATAGGCAGCTGTTAACCAATTTACAGGCAGTTATCATTTCCTTTCCACTTTTTCAAGACTGCAATGTATATATTCAACTAGTTTTCCAGTCCTAGGATTCATGCCATACCCTAGGATCTATCATTCAATCTAGTTTTCCAATCCTAGGATTCATGCAATACCCTAGGATCTACCATTCAATCTAATTCCTCAGTCCTAGGGTTCATGCAATGCCCTAGACTCTATCAATTGTTTCATAATTGTACAAATTTTGTTAAATAATTTAAAGGGCCACTCTACCCGCGAAACCGGGAGTACTGGGGGGTGTCGGCAATCCCGTGCGTCTCCGCAACCCCCACAGCGGCAACGGAACGGGGTCCTAACACAAGGATCAATCACAAGGAGTTTCTCAGAACAGTATACAATTACTGTAAACAGGTAGAGGAAATAAATTTGGAAAGAACGTAACTCGAAATGCGGAAAATGGACTCCGAACCGGCCTTAAACGGGTCAAACGACGAATCGGTCCAAAATTAGACATCTGGAACCTCTTCCAGACGTCTTAGAAGTTCGATTATGTCATACCTCAGTCTGCGCAGTCCTTCAGATGTCCAAAAGTCCGCTGGATCGTCTGGTCTTGGTTTCCAGACGTCCGATTGTCACCCCGGATGTCTGGAGGTCCTCTCCGTCGTCTGGTATTGTGGCCAGACGTCTGATCCGCGTGGAATGGCGAGCCCTCGCGTCCTCCCGAACAACACCTGTGCACACACGCAACCGCTCTCATCATGACGAGGCGCAGAGAACGCGGCGGACGGCTGCATGGCCGTACACGCGTAAATAGAAGAAGGTAGGAAAATATTGTATCTGTCAGACGTCTGGACCGTCCTCCAGACGTCTTCAGCGTCGTCTGGACGTAAGTCCAGACGTCTGATTCTGGGAAATTTTCCCAGAATCAGAACCCGGTTTACTCTCCGCCCGCGATGCTCGGCCGCGCTGTGCCGCATCTGCCTGCTGCCTGAGCTGCAGCAGCCCCTCTGCGACACCCCATACCCGCTGCTCCTCCGTTAGCCGGCTCTAGCTGCCCCGGCAAGCTCGCACCCTCGCGGTTGAGCTTCTTCCTTTCTCTTGCAACTCTCCTCCTTCCCGCACACTCGTTGCGGCCACTGCTGCCGCAGTCGCTCACTCGCTCGCTCACGCTCTCGCTGGCAGGGAGAAGGAGAAGAGGAAGGCGGTGGAGTGAGGGTGAGGGAGAGGGCGATGGTATTTAAAGGCAGCACAGGGGGAGAGAGAGAAGAGAAGCGGCGTCGTACTGCAGGGAGGGAGAGAAAGAGGAGGACGAAGGCGGCGGATTTAGTCTGCACGCGCATGTGCGCAGACGCGAACCCGTACGCCGAAGAAATTTAATACCAGACGTCTAGTAAGGGTTCCAGACATCTGGCCAGATGTCTGGGCCACTTCCCAAATGTCTTAAACTGTAACGAACGTGCGCTTCAGACGTCTTTTAAGACGTCTGGGAGGTGGCCCAGACGTCTGAACAGACGTCTGGAACCACTTCCAGATGTCTGGAAATCGGTTATTTTTGGCACCAACGGTTTCGGGCGCGCATACCTGCGAACGCTCTCTCTCTTTTTCCCTCTCTCCTGCGGCCGCAGGCTGTCTGTTCGCTCTCTCTCTCCTCCCTGTGTGGCTTTAAAAGGGCACGCCCCCTCCCTCACTCTCATCACCTTCGCCCCCTTCCTCTTCTCCTTCTAGCCGGTGCGCGTGAGCGAGCACGAGTGAGCGGCGGCGGCGACAGCCACGGCGGGTGCGAGAGGAGGTGCTGCGCGGGGGAGGAGGCGTCGGCTGTGAGGGCTCGAGCCTGCCGGCGGGGGCGCAGCAGACGTGGGGTGGTGCGGGAGGCCTGCTGCAGCTCGAGCAGCAGGCGGAGCACTCGCAGCGCGGCCGTGCGTCGCAAGCGGAGAGCGAGTCGCACCCTGGTTCTGGAAACTTTTCCAGAATCATACGTCTGGGATTCTAGCCAGACGACGGGAATGACGTCTGGAAGACTGTCCAGACGTCTGAAAGGTGAGTTATTCCGTCTCCTTCCTTTTCTTAGATTGACCGTGCTAAGAGAGAGAGGAAATGGGTACGCGCAGGGTCTGAGATTCGCATCCAACGCGAATCAGACGTCTGGCTGCAATGCCAAACGACTGGAGTGACTTCCAGACGTCCGGGGTGACCATCGGACGTCTGGGAACTAGGCCAGACGCCCCCGCAGGCTTCTGGACGTCTGAGAGACCACATAGAGCAAGGTAACCCCTGATCCACTTTTTAAGACGTCTGGAATAAGTTCCAGACGTCTGATTTTGCACTGTTTCGTCGTTTTCGACCCGTTTAGGGCCCGTTCGGGTTCCGTTTCCGCGTTTCGAGTTGCGTTCTTTTCGGAATTACATCCTCTACCCGTCTACAGTAGCTGTATACTGTTTTGAGAAATTCCTTGTGTTTGATCCTTGTGATAGGACCCCGTTCCGTTGCAGTCTCAGGGGTTGCGAAGGCACGCGGGATTCCCGACCACGCCCCCAGTTCGCCTGTCGTAACCAGTAGAGTGGCTTTAAGTATAATCTGTTAAATTATGAAATCATAAATAGAACCTAGGACATTGCATGAATCCTAGGAATGAGAAATAGATTGAATGGTAGATCCTAGAGTGTTGCATGAATCCTAGGGCTGGAAAACTAGATTGTATGATAGATCCTAGGATATGGCATGAATCCTAGGACGGGAAAACTAGTGGAATGTATGAATACTGCAGTCTTGGAAAATGTGGAAAGGGATTAATAACTGCCTGTGAATTGAATTAACAGCTGCCTATTATGAATAAATAAACGTTATTGAGAACATGGATTGTATGAACGTGAAACTGGAAAGGTGAAACCTGATTGTGTTGAGTTAAAAGAGTTGGAACCCTACGGGGAATTAGGAGTAGAACTCCTGGAAGTGAATGGAATAGAATTGGGGAAGTGAGCTGGCCCTTGAGTACGGAGTACCAAGGAGAGCGACTGTCCCCCTGTTTAGTGCAGAGCGGAGCCAGCCGCCCTAGGGACCCGGGGTTAGGACTGGCCACTCTGTACCGACTTGTTGGCCCTCATGTACGTAGTACCGAGGAGAGCTACTAGTGTAGGGAGGTACTAGCTACCCCATGGGCCCCGGGGTTCTGCTAGCCTCCTACACCGACTTGTTAGGCCCACTGGGGCAAACCAGGGTAGTCAGGCGAGGGTGCGTGGACTGTGGAGGGGCAAGGCCCCTGTTTGGTTACTGTGGAGGGGTTGGACCCCTGTTACTGAGAGGGCTCTGCCCTGTACTGGTTCCGTGCTGTGCTTTGGGCGCACCCGTTAACGGAAACGACTGACTGCGTGCCAGTGCGGGTTAGCTACCTGTGCATTTGCCGCGCGTGCCGTAGTCACCGTTACGTCTGTTAGTGACCTTGGGGTGGTTGACTGAGAGTAGGATCACCATGGGAGACTCTCCCGGCCAGGAGAGCACCACGTGCTACTTCTACTGTTCGGAAAAGACTGCAATCAAGATCGTTCCCACGAAGAACATTCGAGATCAAGTGAAGGATCTGAGAAATAGATAAATTGTGAAACAATAGAAAGGCGTAAATAAAGGAAGAAAGAAAATTAAAACAGCTACTGTATACTTTACTATTTCTTTAGTTTAGTTGCCACTCTACTCAGCGTTTTGCTGACGTGTTACACTCGTTACCTTTCAGGACCAGGTGTTGAGCAGCCAGGGTCAGCGGCTGCAGAGGACGCTGGGCCGAGTAGGGTCCAGTAGAGTTACCACTGTTCTCTTGTACCTCTTTTTGGTTCCACTGTAGTGAGTAGTTCTTGTTCCCGTTGTACTTTTCTTTACCTACAGTTCCATATTATGTTATGAATGTTGTTCTACTGTTGTGGTGGTATATACTGTAGTGGTTTCTTTCTTTACTGCTGTATTTTCTTACTGTTAGTTATATTCATGCTGAATGTGGTTTATTTTACTGCTCTTTTGGTTACTTCCTCGTTGGACGACCAGGTCTTGGGTTTAGTCGAGTCGGTCCGGTTCTTGTGTCTCGTAGGGACTCGGAAATCGGGTCGTTACATAAACTACGTTTGATGCCCACGTTCGTAACAATTGAGGCTTGCATCTTTATATGGACTAAGATGTAAAAATAACACTGTATTTGGCTAAAGGTCCCTATAGTCAAACTAAAATTAATCTCTCAAAATAAACGTGATCGAGGAACAAGTATGACTTTATAGGAAAAATTTTAGCTCTATTATTAGATACTTTATTGCAAAAAAAGGGAGCGTGAATATATTCAAAATTGAAGGGCTTTACTAGTTGTCCAACATATTTCCCATCATCACTACCTTATCTCCAACTCAAAGTTGGACTAATGTGGTTGGCCCTTCTTGTACACTTGTTGCCATGTGGATGAACTTGATGTTGGAATGGCCTTTCTCTAACCAAATTTCCTAGCTACTTCCAATCTCCACTTGATTTCCACTTTAACATATTATTGCATAATATCTTGCAATCTTCTAATATTCATCCTTATCATTGTGCAAAAATTCCGTGTAATCTTCCAATAGGTCCAACTTGGTAACCCCCTCCAAAGCCTCCTCCTTAACCCTTTCCTTTCTCTTCCTAAGTTCTTTTATTTGTAGTGGAGAATGGCCTCATTATATGAAGTTGACTGACTAATGTTTGAGCTACAAATAAATTAATTGCATTACAAAAGAAATAGCCTTAAGCGATGAATCAGATAGTAGCATATAATTCATTTGCTATTAATTCTTTTAATTTAGAGGTAAATTTTTTGTATATACTACAATAATATTTTGTCAAATGACAATAAGTATTAATGGAAAATATATTTGCTGCTATTGACTTTGATTTAGTGACAATTATTGTTTATGTCATTATAATATTTTTGTCAAATAACAATTAGCATTAGTGGTAAATATATTTGCCACTATAACTTTTGATTTAACGACAATTTTTACTTATGCCACTATAATATTTTTTTCAAATGACAAATTAGTGTGGTTGAAATGAGACTACTATTTTATCTTCAATATTTTTTTAATAACATAAAGAAGGTAAAACTAAATTGAAACTTATCTTTTTAAATAGAAAAAAATTTTTGATTTTATTTAGTGTTGAGATACATATAAGTAGGAATTGAAGCAAAATGACAACAATGCTGAAAAAAAAAAATAATACACAAAGATATAATTTAAAATATACTTTTATAAAAATATTTATGTTTATAAAAAAAATTAAAGCCAATATTTTAACCGTCACTATTTTAAAATATATGATAATCCCTTAATTCATCTCTTTCAAATGCATATTGTGACTCCATTAGGAATTCCCGCAACTTTATTATAAAATCCAACCCCGTCTCCACGAAAACATACCCCCGCTTGCTCAAAACCTCGTTTCCTCCCCGCTCCAAATCCCAATCCCCTCGCAACCTCATCCAAATTTCAGATTGCCTCGCCGTCCCAAGGCCCGCGACCATCCCTTTCCCTACGAGCTTCGCCACTCCCTCACGATCTTCCCACCCCCCCGCTTGCCTTTTGCTACTCACTCCCTCCCCTAATCCCCTTCACCATCGACCTCACCACCCTCGACCCATCAAACTCCCCAAATAACGACCTCTGCCGCTGTCCTCTTCCCCTATGACCACTACCACTGAAAACTCTTGAGTGCACACCCTCATCCCCACCCTCATCGTCGATTACCCTCATTCTCAACCATGTGCTAGTTGCCAACCTTAACCCACAGCACCCTCGTCAACTCACAAGGCTGCTCCTCGGTGGTCGCCATTAAAGAAGGAGGAGAAGAAGAAAGCGGGGGGTTTCCACCCCATGGGGGTGTTCCACGGTCTCGGTTGCACCTCCTCCTCCTTGGCGGCATACGTTCTCAACCCCACCTCCTCCTCCTCCTCGGTGGTCACTGTCGTGCGGTCCTTCGCTGAGTGGCCCCCGTAGAAGCCACGGGGGAGGAGGAAGGAGCCAAGGGGTGGAGGGGACCACCATCACCTGCTCCTCCAACCTAACTGCATCATCGTCAACCCCTCCGACGTGTGGTGCGCCATCGACTCCTCCATAGACTGCGTGCCCCCAACTTCCAGCACTCTCGCCCCAACAGGGCCAATCCCCGTAGAGAGGTCCCGAATCCCTCTTTCCGTCCCTCTTCTTCTTCTTTTCTTTGTTAGTTAGTTAGTTTGTTTGAGCATCTTAGCTGCTCGACATCCGACCGGCGTCCAGTTTCACAGCTTGAACACGGCCCTTCCCACCTCTGCGAAACCGGCGGCGGTTAGATCGGTTGCGACTTGAATCGGGAAAACATGCCGTAGAATAAGCATTGGTGTTTTAGCCATTTAAGTTTGTTGTTTGTTTGAGCACCTCTTCTCAATGGCCCAAACAAAGGGGCAGTAAATCTGTGCATTGGAGATTGTCTTGGCTGCTGTGAAGATGAACGACTGGAGTAACAGATATGGGGGTGTTTGTTTTGGCTATGAAGGGAAAGTGGGTAGATGGTTGATACAGGTGGATTTCAGGGTGGGTTTATGGTGCAGGATGCTACATACCTGGGGAGGGTGGTGGGAGGAGGAGGAGGAGGAGGAGGGGAGGATCTGTTGAGGGTGTCCTCGTTGCTCCTCGAGGATCCGTAGTCGCTGGACTAGGTGCACCGTGGTTCGTCGAGGCACATGCATTGGTCAAGGAGGATCCGGCGCTCCCCCGATGGATTGGATGAGGTTGTTGGCTTTGTACCTATATGGCTGTTAATCTTCTCTAGCTCAAAATCCAATTTCACTCCTTCAGGTTGGTGCATCAAAAGGCTCTCTCCAGATGTCAGAATTACCTCAACGGAGTCTCTATCTCGTTTTATCCTCCATTAACTCATAATAGCATCATTCCATTAAATTAAAAATTGAAAAATACCTTTTACTTGATCTTCAAGGGATGAATGTCCTGAAAGAAAATCATGTTAAGGTACTTGCACCATTTTAAAAATTTTAAGGTACTTGCACCTTCTTAAAAATAGTATTCAAACAATTGGAGATATTGAAATGTGTGTTGTGAAGGTGAACCTTGCATAAATTGGCAATATCCAAGCACACCAAGCTTGGGACATCTTAGTGGGCATTCTTACATGCTAGTGAAGTGTTCCTGCTTTGAACAGAACATGATTGGAAATGCTTGGGGTCTTCTGCAACAAGAAGGTGTGAGAATGAGAACTTAAACCTTAAACCCAATAAGACATGATGCACCTATAGGGGTTACTTATTCTTAGCGTAACCTAGATGCCACCTGCACTCTAGAGAGCTTTCCTTTCCAGAGAGTCCGCACTAATGGGATTGTGATCTTTTTGTTGGGTATAGTCCTTTATGCAACTTATGTCACTCACCTTAATCCTTAATGCAGTTACCTAGCCTTCAGCTTGTTGTTAGTAAAATGTGACAAGGCCTACAAATGAATCGATCTTATTGTATTTTTTGGATGCCATCATAACTTTGTTAGAGCAAATAATTCCTACTCATTTTAGGCATTTTTGGCAAGGAAGCAATCTCAGCATTGTTACATTTTTATTTTTGTCTGAATGTTTGACCGATGAAAGATCTCCCAATCCAATGTTGTCCACCCAAGACTCACAGGAAGCTGAAAGGTTATTCAAGGCTAATTGGTCATAATTCCTCATTTAAGAGGTGATTTTGAGCATATTCTTTTTACTTTATTTCTTATTGGGATGTTTTTGGTGATGACAAAGTTGATTTGGTTTTTCCAGCTATCAAGTGTCATGCACACCAGAACTATTTCGAGGAGCACCTGTTGTAGATGACACTATGCCTTAAAATACCCTTATAAATGGTTGCACGCAGAATGGACTTGCCAGGGTTGCGATGGAACTGTTTGTTCATATTGGTCACGCTGGAGTCAGATGCAAGGAGCACACAATTTCTAGTTTACTTTTCGCGTGCTCGAGTATGAGGAGTTTAAATCATGGAAAGCAAGTTCATGCTTGGATTTTAAAGAATGGCTATAACTTTAATCCATTCATTAGTAGCTGTGTTGTGGATTTTTACTTCAAATGTGACGGGTTAAATTATGCTGATATCATACACTCACGATGGTGCAGTGATAATGTGTTATTGACCACTTCTTTGATTGTGGGACAGAGTCGACAAGGAAATATGGAAGCAAAAAAGAGCCTTTTTGATTTAGTTGATGAGAGGAATTCTGTTGTGTGGATTGCTCTTTTCGTGGATACATCAAATCTGGTCAGCACGATGAGGTCCTAGATCTCTTTAGGAAGGCTGCTCGTGAAGGAGATAAATTGATTTTCGACATGCTGATACTGATAAATGTCATAGTTGCTTGCTTTATGCGAATAGATCTGGAGCATGGGAAGCAGCTTCATTCCTATATTACGATGAGAAATTGAGTACTACATTGATTGATATGTCTTCAAAATGTGGGATCATTAAGTGTGCTGAACAGATTTTTAGGCAAGTAACTAGCATAAATCAAATATTATACAATTTGATGATTGCTGGTTTTGCAAATAGTGGGCTTAAGGGAAATGCTATCAGATTATTTGAGGATATGATGGAGGAGGGCTTACGACAATTATTGATACGTATTCAAATATGTTCCTATTGCTTGTTACACTTAAGGCATGTATATTGTTTGGAGTAGCACCTTAAATACTTTGATTGGTGTGTTCTGTTCAGGTGAATGGCAGGGCTCTTCCTTTGGCTGCTGGATTTGTTGGGCAGGTTGATGCCAGAGAAGCTGCTGGACTTGTTGTGGACATGATAAAGTAATAGAAAATGGCTGGGAGAGCTCTTCTTCTTGCCGATCCTCCTGGTACTGGGAAGACTGCATTGGCTCTTGGAATATCTCAGGAACTTGGAAGCAAGGTAGTACTCGATATCTACATCTCTCATCCTTTTTCTTTGATTCGTAAGCTTCATTAAACAACTATAGATTTCTAGTTGCTGTCTTGGGATCTAAAATTTAATTCTCCATTGCCTCTCTGGAGTGGAAAATGTATCGATATATTAATGTATTGTATTTTTTCTGGTCCTGAGCCTGTTTAATATACGTATAGTAGCTTTTAGTTATTATTTTCTTGTGGGTTTCTCTATCTACTAGTAAAGTTGAAGGTGTGGATCGGGAGAGGGAATGAACCAGTTATCTTTATATAATACACCTAAAAAGGATGAGATTATTGGAGCATAGCTTAGTTTACAATAGGTGCTCCTTGCAACAATGTTTGATCTCAAAACTAAACATCACATGGTCTCAAGTGTCATGCACACCAAAAGGTTCCCTAGGCGGAAGTAGGGTGGTCCTCCCTACTTAGAAAATTTACTTTACTTTTTTCGATCAGATTGGTTATATTCTTTATGCAATGAAAGCACTAGTTTGCAATATCTAATTTCACATAATGCAAGTTAACCTTGAAATCGATGTCATTTCATAGATTCACAAGTCTGTTGTAAGGTTTAATACAAGCATTGAGGTGCAGGCATTCTTAGAATATGTGAAGGTAAAATTTCTTTTTAACCTTTTCTATTCTAGTCCTCTAGATATTTGAGCATGTTCTTGTCTATTTGGCAATGGCAATTATAAAGTAGAGCTACATCTCTTACAAGGGCAATGGCATTTTTTTAAGGAAATTGACATAGAAATAATAGCCATCATAGAAATTGTATCATTTCAAGTCAAAAGGGTTGAACACACTCGTTAGAGCTTGGACAGGAGATGTTGGTGATCTTCTTTGCATAGATTATTTTGAGCTCTAGGTGAGTAAAGAAAAAGGTTGCCCGAGAGGTTACAAGGTAAGAATATTGTGATAGCAAATTATTAGAAGGTCAATCCTATTTCTTTCTTGGTAATTAATGACCTGCAACCCATTTAAGTCTCCTCTTTACTTGAAAATGCCTTTATCTAGTTAATGCCATAATGGGTAAGGTTTTTTTAGTGGGTTGCTTGAGTTAGCTGGAAAATGTATTCTACAACTATATTAGACAAGATTCCACAGTATGTTTTACTTGGGAAATCCTTTCTCCTTCAAAAAAAAAAATGGTCTTTTGATTGCTAAATGTCACAAGGTCCAACGACTATTTTTTTTTGCATGCATGCTCCTTTCAAACTTTAGCAATGATACTACTTTTACTCTATACGTCGGCACTCTGTTTAATCTTTAAAGTAGGTGTAATAACCATCTAAATGATTAAGAGGCCTTTATTTAGTGGTTTGGCTCTACAGACGTCAGTCACAATCTTACTTTTGTTCAGTCACAAATAATCTTACTGATGTTTTATATAGCTTGTGGCAGTATTACCAGCAAAAAGGCTTGACTTGATTGCTCTTCTTTGTTGCTACAGATGTTTAGCGACCAGGATTTGGGATTCTTTGCCAACTTTCTTGGCATCTTTATATTTGTTTTGGTCATTGCTTATCACTATGTCATGGCGAATCCTAAATATGCAGGAAATTGAATTATAGCTTGATGTTTTACCTGTAGAAAAACCTTTTTTCTTCCCTTGGGTACTACATGAAGAATCTCTTATCTAGTGCTTTCTACTGAACCCCAACATCTACTTGTGGTTGCTTCATGGGTTCTTTTTCTTCATTGGCATTGTCTGTTGATGACATAAAAAAAGGTTTCCAAGGAGGATGCTTTGGAATTCATTGAGCATGACCAAGCACAAAATGGCAAATAGGTTTGGATCTAAGCACCATATTTTCTATATCTGACCTCTAGTCTATGTCCAACATAATGGTCTTTTTATGTTCATGATGGTATTTTGGCACTTTAGAGAACCTCCGGTTACTTCCCAAAAAAAAAAGTTTCCTGTGAAGTCTTCATTGGCATTCAATCATTGCTGAGAAATAGGTACCCAATACATTTATGCTGGATTTTCTTCCTCCTTTTGTTGCAAATTATGTATATTGCTTGAGTTTCTTGTGACCGAGAGGGGATTACACATTAGCTTTGATTGCTCAGTCTGTGATAAATCTTATCAATGCCCTGAAGATTAGTGAATTCCTTTGAGATTTAAATACTTACAAAATGAATATTATTGCTCGGACTTGTAGAGGTTTGAGAAGCTCTAGAGCTGTCCGTTATCTACAGAGATTACTCAGAACAACAAATGCATATCTATGCTTTCTTTCAGAGACCAAAATTGATCAGGCTTCTCTCATATCTTAGTCGGGTAAGAATGTCTCCAATTTTCTTGTCTACTCTAGAGGTTTTTCTGGTGGAGTTGCATTACTTTGGAACCTGTATAGTTTCCTGTCGGGTAATTCATTCTGGAAATAATGATATTATTGCGTCAATAAATAATGAAGGTGAAAATCCTTGTTTCTATGTGGCCTATATGGACATCCCAACAAATCACATAGAAGGAACTTTTGGAAGGGTATCTCGTTTATTCTTTCACAGATTCACAGAATAGCAAATAATGAATGGTGTAGTAGCATTCAAATAGCTAGGGCTTTCCATTTACCATGCATTAAGAGTAACCATTTGCTTATTTTAATTATGCTCAGTAGGGATATTGTGAAACGTAAAAAGCCAAGGAAATTTGAATCTCTATGGTTGGAACATCTTAATTTTAAAGAAACAATGAATAACTTCTAGAATGGAAACATCATATATATATATATATATATATAAGGTGATATTATAAAATTAACCATGGATGCTGTCATCATAAAAGGTGAAACATCATATATACAAATTTCAGACATACACCATGGAAGCTGTGTTTTTTAATTTGTTACTACATTTTTGTCGTTTCTTTTTGTTAATTGTCATCATGTTTTACTGCTACCTGCTCTGGTTGTTTGGGTTGGAGTTGATTGATTGAGATGTTAATGGACACTGCATGTATAGAGTTGCCAGATAGTCTACAAATGGTTGTTTTGACATTTGCCAAACATTTCTTCACAAGCTGAAAACTTATAATGAAGAAACAATAATAGGGGGATACCTTTAGATTTTCCATCTTCCTATTTGTGTTAATGAGCCTTTTCTCATTTTTCCAGAATTATTCCTTTGTTTAGTGTGCCAATAGTTGTGTTGGGTCAACATTGTAGATAATGAATTTGAAATGTTCTATAGAATGACACTACTCAGTTTGCAGAGCTTTTGACCCAACGAGAGTTGATAAGGCGTGCTTGGGATGAGGATGTACATGTAATGAAATGCATCTTGCCTTTTCCGGGCACTAATATATAAGATTCAGCTTTTACTTTTTTTTATATTGTTGAATTAATAATAATAAAATATGTACTTCATAATTAATCGGACCAAACCAATTTCTTTTTCTTCTTTTAAGTGATGAATGAAGGACCTAGGCACATTTCAATACATAAAATTCCAGAGAAAATATGGCAAAGCAGCTTGAGTGGTGCAATGAAGCACCTTTCTATACTCTAGGTCCATTAACTACAGATATTGCTCATGGTTATGATCATATCACTTCAGCTAGAGGAGTGTCAAATATTGGGGCTCTTCTATACTCTTTGTCGATTAACTACAGATATTGGTCCTGGCTATGATCATATCACTTCAGGTAAAGGAGTGTTAAATATTGGGGCTCTTGTGCACTACACTCCTCTACTATGTGACACCTAAAGAGCATCTTGGGATTTCAAATAGGGATGATGTAAAGCTCCAAAGAAGCACACCAATGTAGGATGGATGTCAAAGTTTTATTATTTTGTAGATAATTTTAGTTGGGTTAATGGAGTGCTTCATATTTTAGGATCTCATATTTTTATTTTTTCTATATTTTTCTTTTCTTCTCTTGTATTACCCTTAAGAGGGGAATATATACTTTGATGATATGGGAAGCTAATAAAAAAGATTTTGTACTCGCGCTCCTATGTTATGTGTTTGTTAAAAAAATTTATTTCCTAGTAAAGAATAAAATTAAGTTGTATAGGAATCATTGAAGTGAATCAATAGAAGTAATTAAATGGTAAAAGAAAGTGTCATTAAAGTAAATAATTAATGATGATTTAGTGACATAAGAGAGCATCATTAAAGTAAATCAATAGTGGTGATTTAAAGACAAATAATTGTTGCTAAATAATATTGAGGTAATTAAATGGTAAAATAAAGTGTCACAAATAAATCAATAGTGGTAATTTAGTGACAAAAAAAGTCATTAAATAAATTATATAGCGTCATTAATAATGTCAATTAAATTGTCACTAATATAAATAAATAGTAGCAAAGTAGTGACAAATAAATTGCTATTAAAGATCATTAGCGACATTATTTGCTGCACTTAAAGTATTGTTAATACCATTGATTTAGCGATAATTATGCAATTGTCGCTAATCTTTTAGGGAGGCCAACGAAGATGGTAATTAAATGGTAATTATTTTAAATATCGTTAATCACATATAGCGACAAATAAAAAGTATATAGTGGTAAATATTAAATGGCATTAAAAGTTATATTTTTTTTATAGTGTTGGCACCTCAAGTGACTTTTCCTAGACCAACTCCAAAATTTTCTTCAACACCCCAGACCTCTCAAACTTAAATTATGTTGATGGAAAAATTCCTTCATAGTTTCCTATGCATTATGGGTGTTAGATTTGAAAGGGGTTGAATTGAGCAACAACATCCATGAATTTTATTATTCTACCAACTTGAATAAACAACAAAACTTGTATAGAACTCTCTCTATTCTCGATTTTCATTTGGTATGTTAGTCAAAGTAAGGAGACAACTCTTTACTGAAAGATCAAATATCTTCAATTCTTCTACTGTATATGGAAAAGGTTTTGCAATAGGCTCATGGGTTCTCCTCCCCCTATCTTATCCTATATAGCTTAAATGGAACTAAAAACACCACCTACAAGCCATGATGGCTTGTTTGCAAAGGTTGAATCATATCCAGGTTGAAATGACCCTTCCTAAGGGTTTGTTGGCATTTCTGGGGATTTTGGGAGTCTCGTTGCATTTTGAAACCCCCTAAGTCTTTGGATGGGGGGATCTACGGGAAAAATGGGATCTTTCTGGGGCCTTTTGTGCAAAAGACCCTGACCTCGCACCCACACCCACTCACACCTCCCTCCCCTTAAACCCTAACCCACACCCTATAAAACTCCCCCAAATGTGGGGTTTGAACCTCTACTTCTCCCCCACATCCCTCTCCCTGTAGCACTACCTTCCTTCCCTCATCCGTCCCCCATTCGATTGCTGCTGAGGGAGTGGCCGTGCGAGGAAGAGTGTGGAGCTCGAGCTCGCGTGGGAGACAGGGAGCAGCTGGGGTTCGGCTGTGAGGAGGAGCTTGAGAGGAGTTGCTGCTGAAGCTCCTGACCAAGGTAGGAGGAGGTGTTGCGAGGAAGTACTGTTTGCGAGGAAAGAATTCTCACAAACGGTTCTGCGGAGACATTTTTCCGCAGAGTCGGACGTCTGGGAGGATCCTCAGACGTCTGGTTGGACGTCCAGAACTGCATCCAGACGTCTGATACGGCACAAAAATCAGAGGTAACACCCTGTTCGAGGTCGGCACGCTTTTGTACCGTCTCATTTACCTCTATTGTGGCCTGAGTCCTTGTGCATGTGTCATAGGACGAGAGAACCTCTGCGAGAAGAGGAAGGCTCGCAAAGGTCCTTGGGAGGAGTTTCTTTGTAGATCAGACGTTTGCACCCCTCGACAGACGTCTGATTGAACGTCTGGAGGTAGTATTAGACGTCCGATTAGGCAGCTTTCCAGAGGTAAGATCCTGACCCTGTGATTTTGTCATACGATTTGTTGCTGTGTGACTGTACGTCATTGTGCGCATGCAAGGTTGTTGGGAAGAGGTGCAGGTGCGGCTTCCAAGACGCTTTGGGATGTCTGGATGTCTCTACAGACATTTGATAGTGAACTTAGACATTCGGACGCATTGATAGACGTTTGGAAAGACCCCAGGATGACCGTGAGGAGTTCCAGATGTCTGGTCTTAACGCATAACGCAAGGTGAGATCTCTGCTGTCGTTTAAGATGTTTGGGCACTGTTCCAGATGTCTGATTTCAGTCTGGTTGGTCTGTTTCAAACATCAGGCGGTGTTACGATCTGGTTCCCGAATCCCTATAGGATCCGAGATCAGCTCGCCTCGACTAATCTCAAGATCTAGTCGTCCAACGAGAAATAATCAAAAACAGGAAAATAAATCATATTCACACATGCAATATAATTAAGTAGGAGAAAAGAACGAAACAGTAAAGAAAAGTAAAACAACGATCTCAAAATAGTACATGCCACCACAACAACAGAAAACAGAAAGTAACGAGAATAGTAATTTTAAAGTCCAGTACTCACAACTACAGTAGAAATAAGAGAACTGGAAAGAAAACTACTACGGCTGGGCTTGGTTGGATCCAGCTCCCTCTACAGTCGGAAACTCGAGTTGCTCAACTCCTGATCCTGAACAGGGTTACGAAAAGACGGAGTCAACGAACGCTGAGTAGAGTGGTGTTTACATTAATTATGAGCAGGTAAAGTGAAAACAAGTAGGTTTTATTTTCTTTTCTATTTATCTCATTTAAGTATTTCTGGTTTATCTATTTCACAAAGTATCCAAGTATTTCTTGATCTTGTATGTTCCTCGTGGGAATGATTTTGATTGCAGCCTTTTTCGTGGAGTATAAGGTACACGTGGTGTTCTCCTGATCGGGAGAGTCCCTCGCGGTAGTCTTACACCTAGTTAACCACCCCGAGGTCATTATCGAGACGTAGTGGTGACTACGGCATGCGTGATAAGCGCACCGGTAGCTACCTTGCACTGACATGCGATTAGTCGTTTTCGCTAGCGGGTACACCCAAAGTACAGTACGGAACAGTATAGGGCCTTGCTCTCTCAGAACAGGGGTCTCACTCCTTAGAACCAAACAGGGGTCTCGTCCCTCCACAGTCCGCGTACCCTTGTGCGACTGCCTCGGTTTGCCCAGTGGGTCTAACAAAGTCGGTGTAGGGTGGCTAGCTTAACACCGGACCCTATGGGGTGGCTAGCTCCCTCCCTACAGTAGTAGCACGTCTCGGTACCATGTACACGAGGGCCAACAGGAGTTGGTGTAGAGTGGTCAATCTTAACCTCGGGTCTCAACCCAAGGGCGACTAGCTTCGCTCTATACTAAAAGGGACAGTGGCTCTCCTTGGTATGGTGTACATAAGGGCCAGCTCATTTCTCGTCTACATTCCAGATTCCTTTCGTATATAGGAGTTCTCCTAATTTCTTGTAGGGTTCATGCTCATTACTCATCTCATTTATCCACATTCAGCTCATGTTTCATAATTCGTTCTTCATCCATATAAAAGTAGCTCGTGTTTTCAAAATTTAATTCTCAATCATTTACATGTAACTTGTGGTTTCACCGTTCACTTTCTCATTTACATACAGATAACTCGTATTCTAACATGCATCTCATAATTCATTCACATAGAGGCAACTCGTATTTTAACAAGCATCTCATAATTACACCAATATCATTTGCAAATAATTTATTTTAAAAATGCATCAAGTAAACAGTACAGCTCAAAACATGCTCATACATTTTTACCCTAGGGTTCATTTCACATCCTATAGTTCGATCCGATTATACCAAACAAGTACATTCTTATTTAAATATTAATTGAATTAAACCATTCTACCGGGTATCATGAGAGGAATAGGGGCCTGTACTGTAGATCTCGTTGTCTCAGCGGGTCTCAAACACGTCATCGGCTGGTAACTTGTATCAGCGACTAATTTACATTAGACGATGTCAAAATAGTAGATACTCAACACGAACGCATAGAGAAATTCGAGTGGAACACAGCGGTACTTCGTTTGCGGAAATTTGATTCCGTTTGAGCCCTAAACGGCCAAAAACGCGGTTACCGACCAAAATCAGACGTCTGGGACTAGTCTCAGACGTCTTAAAAGACGTCAGAACTCACCTTGCACTTCCTGCGGCTACTTTAGACATCCAGACTTTCTCTGCGACTGTCTGGGGGTAGCTCCAGACATCGGACAAGACCGCCGGTTGTCTGGAGGTACCTCCGGACGTCTGGCGATGTGATCAGATGTCCAAAAGTACTTGGGAAAGCGTACCGCGTGCCTTCCCAATGCCTTCACCTGCATACAAAAACGCAGGCACAACTTTAGCCCGACATTTCCTGTGCTACAACCTGCATGGCGGAAGGTAGCGTAGGAAGATACATACCTCGCGATATCTTATGCTTTCAAATGTCTGGCTTCAGTTCCGGACGTCTTGATGTCTCGCTGGATGTTTGGTCGATGCTCCAGACGTCTGATATTAGAAACTTCCAGTATTGAAACTCCTCTGCGCAGCTTGCCTTGCTCGCGCCTCCGCCTGCAGCGGCAACTCTAGCAGCTGCAGGGGCTTGAGAAGCTCCCTGTCGGCATCCTCCTCTCTCCCACGAACTCCTCCTCGAGCTCCACTGAGCTCCCGCGGCTGTCGTCTTCCTCCCCTGCTCTCACTCCCTCGCACTCTCTCGTTCTTGCTCTTCCTCGTTCTCCCTCGCCGGCGTCCTCTCCTTGTTGCGGTTGCAGCAGAGACGGGAGACTGGAGGGCGTGATTGTCGCAAGGAGAAGGTGGAGGTGGCGGTGGCTTGAGTGGTGGGTGGTGAGAAGAAGAGAAGGGGGGTTTAAATAGAGTGGGTGCTAGGGTTTAAGGGTGGGGTGTGGAGGAGAGAGAAGCCTCTGCGTCGCCTACGCGCAGAGCACAAAGGGACGTACGAAATTTCCCACTTTCAGACGTCCGGGCATGTGTCTAGAAGTCTAGACAGACGTTTGACTGAAACTCCAGACGTCTTATCCGACTAAAAAGGCAATGGGTCATTTCAGGTGGTCGGTCCAGCTAGACCAGCTTACTTGGTCCAGTTCAAGTGAACCGGGAAGAGTGTTTAGGTCGGTTCAGGGCCCAAACGGAGTCGGATTTACGTAAATGAAGTATCGTTGGTTTCCATTCAAGTTTCTCTACGTGTTAGTGTAATTTGTATACAATTTTGAACTCATTTGATGTGGTTGGTGAATTGTATAGATCTCTAGCCAGTTGAATACATGGGGCTCGCAGAGGCGACGGGATCTGCGATCCGAGCCCCCATTCCACCCGTGTATCCCGGTAGAGTGGTTTACTTTAATATTAAGATTTAAATAAATGAAGTGCATGTTCAGAATGACTTTATTGAATCCTAGGAGGTGAAATGAACCTTAGGGCAGAAGCAAATAAATATTACTTGAGCTACACTGTTTACTTTGAAATGCATGTAAACGTTAATTGCTAGCAAGCATATAAATACATGATGTGATGTTCTTCAGTTATTAAAACACGAGTTGCTTGTTATATAAATGAGAATTGAGATGGGAATAATGAGATCTGAGTATTGAGAAACTAAATTAAATGAATACAGCGCATGAACCCTACAGGAAATTAGGAGAACTCCTGTATACGGAAAAAATCTCGTATGTAGATGAGAAGTGAGCTGGTCCTTATGTACGTGGTACCAAGGAAAGCAGTTGTCCTTTTAGTATAGAGGGGAACTAACCACCCCTTGGGTTGAGACCTGGGGTTAGGACTAGTCACTCTACACTGACTCCTGTTCGACCCTCGCGTACGTGGTACCGAGGTGAATTACTTAGTGTAGGGAGGGAACTAGTCATCCCATGGGGCCTAGGATTAGGACTAGCCACCCTACATTGACTCTTGTTAGGCCCATTGGACAAACCGGGATAGTCGGACGAGAGTACGTGAATTATGGAGATGCGAGACCCTTGCTCTGTTCTGAGAGGGTAAGGCCGTGTGCTGTTCCATGCCATACTTTGGGCATACCCGCTAGTGGAAATGATTGGCCGCGTGCTAGTGCGGGGTAGTTACCCGTGCACTTATCGCGTGTGCCGTAGTCACCGTTACGTTGCGACTGTGACCTTGGGGTGATTGACTGGGTGTAGGACTACCACGGGAGACTTCCAGCTAGAAGAGCACCACGTGTACATCCTACATCACGTGAAAGACTGCAATCAAGATCGTCTCCTTGAGGGACAATCAAGATCAAGAAATGACCGATTTCTTAAGAGAATGAGTAAATCAGAACCACTTGGTAGAGCTAAATGGAAATGAATAATAAATTGATTGCCTGTCTTCTGTTAATTGCATGTAAATGGCTTAACTACCACTCTACTCAGCATTAGCTGACCACGGATTTTATAACTTTGTTCAGGTCAGGGAGTTGAGTAGCCAGCACCACCGGCTGTAGAGAGAGCTGGACCTGATCAAGCCCAGCCTTAGCTGTGTTTTCTTTTTCATTTTAGAGCTTTCAGTTGTAGTAGTGAGTATTCTAGTATGTAATATTGTTTCTGTTACATTTTCGCTTTACTTTCCGTTGTAGTTTTGATGGCATGTAATAATGTGAGACATTTAATTAGTTTCTTTTATTGTCTACTTATTTATTTTCTGCCTGATTATATTGCATGTGTGGTTGTGGAATATTTTTTACTTTTGGTTATTTTTCGTTGGTCGATTGGGTCTTGGGATTAGTCGAGGCGAGCCGATCTCGGGTCCGATAAGGATTTGGGATCGGGTTGTAACGAAGATGATATCAGAGTAAGGTCATCCCAAGAAATGAACCAAATGGTCTGGAAGTAACCACTCACGTGCATGTAACTAGGATAGCCATCACAACATATCGCTTGGACCTTCGCTTCCAAGTCTTGTTTCTTCTGTAACCTGGTATCCTTGACAGTCCCTATTCTTTCTCTTTCATTTCCTTGTACGAGATGCCTCGTCGAAGAGCTTGTGTAGTGGCCCGCGGACATGGCCGTGGGCATGGGCGAGGGGGCGGACGTGCCAAACTTGAGGCGACAGTCGATCCACCCCTCTTTCTGGGCATCCAGGCCCAGGACCTTGTCCAGCTGATTCGAGAGATCGTGCGAGAGGAATTTCGGCTTCCACTGCCTCTGTCGCCCCCTCATGTCTCTTCTGAGGGTGCGGAGGGGGAGCCTTTCGTGGGATGGCGAAGTCACCGTAGCACCAAGCGAGCTAGAGGGGATCAGAGGAGGCCCTACTAGCTGGAACACTCATAGGGCCGCCAGGTGAGGAGGCACGTGGTGCTCGCAGGGGAGTCGTCTTGCTCTGTAGGGCCACCAGTGGCCTTTGAGTGCCCTAGACAGGGGTCAGCTGCCTACATCAGATCCTCGCTCAGTCACCAACAGGGACAGACTGAGGGAGGAGGCTTTGTCCCTCTCTGCTACCAATGTGGCCAGCCAGGCCACTTGAGGGACTGCCCCTTTAGGATTGGAGCATGCCAGATGCTCCTAGCACCGAGCACCGGAGGTCGATCTAGCGGCCGCAGTTACCAATCATGAGGAGGGCATCGACCAGCTGCCACCTGCCACCTGCCACCTGCTTGGCCCCGGGTATGGTTGTTTCATTTACACCTAGGACCGAGGGGTGTTTCAACTCCTTGATTCATAGAGATGCCAGAGCTACAGGTTCTATGGTGGCAGGTATGGTTACAGTTTCTGGCCAATTAGTTATGTGCTTATTTCTAGTGCACGTACTTCTTTGTTCCACAAAGTTTACTGTTAGTTTGGGGTTGAATAGCACTTTGTTAGGGGATCCGTTCTTGATTAGAGGCCTAGGTTGACTATTTTGGGGGGAAGATTATCTTCTCCATACTGGAGTTGCCTCCACTTGAGTTTCACGGCCAACCGGTAGATGGAGGTTTCAGGTGCATCTCCGCGCTTCGGATAGTGAAGCTTTTGAGATAGGAGTGTGAGGGCTTTTTAGCTTGTGTTGTAGTAGAGTCTAACCTCGTGGCCGACTCTCAGAGTATCCCGGTGGTCTATGAATACTCTGACGTCTTTCTAGAGGAGTTGCTAGGACTACTGCCTGAGCATGAGATCGAGTTTGAGATCTCACTAATACAGGGGACTAGCCCTATTTCTACTGCACCGTACAGGATGACGCCACTTGTGCTGCGAGAGCTCAAGTTTCAGTTACATGATCTGTTGGAGAAGGGCTTTGTGAGGCCCAGTGTGTCTCCGTGGGGGGGCCCATGTGTTATTCGTGACGAAAAAAGACGGTACCCTTCGGCTTTGTGTGGACTATAGACAGCTGAATCGGGTTACCGTCAATAACAAGTATCCGTTGCCTCGTATTGATGACCTCTTCGATCAGTTGAGTGATGCCACAGTGTTCTCCAAAATAAATCTGAGGACAGGTTACCATCGGTTGAGGATTAGGGAGACCGACGTCTCCAAGACAGCTTTTCGTACTCGGTACGGGCACTACGGGTTCTTGGTCATGCCGTTTGGGCTGACTAATGCCCCCGCTGTTTTCATGGACATGATGAACCGTGTTTTCAGGCTGTACTTAGATCAATTTGTGGTGGTGTTCATCGACGACGTCCTAGTCTAATTTCAGGATCAGGCACAACATAGACCACCTACGTATGGTCCTGGATACCTTGTGACGACGCAGGCTGTACGCCAAGTACAGCAAATGCGAGTTCTGGTTTAGACATGTGACTTTCGTAGGTCACGTGATTTCAGGAGATGGACTGGCTGTGGATCCAGCCAAGGTCGAGGCTGTACTCAGGTGGGAGAGGCCATGCACTATGACCAAGATATGCAGCTTTCTAGGACTGGTAGGCTACTACCGACGGTTTATCAGAAGGTTCTTTTAGATCGCGTGTCCTATGATCCAGCTGACCTGGAAGGACGTGCCCCTTTTTCCTGGACAGACGAGTGCGAGATGTGCTTTCAGGAGTTGAAGGAGAGACTGACTTTAGCTCCTGTACTCACCATCCCAGATCGCAATGGCAGGTTTGTGATCTACACCGACACTTTGTTGTAAGGGTTGGGTGGTGTGCTCATGCAGTAGGTTCACGTTGTCGCTTACGCTTCGCATCGACTGAAGCCCCATGAGCATAGCTACCCTACTCATGACTTAGAACTGGTAGCAGTTGTCTTTGTGCTGAAGACATGGAGGCACTACTTGTACGGTGAGACATTCGATATCTTTAAAGATCACAAGAGCCTCAGGTACTTGTTTGATCAGAAGGAGCTCAACATGAGACAGAGATGTTGGTTAGAGCTCCTGAAGGGCTACGATTGCAGCATCTCCTACCACCTAGGGAAGGCCAATGTGGCGGTTGGCGCCTTGAGCTGGAAGGCACCTGCCCACTTGGCCAGCTTGCAGGTGCATAGTTGGAGACTCATGGAGGAGGTAGGCAGTTTGCAACTTCGGGAGTCACAGGGGTACTGCGGGGCAGTGACAGTGATGCGACAGGCACGACTAGAGCTGATAGATTGCATCATTACAGGGCAGATGGCCGACCCATACTTACAGACACTGTGAGACTGTGTTGACAGGAGACCTAGGAGACTTTTCCTTCTCTGATGGGATACTGCGCATGAGGGGATGTCTACGCGTTTCTAGAGACGAGGAGCTGTTGAGAGAGCTCCTGACTGAGGCGCACGGGTTCATGTTCACCATATATCCCAGGAACATGAAGATGTACCATGATTTGTGAGGTGACTTTTGGTGGAGAGGGATGAAGCGGGATGGTGAGTTTATTTAGCAGTACTTGGTATGCCAGTTGGTGAAGGTCGAGCACCAGAGGCCTGCAGGGCCATTACAGTCACTTCCTGTGCTAGAGTGGAAGTGGGAGAGTATCACCATGGATTTGGTGGTGGGTCTACTAGTTACCCAGTGGGGACACGACGCAGTTTGGGTGATAGTAGATAGGTTGATGAAGACGACGTGATTTCTACCGATCCGAGTCACCTTTGGGCCAACACAGCTAATAGAGCGATACATTAGAGATATGGTGCGCCTTCACGGAATCCCTCGCGAGATCGTATCCGACAGGGATACTCGCTTCACTTCCTAATTTTGGGCAGAGTTTCAGCAGACCTTGGGGACACGTCTGAGGTTCAGTACCGCCTACCACCCCAGACCGATGGACAGTCGGAGCGCACCATGCATACACCCGAGGACCTCCTACACATTTGTGTACTAGATTGGAGAGGCTCCTGGGAGGAGCATTTGCCCCTGGTAGAGCTTGCATACAATAGCGGTTATCATTCGAGCATCGGCATGACACCTTACGAGACTCTGTACGGAGAAAGTGTACTGTACCCTTGAGTTGGATCGAGGTTAGGGATCACGTCTTTCTTAGTGTTTCGCCCATGAAGGGCTTGCAGCGTTTTGGGGTGAAAGGGAAGCTTGTGCTGAGGTTGTAGGGCCCTTTGAGGTCTTAGAGCGGGTTGGATCCGTTGCTTACCGGCTTACCCTTCCTCCCCAACTCTCTGGAGTGCACAATGTGTTCCATCTGTCCAACTTCAGGAAGTATATTGCCGATCCCAGCCACGTTCTGAGCCACAAGGGCGTTGAGGTGGGAGATGACCTGACTTATTCCGAGAGGCTAGTGCAGATAGTAGATAGAGTCGTCTAGAGTTTGAGACGGAAGTAGGTACCACCGGTGAATGTCCTATGGAGAAGCTAGCAATACGAGGAGGTAACTTGGGAGCCCGAGGCGGCGATGCGAGAGCACTACTTGGAGCTTTTTGAGGGTATGTCTCTTCTGACCTACGTTGGTCCTCTTTAAGTTTGTTATGCGCTTTTATGTTATTTCCGCATCCTACTTAGCTAAAGTTTCGGGAACGAAACTTCCTTTAAGTTTGTTATGTTGAAATGATCCTTCCCAAGGGTCTGTTGGCATTTCTGGGGATTTTTGGGGTCTCGTTGCATTTTGAAACCCCCTAAGTCTTTGGAGGGGGGGATCTGCGGGAAAAATGGGACCTTTGCGGGGCCTTTTGTGCAAAAGATCCCGACCCCACACCCACGCACACCTCCCTCCCCCTAAATCCTAACCCACACCCTATAAAACTCCCCTAACTATGGGGTTTGAACCTCTACTTCTCCCCCACATCCCTCTCCCTGCGGCGCTACCTTCCTTCCCCCATTTGTCCCCCATTCAATTGCTGCTGAGGGAGCCGCTGTGCGAGGAAGAGTGTGGAGCTCGAGCTCGCGTGGGAGAGAGGGAGCTGCTGGGGTTTGGCTGCGAGGAGCTCGAGAGGAGTTGCTGCTGAAGCTCCTGAGCAGGGTAGGAGGTGTTGCGAGGAAGTACTGTTTGTGAGGAAAGAATCCTCACAAACGGTTTTGCGGAGACATTTTTCCGTAGAGTCGGATGTCTGGGAGGATCCTCAGACATCTGGTCGGATGTCCAGAGCTGCATCCAGATGTCTGATAAGGTACAAAAATCAAAGGTAACACCTTGTTCGAGTTCGGTAGGCTTTTGTACTGTCTCACTTACCTCTACTGTGGCTTGAGTCCTTGTGCATGTGTGTCGTAGGATGAGAGAACCTCTGCGAGAAGAGGAAGGCTCGTAAAGGTCCTTGGGAGGAGTTTCTCTGCAGATCAGATGTCTGCACCCCTCGACAGACGTCTGATCGGACGTCTGGAGGTAGTATCAAACGTCTGATTAGGTAGCTTTCCAAAGGTAAAATCATGACCCTGTGATTGTCGTACGATTTGTCGCCGCGTGATTATACGTCACTGTGCGCATGCAGGGTCATTGGGAAGAGGTGTAGGCGCAGCTTCCTAGATGCTTTGGGACGTTTGGATGTCTCTACAGACGTTTGATAGTGGATTTAGACGTTCGGACGCATTGACAGACGTTTGGAAAGACTCCAAGATGATCGTGAGGAGTTCCAGACGTTCGGTCTTAACGCATAACGCAAGGTTAGATCTTTGTTGTCATTTAAGATGTCTAGGCACTATTTCAGACATCTGATTTCGGTCTGGTTGGTCTATTTCAGACATCAGGCGGCCGATCCAGCTGGACTAGCTTACCTGGTCCGATTCAAGTGAATCGGGAAGAGTGTTTGGGCTGGTTCAGGGCTCAAACGGAGTCGGATTTACGTAAACGAAGTATCATTGGTTTCCGTTCGAGTTCTTTATGTGTTAGTGTCACTTGAATATAGTTTTGAACTTGTTTGATGTGGTTAGTCAATTTATAGGTCTCCAGCAAGTTGAATACATGGGATAGGCGGAGGCGACGGGATCTGCGATCCGAGCCTCCATTCCATTCATGTATCCCGGTAGAGTGGTTTACTTTAATATTAAGATTTAAATAAATGAAGTGCATGTTTAGAATGACTTGATTGAACCCTAGGAGGTGAAATGAACCCTAGGAGGTGAAATGAACCCTAGGGTAGAAGCGAATGAATATTGCTTGAGCTACACTATTTACTTTGAAATGCATGTAAACCCTAATTGCTAGCAAGTGTATAAATACATGATGTGGTGTTCTTCAGTTATTAAAATACGAGCTGCATGTTATATGAATGAGAATTGAGATGGGAACAATGAGATCTGAGTATTGAGAAATTAGGTGAAATGAATATAGCGCATGAACCTTATGAGGAACTAGAACTCCTGTATACGGAAAGAATCTTGTATGTAGACTAGAAGTGAGTTGGTTCTTGTGTACGCGGTACTAAGGGGAGCAGCTATCCTTTTAGTGTAGATGGGAGCTAGCCACCCCTTGGGTTGAGACCCAGGGTTAGGACTAGTCACTCTACACCAACTCCTATTTGGCCCTCACGTACGTGGTACCGGAGTGAACTACTTAGTGTAGGGAGGGAGCTAGTCGTCCTACGGAGCTTGGGGTTAGGACTAGCCACACTACACCGACTCTTGTTAGGCCCACTGGGCAAATCGGGATAGTCGGGCGAGAGTATGTAGACTGTGGAGGGGTGAGACCCTTGTTCTATTCTGAGGGGTGAGACTCCTATTCTGAGAGGGTAAGGCCTTATGCTGTTCCGTGCTGTACTTTGGGTGTACACGCTTGTGGAAATGACTGGCTGTGTGCCAGTGTGGGGTAGCTACCCGTGCGCTTATCGTGCGTGCCGTAGTTACCACTACGTCGCGATCGTGACTTCGGGGTGGTTGACTGGGTGTAGGACTACCACGGGGGACTCCCAGCCAGAAGTGCACCACATGTACATCTTATATCATGGGAAAGACTGCAAGCAAGATCGTCCCCTTAAGGGACAATTAAGATCAAGAAATGATCGATTTCTTAAGAGAATGAATAAATCAGAACCACTTGGTAGAGTTAAATGGAAATGAATAATAAATTAGTTGCTTGTCTTATGTTAATTGCATGTAAATGACTAAACTATTACTCTACTCAGCGTTAGCTAATTACGGATTTTATAACTTTGTTCAGGGTAGGGAGTTGAGTAGTTAGCACCACTGGCTGCAGAGGGAGTTGAATCCGATCGAGCCCAGCTTTAGCTATGTTTTCTTTTTCGTTTCAGAGCTTTCAGTTGTAGTAGCAAGTACTCTAGTATGTAATACTGTTTCTGTTATATTTCCGCTTTACTTTCTGCTGTTGTAGTTGTGATGGCATGTAGTAATGTGAGACATTTCGTTTGTTTCTTTTATTGTCTACTTATTTATTTTTTGCCTAGTTACATTATATGTGTGGTTGTGGAATACTTTCAACTTTTGGTTATTTCTCGTTGGGCGACTGGATCTTGGGATTAGTTGAGGCGAGCTGATCTCGGATCGGTAGGGATTTGGGATCGGATCATAACACAGACTCTTCTAATAATTTTATTCTATGACCTTTGTGACAAATAATACACTAGTAGATAATAAGTGGAACCCATATGCCCTTCTTTTAATAGCATATATAGTGCAAATCTTCCCAACTTCGACAATTGTAACTTAAGAAGGTTCTCTACTCAAGCAATGAATTTCCCCCTAATCATTCTTCTAAATAAACCATAATACACTTCTAAAACACCATATCCCTCACATGCCTCTAAATTGGTGCATCTAATGTCTCCAATTTCAATTGTGGTAGTAAGACAACATCAACTTTTGTCTAACCAAATGCTTGTTATTTTTTTCTCATCTCGAAGCATCATTAAGGCCATAAACATTTCATTTGGATCAAGATGTCGTAGGCATCAAAAATGAATTTCTCCGAAGTCATCCTTGGTGACTCTATTTAACATCCTCCCCGTGTAAATCCTATAACCATCCTCCAATTCATTCACTCGCTCTCCCATGCAGGTTCCCATCCACATTCTCTTCAAAATCTTTATTTTGAGTTCTTTTCCTTATAATACCTCCCAAATTTCTAATAAAATAAAATATATAAATGAAAAGGAAAAATATACGTAAACTCCTTTATACATGCATTTGTACATGCACATCACTTTCCTATCCACATCATTATCAAGGTTGATGTCAGCATGCATTGGCATGTATCCTAACGTCAATATTATTGCATATCATCAATGCTGTAGCATCTGTATTGCAATACTCTAAAGTACACTGGAGTCTATGCTCATGACATCGAACATATGTAATGTGCCGCAATTATGTAGGATCACTATATCAAAGCAACGTCATGGCGTCGTAGCACTAATGCTATAATACTATAATTTTGTACCTTTTCATCACCTTCTTCCTCTCCTCATAACATGTGAATACATGTTCTAAAGAACATGACATCCTCCTCTCCTACCCCTTTCAACTACAGACGAGCACAATGATATCTTGTCATGGAAGGTACACCATTGCCCCCCACATCCATTGGTGTGCAATTTGCACATTTGTAACATTCAATGGAAGCAAGTTTCTGTGTCACCATCCAAAAGAAAACATTTGATGTAAGGCCATCTTTCCCATTTCGGGATAGAAAATTTAATCACGGTACAACAACCAAAATATAAAAATTTAAGGTCCCTTGGGAAATCGAGATATCTCAACTAGTTCAAATCCCCGCTCTATAAACACAAAGATTGACATGCTAATCAGATACTATGTCATTTTCCATCTAGATTATAAGTGTAGCGTAATGTCCACGTAACATGCCCGTGCTTTATATAAAGGGCAAAAGGCACAAACGACACTAAAAGTAGTATTAATATTAATATACCGTTAAACTTAGCTGGGGGCCACAAGAGGCAAACCCTAGTGGAGGCGGGTCTGGTTGTGTCCAAATGCATTGACCCAACGAGGTTCATGAGCCCGACATATTTTCCAATCTTTTTTTAATTTCGTGCAACGCCAGCCATTTAAATGGGACAAGGCACTTCGCCACTATACCTAACTGCAGTGTACATTCACACTCTTATTTTGACAGACAAAAGTAAAGGAACTTATGGTGTAATTTATTTTATAACGTATGCAGCGAGAGAATCATATATTTTTACTGTCTGCGGTGATGTTAATAGATATGTTTTAATTTTTTATTGATAAAAATTATTTTTTAATTAAAAAATTACTTTATATAGGTAAAAAGTTATTTTTTATTATTAGAAAGATAAAATATATCGATATATTTTCTATTTTTTATTAATAGAATAATATTTTCCATTAATAGCTACTATATTTTTATTTTTAATTTTTAATCCGTGTGTTTTTATTTTTTATGAATAAAAAATTATTTTTAATTGATGTAATTTAATTTTTAATGGATAAAAAATTATTTTTTAATTGATGTAATTTGATGTTTTGTCGAAATATTTTAATTTTTATATCTATGATATGATGAGTTGCTTTTTTTTTTCTAATAGGCCTCACATGTTAACTTTTGACGTAAATTTATCTTACGTAAATGAAAACATAAGTGAGATTTCTTGCATTGTAAAATACCTTGTATCGTCCATTTTTCCAGGCCTTCTCTTTGAGCTGTTCCTGTCATGCCTTTGAGGATCACGCATGGACAATTGAGATTTGGGGACTTAAGAAGGTCACGTGCATTAGGGAAGTCAAATAATCCATGAGAGGTGGTGGTGTGTGCCGCAATTCTAACAGGTGCTTTTTGCGGCTCCTTAAGGACAAATGGCATGCGCCAAATAGTGACACTGACAACTGCCAGAGATGTCTTCTGGCCGAGTTGGAATACTATTTTCCATGATAATTATAAAATAATTATTGGTATAAGGCCGGATGCTAATTAACTTACGTATGCGCCAGTATAAGAACCACATATTACACCCGTGCAGCGTGCCCTACTTGTGCTCTTATTTACGTGGATACCCTGTAAAGGTTGTTTGGACTTTGGAAATTCTATTTACATCCCATCAAGGATCTGACAGTCTTGTGTGTATTCTAGATCCAGATGTCGAAATAGTTTCGAGCCACGTCGATTTAATGATTGAGGTGCTAAATGGCAAGAACGGCAAGAACAACACAACTTCATCATTAACCTTATCAGGATTTGGTGATGCAGTAGTGTCGGATGAAAAAATCAACTAATGAATCTCTATATATAAATATATATGAATATAATTAAATAATAATATTATTATGAACATCACCTAAATGTTCACTATTTAAAGTGATCAATTAAGATTAAATTTTAGATATAGATATAAACTATAAAAGGATTAGTGTGAAAAATAAAATAAATATATAAAAATCTGTCTTGTAATTTTGTATCTTCTTGATCGATGAAGATGTAAATCGCCCACAATAATTATTCTCTCTAGTTATTGATTAATGTGGGGTTATGGTCCCTAAGAGAACCACCTAATTTTCCCTGTGTCAACTTGTGACTTAGAGAGAGTACAATAGAAAAAGGGGACTACACGGAGCCAAGGGTTTTCTTTGCTTGATCTCATCTGAAACACGTGGTGGTGGTGGGATATCTTGGAAGATCATACCTACCGTCATCCTTACAGCCCTATCCTCCATATAGAGAGATGAATACAGGTATTCTCTAGATGTTTGTATGTGTATATATGCATTCATTTACTTTGATCAAAACTTAGTTTTACCTTGACAAATGACTGGTCATTTCATATTGGCAACATGTATATATTTGTATATCATTGTTAGGTTTAGTATAAATTAGAATAGATGTTTCACCTTCCTAAAAACCCCAGAAAACTTTTCATAACTGACACAAGTACTGGTACTCATGATGAGTACCGATACATGTATGCTACAATTTTGGCTCCAGGTCTCAGAACTTGAGTCCCAGGGAAGTGAATAGTGGAAGACAAAGTACATAGCGGAATCAGTCCCCAACGGGATTATAGTTGTTTACCGGCTCTGGGTTTGTCACAGGTTGAGTATATCCTCCACTTCTTTCCGATTGGCTTCAAAAGTCTAATTCACTTGACCGGGGGATTACCAGGAGTGGGTTGTTTAGTTGGAGTGAAGTAAATAAGGGAATAGCCCCTCTCTAGAACTGGCTCCACTCGGGGGGTGGCTCATCTTGCTCACCCGCTTCCTGCTAGGGGGCAATCTCGAGCATTGGCGTAAGGGCTGCTGAGGCCGCAACGTAGCCAGAGGAGAGGGGGTGGGGCTGGATAAGGAAATTTGGAGGCGAAGAAAAAAGGTTTTGGCAATCAGACAAAATATATGAGGGGGTAGCTGCATCCCCCTTATCGAGTGGAGCGGGATGACTAAATGGATCAAGATGACGAGCACCCCCTAACTCTTTGCCCTCTCCCCGACGTAGCTCCTAAGAGAGAGGGGCTCGAACACAACTCAAATTCTTGGTGTGGGATGTTAAGATGGAGTGCTTGATTTTTCGAGAAGGGTGTCAGTTTGGAAGAAGAAAATGAAATACGAACAACCGTGCTAGTTGCAATAGATCAGTGTCAAATGCTGGAGCAAGAAGACTAATTCGATGTTCCATTTCTGGGAAAGACGACGTACCATGATACTTCTTGTTTTGTTGAGTTTTGCTTTGGTCTCTAGTTTGATGGTTGTATGTGCTAAAAATCCGGTACATTCCATTTTGTTAGCCTTGAATCGAGTTCGAGGGAAGCCTTGATCAAGTAAAGAGAGCAGGTGTTGTTTGATCTTGAGTGGTTTAGTTAGTAAAGTGGAAAGAGTGGTTGGTGATTTTGATAACAAATTATCCCAAGCTTGAGGGTCATTGGACATTGACGCAATGGGATGAGTGAATGATGTTGTTCTTTTCGAAATGCCTTAGAGATTGTGGCTTGCTAATGTTGGTACTCATCGTGGGTACTAGTATATGTGAGTCACAGATCGGGTTTCAGGTTCACAAGATCCAAAATCTATGACTTGTGTATACTGGTACTCATTATGAATACATGTACTTATGGGGCACTGATCTAGTTAAGGGTTTAAAGTGACCAAGATCTGTAAGTCACTAGTACCAGTACTGGACTTCAGTACTGGTACATGTTGTTTACAGGTTAATGGACAGTACTCAACAAGTATCGGTACTCATCATGGGTATTGGTACTCGTTGAGATCAGTTTAATTCTGGAGTAATGCCAGTATGTCATGAGTATCGGTACACCGTGGGTACTGGACAAGTATATGACTGAACTTAAATCCCAAATTGTAAGCTATGATTACTGGTACTTAACATCAGTATCGGTACTCCTTTGGATATGGGATCTGATCCTGTAAGTCACGGATACCAGTACTGGTTCTCTAGTACCAGTTCTCATTATATGTGGTACTAGTATTGGTTTACCAATATCGGTACACATTTAGTATACTGTTCAATTATATTAGGTTATAGTTCAAGTCCATCCTAAGTTAGAAGTAGGTCAATTATGGATTAACCCCGACAAGTGGTATCAGAGCTAACCCATCTTCTACTTAGTTTAATTTGCATTTATTATATCTAGCTGTGAATTAAATTTTGCACATAAAAACATCCCATTTTTGGCATTCAGTTCATCCTAGCATAAATATTTTCCCCTCTTCGTAAGTACCATCTGTAGAAGACAGTGAACCATATACATCATGATTTGCCATTCTATTGTCATCGTTATCCATAGCCTGCACCAACCCATTTGATTTTGGATGATTTCCATCACACTCATTCACATTTTGTGACCAAGGCCAAGTTATCCGGTTCTTAACATTTGGACCATCATGCTCATTCTCTTTCCAGTGCCAGTTAAGGCCCTTTTTAGCTACCCATTACTCAGCCTTTGAGCTCAAGATTTTTTGAATACCTACCTTCCCTTCAGCATTATTAATATTGGCTTTGGTTGCTTTACTCGAGGCTTTCTCTTCATTACTGGCATAACTATGACCAAAATGATTGGCTTGTGTTTCTCCTATAGGTGTACTTGCACCACTCGATGTTACATCTTTTTTGTGATCTATTTTTGTTGCATCTGCAGGTAGATGCCCAGAACACTGATCTTCTCTATTCTCAACTTCATGAATGGGGCTACCATCATATGCCTTAATCTTTGAGCGGACTTTTTGGGTGACCTTATTAGCCTGTTTCGTAGATTTTAACATTAAACGAATAGAACATGTTAGTACCAAAAATCATGATTATTGATGATATGTCTTATGAATGTAGATTATAACAACTGCTTTTCTCCTAACTGATCATCACCGAAGAGGAAAAAACCCTACCAAAGTTGTTATTTTCGATAGAGGTTGCTGGATATCTGCACCAATTTTATCAGTTGGCTGATTCTAGGACGACTGGTATGCCCTGCACTAGTAGAAGGAGATGCCACCTCAATGAAGTTGCGTGAATCACTTGTATACATCAGTTTGGCTTACTCACTATGTAGTTCAGGGCAACACACCAAACTACGTAGTTTCAGCTTGTATATGATCAATTCAATTGGCAACACACCAAAAGCTGTCACCGTATTTCTTGACCGATTCAGGTTCTTGATCTGACTCCACCAGCTTGATCTGAAAGAAACAGTGTTAGTAGGATCTGTTCTTATTCGATTAGACATAGGGTTTTGTCTCGGTTCAAAATAGGCATTCAAGTTAAGTAGATTCTGATTTTCTTTTCTTTTTTAATTAAAGAAAAGGTTTAGAATGAGTACTTCTTACTAATAGTACTCATCCAGTTCATGCCCTCCAGTCTAGTGAAAAAGGAGCAACCTGCTCTAGAGGTTTTACGATGACTATGAGCAGCATACCATCAGTTTGTATTAGGTATTTGGTTACAAGAGTTTTTGTTGCCTTTTTTGTTTAGCTCTTCAGTTTAGCATACATGTTCTTTGCTTGTGATTACATGGCTGGCAACCGTATTTTGCATGCTATAATGCCTTGAATTTTCAGGCTACAACCATGGATGCAGCCAATTGGCTCCAAGCAATGTGAAATTGGAGAAGAGAAATTTGTTCTTAGTTTGAAAGTTTGTGAACTTGCATTGCTCGATTAGGATTAAAAGGTTCCAAGTTCCATTGCTCTCCCAACCCAAAATTAAACCAATTTCAGATGGATGCTTATTCTGTCTTTCTTAAAGGTTGTACAATTAAATTTTTGTTGATCTTAATTTCCAATTTGATGAAAGTGACACATATAAGCCAGTGCATCTTTCTTATTCCAGTAGGGAGTTTGCATTACCTTTTTGAACCATTCGTAAGATATCAAGCCTTTTCAAATTAGTTCTACCGTGTAGGAAGTTAATTTCATCCCAAGTTGTACTTGACCTTAAACATATTGAAGAAAAAACTGAAATGTTGTGATAAAGTCTTAAGAAAGGCAAAAATACCATATTCCTAAGAGCCTGTAGCCATTGATTTTATTTTGTACTAGCAGTACTGTAAGCTGTATAGCCATGTAAGGCATGACCATCAGATGAGCACAGACATTAACTCTCTAGAATCCCTGTCAAATTGACCAATGAGAAAAGCATCCTAGTTATGGAAAAAAAAGAAACAACCATTTGACTTGAAAGAGGAACTACACAATTCAATTTTTATTTTGCTTTCCAACTAAATTTTTAATTGCCCCAAAGGGGTGACAAGACTAATACATAATCAAAGCATAACAACTAATTTGATAAGACAACAGAGAATGAGAAGCGTGATGCATACCAGATTGGTAGGTAAACTCTAATGAACATATTCTTTCCCCATTCTCTCTGTGATAACTGAGAAGCATAATGATTCAAACTTTTGGAGTCTTCCTCTTGGGCTCAAAGACATTTTATGAGAGACTCCTTGATTGACAAATGCTCCGGCAAATTATTAATAAAGCAAGCAACAATTCTGTGTTGCATCAACATTTGATGAAATAAAAGTTAGCTAGTAAGTTTTACTAGTAAGTATTTACTTAAACATCTCAAAAATGGCCTTGCATTTGACACATGCTTGTTGGACGTACGAATTGCTACGCTAACGTGTTTGGTTTTAAAACCTTGCCGTTGTAGCTTGAAAGCGAAGAACTCGTGTTCAACAAATAAAATTTATACCGAAATTGAAATTCCGGGTCGAACACAGGGAGGCTACGTCGATCTATATTTGCAATTATATTTTTTAGAATTTTTCTTGAAAAGTGAGGTGATGTAATTACAATAAAGCTATTACAATAATCAGACTAAAAGGAAGAGAGAGAGAGAGAGAGAAAACATGCATTCAATATTTCAAAATGTTTATACAATAAAATCAAATAAGAATTACACTAGAAAGCGAAAAATTAGCTACACTAGAAAGCAGGAAAATTCTACACTAGAAAGCTGTAAAGAAGAATGGGAGAGAGAAGTTATCTTCCTTGACGATCGCTTGGAGGATGAGCCGGACGGGACGACACCTGGACGAAGGAGGACGGAGCAGGACGAAGGTGGACGAAGCAGAAGAATGGGAATGGGGCAGCACGTCGTCGTCGTCGCGGGATTCACTTCCGAATGGGGATGAAAATTTTGACTTTATCTCGCGAGGAGCATCCCAGGTGTGGGACAAGCTTCTCTTGAGCTTTGGCGAGGAAGAGAAGAGAAGGAAGGGATGAGAATTTCGTGTGGAGGGGGTCTCCTTTTATAGTTGCAAGGAGTGAGGGCAATTTGGTCATTTAAATCTCAAAACATTAAATAAGGGGTCTTTAGTGACGGATAAAACTGTTGCTAAAGCCCCATCGTGGTCATAGTGGGCGCTGTCCGCGCGGCTGCTCGCTTTCTCGCGTGCTCAACACACGGTCATGTCCGCTGAATCTCAGTCGTCCGATCGTGAGATCGGACGGCTTAAAGTTGCGCCTTCCTCGCTCCTCAATGCGCGTCCGCCCACGTACAATCTTGCGTGAGGCGCGGGCATGCGATAGCGCGTCGGCGCTATCGAGCGCGTGCGGCTGTTGGATCGCGATCTGACGGTCGATTGAAGGCACACCCCCGCTCCAAATCCCGCTCGCTGCGACTCGAACCCGCGCTAGCGCCTCGCGATAAGGCGCTGAACTGTTGTGCTGTGTCGGCCAAATGGTCGCGCAGACGTTTTCAAGCACGCGCATCCGCAGCCGTTGGATCAAGATCCAACGGCTCAGAAGCGACGCTCTGATTGAAGAACAGAAGGTGCGGCGGTGCTTGAGGGTCGATTGGACGGCTGAGATGGCGCCACATGGTGCCATCTTGGCCATCCATCTTCTGGATGATGTAGATGGTGCCATGGTTGTCGGATTGAGTCGATTTTTGCGTCGATAGGCTGCGATCATCGATTCGAATCCATCCGTGCGGTCGGATTTGTCATTTGAAGTGCGGATTTACACCATCTTGGCCCTTGATCTTCTAGGGTTCCCTGGTCACTATCTGATGCTACAGATGCCTGATTAGGGCGATCTTGGAGTCGTTGAACTCCAATCGTCGCCCTGATCACATCTGTATGGTTGGATCTTCGATCTGAGGCCCCGATAAAAAGTTTGCCCTGTCCAAGCACATAAAAGGAGACAATTAACCTCCATTTTATTCAAACTACTCTAAATGCAAGATGATGCATGTTATGCAATATTTATAGCATGCAATGCAATCTTATGCTTAAGAATATGTATAAATAGACATCTTAAGTAGTGTAAATGTGTTTACATCATACCCCCATGCCTATCTTTTGCTGGTCCCTAGCAAAAACTATATGCTATTTATAAAAGAATTAGGTTGGATTATTTGGGCATGAGTTATTTTCAATCATTAAGAAAATGTCTACTCAGGAACTGAACTTTCAAAAACACAATAGTACCCAGGTATCAGCCAAAATGCAAACTGCCTCAAGCCCTCGCCTTATTCAAAGAAAAATTTCTTTTTCTCTTTTTCCTCTTTTCTAATTTTTTTGAATTTTCAAGTTTTAGGGTTTAAGTGTGGCTTTCTACAGCCATTCAAATCACACAAGATTTGATGAGAACTCTAAGTTCTAAGCATCTTATTATGAATGTGATAGACTCGTTGACCGACAATTAAAACAGACTTCGGATTTCTACACCTCTAGGTGACCTCAAAAAGAATTCTGCTTAAAGGTGTATCTTTACAACCGGTAGCTTTCTCCTTACTTTTGTTTTTTTTACGGGGTCAACACAAGGGTGAATCCAGTGTATATCTCCCCGGTTTATTCTACTTCTCCACTTCTTCCTAAGTGTTTTGAAAATTTTCAGTGCATTTATTAAGCTGGGTTCTGGACAACCGGTCGATGAGCTATTACCACCGATAACTTTCCAGCCATACTCGTGCGGGAAGTGTGGTTTATTTCTTTTTTTCTTTTCTCCTTTTCTTTTTGATTTTTTTTTTTAAAGTAGGTGGCTTCCCTGGTCTAAGATTTACCTAAAGGCAGCAAAAAGAGAAAGGTCCAGTGACTGGGCTCTGGACAACCTACCTATGGGCTGTTACCCATGATAACTTGCTAGTCATATCACCCTAGAAGGTTCATTAGCTACCCAATTTCCGTTAGAATCGTCGAACAATGAGTCAGTACAAAGAAAGTGTGTAGATGCTTAAAACTCAAAAATTTCCTTAAATCAGAGGGTGGGTTGATAAGTCGTGTACTTATCACCTAAACTTATTTATTCCAATTATGATAGAATTAAGATGGCGAGGACTCGAAAGACAAATCCACATTTTAGTGGATGCACGAGCTAATTAAGTTTAAAGACTTGAAGGGTCTTTGTGTTCAGATCCTAATGTAAAATTTCCTAAGATTGAAAAGTCCTAATGTCCAACTAATCCTTTCTAATTTTGATTTTTTTTATGTATAAATAAGAAGAGAAAAATAATTTACATGAATTTCACAAAGATGACCAAATGATTAAAAAATGAATCCACCCCCCATGCTTAGCTGATGCAATGTCTTCATTGAAAAAAAAAAGACATGAAAGAAAGGGTAGAATATGAAAGATGCCACCTGAATATGAAGCTCGTATCAACCTCATGTCATATGTACAATTGCTGAGTTTAATGCCGTCAGCTAGGCGAAGTCCAGCCAAAGAAGTCAGAATGGCTAGATCAACTGTGTCTGAGACGGGTTCTGGAAGAATACGGTCAATAACAGGCTTCAGACGTTGACCGTTGACTTTAAATGTGTTACTTGTCTTTAGGTCAGAAATCTGAACGGCTCCATTTGGAAAAATCTAGTTAATTATGAATGGGTCATTCCATTTAGATCTAAGTTTGCCAGGAAAGAGCTTAAGTTTAGAATCGAATAACTAGACCTTCTGGTTCGGCTCAAAGCTCTTGCAGGAAATCAGTTGATCATGTAGAGCTTTGGTCCGAGCCTTGTAGATCTTGGCATTCTCATAAGCATCATTTCTAAGCTCCTCCAACTCAGATAGTTGGAGTTTCCTAGTCTTCCAAGCTAAATTCAGATCTAAATTGCATTATTTGATCACCCAGAATGCCCTGTGTTCAATCTCTACGGGTAGATGGCATGCCATTCCGTACACCAAACGGAATGAAGACATGTCGATGGGCATTTTATACGCCGTACAGTAGGTCCAAAGAGCGTCCTCAAGCTTTTGAGTCCAATCCTTGCGATCAGGCCTAACCATTTTTTTCAGAATGTTCTTGATCTCTCGATTGGAGATCTCGGCTTGTCCATTCGTCTGGGGATGGTAAGGTGTGGAAATTCGGTGATTAACTCCATATTTGGCCAATAAATTCTAGAATTGGGCATTAGTAAAATGAGTGCCACCATCACTGATGATAGCCCTCGGAATCCCGAACCTATTGAAGATATTTTTCTTGACAAAATCAATGACCACCTTGTGGTCATTGGTTCGGGTGGGAATCGCCTCAATCCATTTGGACACATAATCAACAGCAACAAGAATGTACTGATGTCCAAATGAAGGGATAAAAGGTCCCATGAAATCGATGCCCCAAACATCGAAAATTTCGACAGGAAGAATTGGGTTTAGGGGCATCATGTCTCTCTTAGTTCTGCTCCCAAGTGCCTGACATCGAGAACATGACCTTGAGAAATCTTGGGCATCCTTGAATAAAGACGACCAATAGAAGCCAGATTATAAGATTTTTGCAGCCGTCTTTTTCTCGGAGAAATGTCCACCACACCCAGATGCATGGTAGAACTCGAGTATACTGTTGAATTCATTCTTCGGTATACATCGGCAAATAATCTGATCAGAGCCGATGCGATACAGTTCAGGGTCCTCCCAGAAGTAGTATTTGGCCTCAGATTTGAGTCTATCTCGTTATTGCTTGGTCCAATCCTGGGGGATTTGACCAACGGCCAAATAATTAACAATGTTAGCAAACCATGGGGTGTGGACACCTAAAACTGTAAGAATAGTTTCGTCTGGAAAAGTGTCAGTAATCGGAATGTCCAGACAAGAAGAATCACCTAGGAGTCTCGACAAATGATCCGCTACCACATTTTGTACCCCAATTTTATCCTTGATTTTAAGATCAAATTCTTGAAGAAGAAGAATCCAACGAATAAGCCGGGGTTTAGCATCCTTTTTGGCCAAGAGATGTCTCAAAGCTGAGTGGTCGGTATAGATGATAACATGAGACCCTAAGAGATAAGCCCTGAATTTTTCCACAGGAAACACTACAGCTAGTAATTCCTTTTCAGTAACAGTGTAATTCCTCTGGGTTTCATCTAGAGTTTTACTAGTGTAGTAGATGATAGAGGGCTTTCTATCAATTTTCTGACTCAGGACAGCCCCGACCGCGTAATCAGAACCGTCGGTCATGATCTCAAAAGGGGCTGCCAAATTGGTGGTTGCAAAATTGGAGCACATGTGACTGCCATTTTCAGGAAATCAAATGCCTTTCGGCATGATTCGTCAAAAACAAACGGCGTTTCTTTGACAAGAAGATTGCTCAAAGGACGAGCAACCTTTGAGAAATCCTTGATGAATCTTTGATAAAATCTCACATGGCCAAGAAATGATCGAATTTGTTTAACAGATGTGGGAGGAGGAAGTTTAGCGATAGCATCAACCTTAGCTTTATCCACTTCAATTCCCCGTTCAGAGATTACATGACCCAAAATGATGCCTTCTTGGATCATGAAATGACTCTTTTCCCAGCTAAGGACCAATCGTGTTTTGATACATCGCTTAAGAATCATTTCCAGATTAGCCAAACAAGAGTCAAATGATTCTCCGAAAACAGAGAAATCATCCATGAAGACTTCCATAAACTCTCCCACCATGTCAGAAAATATGGCTAGCATACACCTTTGAAAAGTCGCAGGTGCATTGCATAACCCGAAAGGCATCCTACGAAAAGCAAAGGTTCCGTAGGGACAGGTGAAAGTAGTTTTTTCCTGATCCTCAGGATGGATAGGAACTTGGTTGTATCCCGAGTAGCCATCAAGAGAACAGAAGTACTTCTACCCGACTAATTTTTCCAAGATTTGATCGATGAAGGGCAGGGGAAAATGATCCTTTTTAGTGGCTGGGTTCAGCTTCCTATAATCAATACAAACCTTCCACGAGGAAGCTGAACGAGTTGTGACAGATTCTCCTCTCTCGTTAGTCACAACAGTAATCCCGGCTTTCTTCGGAACAATCTGTACGGGACTTACCCAAGGACTATCAGAGATTGGATAAATAATTCCTGCATCGAGCCACTTTATGATTTCCTTTTTGACCACTTCTCGCATATTTGGATTCAATCTCCTCTGCATCTGGCGAGAAGTGCGGGATCCATCTTCCAAAAATATTCTATGATTACAGTAAGATGGCTCGATCCCCCTGAGGTCATGAATGGTCCAACCAATTGCCTCCTTATGTTCCTTCAGGACCTTGATCAATTTAATCTCTTGCTCCTTTGTCAATTTAGCACTGATAATCATAGGGAGCGTCTTCTGAGGTCCTAAAAATTGATATTTCAAATTCTCAGGCAATGGTTTCAATTCAAGTTGGGGCGGGTTGATGATTGATGGTAGGGTAGATGCTGAAGATTCAACAAGAGGAAGAGGTTGTGAGTGAACAAAATCAATAACCTCTTCCGAAGAGGGTAGGTCAGCCATAGAGGGTTGCGGGTCAAATTCGTCATCCAAAGAGGAACTTTCAATTGAAGAAACCATCAAACAAGTTTCAATGTTATCATTATCCTCATCAAGTTCCTCAATAAATCCACAATCCTCAAATTTGTTGATCACCTTAAAAATATCCAATTTCATTCGTTGGTCCCCAAAGGTGATTTCCATGCTACTGCTTTCACAATTAATGTTGACCTTTGCGGTAGCCAGGAACGGACGCCCCAGAATGATGGGTATGTTCCTCAAATTATCAGGTACATCCATGTCAAGGACAAGGGAATCTACAGGAAAATAAAAATCCTTGACCTTAACTATAACATCTTCAATAACGCCTCGCGTGTTTGTGATCGAGCGGTCCGCTAACTATAGCGTTACTGAAGTTGGCCGAAGTTCACCTAACCCAAACTTCTCATAAAGAGAAGTCGGAATTAGGTTGATGGATGCACCCAGATCCAAAAGTGCTATATCAAATGTATAATCTCCGATGACGTAAGAAATCAACGGTGCACCAGGATCTCTTTTTTTCTGAGGGAGGTAGTGCAGGATAATAGAACTAGCCAGCTTAGAGAGTACCACCTTCCTCTGAATAGATTCTCTCGACTTATGCTTTTGTGTACATAATTCCTTTAAAAATCTTGCGTAAGCCGGTATGTGCTTGATAGCATCAAGGAGCGAGATATTGATCTCAACATTCTTAAATAGATTCAGAAGCTCCTCATTGCTATCAACATACTTCTTCTTCTTTGATTTGGTTAAGTCTTCAGGAAAAGGAACATGAGTCAGATCTTTGGAATCAGGTTCCTGAGCCTTGATTTCTCCTTTAGGATTCTCCTCTCTCTCCTCAGGTTCTTCAGGATTCAAAAGATCAGAATAGTGTGGTTGTGGATTTTGAGTCTTCTTACCACTCCTTAAAGTGACAGAATTTGCAGATGCATAAGAATTTGGGTCTTGGGGAGGATTAGGAAGGATTGAAGGGGCTTGATTAACCATGAATTGTTGATTTGCAGAAGAAGAAGACGAGGAACCATGCTTAACCACCTGAGCATGTGGGTGTGGGTCTCTCTGATTTCCATACCCATGGGCTTGGTTGCCCGAATTCATAATATTTCGCGGGTTGGGTACGGGTTGGGATGGTAGAGATCCGGGTTGAGGAGAGTTAGCAATGAGCCCGGACTGCAAGTTGTCCAGCGAGTTTTTCATTTGCTTCATGAGCTGGAGCATGGATCCTTGCACTCTACCATTTGACGGTTCAAATCAGCCTACCCTGTGGGTTGACGGGCATTCCAAGTTGGCTGATTGACCTGATTCGGAGGCAACTGAGTATATACTTGACCCTGACCCATTGGTCATTGCGGAGCATAGTTGCCGGGTTGGAATTGGGTCTGTTGCCCTGGATTTTTCCAAGAGAAGTTAGGGTGGTTTCTCCAACCTGGATTATATTCATTAGAGTAGGGGTTGGATCTAACATTCTCTTGTATAGCATAGACATCCTCATAAGGTGAGGATGGAGAGAAAGAAAGAGAAGGATCAGAAAAACTGGGATCAAAGGCTCCAGTTTGGAACCCGTGAGGTTCCGAAAAATGCTGACTCACAGGTTGAGCCGCATCGAGTTGATTCACGAACTCCCGTCCAAAAGGAGCTCGTGAGGAATGGAATCCCGAATTTTGGGATTGAGTGGATCGAGAGTTGTTCATAGAATTGCCAACCATCCACTCTTCCATTCTCTTAGCAACCAAGTCCACCTTATCAAGTTTGTTACAAATCAATTCCATATCAAATGAATGAGAGTCATGGACTTCATTGACATTTGATCTAGGCTGCTGGGACCGGTTAAATGTATTCATGGAGGCATGATTGATTGAATTCTCACTCATTTTCTCAAATAAATCATGTGCACTATCTACATCTTTATTGAGGAAATTACCTCCGCAAGAAGCATCCACATGATTTCTGAGTTGCTCAGTCAACCCATGATAGAAGATATGCACAAGTTGCCATTTCGGCACCTCGTGGTATGGACACCTCCGCAATAAGTCCTGGAATCGCTCCCAGGCCACATGAAACTACTCCCCCGGCCGCTGGGTAAAGGTAGTGATTACCCGTCTCAAAGCATTGGTACATCCGACTGGGAAGAATTTCTTCAGAAAGGCCGATTTCAACTCATTCTAAGTTGTAAGTGGTCTTCCTATTGTCCTATACCAATGCGCAGCCTTATCCCTAAGAGAGTGGGGGAAGAGCCTCATGATCATTTGCTCCTCGTTTACGTTTCATGCCTTGGTGGTCTAGACCAAAGTGGTCAAGTCCTCCAAGTGCTGAAACGGATTTTCGGAGACAAGCTCATGATAATGTTTAATTAGGCTTAACACCTGGGGCTTGATTTCTATGTCACCGGCTGGAATCTGGACACCGGGACATTCCCCTTAATTTGAAGGATCATAAAAATCCTTCAAGGGCTGAGCACCCTGTATTCTCTGGAACCATTCCTGCATTCTCTGCATTTGTTCCAGCTGCCTTTGAAATTCTTCCTGTGGATTTCCAAGCAGAGGAGGCTATTGGTCGGTCATGGGATCAATTTGACCAAAATCCAACTTGCGCCTCCTAGAATGTTCTAATGGTCCTTCCAATCGGGGATTCAATGACCATCTTCTCAGCATAAACTAGGGGAAGTTCGGAAGGACTGGGGATAGGGACCTTGTAGCACAACAAAATAAGGCTGTCCTTAAGTGGGGTAGCCTAAGGATCTACTAACTCCCAAAACCTACCTTAAGACTGTAAATGATTTACTCTACTTGCATCTGTTTAATCCAACCAGTTGGAAGGAGGGATTGGGGAGAAGGTTCTTCCTTTGGCTTTCGCCTCCGGTTCCTAGTGTACCCCCTAGCCGCAGTCATTTGACGCTACTCCCCTAGCTAGACATCAGATTAATCAGTACAAGTCGATTAATCAAAGACAATCTTAGACTAGGCCCTGAAGAGCGAATCAGATCTTAAGGCCAACATCTACTCAATTTTATTAAGCCCTGGGATTGTGGTGCTTATGGAATGTGATGGGCCCTTAAAATGGGTTGTGCCCTTAATGATTGATTGAGATTTGTGTAAGTGCGTGCACAACCAGGATTTTCAAGCAAGATTATTTGTGATGCGTGGATTTTAATGTTCAAATCTTGCTTAAGTAGCTTTTAGAGTTTCAAATTAGGTAAATTGCAATCAAGTTTTTAGGCAAACCAAGTTGTAAAACACGGGTGAAGATTGTTTTCCTTTAAAACCAGAAAGAAAGTGGAGTGTCTGGAATAGACCTAGATTGAAAACCCTAAGGAGGAGCTACTTGATGAGTTGATTTTAAGTAGAGTGGTGCGGCCCAAACAACTCAAACAATTGACCACAAATGCACAACTAAGTTAGGCACTCAAAGATGGTTAACTTAGAATGATTTCTACTCTTTTATGTGTTGCTTTGTGTGTATCGGTTCCACAGATCAGAACCCGGTTGAGTAGAAACAAATCAATTTGATTAAGTGCCTTGAATGTAGGTGTATGTTGTGTGTTTGTTGAAAATTACTCCACAAGATTATCTTTTTGCTGTTTTTTTTTATAAATGAGGGTGGAATGAATGTGAGTGAGAATCCAAACAACTAAATTATTCCTAGGATTTATGCAAACACCTAGGTTAATTGGAGTTTGGATTTAATGTGGCGAATGAAATCTATGGAGGGGGGAAGAATGGGGAGCACTTACAGTTGTCTTCAACTGCACTTTACTCCAATCTACCTCTTGATGATTCCCTGATGGAGGTCTCTGCAAAACAATAGACACAAGAGAAAGCAAGTTAGAAAATAATAAAGTGTAAGAAATGTGAAAAGAAGATCGAAAATCGTTGCCTCCCCGGTAACGGCACCAAAATGTTGGACGTATGAATTGCTATGCTAACGTGTTTGGTTTAAAACCTTGTCGTTGTAGCTTGAAAGCGAAGAACTCGTGTTCAACAAATAAAATTTATACCGAAATTAAAATTCCGGGTCGAACACAGGGAGGCTACGTCGATCTATATTCGCAATTATATTTTTTAGAATTTTTCTTGAAAAGCGAGACGATGTAATTACAATGAAGCTATTACAATAATCAGACTAAAAGGGAGAGAGAGAGAACATGCATTCAATATTTCAAAATGTTTATACAATAAAACCAAATAAGAATTACACTAGAAAGTGGGAAATCAGCTACGCTAGAAAGCTGTAAAGAAGAATGGGAGAGCGAAGTTATCCTCCTCGACGATCACTTGGAGGACGAGCTGGACGGGATGACGCCTGGACGAAGGAGGACGGAGCAGGATGAAGCAGAAGAACGGGAATGAGACAGCACGTCGTCGTCGTTGCGGGATCCACTTCTGAATGGGGATGAAAATTTTGACTTTATCTCGCGAGGAGCATCCCGGTGTGGGACAAGCTTCTCTTGAGCTTTGGAAAGGTAGAGAGGAGAAGGAAGGGATGAGAATTTCGTGTGGAGGTGGTCTCAAAACATTAAATAAGGGGTCTTTAGTGACGGATAAACCGTTGCTAAGGCCCCATCGTGGGCGTAGTGGGCGCTGCCCGCGCGGCTACTCGCTTTCTCGCGCGCTCAACGCATGCTCACATTCGCTGAATCTCAGCCGTCCGATAGCGAGATCGGATGACTTAAAGTTGCGCCTTCCCCACTCAACGTGCTCCTACCTGCGTACAATCCTACGTGAGGCGCGGGCGTGCGATAGCGCGTTGGCGCTATTGAGCGCGCGTGGCCATTGGATCGCGATCTGACGGTTGATTGAAGGTGCGCCCTCGCTCCAAATCCTGCTCGCTGCAACTCGAACCCGCGCCAGCGCCTCGCGATAAGGCGCTGAACCGCTACGCTGTGTCGTCCAAATGGTCGTGCGAACGTTTTCAAGCGCGCGCATCCACAGCCGTTGGATCAAGATCCAACGGCTCAGAAGCGGCGCTTTGATTGAAGAAGAGAAGGTGCGGTGGTGCTTGAGGGTCGGTTGGACGGCTGAGATGGCGCCACGTGGTGCCATCTTGGCTGTCCATCTTCTGGATGATGTAGATGGTGCCACGGTTGTCGGATTGAGTTGATTTTCATGCTGTTAGGCTGCGATCGTCGATCCGAATCTATCCGTGCAGTCGGATTTGTCATTTGAAGTACGGATTTACACCATCTTAGCCCTTGATCTTCTAGGGTTCCCTGGTCACTATCTGATGCTACAGATGCCTGATTAGGGTGATCTTGGAGTCGTTGAACTCCAATCGTTGCCCTGATCAAATCTGTATGGTTGGATCTTCGATCCGAGGCCCCGATAAAAAGTTTGCCCTGTCCAAGCACATAAAAGGAGACAATTAACCTCCATTTTATTCAAACTACTCTAGATGCAAGATGATGCATGTTATGCAATATTGATAGCATGCAATGCAATCCTATGCTTAAGAACATGCATAAATAGACATCTTAAGTAGTGTAAATGTGTTTGCATCAATGCTGCAGACAGGTAATTTGCCAGCAGACAGGTAACCCAATGCTGACATGGAAAGAACATCATGCTATTTAAAACTGGAACCACTTATCTAGGATTTTTCGCTCAAAGACAGTGACCGAAAACACACATCCTTGATATGAGAAAGCAACGTAGATGTCCAACAAGTAGATGTGCATAGAGAAAGAATTCACTAATCATTCAACAAACAAACTTAGATAAACAGTTACTAACTAAGCATTCACAAGTGCTTTTAAAAGAATAGAAAGTCCTACACAAATTACACTAACATAAAGAAAATAGACAACCAAGAGAAACTAACACAAAAACAACAAAAATCAAGATTGAAAGATGTTGTGATAGTAACATGAAGCAGATTACTTTTAAAAATATATTGGTGCTGCTAGGACAAACAACAGGCTATTGCAATCCTCTCAACCCACATTGGCCAGTTCCATGGGAAAGCCATATAGGCCTTTCTCATTTTGTACTGAACGGCATATGTGCATTCGTTGACTGCCCTTTGAAAAATCTGCAGAATGAATTGAAAGAAGATGCACTTTCAAAGGAGCCTTGGCTGACCACATCAGCTGACACTCTTGAAGAAGGTCTTCATCCCTGTCTATCAGATGGGGCTGCAAGCCTTCATAAGCCTTTCTCAAGACCTCCTCTCACTGCCAATAGCATTTTTGTAAGGTTTATCATTTGAAAATCTGCTTCTTTTTCTTATTTCAAAAAATACACTACTATTAGGAAACATATGGTTTACTCGACATGAAAAAACTTTGTAGCCTAGGAATCAAAGGAAAGTAACGCAGTACCTTCCTTGATCGTTTCTTCCCTTGTATATTTGAATTGGTATTTTCTTCATATCTTCCTTCTCCATATTGCAGACAACGATTCAAGTATGCATTTTCTTTAGTGTATAGCATACAATCATTCTTACAAGCATCAATCTTTTCACACTTTAAGCCAAGTACATGAAGCTGTTTCTTCGCATCATACCATGACTGAGGAAAATCTTGGGGATTATTTAACAACTCTTCTATGAATTTAAGGACATTAGATATTAACTTAGATGTTGCCTTATTTATAACTTTAATTTGAAACATTCTCAAAAGAAATGACAACCTTGACGTGGAATTAATTCCAGGAGCAATGGGTTCCTCTACTACCTTTAGTGCATCATAAAAATGATTATAATCTCCAAACATATTATCATTATCTATATTATCAGCATTTGCAGCCCTCATCTCTTCTAACATCTCTGCAACATTATCACCTCCAATATCTTCAATGCGATTCTCAACATCATTATCAATAGAAGGATAGGTGATTTCTTTTCCATGTGAGGTCCAAACTGTGTAGTGAGGCCACCAACCGATACAAATTAGATGCTCAAATACTGTGTTACGATCATGCATAAATCCATTTAAACAACTTTTACATGGATAACAAATTCTCTCATAAAAGTCTCCTCTTCTATATTGCTTCCTATCTTCATAGAATGCCCAGTCTAAGAATGAAATCACTCCGCTCTTATATCGAAAATAATCAGAAATCCTCAAACCAATCTAAAACTTATCAATGGAAACCTATAATCAAATAAACCTACAAATAATGAAAGTAAGTTACATAAAGAAACATCAGATATTTGTACATTTTAGTTATTATTTTCACTTGATAGCTCATCCTTGAAGATTTGATCACAACATTACTTATTACATGCAACTTGTGCCTGGAGAAATTTCGACAACATCTCCCTACACTTCTCCAGTATACCCCCAAGACTAACCTCAACTAGATTCCTTTAACACCCAATTTAAGGTGCTTAAGAAACCTAGGTAAGTTTAGTTAGTATACCAGAGAAGAGCACAAAGATGTGACCGAGATTTCTCTAAACATAGATTACATGTAACAAGTAACACTTAAGTTGTGATCAAATCTTTAAGAACCCTCCTTAGTTCAGAACTTTACCGAACTAAGGACAATCAAGACTTATGGCATATTGTAAAGACAACACATCATACATGTATGTCAGATATGCATACATTAATGCATTGTTCATATGACATGATCATAAGTCTTGAATGAGCAGATATATTAATACAATTTTACTTACCCTTTCAACTTGTACCCTAAGGGTTATATTTTTTATTGTTTGTCATCGAATGCATTTAAGATTGTGTAAGTGTGGATATTTACAAATTGCATAAATACTAACAAAGAAAATAACAGTAATAACATGAGTCAGATATTGTGTTATAAAAATTCACAAAATCCATAATCATAACAACTGCAATCCATAAAATCCTTCTCCCACATAAAAAAAAGACTTTTTCAGAAATCCCCATAAAAGTGTTAACTTATAATTATGTCGATTTTCAAGTTGCTAGGTATTAGGTGCTTAACAACAAACAAGATAGTTATAGTTCCTAATGCTTCACTAATCAAGGAATAATGTTGACCATCTTTAGAAATTTTTGTAAAGAATAGCGACAATTATTAGCTAGCTACTACCAAGAATGGAATAAAAATGCATGAATACACAAACATGTATGAATCCCACACCCTTATAGAGAAATGAATCGCTGGTTTACAAACTTGTAAAGATATTGAACACACTAACCGCAACAACCTATCAGTCTTGGTGCATTAAAGTTGAGTTTTGTCACTCAAGGGGTTAAAGGACTTGTAAATGTAACAAACGATATATTATCTCTAATACATGTCTCTGAAGAATAGGATTACAGTAACGTGTCTTTTGATATGCATATACATTTGAAGGTATATGTCTTTTGTAATGTCTCCATATGCATATATGTAATTATCTTTGATGAAGATAATAGCATTTAGATTGAAAACTTGGTGGAGGAAATGATATATTACAATATAAAAGTTAGGTGGTCATTTTTTAGTCAATTTTAAAGATCACTATAACCAAGTCTAGCATGTTTACAACTTTCATATATCAAAATTAGTAAAATATTTTAATTCTCTTTGCCATTAATAATGACTAAATGACTCCTAGGTAGATATCACTCATCACTACTATTTCCATTGCCAAGGATGTACATGAATCAAGAAGAATCTTTGAGTCTATGACCCCATACTATTTAAGGCTATCTTGTGGGATTTGAATTATTGTTAGGGATTGAATTATATTGTCAAATGAACTCACTCATAAATAAGCCCTTATTTATAACTTAGAACCTTGGGCCCACCACTACTTCGTGATGGTGAGAGCAAAGTAAGGGGAAAAATTACCATCTTGTCTCTCGAATGCACTGATGGAAACCCAAGTCCCTTTTACTAAAGTTAGGAATTCCCATTGGTTGACCTTTGATGTCAAGGGCAATTAAGAATATCTTGTTAGTCAATTTGAAGTAGATTCGGTCAAGATCTGCTTGTTAAAATGATGATTTATATGGATTCTTATTTAGAATAATATGGCAATTGGACCTAAATTAAAACATCAAAGATTGCTTAACCCTCTGATGCATAACACCTCCCATGCCAGCTTGCCCATCCACGTTGAGCCACCAGTTTGCCTAACTCAACCTATCCTATTCAGCCTAGATAATGCTGCTCCTCTCTTCCACCCTTTCTTCCCGACAGTTACGATTCTATAGGGTTAATATAAATGTAGCAATAACATCTATAAACTTTCAAAAGTTCATGATTGACATTAGGGAAAGAAAATCGGTTGTTTTGTTTTAATTGACCAAAAAATTCAATCAAATCAAGAAGTATTTGAATTGTATCAAATGATAGGATAAGTTTTTGAGAATATTGGACACTTGGCTCATATTACGTGAACTTCAAGGCAAATTGTATTCCTCCCTTATAGGTAAGACCAATTTTTCATTTGCATCCAAGACATGATTGCAAGATAGCTACCCTTTACCCCTCTTAGCCTTAGACCAATGTTCTTTCTGCTTTCCCATGAAGTAAAATGAAATGATTGATCTTCACAGAGAAAAGAACCCAATAAACATAATATAAATGCCATTGTTTAGACTCTGTAAATCAAATAGCTTAAAGAGTAAAAATACAAGGTCCGACTCAGGGTTTGTACTTGAAGTCAATTCCCTTCTCATTTTTTTGCTTTTCATCAGTATCGAACCCTTGAAAGATCGATCATACCACCACGAAATATGAATATTTCGATGCCCCTTGTAGAAAGGTCAATACCACATAATCTAGAAATATTACCATTCACAAAAAAAATAGCCCTCAGTGAAGCTGCACTGGTGACTTTATTAATGGAGATAAAAATCATACGTAGATCTTAAAGAAGAGTGACAGATCCTTGTATTACCATCCATTTCTTCCCAAAATTAATAAATCTTAAAAAATTAAACATCACCGTAGCTTATTATGCTATTAGTGGTCTACGAGGTTAAGGTTAAGGCTGGGAGTTCTGAAATGAAATTGTGTTTGATTGAACTCCATGTGGGCTTTGAGCTTAGCGTAAGGTCAGACTTGACATTTAGTGTTAGAACTTATAACTTTTGAGTTCAAAGCATGTGAAAAGGAAATATTAGTAGTGTTACGACCCGGTTCCTGGATCCCTACAGGACCCGAGATCGGCTCACCTCGACTAATCCCAAGACTGAGTCGTCCAACGAGAAATAAACAAAAGCAGGAAAATAAACCATATTCACACATGCAATATAGCTAAGTAGGAGAAAAGAATGAAGCAGTAAAGAAAAATAGAACAATGGTCTCAAAATAGTATATGCCACTACGACAACAATAGAAAATAGAAAGTAACGAGAACGGTAATTTTAAAGTCCAGTACTCACAACTACAATAGAAACAAGAGAGCTGGAAAGAAAACTACTACGACTGGGCTCAGTTGGGCCTAGCTCCCTCTGCAACCGGACAACTCCTGGTCCTGAATAGGGTTACGAAAAGTCGGAGTCAGCGAATGCTGAGTATAGTGTTTACATTATTTATGAGTAGGTAAAGTAAAAACAACAAGCATGTTTTATTCTCTTTTCTATTTATCTCATTAAAGTATTTCTGGTTTATCTATTTCACAAAGTATCCAAGTATTTCTTGATCTTGCATGTTCCTTGTGGGAACGATCTTGATTGCAGTCTTTTTTGTGGAGTAGAAGGTACACGTGGTGCTCTCCTGGCCAGGAGAGTCCCCCGCGGTAGTCCTACACCCAGTCAACCACCCCAAGGTCACTGTCGAGACGTAATGGTGACTACGGCACGTGTGATAAGCGTACGGGTAGCTACCCCGCACTGACACGCGGTTAGTTGTTTCGGTTAGTGGGTACGTTCAAAGTACAGCATGGAACAGTATAGGGCCTTGTCCTCTCAGAACAGGGGTCTCGCCCCTCAGAATCAAATAGGGGTCTCGCTCCTCCACAGTTCGCGTACCCTCGTGCGACTACCCCAGTTTGCTTAGTAGGCCTAACAAAGTCGGTGTAAGGTGGCTAGCTTAACCCCAGGCCCCGTGGGGTGGCTAGCTCCCTCCCTACACTAGTAGCATGCCTCGGTACCACGTACGCGAGGGCAAATAGGAGTCGGTGTAGAGTGACCAATCCTAACCCCGGGTCTCAACCCAAGGGCAGTTAGCTCTGCTCTACACTAAAAGGGACAGTGGCTCTCCTTGGTACCGTGTACACAAGGGCCAGCTCACTTCCCGTCTACATTCCAGATTCCTTTCATACACAGGCGTTCTTCTCCTAATTCCCCGTAGGGTTCATGCTCATTATTCATCTCATTTATCCACATTCACTCTCATGTTTCATAACTCGTTCCTCATCCATATATAGGCAGCTCATGTTTTCAAAATTTAATTCTCAATCATTTACATGCAACTTGTGGTTTCATCATTCACTTTCTCATTTACATACAGGCAACTCGTATTCTAACATGCATCTCATAATTCATTTACATACAGGCAACTTGTATTTTAATATGCATCTCATAATTACACCAATACCATTTGCTAGCAATTTATTTTAAACATGCATCAAGTAAACAATACAGCTCAAAACAGGCTCATACATTTTTACCCTAGGGTTCATTTCACATCCTAGAGTTCGATCCGATTATTCTAAACAAGTACATTCTTATTTAAATATTAACAACTGAATTAAACCACTCTACCATGTATTACGGGAGGAATGGGGGCCTGTGTCACAGATCTCGTTGTCTCCGCGGGCTCCGAACACACCACTAGCTGGTAACTTGTACCAATGACTAATTTACACTAGACGAGGTCAAAACAGTAGATACTCAACACGAACGCGTAGAGAAACTCGAGTGGAACACAGCGGTACTTCGTTTGCGGAAATCCGATTCCGTTTGGGCCCTAAACGGGCCAAAAATGCGGTTACTGACCAAAATCAAACGTCTGGGACTAGTCCCAGACGTCTTAAAAGATGTCAGAACTCACCTTGCACTTCCTGCGGCTGCTTCAGATGTCTAAACTCTCTCTACGACCGTTTGGGGGTAGCTCCAGGCATTGGACAAGGCCTCCGGTCGTCTGGAAGTAACTTCGGACGTTTGGCGACGTGATCAGACGTCCAAAAGTACTTGGGAAAGCACACCGCATGCCTTCCCAAAGCCTTCACCTACGTACGAAAATGCAGGCACAACTTCAGCCCGACATTTCCTGTGCTACAACCTGCATGGCGAAAGGTAGCACAGGAAGATACGTACCTCACGATATCTTATGCTTTCAGATGTTCGGCTTCAGCTCCAGACGTCTGATACTGGAAACGTCCAGTAGCGAAACTCCTCCGCGCAGCTCACCCCAGTCTCGCCTTCTCCCGCAGCAACAGCTCTAGCAGCTGCAGGAGCTTGAGAAGCTCCCCGTCGGCGTCCTCTCTTCCACAAACTCCTCCTCGAGCTCCACCGAGCTCCCACAGCCGTCGTCCTCCTCCCTCACTCTCACTCCCTCGCACTCTCTCTCTCTCTCTCGCTCTTCCCCATTCTCCCTCACCGATGTCCTCTCCTTCCTCGCCGCGGTTGCAGCAGAGACGGGAGGCTGGAGGGCATGACCATTGCAAGGAGAAGGTGGAGGTGGTGGTGGCTTGAGTGGTGGGTGGTGAGAAGAAGAGATGGGGGATTTAAATAGAGTGGGTGCTAGAGTTTAGGGGTGGGGTGCAGAGGAGAGAGAAGCCTCTGTGCGTCGCCTGCGTGCAGAGTTCAAAGGGACGTACGGAATTTCCCACTTTCAGATGTCCAGGCATGTGTCCAGACATCTGGACAACCGTCTGACTGAAACTCCAGATGTCTTATCCGACTAAAAAGGCAACGGGTCATTTCAAGCAGTGTCAATCTCTTTTACACAAATTGATTCTCTCATTGTCAAGAGTGCAGATAGATGCATTGCTTGCATGATAAAGGGACTTACCCAAAGTGTACAATTTATTTCTTTCAATGGAAAATCAAATTGACAGTAACTTTTAACAATGTCTTTTTTATAAAAAAATATCAACAATTACCTGTGTGTAACACTCACAAGTAATATTGCATTGTTGACATAATGGGCATTTAGCTTTCTAGTAGCAAATGCAACTGTAGCAAAAGTGCAAACTTATAAGGGGTTTCAACTATAGAGATATTTTTTTCTATGGATAATTACCCATCCAATTTCCAGTGGAGATTTCAGATAAAAACCCATACAAAAATGCTGGCAGATAATGATTTCCATTCTAGTGAAATTCAATTGATTAGTGTGTAGGAGGAGGATTGTTGGGGGTGTCTTGGCCGGGACAGATGGGCAAGATTACACATAAGGGTGTACAACATTCTTCTTTGTTATGGAAGCACACCTTGGCACCTATTCAATTGATTACAAAGAAATGGCTTCTCTACTTAGATATCCTTGCAACCTAATCCTATTTGGGTCTTGACATGCTAGTTTCCATCATTTCAAATGAACAATGCTTGAAAAGAGAGTTGAGCAGAATGAAGCTTTTTGATGTGGATGTTTTTGTTCTGACTAGCTTTTTCAATCTGTATTACTCCGGGGTTTGGGAAATTGGCAAGTTTGAGATATTGAGAGGAGATATATGTGGTCTTATAGAGTCAAAGTTAAACCAAAAAAACTCTCTTAATTAGATATCTTGAGCCCTTACAGTTTGCTCAACACCATCCTGATTATGCCAGAGCTTAATTATGTCTAAATTTATTGAACGAACATAAGAACTAGGCAAATGCTTCCTTTTTTTGCTTTGCTGATTCAGTTGTCTGATGATTTAGGAGTCAGAAAGAATTCTATTCATTCTATGATCAATACTTTGAGAACAGAGAAAACATGTATGAACTTTCTTCACTCTGATTATAAAGGATTATGCTTACCATCTAGCCATGCCATTTTGACATGGAAAGTGCCTTTTCTATTATACATGTTTATGAGATTTGTCCATTTAAAGAAGCTTCTTAGATTGAAGGATACAGGACAATGCGGCTAGGGTATGTTCTTTGATCTTGCTTATTAATAATGTAGAATCTTGCAATCTTGACACTATTATAATCTTAAAGCTTCCTAGATGGATGTTGTCTATGACCAAAAGAAGCATCCTAGTTTCAAAACTTGTTGGCATACCATCAAACATGTAAAGACCCATCCTGTTTTTAGCCTTTTAAGACGTCTGGAGTGTCAGTCAGACGTCTGTCTAGAAGTCTGGACCCTTTCCCAAACGTCTGGAAATTAAATTTTTGTACGCCTTTTGCATTCTACGTGCAGGCGGCGCGCAGAACTCCTCTCTCTCTCTCTCTCTCTTTTTCCTCCTCCCTCCATCCTGCAGAACCCTAGCCTGACCTTATAAAAGGCCACCCCTTCCTCTCCTCTCCACTCCACCACTACCACCACACCCCTCACTCCATTGTCGTGAGCAAGGGCACGCGATAGAGAGCGTGAGAGCGAGGAGGAGGGTGTGTGAGAAGGAGGAGAAGGCCGAGGTTGAGAGCTTCATGGAAGCTCGCACGGCCACTGCGACACATATGGGAGGAGGAGGGCGTTGGAGCGTTGTCCTCGACCATCTGCAGCAGCTGGAGTTGCGGTGGAGCGAGGGGGGACGCGGCGGAGCGCGGTGAGAAGCGCAAGAGCGCAGTTTGATATTGGAAATTTTCCAGTATCAGATGTCTAGAGTGTCTTCTGGACGACCGGCTGGGCGTCTGGCGTCAACACCAGATGTCTGAAAGCATCTGTATTGCGAAGGTACGTCTTCTTCACGGTTATGGTTATGCAAGCTGCATCACAGGTGATTTGTTTGGGCTAAAGTGGGTTGCTGATTTGTCGTGCGCAGGAGCAGCCTTGGAAAGGTGCGTGGAATGGCGCGCGGAACACCATTCCACGCACTTTCGGACGTCTGGATAGCTTATCAGACGACTGGGGGCGTTTCCAGATGACCGGAGGACTGGTCAGACGTCTGGAACTATTTTCAGACGGTCGTGGGGGAGTCTTGGACATCTGAGGTTACTGCAGGAGCTTGATGTGAGTCTCTGTGACTTTTAAGATGTCTGGACTTGTTTTCAGACATCTGATTTGGGTCTGCAGACACATTTTTGGCCCGTTTGGGGTCCGATCGGGATCCGTTTTACGTAAAAAAAGTATCTGTGGTTTCCTTGTGAGTTCCTCTACGTATTAGAAACCTTTATACACTATTCTGAACCTTCCATTGTGATGTGTTCCTTGGTATAGGACTTTGATCTGCTGTGTGTCGGGGGCTCGTAGAGGCGCCTGGGTTTGTGGTTCGAGCCCCCAGTACTCCCGGATTGTCTGGTAGAGTGGTCCACCCCTGTTATACTTATTAAATATGAATGTATCTATGAAAATTAGACAACTGGAAACCTATGATGTGGCATGAATTTTAGGGAGAAATGGTTGAACTAATTATTTTGCGTAATTGAAATTGTATATATATGAATGAGGTAAATTGTTAGCCACTACCTGTAAATAAATACGAGTTGCCTGTTAGAATATGAGCTGCCTAGGATAACTAACAGTTACCTATGATATCACTTGTTGCGTGTATTAAATTGTGGAAATATGAACTGCCTGTGTATAAACGAGAACTGAATGGTGAACGATGAAACCTGAATTGGGATAATATGGTGAACATGAGCATGAACCCTACGGGGAGTTGGGAGTAGAGCTCCTGTGGTTAGATGGAAAAGTTTGGAATGTGGACGGGAAGTGTGCTGGCCCTTGAGTACGTGGTACCAAGGAGAGCGACTGTCCCCTTTTAGTGTAGAGCGGAGCTAGCTACCTTTGGGTTGGGACCTGGTGTTAGGATTGGCCACTCTACACCGACTTCTGTTGGCCCTCGCGTACATAGTACCGAGGCGAGCTACTAGGTAGGGAGGGAGCTAGTCACCCCACGGGGCTTGGGGTTCAGCTAGCCACCCTACACTGACTTGTTAGGCCCTCTGGGCAAACCGGGGTAGTCAGACGAGGGTGCATGGACTGTGGAAGGGCAAGCCCCCTGTTTGGTTCTGAGGGGCTAGACCCCTATTTTTGAGAGGGCTAGGCCCTATACTGTTCAGTGCTATACTTTGAGCGTACCCGCTAGTGGAAACAACTGACCGCGTGCTTGTGCGGGGTAGCTACCCGTGCACTTATCGCGCGTGTCGTAGTCACCGCTACATCTGTCAGTGACCTCGAGGTGGTTGACTGGGCATAGGACTATCACAGGGGACTCTCCCGGCCAGGAGAGCACCATGTGTACCTTCTACTCTTCAGAAAAGACTGCAATCAAGATCGTTCCCACGAGGAACATGCAAGATCAAGAAAGAAATCTGAATGTTCACCAAATGGGGTGAAAAGGAATTACTTGTAAAATAAAATAACTCAAAAAGATAAATATCTCTGCTACTTTTACTGCTTTAGATAATATGGTTACCACTCTACTCAGCGTTCGTTGACTCCATTTTTTTCATAACACTGTTCAGGTCCAGGAGTTGAGCAGCCCGAGCTACCAGCTGCGGAGGTTACTGGGCCTAGTTGAGCCCAGCTGTAGTTTCAGTACTTTTTTGTTGTACTCTCTTTACTACTATAGTGAGTTTCAGGCTTTTTGCCACTGTTCTTGTTACTATTGCTTTCATTCCGTTTTTCCCATTGTTGTGGTGGTATGTACTGAACTAGTAGCTTTTACTTTCCTTTACTGCTTAGTTACATTGCATATGTGAATGTGGTTTACTTTCCTGCTTTTTGGTTATTTCTTGTTGGACGAATGGGTCTTGGGATTAGTCGAGGCAAGTCGGTCTTGGGTCCTGTAGGGATTCGGGAACTGGTCGTAACAACATGGTATCAAAGCAAGGTCGTCCCGAGAAATGAACCAGCTAGCTTGAGAATAACCATTCACGTGCATGTAACTAGGGTAACCACCACAACGTATCTCTTGACATCTGTTCTGAGTCCCTTTTTGTAGAAGTTTGATAGAGTTGACCACTTTTGTTCTATCTTCTGCGTCTCCTTGCAGGAGATGCCTCGTCGAGGAGTTCTCAAGGCAGGCCGCGGATGCGGCCGTGGATGAAGTCGGAGGGGTAGACGTACCGGGCTTGAGGTGCCAGTTGACCTGCCACTCCTCTCGGGCATTCAGGCCTAGGACCTCGCCCAGCTGATTAGAGACATAGTGCGAGAGGAGCTCCACCAGCCTCCACGGGCACCTCTCCTTGAGGACGTGGAGGGGGAGTCCTTGGTGGGACTGAGAGACCGCCGCAGTGCCGATGAGTAGGAGGGGGAGGGGGTGATCCTCCACCGCCCTCACCACACTCTGACACTTCCGAGCACGAGCCCTCCTTGCCTGGAGGCATGCCCATTCCCCCACTGCAGCTGCACCACGAGCTTTTCGGATAGTTCCAGAAGTTGAAGCCCCCCTCCTTCAGGGGGGATGAGGATTCGTCTGAGGTAGAGGACTGGCTAGAGCAGATAGAGAAGGTGTTTGACACCCTTTGCACCCCTGTGGAGTGCCGCATGGCCTTTGCCATGTACCAGCTAGAGAATGCGGCACACAGGTGGTGGAGGGCAGTCAGAGGCTAGGAGAGGGGAGAGCCGACGTGGGACCAGTTCGTGACCCTCCTCTGCGAGTAGTACTTCTCGCAGACTTGGCAGGACCAGAGGAGGCGGGAGTTCCACACTCTCTGCCAGGGGATGATGACTGTTAGCGCGTATCGCACGCACTTTTTGGAGCTGTCATGCTTTGCTTCAACAGCCGTAGCTACAGAGGAGGAGCACCTGTGGAGGTTCACTGAGGGGCTCCGACCTGCTATTCGGGGGTATGTCAAACCCTTGAACCTGCCCACCTTCTCGAGAGTGGTGGAGGTAGCCATGACGTACGAGGAGATCAAGCCGGTTGCGCGAGACACTAATAGCGGACGGAAGAGGCCCTACCGGCTAGAGTACTCTCAGGGTTGTCAAGAGAGGAGGCACGCGGCACCTGCAGGAGAGCCATCTTGTTTTGTGTGGCCGTCAGTGGCTTTTGGGGGCCCCAGACAGCGGCCAGCTGCCAGCACTGGACCCCTACCTAGCCGTTAGCAGGGACCTACCAAGGGAGGGAGTTGAGTTCCCCTCTGCTACTAGTGTGGCCAGCCGGGCCACATCAGGAGGGACTGCCCATCTAGGGCTGGAGCACAGCAGATGCTCCTCGCACTGAGCGCTGGAGGCCGAGCTGGTGGTCGTGGTCCCCAGGCACGTGGGGGAGGGCAGCAGTCACGAGGAGGGTACCGACCAGCAGCTGCTCGCCCGACCTAGAGTGTGGCTGCTTCTTCTGCACCGAGGGCTGAGGGGCGTATCAACGCCTTGACACACGGAGACGCCAGGGCTTTTGGTTCAGTGGTGGCAGGTATGGTTACCGTTTCCGGCAGATTAATTTACGTGCTTGTTGATTCCAGCGCCACACACTCTTTTGTTGTTGCGAGTTTTGCTGTCAGTTTGGGACAGGATAGTGTGTTAGAGGATTCGTTTGTGATCAGAGGCCAAGGTGGCCAGTTGTTTGTAGCTGAGGAGGTCTACACGGACTGTGAAGTCAGTATAGGGGGACAATGCCTCCCCGTTGACCTAATTGTGATATCGATGGAGGATTTTGGCATGATTCTAGGGATGGATTGGCTGTTCGCCTACCACACCTTGGTGGACTGTTTCGGGAGGAAGATCATCTTCTCCATACCGGAGATCCCTTCCTTTGAGCTTCACGGACAACCGGTGGATGGAGGTTTCAGATGCATATCTGTGCTTCAGGTAGCGACGCTTTTGAGCCAGGGGTGTGAGGGCTTTCTAGCCTGTGTAGTAGCAGAGCCTAGCCCCGTGGCTGACTTTCAGAGCATTCCGGTGGTTTGCGAGTACCCCGACATGTTTCCAGAGGAGTTGCCAGGACTACCGCCTGAGCGTGAGATCGAGTTTGAGATCTCACTGGTACCGAGAACCAGCCCCATTTCTACTGTACTGTACCGGATGGCACTACTTGAGCTGCGAGAGCTCAAGTCATAGCTACAGGACCTATTGGAGAAGGGCTTTGTGAGGCCCAATGCGTCCCCGTGGGGAGCCCCTTTGTTGTTTGTGAAGAAGAAGGATGGTACCCTGTGACTTTGTGTTGACTACAGACAGCTAAATAGGGTCATCATCAAGAACAAGTATCCGCTACCGAGGATTGGTGACCTTTTTGACCAGTTGCGAGATGCCACGGTATTCTCCAAGATAGATTTGAGGTCAGGCTACCACCAGTTGAGGATCAGGGAGACTGACGTCTCCAAGACAGCTTTCTGCACCCGGTACAGACACTATGAGTTCTTGGTCATGCCATTTAGGCTGACTAACGCCCCCGCTACTTTTATGGATTTGATGAACTGGGTTTTCAGACCGTATCTGGATTAGTTTGTGGTGGTATTCATTGACGACGTGCTCGTTTACTCGTGGGATCTGGCATAGCAAGGATAGCATCTACGGATGATTCTAAACACTTTGAGAAGATGCAGGCTGTATGCCAAGTATAGCAAGTGTGAGTTTTGGTTGAGGTAGGTGACTTTCTTAGGCCATGTGATCTCAGGGGATGGTTTGGCTGTGGATCCAGCCAAGGTTGAAGCTGTACTCAGGTGGGAGAGGCCACGTACAGTGACAGAGATATGCTGCTTTTTGGGATTGGCAGGTTCCTATCGATGGTTTATCAGGGGATTCTTGCAGATTGCGTGTCTTATGACTCAGTTGACTTGGAAGGACGTGCCCTTTGCTTGGACAGATGCTTGTGAAGCATGTTTTCAGGAGTTGAAGGAGAGACTGACTTCAGCTCCTATGTTTACCATCCCGGACAGTAGTGGCGATTTTGTGGTCTACACGGATGCTTCGTTGCAGGGGTTAGAGGGTGTGCTCATGCAGCAGGGTCACGTTGTCGCTTACACTTCGCAGCAATTGAAGTCCCATGAGCATAGCTACCCTACCCATGACTTAGAGCTGGCAGCTGTTGTCTTCGCGCTGAAGACATGTAGGTACTACCTTTACGGTGAGACCGTTGAGATTTTCACAGATCATAAGAGCCTCAGGTACTTGTTTGACCAGAAGGAGCTTAACATGAGATAGAGACGGTTAGAGATCCTGAAAGACTATGACTCAGCATCTCCTACCATCCGGGAAAGGCCAGCATGGTGGCTGATGCTTTGAGGTGGAAGGCGCCCGCCCACTTGGCCAGTCTACAGGCACAACGTTGGAGACTTATGGAGGAGTTGGGCAGTTGGCGACCTCGGGAGTCACAGGGGTATTGTGGGGCAGTGACTGTGCCACGACAGACGCGACCAGAGCTAATAGACTGCATCATCGCATGACAGATGACAAATTCGTACTTACAGATGTTGCGAGATAGAGTGCTGTCAGGGGACCCAGGAGACCTTTCTTTTATAAACGAGGTGCTGCGCATGAGGGGATGCTTGTGCGTTCCCAGGGATGAGGAGTTGTTGAGAGAGCTCTTGACGGAGGCGCACGGGTCCAGGTTCACCATATATCCCGGGAACACAAAGATGTATCATGGTCTGAGGCGAATGAAGTGGGATGTGGGTGAGTTCGTGCAGTAGTGTTTGGTGTGCTAGCAGGTGAAGGCCGAGCACCAGAGGCCTGCGAGGCCGTTGCAGTCACTTCCTGTGCGAGAGTGGAAGTGGGAGAGCATCGCCATGGACTTGGTGGTGGGTCTACTCGTTACCCAGTGAGGACACGACACAATTTAGGTGATAGTAGATAGGTTGACGAAGACGGCATGTTTCCTACCGATCCGAGTCACCTTGGGACCAGCACAGTTGGCAGAGAGGTACATTCGTGATGTGGTATGCCTGCACGGAGTTCTGCGTGAGATTGTATCTGACCGGGATACCCGTTTTACTTCCCAGTTTTGGGCTGAGTTTCAATAGGCTTTGGGGCCACGGTTGAGGTTCAGTACCACGTATCACCCCCAGACGGATGGATAGTTAGAGCGCACTATACAGACACTTGAGGTCCTTTTACGCGCCTGTGTACTGGACTAGAGAGGCTCTTGGGAGGAGCATTTACCCTTGGCAGAGTTTGCATATAATAACAGTTATCACTCGAGCATCGGCATGGAACCTTACGAGGCACTGTACGGACGGAGGTGTACTGCACCCTTGAGTTGGGTTGAGGTGGGGACTAAGTGGGAGGTTGGCCCTAGGCTGATCCGGTAGAGTCAGGAGGTGATAGAGCAGATTCATAGATGACTCTGCACTGTCAGGAGTAGGCAGAAGAGTTATGCTGATCGGAAATGCAGAGAGGTGCAGTTTGAGGTTGGGGATCACGTCTTTCTTCGCGTTTCACCCATGAAGGGCCTGCAGCGTTTTGGGGTGAAGGGGAAGCTTGCACCGAGGTTTGTAAGGCCCTTTGAGGTCCTGGAGCGGGTAGGACCCGTTGCTTACTGGCTTGCTCTTCCTCCCCAGCTTTCTAGAGTGCACGATGTGTTCCACGTGTCCAACCTCAGGAAGTACGTCGCCGATCCCAATTACGTTCTGAGCCACGAGAGTGTCGAGGTGGGTGACGACCTGACTTACCCCGAGAGACTAGTGCAGATACTAGATAGAGTCATCTGGAGTCTGAGATGGAAGTAGGTACCCCTGGTGAAGGTTTTGTGGAGAAGCCAACGGTACGAGGAGGCTACTTGGGAGCCTGAGGCGGCGATGCGAGAGCGGTACCTGGAGCTTTTTGAGGGTACGTCTTTTCGGATTGACTTCGGTCCTCTTTAAATTTGTTATGCATTTCTTATTCCTTTTTCCGCACCCTAGCTAGTTCAAGTTTCTGGGACGAAACTTCCTTTAAGTTTGTTATGATGTAAAGACCCATCTTGTTTTTAGCCTTTTAAGACATCTGGAGTGTTAGTCAGATGCCTGTCTAGGCGTCTGAAAATTAAATTTTTGTACGCCTTCTGCGTTTTGCGTGCGGGCGATGTGCAGAACTCCTCTCTCTCTCTCTCTCTCTTTTTCCTCCTCCCTCCATCCTGCAGAACCCTAGCTAGGCCATATAAAAGGCCACCCCCTTCCTCTCCTCTCCACTCCACCACTACCACCACACCCCCCACTCCACTGTCGTGAGCAAGGGCATACGAGAGAGTGCGTGAGAGCAAGGAGGAGGGTGTGTGAGGAGGAGGAGAAGGCCGAGGTCGAGAGCTTCGTGGAAGCTTGCATGGCCACCGTGGTGCGTGCGGGAGGAGGAGGGTGTTGGAGCGTCGTCCTCGACCACCTGCAGCAATTAGAGCTGCGGCGGAGCGAGGGGGGACGCGGAGGAGCGCGGCGAGAAGCATAGGAGCACGGTCTGATACTGGAATTTTTCCAGTATCAGACATCCAGAGTGTCTTCAGGACGACTGGCTGGGTGTCTAGCGTCAACACCAGACGTCTGAAAGCATCTGTATCGTGAAGGTACATCTTTTTCGCGGTTACGGCCATGCAGGCCGTGCCACGGATGATTTGTTTGGGTTAAAGTGGGTTGCTGCTCTATCGTGCGCAGGAGTAGCCTTGGAAAGGTGCGTGGAACACCTTTCCACGCACTTTTGGACGTCTGGACAGCTTATCAGACGACCGGTGGCGTTTCCAAACGACTGGAGAACTGGTTAGACGTCTGGAAATATTTTCAGACGATCGTGGGGGAGTCCTGGACGTCTGAGGTCACTGCAGGAGCTTGAGGTGAGTCTTTGTGACTTTTAAGACGTCTGAACTTATTTCTAGACGTCTGATTTGGGTTTGCAGACACGTTCTTGACCCATTTGGGGTCCGATCTGGATCCGTTTTACGCAAACAAAGTATCTGTGGTTTCCTTGTGAGTTCCTCTATGTATTAGAAACATTTATACACTGTTCTGAACCTTCCATTGTGATGTTTTCTTTGGTATAGGACTTTGATCTGCTGCATGTCGGAGGCTCGCAGAGGTGCCTGGGTTTGCGGTTCGAGCCCCCAGTACTCCCAAATTGTTTGGTAGAGTGGTCCACCCCTATTATACTTATTAAATATGAATGCATTTATGAAAATTAGACAATTGGAAACCTAAGATGTGGCAGGAACCCTAGGACAAGAAATGGTTGAACCAATTGTTTTACGTGATTGAAATTGTATATATATGAATGAGCTAAATTGTTAGCCACTGCTTATAAATAAATACGAGCTGCCTGAGATAACTAAATAGTTACCTGTGATATCACTTGTTGCGTGTATTAAATTGTGGAAATACGAGCTGCCTATGTATAAACGAGAATTGAATGGTGAACAAGGAAACCTGGATTGGAATAATATGGTGAACATGAGCATGAACCCTACGGGGAGTTGGGAGTAGAGCTCCTGTGGTTAGATGGAAAGGTCTGAAATGTGGACGGGAAGTGTGCTGGCTCTTGAGTACGTGGTACCATGGAGAGTGACTGTCCCCTTTTAGTGTAGAGCGGAGCTAGCTGCCCTTGGGTTGGGACCCAGGGTTAGGATTGGCCACTTTACACTGACTTCTATTGGCCCTCGCATACACAGTACCGAGGTGAGGTACTAGTGTAGGGAGGGAGCTAGCCACCCCATGGGTCCCGAGGTTCAGCCAGTCGCCTTACACTGACTTGTTAGGCCCTTTGGGTAAACCGGGGTAGTCAGACGAGGGTGTGCGGATTGTGGAGGGGCGAGAACCCTATTTGGTTTTTAGGGTCTAGACCCCTGTTTCTGAGAGGGCTAGGCCCTATACTGTTCCGTGTTGTACTTTAAGTGTACCCGCTAACGGAAACGATTAACCGCGTGCTAGTGCAGGGTAGCTACCTGTGCGCTTATCGCACGTGTTGTAGTCACCGCTACGTCTGTCAGTGACCTCGGGGTGGTTGACTGGGTGCAGGACTACCATGAGGGACTCTCCCAGCCAAGAGAGCACCACGTGTACCTTCTACTCTTCGGAAAAGACTGCAATCAAAATCGTTCCCACGAGGAACATGCAAGATCAAGAAAGAAATCTGAATGTTCACCAAATGGGGTGAAAAGGAATTACTTGTAAAATAAAATAACTTGGAAAGATAAATATATCTGCTACTTTTATTGCTTTAGATAGTATGATTACTACTCTACTCAGCGTTTGCTGACTCCATTTTTTTCATAACAATGTTCAGGTCTAGGAGTTGAGCAGCCCGAGCTACCAGCTGCGGAGGGTGCTGGGCCCAGTCGAGCCCAGCTGTAGTTTCAGTACTTTTTTGTTGTACTTTCTTTACTACTATAGTGAGTTTCAGACTTTTTGTTACTGTTCCTGCTCCTGTTGCTTTTGTTCCGTTTTTCCCGTTGTTGTGGTGGTATGTACTGAACTAGTAGCTTTTACTTTCCTTTACTGCTTGTATGTTTTACTGCTTAGTTACATTGCATATGTGAATGTGGTTTACTTTCTTGCTTTTTTGTTATTTCTTGTTGGACGACTGGGTCTTGGGATTAGTCGGGGCGAGTCAGTCTCGGGTCATGTAGAGATTCGGGAATCGGGTTGTAACAAAACACCTGGTGTAGGTGTTAACCCTTGAGCCAATCTGAGGTCAGCAGATCTCCTTGAGCCACTCCGCAGCCAATAGATCCACCAAGTACTACAACAACAATAATACAGGAGATCAAGAGAAGTGGAGTTGGAGGAGGAATGAAATGAATGAATAAATAAAAAAAAGGAAGAGTGGTGGATTAACCCTAGTTGTAGCAGCGGTAGTGGTAGTGGAGGTGCTGCTGGGGAAGATGAGGGAGTTGCGGTCTTGAGAGGGAGGAGACGTGCTGCTGGGGAGGGGATGGTCAGCGGAAGTGCCTTCGTCAGGAGAGGGAAGGGGGTTAGGGATGGTCGGGGGAGGTGACATCGTCGGGGTGGTAGTTGGAGAGTCGAGGGAGGGGGAAGGTAATGGTAGCAGGAGTTGATTTTCAGTGGTGATATTGAGGGGTAGGAGAGGTGTTGCTGGCTATCTTGAGGGGGAGTCAGGGGAGGCACCACCGTTGTCGAGAGAGGGAAGGAGGCAGGCAATTGTCGGGGGAGCTGACGCTGTCGGGGAGGGGGCTGGGGAGTTGGTGGAGGGGGAAGGTGATGAGGGCGGGAGTGGGTTTTGGGGAAAGTTGGCGGCGAGGAAATTCGGGAGAGGGTGCGCGGGAGGGAGGGAAATTTTTGGAGGGAGTAATGGTCACAGTTCCACTTGAAACCGTCAGGAAGGCTATGGTCATAGTCCCACTTGGAACTGTCACCAAAGGGAAGGCTATGGTCACGGTCCCACTTGGAACCATCACCAAGGGAAGCCTATGGTCTTGGTCCCACTTGGAACCGTCACCAAAGCCTTTTGTCACGGTTCTCAAACCCGTCACAAAAGTTTATAATAGAAAACAAATCTCACTCTCCTACAATGGTCACGGTTTTGAGTGGAACCGTCACCATAAGTTACTTTTGGTCACAGTTCCCAAAACCATCACCAAATACCCGTCACCAATTCTAACTTTCCTAGTAGAAGTAAGAAATAGCAAGGGAAGGCTGGAGAGTCTTCCAAGTCGGTATGTTTCTTTTGTGGAGCTGAGGGGCACCAAAAGAAGTACTGCACCAACTATCATGCTTAGCGTGCTAAGAAAGGTACAGCTCATAGTTTGGTTTGTACGAAAATTAACATGGCTTTGGTTCCTAGACACACTCGGCGGTTTGATTCAAGTGCTACCACTCACATTAGTGTGTCTATGCAGGGTTGCCTGAGCTGCTGAAGGCTAAGTGAAGCTGAGAGATATATCTATGTTGGGGATGGGAAGGTTGTTCAAGTTGAAGCTATAGGACAGTTTAAACTTTTGATGAAAATTGGTTCATAATTGAATTTGAATGAAACATTTGTAGTACCATCTTTCAGAAGAAATTTAATTTCTGTTTATGTTTTGGACAAATGTGGTTATACTTTTTCATTTGGAGATGGAAAATTTAGTTTGTATTTAAATTCAAATTTAGTTGGTTTTAGTTTTCTATCTTGTTTTGATAACCTTTACTGTCTAGATACTGTAGTTTCTTATAATGAGTCTCCTCTTTTGGATGCACGTGGTGTGAAGAAAATTGGATAATGAAAACTCAGCTTCTTTATGGCACAAGAGATTAGGACATATCTCCAAAAGGAGAATAGAGAGACTTGTGTCAAATGGAATTCTAGACCCCTTAAACTTTTCTGATTTCAATCAGTGTGCAGAATGTATTAAGGGGAAACAAACCATTAATAGGAAGTTTGAAGCCAATAGGTCAAATGATGCCTTGGATGTGATTCATACAGATATTTGTGGGTCATTTCCTACGCCTGCGTGGAACGATCAATAGTATTTTATCACGTTCATAGATGACCACTCAAGATATGGCTTCATCTACCAAATTCATGGAAAGGCACAGTCACCGGACACACTAAACAATTATAAAGTCGAAGTTGAGAATCAACTTGACAGAAGGATTAAATTCGTCAGATCTGATCGTGGTGGTGAATACTACGACAGGTATGACGGATCTGGTGAACAATATCTAGGATCATTTTCTCGATTCCTAGAGTAATGCGGTATCGTTTCTTGGTACACCATGCTAGGTTTGCCCATTATGAATGGTGTTGCTAAGAGATGAAACAGGACGCTTATGGACATGGTAAGGAGTATGATTACTCATTCCACCTTACCAGTATCACTTTGGGGGGGGGGCTTAAAGACTGCAGCTTATATCCTGGATAGAATTCCCATCAAGGCAACTAACAAGACTCCATATGAGCTTTGGACTGGGCTTCCTTTGGATTGGGTGGAAGCCTAATCTTAAGCATTTTCATGTGTGGGGATGTCCAGTTAAGGCAAGGCCTTATAGGCCTAATGAAAAGAAACTGGAGTCAAAGAAAGTTAGTTATTATTTTATTGGGTATTTTGAAAGGTCAAGAGGATATAAGTTTTATGGTCCCACATCTGAAGTTATATTTAAGCCTGGAACTACTAAATTCTTTGAGAGTGTTGAGTCTGCTAAGGCAAATAGGGTTAAAGACTTTGTCTTTGAAGAGGAACAGGTAGATATTCCTCTTAGAGTTAATCAGGTTGATGAGGAACATGTCTATAACATTCCTCAAAATAACTCCAATGAAGACAATGTTATGGATATAACTCCTGAAGAGTAGCCTTAAACACATACAGACCCATGCCATTAAGGAGATCTACTAGGGAAAGAAAGAGTGCCATATTAAATGATTATGTTGTATTTCTTCAGGAGCATGAAACGAACATTGGAGTGATGAAAGATGATCCTATCAACTTCCATCAGGTAATGGAAAGTCTGAATCATGAAAAGTGGATTGAGACAATGAAAGAGGAAATGAAGTCAATGAAAGATAATGATGTTTGGGATGTTGTTTCACTACCAGAAGGTGCAAAACTTGTTGGTTACAAATGGATATTTAACGTCAAACAAGATTTAAAAGGAAAGGTGGAGCAATACAAAGCACGTCTTGTTGTTAAGGGTTTTACCCAAAAGGAGGGCATTGACTATAAGTAAACCTTCTCTCCTATTTCTTCTAAGGACTCATTAAGGATTATAATGGCACTTCTAGCCCATTTTGATCTTGAGTTGTATCAGATGGATGTTAAGACTGCATTCCTTAATGGTAACATTGAGGAAACCATTTATATGGCTTAACCTGAATATTTTGTTATGGGTGATATCCAAAAGGCATGGTATGCAAATTAAAGAAATCCATCTTTGTACTCAAGCAGGCATATAGACAAATGTATTTTAAGTTTCATCAGGTGATTCTCTCATTTGGTTTTGAGGTGAATCTGGCTGATGAATGTATATATCATAAGTTATGTGGGAGCAAGTATATCTTCTTCGTCCTGTATGTTGATATCTTGCTTGTTGCTAATGATATGAGTATTCTATTAGACACCAAGAAATTTCTTGCCAAACACTATGGAGATGCTTCATTTGTGTTGAGAATTGAAATATGTTGGGATCGTTCTCGCCATATTCTAGGTTTATCCCAAAGAAACTATATAGAAAAGGTACTTAAAAGGTATGGCATGGAAGATTAAAAGCCATTGGATACTTTTGTGACTAAGGGAGACAAGTTTAGTCTCAACCAATGCACCATAACTGATTTTGAAAAATGGGAGATGCAAACAATTCCTTATGCATCAGCCATTGGCAATATAATCTACGCCCAAAGCCTGTACTAGACCATACTTGGAGTACATTACAGGCATATTGGGCAAATATTTGAGTAATCTAGGAAAAGAACATTGAAGAGCAGCGAAGAGTGTACTAAGATATTTGCAGAAGACACGGGATTATATGCTCACTTTCGGGAGATTAGAAAAGCTTCAGGTGTTCAGTTATACTGACTTTGATTTTCCTGGGTGTCAACGTAATGATCCATTACATTTTTAGCCGGATAAGATGTCTGGAGTTTTAGTCAGACGTCTGTCTAGATGTCTGGACACGTGCCCGGACGTTTGAAAGTGGAAAATTTCGTACTGTGCTTTGCGCTCTACGCGCGGGCGGCACGCAAAGACCTGCCCTCTCTCCTTCACCCCTCACCCGAACCCTAACTCCCCTCCTATATAAACCCCTCACCTCTTCCTCCTTCACCCCACACACCACTCCAGTCACTGCCACCTCCACCTTCTCCTACGACAGCCACGTCCCCCTTCCCGTTTCTGCTGCAGCCGTGGCGAGGAAGGAGAGCCACCGACGAGGAGGAAAGTGGGGAGGAGCGAGAGCGAGAGAGTGCGAGGGAGTGAGAGCGAGTGAGGAGGACGACGGCCACGGGAGCTCGGTGGATCTCGAGGAGGAGTCGTGGGAGAGAGGAGGAAGCTAGTGAGGAGCTGCTTAAGCTCTTGCAGCTGCTGGAGCTACCGCTACGGGCTGAGGTGCGAGCGGGGCGAGCTGTGAGGAGGTTCTAGTACTAGAAGTTTTCCAGTATCAGACGTCTGGCGTGAGGTCCAGACATTTGGCGAGGCACCTGAACGTCCGGAGCTGAGGTCGGAAGTCTGAAAGTGCAATATCGCGAGGTACGTATCTTCCTACGCCATGCAAATCATAACGCAAGGGATGTTGACTGACCGTTGCATCTGCGGGTGCTCGTACGTAGGTGTAGGCTTTGGGAAGGCACGTGGTGCGCTTTCCAAAGCAATTTTGGACGTCTGATCACATCACCAGACGTCCGGAGGTACTTTCAGATGACCGGAGACCTTGTCCGACGTTTGGAACTGCCCCCAGATGGTCGCAGAGGGAGTCTGGACATCTGAATCAGTCGCAGGAAGGGTAAGGTGAGTTTTGACGTCTTTTAAGACGTTTGTGACTAGTCTTAAATGTCTGAGTTTTGTCAGTAACTGCATTTTTGGCCCGTTTAAGGTCCAAACGGAATCAGATTTCCACAAACGAAGTACCGTTGTCCACTCGTTCTTCCACGTGTTCGTGTTGAGTATCTATTGTTTTGAGCTCATCTAATGTACATTGGTCACTGGTTATGATAAATTGCTAGCAAATGCCTTTAATATAATTACGGGATGCATGTTAAAATACGAGCTGCCTGTATGTAAATGAGAAATTAAACTAGGAAACCACAAGTTGCATGTTATGATTGAGAACTGAATTATGAAAACATGAGCTGCCTGTACATGGATGAGGAACGAGTTATGAAATATGAGATCTGGATCTGGATAAATGAGATGAATATGAGCATGAACCCTACAGGGAATTAGGAGTAGAACTCCTATGGATGAAAGGAATCGGGAATGTAGATGGGAAGTGTGTTGACCCTTATGTACGCGGTACCAAGGAGAGCAACTGTCTCTTTTTAGTGTAGAGCGGAGCTAGCCAGCCTTAGGTTGAGAATCGGGGTTAGGATTGGCCACTCTACACTGACTCCTGTTGGCCCTCACGTACGTGGTATCGAGGCGTGCTACTAGTGTAGGGAGGGAGCTAGCCACCCCACGGGGCCCAAGGTTCAGCTAGCCACCCTACATCGACTTTGTTAGGCCCTTTGGACAAATCGGGGTAGTCAGACGAGGGTACGCAGACTGTGGAGGGGCGAGACCCCTATTTGCTTCTGAGGGGCGAGATCCCTGTTCTGAGATATACTGTTTCATGCTATACTTTGGGCGTACCTGCAAGCGGAAATGATTGACCGCGTGTCAGTGTAGGGGTAGCTACCTGTGCGCTTATCACGCGTGCCGTAGTCACCGCTACGTCTCGACAGTGACCTCAGGGTGGTTGATTGGGTGTAGGACTACCACGGGGAACTCTCCCGGCCAGGAGAGCACCATGTGTACCTTCTACTCTACAGAAAAGACTCCAATCAAGATCGTTCCCATGAGGAACATGCAAGATCAGGAAATATCTGGACACTTTGAGAAATAGATGAACCAGAAATACATAAATGAGATAAATAGAAATGAGAAATCAACTTGTTGTATTACTATACTTGCACTTAAATAATGTAAACACCACTCTACTTAGCATTCGCTGACTCTGTCTTTTCGTAACCCTGTTCAGGACCAGGAGTTGAGTAGCCCGAGTTTTCGGCTGCAAGGGGTGCTGGGCCCAGCGGAGCCCAGCTTTAGTCGTTTTTTAGCTCTTTTGTTTTTCTACTATTGTAGTGAGTAATGGACACATATTTTTTTGTTTCTGTTAGTTTCTATTTCCTTTCCGCTTTCTGTTGTTGTGGTGGCATGTATTATGTTTTGAGATAGTTGTTCTACTTTCAATACTACTTCATTCTTTTCTTCTGCTTAGTTATATTGCATGTGTGGATGTGGTTTATTTTTCTACTTTTGGTTTGTTTTTGTTGGACGACTAGGTCTTGGTATTTGTTGAGGCCAGCTGGTCTTGGGTCTTGTAGGGATTCGGGAACTAGGTCGTAACAAGATAGTATCAGAGCAAGGTCGTCCTGAGAAATGAACCAATTGGCTTGAGAATAACCACTCAGGTGCATATAACTAGGATAGCCATCACAACGTATCACTTTGACATTCGTTTCTGAGTCTTTTTCTCGATGTAATCCGGTATCATTGACACGCTTGTTCTATCTCTTGCGTCTCCTTGCAGGAGATGCCTCGTCGGGGAGTTCCCGAGGCAGGCCATGGTCGTGGCCGTGGACGAGGTCAGAGGGGCGGATTTGCCAGACCTGAGGTACCAGCTGACCCACCTCTCCTCTCGGGCATTCAGGCCCAGGATCTCACCCAGCTGATCAGAGACATCGTGCAAGAGGAGCTCCACTAGCCTCCATGGGCACCTCTCCCTGAGGACGCGGAGGGAGAGTCCTCGGTGGGATAGAGAGACCGTTGCAGCACCGGACGAGTAGGAGGGGGAGGGGGTGGTCCTCCACCACCCCCACCACACTCTGACACCTCTGAGCACGAGACTTTCTTGCCTGGAGGTGTGTCTGTTCCCCCACTGCAGCTACACCACGAGCTTTTCGGATAGTTCCAGAAGCTAAAGACCCCCTCCTTCAAGGAGGATGAGGACCTGTTTGAGGCAAAGGATGAGCTGGAGCAGATAGAGAAGGTTTTCGACACCCTTCGCCCTCCTACGGAGTGCCATGTGGCCTTTGCCACGTACCAGCTCGAGAGCGCAGCACACAGGTGGTGGAGGAGTCAGAGGCCAGGAGGGGAGAGAGTCGACGTGAGACCAGGTTGTGGCTTTCTTCTGCGAGCAGTACTTTCTGCAGACCTGGCGGGACCAGAGGAGGCGGGAGTTCCACACTCTCCGCCAGGGGACGATGACGGTTCGCGCGTACGTCACGCGTTTTCTGGAGCTGTCACGTTTTGTCCCGAAAACTGTGTCTACTGAGGAGGAGCGCCTATGGAGGTTTATTGAGGGGCTTCGACCTGCTATTCAGGGTTATGTCAAACCCATGAAGCTGCCCACTTTCTCTCGGGTGGATGAGGCAGCCATGACTTACGAGGAGACCAACCTGGTCGCATGAGACACTGAAGCGAACAAAAGAGGTCCTACCAGCCAGAGTATTCTCAGGGTTGTCGGGAGAGGAGGCACATGGCGTCCGCTGGAGAGTCGTCTCATTCTGCGGGGCCATCAGTGGCCTTTGGGGGCCCTAGATAGGGGCCAGTTGCTAGCACTGGACCCCCGTTTAGCCGCCAGCAGGGTCCTACAGAGGGAGGAGGACGTGTACCCCTCTGTTACTAGTGTGGCCAGTCGGGCCACATCAGGAGGGACTGCCCATCTAGGGTCGGAGCACAGTAGATGCTCCCTACACTGAGCGTTGGAGGCTGTGTTGGCGGTCGTGGTCACCAGGTGTGTGGGGGAGGATAGCAGTCGCGAGGAGGGTACTGGCCAGCTGCTGCTCACTTGACCCAGAGTGTAGCTGCTTCGTCTGCACTGAGAGCTGAGGGGCGTATCAATTCCCTGACACACAAGGACGCCAGGGCTTCGGGTTCAGTGGTGGCAGGTATGGTTACTGTTTCTGGCAGATTAATATATGTACCTTTTGATTTTGACGCCACACTCTTTCGTCGCTATGAGTTTTGCCGTCAATTTGAGGTAGGGCAGTGTACTGCTAGAGGATCGGTTTGTGATTAGAGGCCCAGGTGGCTAGTTATTTGTAGCCGAGGAGGTCTACATGGACTGTGAGGTCAATATAAGGGGACACAGCCTCCTCGCTGACCTTATAGTGATCCAGATGGAGGATTTTGGCGTGATCCTAGGGATGGACTGCCTTTCACGCCCTGGTAGACTGTTTTGGGAGGAAGATCGTCTTATCCATACCAGAGTTGCCTCCCTTTGAGTTTCATGGGCAGCCGGTGGATGGAGGTTTCAGGTGCATCTCCGCACTTCAAGCAGCGAGGCTTTTGAGCCAGGGGTGTGAGAGCTTCTTGGCCTGTGTAGTGGCAGAGCCTAGCCCTGCGGCTGACTTTTAGAGTATCTGGTGGTTTGTGAGTATCCCGATGTTTTTCCAGAGGAGCTGCCGGGACTACTGCCTGAGCGTGAGATCAAGTTTGAGATCTCACTAGTACCAGGGACCAGCCCCATTTCTACTGCACCATACTGGATGGCACCACTTGAGCTGCGAGAGCTCTAGTCACAGCTATAGGACCTATTGGAGAAGGGCTTTGTGAGGCCCAGTGCGTCCCCGTGGGGAGCCCCTGTGCTGTTTGTGAAGGACGGTACCTTGCAACTTTGTGTTGACTACCGACAGCTGAATAGGGCCACCATCAAGAACAAGTATCCACTGCCGAGGATCGGTGACCTCTTCGACTAGTTGCGAGATGCCATAGTGTTCTCCAAGATAGATCTGAGGTCAGTTACCACTAGTTGAGGATTTGGGTGACCGACGTCTCCAAGATAGCTTTCCATTCCCGGTACGGGCACTACGAGTTCTTGGTCATGCCGTTTGGGCTGACCAATGCCCTCGCTATTTTGATGGACTTGATGAATCGTATTTTCAGGCCGTACTTAGACCAGTTTGTGGTGGTGTTCATCGACGACGTACTCGTTTACTTGCGGGATCAAGCGCAGCATGGACAGCATTTGCACATGATCCTGGATACCTTGAGGTGACGTAGGCTGTATGCCAAGTACAGTAAGTGCAAGTTTTGGTTGAGACAGGTGACTTTCTTGGGCCACGTGATTTCAGGAGATGGATTGGCTGTGGATCCAACCAAGGTAGGGGTCGTACTCAGGTGGGAGAGGCCACGCTCAGTGATAGAGATACGCAGCTTTTTGCGATTGGTAGGTTACTACCGGCGGTTTATTAGAGGATTCTCTCAGATTGTGCGTCCTATGGCCCAGCTGACTCAGAAAAACATGGCCTTTTCCTAGACAGATGAGTGAGAGGCATGTTTTCAGGAGTTGAAGGAGAGACTGACTTTAGCTCCTGTGCTTACCAATCCAGACAGCAGTGGCGGTTTTGTGATTTACACCGACACTTCATTGCAGGGGTTAGGGGGTGTGCTCATGCAGCGGGGTCACGTTGTCGCTTACGCTTCGCGGAAACTAAAGTCCCATGAGCATAGTTACCCTACCCATGACTTAGAGTTGGCAGTAGTTGTCTTCACACTGAAGACTTGGAGGTACTACCTTTACGATGTGACTTTCGAGATTTCACAGATCATAAGAGCCTCAAGTACTTGTTTGACCAGAAGTTGCTTAACATGAGACAGAGACGATGGATAGAGCTCCTGAAGGACTACGACTACAGCATCTCCTACCACCCAGGGAAGGCCAATGTCGTGGCCGACACCATGAGCCGGAAGGCACCCACCCACTTAGCTAGTTTACAGGCACAGAGTTGGAGAGTCATGGAGGAGTTGGGTAGTTGGCGACCCCGAGAGTCACAGGGATATTGTGGGACAGTGACAGTGACGCGGTAGACGCGACTAAAGCTGATAGACCGCATCATCGCAAGGTAGATGGTCGATCCGTATTTACAGATGCTGCGAGATAGGGTGTTGACAGCGGACCTAGGAGACTTTTCCTTTTCAGACGAGATACTGCGCATGAAGGGACACTTATTCGTTCCTAGGGATGAGGAGTTGTTGAGAGAGTTCCTGGCTGAGGTGCATGGGTCCAGGTTCACCATACATCCCGGGAACATAAAGATGTACCATGATTTGCAACGCGACTTTTGGTGGAGAGGGATGAAGCGGGATGTTGGTGAGTTTGTGCAGCAGTGTTTGGTGTGCCAGCAGGTGAAGGCCGAGCATCAGAGGCCTACAGGGTTGTTGCAGCTACTTCCTGTGCCAGAGAGGAAGTGGGAGAGCATCACCATGGACTTGGTGGTGGGTCGACCAGTTACCCAGTGGGGACACGACGCAGTCTGGGTGATAGTAGACAGGTTGACGAAGACGGCACGTTTCCTACCGATCCGAGTCACATTTGGACCATTGATGAGTGACTACTCATCATGGCTAAAAAGCTGAAATTAAGCTAGACACTAAGCAAAACAATATCAAATTAACAGATAAAAAGGGTTAAGTGTGGGAATTAAAGAAAAATACCTAAAACCTTTACTCTGTGTTAAAACTTCATAATTAGGTCACAAAAATGCGATTCTGAAAGCAAAATACAAATGATGATCCATGTATCAATTGAACACATAAATAAATTTGAAAAGCCAAATCAGAAGTATAATCAATGTCTTAAATATTCAATTAAGCACATATAAAAATTTGAAGGCAATTGGACATCATTTAGGTTTGGAAATAGGTATTTTACATTTAGGTCCTTCATGCATTACACTTTGACCCTTAAAAACTCATTTTTGGACCTGCTTGTAAGCTGCAGGGACCCTTTTGTAAGACTGCAGGGCCCTTCCAGTTGTTCTTCTCACTTATGGGCCTGCATGCAATATTTCTACCCCTTCGTTCAAGGGTCTTCCTACAATTTTTCCCTCATTTCAGAGAGAAGCCTGCTGCTCTTCGCCGCACTGTAGCGCACGAAGAACACGGCCAATCTCAGCTGTCCGTCGCTCTTTAGATCTTGATCTGCGGTTGGATTCTATTGGAACTTTCGTGCAATTCGGTGCGTACGTTCACTTCTCTCCCCAGATCTCATCTGACGGTCAGATCTCACGCTCAGCTCACCGCGCACTCCGCCCCTCACATCCTCGCCACCGGTTGCATCTTGTTTATTCTCACCTGCGTGGTGATCTCAGCCACTACGCTACTACTTAAGCACCTCAGTGGTGTCGCGCGCAAGGGATCGCTCCCTCCTACACCTCTTAGCGATCAATTCGTCCACTCCAGTCTCTCCTCCCCATCTAGCCTCTGATTTCACAGCCCCGGCTCTGAAATCATCACCTTCTCTCGACACTCCTCGTCGCTAAGGACTTCGTAGCACCTGAGGACGACCCTGGAGCCTCACTAGCAGACTCTTCCCTCCGCTGGAGTCATCTTCCTCCTTTCTTCCTCCTTAGCCACCGGCTAAGGACCCATAGGTCCCATTCTTCCTGTTAGTTTAGGTTTTTAATTCTGCATAATTAGTTTTAGTTGTAGTTAAGTAGTTTAGAGTAGAAATAGCATAATTGTTAGTTTTAGCTGTAGTTAAGTAGTTTAGAGTAGAATTAGCATAATTGTTAGTGTTTAATTTTTGCTGTAGGTTAAAGTAGCTGTAGGAGTAGAATTAGTTTTAATTCCCTTCCCTCACCTCCTCTGATCAGTCCAGATCAGAGGGGAAGAATTCATCAAATCATGTTTCAAATTATCTCCCTCTCCAATTTTTTTTCACAATCCAGTTCTGATTTCTTTTTTTTTACGACAAGTTTTTCCCATCTTTCACCCACACACCCTGATCCAATTTCAGATCTGGCTGGTTTACAACCTCAGATCTGAAATTGGCGTCACAAGCACCTAAGGGGCTTCTCACTCACCCCATATTTGATTACAAAAGCCCCTTGATTTTGGGTCGAATTCCTCAATTTGTCAGATTTCTTTTCAACATGGATTTTAAGGATTTTTGCTTTCTGGATTTCACTGCCTAATCTGACAGATTGAAGATGATTTGGATTTCTTGTTGGCAAGGACTCTGAGAGGTTTTCTGGTGACAGAAACCATCTTAGAAGAGCCATCCTTGAATCTATTTTGCTATACTGTTAATGCATTCACAAGTTACTGTGAATTCCCTTAATGAATTCTCAGTACTGTTTTGATAATTCAGAATAGCCATATATTTTCTGTTTTGATGATTACTGTGATAATTACTGAGGTGATTTGTATGGTGATTTCCTAACCTAAGGAGCTCTCAATACTCCTTAAGGTTGCAAGAAACTGGGATTTGATCTTATGGTTTTAATTTGACTGAATTAAGTCATCCTTCATGCTGTCTATAGCATTAGCAAGAATTAATTCAGTGATGTTTTTGGATTTAATCTGAAATGAGGTTTTTGATGAGGGTTTTTGGGCATTTGAATTGAGACATTTATTGATTTTCGTGAGAAATTGAACCTTTGTCAGAATTGGGATTTACTTATCTGTTTTTCAGTTGATTTTGATTGATTTTAATCCCAGTTACACAGTGAATTGCTGCATCTTGCAGCTACATATTTCCCTCTTCTCTAAATTCTTCCCTTCTCATCTAAAACATTGAACACTCTGAAGCTACATTCCCCTTCTCATCTCTGACAGTGGCTGATGCTGCTGTTAGAAAAACAAAATTAAACACAATTAATCCTTCCTTTCTCACCTCCTGGTGAAATCTAACTGAAATCTGATACTGTACATATATATATACAACTAACTATAACTATACTGTACATAATAACTATGTAAAGTATGTATATATCTACTGAAATGTAAGTGTACATAATTATTCACCTCTTGAATAGTATATATACATATAAATTAGATAAATTAGTAGTCTAGGGTTATAAGTAAGTTAATTGAATATGTAGACTTAGGTTAATGTATATAGTAGGTAATTTAAGCTAGTAAAGTATATTTATACCTATTTTAGATTACTGTATTTAGTTTACAAGCTAAATAGCCAAAAGCTGCTACTTTAATATAAATAAAACATAAATTAATTCGTAAAAATATAATAAAAATATGTATAAAATACTTAAGTGTATAATCTAAATCTGTATAAGGTCAATTAGACCATTTACTAAGTAATTTATAAGTAATTAACTAATAAAGCACCTAAATTAGCCTGTACAAACAGCCTACTTTAATGAATTTATTTGTATAGTAAACCTAATTAAAATTAAAAATTAATTAAACAATTATGTAGTATTATGTAAATACTTTATTGTCCATAATTTATTTTATTTTTTTTAATAATTTATGGCCCTCAAATCGAGGGCCAAATTCGCCTCCAGGCGCAGCTGCGCCTGATTTCCAATGCAGATGTGGCGTTGGAATAACGCCACATCGTGCGCTGCAAATCGCCCGCAGCGCTATAATATGAATTCGTCTTTATACTCTCCAGTCGTCACGGGTGCGGGGCGCCCGAAACACGGAGCATATACACATGATCCGATTACACTAAGCATACTATCTGGCATTCTGTCTGAGCATTGTGATGAACTTGTACATTGTGCATGGGGCAGTGGCCCTGCGCTGATTCTGAAAGCATAATTAAACTTAAACGGCCTAGTCAAGGTTAGGGTGCGCTTAGTAGAGGTTTGGTCCCATCCTCTGGGTGTAGCGTATCCCTCGAAAGGCATGCCCGTAAATTGAACACATTTTCAACTGCTTAATAAAAGTTAATGACTTAAGCGTACATAACAGAGAAAGATAACGCAGAAACAATAGAGAAGAGAAACAGAAGAAACATAGTGTACATACAGAGAAAGATAGAAGACATATACATACGTAAATACAAATACAATAAAAAGATAAATATATATATGTATATACATATGTACACGTAGTATAGCCTATTATTTGTATAAGTAAACCTATATAATTACTAACAGAGTAAAATGACACCATAAACGTCGCTAAAGACCTCAGTTTTCCCTCTTTAGGTTTGTATAGTGTTTTCTGAGATTTAGCAACGTTTATGTCTGTCACTAAAACTGCTGTATGTGTTACTGTAGATAACAGACTAGTAAGTTAAGCTAGTATACTTTGACATCTTAGTGTATTATGTACTATCATGTTAGTATTAATATTATAACTTGTAAATACATAGTTTAAGGTATAGTAATAAATTGTTTGGTGCTTGTTTTTAGTTAGTTTTTACAAGCATTACAATTAACTTGTAATTAGGCAAACCATTTTTATATTCATTCTTTAATGAGTTGTAAAGTTTTTTTATTTGAATTAGAAGATAATTTTGAGATCAAAGAGTGAATGATGTAATTCAATAAATTGCCTCCCAGTGAACGACCTGGAACAAAACCAGTAAAAATTAGATAAGTAAATAATAATAATGGTTGTAATGATTGGTACTCACCCTAACTCACCACTTTGACACTGTCAGTGTTACATACTACAACAACCAACATCAATTATAATGAATCATCACATTGCATCCACCCATTCAGTCATTGCAATTGTTACCATTAACGAGCACAGTTAGCAGAGAGATACATTCAGGATGTGGTGTGGTCGTTATCTTTCTCAACACAGTAAATTAAGTTAATTGTGCTTAATTATGTGCAAAAGAAAGTAACTTAGGTCAACTTGAATTTATGTCGATTAAGTAGTATAAGGTCAAGTTAACCTAACATTTTAGATTTTATTTCTTTTAACTGGTTGAGACTAGGTCGTTCGCTAGGAGGCATGACTTAATTAGAATTCACCATTAAATCTAAGCTACTTATGGAAAGTATAATTAAATTTACTTTAAGAATATGAATTTTGCTGAATGATTTCTAATTAGAAGAATATGCAAAATTTCATAAGGAAACACATTTACACAAATGATCTTCTTTTAACAAACAAGTAAACATGTTTATTTCTTTTTATTTATAGAAGATTAAGACAAGAAAAAGTAATTCTAATGAAAATATGGCTTATTACAACATTAAGCTCAAAGGAAATTAATAAAATACAAGAAATTAAACACAATTATTCTTCTTGTCTTCAACCTTATTCTTCTTTCTCTTCTTCTTTTCCTTTCTCTCTCTCTTTTCTTTACTTTTCTCTTAATCTTTCTTCTTGATCTTCCTCCTTAATCTTTCTCGAGCTCCTCTTATGCATGTCTTCTTCTCTTTCTTTTCTTTCTTTCTTCTCTGCCTGTTATTTTTTTCTTTAGCCCTTATGCCTATCTACCTTTCTTTTCCTTACGAGCTCTCCCCTTCTCCTTCTCTTCCTTTCCTTTTCTTCTTCTCCTTCTCTTTTGAACCTTTGCATTCTTTTTTTCTGAACCCTTGCAGATCTTCTGAACTGAACCAGTTTAAATTCTTTGAACCAAAATTAGGCTTTAAGGTTGGCAGCTTGGACCAGGTGGGGATACACAGCACCCCTCTCAGGGAGGGACCAGACCTTACGAGGTCCAAGCCTGGTTTTTATTTAGTTCGATTTATTTCCAGTTTGCACAGTCTCAAGCCCATCTGGCTCACGGCCTCCCAGGCCCCATGCACATGCCCTCACAGGCCCACACTAGCACTCCCATAGGTGCACACACACTCGAGCACGTGCACCGCATGCGCCCACACACACACCCATATGCTCATATTCTTTCTTGCGCCCTGCACTGTCGACTAAAGAGCCTATAACACAAATCACATTTATACCAAGGCAGCTGCTCCAGTTCCACCGATGTGGGACTATGTTTCCCCCTCCCAGTCCAAACTTCACGTGATCATTCCAGCCAGCTCAGAGCTCCGATTCGAGCAAATGAAGGCTTGCTGGAAATCTCTAAGATTTATCTACATGATTGGAGTATCAATTTGATACTCAGGGAAGGTTTAGCTCTTCGATTTGAAGGGCGAAGGTCCTGGGTTCTGATTGCACAGCAAAAATGTACCAACAATTGTGCCATCTTGTGCTATTTCCAAGCATTTCCAGTGTAGATTAGATAGCCATAGTCGCATTTGTAAAAAATAAACGCATGCATGCATTTATTTGAGAGGGGAGGAGAGTGAATAAAATGGCCGTGAAATTAACATATTCCTCAAGTACTGCCTCGCAAAATCTCCATCTTTATTTTTTATTTCTATTTGGCTTTGAATTTCTCCACGCGGCTGCAAGGCATGGCAGCTTCTTCTCCGCGCCATTCTTTGCAGCAAGCTTGCCCTGCTAGCCGCATGCACAGCCATGCATGCAGCCCAGGGCATGGCTGTGCATGCCTCTTTCCTCTTTAAAAAGGGGCACGGCTATCTTCTTTGGAGAGCCTGGTCCACACATAGACAACACCTTCCTTCCTCCAGGCCGTCTCCTCCCCTCTCCCCTTCATACGTAGACTCTCTTAAACCTGAAGAGCCACGCTGTGGGCAGGAGCAACTCACAGTGGTACACAACCACCACTGTGAGTCCCACCACCGCCCAGCTCATCAAAGAGCCGGTGGGCATGGTGGTTCTCTTCTCTGTTTTGTCGTTCCAAGCCATTTCCGCCATTGCCACAGAGCCGAGCTTTCAAGCTCAAGCATAGCAGCAGCATGGCACCGGACTCTTCTTCCCCGCGCACCAGCCACCGCGTGCCCCTGCAGCAGCCGGCGCAGCTCTTTCCGCGTGCGTAGGCGCGCTCCACAGTGCCTGCGCGCGCTGAACCGCCAGCAACCGGTTGTGCGAGCCGAGCGCACACTGCAGCCACTATTCACGCTAGAGAGCCCGACACTGTGGCTACAGTGCGGTGACCGAAAAGTTTCTCACTTAACCGATCACCGCGCGCTCTCTCTCTGCGCTGCTACCGTCGCCAGCCCATCCGCGCATGCCCGCGCCCACATCTCTCCCTGCGCCCGCTCTCGCATCTACACCTGCCCGCTTTAGCGTCCGCTTCTTCGCCCGTACCCACCTCAGCACGCAACACGGTGCGTTGTGGTCCCTCCCTCGCGCTCACTCCCTCCTGCGTGCGCGCGCCTCTTCGCGCGCCTACGCGCCTGCGCCTGCGCGTGGCCATTAGACGACGGTTAGAGGCTCCGGACGACTTAACTCGCCTGTGCCATCTTCAGCAGACGCTCTCTCCCTCTCGCTCTCTCTCACAGCACTCTCTCACTCCCTCCTGCAGACACATACACACACACACTCTCTTGTACACACACCCACTCACTTATACAGTACTATATAGTTACATATATATACATATGCATATATATATTGATATATACATATATTTATATACATATATATATATATATATATATATATACATACATATATCTGTACATATATTAGTACCTATATATATATATATACATACATCTATCTATACATATATTTACATATCTATATATATATACATATATATATATACACGCATATATAACTACATATACACCTATATAATTATAACCATATATATATATATACATATAGATATATATTTACATATATACATATATATTTTCATATCACCTACCACACGTTGTATTGGGGGAATATCTGCACCAGTTGTTGATATTCCCCGATACACACGTACAGAAAGCGTCTTTGCACACATCTTCCACCCATTCATCTTACACTCCACGCGGCACTTCGTCCTGTTGGTTGCGTCTTTTTAGATGATGATCAACTCGACACTGTGCTACATGCCATTTCCACCCCCACCCCTATATACATATATGTATACAATATTTACTTTATTTCTGTCTCTCTTTCCTGCCATTAAAAAGATAATCCTTGACTTGCAGGTACTCAGTCTTGCGAATAGCAAGACCAGTTTTGGGAACCCTAATTTGGCTCAAAGTTAGGAACCTGATTTTGAGGGTGTACCTCAAGGACAAAAAAATTATCACAAAAAAATCTTAAATAGAAAAACACCAAAAACATAATAAACGAACGGAAGAGATTCATTGTAGGAAGGGTGTAGAAAGTTATTCACTTCTAATCCCGCTTCCCTGAGTTTGACCCTGGGCCTAAAAGTGACCAAGATAAAATCAAGTAGGCTAGGTTAAAAATTTTGTACAAAGATGGTTAGACTCGATTTAGGTTAACCACTATATTCATTTCAACGATAAAATCACCATATTAACACAACCTATCCGGGCCCGACCACACTTTTTCTGGCGCCGTTGCCGGGGAAGTGTGCATTCAAGTAAGTTTCTACTCCATTCCTTTAATTTTTCTCTTCTCACACCCTTCTCTTCACGGGTGTTTCTGTTTGTTGGTGTGTAGGTAAACCAGTTGCAAGGAGAAGGCAGGCAGACGAAGTTGGAAACGTGGGTAGATCAAAGGCGGGAACGAGAGCGTGAAGACGCCGGCACCGCACTAGAGCTTCGCACACGTGGCTGAACAAGTAGGTCTTTCTTTCTTAGCAACTTAGGTCAACTTGTCACCTTAATAATAAAAAAAAAACTAAAAAACTTCTTGGGATTTCTTGGGGTAAGTGGATTAAAAATCACTTGTTTGATTGTTTGTCATCACTCCCACTACCTCGGGATTTCCCTCCTAACTTCGCATAGCGAAAATCCAAGAATCTTGATTCTTGAATCTTTCGCCGTGTGAAGTATTCTTGGAGGCAAAGATAAATAGATTGATTGCCATCCCTCTTTGCCTCATTTATCTGCAATTCGGGATCACCATTTTGGTGAGGAGACTTGGAATTGAGTTGATTCTAACCCCACCGAGACCTTTCACGTGCCTAAGATTCGATCCCGAATACTTCAACCCCAACAATTTGATTTTCTTTATCTTATGATTGAGCCTTGTGTGTGGAAATCATTTTGGTGATTGGGAGCACTTGAATTGAAGTGCTTTGGCTTCCTTTCACACTAATCTAAAATTGATTCGTGCATCCACACATAGAAATCTCCATCTAGGGAAGCCCATTGCATTTTGGCATGCATTAACCAACTGACATTGAAGAAGGATTTGTTGGGCTTAGAAGAAATCTTGTATTCTCTTAAAACCTGGAGATTGGTTGAATTGGTAATTCAGCGAAATCCTAAAATCCATACTACTTAAGCCTGAATTCTAAAATCCATTCACCAATTAAAACTTCAAATTCGAGGAGACTTCCTCGTTGCATGCTTGGTTTGTACACTCTACAAAATCAATCACTTGGGCATTACCGGTAAATAATGTCCTTCACATTCCAGAAGCACTTGATCCTAAGCCTCTAACTAAAATTGGTAGCAACTTGACCCTTATTAAGGATTGGTGGTGTAACTATCTGCGTGTAGCGCCTATGTGCTGGTGAGGGTTCCCGCGTGCTATCGGGTGTCTAAGACTGGGGCAAACGGCCTTTCAATCTGACCTGGTGGTTCCGCAGTGCTCGCATTCGATTTCGTAGGTCGTGTTAGTAGGTAACTTAGATCTTTAGGTCTAAGGCCACACTGTAGAGGTTAGGAATTTGATTGTATTGATTTGTCATCAAGTGTACCTTTGCGGCATCATTTCGCTCATATCTTTTCCCTTCGTATCCCCCCAATTCTTCCTGCGGTAGTGCATGTTTGGGAGGAGGTCACAAAACCTTGAACTGTGTGAATTGTTGATAATTTGAGAAAAGAAGCTGCATCGTCCTCCTCCACAAAACATGGCTGCACGCCCACCCCTAAATCCCGAGGGAGGAAACCGCCCTCAAAACCCACCAGGTGGTGGAGCCTTGGATCCCATAACCCGCCTCCACGCCCAAATGGAAATGTATAATGAACAAATTGGGGCCATTAGGGAAACATTGGAGGAAATGCAGAACCCTCTTGAATGGGAGGAGCCTAGGTCTCTTAGCTCCTATCAGAATCCCGCTGCTACAGAGACCATAGGACAAATTCGGGTCCCCATGGGCGGGGACGACTTTGAATTGAAACCTAACATAATTGGCCTAATAAATTTTCACTTCCATGGTCTTGCAAGTGAAGATCCTTTTCTCCACTTGGAAGACCTAACCCGATTAGCTGAAACTGTTAAACTAAGAAATATCGGGTTACCTATAGTCCTCATGAAAATGTTCTCGTTTTCATTGCAGGATAAAGCATCGCAGTGGTTACGCACCCTTGGGAGAACCATCCACTCTTGGGAAGAGATGCAAACAGTGTTTCTCAAGAAGTTCTTCCCAATCGGGTGAACCAATGTGCTTTGCTGTGCTATCACTTCATTTACGCAACAAAACGGCGAACAGTTTCATCAGGCATGGGAGAGATATAATGATCTCCTCAGGAAGTGTTCGCACCACGGTCTGCCTAAGTGGTATATCGCCCAGATTTTCTACTATGGGCTAAATTAGGCTTTGAAGCAGATTGCAGACGCTTCCTGTGGAGGGAACTTCATGAATAAAGACGAGAATGGAGCATTCGAATTATTTGAAAATATGAGAGAAAACTTAATGAACAATGCCTCCATTGTCGCCTTTAATCGTACTAACCTGCCCCGTAATGTCCACGAAGTTGACACGGGACCCTCCCATTCATCCACAGGTCTCAGCCTTATCGCATAGAAATTGGATGAAGTCTCCGTCGTGCACAAGAAGCTGGACGAGCTTCTGGCCAACCCCGCCCGTTCTATGGCAAACACCCCCACCTCAACACTTCGTGACAATCCCAATACTTCCAACACTAGGCTTATCCCAAGAAACCCCGAAGACCTTCCTTACCGAGTGTCGCACCAAGCGATTCGGTAAGCCATGTGGATCTGGCTTCTGCAAGCCAGTATTTTGACACGGAGGACCAAGCCTCCGTGTGCTCGGATGCGTATGTACATGCGGATGCGTCTTTGGGCATGGAAGATGCTTGCACCCTGGGGAACAACCTGTTCTCTGCCACTTACAACCCAGGGTGGCGAAATCATCCAAACCTCTCATGGTCCAACAACTCACAGCGCCAAAACCTCGTAGGTGGACCAATGCGATCGTCTGCACCCGTCATCCCAAGGGCCTAGTCCAATCCTATGGCGAATTCGCCATCGGGTCCTTGTGTACTGCAAACAGAACACGCATCAAGTCCTTTTGATAAATTGATGCAAATGATAACGGAAATGTCAAAGCGCCATGAAGAGAACATGACCTCTCTTCAGCACCAATTGGCGTAGCAGAATGCTGAGATCAGTCAAATACGCATGGCGACTTGATCTCAGGGCACTCTTCCAGCCCAACCTGTTCCAAACCCGCGAAATTTCGTACCCCATGGTCCTCAACCACAGGTACGACCTTCTCAGGGGCAGGTTCATCAGATTCTGCAGGCTTCGAGCATTTCACCGGGATTTCAGGCTAATCCCGCTGCAGCACCTCACTCTTATGTCCCTATTGCAAACCCTCCTCCGCCTTATGATCCAACTGGACCCGCATCGTCCAATGTGATCACTACGAGGAGCGGCAAGCAGACTGTTGATCCACCTCGACCTGATCCTGGCCCGTCTTCTTCATCGCCCTCTCATTCGGGATGCGCACCGCATTCGCGAGAGGACGATACACCCAAATTGGTGCCAGAATCATCCCATTCCCTGAGGCTCTACTGAGGGAGACAAAAGGCAAAAAGAAAGATACGCAGGCCTTTGATAACTTGGGTAATTTGTTCAGGGATGTTGAAATCAAGGTACCCCTGCTCGAGGCTATTGACCACATACCTACTGTCGCCAGATTTTTCAAAGACTACATAACACCCAGGCGACAGTCAAAGAAAACTAAGAATCTGGTGGTTCTCTCACCTCATGCGAGTTGTGCTATACTGTCAAATCTACTATTGAAGTAGAAAGATCCGGGCACACCGCTGATTTCCTATAGCATCCAAGGCTGCAATTTTAACCGTGCCCTGCTTGATCTAGGATCTTCCATCAATCTTATACCAACCATCATGCTCGAAAAATTTTCCTTGGAAAATCTGAAACCCACCCCTGTCACGTTATAGTTGGCAGATAGTTCTGTCAAAATTCCAAAGGGTGTGGTGGAAGACGTGGTGGTTAGGGTCAACAATCTCTGTTTTCCTGTTGACTTTCTTGTTTTAGATATGGAAGTTCCTAGCTCACTTTTTGATTGTTCGATCATCCTTGGTTGACCTTTCTTGGCCACAGCTCGCGCCCATATCGACTGCGAGTCAGGCTGTATTGAGATTGCCGTTGGATCTGAAAAGCTCAAGCTTAACATCTTCAAGGCAGCCAAGAACTTTGATTGCAATTGCATCAAGGATGACATATCTGACGAGGACATGGCCGTCAACGCGTGTATCAGACTAATTGGGACCTATTCTGACTGCTGCGGACTGTCTTCAAACACTGACGATTGCCTGACAAACACATATTGTGACATTCCCCCATCCCTCCCTTGTCCCTTACCTTCTCCTGACTAGACTTCTGATGAGGTTTTCTCCACTTCCCATACCTCGCGGTCTGAGTCATATCTGGGCTTCTCACCGCCGGTCCATACTCTTGAAGATCGGATTGCCCTTTCTTTCCCGCCAAATCAGGCGGATTTGCAACTCCACACTAGGACCTTGAGCCCATATACTACTGACTGGGGCTATTCCTTTTTGGATCCATCTATCCAAGAAGACCCTCTTCTTGGCCAATCTGAGGGCCAACTTCTTCCTCCTGACTTGTTTTCTGATCCGCCTGGGATGCTCTCGTTCCAAGAAATGCCATACCTTTCACTATCCACTCCCGAGCTGAAAGAGCTGCCTAGTAAACTTAAGTATGTTTTCCTGGGACCAAATGAAATGCTCCCCGTAATCATCAATTCAAAATTGACCAGGGAGCAAGAGTGTAAACTAATGAAGGTCCTTATGGAACACAAGGCAGCCATTGGATGATCTTTATCAGATTTAACTAGCATTAGCCCCTCCTACTGCACTCACCGTATATATACGGAGGAGGAGGCTCGACCTTCCCGCGAGATGCAGCGACATCTCAACCCTAACATGCGGGAGGTCATTAAGAAGGAAATTATTAAGTGGCAGGATGCGGGTATAATCTACCCGATCAACGATAGCCCCTGGGTGAGTCCAATTCACGTCGTGCTCAAAAAGGCGGGACTCACCATCCGTGTCAATGACAGGGGCGAATCCATCCCTACACGCACTCCTACATCTTGGAGAGTGTGTGTCGATTATAGGTGTTGAACCGTATTTCGAATCGCTACGCTTACGTGTTTGGTTTTGGAAAACCTGTCGTAGTTTGAAAGCGAAGAATTCGTGTTCAACAAATAAAATTTATACCGAAAAGAATTCCGGGTCGAACACAGGGAGGCTACGTTGATCTATATTCGCAATTATATTTTTTTAGGATTTTTGATAAGCAAGGCGAAATAATTACAATGGAGCTATCAGACTAAGAGAGAGAGAGAGAGAGAGAGAAAGAGAGAGAGAGAGAAAGAGAACATGCATTCAATATTTCAATTGTTTATATAATCAAACTAAATAAAAGTTACACTAGAAAGCGGAAAATCAATTACACTATAAAGCAGGAAAATTCTACACTAAAAAAGCTGTAAATAAGAATGGGAGAGAGCAGTTATCCTCCTCGACGATTGCTTGGAGGACAAGCCAGACGGGATGACGCCTGGATGAAGGAGAACGAAGCAGGACGAAGGAGGATGAAGCAGAAGAACGGGAACGGAGCAGCACGCCGTCGTCGTCGCGGGATCCACTTCTGAAGGGGAACGAAAATTGGACTTTATCTCGCAAGAAGCATCCCGGGTGTGGGACAAACTTCTTTTGAGCTTTGGAGGGGTAGGGAGGAGAAAGAAGGGATGAGAATTACGTATGGAGGGGTCTCCTTTTATAGTTGCAAGGAGTGGGGGCAAAATGGACATTACAATTTCAAAATAATAAAAGAGGGGTCTTTAGTGACGGATAAATCTGTCACTAAAGCCCTCAACGTGGGTGTCGTGGCCGGCTCGCACGCGCCTCCTCGCCTGCTCGCGCGCTCAACGGCTTGCGCACGTTCGCTGCTTTTTAGCCAGTCGCGCCCTCTCCCGCTGCATTGTGCGCCCGCCCACGCATCCGATTGCGCGTCCGATCGCGCGTGGACGTTGTCGGGCGCGCGCGGCCGTCCGATCTCCATCTGACGCTCCACTCGCGCCCAATCGCCGCGCCTTCCAGCCCCTCTCCACGGCTCGAACCCGCGCCCGTTACTCGCGATAGCGCGCTCGACCACTGCCCTATGGGGCGCGGATGGTCGAGCGGACGCTTTTAAGCGCGAGCGCCCACAACCGTTGGCTTAAGATCCAACGGCGGAGAGCGATCGGGTGCGGGGCCTTCACAAGATGAAGCGGCCGTTTGGGCGGCTGAGATGGCGCCATGTGGCACTATCTTGGCCGTCCATCTTCTGGAAGTTGTAGATGGTGCCATGGATGTCGGATTGACTCGATTTTTGTGTCGTTGGGCTGCGATCGTCGATCCGAATTCATCCGTGCGGTCGGATTTGTCATCTAAAGTGTGGATTTTCACCATCCTGGCTCTTGATCTTCTAGGATTCCCCGATCGCTATTTGATGCTACGGATGCCTGATTAGGGCGATCTTGGAGTCGTTGAACTCCAATCGTCGCCCTGATCACATCCATATGGTTGGATCTTTGATTCGAGGTCCCGACAAAATGTTTGTTCTGTCCAAGCACATAAAAGGAGACAATTAACCTCCATTTTATTCAAACTACTCTAAATGCAGGATGATGCATGTTATGCAATATTTATATCTTGAAATGCAATCCTATGCTTAAGAACATACATAAATAGACATTTTAAGTAGTGCAAATGTGTTTACAACAATAGGGAACTCAATGCTGCAACTAAAAAAGATCACTTTCCGCTACCTTTCATTGACCAAATCTTGGAGCGGTTAGCGGAAAATAAATTTTTCTATTTCCTGGATGGATTTTTAGGATATAACCAGGTGGCAATTAACCCTCGGGAACAAGAGAAAACCACCTTTACCTACCCCTTCGGCACCTTTGCATTTAGAAGGATGCCATTCGGACTTTCTAATGCGCCAGCAACTTTCCAGAGATGTATGTTGGCGATATTCCATGACATGGTGGGTGACTTTCTCGAGGTCTTCATGGATGACTTTTTGGTCTTTGGACCATCTTTTGATGACTATATTGCTAACCTGACCTGTATCCTTAGGAGATGTATTGATGTAAACCTCGTGCTTTCTTGGGAAAAAAGTCATTTTATGGTACACGAGGGAATTGTTCTCGGGTATATCATCTCCGATAGGGGTATCGAGGTTGACAGAGCTAAGCTTGATGTAATTGCTGATTTACCTATGCCTGGCTTTGTCAATCAAATCCTCTCCTTCCTGGGACACGTCGGTTTCTATAGAAGATTCATCAAAGATTTCTCTAAGATTTCTCGACCTTTAACTCATCTCCTATCGACCGACGTACCCTTCGATATGGGCCCTGACTGCATATGAGCATTCACGTAGCTGTGTAATGTTGTCACCAAGGCCCCTGTTCTCTAGCCACCTGATTGGTCCCTCGACTTTGAACTCATGTGTGACGCTTCTGACCTTGCAGTCGGAGCCATCATGGGACAAAGACGCGATAGACACCCCTTCGTGGTGTGCTACGCCAGTAAGACGTTGGACGAGGCCTAGCGTAATTATACTACCACTGAGAAAGAACTACTGGCAGTCATCTTTGGGCTGGAGAAATTCCGCTCTTACCTTCTGGGCTCACATGTTATTGTTTTCACTGATCACGTGGCCATTCGCCATCTCATGCACAAGATGGATGCCAAGCCTAGATTGATTCGTTGGATCCTTCTCCAAGAATTTGACATTGAGATCCGCGATAAGGCAGAAGCCCAGAATGTTGTGGCTGATCATCTTTCTAGACTGGACCCTGACCATATTGGACTTACTTTGCCGATTAATGAGATTTTTCCTGATGAGCACCTATTGGCAATTAATGTAGCAAGTGGACCTTGGTATGTCGACATTGTCAATTACCTTGCTTCTGGATCCCTTCCACGTGGCTGGCCTAAAAACCAGCGCGAGCGTCTCATGGCAGAAGCAAAGTATTATTTCTGGGATAATCCACCTTTTTTTCGAATAGGTGCTAATCAAATCATCCGTTGCTGTATTCCTGACAGCGAATTTCCCAGTGTGCTATCCTTCTGCCACGATCAGGCCTGTGGAGGCCATTTCTCTGGGAGGAAAACTACAACCAAGGTGTTGCTGTGAGGTTTCTTTTGGCCCTCCCTTCACCAGCATTGCACTAGGTGCCAGTCGTTAGGGTTAATGTCACGTCGTGACATGATGCCCTTACAACCCATCCTAGCTGCGGAAATCTTCGACATTTGGGGAATTGATTTCATAGGTCCCTTTCCTCCTTCCAATGGCTTCGAATTTATCCTCGTGGCTATTGATTATGTTTCGAAATGGATTGATGCTATTCCCACGCGCCATGCTGACCATGTTATATCCACTCGGTTTGTCAAAGACCACATCTTTGCACGCTTTGGGATCCCTCGAGCTATTATCTCAGATGGAGGAAGCCACTTTACCCATGCATCTTTTCGGGCACTTCTGAGGAAATACGGAGTCCACCATCGTATCGCATCCCCGTATCATCCTCAGACGAACGGCCAGGTAGAGGTGTCGAACCGGCAAATCAAGCAAATTCTCTAGAAAATGGTTCGGCTTGACCGTAAGGATTGGTCCGACAAGCTGATTGACGCACTTTGGGCGTATCGGACCGCCTTCAAGGCTCCCCTTAGTATGTCTCCTTATATAATCGTTTACGGGAAGCCTTGTCATTTTCCCGTGGAGTTGGAGCACCGCGCTTATTGGGCGGTTCGCCAATGTAACCTCGACCCAGACCTGTGTGGTCGAGAAAGGAAACTGCAACTCCAGGGGCTGGAAGAGCTCCGTCGTGAAGCCTATGATTCTGCCTTAACTTTCAAGCAACACATTAATGCTTTTCACGACAGCTGTATTCGGCGGAAGGAATTTGAGCCATCTCAGCAAGTTTGGCTCTACAATGCTCGGCTCAAATTCTTTCCTAGGAAACTGAAGTCCAAATGAACTGGTCCTTTCCTGGTCTCGAGACCATTTCCCAACGGGGCCATTGAGATTGAAGATCCCAAATCTGGGTAGAAATTTACGGTCAATGGGCAGCGTTTGAAGCCCTTTCTTACTCAAGAACCTGCCCCCGTTGGAGAAACTGTTGCCTTGCTGGAGGGTAACTAATTTTGTGCCTCATTCTGAGTCCAGCTGGGGACGTTAAATTCAGTGCTCGTTGGGAGGCACCCCAACAACACTCCACTGTCACACTCACTTCACTTTTCACTTCACCGCCCACCATCCACCCACCCTACCACCCTGCTGTATACCCAGCACCTCAGCTCTCGTTACCCGATCTTTCGTCCTTCCTCTACCCTACCCTGCATGTATATGAAGACATAGCATCATTTGGCATGGGGGGTTGTAACGACCTGATTCCCGAGTCCCTACGAGACACGAGAACCAGATCGACTTGACTAATCCCAAGACCTAGTCGTCCAACGAGGAAGTAACCAAAAGAGCAGTAAAATAAACCACATTCAGCATGAATATAACTAACAGTAAGAAAATACAGCAGTAAGAAAAGTGATCACTACAGTATATACCACCACAACAGTAGAACAACATTCGTAACATAATATGAACTGCAGGTAAAGAAAGGTACAGCGGAAACAAGAACTACTCACTACAGTGGAACAAAAAGAGGTACAAGAGAACAGTGGTAACTCTACTGAACCCTACTCGGCCCAGCGTCCTCTGTAGCCACTGACCCTAGCTGCTCCACACCTGGTCCTGAAAGGTAACGAGTGTAACACGTCAGCAAAACACTGAGTAGAGTAGCAACTAAAACTAAAGAAAACAGTAGGGTGTACAGTAGCTGTTATGTTCTGTTACTTTCTTTATTTACGTCTTTCAATTTTCTCACGATTTCATTTATTTCTCAGATCCTTTACTTGATCTCGAGTGTTCCTCGTGGGAACGATCTTGATTGTAGTCTTTTCCAAGAAGTAGAAGTAGAACGTGGTGCTCTCCTAGCCGGGAGAGTCCCCCGCGGTGATCCTACTCTCATTCAACCACCCCAAGGTCACGGACAGACGTAACGGTGACTACGGCACGCTCGATAAACGCACAGGTAGCTAACCCGCACTGGCACGTGGTCAGTCGTTTCCGTTAACGGGTGTGCCCAAAGCACAGCACGGAACCAGTGTAGGGCAGAGCCCTCTCAGTAACAGGGGTCCGACCCCTCCACAGTAACCAAACAGGGGCCTTGCCCCTCCACAGTTCGCACACCCTCGCTTGACTCCCTGGTTTGCCCCAGTGGGCCTAACAAGTCGGTGTAGGAGGCTAGCAGAACCCCGGGGACCGTGGGGTAGCTAGTGCCCTCCCTACACTAGTAGCTCTCCTCGGTACTACGTACACGAGGGCTAGCAAGTTGGTACAAAGCGGCCAGTCCCAACCCCGGGTCCCTGGGGTGGCTGGCCCCACTCTGCACTAAACCGGTACAGGTACTTCCCTTGGTACTACGTACCCAAGAGACAGCACACAACTACATCTTTCTTTCTCAGTTCCATTCCTTTCTCTTTCCAGGAGTTCCACTCCTAATTCCCTGTAGGGTTCCAGCTCAGAACAACTAGGTTTCACTTTCTAGTTTCACGTTCTTACAATCCATGTTCTCAATCACGTTTATTTATTCATAACAGGCAGCTATTAATTCAAATTACAGGCAGCTTTTTGTCCTTTTCCATTTTTTTCAAGACTGCAGTATTCATATATTCCACTAGCTTTCCCGTCCTAGGATTCATGCCGTATCCTAGGATCTATCATACAATCTAGTTTTCCAGCCCTAGGATTCATGCAACACCTAGGATTTATCATTCAATCTATTTCTCATTCCTAGGATTCATGCAATGTCCTAGGTTCTATTTATGGTTCCATAATTTAACAGATTATACCTAAAAGCCACTCTACCGGTTACAGCAGGCGAACTGGGGGCGTGGTCGGGAATCCCGCGTGCCTCCGCAACCCCCGGGAATGCAATGGAACGGGATCCTATCACAAGAATCAAACACAAGGAGTGTCTCAAAACAGTGTATAGCTACTGTCGACGGGTAGAGGATTTAATTCCGAAAAGGACGCAACTCGAAAGGCAGAAAACGGAACCTGAACGGGCCCTAAACGGGTCGAAAACGACGAAACAGTGCAAAATCAGATGTCTGGAACTTCTTCCATTCGTCTTAAAAAGTGGATCAGGAATTACCTTGCTCTGCGTGGGCTCTCAGACGTCCAGAAGCCTGCGGGGGCGTCTGGCCTAGTTCCCAGACGTCCGATGGTCACCCCGGACGTCTGGATGTCGCTCCCATCGTCTGGTACTACAGCCAGACGTCTGATTCGCGTTGGATGGCGAATCACCGAACCTATGCGTACCCATCTCTCTCTCTCTCAGTACGGTCAGTCGAATGGAAGGAAGGAAGACGGAAAAACTCACCTTTCAGACGTCTGGACAGTCTTCCAGACGTCTCCCCCGCCGTCTGGCTATAAGCCCAGACGTCTGATTCTGGAAAAGTTTCCAGAACTAGGGCGCGACTCGCCCTCCGCTCGCGACGCCCGGCCGCGCCGCGCCTCGTGCGCCTGCTGCTCGAGCCGCAGCAGTCCCCCCCCGCATCGCTCCGCGCCCACTGCGCCCCCCGTCGGCCGGCCCTAGCAGCCCGGCGAACTCGCCCTCACGGCCGAGTGCCTCTCCCACGCGCAGCACCTCCTCCCACGCTCACCGCGGCTATCGCTGCCGCTGCACCCTTGCGCTCGCTCTCGCGCACTGGCTGGAGGGAGAAGAGGAAAGAGACGGAGGTGACAGGAGTGAGGGAGAGGGCATGGCCTTGTAAGGCCGCGCGAGGAGGAGAGAGAGAGCACGACAGAGGGCGCAGGAGGGAGAGGGAAAAAGAGAGAGAGGGAATTTCCGCAGGTCTGCGCGCTCAGGCGCGCAGAAGAAACAATCGTGGCAAAATAACTGATTTCCAGACGTTTGGAAATGATCCCAGATGTCTGGTCCGACGTCTGGAGGTGATTCCAGACATCTGGTCCGACGTCTGGAGCGCGCGTTCATAACAATATAACAAACTCAAAGGAAGTTTTGTCCCCGAAACTTGCGCTAACTAGGGTGCGAAAAAGACATCAAAATAACCATAACAAACTCAAAGAGGACCGAAGCCGGTCCGAAAAGATGTACCCGCGAAAATCTCCGGGTACCTCTCCCGCATTGCCGCTTCAGGCTCCCAGGAAGCCTCCTCGTACCGCTGGCTCCTCCACAAAACCTTTACCAGGGGTACTTGCTTTCGTCTCAAACTGCGGACGGCTCGGTCTAGAATCTGCACTGGCCGCTCGAGGTAGGTCAAGTCGTCGCCCACCTCGACGCTCTCGTGACTCAGTACGTGACTGGAATCGGCTACGTACTTCCTGAGATTGGACACGTGGAACACGTCGTGCACACCAGAAAGCTGCGGGGGAAGGGCAAGTCTGTAAGCAACGGGTCCAACCTGCTCCAGGACCTCAAAGGGCCCCACGAACCTCGGCGTGAGCTTCCCCCTCACCCCAAACCGCTGTAGACCCTTCATGGGCGAAACACAAAGGAAGACGTCGTCGCCAATCTCAAACTTCACCTCTCTGCGTCTCCGATCCGCGTAGCTCTTCTGTCGGCTCCTGACAGTGCAGAGTCGCCTGTGGATCTGCTCGACTACCTCCTGACTTTGCCGGATCAACCTGGGGCCAACCTCCCACTTGGTCCCCACCTCAACCCAACTCAAGGGTGCCGTACACCTCCGTCCGTACAGAGCCTCGTAGGGAGCTATGCCGATGCTCGAGTGATAACTGTTGTATGCAAACTCCGCCAGGGGCAGGTGCTCCTCCCAAGAGCCCCTCCAGTCCAGTACACAGGCACACAGAAGGTCCTTAAGTGTCTGTATCGTGCGCTCAGACTGTCCGTTCGTCTGGGGGTGGTAAGCCGTACTAAACCTCAACCGCGTCCCCAGGGCCTGCTGAAACTCAGCCCAAAACTGGGACATAAAGCGGGTATCCCGGTCGGATACGATCTCCCGCGGAACTCCGTGTAGTCGTACCACATCACGGATATACCTCTCTGCCAATTGTGCTGGTCCCAAAGTGACTCGGATCAGCAAGAATCGTGCCGTCTTCGTCAGCCTATCCACTATTACCCAGACTGCGTCGTGTCCTTGCTGGGTAACAGGTAAGCCCACCACTAAGTCCATGGTGATGCTCTCTCACTTCCACTCTAGCACTGGAAGCGGCTGTAGTGGCCTTGCAGGCCTCTGATGCTCGGCTTTCACTTGCTGTCACACTAAGCACTGCTGCACAAACTCACCCACATCTCGCTTCATCCCCCTCCACCAAAACTCGCGTCTCAAGTTGTGGTACATCTTCGTGTTTCCGGGATGTATGGTGAATCTGGAACCGTGTGCCTCAGTCAGGAGCTCTCTCAACAGCTCCTCATCTCTGGGAACGCACAACCGTCCCCTCAGGCGCAGCACCTGGTCTGTGAAGGAGAAGTCCCCTGGGTCTCCCGGCAGTACTCTGTCGTGCAAGGACTGCAAGTACGAATCGACCATCTGTCCTGTGATGATGCGGTCTATCAGCTCTGGCCTAGTCTGTCGTGTCACAGTCACTGCCCCACAGCACCCCCGTAACTCTAGCGGTTGCCAACTGCCTACCTCCTCCAAAAGGCTCCAACTCTGTAACCGTAGACTGGCCAAGTGTGCGGGCACCTTACGGCTCAAGGCGTTAGCCACCACATTGGCCTTCCCCGAGTGATAGGAGATGCTGCAGTCGTAGTCCTTCAGGAGCTCCAACCAACGTCTCTGACTCATGTTGAGCTCCTTCTGATCAAAAAGGTATCTGAGGCTCTTGTGATCTGTGAAAATCTCGAAGGTCTCACCGTACAAGTAGTGCCTCCAGGTCTTCAACGCGAAGACAACAGTTGCCAACTCTAGGTCGTGGGTAGGGTAGGTATGCTCATGGGGCTTCAGTTGCCACGAAGTGTAAGCGACAACGTGACCCCTTTGCATGAGCACACCTCCTAACCCGTGCAAGGAGGCATCCGTGTACACATCGAACCCGCCACTACTGTCAGGGATGGTGAGCACTGGTGCCGAGGTCAACCTCTCCTTCAGCTCCAGAAAACATGCCTTACAGGCGTCTGTCCAAGCGAAGGGTACGTCCTTCCGGGTCAACTGTGTCATAGGACGCGCAATCTGTGAAAATCCTCTGATGAATCGTCTGTAGTAGCTTGCTAGTCCCAGGAAACTGCGAATCTCAGTGACTGAACGCAGTCTCTCCCACCTGAGTACTGCCTCGACCTTGGCTGGGTCCACCGCCAAGCCGTCTCCAGAGATCACATGACCTAAGAAGGTCACCTCCCTCAACCAGAACTCGCACTTGCTGTATTTGGCGTACAGCCTACGTCGTCTCAGAATGTCCAGAACCATCCGCAAGTGCTGTCCGTGCTGCGTTTGATCTCTAGAATAGATGAGTACATCATCTATGAAAACCACCACGAACTGGTCCAAGTACGGTCTAAACACCCGGTTCATCAGGTCCATGAAAGCAGCGGGGGCATTGGTCAGCCCAAACGGCATGACCAAAAACTCGTAGTGTCCGTACCGGGTGTGGAAAGCTGTCTTGGAGACGTCGGTCTCCCTGATCCTCAACTGGTGGTATCCAGACCTCAAGTCGATCTTGGAAAACACCGTGGCACCCCGCAACTGGTCAAATAAGTCGTCGATCCTCGGCAGCGGATATCTGTTCTTGATGGTGACCCTATTCAGCTGTCGGTAGTCCACACAAAGGCGTAAGGTCCCATCCTTCTTCTTCACAAACAGTACCGGGGCTCCCCAGGGAGATGCACTGGGCCTCACGAAACCTTTCTCCAAAAGGTCCTGCAACTGGGACTTGAGCTCTCGTAGCTCAAGCGGTGCCATCCTGTATGGCGCGGTGGAGATGGGGCTAGTCCCTGGTACTAGTGAGATCTCAAACTCGATCTCACGCTCGGGCGGTAGTCCTAGTAACTCGTCTGGAAACACGTCGGGGTACTCTCTGACCACCGGGATGCTCTAGAAGTCTGCCACAGGGCTGGGCTCTGCCACCACACAAGCTAGGAAGCCCTCACACCCCTGGCTCAAAAGCCTCGCCGCCCGAAGTGCCGAAATGCACCTGAAACCTCTGTCCACTGGCTGTCCGTGAAGCTCGAAAGAAGGCAACTCCGGAATGGAGAAGACGATCTTCCTCTCAAAACAATCCACCAAGGCGTGGTAAGCGGATAGCCAATCCATCCCCAGAATCACTCCAAAGTCCTCCATCTGTATCATAATCAGGTCAGCTGGCAGGCTATGTCCCCCGACGCTGACCTCGCAATCCGTGTACACCTCCTCAGCTACAAACAGCTGACCACTCGGAGCTCTGATTACGAACGGATTCTCTAACAGTGTATAATCGTGGTCCAAACTAACTGCGAAACTGGCTGCGACAAATGAGTGCGTAGCGCCGGAATCGAAAAACGTGTAAACGAGTCTGCCGGAAACTGAAACCATACCTGCTACCACCGATCCCGAAGCTCTGGCATCCCTGTGTGTCAGGGCGTTGATACGCCCCTCAGCTCTAGTTGCGGACGAAGCAGCCACACTCTGCGTCGGACGGGTAGGTGCTGGCCGGAACCCTCCTCGCGATTGCTGTCCTCCTCCTCGCGCCTGGGAACCACGGCCTCCTGCGCGCCCTCCAGTGCTCTGCGCGGGAAGTATCTGCTGACCCCCTGCCCTAGACGGGCAGTCCCTCCTGTTGTGGCCCGGCTGGCCACACTGGTAACAGAGGGGAACGCAACTCCCGCCCTCAGTGGGTCCCTGCTGTCGGCTAAGCGGGGGTCCGGTGTTGGCGACTGGCCCCTGTCGAGGGCCCACAAAGGCCACTGATGGCCCTGTAAAACGTGATGGCTCTCCTGCGGACGCCACGTGTCTCCTCTCTCGTCGGCCCTGAGAAAAGTCTGGTTGGAAGGGCCTCTTCCTCCTACCATCAGTGTCTCGCGCGGACGGGTTGGTCCCCTCGTAAGTCATAGCTGCCTCTACCACCCTCGAAAACGTAGGCAGCTTCAGGGGTTTGACATACCCCCGGATCGTAGACCGGAGCCCCTCGGTGAACCTCCAAAGGTGCTCCTCCTCAGTGGCTACCGCTGTCGCTGCAAAGCGGGACAGCTCCAAGAAACGCGTGCGGTACGCGCTCACAGTCATCGTCCCTTGGCGGAGAGTGTGGAGCGCCCGCCTCCTCTGGTCCTGCCACGTCTGGGAAAAGTACTGCTCGCAGAAGGGGGTGACGAACTGGTCCCATGTCGGCTCGTCCCTCTCCTGTCCCCGGACCGCCCTCCACCACCTGTGTGCCGCACTCTTCAGCTGGTACGTGGCAAAGGCCACGCGGCACTCCACCGGGGGGCGAAGGGTGTCGAAGATCTTCTCCAGCTGCTCAAGCCAGTCCTCTGCCTCGGTTGGGTCCTCATCCCCCTTGAAGGAGGGGGGCTTCAGCTTCCGGAACTGCCCGAAAAGCTCGAAGTGGCGCTGTAGGGGAGGTGCTGGTGCACCTCCAGGCGAAGGTGCCTCGTGTACGGAAGTGTCTGAGGAAGGTGGGGGCGGCAGCGGCCCATCCCCTCCCCCGTGTCCAGCGCCGCGTCCGTCGTGTGGTCCCACGGAGGACTCCCCCTCTGTAGCCCCAGGAGGAGGTTCTCGGGGCGGTGGGTGGAGCTCCTCTCGTACAATGTCCCGTATCAGCTGGGCGAGGTCCTGGGCCTGGATGCCTGGGAGTGGTGGCTGGTCCACCGAGACGTCAACAACGGCACGTCCACCTCGCCGACCTCGTCCTCGACCGCGCCCGCGGCCAGTCTTGCCAGTCCCGCGACGAGGCATCTCCTGCAAGGAGACGCGAAACAAAACGAAAAACGTCAAAACAGACGGTACCTAACGAAACGTCTAAGAGCTCATGTCAAGAGATATGTTGTGGTGGCTACTCTAATTATAGACATGTGAATTGGTTATTTTCAAGTCAGTTGATTCACTTCTCGACGACCTTGCTCTGATACCATCTTGTAACGACCCGATTCCCGAGTCCTTACGAGACACGAGAACCAGACCGACTCGACTAATCCTAAGACCTAGTCGTCCAACGAGGAAGTAACCGAAAGAGCAGTAAAATAAACCACATTCAGCATGAATATAACTAACAGTAAGAAAATACAGCAGTAAGAAAAGAAATCACTACAGTATATACCACCACAACAGTAGAACAACATTCGTAACATAATATGAACTGCAGGTAAAGAAAGGTACAGCGGAAACAAGAACTACTCACTATAGTGGAACAAAAAGAGGTACAAGTGAACAGTGGTAACTCTAGTGGACCCTACTCGGTCCAGCGTCCTCTGCAGCCGCTGACCCTAGCTGCTCCACACCTGGTCTTGAAAGGTAACGAGTGTAACACGTCAGCAAAACGCTGAGTAGAGTGGCAACTAAAAATAAAGAAAACAGTAGGGTGTACAGTAGCTGTTATGTTCTGTTACTTTCTTTATTTACGTCTTTCAATTTTCTCACGATTTCATTTATTTCTCAGATCCTTTACTTGATCTCGAATGTTCCTCGTGGGAACGATCTTGATTGCAGTCTTTTCCAAGAAGTAGAAGTAGCACGTGGTGCTCTCCTGGCCGGGAGAGTCCCCCGCGGTGATCCTACTCTCAGTCAACCACCCCAAGGTCACGGACAGACATAACGGTGACTTCGGCACGCGCGATAAACGCACAGGTAGCTAACCCGCACTGGCACACGGTCAGTCATTTCCATTAACGGGTGCGCCCAAAGCACAGCACGGAACCAGTCCAGGGCAGAGCCCTCTCAGTAACAGGGGTCCGACCCCTCCACAGTAACCAAACAGGGGCCTTGCCCCTCCACAGTCCGCGCACCCTCGCCTGACTACCCTGGTTTGCCCCAGTGGGCCTAACAAGTCGGTGTAGGAGGCTAGCAGAACCCCGGGGCCCGTGGGGTAGCTAGTGCCCTCCCTACACTAGTAGCTCTCCTTGGTACTACGTACACGAGGGCCAGCAAGTCGGTACAAAGCGGCCAGTCCTAACCCCGGGTCCCTGGGGTGGCTGGCCCCACTCTGCACTAAACCGGTACAGGTACTTCCCTTGGTACTACGTACCCAAGAGACAGCACACAACTACATCTTTCTTTCTCAGTTCCATTCCTTTCTCTTTCCAGGAGTTCCACTCCTAATTCCCTGTAGGGTTCCAGCTCAGAACATCTAGGTTTCACTTTCCAGTTTCACGTTCTTACAATCCATGTTCTCAATCACGTTTATTTATTCATAACAGGCAACTGTTAATTCAAATTACAGGCAGCTTTTTGTCCTTTTCCATTTTTTTCAAGACTGCAGTATTCATATATTCCACTAGTTTTTCCGTCCTAGGATTCATGCCGTATCCTAGGATCTATCATACAATCTAGTTTTCCAGCCCTAGGATTCATGCAACACCTAGGATCTATCATTCAATCTATTTCTCATTCCTAGGATTCATACAATGTCCTAGGTTCTATTTATGGTTCCCTAATTTAACAGATTATACTTAAAAGCCACTCTACCGGTTACAACAGGTGAACTGGGGGCGTGGTCGGGAATCCCGCGTGCCTCCGCAACCCCCGGGACTGCAACGGAACGGGGTCCTATCACAAGAATCAAACACAAGGAGTGTCTCAAAACAGTGTATAGCTACTGTAGACGGGTATTGGATTTAATTCCGAAAAGGATGCAACTCGAAACGCGGAAAACGGAACCCGAACGGGCCCTAAACGGGTCGAAATCGACGAAACAGTGCAAAATCAGACGTCTGGAACTTCTTCCAGACGTCTTAAAAAGTGGATCAAGAATTACCTTGCTCTGCATGGGCTCTCAGACGTCCAGAAGCCTGCGGGGGCGTCTGGCCTAGTTCCCAGACGTCCGATGGTCACCCCGGATGTCTGGATGTTGCTCCCGTCATATGGAACTACAGCTAGACGTCTGATTCGCGTTGGATGGCGAATCACCAAACCTGCGCGTACCCATCTCTCTCTCTCTCAGTGCGGTCAGTCGAAAGGAAGGAAGGAAGACGGAAAAACTCACCTTTCAGACGTCTGGACAGTCTTCCAGACGTCTCCCCCGCCGTCTGGCTATAAGCCCAGACGTTTGATTCTGGAAAAGTTTCCAGAACCAGGGCGCGACTCGCCCTCCGCTCGCGACGCCCGGCCGCGCCGCGCCTCGTGCGCCTGTTGCTCGAGCCGCAGCAGTCCCCCCCCGCGTCGCGCCGCGCCCGCTGCGCCCCCCGCCGGCCGGCCCTAGCAGCCCCAGCGAGCTCGCCCTCACGGCCGAGTGCCTCTCCCACGCGCAGCACCTCCTCCCACGCTCACCGCGGCTGTCGCTGCCGCTGCACTCTCGCGCTCGCTCTCGCGCACTGGCTGGAAGGGGAAGAGGAAGGAGACGAAGGTGACGGGAGTGAGGGAGAGGGCGTGGCCTTTTAAGGCCGTGCGAGGAGGAGAGAGAGAGCGCGACAGAGGGCGCAGGAGGGAGAGGGAAAAAGAGAGAGAGGGAATTTTCGCAGGTCTGCGCGCTCAGGCGCGCAGACGAAACAATCGTGCCAAAATAACCGATTTTCAGACGTCTGGAAATGATCCCAGACGTCTTGTCCGACGTCTGGAGGTGATTCCAGACGTCTGGTCCGACGTCTGGGCCACCTCCCAGACGTCTTAAAAGACGTCTGGAGCGTGCGTTCATATCAGGGGTGGATAGGTATCCTTAGGATCTGGGTATTTTATGGTATCATGCAGTTTCCATCTATCTAAGAAAAAAAAAATGGTGTTTAGTAATGATCTAAAGGCTGAAACAAAAATACAATAAGTGTTTATGGATATTCAACCACTGTTTTGAAGACTTTCCAGGCCATAGAAGCTTGATTCACTCAGGCTCGGCTTAATTCACTTGAGTATTGATAAGATAGATCGGAATCTCTCCTAACTAAGGATGTATTCTTGTACCTGAGACACCATTATAGGATCCGTTGGTTTGCTTATACTCAAAAAGCCTAAGTAATCTTGGTTCACACTACACATATCAAGAAAGACCAGGTGAACATAAGATCCAACCCTAGTGTTCATCAGGGAAGGTGGTGTCCTTACCTGTGCGCGTAGGTAGACTTTTTATCCCAGGCTTTAGTCTTGTATTTAGGAGAGACTCTTTCCACCAAAAAGAAACTCTCCCACCAAAAGAAAAGTGTGCTCCTCCAAATAATGTTGTAAGAGATATACTAACACGTGTTTCCAAAAAAAAAAAGAAAAAAAAAGATGCAAATAAGTCAGTATATCTCACAAACATCTGTAAAGTCTTTGCCCTACAAAAGTTCTTCAGGGCAAGTTACAAATACCTTATTTTCTTTAAGCCACAAATGTAATAAAATGGGAGTTGAGTTTTCCATCATCCTTTTAAGGGTCAATCCGAAGACATGAGCTGAAATTGGGACCAACCTGCACTTAAAAATTCGTGAAACCCTGGGCATGAGTCTTAATGTTCATCTGGTCAGTCTTGATCCTTCACTATTCACAAGCCATAATCTCTTGAGCTCTCAAGTACGGCAAAAACCTCCTGGGTCCTGGAAATCGTATTTAAGGTTTAAATATCAAGAGTCCAGGTTAGTTGAGAGATGGTCTATGTCATGTGAGACTTAAAGTACTGGTAGTCTTCTCTATAATTGGCTCTCACAATATCCAACAATAAGCACACCTATGTCGCCTCAGAAGAAAATCTTCAGCTTAAGATCATTTCTAAATACAGCACAAAAATGTTTTGCTAGGGACTAGCAAAAGATAGGCATGGGGGTATGATTGCACAACAAAAATGCACCAACAACTGTGCCATCTTGTGCTATTTCCAAGCATTGCCAGTGTAGATTAGATAGCCATAGTCGCATTTGTAAAAAATAAACGCATGCATGCATTTATTTGAGAGGGGAGGAGAGTGAATAAATGGTCGTGAAATTAACATATTCCTCAAGTGCTGCCTCGCAAAATCTCCATCTTTATTTTTTATTTCTATTTGGCTTTGAATTTCTCAGCGCAGCTACAAGGCAAGGCGGCTTCTTCTCCGTGCCATTCTCTGCAGCAAGCTTGCCCTGCCAGCTGCATGCACAGCCATGCATGAAGCCCAAGGCATGGCTGTGCATGCCTCTTTCCTCTTTAAAAAAGGGCATGGCTATCTTCTTTTAAGAGCCTGGTCCACACATAGACAGCACCTTCCTTCCTCCAGGCCGTCTCCTCCCCTCTCCCCTCTATACGCAGACTCTCTTCCTCCTGAAGAGCCACGCTGCAGGCAGGAGCAACTCACAGTGGTACACAACCACCACCGCCCAGCTTACCAAAGAGCCGGTGGGCGTGGTGGTTCTCTTCTCTGTTTCGTCGTTCCAAGCCATTTCCGCCATTGCCACAGAGCCGAGCTTTGAAGCTCAAGCACAGCAGCAGCACGGCACCGGACTATTCTTCCGCCCGCACCAGCCACCACGCGCCCCTGCTGCAGCCGGCGCAGCTCTTTCCACATGCGTAGGTGCGCTCCATAGTGCCCGCGCGTGCTGAACCGCTAGCAACTGGTCGCACGAGCCGAGTGCACACTGTAGCCACTGTTCACGCTAGAGAGCGCGACACTGTGGCTACAGTGCGGTGACCGGAAAGTTTCTCACTTAATCGGTCACTGCGTGCTCTCTCTCCGCACCGCTACCGTCGCCAACCCATCTGCGTACACCCGCGCCCGTGTCTCTCCCCGCGCCTGGTCTCGCGTCTGCACCAGCCCGCTTCTTTGCCCTCACTCTCCTTAGCATGTAGCATGGTGTGCCGTGGTCCCTCCCTCGCGCTCACTCCCTCTTGCATGCGCGTGCCTCTTCGCACGCCTACGCGCCTGCGCTTGCATGTGGCCATCAGACGACGGTTGGAGGCTCCGGACGACTTAACTCGCCCGCGCCATCTTCAGCAGACGCTCTCTCCCTCTCGCTCTCTCTCACAGCACTCTCTCACTCCCTCCTGCAGACACATACACACACACACACTCTTGTACACACATCCACTCACTTATACACTACTATATACTTATATGTATACATATACATATATATATTGATATATACATATATTTATATACATATATCTATACATATATTAGTACCTATATAACTAAGTATAAGTATATATACATATATATACACATATATTTATACATACATACATACATATATATATATATATATATATATATACATACACATATACATACATATATCTATAACTATAAATACATACATATATATATCTATCTACATATATCTATATACATAGATACTTATACTAATATATCTATATACATATATACATATCTATAGCTATATATATACATATATATACATACATCTATCTATACATATATTTACATATCTATATATATATAAATATATATATATATATATATACATATATAACTACATATACACCTATATAATTATAACCATATCTATATATATACATATATACATATATATTTTCATATCACCTACCACACGTTGTATCGCGGGAATATCTGCACCAGTTGCTGATATTCCCTGATACACGCGTACAGAAAGCGTCTTCGCACACATCTTCCACCCATTCATCCTACACTCCACGCGGCACTTCGTCCTGTTGGTTGCATCTTTCTAGACGACGATCAACTCGATACCGTGCTACACGCCATTTCCACCTCCACCCCCACCCCTATATACATATATATATACTATATTTACTTTATTTCTGTCTGTCGTTCCTGCCATTAAAAAGATAAAGAAAAATATACAAAAGAGAAAAGATAATCCTTGACTTGCAAGTACTCAGTCTTGCGAATAGCAAGACCAGTTTTGGGAACCCTAATTTGTCTCAAAGCCAAGAACCTGATTTTGAGGGTGTACCTCAAGGAAAAAAAAATTATCAGAAAAAAATCTTAAATAGAAAAACACCAAAAACATAATAAACGAACGGAAGAGATTCATTGTAGGAAGGGAGTAGAAACTTATTCACCTCTAATCCCGCTTCCCTGAGTTTGACCCTGGGCCTAAAAGTGACCAAGGTAAAATCAAGTAGGCCAGGTTAAAAATTTTGTAAAAAGATGGTTAGGCTCGATTTAGGTTAACCACTATACTCATTTCAACGATAAAATCACCATATTAACACAACCTATCCGGACCCGACCACACTATAGCTATCTTAGCCTACAGAATGGAGTTGTGGCTCTAAAGTCTTACAGAAGGACATTTGAACTCTAGATGAGGTGTTGAATAGGTTCAGAAGGTGATTCCGTGGTTTTGGTGAAGGAAATGAACTCTAAGGAGCTTCAGGAAGGAGCATAAGCTAAAAAGCTTCGCCAGTAAGCTTCAGAACTTCAATTCAAGTTCTGAAAAGTCCAACAGATAGCTAAAGACCTATTTAATCAATTCAAACAACCTTTAGAGGTTGTTAAGAATCCATCTGGGTAGAATATCCAATTGAATTTCATCACAAACCTACTGTCGTCAGTTTGGGTTCAAAAGCAACCCAAACTAATAGAAATCAATTTCTACCATAGAATCCATCAGAACTCATCCAAATTGCATTTGAATCATTTACAAATATCCTAGAAACAGATTGGACTCTTCAATTTGTCTGTTTGAATCCAAATTCCATAAATCAGACTTTAGGTTGACCATGAAGACTTGAATTTTGACTTTCTGAATTTAACCATTTCAGATGAAATTAAAGCCGTAGTCATCTTCTCTTTAACCTCAGGAACGAATTCAGATCCTTAGAAGGATGATTCAATTAAGATTCCTAGGGCTCCAGGCCTGTCGCCTGAGCTTGTAGAGGAGTTTGTTCGACAGAACAAACGAAAGTTAATCATAGAGATTGGCACATTGGAATAGTCTCAGGGTAAGTTACTGATGCTTTTAGACTTTTAAAATGAGACTTAAACCCTAACTAATAACCATCTCCAACTTTGTCAGAGTTGGAGAAGATAAAGATCTAACAGAAGCTCCAGGCATTAAAACCTCAAATAAACTGCTTCGGCATGATCAGTGACCTTTAAATCGATGATATGGAGCTTCACACTAAGTTTTATGGTCTGAAGAGCTCTTTTGACTCGCTGGAGCTCATCGGAGCTCCGGTGAGTGCAGAAAAAGGCTAAAATGTACAGATGATGTGGAAACGTGTCATTAATGATCTAAATAGCTTCCTGAGGTCACAAGGAACCTCAGGAACACCTTAATTCCTTCAATTATCCATTAAAATGAAAGTTAAGCAGTGAATTCTCAGTAAACAAGATTTGAATGTAATTAGGCTCAGGACCCATTTTCCCACTCAATTTAGTGGAGAAAACAAGTCAAAATGAAGTTGCGGTGGTTTATAGGTGGATAATTAATGATTTGAAATCCTCCTGAGCCGCCATTGATAGCGAGCTCAAGAGATTAAATTAACTTGGGCGTTTAAGTTATAGATGGTAATTACTTAAATTAAAGTCAGGATAGGGGCCCTTAAGTGATGGATAAGTGGTGGAGAGCCTTAGTGGAGGTGGAGTAAACTCAACCACTTTCGCCATGGATAGCAGAAGCAGTGGTGAAGGTGGAGGTGGTTTAGGTGAATATATGATCAAATTAGTGATTAAAAGATGATAGAAATGTTCATGAATGATTTAAGAAGGTGATCAATGACTTAAAAAGACAAAAGATTTGCTCCTGACAAGCTCAACGAGCTCGTCGGAGCTGGAGAAGATGAATGAAAAACTAACATTACAACTATCTAATCTACCTAACTATCCTAACTAATCTACTTACCTAACCTACTGTTACCTGGACGAAGGAGGTAGGAGATCTCTGTCGATTGTCCTTAACAGAGGAGGAAATCAGAGGGTTGAAGGAAGAAGTCTGGCGGGCATTTTCGAAGTGAAGCAGAGGAGCTCCTAGTCAGCACTGCGTCAGGAGACTTGGCTGACGTCGGCGGAGATCTAGAGTGATCAAAGATGGATGGAGGAAGATAGATGGAGCGAAGGAAGGTCGTCGGAGTTTAGAAAGAATAGCCTATCAGTTAGCCCAGTGAAGAAGAGGGAAGGGAGCTAACTTCGTGAAAATTGAGGGTGTGGAGGGGTATTTATAGGTGGCAGCAGCTGAGACGGAGGTTGAATCTGGACGGAGAAGAGGCTAGGAGTGGAGTAACCACCGGCGTCTTCTTTGACACCGGTGAGGTTATCTCCAACCTCAAAATAGGATTGTAGCTTCATCCAGACCGGTGGATGAAAAGGAGATGGTGAGCACAAGCTCCAGGAGCTTGGAGAGGAAGGAATGACATTGGATATGCGGTGATTAGATGGTGGAAGCACCTCCTAACGTCAGCCGTTGAGGAGGCTGAAGATTGAAAGAAGAAGTTTTAGGGACTTATTCGTAACAAAAGTTGAGGACCTAAGTGAAGAATAAGCACTCGATTGAAATAAAATATAAGGACTAAAATGTAAACTAAAGTTTTCAAGGTTTATTTTAATTTAAATCTTTTTCAACTTTTTATATATGATTATAAATAAGACAATTATTATATTTAGACCTTGAATTTATATTTTTGACTTTTTTAGCTTAATTTATTTAAGTAATATTACTTAAGTTATTACATACTTAGGTATAAATTGTACTTAAGCTAGTTAATCACATTAATTAGATAAATTACTGATAATATTCGAGTCCAATTATTAATTAAAATATTAATAATAATTGGATGATAATATAGCATTTTAAACTTACTTTAAGGTCCTTTACTATTTATCCCTTATTTAATAATTAACCCATATATTTACATATTTTTAGCTAATTAATTAGGAAGACTAGTTAATTAGGGGTAATTAGAGACCATGATGAGCTTCTCATCATGGTGCTCCTGCACAAAGTTCCACGTGAGATCATATCCGACAGGGATACTCATTTTACTTCCCAGTTCTGGGCTGAGTTTTAGCAGGCCTCGGGGACACGTTTGAGGTTCAGTACCACTTACCACCCCTAGACGGATGGACAGTTAAAGCACACCATACAGACACTTGAGGACCTTTTGCACGCCTGTGTGCTAGATTGGAGAGGCTCCTGGGAGGAGCATTTGCCCTTAGCATAGTTTGCATATAATAACAGTTACCACTCGAGCATCGGCATGGCACCTTACGAGGCTCTGTACGGACGGAGGTGTACTACACCCTTGAGCTGGGTCGAGGTGGGGACCAAGTGGGAGGTCGGTCCCAGGTTGATCCGGCAGAGTCAGGAGGCGATAGAGCAAATTCACAGATGACTCCACACTATCAGGAGTAGGTAGAAGAGCTATGTTGTCCGGAACTGCAAAGAGATGCAGTTCGCGGTTGGGGATCATGTCTTTCTCCGTGTTTCGCCCATGAAGGGCCTGTAGCGTTTTGGGGTGAAAGGGAAGCTTGTGTTGAGGTTTGTGGGGCCCTTTGAGATCCTGGAGCGGGTAGGATTCGTTGCTTACCGGCTTGCCCTTGCTTCCCAGCTTTCTGGAGTGCATGACGTGTTCCACGTGTCCAACCTCAGGAAGTATGTTGCCGATCCCAGCCACGTTCTGAGCCACGAGAGCATCGAAGTGGGTGACGACCTGACCTACCCCGAGAGACTAGTACAGATACTATACAGAGCCGTCCAGAGTTTGAGACGGAAGCAGGTACCACTGGTGAAGGTTCTATGGAGAAGCCAGCGGTACGAGGAGGTGACCTAGGAGCCTGAGGCAGCGATGCGTGAGCGATGCCTAGAGCTTTTTGAGGGTACGTCTTTTTGGACCTACTTCGATCTTTTTTAAGTTTATTATGCACTTTTACGCTCCTTTTCCCGCACCTTAGCTAGCTCAAGTTTTGGGGACGAAACATCCTTTAAGTTTGTTATGATGTAATGACCCATTACATTTTTAGCCGGATAAGACGTCTAGAGTTTCAGTCAGACGTTTGGACACGTGCCTGGACGTCTGAAAGTGCGAAATTTTGTACTGTGCTTTGCGCTCTACGCGCGGGCAACGCATAGAGACCCGCCCTCTCTCCTTCACCCCTTACCCGAACCCTAACTCCCCTCCTATATAAACCCCTCAACCCTTCCTCCTTCACCCCTGACACCACTCCAGCCACTGCCACCTCCACCTTCTCTTGCGATAGCCACATCCCCCTTCCCGTCTCTACTGCAGCTATGGCGAGGAAGGAGAGCCACCGGTGAGGGGGAAAGTGGGGAGGAGCGAGAGCGAGAGAGTGCAAGGGAGTGAGAGCGGGGGAGGAGGACAACGGTCGCGGGAGCTCGAGGAGGAGTCATAGGAGAGAGGAGGAAGCTAGTAAGGAGCTGCTCAAGCTCTTGCAGCTGCTGTAGGTACTTCCAGACGACTGGAGACCATGTCTGACGTTTGGAACTGCCCCCAGTCAGTTGTAGAGGGAGTCTGGACATTTGAATCAGCCGCAAGAAGGGTAAGGTGAGTTCTGACATCTTTTAAGACATCTGGGACTAGTCCTAGACGTCTGATTTTGGTCAGTAATCGCGTTTTTGGCCCGTTTAAGGCCCAAATGGAATTGGATTTCCGCAAACAAAGTACCGTTGTTTTCCACTCGAGTTCCTCCACGTGTTTGTGTTGAGTATCTATTGTGTTGAGCTTGTCTAATGTACATTGGTCGCTGGTACAGGTTACCAGCCAATGGCGTGTTAGGAGCTCGCGGAGATGATGAGATTTGCGGCACAGGTCCCCATTCGTCCTGTGATATCCGGTAGAGTGGTTTAATTTAGTTGTTAATATTTAAATAAGAATGTACTTGGTTTGAATAATCGGATTGAACTCTAGGATGTGGAATGAACCTTAGGGTAGAAATGAATGAGCCTGTTTGAGCTGTACTATTTACTTGAATGCATGGTTAAGATAAACTGCTAGCAAATGCCTTTAATATAATTACGAGATGCATTTTAAAATACGAGCTGCCTGCATGTAAATGAGAAATTGAACTGTGAAACCACAAGTTGCATGTTATAATTGAGAACTGAATTATGAAAACATGAGCTTCCTGTATATGGATGAGGAACGAGTTATGAAACATGAGATCTAGATCTGGATAAATGAGATGAATATGAGCATGAACCCTATGGGGAATTAGGAGTAGAACTCCTGTGGATGAAAGGAATCTGGAATGTAGACGGGAAGTATGCTGGCCCATGTGTACGCGGTACCAAGGAGAGCAGCTATCCCTTTTTAGTGTAGAGTGAAGCTAGCCTCCCTTAGGTTGAGACCTGGGGTTAGGATTGGCCACTCTACATCGACTCCTATTGGCCCTCGCGTACATGGTACCAAGGCGTGCTACTAGTGTAGGGAGGGAGCTAGCCAACCCACGGGGCCCGGGATTCAGCTAGCCACCCTACATCGACTTTGTTAGGCCCTTTGGACAAACAGGGGTAGTCAGACGAGGGTACGCGAACTGTGGAGGGGCGAGACCCCTGCTTGGTTTTGAGAGGGCAAGGCCCTATACTGTTCCGTGCTGTACTTTGGGCGTACCCGCTAGCGGAAATGACTGACCACATGTCAGTGCGGGTTAGCTACCCGTGTGCTTATTACGCGTGCCGCAGTCACCGCTATGTCTCGACTGTGACCTCATGGTGGTTGACTAGGTGTAGGACTACCACGGGGGACTCTTCCGGTCAGGAGAGCACCACGTGTACCTTCTACTCTACGGAAAAGACTACAATCAAGATCGATCCCACAAGGAACATGCAAGATCAAGAAATACCTAGACACTTTGAGAAATAGATGAATCAGAAATACATAAATGAGATAAATAGAAATGAGAAATAAACCTGTTGCTATTTTATTGTACTTGCACTTAAATAATGTAAACACCACTCTACTCAGCGTTCGCTGACTCTATCTTTTCGTAACCCTGTTCAGGACCAGGAGTTGAGCAGCCCGAGTTTCCGGTTGAAAGGGTGCTGGGCCCAGCCTAGCCCAGCCATAGTCATTTTTCAACTCTTTCATTTTTCTACTGTTGTAGTGAGTAATGGACACATATTTTTCTGTTTGTATTACTTTCTGTTTCCTTTCCGCTTTCTGTTGTTGTTGTGGTGACATGTATTATGTTTTGAGACAGTTGTTATACTTCCTTTACTACTTCGTTCTTTTCTTTTGTTTAGTTATATTGCATGTGTGGATGTAGCTTATTTTCTTGCTTTTGATTATTTCTTGTTGGATGACTAGGTCTTGGGATTAGTCGAGGCGAGCCGATCTCGGGTCCTGTAGGGATCCAGGAACCGGGTCGTAATAGTTAAGATAGCAGAAAGTCAACTTCAGGATATGTGTTTCTGCTTGCCAATGGTGCCATCTCTTGAAGGAGTGCAAAATAGTCTATTATTGCATCTTCCACTGTGGCAGTAGAATTTATTACATGCTACGAGATATCCAATCATGGAGTATGGCCAGGGAATTTTATATTGGAGCTGCGCATTGTAGATGGCATTGACAGGCTACTATGCTTATATTGTGATAATCAGTCTGCTGTTCTCTACTCGAATAACAACAGGAGCTCCTTTAAATCAAAGCACATTGAGATCAAGTTCCTGGTTGTCAAGGAAAAGATATAGAATGGACAACTCTCTATTGAGCACATCGGCATGAACTCCATGATTGTGGATCCAGTTACTTAAGGAATAATGCCCATGATATTCGATGAACATGCAGGTGCTTTGGGTCTAATGTCCTTTTAGAAATTTCAGATTTAGTGGAGTTTGTAATTTTATAGTGCTCATTGTAATAGACATTCAGTTTTAGTTAAAGTTTTATGGTGATGTACATATACAGTTAAAGTTTTGTAAAATTTCATTTCTGTTGAAATAACAAAACTTAAAGTTTAAAGTTTCAAGTTTAATGTCCATTCTAACAAGTATTATGATTCGATTTTGGTTGTGATCTTACTTCAGTGGACCAGTTGGAAATAGGCATGTTTTGATCACATTGCATGTAATTTCCATGCTACATATCCACATGTTTCTGGTTACCATTTTGTATTAGTGTACGTGGTAATTGTTAGTTTAGTTACTGTGATATAACGAAACTGCTTTGGCTCTATTACTAGTGTGATTGGTAGATCGGATTGTTTATAGATATGTATTCCAATTATGACAGTAAAGTTGAGCTCAAATTTAGTTTTGTATGTTATTTGATTAATAGGTTACACATATAGTCCAAGTGGGAGATTGTTAGATTAAAAATCCAACTTATAAACTTGTATATGTAAATATGTATAAGTATAATCAAATAGTAATATGTATTATGACTGTCATCTAAATGCCCATTATTTAAAGTGGTTAATGAAGGTTAAATTTTGGGTATGAGCATAAAATATAAAAGGACTAGTGTGGAAAATAAAATAAATGTGCAAAGACCTATCTTGTGTTTTTGCATCTTCTTGATGGGTGAAGACATAAATCACCCACAACAATTATTCTCTTTAATTGTTGATTAATGTGGGGGTTATGGTCCCTAAGAGAACCACCTAATTTTCTCTATGTGTCAATCCATCATGACTTAGAGAGAGTGCAACAGAAAAAGGGGATGGCAGGGAGATAAGTGTTTTCTCTGCTTGATCTCATCTGAAGTACGTGGTGGTGGTGGGATCTCTTGGAAGATCATACCTGCAGTCATCCTTGCAGTCGTATCATCCTTCATACAGAGAGATGAATACGTGTATTCTCTAGATGTTTGTATGTATATGTATTCATTTATTTCGTTTGATCAAAACTTAGTTTTTCCTTGACAAATGACTAGTCATCTCATACTCACAACATGTATATATTTGTGTATCATTGTTAGGTTTAGTATAAATTAGAATAGATGTTTCATCTTCTTGAAAATCCTAGAAAACTTTTCGTAACTAACACAAGTACCAGTACTCATGATGAGCACGGGTACATGTGTGCTACAGTTTTGGCTTCAGGTCTCAGAACTAGAGACCGTGGCTTGCTAATCCGATATTGATGTAAACACGTTTATATCACATAAACAGTCTATTTTTGCATATTCTTAGACATTAAGTTGCATCATACATTATAAATATTGCATGACATGTATCATCATGCATTTAGATTATGTTGTATAAATTTTAGGTTAATTTTCTTTTTTTGTGGTCAGGAAATAGGGCAATATCTTATCGGGGCCTTGGATTGAAGATCCAACTGTACGGATCTGATCAGGGTGACGATTGGAGTTCAACGAGTCCAAGATCGTCCCGATTGGACTTTTGTAGCATTAGATGCAGTCCAAGAAAGATCAGAGGTCAAGGGGCCAAGATGGTGTAAATCTGTACATCAGATGACAAATCTGATTGCATGGATGGGTTCAGATAGACAATCGTAGCTCAACGGTACGAAAATCGATCCAATTCGACATCCGTTGCACCATCTACAAACATTAGAAAATGGATGGCCTAGATGGTGCCACGTGGCTCCATCTTAGCCGCCCACACTAGCCCGAGAACACCCGTTGCTCTCTTTCTCTCCTTATGCACTCGTCTGATCTGGGTCGTTGGATCTTGATCCAACGGCCATAGATGCGTGTGCCTTAAATCAAAAGTTCGCCTCAAGAGAGGCCATAGGCAGTGGTCGCACGCCTTTATGCGAAGAGGGAGGTGTGGGTTCGAGCCCTGCCTCGCCTCTAATTGAGTGTAAGCGCAGGTGCGAGCGAAATTCGCCTGTGCGATGGTGATCGAGCGGCTCTGGAGGGTACTACATGGTGCTATCTAATGCATGAGCGGATGCACGCGCAATCACACGCCGAGATGCATGCGCGATTGTACGCGCATGCGTTGAGACGCTAAAGATGAAGTGGGCGCGTGCGTCCCTTGGCCGTCCGATCGCCTTGCCTCGCCTCTAATTGAGCGCAAGCACAGGCGCGGGCGAAATTCGCCCGTGCAATGGTGATCAAGCGGCTTCGGAGGGTGCTACATGGTGCTATCTAATGCATGAGCGGATGCACGCGCAATCACACGCCGAGATGCATGCGCGATTGTACGCGCATGTGTTGAGGCGCTAAAGAGGAAGTGGGCGCGTGCATCTCTTGGCCGTTCGATCTCGTGATCGGACGGTTGAGATCATTTGATCATGGGCGTGCATTTTGAGCAGCGAAGAGGAAGAGGCGGGGGGCGTGCGGGCCTTTACCCACATTTAGGATTTAGTGACGAATAAATTCATCACTAAAGACATGTGCATTTAATGATTAAGAATGAAATGACCCATTTGCACCTTCATTCTTCACCTATAGATTGCCCTACGACCCTCACACTTTCTTCATCTTTTCCTCTCTTCTCTCACCCCCTCCAAAGCTCTAAGAGCTTGTCCCAAACCCAGGATGTTTCTCTAGAGTTAAAAATATAATTTTTCCACCTTCTCATCCCGTTTGTGGAGCATTCCGCGGTGGTTCTCTCACCGCCATTCAGGAAGAAGATCCTACTGCGACGTCGCCTTGTCCTATCCTTCGTCATTCTCCTTCGTCCCACATCTCACCACCTTCGTCTGGGCGCTCCGTCAACGCGGGTCGAGGAGGATAAATTCTCTCCACCTTCTTTTTTCTACTTTTTAGAGTAGATTTACTGTTTTCTAGTTGCAAGATTTCCCGCTTTCTACTGTAGTGGTTAGTTGTAATAGACATTATTCTGTGATTATGAAATCCATGTTTATTTTATCTTTATTTTATCTTTATTTGTAATATTCTCTCTCTTCTATTCATTATTCTTTAAGTAGATGATTGATTTAGATTCAATTCGACTAGTTAATATGCTTCGTAACAAATAAAACAAATGCGATTTTAATCAAACGTCCTCCTCCCTATGTTCGACCTGGAATTCCTTTCGAGTTTTGGTTAAATTTATCTGTTGATGATTTTTCTAGCAAATCGCACTACAGTGATGGGTTTTCTAAACTCAAATCTATTTGTGATGATTCTTCGCTTCAACAGGTATTCATCATGGGCACTGGTACATGTGAGTCACAAATAAGGTTTTAGGTTCATAATATCCAAAATATGTGACTTTTGTATACTGTTACTCATCATGAGTACTGACACTCATGGGGCATTGATCTGGTTAAGGGTTTGAAGTGACTAAGATCTGTAAGTCACTAGTATCTGTACTGGGCTTTAGTACTAGTACATGTTGTCTATAGATTAATGGGCAATACTCAACAAGTACCGATACTCATCATGAGTACTAGCATTCATTGAGACCAGTTTACTTCTAGAGTAATGTATGTCATGAGTACTGTTACTAGTCTCTTGTACTAGTACACCATGGGTACTGGATAAGTATATGACTAAACTTGAACCCCAAACTCTAAGCTATACTACCAATACTTGGCAACAGTATTAATACTCCTTTGGATATGAGATTTGATTCATTAAGTTATGGATACTGGTACTGGCTCTCTAGTATCGGTAATCATTATATGTGGTATTGGTATTGGTTTACCAGTATCGGTATACATTCAGCATAAAGTTCAGCTATATTAGGTTATAGTTCAAGTCCATCATAAGTTAGAAGTGAGTCGATTATGGATTAACCCCAACATGTGGAAGATCACGTGCAACAAGTACATGATGAGAGAAAGAGAAGTCACACGTGAGAGAGGGAGAGAGAGACGAGGAAGTGGAGTTATATTGGAGATAGGAAGTGTTTTATTATTGGACTAAAAAATAACTTTGTGTATTGCTCTTATCTATAAAGACACAATCACTTTACAAACATAATAAATGATAAATAAATTTTAAATCCTGAAAGTCGTATTTCTTATTTTTGACTCTTGAAAGCTTTTCTAAACAACCTTAATAACTCATTATCATTAATTACCTAAATATAACAAACTTGCAATCCAATTAGGTAACTCAATACCAACTCATACATTCACACACACGTAGACTTTCATGGAAACTCAAGTGACACTAATTATGCTACATGACAATGGCTTCCTTATTCAAATTGACAAACATATTGAAGGGGGTGAAGGGTGGAAGTAAGTAATCGCTACCTTATCTTTTCCATCAAATATAGAAATTCTCTTTTCGGAGCTTGCTTTCGCAGGTATGCGTAAAAAATATCATTTTATAGAGCTATCCATGAAAACATGAAAAATATGGAAAGCGATATCGCTATTTCACATGAACATATTTTTGAAAATTCTTATGATAAGTGAGAAAGGTTGTAACTTTGGCTCCATTTGCTTGTTGGATAACTCAAAGGTCATATTTCGATCAAAAGATTATCAAAGAAAGTCAGAGAAATTAATTATAAAGTTAAATAATATAACTTATGTTAGTTCACCAATAAATATCAACAACAAATTATCCTCCTATATTACATCAATATTAATATATATTAAAATATATTCACTTAAACATATTAAACTATTAAAATAAATTTATTATATTATATCAACTCACTTACACCTATATCATAATATTAAAAAATCATCTACTAATATCATATTACACTATCCATCATTATATCCCACCACATATTTTTATATTCCAATCAAATACCATCTTCACTTAATCCTATAATACTTTATCCCAACATAACCTGGATAAAAGCAGCCGCAAAAAAAAAAGGTCGGCCTCGTGGAGGAGTTTTCAGAAGTTCACAAGTCATCGTTTTCACTTTAGTGGTCCGTAAAATGGGAAAAAAAGATCCGAGTGCTTTCTAAGATAACGATGAATATTTAATAATGCCTGGATTGCTTCGTTATCTTGCTGGAGTTATCCTTTTTTGCGGCTCTCTTGGATTCTCTCTCTTAACTTTCCATGGTTGGATCTTTCTCGCTTTGATTCGCATCCATGAGAAAAGAGAGATGGGTTCCCTTGCATTTTTAATAATGGTCTTTGAAATTGAAGGCAAGCTACTCGACTAGGAGACTATTAGAGTGGATTGATACATTGAACGGAAACTTATAATTCCAATCTGTGGTAGACAATTTACATAGGAATACGGCTGCTAAAGGGGTAGAGCTATTTGCTTTTTCTACTTTGGGTGGGTTGGGTTGAACAAAGGGTTAGCAAGTGGATGGTGGTTTTCAATGTATTTCAAATGGCAATAAGAAAAATATCCATAAAACAAAGAAATTGTAATTTCCACCGTACCACTTGCTCGGCAACTCATATTTAAACTCAAATCCTCCATTTTTTTTTTGTCAAATGATAAAATTGTCAAGGAAATAAAATCTTCAGCTAACCCTACCAGTCCTATCGAGCTCAAATAACAAAGGTATCTCAGATAAGTTTAACAATCAGTCCAAAATAATCATCAATTGAGTATAAATTCAACTATAAAAATAGACAATCAAGTTATGACGTGCTTGACTCACTAAAAATCAAGTGATAAAATTAACAACAACATCACTCAAGCAACTACCTGAGTGGACTAAAATCACGACTATCTAGCTAAACAACAACTGTTACAAAATTTAATTGATATAGCCTATGTGACACATAATAATCAACAACCAAAACTTCAAACCATGTAACACCTGTGATTCGAGGCTCATAAACCGTTAATCTAACATCAAATGTACAATAAATAAATCAAATTTTTCATTCTTTACTTACAATACATACCACTTATCCCACGACCAAAAAGAACATCTCGTTTGCACGTATTCCTTCACAATGGTTAACCAAATAGAGTCTCAATGGCTAAGTAGATAATAAGCGTGTGGGAGACCTATGTGACACATAACAATCAACAACCAAAACTTCAAACCATGTAACACCTGTGATTCGAGGCCCATAAACAATTAATCTAACGTCAAATGTACAATAAATAAATAAAAAATTTTCATTCTTTACTTACAATACATACCACTTATCCCACGACCAAAAAGAACATCTCGTTTGCACGTATTCCTTCACAATGGTTGACCAAATAGAGTCTCAATGGCTAAGTAGACAATAAGCGTGTGGGACATTTGTGCAATATCTCCAACAAAAGTGGCATCGCGCCGGTATAGTCTTTTTTTTTTTTTTCCTTAGAGAGAATACTTCATTAATCATTCAAAAGGCTGTTTTTGAACAATAATGTTCAGGAAGGGATATCTTTGTCATAAATGAGAGACAGTCAGGAAAAGGACAACGACTACTTAACGTACCGTATCTGCCCATTGCTACTGCAACGCTTATGCAATTATACAGACACGTAGATCTCACCAGTGAGTAGACGTGACACTGCAGAACATAAATGGTAATGTCGAAAAGTCGACAAAGAAGGAGACTTGATGTACATTTTTACTTCATGTTATTAATTATGACAGACACGGTTAGGTTTGAAAAAAATGGTGGTGTAGGCAAAACCATGGGAACTTTCTTAGTGAAAGAGACCATGTTTGTGCCACAATGCATGTATCACCAGAAAAACATTATTTCTTGTTTGAATCTCAATCTAGCTAGAATCATCAAAGCTGAAACACCCTCGAGACATTGGCAATTTGGGTTGTGTTTTGTCGATATTCTTCGTCATCTTTAATCATGCTCATGCATCACATGCCTTCGGTTTAGTTTACATTAAAGACGTTGGTTTTGGGCATGCGTCAGATCCGACATTCTCTTTCCAATGCCTTTAATTTTTTTACAAGATGTATTACATTTCTCCTTTTCCCAGAGAAAATCATAGGAGGATCATCTATCATAATACAACATTTTGTATTCATTCCTAATGGGGGAAAATTTCCTGAAAGTTGATTCAATTGGATTTTGACCCAAGATTCTAAGTAGTTGTCTATAGTAGGGAATCCGAACCTAAAAAGGTTCTTCTATCTAGGCATCGTCAATGATGATCTATGATCAACGTTGGTTGAAAGAATATCTTTTTGTTTTTTGCTTTTGGTTTTGTTTAGTCTATTTGGAGGCTCATTTTCTCTTCTATTATTTGTGTATTTAAACTTTGACGTATTCATGGTTATTTATAGTGGTGTTGGGAATACTTTAGATAGGCTTAGGATAAAGAGATACCCATTTGAAAAATTAAGGTTGACGGTCATTGCAACAGATTTATGGAAAATTGAGCAGACACGTCAGACAGTAGGAGCAAGTCTACGCTCGATTGCCCAACTGTTATATGGCCAATCGACCAACCGCAAAGATAAGTCGATGCCCTACAACAGGTGAGGATAGCCATAGGTAAACTATATAGGCAAGTTAACTGGTGGTCGGCTCATGCTATACTAGTAGGTCAATTGGCTATGGAAGGATTCTAAGTTCTTAGTTCCTACATTTGGCATATCTTGGCAATAGGTCGACATGCGTTACAGTATTAGACGACTCGCTACAAAAGAATAGGTTAGTTGATGGTCAACTCTCTAGTAAAGGATCCTGTGAAATGAGCCAATTCAATAGGGAAATGAATGGGCACAAGTTTCAAGCTTTTTGAATGGTAGAAGTGATGATAACACCATCATTAGTCATAACTATCTTAAATTAGTGTAAATCAAGTGACAAATGCTCCTACATGATCGCTTGAGAGCCATAATTCCATTTAGATCCATTTTGAGAAGAAAACATTAAAATATGGTTAATTCTGCAATTTTAACATCACATCATGAAAGAAGAGTAACCATGAGATTTTTTAGGGGTTAATTGAAGGTCTAATAAGCATTAAAGTCCAATGAGTGAGTCTATACAGATAGAAACGAGGTTTCATGTGTTTCGAGAATCAAATCGGAATACAAAACCCCAATTTCAGACCTACTTGAATTACAGAGGTTCCGATCAGGATAAAATTCTTTTAAACCTCCTAAAATTCATAGAAAAATATTATGAGAGATTTGGTATCCTTGGTTTGACCATCTAAACATATTTTGACCTTGAACAGAGCCGTAGACGGATTTCTACCCTAATTTGGGTCTCTACATAAATTACCCAATCAAACTTAGTCAAAACTCAAATCCAACTTCACCACTAGATACCTTGGGTCCAAATTAGATTTGTACCAAAACTTGGGCCTAATCATAGTCCATCTTGACCAAGTTTGCATTTCAACCCAAAACTCTCTATGCATCACACTTGGACTCTTATCTTTTGTGTTTTCATTACAAATAAGCCCCTACCTTTCGAGCTCTCTTGCAGTTGAGTCCAACCACCATCTTTTTCCTTGCAAGCGAGCAGAGGAACATAACCCAAAGTCGGCTGGATCCTAATTGGGATTCCTTCCTCATTTGACCTCCAAATCCCTCCAAATTTGGAGAGATCGAGGATCAAATCATGCTCTACCATCTGCACCTACTTGATTGACCCAATTAGAACCTAAAAAGCTCCATGGCTCTTTAGGATTCATGAAAGGGAAGCACTCTGATTCCCAATCAGATGCGCAAAATTGATGGGATTCTTGGCCTAAACATGCTCTATATAAGCTCCTCTTGATCAAGCTGTATTCCTTAGCTTGATTTTAGGTCTCAAAGTCCTTAAATTCCTCTCTCCAGTCACCTCTGCCATAGCTCCGACGAGACTCCTCTAACCCCCTTCGTTGCCCTCTACCACATACCATAGGTAGAGGGATCATCTTCATCTCTTTCTTCCGCTCCTCGACGGACAAATCAGGAGCTCTTAGGCCCTCTTCTTCCTCGCCGCTCCCTCATCGGAGGACTTCCCTTCTCCAGCGCCGGCTAATCAAAGTCGACGCCTTTCCTGCCCTTTCCTCCGCTATTTAGGTTCCCAAACTCTCCCTCTCTCTCCATAGTTTAGGTTTAGCTCCTTAGTCTCCTATTTCCACCACCAAATCACTGCCTTCCCTTTCATCTTCTTCCGCTCCGACCTCACTCCGACGAGGTTGCCCTAGCATCATAGACCACCAAACACCCTCACGTCACCTCCAAAAGCACCACCGCCTCACCCTCACCAAAACCCCTCAAGAAATTGAGGGTTCTACGCTCCCAAAACCTCCACCAAACTCCACCTCCTTGGCACACCATCGTCGACTTCGTTAGCCCTCTTCACACCCACACACACCAAAATACCGCCACCACCTCACTCCACGAACTCCGACGAAAGTTATGAGCTAGTCTAATTGGGCCGGAAGGCCGTATTTATGTTTTCAGAGTTCTCGCCATCTTTTTGTGTTGCCGCCATCATCTCCGACTCCATTCACCATACTTTGGCTGCCATCATCACTAGCATCGCCCTCAACTGGAAAGGAACACCTTCATGAGGCCGTACAGGTTCCCAATTGAGGAGAAGAGTGCCAACAACAACTCAATCAAGGTGAAGAACTCCAGTTGCATTCGCGTGGAGTAGAAGATGGTGGGATAGTCCCACCTCGTAAGCGAAGGAACTAGCGACAGCGCATAAAAGGAAAATATGTTGGTAGCTGTTCGCCCAAGACACCAGGGGGTCAGGTCCCCCGCACACTCAGCCTCTCACTCCTCGCTCACTCGCACACCTGGTGAGCCTGGACTTGATATTGCTTGACCCGATTACTCGCATTTTGACCCGATTAAGCCCGATTCTGAGAGAAGAAGAGAAATTGTGAGGAGGGGGGAGGGTTTTGTTGTGGCTTTCATGACCTCGGGGCACGTGCTAAAGGCTAACACTTAGCCTTTGAGGAAGGGTGTTCGCCCTTGTGTTGTGCTTGAGGAGGAGCCTTGTGCCTTGTGAGCCTTGGTACCCTTGTGCACTTTACTGTGGTGCTATGCCTTAATAGTTAAGTCATCTGATACACATATCCAACGTCTGATATTGGTTCAAAGGTACTGTGGCATTATTTATCTGGTATTATTGAAACATTTGAGGCTCGTTTGATGTGGAATTGAGGCATTAGTGGTTGAGACCACTGTTGAATTATTTGAGTACTTGATTATAAATATTATAGAATTATTTGAATAATAAAATAAATGCTTAATTAAGAGAATTATGTGGTGATCTAAAAGTCTATTATTTTTGCATTTTCTTATTCTTTTATCCCGTTATTCTTGCGATTGGTCTATAATTGAATATCATTCTGAGAAGATCATTCATTGAAATATCTTTATTGTGCTTAATTAATTATGCTCATCATTCCTGAATTGATATTAGTGTCATGAATTTCATATTTTCTCCCTACGAACGACCTCGGACTCCAAGTAGATTTCGAGTCTATAAATTTAAGTGTTTTGTGTGATTTTGTCGACTATACTATGACGCATATATTTCTAACCACGTGACGAAAGCATCTAAACAAGACAGCCAATGTTCAGCTTACTGGTTGATGGCCAATCAATGCCCTTCATAGGGGTCGATCAACGGGTAAGGTCATCAATCAATTGCCTATAAAGGAGCCAGTTGGTGCATTTAGGCATTGGTTGGCGCCATACACTTGTGGAATGTTGTTTTGGTGCCCTAATGACTTGGGTTTGTTTCCTAAGCATCCTAACGGCTAACTAGGATGGTTAACCTTATTTTGGAGCTCTTTTACACAATTCTAAGAAAACAAATTAATAGCAATAAAATACTTTGATACAACAAAATATTCTAAGTCTTATTCTGCAATTCTCTTTGTCTTCAAACCCAAACCTTTGTGCTTCTCGATAAGGCTCCTTCCTCGTGCTCCTTGATACTTCTTTTCATCAAGATCCTCCAATCCACCATGGATCTTGGGTTTGAGCTCCTTCTAATTGCTTTAACCAAATGCATTTAAGTTGAAATCTAAACACTCAAATGCAATTGTTAATACCAATTATTTTGTTATTATCAAAATCAAGGATCAAGGTGCACTTGCATCAACACAATAAAGTATGCTATACCCTAGAACATGAAAGTTAAATAGATCACGAACCTACTTAGCTAGAAAGCTATGCTTTTTCTGCAAATATGAAGCATACCATAGCTTTAGACATGTACCATTTTCTAGATTAAGATCCATAGAATAGTTAGGCATGGCAGAGGTTTAAATACAATTTGACACCTTTTCATGATTGGTACAAATGTTCAAATGATACTTTAAATAATACGGAAGGTAGTGCTGCTGGTGCTAGAGCACCATGATCATTTATTTTGATGATAACAAAACACGTGTCATTTAACATTTGCACTTGAAGTCTTAGGCTCAGGTTAATTGCAAATGGAGACGTGGTTAGATGGAGTTCGAGCTTGCATCCATGGCGGATTGGAGGAGCTTGATGGAGAACAAAGGAACTTCACAAGGAGCGATAGCTTGAAGATGGAGGGACAAGAAGAATAGGATAGATTTCTGTTTATCTTTTTCTATGTATTTTTGTATTTATTTCCTTACTCTTTTTGTTTCTTAGAATATCTGTTAAAGAGCCTCAAAGTACCCTAACAGTAGTTCTAGGAACACTTGCACAACCTTAAGATACTTAGGTTTTCTGTAGAGAGCTTAGAAAACCAAAATAGGGTTTAGATAGCCTTATCAGACGTCTAATCTAAAAATCAGACGTCTGATAATGACTTTTAAGACATCTGACTGTCGACTTAGACGTCCGATAATGTTTAGGCTGGACTTAGTTAGTTCTGTATGATGAAATCAGATGTCTAGACCTTAGTCCAGGCATCTTATAAGACATCTGATGTTTTTGCCAGACGTCCAATTAGTGGACCGTTGGCTGCCTTAGTAAACACTGAAGGAAATGACCGTTAGCCTCGTATTAGACGTCCGTAGAGGACCCCAGACGTTTGATACATGACCATTTTGCCTTGGTAAACCCAAAATTTATTTTCAGAGATTTTATAGCCGTTGCACTCCCTTGGGAATCCATTTTCGCAGAAGAGTAGGTTTCTAGACGTCTAGACATCATTCCAGACGTCTTGTATGTCGTCTGATGACAATTCACTAGAACCCTGTTTAGATCTGATTCAAGTTAGGAAGGAAACCTGCCTAAAATCAGACGTCTGACTTTGTTCCCAGACGTTTTAAACTAGTTTTCCAGACATCTGATGCCAGGACCAGATGTCTGATAACCTTGTCAATGTAATGATTAATCCTGATTTCGGCTTGATTTTCTTGGAGCTTGCACCCAATGGCTATGGAAGCCTTCCAAGGCCTTCCAAAGCCTTCCTAGGACCTCTATAAATAGAGGCGAACCTTTGCCACTCAAACATACACCAAGACACACTAAGAAAACCACTTTCCACACCTTTTGTGTCCAAGAGAAGTAGTTGAAGCTTTAACTCTCCATGCTTAGTTCTACATCTAGAGAGCATCGATCAATTGCGCACCCGCTCTCCCGCCATAGTTCACGAGAGCACCGTTGCGCCGTTGCGTGGCTTATGCACCAGCGTCATCGATTCAACGCACTTCTAGCAAAGGGAAGCATCCTAACTGCTATAGAAGCTTAGTTTAAAAATATCTTTGTGGCTCTATAGGATTATTGTTGTATTTTACTTTGTTATTTTGTTGGGTATTCGCGTTGCAAATTCCCGTCTCCATCGAGGGACAAAATCCTTCTCGTGAAGAGAAGGGGTTGAGGAATGCTACCCTCGCACTTGTAGCGTGGTTGTAATTGAGGTTGAATCACCCTCGTTTAAGTGATTTGTTTAGTGGATTTAATCAACTTGGTTGATCGGAAAATCCTAACTCGAGAGGGTTAGGTGATGGTTTTCACCCAGTTTGGGTTTCCACCTAAAAATAATTGTGCCTTTTGTGTGATTATCTATTTTTATGAGATTGTTATATTTTAATTCCGCATTTTTACATCACGCTGATCTCACTCCCTCCAAATAGGGAATTACAAGTGCTAATCTATTATTTGTTAGAATAAAGGGGAGCATATGCTTCCTATAATATGAACTATGATACGAATTTTTAAGGATTTTATCCCTTCAAAATGCTTTCTTGGGCATATTGATAGGCTTTAGACACTGAATCTGTGCCCAATAATTTGGACACACTCACTAAAATAATGCTATAGCAACAACGTTAGATCGTGATGAGGGATGAAAAGTCTCCTCTAAGTCCAACCAAAAAGAGGCCCATAGAGGCTTACAGATTACAAGCCCAAGAACAAGAACAAGATCTAAGTTAAATAATAAATGCTGACTACTTATTCGAGAACAAGATCTATGTTAAATAATAAATGCTGACTACTTATTCGAGGTAGGTGGATTTGTTGCTCGAGAGAGGGACCCAAAAACCTTAACTGCCCATTCAAGATAGGTGAATCTATTTACCTATTAGAGGGATCCAGCAAGAGAGGCCAGACAACCATCCGCCTAAACAACTTAAGATATTTGCTTGATAAAGATGCCTTAGATCTTGACAAATTTACGAGAGGATCAACTGAAATATCAATAGGGAAGTTAGATAGGAAGGCTTTTCCAAATGATAATGTAGATAGTGCCTTGCCACCATTATCCCTATCAGACACAGATGACATAGTCAAATCCATCTGTTGTGAAGTCCATAAAACAAACTGATCATGCATCCAAAAATCTCATGATGGTTATGGAAGGATAATCATAGAGTGATCACAAACAAATTATAGCTATTGAGAATATTAGAGGAAGTGACTTTATTAAAGGGCCATGGCTATTCATGTTGTGGGTAGGCAAGAGAAAAAAGAGAAAAGCTACTTGTACTCCCCATTCTTCTCTTTGTCTTCCATACATACTTAGTGGATACTTTAAGGGCTAGATCTCCTCCTTAGACATACACTTCTTTCAAGGGTGGAACTAGGTTGCAATCCCCGTGTGTCATTGTACAAATGCTTTATTCTTTTGATCAGATCCTTGTCCTACTCTGAACTTGTTAGCACTTTGTGAGAGGGCTCCAACCAATTGGCATTGATTGTGGAAAATGTAACATTCTTGACTCTATTTTTTCTTCTTCACCCACCTCTATCATGCTCCATGTCTCCCACAACAAGCCATAGCTCCAAGGTTAAAGCTGACCAGGTGCCTAATGAAGAGTAAAGTGTCGCCTAATCTCATTGCAGTGCCAAGTGTAGGAAGGTGACCATCATAAGAAGGTGAAGGTTAGTGACAACTAGAAGAAGGTATGCAACAATCAAAAGAAGGAGGTTGTTCAAGTGAAGGAGGAGCCTCCTTTGGACCCCCTTCAACAGGCTTACAAGGACTAGGAGTATCTCGACTGACACTCTAATCTTTAGGCAGAGTGGAAGGAGATCATGGGGAACCTCTATAATGTGCGGAAGCTCAAGGAGTCCGTTCTTCAACAGAATTCGCTCCCTCCTTAGGACAGATTGGACGAGTAAGCGTAGTAGCACTTCGTAGTTGAAGAAGTGAAATCCCACCTCAGAAAGCAAATAGAGGAGCTTAAGCAAGAGATCAGGAATAGGGGAGGTGAGGCTCCACAATCCTTGCAGCCACTTGGACAATCAATCTTGCTCCTGGGCCTTTCAATCCAGTGGGGGAGGGTCATTTCCCAAGATCATCTATCAAGTAACTTGGGCGATAAGAGGGATATGCTCCTAGGCATACGTCACTGGGTACCCATTTACCAAGGAAGTGACGAACACCCCCTACTGCAAAAGTTAAAGCACCCCATGCTTTGGAAATATGGCGATACCACACACCCTAACAGTTTTATCGATAATTACTGGCAGATAATGTTGGTCAATGGTTGGCCAGACGAGGTACTCGGAGGAATAGCTCATAAGTAGTTTAATGAGCTCTTGGCAAGCCAGGTCTCATGCTTTTAGCTGTTGCTCGACAAGTTCTACCAATATTTTGTTGGCTAACAAAAGGTTAGAGATAACCTAGAACGGTTATTAGAGATCCAGCAATGGAAAGGGGAATCCTTCTGCTCTTATCTTAACCATTTTAACACCTGGTACTTTAAGTGCAAGAGGCCTCATGTGCCATAATCGTCTAGTATTTCAAGTCGGGTCTCCTAACACAATACTTTTGGTATGACATTGACAATTTTCCACCTCAAGATATGGTGGAACTATGGGATCGAGCCATAAGATTCGCAGAGCAGGATGATTCTTCCTACTCCTAGGGCCACCTAGCCACCAACATCAAGGAAGAAAGATAGACTGTAGTAAAGACAGCCCAAGGCCGAAGTAGTGGTGGTCGCTTCAATAAGAGGAAAGAGTGTCAACTCGAACACAAGGGGGACTAGTAGAACCCCTACCATGATAACGGGCTTAAGCAACCCAAGATAGAGGGACACCAAGAGTATAAGCTCCTCGCAGTAAATCAAACAAAAATATTGGCTGAAGTTATGGCCATTAACTAGGATCTCTTGTCACCACCTCCTCCCCTCAAGCATAAGTCAAATACAGGGCTGATGAGGTGTGGCTCATTATAGCTAAAATGCCCAAGTTAAGCTAGAAACTATGTTAAATACTATATAATTAACACAAGAAATAGATTAACTGTGAGAACCAATAGAAATGGCCTTAAATAGCAAATTAGTGTTAAAAACACACAATTAGGCCACAATATGAGATTTTTTATTGAAAAATGTAATATGGTGATTCAATTGCAAATTAAACACATATTTGGGTTCAAAAGTTCAAATCAAAGGTTGAATTAACTTCCTAAATGTTCAATTGAGCTTCAATAAAAGCTTGGTTGCATTTGGACATCAATAGGACCCTGCATTCATGAGATTACAAATAGGTCCTTCATCATTCACATTTCTATAGGCTAAAAACTTCTAAGGATTTGATTGCAAGCCATCAGGGACCTACTTGTAGAAACTAAGGACTGCTCTACCTTCATTTTCCTCACTTATGGATTTCTTTGCAATATTCATATCGTTTCGGCTGTGAGGGTTTCGGTGAAATTGTTCCAACTCACCAGTAGCTGGCGGGTATACTGTTCACTCGCAAGAACATGGCCAATCATGGCTGTTGATTGCGTGCGCCTTGATCCTACGATCGATCCTTATTTAACCTTTGTGTGCGTCTGTGCATGGCATTACCCCCCAACCCAGATCCCATCCTATGGTGGGATTCATCTCAAACCCTTCCCACCCTCCTCTTAGCTTGTATCCACTGTGAATACCCTACCCGACTAATCTAACCCTTGCGGTGCCCTAATCAGTTCGCACACCTACTTAAGGACCTACCTGAGCTCCTTGCGCACACATCAGCTCCCTACCACCTGAGCCGATCACCTCGTCTACATCTCCAGTTCCTCCTTCTCCTTCATTGACTACTGGTGACAGGGGCGATTCGTCCTCAATTTCATCGTTGTAATGACTAGCTGCAGCCTAAGACCCTCATTCACTCGCTGGAGATCCTCTCATCCTCCTTCGTCGCCACAACAACTCGTTGTGGATCCAAGCAACCCATTCATCCACTTAGCTAGGATTTTCAATGCTTTCATAGAATAGATTTACTATTTTGTAGGAGTAGAATTAGATAGTAGTCTTGCAGATTTGGTAGTATAGTTAAGAATAGATTAGTGTAATGATCCCCCACCTCCTCTGATCAAGTCTGATCAGAGAAGAGGAATTCATTGTCATTCACCTGTTCACTCTTCTTCCTCACCATTTCACGAATCGCTTTCTGATTTTTCCCTCACAACTCATCTCATCTTTCACCCACTCATTTAAGCATCAATCAGATCTAATACTACATAGCATCTAGATCTGATTAATCACTAATCCCACCTGGGGGCTATTCCAGTCAACCCATTTGTTCACAAGCCACCTCTTCTTCTATTTTAAATGTGACAATTCACTCGATTAGTATAGATTTGATTCTTGTGCCTGATTTATAGATCAGAGACTTAATTTGATTTGATTTGTGTTTAATCGAGTGAATTGAGTGTGTTTGAGTCCAATTGAGTCTATGATAATGAATTGGAACTCTTTGAGATGGATTTGAATCGAGTGTGTGTTTTATACATAATTTCAACTCGAGCTACTCTTTTTGGTGTTTGGTCTAAGGTAGCAGAAGCTGAGGTTTTTTTGATGCATGGTTTTGAGGCTCCTTATTGTAGGTGCGATCGATCTATCGGGGATTTAAATCAAAGTATTGTCATCGTAGTTTGAAATCCACAATAAATTGAACAACAACTAAAATTATAAGCTCAGAATGTCAGAAGTGAAGTCCAAGGACGTTCGCTGGCAACAAGTATTGCGTCATGTGCTAATCTCAATAGATAATATAAATGAGCATAATTAATTACTCACAAACTAATATGCAATGTATAACATGAGTATATGAGGAGATAAAAAGAACTCTAGACAAAATAATGGTAATTTGGATCACCAATTATTAGCCTAACACATATGTAGCAAATATCCGAATAGTATCAATTAAGCAAACCAAGTGCACAGTGCACTATTAGAACTCCTTATCAGACGACTTAAGTGTGTAGGAGGCACTGTACTTCTCCTTGGATGCTTCCTCTTCTTCCTCTCTTCTCTCTTTTCCATTCTTTGGCTCTGTCTCTTTTCTTCTTCTCACAACTAAGTGTCGCACAAGTGCTTGCAAGAGCAAAACCCCCTTAACCCCATGCTCTCTCTCTCCTCTTCTCTTCCTCAAGGGACAACCGGTCATTCGGGTAATCGGGCATGAGCACACCCGGGATGAGGGCTGCCTGCAGTGGGTAGTAGCTGAGGTGTGAAGCATAGGCGGGTAATCAGGTATGAGCCAGACCCATGAGGAGGTGTCACGGGCGAGGCGTGAAGGGGTGCGGGGGACCTCACCCCCTGTGTGTCTTGAGGCATTAAGGCCCAATCACAAATTCCTTTTATTCGTTGCAGGGGGTGCTGTGCTCCACGATTTGGGCTAAATCCCACAGCTCTTCTTCGCGCAGCTGCTGCTGGGGTGCTCTTCCAATCGAAGCTGAAAGAGCGCACGATGCTCCCAATTGGAGACCTGGGTTGCTTCCTGGGTGGTGTCCGCATCTCCTGGCGGTGTGACCTGGAACGAGCGAGACCTGGAGCAAGCTTCTAGCAAGCTTGAAGCTTCCGTCAATGGCAATGAAGGAGTGGGTACTTGAAATCAAAAGATGGCCTCTCAGCCACATCAAAACAACTCAGGAAGCATTGCCGGACGACGTGGAGTGTAGTGGTGGTGGTGGCATGTTGCAAGAGGTCGTGGGTGAGCGTGGCGAAGGCGGATTAGGTTGGAAGAGGTGGGTTTGTTTGGTGAGTAGTTTGGGAGGTGGAATTGGCAAAAAAAGAGAGGGATTTGGTTCATGGAGTCGAGGCGGAGGTGTAAGGTGTGGTGGCAAGGCATGTGGATGTGTGTAGTGATGGAAGCGCCTCGCTGGAGGTGTGGCTGGATGCAGAGAAGACAGGGGTGAATGGCGGTGTCGAGGACTTATTTTTGGGTTTTTGATAAGGGAAATTAATCTAAAGAACTAGAGAGACCTAACTACCTACTCTAAGGGTTGAAAAGGATAAGGAGGAAGCCGGGTATGGTATGGCCGATGTCGTGGAAGAGAACTGCTCCAATGAGGGTAGGACGACGATTACAATAGAGGGAGAGAAGTCGGCTGGTACGACGCGACGTGGAGGAAGATGAGGAAGGAGAATCTGCCGCTAGTATTGCGAGTGGACAATGAGGGAGGTCAGAAGAGGTTGCCGGACATCGAGGAGTTGTTTGGTTGGAGACGAGGGAGGAATTGCGGGTGATTCAGGTCAAATTTGAGTGTGGGAGTTCGGGCAGACACTGGGGGTCATTATATAGGCATCATAGGGTCAGTTGGAGCTTGGAACCCAAGCTTTCAAGTTTGGAAGGTTCCCCGGAGTTGGAAACCCAAATCACTTGTGCATTCACATGAGAGATTGGGAAAGAGTTGAAGCTCAAGAATTGGTCTGATTGGAAGTGGGTTTCAAGAGGGATCTCTGGTTCAAATTTGAGGAAGTTTCATCAATCAATCAAGGAGAAATCCTTGGTTGATTGTTGCCGTAACTTTAGGATTAGGAGTTCTGTGCGGCGGGGACCTTTTTGAAGAAGAAGATGATAAAGTTAGGGGGTTTTGTGTAAGACATTCGAAAGTTGAGGGGTCATTTGAGATAAAGAAAATCAGACTTGGACCAAAATGCAAACTAGGTCGAAATAATCTTAGATTGGGCCCAAATTTTGATACAAATTTAATTTGGACCTAAGGAATCCAATGGTAAAGTTGGATTTTAGTTTTGACTTAGTTTAACTTGGTAATTTATCCAAAAATCCAAATTAGGGTAATAGTTTGTCTATGGCTCTGTTTGGGGTCAAGACAGGTTCTGATGGTCAAATTGAAGGTACCAAACCCTAGAGAATATTTTTCTATGAGTTTTAGAGGGTTTATGTGAGTTTTATTCTGATAAGAACCTCAGTAGATTAAGCAGATCTATTTTTAGGATTTCAGATGTCATTTAATTCTCGAAACACGCGAAACCCATTTCTGTCTGCATGGACCTACTTGTTAGACATTTAAGACCATTTGACTTTTGATTAACCCCTGAAAAACCTCATGATTGTTCTGCAATTGAGATGTGCTATTAAAACTGCATTTTTACCCCTATTTTCTTATTATTCTCTCAGAAGGATTTACAGTGAATTAGGGCTCTTCTCGCGGTTATGCAGGAGCATTTATTCCTTGATTATGACTAATTAAAGCTAGATATGCCTGATGATGACATTATCATCATACCCCCACGCCTAACTTTTGCTAGTCCTTTAGCAAAATCTCATGGAATTAACTCAAATTCTAGATCATGCCTTTTATGCTCAGATCTTTGATGTGTGCTTTCTTTTGTAGATTAGGTCAGAATGCTAATAGTAGGCCTAGAGGTACTCAAGTACCAACCAAGGTCCGAACTTGACCAGTGATAACGCTACATTTTATGGTGATAATTCTGCCAATCGGGGTTTATCTTAAACGTAACATGCACAAAGAAGACACCGTAAGTGGGCATGGGAGCATTACATGCATCTCACATCAAGATTGCTTATAATTCAATGTTAATAGCCATTTGTACAAGTTCATGTCAAAACAAGCCTTAGATGAGCAATCAGACCACACAGATGAATTCAGAATGACGAACGGAGTCCAACGGACTCAAAATCGACCAAATCCGACATCCGGAGCTCCCGCAATTGACTCAAGAAGTTCTGACTGTTGATTTGATGATCAACGGTCCACGACGCGCCACGTGGCGCAAGATCGGTGCCTCCATCAACCACAGCACCCATGACCCTCCAGCAGATTCCAACTGTTGGATTCCTATCCAACGGCCACCAGTGCCTCTCCAGCTCACCGCATCCGCGATAAAGCATGGGCGCAGCACAGCGGGTAGCGCCTTGTCCGCGAAGGCAGCGGCAGGCGTTCGAAAGCCCACGCACTGCCAAATTGAATTCTCACGTAGGCGCGGCTGATCAAGGCAATGGATCCAGGCACGAACGGCGTGGATTGCATCCACGTGGCACCTCCACACGCAAGCGGACGCCGACGCCAAATCACATGCGCGCTTGTGAGCGTGCTTAGTGCACGATCTCGACCGTCCGATCTTTGATCAGACGGTCCACAGTAGGTGCACGCAGATCACGTGAGAAGAAGAACGGGCACACGATTTTGGGATGGGTTTAGCGATGTCCCGAACGTCGCTAAAGCCCCTACTTCATTTGGAAAGCCCTTCTTCCTATATAAACCCCCTCCAACTACCCATGCAAGGCATTCAATACCCTTCCAAGTGTTCTACCCCACTCCTAGCTTCCCTTAGCACCTTTTGTACTCGTCGGAGCTGACGAGCCGCCGACGGAGCCCTCCTCGACCGCTGTGGCCGCCTTGCCGTCTTCTTTCTCTCTCTCTCTCTCTTTATCGTAGCTTTACTTTACTTGTGCTTAAGCATTTAGCTAGTACTGTATTTGTAAAACTTAAAGTTGCATGATTAAATGATGATGTTCCTTATCTAGCTATTGTCTCTCTTTTGCTTGAGTTTTCCTTATCTTGAATTGCCTGAATGTTGTGATCAAAACAACTCTAACCCTACTCCCTCTCTCTCTCTCTCTCTTTCTCTCTCTCTTACTCGCTTTTCTCCCACATTTTCTCGCAAGAAAAACTTGCCATTTCTGTGACAACCAAGTGACAGAAAAACCTGATTTCACGCCTCCCTGTGTTCAACACTCGGACTTATGTTCGATTCTTTATTTAAAACTGACGCAGCAAATGCGAGCTATAACAATCGATTTATACAAATGCGCCTGAAGCGTGTTAGTTTTTGGCGCCGTTGTCGAGGAGGCAACGGATTTATTTTGTCACTTCCATTTTGCATCCATGTTCACATCATCTAATGCATTTTCTCCCTCTACTTGATGGTTGTAGGAACTCGACGCTTGGATGGGGATGGAGTGGGACTCGTGACGGTGGAGATGGAGTAAGCGTAGCAAGGACCAGTTGTGAGTATTTCTTTTCCCGTGGTTGTTTGCTTGCTTAAAAAAAAAGAAAAAAAATAAAATCAGAAAAAAATTGGCGTGGTGAATGATTGCCTGATCCTCATCCTTAACTCATCGCCCAACAAAAAAAATACACTCTAACAGTCTTAAAGATCTAATCTTTTTGGAGTGTTCTTTTTCTTTGAGTGGTGTTTGCGAAGCCACCATAGTTTGACTTGGGCCACACCATTCACCCTTAAAATCGACTCATCTGGTAGAAACTGCATGAACACTAGGATGAGCACATTAGGGTTTTAAAGCCTCATCACGCTAAAGGAAATTCACTCTCACCCATTGTGTGCAAAACTTGGCATGCCCACTTGAAACTTACCTGAAAATACTAAGACACGTCAACCCTGAAAGACACTAAAGTAAGGACAAATGTTAAAAGACAACACATCTTAAATCCTTGCTTGAAAACCATGTCTTGTTAGGAGCATACACATCTGAATTGGATAACTAGGAGGCATCACCCCAATTAATGCCTTATCACATAACCCATGCACAGGCACTACCCTAGCCCCATTAAAACAGAGTAGATGTGCCCTAGGCAAGACTGAGTTAAGTCTCAAGAGGCGTGATTTTGTTTGTTGGGCACTTGGCCTTCATTCCCTTAGTAGAATCTGGTGACTAGGTTGCGGGGAAGTGTCAAACGACCGCAATTGTGGGGTCTACGGAACCGACGGTGTAATCCAAAGGAAGAACCTTCCTTACAATCCCCTCATAATCAACCTGGCTAGATTAGCTTTGGGAAGGGTGGTCCCGTGCCTTCAGACTTGATCGTTTCTTTGGAGATTTCTAAGTCCCATAAGGAATATGCTGCAAGGACTGGGCTTGTCTGCTTGGTTGTGCACATACGTTTCTTGCATCTGTCTCTCTTCGCATCCCTCCCCCGTTCTTCTCTAGTGTATGCACGGGAGACGATCACTTCATCCCGAGTTGTTTATTCTAGGACGGGAAACCAGGAGACTTGATCTTGCTAAAGATATGGCCGAACCTAGAGTAGACGAGGTTGAGGACCAACCTCCACCAGATACGATGGCCATCATCTAGGCCCAGGTCAATGCAAACTACCGGCTTCAGCAGTAATAGATCCGCACTATCATGCAAGCCATACACTGGTTGCAGAACTCGTAGGGGCAACCACTACCACCTTTGCAGGATCCGCAAGGGCAACCACCACCTGATCCACCATAATCCCAGGGCCAACCTAGGTCCCTCCGCAACTTCTACAATCCTTCTACGATTCGAATTGAACCACACCTTAGGATCCCCAAGGGGGGAGATGATTTTGAGCTGAAACCAAACGTCCTGAGCCTGATTCAGAGCCATTTTCATGGGAGCTCAAATGAGGACCCCTTCTAGCACCTAGAGGATCTTCACCGGATCGGTCGGACTGTAAAACCCAGGAACATTATCCTAGACATTGTTTTGATAAAGATGTTCCCCTTCTCACTGAGAGACAAAGCGTCTCATTGGCTTAGAACTTTAGGAAGACCTATCTCCACCTGGGAAGAACTGAGGCAAGCATTTCTAAAGAAATTCTTCCCTATAGGAAAGACCAAAGCCCTCAGAAGAGCCATTACCACCTTTACACTCCAGGGCAGGGAACAGTTCCATGAGGCGTGGGAGAGATTTAACGAATTATTAAGGAAATGCCCACACCAAGAGGTTCCTAATGGGAACACCATCATGAGCCATAACTAGCTCATTTTGACCCAAAGAAGATAACAAAAGCTCCTACATAACCAATTGGAGGTCCTAATTCCATGAATAACCATTCTGAGATAAAAGCAAGAATCAAGGGGTAAAATCGTAATTTTACCATTGCAGTACAACAACGGGTTTTCTCATGGGCTAAACACAGGTCAAATGGTTTTAACAAGATAAAAAGTTTGTTGGTTCAGACAGAAAAGGGTTCATGTGAATTTTAGGAATTAAATGACTTCTTGTAACCCTAAAACAGGCCCACTTAATTTAACAAGGTTCTGGTCAAGTTAAAATTTACTTAAACCTCTAAAAATCATGAAAAAATATTCTCTAGGGTTTATAACCTTCAATTTGGCCCTTAGAACCTATTTTGACCTAAATTGTGGTCTCAGACAAATATTTACCCTAAATTGGATTTTTACGTAAATTACCTAGTCAAACGTGGTTAAACCTAAAATCTAACTTCACCATTGGATTTCTTAGGTTCAAATTAGGTTTGTACCAAAATTTGGACCTAAGGAGAATTCATCTTGACCTACTTTGTAAACAGGTTCAACCCAATTACATTTCTACCCCTAACTTTTGAAAACTTCTGTAGAAACCTCACTATCTTTGTCTTCGTTCTTTGCAATTAGGTCCCTCCGCCATTATAGCAGAGGGAATCCTACTCTGGTGAGGTTTCAAAGGCAAGAACTCTTTGATCTCTCAAAGAATCCCCTTCAAAATTGAAAGGGAGATTCTCTGAGAAATCTCCTCCAATGTGAACCCATTGATGAGCCTTAATTCCTACCCAATCTCTCATGCAAACGCATGAGAGATTTTGGTCTCTCTGAGTTTCCATCTTCGATGAGGTTGCCGTGCTTGGAAGCTTGGCTTCCAAGCACAAATCCAACCTCCAGGGCCTATATAAGAAACCCTAATTCATTCTGCACCTCCTCAGCTTGGAATTGGGCCAGTCCACCCTACTTTCTTCTCTCCTCGTTGGCCACAACCTCTCCGCAAGCTCCGGTGTCTCCGTCCTCTCTCTCTCGTCACCCAACCACAATACCAGTGGTTGGGTTACCTTCCTCTCAATCATCCGCGTCGGCCGCACCAGCCTGACGCTGCCTCTGCCCCTATCATCGCCGTTGCCTCACTTACAGAGAGCTTTGTCTCCGGTGATGGCAACACAAGTCGGCTGCCATCCCTGCCTCCTTCGTCCTTAGGTTAGGTTAGTTTAACTTCGCTCTCCCTCCTCTTCTTGTTCCCCCTCTTTATTTCTTCAAAACATGCCTTGATGCACGCTATCACCCTCACCTTCTTCATCTCCGGCCAGACCTCCGGAGAGGCGTCCCTGTCGCTCCACAACTCCACCCGCCTCGCCAACAACCCCACAAGCATTGCAACACCTCACTGATCCTAAACCCTCACTCCACTCATCGCGCCAAGCCCCCAAGACACCCCCCGATCACACCCACTCTTACGCACACAAGGTGCCCTAGGCACTCATTCTCCGGCCACCCCACGCCATGCCGACCCCCGCACTACATTCGTCATGTCTTGGCGAAGTTGTCTGAGATTTTTGACGAGGCTGCGAGGCCATTTTCATGTTGACAGGTGTAGGCATCTCCACTGCCATTGACGCATGCGAGGAGATTGCTTGCAAGCCTCCTCCAGGTCTCTCTGTTCCAAGTGAATCACCCCAGGTGTGCAGACTCATCTCGCGATCGACTCCAGACAAGCGATTGGCTTCAAAGACCTAGTAGCTGTTGTAATCAAGGAAGCTTTTGCTGCGGGCGCACGTGAAGGAAGGTGGGACGTTTAGTCCCACCTCGGAAAGTCTTGAGCAGTTGCAGTGAAATAAATTGAAAAAGTGAACTAGCCTCTTCGCCTCCTGACCGCGGGGTGAGGTCCTACTCACCTCTTATTGCCTTGTCCTCGACCTGATCCCCGTGGACCTAGCCTAACTCGTATACCCGACCTGCACTCCTCGCCCACCACCGCACGTCGGTGGGCCTGGTCTTGGGCGTGCACTCGACCCGATTACTCGAGAAGCATTTCTGGGAGAGTGAGCCTAAGAGAGAAAGAGGAAGAGAGATCGTGGGGTAGGTAGGGGTAGGTTTTGCTCTCTCGCAGGCAAAGGGAAGAAGAAGAAGCCAAGGAAGAAGAAGGCGAAAGCTAGCGAACGCTAAGGAAGGAGAAGGCAAGGCTGAAGAGGAAGCTGAAGAAGAGCTGAAGAAAGAGAAAGAGAAGGAGAAGAAAGAAGAGCTGTAGAGAAAGAGAAGAACCCAAAGGCAAAAGAAGCAAAGGCATAGGCACGAAGAAAAGAAAAGAAGGAAGAAAGCCACCAGAGACAGAAATCAGAGAAAAAGAGAAGAGAAATAGCACTGTAGCAATCACAAGTTTAAGATGCATGATTCACAAGATCAGATGTCCATTTTTTGCGCCCTCTTTATATACGTTAGCATTCTGTGTTCTTGCAGTATAACTCTGGTTTTCATTGCATATTATATTCAATTTTAAAGTTGTGCTCTCGATTTTTAAATCCCAATTTACTCCCTGTGTTCATCCTTGGACTTAAAACTTCAAGTAATAAAATTTATTTATTTTCGAGCGATTTCAACTATACTATGATGCATCGATTTTTAAAACATTGATCTCGCCTCGATAAACATTTTGGCACCATTGTCGGGGAGCAATGAGCGATTTAGAAATCTTGATCACAATTTCTAATTTGGTACTAACTTGATATATCTCTTTTGTTGTGATTGTTTCAGGGGAAAAGATTCAAAGGAAGATGGCCGCACAGCAAACACACTCGGGGTAGGTAATCTCTGATTAGTCCTTTCCCTTATTCCCCTTGTTCTGAAAAGGAAAAATAAGATAAAAATCAATTAGGGCTACCTGCTTTCCATCTTTAGTTATCTCACCAAAGTTGCCTGATTTGATTTCAACAAATATTGATTTGTGCATCCATTTAAGGTAACTAAGGCTACCACCTTCTTGACTGAGCCCTAGATACCATATTTTTGGCAACTAAATTAGACCAAAGTTAGAGCCAAATTAAGGATTCCAATTTAGGGTTTTAGAGACACATCTTTCTAAGCAAGAATCAACTATCCCAAAAGAGGTGTGCCTAAGCCTTGGTTGAAAAGACTTATTCACGCGAAACCCTAAAATTCAGACTCTTAATTTCAATTGATTCCTAAAAGAAAGGACCTAAAACTTCTCAAAGAATAAATAGGTGAAGTTGACCCCCTTGTTGGGTCAACCAACCTTGAAATTAGGTCACTTTTGCACTCAATACATCTAAAGTTCAAGTGGAATCCTAAGCACCTTTGCTCTTAAATAAAAGTGGTAGACTTAAGGGGTCAAAGTCCCCATTCTGGTCTACCTGGAATCTCAGTGACAAGAGAGGTCGGGTGGGGGAAACCCTGTAACCCGTGGGGGCACTCTATCGTGTAGGGGTCTTTGCGGGACTCTCCCTCTTTGGCTGCCCAGGTAATTCTCGGGTGGATAACTTTCTGATCCAGGGGTATCATCTGCCTCAAACCTCCATAGCCATCCAAACATCGTTGGGTGCCTTGATTGGGTCAACATCACATCCTGTCCCTCATCCCTTCTCTTTAGAGCACACATATAGATTTTCTTTGGGTGTCTCTATTTAGATCAAATCACTTCGATCCAAACTTGAATTCTGATTCTACATCTTGATTCCACCATCCAATTCAAATATGCGGCCTAGTTACTTAGGAAAATCATTCAAGAAACCTGAATCACAAAGAACCATGAGAGATAGAATGATTGAGGATTCCCTTGAATTTTATGAAATTGAATACAAAACCTCAAAACCAATAGAAGACATTCAGGTTAGTGTACCAACAACAACAACCTTCATCATAAACTGTGCCCAATTGTTATTAACAGAAGCTACAAACGGATCAAACCGAGACATTCTCATAACATGATACATTGAGATAGAAAAATTACATAACTTTAATACCTCCAATGCATGAAAAATCCTGTACTTTGGGAACAACACCAAGATGATATTGAAAAACGGGAAGAAATGATGAGATTATTGAAACAAGTTATCTATCAAAAATACCCATACATGTCCCAAACAGTTCATGAAACATCTTGGAATAGTATTAAGGTTCAATCTGATTTCCCAAATCCCTGGTTTGAGGCACAAGGTTGTTGTGGATTCAGAATATAACATGCCTGATCTAGAAGTAGGTTGGGAAGTCCTAATTGCAGGAGAACACAATTTTGAGCCAGCCCTAGAAAATCAAAATCCTGGGTCACCAAGCATAGAATTCTGAGACTCCTGTAATGATGAGATTAGAACAGAACCTCTCGAGGGTGTAATTCCTGCCCCTTATTCTAATAAGGTGACCCTCGAAGGCAATTCTAACCTAGATTCTAGTAATTCAACTCACACCCTCAGCCTGGAATCTGGATATGAAACCTATTGGGAAGATTACAAGGCCCCGTATGATGAAGATCAAAGTTTAAATGAAGATTATGATTCTGGGCCTTATTTGATGAATATCCCTCTCCAACATCCTCAGAGATATAGATTGATTTTTCAGAAGTCATGCCAATCTATGATACAGAAATCGAGGAGTTGGAACAGTGGGGTTTTGATTGGGTCATCCCTACAAGCTAAAAACCTGAGCTCAGACCCAATAAGGATACCTTTTTAAGCTCAGAATCTACACATAGGCTAGACCCAAGTCAGGCTGCTGAGTCTACATTGTATGATTTATTCTGTGGTGGAACCCCTGATCTCAAATCAAACTCAGAACTTGATTTTCGTAATTTCTCTGACAATTTTGAATCTTACCATGATTTCATAGAACCTTTGTTTCCTGACTACGATGAGCCAATCTATGACCTCAGCTCACATGATTCATTCTTTGACTCCAACTCTGAGGTCCTTAATCCCGAGATCACTGATTTAAATTCAGGTTCTAGTGAGATGGAATCATTTCTTTTCGATCCTCAGGAATCAAAACTAGAAAATGCCGAGAGTGACAACAACCCAGAGTTCAAATCTTTTCTTGACTCAGATTTCCCTCATCCTATAAACACTCTTCAGGCATTCACTTTTGAATTTGACAGCTACTATGAGGACTCTCTAAAGGAAACCACCTGTAACTCCTTTCTAGAAGAGCCCTCATACACAATTCTTATTGAAGCCACCTCCTCTGCATATACAGAACCTATCCAAACTCGTTTTCAACCCCGACCCTCAACCAGACTCAATTTCTATTCTAATTCCCCTCTTACTGAGCTGATTGTAGAAGATTCACCTCCACATCTATATCGGGTTTCGGACATTGATCATATTGCAAATCATGCTTCATCATTCTCTGATCACTCCTGTAAGGTTTTCACATTACCCACTGATTATTTTACGGGTCCCTACTCTGATCAGGCTGATTCGACTCAGCCAAACCCTGGATTCACACTTCCACATCATTCTGAGCTCCATAGTATATGGTGGTTTCCACATCTCTTGATCTACACTTATCAAACCACCAGATTGATTAGGTTTGGGCTGCATCATCAGCCCGTTGATCTGAACAAGCACATGGTTGGACCAACCAGGCTCTTGATCAAGGTGCTTATTTTACAAAACTCAGCTGATTTGACCACTCCCTCTCCATACAATTTCCCGCTTGGTTGAAGGTGTTGAACTTAGTGCTTAATGGGAGGCAACCCGTCATTCCAAAAACCCGAGTCCTTCTAATTATCTGTCTATACTTCATGTCTATTGCACCCTGAGTTTAGTTCTAGAACAGTCGATCCCACCTCTGGTACACGTGCCAGAGCTTGAAATCATCCACAACAGTCATTCCCGACCCATTCGCCCACTCGATAAATCTTGTTCTAAATTCCTGAACCCAACACTGTTTCACACCCTCTGTTTACAATGAGGACATTGCAAAACTTAGGCATGGAGGGTGGTAAAGTGCAAACATACAGAAATCAAAATTCAGAAGGGTTTCACCAAAAAAAATCACATATCACAAAAAAAAGAAAATTGTGAAAAGGAGCAAAAAAATTGGAGAAAAGAAAATTTTGAGGCCATACAAAACTTGAGGAGGAAAAGTGAAAAATGTCGAAAAAGAGCACAAAATGAAAAGAAAGAGATAGTCATTAGTGAGAAATTAAGGGATTAACCAAGTTCTAGACTACATCAAGAAAAAGAAAATGAAAAGAAAAAAAGTGCTAATGAGACACAAAAGAGATTAGTAGGAACGCTGATTATAGGCCTCTTGGGCTAGACCCTTAGGCTTAAAAATTCAAGTATCTGCTAAGATCTGGATAGTCCTCAAGAGGTTGGGGAAAATGCAAAGCTTAAGTGTTAGGTCTAAGGCTTAGGGAGTATTCAGCCTCGTTAATTGACCTTTGATTTGCGGGACTCGGTAACCTAAGCACCCCAATCCACACATAGCCTGGTTCAGTGCGCATAATTATCACAATCACGTAAAAGCATTTAAGTGTTCTGAAAAAGTCACATAGATTAGGAGCGGCTGATCAACACAAGTTGATTTGGATGAGTTCCCGACACGGAGAGGTGGGAAATTCCCCTCAAAGATGCGCAATAACATATCATTTCCTCGGTGCTTGTCTCCTAGGATATTTACATATCCTACCAGGGGCACGTAAGCACCCTGTGCTGGTTCAGATGCCATGGGCGGCATTATCACGAAATGTCGATTGCTAGGGTTTGGATTTAGCTACAGAACGCCATGGGAGGGATTATCTCAAAATCTTGAAAGCCAGGGCTTTGGGGGTTGCCATGGGCGGTGCTATCACGAAGCATCGATTGCCAGGGACCCTTCAAGGATTGATGATGGGGATGAGGAATCTGATACAGACCGTGTTGAGAAGCTAATTTGAAGCTAGAAATAAAAAAAAGAGAGAGAAAACTTTCCAAACAAAGAAAATCCTCTGTCTCTCTCTTACAAAAAACACACTGCAAACTGAACCAAGGCTAAAATACGTTACAGGCATGGGTGCTTTAACTGCGGAGTCCATCGAACCATAGGATAGTTCCTGTGGGCCTTAAAAACCTTCGCGGAGGACCGAGGCTAGAGCTGGTCAGGTCTGGATCTTGGTTGGTACTTGAGTACCTTTAGGCCTACCATCGGCGTTCTAACCTAATAAAAAAGGAAAAGAGCACTCATCATAATTTGTGAACATCAAGGAATTCATGGTCTAGAACAGAAGTTAAAAGCTTAAAATTTTGCTAAGGGATTAGCAAAAGGTAAGCATGGGGGTATGATGGGAACACCATCATGGGCCCTAACTAGCTCATTTTGACCCAAAGAAGAGAACAAAAGCTCCTATATAACCAACTGGAGGTCCTAAATCCATGAATAACCATTCTAAGATAAAAGTAAGAATCAAGGGGTAAAATTATAATTTTACCATTGTAGTACAACAACGGATTTTCTCATGGGCTAAACACAGGTCAAATGGTCTTAACAAGATAAAAAGTGGGTTGGTTCAGATAGAAAAGGGTTCATGTGAATTCTGTGAATTAAATGACTTCTTGTAACCCTAAAATAGGCTCACTTAATTTAATAAGGTTCTGGTCAAGATAAAATTCACCTAAATCATCTAAAAATTATGGAAAAATATTCTCTAGGGTTTAGAACCTTCAATTTGGCCCTTGGAACTTATTTTGATCTAATTGGGATCTCAGACAAATATTTACCTTAAATTGGGCTTTTACGTAAATTATCCAGTCAAACGTAATCAAACCTAAAATACAACTTCACCATTGGATTCCTTAGGTCCAAATTAGGCTTTTACAAAAATTTGGACCTAAGGGGAATTCACCTTGACCTACTTTGCAAACAGGTCCAGCCTAATTACATTTCTACCCCTAACTTTTGAAAACTTCTGCAGAAACCCCCTATCTTTGTTTTAGGTCCCTCTACCATTATAGCGGAGGGAATCCTACTTTGGCAAGGTTTCAAAGGCAAGAACTCTCTGATCTCTCAGAGAATCCCCTTCAAAATTGAAAGGGAGATTCTCTGAGAAATCTCCTCCAATGTGAACCCATTGATGAGCCCTAATTCCTACCCAATCTCTCATGAGAACGCATGAGAGATTTGGGTCTCTCTGAGTTTCCATCTTTGGTGAGATTTCCGTGCTTGGAAGCTTGGCTTCCAAGCACAAACCCAACCTCCAGGGCCTATATAAGAAACCCTAATTCATTCTGCACCTCCTTAGCTTGGAATTAGGCCGGTCCACCCCACTTTCTTCTCTCCTCGCCGGCCACAACCTCTCCGCAAGCTCCGGCGGCTCCGTCCTCTCTCTCTCGTCGCCCAACCACAATACCAGTGGTTGGGTTACCTTCCTTTCAATCATCCACGTCGGTTGCACCAGCTTGATGCTACCTCTACCCTTGTCATCGCCGCTACCTCACCTACGGAGAGCTTCGTCTCCGGGGACAGCAACACTAGCCAGCCGCCATCCCTGCCTCCTTCGTCCTTAGGTTAGGTTAGTTTAACTTATCTCTCCCTCCTCTTCCTGTTCCCCCTCTTTATTTCTTCAAAACATGCCTCGACGCACGCTATCACCCTCACCTTCTTCATCTCCGGCGAGACCTCCAGCGAGCAGTCCTCACCGCTCCACAACTCCATCCGCCTCGCCAACCAACCCACAAGCACCGCAACACCTCATTGATCCTAAACCCTCACTCCACTCATCGGGCCAAGCCCCCAAAACACCCCCCGATCACACCCACTCTCACGCACACAGGGTACCCTAAGCATGCACTCTCCGACCACCCCACGCCACGCCGACCCCTGCACTACATTCGCCGTGTCTTGGCAAAGCAGTCTGAGCTTTTTGATGAGGTTGCGAGGCCATTTTTGTGTTGACAGGTGTAGGCGTCTCCACCTCCATTGACGCATGCGAGGAGCTTGCTTGCAAGCCTCCTTCAGGTCTCTTTGCTCCAGGTGAATTGCCCTAGGTGTGCAGACTCATCTCGCGAACGACTCCAGACGAGCAATTGGCTTCGAAGACTCAGTAGCTGTTGCAATCAAGGAAGCTTCTACTGCGGGCGCACGTGAAGGAAGGTGGGACGTTTAGTCCCACCTCAAAAAGTCTTGAGTAGGCGTAGTGAAATAAATTAAAAAAGTGAAGTAGCCTCTTCGCCTCCTGACCACGGGGTGAGGTCCCACTCAGTTCTCACTGCCTCATCCGTGACTCGATCCCCGTGGACTTGGCCTGATCCGTATACCTGACTTGCACTCCTCGCCCACCACCGCATGTCAGTGGGCCTGGTCCCGAGCGCACTCCCGACCCGATTACCTAAGAAGTGGCTCTGGGAGAATGAGCCTAAGAGAGAAAGAGGAAGAGAGATCACGGGGGTAGGTAGGGGTAGGTTTTGCTCTCTCACAGGAAAAGGGAAGAAGAAGAAGCCATGGAAGAAGAGGGTGGAAGCCAGCGAACGCTAAGGAAGGAGAAGGCAAGGCTGAAGAGGAAGAAGCTGAAGAAGAGCTGAAGAAAGGGAAAGAGAAGGATAAGAAAGAAGAGCTGCAGTGAAAGAGAAGCCAAAGGCAAAAGAAGTAAAGGCACAAGCACGAAGAAAAGAAAAGAAGAAGGAAGAAAGCCACCAGAGACAGAAATCAAAGAAAAAGAGAAGATAAATAGCACTGTAGCAATCACAAGTTTAAGACGTCTGATTCACAAGATCAGATGTCCATTTTTTGTGCTCTCTTTATATACATTAGCATTCTGTGTTCTTGCAGTATAACTTTGATTTTCATTGCATATTATATTCAATTTTAAAGTTGTGCTCTCAATTTTTAAATCCTAATTTGCTCCCTGTGTTCGACCTAGGGCTTAAAACTTCGAGTACTAAAAATTATTTGTTTTCAAGTGATTTCAACTGTACTACGACGCATTGATTTTTATAATATTGATCTCACCTCAATATACAGTTCCAAGGTGGCAATTGGCCCAGATCTTCTATCACGGTCTGGACAGCAACCTTCGGAACTTTGTCGATGCCTCATGCGGGGGAAACTTCCTAAATAAAGACGAGGAGAGAGCGTTTGGGCTCTTCAAGTCTATGAGCAAAAATTCACTCAATAATGACTCCATGACCCAGTTTAGTCGATCCAGTCAACCTCGTGGTGGGATCTATGAGGTACAAGCAAATTTTGGAACAGTTGACATGAATATCATTGCTAAGAAATTGGATTGAGTGGAATTAGCAGATAAGAAAATAGATGAATTGTTGAACCAAACCAGGAACCCGCTACAGACTCTCTCCCTAGCAAAGGGAGCTCACAATGTTGACCTAGTCCATCCACTAAGCCAGATGCACCTAGAACAACCCCTAACCATGTTCCAGGGAGGGACCTTTGCTTCCTCAACCCCTGATTATTCTCTTCTCTCCCCCTTGACACCTTCTATCTTTGAAGATGTCCAGGCTATCCAAGGTTATTCCAAACCTAACCCCTTCTCCAGCACCTACAACGCCGAATGGCGTGATCACCCAAACTTTACTTGGACGAACTAGAAACCTCCTCAATTTCAGAACCAGCCCAGGCCAAACCATCAGCCAAACCCGCCCTCCTATCAGCAAGGCCCACAGGTTAGACCCCACTATAACCCAAATAGGGCGGCCCCTCCCCCACAAAACCAAATGGACACCTTGATAAAAATAATGGCTGAAATGAACCAAAAACACCAGGAGGAAATGGCTTTAGTGAAGGGATAGTGGAGCCAACTATTGGATTGTAAACAACAGGGTCCCTTCCTTCTTAGCCACAACCCAACCCGTGAAACGTGATTAACAAAGGCCCCAATTTGCAAGGGTTACAAGGCAATCCTGGTCAGGCCCACATGGTCTAGCCAGCCCCACAAACACCCCCTGGGTTCAATGCTTCTTCCTCCTCTTCTTCTCAAGGATCGACCCATGGTCCCAATGCCTCTGCAAATGTGGTGACCTTGAGAAGTGGCACTAAAACCCAGGATCCCAAATGGACGACTCCTTGTTGAAGCTGCGAGTTACTACGCTATCATATTTGGTTTTGAAAAACCTATCGTCATAGTTTGAAAGCGAAGAACTTGTGTTCAACAAATAAAATTTATACTGGAATAGAAATCCCGGGTCGAACTCAGGGAGGTGGATGTTTGATTAAAAATACACATTTGTTTTATTTGTCATGAAGCAAAATAATTGATTAGAAACTATCTATCTATTTACAATAAATAGAAGAGAGAGAGAATATTACAAACAAAAACAAAAAGAGATGTAGAATGAACATGGAATTCATTATCAAAGAGATTGTTTGTTACACTACTCATTACGACTTGAAAGCCGAAAATGGTTACACTAGAAAGCAGTAAATCTACTCTAGAAAGCATTAAAAAGAATGAAAGAGATATCCTTGACGGTCACTTGGAGGACGAGTCGGATGGGACGACGCCTGGAAGATGGGGAACGGAGCAAGAAGGAGGATGACGTAGGAAGAATGGGAACGGGGCAGCATGTCGTCGTCGTCGTGGGATCCACTTTCGAAATGGGGGCAAAAATTTGACTTTATCTTTTGAGAAGTATCCCGGGTGTGGGACAAGCTTCTCTTGAGCTTTGGAGAGGGAGAGAAGAGAAAGAAGGGATGAAAATTTTGTATGGAGGGGGTATCCTTTTATAGCTGCAAGGAGTGAGGGTAATTTGGTCTTTTTAATTTGAAAAACATTAAATCAGGACCTTTAGTGACGGATAAATCCGTCGCTTAAGGTCCGAACATGGCCTTCATGGGTGGCACTTGTGCACCTGCTCACCTCCTACACGTGAAATGCTCATTCATGTTCTTGAAATCTTGGCCGTTCGATCGCGAGATCAAACAGTTGAGATGCATCCTCACCGTGCCTCAACCGCGCGCTCACCTACATCTGATCCCGCATTACGCAGGGGCGTCTGATGGAGCATGCGCGCTATCGAGCGCGCACGACAGCTCGATCACGATCGAATGCTCAATTGCACCCCCTCACCGTGCCTCAACTGCCACTCGCCAAGGCTTGAACGAGCGCCTCGTCTTCTTGCGAGTGTGTTCGACCAACGCACTATCAGCGCGTTTGTGTTGAGCTTAAGATTTGTGTGAGCGTGCTCACAGTCGTTGGATGATCATCCAATGGCAGAGAAGCGACGATCAGATTGAAGAAGAGAAGGAGCGGTGGGTGCAGCAGCTGATTGTGCGGTTGAGATAGCGCCACGTGGCACCATCTTGGCTGTCCATCTTCTGGATGATGTATATGGTGCCACGGTTGTCGGATTGAGTCAATTTTCACGTCGTTAGGCTGCGATCGTCCATCCAAATCCATCCGTGTGGTCGGATTTGTCATCTGAAGTGAGGATTTACATCATCTTGGCCCTTGATCTTCTAGGGTCCTCAGTCTCTATCTGATGCTACAGATGTCTGATTAGGGCAATCTTGGAGTCGTTGAACTCCAATTGTTGCCCTGATCAAATTTGTATGGTTGGATCTTCGATCCAAAGTCCCGATAAAAATTTTCCCTGTCCCTGAACATAAAAGGAGACAATTAACCTCCATTTTATTCAAACTAATCTAAATGCAAGATGATGCATGCTATGAGATATTTATAGTATGTAATGCAATTCTATGCTTAAGAACATGCATAAATAGACATTTTATGTAATGTAAACATGTTTACATCACACCCCCATGCCTATCTTTTGTTAGTTCCTAGCAAAAACTACATGCTATTTATAAAAGAATTAGGTTGGATTATTTGGGCATGAGTTATTTTCAATCATTAAGAAAATGTTTACTTAGGATATGAACTTTCAAAGACACAACAGTTCTCGGGTATCTGCCAAAATGCAGACCGCCTCAAGCCCTCGCCTTATTCAAAGAAAAATTTCTTTTTCTCTTTTTCTTCTTTTCTAATTTTTTTGGAGTTTCGAGTTTTGGGTTTAAGAGTGGCTTTCTACAGCCATTCAACTCAATTAAGATTTAATGAGAACCCTAAGTTCTAAGCATCTTATTGTTAATGTGATAGACTCGTTGATCGACAGTTAAAACGGACTTCGGATTTCTACGCCTTTAGGTGACCTTAAAAAGCGAATTCTGGCTAAAGGTGTATCTTTACAACCGGTAGCTTTTTCCTTAGCTTTATTTTTATGGGGTCAACATAAGGGTGAATCCAGTGTATATCTCCCTGGTTTATTCTACTTCTCCACTTCTTCCTAAGTGTTTTGGGAATTTACAATGCATTTATTGAGCTGGGTTCTGGACAACCGTTTGATGAGTTGTTATCACTGATAACTTGCCAACCATACTCGTGCGGCAAAGTGTGGCTTATTTCTTTTATTTTCTTTTTTCTTTTGTCCTTTTCTTTTTCTTTTCTTTTGACTTTCTTTTTCTCTCTATTTTTTTTTTTAAGTAGGTGGCTTCCCTAGTCTAAGATGTATCTAAAGGCAGCAAAAAGAGAATGGTTCAGTGACTGGGCTTTGGACAACCTTCCTATGGGCTGTTACCCACGATAACTTGCCAGCCATATTACCTTAGAAGGTTCATTAGCTTCCCAAGTTCCGTTAGAATTGCCGATTAACGAGTCAGTGACAAGATAGCATGTAGATGTTTAGGCTTAAAGTTCTCTCAAATCAGAGGGTGGGTTGATAAGACGTGTACTTATCACCCAAACTTATTTACTCAAATTAAAATAGAATTCAGGTTGGCGAGGACTCAAAAAACAAATCCACATTTTAGTGGATACACAGGCTGATTAAGTCTGAAGACCTGAAGGGTCTTCATGTTCAGATCATAATGTAGTATTTCCTAAGATTGAAAATTTTCTTAAACCCAAGTTCTCTTTCCTAATTCCACCATTTTTTTATACAAATAAAAGAAAATAAAATGAATCTGTGGAGCTGACGAATAAATTCAGAGATGAATATCCACCCCCCATGCCTATCTAATGCAATGTCCTCATTGTATTAAAAAGACATAAAATAGAGTGGAATAGAGTAGAAAGCACCTAAATTTCGTGAATGTTGGGTCTGCTCCGAGATAAACAAAAATTGTATACGTGTTGAATTTAGTGCCTTCAGCTAGGCACACTATACAAAGAAGAGAAATAAAGAATTTATAGGTGCAGATCAGAATCATAATAAAAAGAAGAAACCTCTGACCTACCAGCAGATGTCCACAAATGTGGACCAGATTGTGGTGCAGACCCATACCCCACAATCGAGAATATCAAGGTTCTGGATAAAAATTACCCAAAACCTAAAATCAGTATGCAATCGGGGTCGGGCCTGCGATTTATGAGGATGCAACCCAAGACCAAAAAGTCAAGTTATAGAGAATTTGATATCAAAAGGATAATCAATGAATGTGTGCTTGGGTTGAACATCCTCAGAACAAATGTCGTAAGGGTCTTAGTTTGATGGTTTCAGATGAATTGGAACCCTTAGACTCGGTCTTCTATTTCCTCCGGAGTTTGCTTCCCAAATCAGAATTTCCAAGCTTCTGTTCTCCTCATTCAGAATGTCAATTTTCGGGACCTCCTTGATATTAATCACCCCTTCTGAAATTTCCAAGTCTAAAAGATGTGGCTGAGTTAGAATTGACTTGGGTCTAGTTATCTCAAAAATAGAATCGTCAATAAGCTCAATGAGGTGTAACTGATAATCAAAGCATTGGATTGAATCCTCCAGAAAATGCGATTCTGGATTCGTAATGTGAGCCCCAATAAGATCAGTTTCCTCAATTATTGGGCTATCAAATGATCTATCAGATTCCTCAAGCCCAATCGTCTCACAGAAATCATGTTCTGTAAATTCGCATGAGACTTCGCAAATTGAATATTCACCATCAGAATCAAAGAAATCAAAATCCGTATTAATGTATGTCCCAAAATCATTTGTCATTTTCTGGTCCATGGAGACATACGTTTCCTCGTACCTTGGCTTAGGGATTTTAGGTGAAGAAATTAGATCATGCTTAATTGGTTACTCTAATTCAATCTAGTCAGCCTCGTAACATGTGTCCCCCCCAACAGGTGCCTGAGCAGGTTCTGACATTGGCTCTCTTGAAAGGGGTTCATCCTGGGAATCATCCCACGATTGAACTAAAGCAACCACAAATCTCATTCTCAATTTCGCTAACTTCCCAAGTAGAAACTCACCCGGGTTCTTATCCTTAATATCTTGGAGCCAATTCAACAAATATTTGTTCAAATCATTAATCATCTCAATCAGGGGCTCCAATTTTCCAATGCAAGGTATTGGTTGAACTTCTAAAGATTGTATGATATTCCTCAAGTTAGCCAAAACCTTATCTTGAACCTGGCTAACCTGAACCAAATGACTTGGTTCAGGGTTGGGCGGGTTTGGGATCAGTGTAGAGGAGTTAACGAATTGAGATTTGTTATACCCTTCCTGATAATAGGTCATTTCAGATTGTTCAAAAGGTGGTGATGACCTAAAGACAATGTAATCAGAGGATGGGTAAGGATCAGTGTATCCTCCTTGATTGTAAATCGTATTAGGTTGTCCATGAAAGGGTGGCGATCTATAATCGATGTGGCTCTGAGAAGGATAGAAATTACAATCATAGTGTTCAGGGTTAGACCCTAAACACAAAGGTTCGGAACTGTATCCCCAATCCAAATTATCCCAACTAACTGATGGTTGAGTACAGTACGAGTCGAAATAATCGCCATGTTGAGAATAACTCAAAACAGGAGGGAAAGAGCGGGAATGCGTATAAACTGTGGAAGGATTCATGAGAGACGGGAGGAAGAAAGGCGCCCTGCAATACAAGCAATCAAACCTGTCCTTAAGTGGGCTAACTTAATGACCTATAAATTCCCAGAACCCATCTTGAGGTAAAGAAATGATTCGATCTACTTCTGTCTGTTCAATCCAACCAGTTAGAAGGAGGGACTGGGGAGAAGGCTCTTCTTTCGGCTTGCGCCTTCGGTTCCTAGTGTACCCCCTAGCCGTGATCGTTTGATTCTACTCTCCTAGCTAGACATCAGATTGAATAGTAGAAACAGACTACTCGAAAATAATCTCATTATGGACTTTGAAGAGCGAGTCGAATCCTTAAGGCCAACGTCTACTCTATTTTATTTAGGGCTAGGTTTGAATGTGCTTTGGAATGTGATGGGCCCTTTATCTGGGTTGTGCCCTTAATGATTGATTGATGTGTGTGTGCATGCACAACCAGTGGTTTTCAAGCAAGATTATTTTTGATGTGGTGAATTTTAGGGTTGGCACACCAGGTTTTGAAAGCACAGGTGAAGATGTTTTCCTTTGAATCTTAAAAGAATGTGGAGTGCCTGATAAATCCCTAAGAGTTGAACCTATGTAGCAGCTACTTGATGAGTTGATTTTAATTGAAGTGGTGCGGCCCAATCAACTCAAACAATTGGCCTGCTGCACCACTTAATTAGGCACACAAGTGATTACCTAATCTGATTTCTACTCAATTATGTGTTTGGATGTATATACCGGTTCCAAAGATCGGTTTACCAGTTGAGTTTGAAAATCAGATGAGGTTGTGTACCTCTGTGAGATTATTTATTTATTTATTTTTTCTTTTTAAATGTGGAGGTTGAGGCGGGTGTGGGTGTCAAATAAACAAACAAAACTAACCTTAGAGTTTATAAGAACACCTAGGTTGATTGATGTTTGTGTTATTATGTGGTGAAATGAAAACTAATGGGTGGGAGGTGGGGGATAACTTATAGAACCTTCAACAGCACTTTGCTCTATTCTACTGCTTTTGCTCGTCTTAAAAGAGTACCTACAATCACAATAAGAAAGGAGAGAAGTGAGGCAAATGATTTATAAGTGGGAAAATGCGAAAAAAATCAAAGAGTGTCGCCTCCCCGGCAATGGCGCCAAAATGTTGAAGCTACGAGTTACTACGCTATCGTATTTGGTTTTGAAAAACTTGTCGTTGCAGTTCGAAAGTGAAGAACTCGTGTTCAACAAATAAAATTTATACCAGAATAGAAATTCCGGGTCGAACTCAGGAAGGAGGATGTTTGATTAAAAATATGCATTTATTTTATTTGTCATAAAATAAAATAATTGATTAGAAACTATCTATCTATTTACAATAAATAGAAGAGAGAGAGAGAGAATATTACAAACAAAAACAAAAAGAGATGTAGAATGAACATGGAATTCATTATCAAAGAGATTGTTCGTTACACTATTCATTATGACTAGAAAGCAAAAATGGTTACACTAAAAAGCAATAAATCTACTCTAGAAATCATTAAAAAGAATGGAGAGAGATATCCTTCTTGATGGTCGCTTGGAGGACGAGTCGGACGGGACAACGCCTGGAAGATGGAGAACGGAGGAGGAAGAAGGAGGACGAGGTAGGAAGAACGGGAACGAGGCAGCATGTCGTTGTCATCGCGGGATCCACTTCCGAAATGGGGGTGAAAATTTGACTTTATCTCTTGAGAAGCATCCCGGGTGTGGGACAAGCTTCTCTTGAGCTTTCGAGAGGGAGAGAAGAGAAAGAAAGGATGAAAATTTCGTATGGAGGGGGTCTCCTTTTATAGTTGTAAGCAGTGAGGGCAATTTGATCTTTTTAATTTGAAAAACATTAATTTAGGACCTTTAGTGACGGATAAATCCGTCGCTAAAGGTCCGAACGTGGCCTTCGTGGGCAGCGCTTGCGCGCCCGCTCACCTCCCGTGGGTGAAACGCTCATTCATGTTCTTAATATCTCAGTCGTTCGATTGCGAGATTGAATGGCTGAGATGCATCCTTGCTGCGCCACAACCGCGCGCTCGCCCGCGTCTGATCCCGCGTTACGCGCGGGCATCTGATGGAGCATGCACGCTATGAAGCGTGCGCAACCACTCGATTCCGATCGAATGCTCAATTGTGCCCCCTCGTCGTGCCTCAGCTGCCGCTCACCAAGGCTCGAATGCGTGCCTCGCCTTCTTGCGAGTGCGTTCGACCAACGCGCTATCAGCGCGTTTGTGTTGCGCTTAAGATTTGTGTGCACACGCCTACAATCGTTGGATGATCCAATGGTGGAGAAGCGGCGATCAGACTGAAGAAGAGAAGGAGCGGCGGGTGCAACAGCTGGTTGGGCGGCTGAGATGGCACCACGTGGCGCTATCTTGGCCATCCATCTTCTGGATGATGTAGATGGTGCCACGGTTGTCGGATTGAGTTGATTTTCTCGTCGTTAGGCTGCGATCGTCGATCTAAATCCATCTGTACGGTCGGATTTGTCGTCTGAAGTGTGGATCACACCATCCTGGCCCTTGATTTTCTAGGGTTCCTCGATCTCTATCTGATGCTACAGATGTCTGATTAGGGCAATCTTGGAGTCGTTGAACTCCAATCGTTGCCCTGATCAAATTTGTATGGTTGGATCTTCGATACGAGGTCCCGATAAAAATTTGCCTTGTCCTTGAACATAAAAGGAGACAATTAACCTCCATTTTATTCAAACTAATCTAAATGCAAGATGATGCATGCTATGCAATATTTATAGTATGTAATGCAATTCTATGCTTAAGAACATGCATAAATAGACATCTTATGTAATGTAAACATGTTTACATCACTCCTCCCGAGACTTCATCCCCTGAAATACTCGACTTTGAAGACGAGCAGGAAAGACCGAAGGACCTGGAAACGAACCCTGTTCACATTCAGACACCATATCTCGAGGCCTTGGAAAAGATAAAGAAAAAGAAAGTTATTGTGAAAAATGAGGAACTTGTGGAAATCTTCAAGCAGGTTCAGATTAATATCCCACTCCTCGAGGTCGTCAACCACATTCCGGCTTATGCTAAGTTCCTAAAGGAAGCCTTTACACCGAAGCGTAAGCCACGACCCTAAGCACCTAGGAAGGTTGTGTTCTCAAAGCAAGCCAGTTTTGTGATCTCTAGCAACCTTCTGCTCAAACGAATTGACCCAGGAGCACCCCTGATATCCTGCAATATCGGGGACATGACATTTGATAGAGCACTCCTGGACTTAGGTGGTTCAATCAATCTGATTCCGACAACCCTGTATCACAAATTTGGATTTGGAGAGTTGACGCCTACACTTGTGACCATCCAGTTGGCTGATAGATTTGTGATGACCTCGAAGGGGGTTGTCGAGGACGTGATTGTTTGGGTCAAGGACTTCTATTTCCCGATCGACTTCTTGGTGCTCGACATGGAAGTCCCTGAACAGCTACAGAACACACCCATCATCCTATTTAGGCCTTTCTTAGCTACGGCTAAGGCAAACAACGATTGTGACATGGGATGCATGGAAATCGCCTTCGGAGACAGAAAGATGCAGTTGGATATCTTCAGGGCGACCAAGTCTTTCGATTGTGACTGGATTGAGGAGCACGACCCTGTGGAACCTCTGGTTGAGGAATGCCTTACCCTTAGTTCCTTAGCTGACCATCAGACCCAACCCCGTAACGACTGTTTTGACCCATCCCCGATTGTGCACACTGATCTATGTAGAGTTGATTACCATCATCAACCACTGTTCGAGAAGATTGATGCTGATCAACTCCTACCTTTCCCCTATTCGTCAAGTGTTGTTCCACCCACACCTAAGCTGAAGTTGCTACCCGATAATCTCAAGTATGTCTTCCTTGGACCTGACCAGACTTTCCCAGTGATTATCAATGCCCATCTAACCAAGGATCAGGAACTCATGTTGACCACGACCCTATCAGAGCATCGGGATACCATTGGATGGAATATCTTAGATTTGAGAGGAATTAGCCCCACCTATTGCACCCACAAGATTTACCTGGAAGATGGGTCTCGACCTTCCAGCCAAATGCAGAGACGATTAAACCCAAATATGCGGGAGGTCGTTAAGAAGGAGATCAGCAAGTGGCTTGACGCTGACATCATTTACCCAATCTCTGATAGCCCCTAGGTGAGCCCCACTCAAGTGGTCCCCAAGAAAGCTGGGCTCATCGTTGTCACCAATGAGTGTGGAAAATCTATCCCCACCCGCACCACCACTGCATGGTAGGTGTGCATTGATTATAGGAAGCTCAATGAAGCGACCAAGAAAGATCATTTCCCCTTGCCATTCATTTATCAGATTCTCGAGTGATTGGTAGGGCAGAAATATTTTTGCTTCCTGGATGGATATTTAGGATACAACCAAGTTACAATTGCTCCTGAAGATCAAGAGAAGACCACATTCACTTGTCCATATGGCACGTTCGCATTTCATCGTATGCCATTCGGGTTATGCAACACACCTGCTACCCTTTAGCGTTGCATGCTAGCCATCTTTTCAGAGATGGTGGGTGAATACCTGGAGGTCTTTATGGATGATTTCTCAGTATTTAGGAACTCATTCGACCATTGTCTGAGCAACTTGGAGAAAATCCTGAAGCGATGTATCGAGGTTAACTTGGTGTTAAGTTGGGAAAAGTGCCATTCATGGTTCAAGAAGGAATTATCCTTGTCACATCGTATTGCATAGGGGCATTGAGGTAGGTCGAGCTAAAGTTGATTTGATTTCCAAACTTCCCCCACCTAGCTTGGTCTGGCAAATCCGCTCGTTCCTTGGACATGTTGGCTTCTATAGAAGGTTCATTAAGGACTTCTCTAAGCTCTCGAAACCCTTGACTGACCTTCTAGCCAATGGCTCCCTCTTCCACATGACACCTGATTACATCCAGGCTTACCACACTCTCAGGGAATCAATCTCCACCCCACCTGTGTTATAGCCCCCAGACTGATCCCAGGATTTTGAGATCATGTGTGATGCATCAGACTTTGCCATCAACGCAGTCCTAGGACAAAGAAAAGACAAGAAACCTGTGGTGATCTACTACGCGAGCAAGATGTTGGACGAGGCCCGACGGAGTTATACGGTCATAGAAAAAGAACTGCTCGTCGTAGTTTTTGGACTCGAAAAGTTATGATCTTACCTTCTGGGATCCCACGTGACCATCTATACGGACCACTCGGTCATCCGGCATTTGTTGGCCAAAAAGGATGTGAAACCCAGGCTCATCAGATGGATCCTGCTCTTGTAGAAATTTGACTTGGAAATTCGCGACAAAGTTGGGTCCAAGAATGTCGTGGCTGATCACTTGTCCAGACTCCACCCAGACCACATTGGGCCCTCCTTACCCTTGACTGATACCTTTCCTGATGAACAAATTCTAGCTGTGCATGAAAGGAAACTACACTAGTTTGCCGACTTTGTCAACTATCTGGTAGTAGGACAGACCCTTCACAGCTGGTCTAGATAGCAATGGGATAAGTTCTTGGCTGAAGCCAAACATTATTTATGGGATAATCCCATGCTGTTTCGCCTCTGTGCCGACCAAATTATCAGGAGGTGTATCCCGGAGGATAAAGTTCAGAGTGTGTTATCTTTTTTCCATGACCAAGTGTGTGGTGGCCACTTTTCAGGGAAAAAAACAGCTGCAAAAGTTTTGTAGTTCGGATTTTATTGGCCCTCTTTGTTCAAGGATGCACACAGCTTTGCTAAAACTTGCTCTCGCTGCCAGACTCTGGGGACCATGACCAGGAAAAACATGATGCCCCTCCAGCCCATTCTGATCGTCGAGATCTTCGATGTTTGGGTTATTGATTTTATGGGCCCCTTTCCACCATCCAACGACTTTGAGTACATCTTAGTCTTTGTAGACTGTCTCAAAATGGATTGAAGCCGTTGCCACCCGTCATTGTGATCATAAGGCTGTCATGGACTTTGTTAAGCAAAATATCTTTTCTCGATTTGGAATACCGAAGGCCATGATCAGTGATGGTGGAAGTCATTTTATCCACACCCAATTCCATGCCCTACTCAGAAAATACAGGGTTACCCACAGCATTGCCACCTTGCATCATCCACAAACCAATGGGCAGACTGAGGTCTCCAACAGGCAGATCAAGAATATTCTGCAAAAGACTGTGAGACCTGAAAGGAAGGATTGGTCCACACAATTGGATGATGCCCTGTGGGCATACAGGACCACTTTCAAGACCTTGATAGGCATGTTGCCTTATCGCCTGGTCTTTGGCAAAGCTTGCCACCTTCCTGTCGAGTTGGAACACTGGGCTTACTGGGCCGTTAATCAATGTAACAAAGATTCCTAGTTAGCCGGTGCGCAGAGGACACTCCAACTCTCCGAGCTCGAGGAAATTCGTCGGGATGCCTTTGAGAATAATCGACTTTACAAGGAAAAGATGAAAGCCATCCACAACTGACTCATCCATAGAATGACCTTCGAGCCCCATCAACAAGTTTGGCTCTTTGACGCCCGACTGAAACTCTTTCCTGGGAAGCTCAGATCCAAGTGGACAAGACCGTATAGGATAGTCAAACCCTATTCCAATGGGCAGTTGAAATTGCAGATCCGAACACTGGGCACACTTTCACGGTAAACGATCAGAGATTGAAGCACTTCCTTGCCTAGGTTCCCCTAAAGGAGGTTGTCACCCTCATTGAGGGTTGACATGAAGCATCGCCCAGCCGAAGGTGTTAAACTCAGCGCTTCTTGGGAGGCAACCTAGAAGATTTAGACCGGTCAGGTATATTGCATTACTCAGGTAATTTCTTTCTGAACCCCTCTTGCATCAATTTATTTGTCAATGAGGACATTGTCCAACTTAAGCATGGGGGGGGGGATGGTAATTTGCATGTTCTGAGTTCATTTTATCGGTCTGAATAAAATAAAATAAATAAATGATGAATTTAGGAAGAAAAACTTAGGCATTAAGAACTTCTCAACAGTGGAAAATAATATGAAAAGAACCTGGACACTTAGACTTTTCAGGCCTTCAGGCTTAATAAGCCCTAGTGTCTGTTAAAATATGGATTTAGCTTTGAATCATTGCAACCTTAATTTATTTTAATCCACCAATAAAATAGGGTGATAAGTATACGAGTTATCAACTCGCCCTCCGACTCGGAGGGACTTTCTGTCTAAGCATCTGCACACATTTTTGCACTGACTCACTCCTTGGAGATTCTGACAGAAATTAGGTAGCTAATGAATCTTCTAGGGTGGTATGGCTGGCAAGTTATCGTGAGCAATAGCCCAATGGCCGGTTGTCCAGAGTCCAGCCACAGGACCACTTTCCTCTTATTGACTATAGGTAAATTTGAGATCAAGGAAGCCACCTACTAAAAAAAAAAACAAAGAAAAGAAGAAAAAAGAACAAAATAAGCCACACTTTACCGCACGAGTATGGCTGGCAAGTGGTCGTGGGTAACAGCCCATTGGCCGATTGTCCAGAGACTTGCTCACTAAAATGCACAAAAAGATCCAAACACTTAAGGAAGAAGAGGGGAAGTAGAGCAATCCGAGGAGATATACATTGGAAAAACCCTTGTGTTGACCCCAAATAAAATAAAAGTACGGAGAAAGCTATCGATCGGGCAGATACACCTTTAGGCAAAACACTTCATTTTCTGGTGACCTAGGGGTGTAGAAACCCGGAGTCTGTTTGAATTACCATTGAGTGAGTCTATCATGATCTTCACACCAAGATGATTAGCACTTAGAGTCTTTTTCAAGTTTTGGGTGGGTTGGGTAGCCGTAAAAAGTTACCAACACACTCTCAACTCCAAAAATCCAAAAAATTGAGAAAAGATAATATATTTATATATATATATATATATATGCTTTAAAGTAAGGATTCGGGTGATTCACATTTTGGCAGACACCTGGGCACTGTTTAGTCTCTGTAGATCAGGATCTTAGTATATTTCCTCCTGTAGACAAGTAACAAAATGTCTAAGTAATCAATTCCTAAATTCTAACTGAGAATAATGACTAGGATGATCCTTGATAGGGACTAGAAAGGAGTAAGCATGAGGGTATGATAACACTACATTTTATGGTGATAATTCTACCAATTGGGGTTTATCTTAAGGGTAACATGCACAAAGAAGACACTGTAAGTGGGCATGGGAGTATTACATGGATCGCACATCAAGATTTCTTATAATTCAATGTTAATAGCCATATGTACAAGTTCATGTCAAAATAGGATTCAGATGAGAAATCGGACCGCACGAATGAATTCAGAATGACGAACGGAGTCCAATGGACTCAAAATTGACTAAATCCGACATTTGGAGCTCCCGCAATTGACCCAAGAAGTTCTGACCATTGATCTGATGATCAACGGTCCACGACGTGCCACGTGGAGCAAGATCGGCACCTCCATCAACCACAGCACCCGCAACCCTCCAGCAGATCCCAACCGTTGGATTCCTATCCAACGGTCGCCAGTGCCGCTCTAGCTCACCGCATCCGCGACAAAGCACAGGCCCAGTGCAGCGGGTAGCGCCTTGTCCGCGAAGGCAGCGGCGGACGTTTGAAACCCCGTGCATTGACAAATTGAATTCTCACATAGGCACGACTTATCAAGGTCGTGTTTCTAGGTGTGAACAGCGTGGATTGCATCCATGCGGCACCTCCACACGCAAGTGGACGCCGATGCCAAATCACACGAATGCTTGTGAGGCTCGATCTGAAGTGCACTCAGTGCACGATCTCGACCGTCTGATCTTTGATCGAACGGTGCACAGCAGGCGCACACGGATCGTGCGAGAAGAAGAACGGGCACGAGTGATGGATTTGTAGAAGGGAGCCTACACCAATGGTTTTGGCATGGGTTTAGCGATGTCCCGGACATCGCTAAAGCCCCTACTTCATTTGGAAAGCCCTTCTTCCTATATAAACCCCCTCGAACTACCCATGCAAGGCATTCAATACCTTTGCAAGTGTTCTACCCCACTCCTAGCTTCCCTTAGCACCTTTTGTACTCGCTAGAGTCAACGAGTTGCCGACGGAGCCCTCCTCCACCACCGTGGCCTCCTCGCCATCTTCTTTCTTTCTTTCTCTCTCTCTCTTTATCTTAGCTTTACTTTACTTGTGCTTAAGCATTTAGCTAGTATTGTATTTGTAAAACTTAAAGTTGCATGATTAAATGATGATGTTCCTGATCTAGCTATTGCCTCTCTTTTGCTCGAGTTTTCCTTATCTTGAATTGCCTGAATGTTGTGATCAAAAGAACTCTAACCCTACTCCCTCTTTCTCTCTTTCTCTCTCTCTTACTCGTTTTTCTCCTACGTTTTCTCACAAGCAAAACTTGCCATTTCCGTGATAACCAAGTGACAGAAAAATCTGATTTCACACCTCCCTGTGTTCAACACTCAGACTCACGTCCAATTCTTTATTTAAAATCGACGCAGCCAACGTGAGCTACAACGATTGATTTATACAAACACGTTCGAAGCGTGTCAACCAGCTTTAGCCTCAGTCTATTGCGAAGGTTTCTAAGGCCCATAGGAACTAACCTAAGGTTCATTAAACTCCATGGTTAAAGCACCGGTGATTAAAACATGCTTAGTCCAGGTTCAGTTTGCGGTGTGTTTTTGTAAGAGAGAGATATAAGAATTTGTGCATTTTTTGGAGAGTTTTCTCTCTCATTTTCTTCTTTATTTCTGGCTTCGGATTGGCCTACAAACATGTCTTGTACCGAATTCCTAGCTCCCACCATCAATCCTCGCAGGGTTCCTGGCTTTCAATGCTTTGAGATAACACCGCCCATGGAAATCCCTAGAACCCTGGCTTCCGACACTTCGAGATGGTGCCACCCATGGCATTTTGTAGCTAAATTTGGGCCCTGGAAATCGACATTTTGGGATAATCCCGCCCATGGCACATGAATTAGCATAAGGTGCTTACATGCCCCCAGTAGGATATTTAGATATCCTAGGAGACAAGCACCGAGGAGATGGTATGTTATTGCGCATCTTCGAGGGAAATTTCCCACCTCTTCGCATCGGGAACTCATCCAAATCAACTTGTTTTGATAAGCCACTCCTAATCCAGGTGGCTTTTCAGAATAGAATTAATGCATTTGCGTAATTTTAATAATTAAGCACACTGAACCTGACTGTGTATGGATTAGAGTGCTTAGGTTACCGAGTCCCGCAAATTGGAGGTCAGTTAACGAGGTCGAATAATCCCTAATCCATAGACTTGATACTTAAGCTTCGCATTTTCCTCAACCTCTTGAGGACTATCCAGATCTTAACAGATACTTGAATTTTTAAGTTTATAAAAAGCCCTAGAGGCCTAAGATCAGCACTCATACTAATCTCTGTGTCTCTTAGCACTTTTGATTTTCATTTTTTCTTTTGATTATGTCTAGAACAAAAATAGATTCCATAATCTTTTATTAATGACTATCTCTTTTTATTTCAAATTGTTGCTCCTATTTGACATTTAAATCACCTCCTCTTTTCCTCTCAAGAATGATTTGCATTTAATTCTAAAAATTTCCTCCCCTTTCTCCATTTTTTTGTTCTTTCATTTTTTTTTTGGAATATGTATTATTTTGTGAGAACCCTTCAGAACTTTGAGTTTTTGTATGTTTGCACTTTAACACCCCCCTATGCCTAAGTTTTGCAATGTCCTCATTGTAAACCAGAGGGTATGAAATCAGTTTGGGTTCAGGGATTAGAACAGGATAATCGAGTGGGCGAATGGGTCAGGATGACTATTGCAGACGATTTCAAACTCTAGTATGAGTATCAAAGGTGGAGTCGACTATTCTAAAATTGAACTCGAAGTGCAATAGACATGAAGTACAAAAGGATAATAAGAAGGATTCAGGTTTTTGGAATGACGGGTTGCCTCTTGTTAAGTGATAAATTCAATGCCTTTAGCTGAGTAGAAAATGGTATGGGAAGAAGTGGTCAAATCAGATGAATTTTATAGAACAAGCACCTTGATCAATAGCCTGATTGGTCCAACTAGGTGCTTGTTCAAGTCAATAGGTTGATGATGTAGCTTAAACCCAATCAATCTGGTGGGTTGACAGATGTGAATCAGTAGATGCGAAACCCACCATATGCTGTGGTGCTCAAGTAGATGTGGAAGTGTGAAACTAGGGTTTGGCTGAGTCCAATCAGCCTGGTCAGAGTAGGGCTCCTCGAAAGAGAATGGATCTGTGGAGGATGTGGGGTCCCTACGAGGGTGATAAGAGAAAGAGGGCATGCAATTTGCAGTCTGATCAATATCTGATACCTGATTAAAAGATGGAGGAGAATCATTTGCAATCGGCTCATTGAGAGGAGAATCAGAGTACAAATTGAGTCTGGTTGCGGGTCGGGGTTGAGAATGGGTTTTGGAAGGCTCTGTATATGCTGTGGAAGAGGTGGCATCAATAAAAATTGTATGAGGGCTCCTCTAGGAAGGATTCCAAGGTAGGTTCATCTAGAGAGTCCTCATAATGGCCATCAAAATCAAATGTAAATGCCTGAAGTGTGTTTAGAGGGTTATGGAAATCTGAGTCAAGAAAAGATTCAAACTTTGGATTGTAGACACTTGGCGAAACGGTGGCAGCAACTAGCTTTTCTTAAGTCGTTGTAGTACAGATAGTTATTGCCATCATTTGCTAATATATAATTTTTTTTTACTCGGAAAATAAAGAGTTCCCGAGGTCGAACTCAGGGAGCAAGTTGTATTCTAGGGGTACAAGTTTCTTTTACAAAAATAAAGAAAGAGAGAGAGAGAATTTGTTGGCTTCTTTCTTCTTCTCTTCTTTTCTCTTTGCTTATCCTCTCCTCTTCTGCTTGGCTCTTCTGCTTTCTTCCTTTGCTCTTCTTCTTTATCTGCAGCAGTAGTGATGTTCTTCTTCTTCTTTCAGTTCTTGTTTCTGCTCGTCTCTTTCTTTTTCTTCTCTGCCTGCGGTCCTGTTCTTCTTCTTCTTCTTTCTTTCTTCTTTTCCTTTCTTCAGATCTTCTTCTCGTGCTCTTCTTCTTCTGCAGAGTCTTCCCTTGGCCTCTCTGTGTTCTCCTCTGCCTTGCCTTCCTTCTCCTTCTTTGCCTTCAGGACATCGTCTGATTTTCCAATCAGACGACTTAAACCGCCGCTGCTACAGTGCCGCTCGGTGCTCCTCCTTCCTTCAGCTTTCGTCGGCCTTCTTCTCTGTTCAGCGGGCGTCTTTCTTCTTCTTCTCTGCCTGCACACTTGCACAGCTTGATCAGAGGGGCAAAACCTAATTCTACCCTCTCCCCCGCGTTTCTCTCTCACGGAAGCTGCTCTTAGGAAAGCTCTCCCAGAGCTGCCGGGTATTCGGGTACGGGTCGTGCCCGGGTCCAGGCCCACCGGCGTGCGTGGTGGGCGAGGAGTGCAGGTCGGGCTTAGTCGGGTCGGGCCAGGTCCGCGGGGCGTGGTCGCGGACGAGGCCGGGTCGAGCGGGTAAGTGAGAGGGACCTCACCCCGTGCTCAGGAGGCAACGAACATAAGGCACTTTTTGCCTTTATGCGGGCGCGCTCCTCTGAAAAGTTACGAGGTGGGACTAAATGTCCCACCCCAATTGGGCGCCCGCAGCTGAAGACGCTGCAGGAGTTCGCGGTTGCACGCGAGGCCTTTGCCCCAACTGCAAATCTGGGACGCTTCGCGGAGATGCCCCGCGCAGCCTGGGAGTTGCACCTGGGCGAATCGCACCTGGAGCTGCAGGTTGAAGGTGCTCCTTCCACGCAGCAATGGCGACGGCGGTCGAGATACCTGTCCACAGAGGAACGGCCTCTCGGCTTAATCAGATACGCAGAGAACCTTCGCCGTGGCACGGCGAAGGTGGTGGGGGGGTCTGGCAGGCGGCGGGGCGGAGCGTGAGGGTCGCCCTAGGTCAAACTGCGGGCGAAGAAGTGGGTTTGTTCGGGGGGTCTGCAGAGGGCGAGTGGCGGGAAGTGGAAGGGCGGAGGTTGATCAGGGTGAGGAGGCGGAGGTTCTGTGAGGGTCGGCGAGGCGTATGGGGCTGTGGAGAGACGGGGGCGTCTCGCCGGAGTTTGGCCGGAGACGAAGGGGGTGACGATGGACAGGAGTGGTCGATGGTTTAATCAAATAAAAGACAGTGAGGAAAAGAAAGAGGGGGAGATGGGGAGAAGTTCTGACCTAGCTACGGAGACGAAGGGGGCGGGAGCAAGGCGGTAGTCGTATCGACTGTCGCCGGAGAAGAAGATGCCCAGGGGAAGGGGCGGCGGCGAGGAGAGGGCCGGAGAGGCGCCAGCTGGGTGCGGCGTGGCGCAGGAAGAGCGAGGGAGGGCAACCCTGCAGCTGGTAGTGCGGCAGAGCGACGAGGAGGAAGGGGAGAGGCCGCCGGAGCTGGAGGGCTTCCTGTCGGAGTGGGAAGAGAGGAAGTGGGGGTCTTTCTCCGTCAGGACCGAGCTGCCCAGAACGGCGGAGCGACGGGGGTATTTATAGAGTTGGAATCAGAGAGGAGGGCGGAGGGAGACGACGTGTCTCCCTCGCCGGAGGACGCCGGAGATGGAGACCCATACCGTTCGTGCGTTCGCACGGCCGGTATGGTGGGTTGCAGCGACCAGGGGGGTGTTCCTGCGACGGTTGACGACGTAGGGCACCCCCGGTTGTCTTGCCAGACCCTCCCCCTTACCCTGCACGGCGCCATGCTCCGCGCAAGGTCGCCGGAGCATGGTGCTGGTCAGGTTTTGGCAGGAGGGACCTGAATGCAAAGAACGAAGGAGAGTTAGGGGCAGAAATGTGAGGGTTCGAAAGTTGAGGGCCAACAAGTAAATATATGAGGACCAAAGTGTAAAGTTGGTCAAGAAGGTTTCTTCTTAGGCTCAAGTTTTTATACATGACTAATTAGGACCTAAGGAATCTGATGGTGAATTTTATTTCTAGATTAAATCTTGTTTGACCGATCAATTTACACAAAACCCAAATTAAGTTATTAGTTGGGCATGGTTCTCAATGTAGGTCAAAATGGGTTCTGAAGGCGAAATTGAAGGTTCTAAACCCTAGAGATTATTTTTTCATGAATTTTAGAGGGTTTATTCTATTTTTACTTTGCCTCGGACCTCGTGAATTGAAGTGGATTTGTTTTAAGGTTACAGATTGTCATTTAGTTCCTTGGAATTGCTGTAGCCCTTGTCAGATCATCCCACTTTCCTTCTTATTCGGTTTGTTTGACCTATGTTTGGACCCTGAATTACCCTGTATGCAGATTATACTGGTAAAATTGCATTTTTACCCCTTATGACTTGTTTTCTCCTTAAACTTAGAATACTCTGAGTTAAGCCTTTTCTTGAGTTTTGTAGGAGCTTTTATCCTTTGTATTAGGTCAAAATGAGCTAGTTATGGCTCATGATGAGGTTCTCATCATACCCCCATGCCTAGCTTTTGCTAGTCCCTTAGCAAAAACTTAAGGTTTCAACCCTTGTTCTAGACCATGAAGTTCTGAATAGCTTCAGATAAGTGCTTTTTCATTTAAACCTAGATTAGGTTAGAATGCTGACCATAGGCCTAAAAGGTACTCTAGTACCAATCAAGATCCAAATCTGTCTAGCCTTAGCCTCAGTCTTCAGCAAAGGTTTTTAAGGCCCACAAGAACTAACCTAAGGTTTATTGGACTTTGTGGTTAAAGCACCCGTGCTTGAAATGATTTTAGCCCTGGCTCAGTTCGCAGTGCGTTTTGTAAGAGAGAGATAGAAAAATTTTCTGTTTGGAGAGTTTTCTCTCTTTTTCTTTTTAATTCTAGCTTAGGATTGGCTTTTCAACACGGTTTGTATCAGATTCCTTGCTCCCATCATCAATCCTCAAGGGTTCCTGGCAGTCGATGCTTTTAGATAGCACCGCCCATGGCAACCCTCGGAACCCTGGCTATTGAGATTTCGAGATAATCCCATCCATGGTGTTCCGTGGCCGAATCCAGACCCTGGCAATTGACACTTCGAGATAATGCCATCCATGGAATCTGAATCAGCAGAGTGCTTACATGCCCCCAGTAGGATATGTGAATATCCTAAGAGACAAGCACCGAGGAGATGATATTTTGTTACGCATCTTCGAGGGGATTTCCCACCTCTCCGCGCTGGGAACTCGTCCAAATCAACTTGTGTTAGTCGGCCGCTCCTACTCTAGGTGTACTTTTCAGAATTTTGCGACGCTTCTGCGTGATTTTGATTTTTACGCTTACTGAACTAGGCTGTGTGTGAGGTTAGGGTGCTTAGGTTACTAAGTCCCGTAAACCAAAAATTAGTTAATGAGGCCAAATACTCCCTAAGCCTTAGACCTAATACTTCAGCTTTTCATTTTCCTCAACCTCTTGAGGAGTGTCCAGATCTTAATGGGTACTAAGAGTCTATTCAAGAATGCCTAAGGTTTGCGTTCTTACTAATCTCATTATGCACTTTTCAGTTATTTTCTTGAATGAGGTCTAGAACTTAGGTTAATTCCTTAGTTCCTTACTAATGACTATCACTTTTTCTTTAATCTTTTTGTACTCCTTTTTCATTTTGTTTCTTTTCTCTTTCTTCACAAAATTTCCTTCTCCTTTTTTCCTCTTATTCTTTTTCGAAAAAAATTTTAATTTTTATGGTGTTTTTGGCATATGTGAAAAATTTATTATTATTATTATTATTATTTTTTTTTTGAAACCTTTTCTTACAAGTTTTGCACTTTCATACCCCCCCATGCCTAAGATTTGCAATGTCCTCATTGTAACCTAGGGGGTTTTTATTTAACTTAGTTCATTCCTTAAGACAGAAATTTGGATGAGTGAATGGGTCGGGTTGAATTTTGCGGACGATTTCTAATCCCAGATGCAAGCATCTGAGGTGGGGTCGGCTGTCTACAAGGGTGAACCTTAAGTGAAAAAAGGTGTCAGAAAAAGTTTTGGATTTTTTGGAAAATGACGGGTTACCTCCCGTTAAGCGCTGAGTTTTACGCCATCGGCTGGGCGCAATAAGCTCAAGGGGAATGGAGGATATAAGATGCTTCAGCCAAATCAGTAGAAGTCACATCAATGAACGGCTTGAGTCTCTGACCGTTCACGATGAAAGGTTCAGAATCGTGGCTAAGTGGACTGATTTCGATTGCTCCATTTCCAAAAACCTGTCGGACCAAATATGGTCCGACCCACTTGGATCTCAGTTTTCCTGGGAAGAGTTTTAGTCGGGCATCAAAGAGTAGGACCTTTTGACCAGGATGAAAGATCTTTCTTGAGATATGCTTGTCATGGAAGGCTTTAACCCGCTCCTTGTAGATTCGCGAGTTCTCATATGCGTCTAAGCGTAATTCATCGATCTCGCTGATTTGGAGTTTTCTGTGGGTTCCAGCCTTGGAAAGATCTAGATTACAGTTCCGTACTGCCCAATAGGCTTTATGCTCTAGTTCGACGGGAAGGTGACATGCCTTTCCGTACACCAGTCTAAAGGGAGACATGCCTAATTGGGTTTTGTGGGCGGTCCTATAGGCCCACAATGCTTCCGAAAGTCGGGACGACCAGTCCTTCCTGTCAGGCCGAACAGTGACTTGCAGGATTTTCTTGATCTCCCGATTAGACAGCTCAGCTAGACCATTAGTTTGGGGGTGATAAGGAGTAGAGATTTGGTGAGACACCCCGTATTTGGTCATCAGTGACCTAAACTGAGCATTTGTGAAATGGGTCCCCCCATCAGAGATTATTGCACGAGGAATCCCGAATCTTGAGAAAATGTTTTGATGAATGAATTTGAGAACGACTTTGCAATCACAGGTTTGGGTCGGTATGGCTTCGATCCATTTGGACACGTAGTCCACAGCCAACAGAATGTATTCGAAACCATCCGAAACAGGAAAGGGGCCCATAAAATCAATCCCCCAAACATCAAAGATTTCGCATACTAGAATCGGTTGCATAGGCATCATGTCGCGATGGCTCATGTTGCCCAAAGTCTGGCAACGACTGCATGCCTTGCAATGACTGTACGCGTCTTTGAACAGTGTGGGCCAGTAAAAGCCGCACTGGAGGACTTTTGATGCGGTTTTATTCCCGGCGAAATGGCCACCGCATGCCTGGTCATGGCAGAAAGAGAGGACATTGCTGATTTCCTCTTCCGGGACACATCTCCGAATGATCTGATCAGCACCTATGCGGAAGAGGTACGGGTCTTCCCAAATGTAATACTTGGCATCGGAGCGTAATTTGTCCTTCTTGGCCTTCGGCCAATCGGACGGGATCTGATGAGATGCCAAGTAATTTACTACATTAGCAAACCATGGAAGGCTAGTACTGATAGTCAGCAGGTGCTCATTGGGAAAATGCTCAGTGATGGGTCCGGAAGGGTCAATTAATTCAGAAGGAAGACGGGACAAGTGATCAGCTACCACATTTTGCTTTCCCGCTTTGTCGCGAATCTCAAGGTCAAATTCTCGCAACAGCAAGATCCATCGGATTAATCGAGGTTTCGTGTCCTTCTTTGCAAGGAGATGGCTCACAGCTGTGTGATCCGATTATATGATGACACAGGAACCTAGAAGGTACGATCTGAATTTTTCTAGGGCAAATACTACAGCTAGCAGCTCTTTCTCAGTAACCGTATAGTTACGCTGAGCCTCATCGAGTGTTTTGCTGGCGTAGTAAATGACCACAGGTTTCCCGTCAATTTTCTGCCCCAAAATCGCTCCTACAGCGAAGTCGGATGCATCGCACATGATCTCAAAGGGTTGAGACCAATCAGGGGATTGTAGGATCGGGGCTTGGGTGACTCGGTCACGCAGGATTTCAAATGCTTGAGTGCATTCCTTGGAAATTTTGAAAGGTACATCCTTGGAGAGAAGAGTGGTCAGGGGGCGCGTGATTTTTGAAAAATCAGGGATAAATCGTCGATAAAAACCGACATGCCCCAAAAAAGCTCGGATGTCCTTGATCGAGCTAGGCATAGGAAGGTGAGAAATCAGATCAACCTTAGCTTGATCCACCTGGATGCCTTTTTCCGAAATTGAGTGTCCCAGGACAATTCCCTCAGGCACCATGAAATGGCTCTTTTCCCAGGAAAGAACCAAATTCACATCGATGCACCGCCTGAGTATCTGGACCAAGTGTTGGAGGCAATTGTCGAATGATGCTCCGAAAACTGAAAAGTCATCCATGAAGACTTCCAGATAATCACCTACCATATCTGAGAATATGGCAAGCATGCATCGCTGAAAAGTAGTGGGTGCATTGCAAAGACCGAAAGGCATCCTTCGGAAAGTGTATGTTCCGAAGGGGCAGGTGAACGTGGTCTTTTCTTGGTCCTCAGGATGGATTGCCACCTGGTTATAACCGGAGTACCCGTCAAGAAAGCAGAAGAACCTATTTCCCGTAAGTTTTTCAAGAATTTGATCAATGAAGGGCAGTGGGAAATGATCCTTCTTCGTGGAGGAATTGAGTCGGCGGTAATCTATACAGACTCTCCACGAGTTGGCTAGTCGGGTAGGAATGATTTCTCCGATCTCAGTCGTTATAGTGGTGAGTCCTGCCTTCTTGGGCACGACCTGAATTGGGCTCACCCAACGACTATCGGAGATCGGGTAGATAATTCCGGCATCTAACCACTTGATGATCTCCTTTTTCATGACCTCCTGCAGATTGGGGTTTAAGCGTCTCTGCATTTCACGAGAAGGTCGTGTGCCCTCTTCTGAATAGATATGATGAGTACAATAGGAGGGACTTATTCTAGTCAAATCATCGAGAGTCCACCTGATGGCTCTGCGATGTTGCTGGAGAACAGTAATCAGACGGGATTCCTGTTCGGGATTGAGGTTGGAATTGATAATCACAGGAAGGGTCTGATCGGAACCCAAAAAGATGTATTTCAAGTGAGCAGGAAGAGGCTTTAACTCGAGGACAGGGTTTTCAGCAGCAGCGGGTGGTTCAATGTAGATGTGAGGTTCAAGGGTGGGAGTTACTGGGTTGTGTATGTCTGGATTCGACTCCTCTGTTTGCGGGTCAAGATCCTTCTGTGGTTGATGAGGCATAATCGAGTTATTCTGGAAGTGTGATTCATCAACCAAAGTCCTGACATCACAAATTTGTTCGATGACACCGCAATTAATTCCTTGTTGGGCCTTAAATATATCAATTTTTAGGGTTTGATCTCCAAACTTAAGCTCTATTTGGCCCTCCTCATAGCTGATGTTGGCTCTAGCAGTAGCCAAGAAAGGTCTCCCTAGAATGATTGGTGTATCCCTAGGGTTCTCAGGTGCATCCATATCTAAGACTATAAAGTCCACTGGGAAATAGAAATCCCGCACTCTTACGATAACATCCTCGAGAATCCCTTTTGGTGACTTTATAGATCGATTTGCTAATTATAATGTCACCTCAGTTGGTTTTAGCTCAGATTCTTCTAGATGGTCAAGTAAGGATGTGGGTACCAGGTTTATGGATGCACCCAAGTCTAGCAATGCTCTATCAAATTGGGTACCACCTATCTTGCAGGAAATTAGGGGAGTACGAGGATCTTTTGCCTTGGGTGGGAGTCTACTGAGGATTACAGAGCTGGCTTGTTCTGACAGAACAATTGGGCTTCCTCCCTTGGTTCGCGGCTTACACTGGGGTGTACATATATTCTTTAGAAATCGGGTGTAAGCTGGTACGTGGCAGATTGCATCCATCAAGGGGATGTTTATGTGGACCTGCTCAAAGAGCTTGACCAGGTCCTCCTCAGGGGCCACGGGTTTGGTAGTCTTCTTTCCCTTGGTCAAGGCCTCGGGAAACGGGACCTTAGGTGGTTCTTCTAGGATATGTCCAGGTTGTGGATCCGGGACAGGGGTGGGGATGTCCTGGATTACTGTCCTAGGCTTGGGATCAATACCCGGCTTGGAGTGGTTCGGATGAGGTGGGTCTTGGGTTTCCTTACCACTACGGGTTGTTACGGAATTAAGTCCTGCCTGGTTTTGGTTGGGATTGGGTAAGATAGCTTGCTGCTGGTAACCTGCAAAAGAAGTGGAGGCCTCTATCCCGTCAGGTGAAGGAACAGAGGGGCCCTGATAAATCATATGGGCATGGCCCGGGTTTGGGTTCATAACGTGCCGCTGGGTTGGCACGTTATTAGGATTAGGCAGAGGTTGGGAGGGAAGAGTACTCGGCTGGCGAGAGTTGGCCAACTGGGTCAATTGGTTACGGACCTCTGTAAGTTCGTCCTTGTGTTGTTTTTGGATAGCCGCATTCATTCTTTGAATGTCAGCCAGGGTCTGAAGGATAAGGGACATTTGATCCTGATTCGGCCCAGATGGGTAAGTAGGGGTGGGCCGAGGCTGAGGCGGCTAGTAAGGACGAGGAGGTTGTGGGCGGGGTTGGAAGGATGATCTTTGGGTTTGGGAATTTCCCTCCCACTGAAAGTTAGGATGGTTTCGCCATCCAGGGTTATAGGTGTTGGAGAATGAGTCGTTCTGGATAGCGTGGAGGTCCTCGCAGGTCTGAGGAACCCCCAGAGAGTCAGAGAAAGAGGGAATGGAATTCCCCTGGTAGGTGTAGAAGGAATCGGAAGGACCACCGGGCAAAGATTCGGATGATGGGTCCATCCTAGGAGAAGGTCAAAGGAGAATGTTTTGCACAGTTTCCCTTGTGGAAGGAGGCTGTGCGAAAGGGTTATGCGCAGAGGTGGCTTGCTGCAAATGCTGAGTCAGCTCGTCCACCTTCTTTTCGATAATTGAGACCTTGTCCAATCGACTGGCCATTACTTCCAGGTCGACTGATGCGGACAGGCCCTGCGTCTCATGTGCTCCCCTAAGATTCGTCGATGCGCGGGTATTCGTCCTGTCGAATAATCCCATGGAGTCATTGTTGATGGAGTTCTCGCACATGTTTTTGAGAATCTCCCACACGGTGTCTTCATGCTGACCCATGATATTTCCTCTGCAGGTTGCATTGACGAAAAGACGGATGTCCTCACGGAGTCCCTGGTAAAAAGACTGGACTTGTTCCCATTTAGGAACTCCGTGATGGGGGCACTTTCTCATGAGATCCTGGAAACGATCCCATGCCTCATGGAGAGGTTCTCCTGATTGTTGAGTGAAGTGCGTAATCTGATGGCGCAAGGCGTTGGTCCGACCAACGGGAAAAAACTTCTTCAAAAACTCAGATTGAAGTTCTTCCCAAGTGTTGATCGGCCGGGTCTGAGTTTGATACCAATGGGCGGCCTTGTCCATAAGAGAAAAGGAGAACATCTTCATGAGAAGAATATCCCGATTTTGCGCATCTGACCCAAAAGTTTGGGCCAGATGCTTTAGCTGTTTGATGTGCTGGAAGGGATCTTCGGAATTAAGCCCATGGAATTTAGGTATAGCATGAATCATGTTGGGTTTCAATTCGGAATCAGGTCCTCCAGTCGGGATTCTGACTCGAGGCTCAATAGCCACCGCAGCAGGATTGTAGTGGTCCTGCATCATAGGACGCTGTGGTGGGTGCACGAAGTTTTGGAAGAGGTCATTGAGTCGCTGGAGCTGGTGCTCCAGATTGTTTTCTTCCTCAACTGGCTGAGCCATGATGGGGGAAGAAGAACTTGGTTCTGAATCAGAAGAGAGAATAATGTGAGGGGGTTGCTGCACAAACACGGGCGTCGAGGCTTGGCCTTGACGAGAGTGAATTTCTAAAGGAGGTCTTAAGGGTGGTCTTAAGGACCTCCTACCGTACATGCACTGTTGGAAAAGATGAGTTTAGAAGGTGCTGGACCCAATCAAGACACCCAAAAATGTGTTGGGTGACTATAGAGGTGCGGGGCAGATGGACCCCTTGATCAGAAAGATCGTCCACCTGAGAATTACCTGGGCAGCCAGAGAGGGAGAGTCCCGCAAAGACCCCTACACGGTAGAGCATCCCCACGGGTTACAGGGTTTCCCCCACCCGACCTCTCTTGTCACTGCGGTTCTAGGTAGACCAGAATGGGGATCTTGACCTCTTAAGTCTACCAATTTTAGGTTAAGATTAGGGTGCTTAAAGTTACACTTGAACTTTAGTTCTTTGAGTGCAAAGAGTGACCTAATTTAAGGTTGGTTGACCCAAGGGGGCAACTTTACCTCTTGTTTCCTTTGAGAGCCAATTGTTTTAGGTTTTCTTTGAATAGGCATTTTCAGACAAGGGCTTGGGCACACTTCATTTGGTTTTCTCAATTCTTGCTTAAGGAGTGTGTCTCTAAATCCCTAGTGTTGGATCCTAGGTTGGCTTCTACTTGGTCCAGTTAGCTCTTTGTTGGGTAATTAGGGCTCAAGCAAGAATGTGTTAGCCCTTAAATATCCTTAATAGTGTGCAGTAATAATGGGTTGAAAACATGCAACTTTTGATGGTTTACTGAGTATATAAGACAGGTTAGCCCTATATTGCTTGTTCTTTTCTTTTCTTCCTCTTTAGAGTTTAGGGGTTAATAGCGAGAGGAAGAAAAATTACCTGTCCTCGGAGTGGTTGTCGTGCGGTTGCTTGTCTTCTTAATTTCCTGTAGCTGCACAAAAGAGAGGAGATTATTAGAAACTAAAAGAAACAGGAATGTTTACCTCTAGAATAGCCGTTGCTCCCCGGCAACGGCGCCAACTGGCGAAACGGTGGCAGCAACTAGCTTTTCTTAAGTCGTTGTAGTACAGATAGTTATTGCCATCATTTGCTAATATATAATTTTTTTTTACTCGGAAAATAAAGAGTTCCCGAGGTCGAACTCAGGGAGCAAGTTGTATTCTAGGGGTACAAGTTTCTTTTACAAAAATAAAGAGAGAGAGAGAATTTGTTGGCTTCTTTCTTCTTCTCTTCTTTTCTCTTTGCTTATCCTCTCCTCTTCTGCTTGGCTCTTCTGCTTTCTTCCTTTGCTCTTCTTCTTTATCTGCAGCAGTAGTGACGTTCTTCTTCTTCTTTCAGTTCTTGTTTCTGCTCGTCTCTTTCTTTTTCTTCTCTGCCTGCGGTCCTGTTCTTCTTCTTCTTTCTTTCTTCTTTTCCTTTCTTCAGATCTTCTTCTCGTGCTCTTCTTCTTCTGCAGAGTCTTCCCTTGGCCTCTCTGTGTTCTCCTCTGCCTTGCCTTCCTTCTTCTTTGCCTTCAGGACGTCGTTTGATTTTCCAATCAGACGACTTAAACCGCCGCTGCTACAGTGTCGCTCGGTGCTCCTCCTTCCTTCAGCTTTCGTCGGCCTTCTTCTCTGTTCAGCGGGCGTCTTTCTTCTTCTTCTCTGCCTGCACACTTGCACAGCTTGATCAGAGGGGCAAAACCTAATTCTACCCTCTCCCCCACGTTTCTCTCTCACGGAAGCTGCTCTTAGGAAAGCTCTCCCAGAGCTGCCGGGTATTCGGGTACGGGTCGTGCCCGGGTCCAGGCCCACCGGCGTGCGTGGTGGGCGAGGAGTGCAGGTCGGGCTTAGTCGGGTCGGGCCAGGTCCGCGGGGCATGGTCGCGGACGAGGCTGGGTCGAGCGGGTAAGTGAGAGGGACCTCACCCCGTGCTCAGGAGGCAACGAACATAAGGCACTTTTTGCCTTTATGCGGGCGCGCTCCTCTGAAAAGTTACGAGGTGGGACTAAATGTCCCACCCCAATTGGGCGCCCGCAGCTGAAGACGCTGCAGGAGTTCGCGGTTGCACGCGAGGCCTTTGCCCCAGCTGCAAGTCTAGGACGCTTCGCGGAGATGCCCCGCGCAGCCTGGGAGTTGCACCTGGGCGAATTGCACCTGGAGCTGCAGGTTGAAGGTGCTCCTTCCACGCAGCAATGGCGACGGCGGTCGAGATACCTGTCCATAGAGGAACGGCCTCTCGGCCTAATCAGATACGCGGAGAACCTTCGCCGTGGCACGGCGAAGGTGGTGGGGGGGTCTGGCAGGCGGCGGGGCGGAGCGTGAGGGTCGCCCTAGGTCAAACTGCGGGCGAAGAAGTGGGTTTGTTCCGGGGGTCTGCAGAGGGCGAGTGGCGGGAAGTGGAAGGGCGGAGGTTGATCAGGGTGAGGAGGCGGAGGTTCTGTGAGGGTCGGCGAGGCGTATGGGGCTGTGGAGCGACGGGGGCGTCTCGCCGGAGTTTGGCTGGAGACGAAGGGGGTGATGGTGGACAGGAGTGGTCGAGGGTTTAATCAAATAAAAGACAGTGAGGAAAAGAAAGAGGGGGAGATGGGGAGAAGTTCTGACCTAGCTACGGAGACGAAGGGGGCGGGAGCAAGGCAGCAGTCGTATCGACTGTCGCCGAAGAAGAAGATGCCCAGGGGAAGGGGCGGCGGCGAGGAGAGGGCCGGAGAGGCGCCAGCTGGGTGCGGCGTGGCGCAGGAAGAGCGAGGGAGGGCAACCCTGCAGCTGGTAGTACGGCAGAGCGACGAGGAGGAAGGGGAGAGGCCACCGGAGCTGGAGGGCTTCCTGTCGGAGTGGGAAGAGAGGAAGTGGGGGTCTTTCTCCGTCAGGACCGAGCTGCCCAGAACGGCGGAGCGACGGGGGTATTTATAGAGGCGGAATCAGAGAGGAGGGCGGAGGGAGACGACGTGTCTCCCTCGCCGGAGGACGCCGGAGATGGACACCCATACCGTCCGTGCGTTCGCACGGCCGGTATGGTGGGTTGCAGCGACCAGGGGGGTGTTCCTGCGACGGCTGACGACGCAGGGCACCCCCGGTTGTCTTGCCAGACCCTCCCCCTTACCCTGCACGGCGCCATGCTCCGCGCAAGGTCGCCGGAGCATGGTGCTGGTCAGGTTTTGGCAGGAGGGATCTGAATGCAGAGAACGAAGGAGAGTTAGGGGCAGAAATGTGAGGGTTCGAAAGTTGAGGGCCAACAAGTAAATATATGAGGACTAAAGTGTAAAGTTGGTCAAGAAGGTTTCTTCTTAGGCTCAAGTTTTTATACATGACTAATTAGGACCTAAGGAATCTGATGGTAAATTTTATTTCTAGATTAAACCTTGTTTGACCGGTCAATTTATGCAAAAACCCAAATTAAGTTATTAATTGGACATGGTTCTCAATGTAGGTCAAAATGGATTCTGAAGGCCAAATTGAAGGTTCTAAACCCTAGAGATTATTTTTCCATGAATTTTAGAGGGTTTATTCTATTTTTACTTTGCCTCGGACCTCGTGAATTGAAGTGGGTTTGTTTTAAGGTTACAGATTGTCATTTAGTTGCTTGGAATTGCTGTAGCCCTTGTCAGATCATCCCACTTTCCTTCTTATTCGGTTTGTTTGACCTATGTTGTGACCCTGAATTACCCTGTATGTAGATTATACTGGTAAAATTGCATTTTTACCCTTTATGACTTGTTTTCTCCTTAAACTCAGAATACTCTGAGTTAAGCCTTTCCTTGAGTTATGTAGGAGCTTTTATCCTTTATATTAGGTGAAAATGAGCTAGTTATGGCTCATGATGAGGTTCTCATCAACACTCTCGGCAATTACTGTTTCTGATTCCTGAGGATCAAAACGGAATGATTCCATCTCAGTGGAACCTGATTTTGAATTAATGATCTCGGGATCAGGGACCTCAGAGTCAGAGTTGAAGAATGGATCATGTATGCTGAGGTCGTAGATTAGATTAGAGTTGTCAGGAAACAACAGTTCTCCGAAATCAGGGAAAGATTCAAAATTTTTGGAGAACTTGCGAGAATCATGTTCTGAATCTGATTCAGGATTAGAGGTTACACCACAGAATAAATCAAGAGATGTACAATCAGCAACCTGACTTGGATCTAGCCTATTCTCAGAATTTGAACTAAAAAAGATGTTCTTATTAGGCATGGGTTCGGGTTCTTGGCTCCTAGGATAGACCCAATCGAGTCCTAATTCTTCCATCTCAGTTTTTGTATCGTAAATTGGCATGACTTTCGAAAAATTGATTTGTGTCTCTGAGGAGCATGAAGAGGTGAAATCATCAAATATAGGCCCAGAATCATAATCTAGATTCGAAATTTGATTTCCATCACATGGGGCCTTGTAATCATCCCGATAAGGCTTAGATCCAGATTCTAGGTTAAGGGTATGGGTTGGATCACTAGAATCTAGGTTGGGCTCTACAGAGATGTCAGAATTGCTCTCGAGAGTCACCTTATCAGAATAAGGGGCGGAATTTACACCCTCGAGCGGTTCTAATTCAATCTTGGTATCACAGGTGTCTGGGAAATCTAAGCTCGGTGAACCAGGATTTTGATTTTCTAGGGTTGGCTCAAAATTGTGAACACTTGTAATCGGATCCTCCCAACCCATCTCAAGATCAAGAATGTCAATTTGTTCGTAATCTGAATCAGATTCCATTTGGGTTGGGGGTCCATAACAAGCTTGATCATCAAACCTGGGATTTGAGAAATTACATGGATTACTGGAATTACTCCAAGGTGTCATCTTAACTTCTAACGGGTATTTTTGATCGATGGATCTATACAAATTATTTAGCAATTCTCCCCATTTTCCCAAAAAATTCTGGAGTTCTTATGGAATTGAAGGATTTGACCAATATTGGAGATAATCATTGTTGTATAATTTCACCAATTCCATGTGTTCTACTAAGAGATCATGGAACCATGGTTTAGTTGTATCCATATCATCTCCATATGGTTCAAAATGTGGTCCATTATTTTCTTGAATTTATCCTGAATGTCCCTTTTACAATATTCTTCATGGTTTCTATAAGCATTCTCAATTATCTTTTCTTTCATGCTCATTTGGGACTCAGGTTTCCTAAACAGTTTTCCTATATAGCCAGGCTACATTTTTGAATCAAGTGGTGGAATCAAGATGTAGAATCAAACTCAAGATTAGATTGCAGTTGATTTGACCAGATAGAAATCCCTAAGATGATCTATGTATGTGCACTAGAGAAAAGATGAGGAACTGGATGTTGTTGGACTCAATCAAGGCACTCAGATTTTTGAATGACTATAGAGGTTTAGGGAGGATGATACCCCTGGATCAGAAAGTCGTCCACCTAAGAATTACCTGGGTAGCCAGGAAGGGAGAGTCTTGCAATGACCCCTACATGGTAGAGCATCCCCACAGGTTACAAGGTTTCCCTCATCCGACCTTCCTTGTCACTGAGGGTCCAGGTAGATCAGAATGGATAACTTGATCTCTTAAGTCTATTGATTTTAAGTCCAAATTTGTGCCTTTAATTCCACTTGATTAGAAGTTGATTTTATTATGACCTAATTTGGAGGTTGGTTGGTCCACAATGTAGGTCAACTTCACCTGACTTGCCTTAAAGATAGCAAAATGAAATCTAGGTCAAGACCTAGAAATCACCCTGAATTGACTCTCAAGTTATTAGGTCAAGGGTTTTAGGGTTCAAGTGAATTTAGAGCCTGATTTTTAGGGTTTTTGTTGATTAGAATTTTTTTAAACAGGGTTTTGGGTGGCACACAAATGCAGGTGGGCTTGTTTTCTTTTATGTAGGCAAGTGTGAACTAGCACTCCAAAATCCTCAAATTGAAACTCTAATTAGCTTTAATCCAAGTCCAATTGATCTTCAATTGTTCACCTTGGGCTCCAAGCAAGAAGATGTGTGAGCCCAAAGCGATTTAGGAATTAATCGTGATCCCTAATAGGTACAGGCAATTAAGGATGGGAGTCTCTAACAGAATCGCCTCAAGCTTCAAACAGATATGAAATTTTTTCACAAATCAGGAAACCTGCCTTTTTAAATGATGATTACTATAAAAATAAGGTAGGTGATTCCTAATTGATTGTTTCCCTTTTTTGTCTTCCCAAGATTAAGAGGCTAATTAGAGAAGGATAGAAAAGTTACCTGCCTTGGAGTGGTTGTTTTGCGTGGAAGATTGCCTCATGATATACCTCGCAAAATCACAAGAAATCAAATAGGGCAAGTTAGTGCTCAAATATAATCAAAATATAGTGGGAGAATAGCGGTGAATTGCGTGTTGCTCCCCGGCAACGACGCCAAAATGTTGTAGGTGCGATTGATCTATCGAGTATTTAAATCAAAGTATTGTCGTCGTAGTTTGAAATCCACAATAAATCAAACAACAAATAAAATTTATAAGCTCAGAATGTCAGAAATGAAGTCCGAGGTTGTTTGCTGGGAGCAAGTATTGCATTCACGTGCTAATCTCAATAGATAATATAAATGAGCATAATTAATTACTCAAAAACTAATATGCAATGTATAACATGAGTATATAAGGAGATAAAAGAATTCTAGAAAAAATAATGGTGATTTGGATCACCAATTATTAGCCTAACACATATGTAGCAAATATCCGAATAGTATCAATTAAGCAAACCAAGTGCACATTGCACTATCAGAACTCCTTATCAGATGGCTTAAGTGCACAGGAGGCACTGTACTCCTTGGCTGCTTCCTTTTCTTCTTCTCTTCTTTCTCTGCCTTTCTTTGGCTCTGTCTCTTTTCTTCTTCTCAGGACTTAGTGTCGCACAAGTGAATGCAAGAGCAAAACCCCTTAACCCCGTTCTCTCTCTCTCCTCTTCTCTTCCTCAAGGGACAACCAGGCATTCGGGTAATTGGCATGAGCGCACCTGAGACTAGGGCTGCCTGCAGTGGGTAGTAGCTGAGGTATGAAGCTTAGGTGGGTAATCGGGTATGAGCCAGACCCGCGTGGAGGTGTCACGGGAGAGGCATGAAGGGGTGTGGGGGACCTCACCCCCTGTGTCTTGAGGCATTAAGGCCCAATCGCAAATTCTTTTTATTCGCTGCAGGGGGTGCTATGCTCCACGATGTGGGACTAAATCCCATGACTCTTCTTCACGTAGCTACTGCTTGGGTGCTCTTCCAATCGAAGCTGAAGGAGCGCATGATGCTCCCAATTGGAGACCTGGGTCACTTCTTGGGAGGTGTCCACATCTCCTGGAGGTGTGACCTGGAACGAGCGAGACCTGGAGCAAGCTTCTAGCAAGCTTGAAGCTTTTGTCAATGGCGACGAAGGAGTGGGTACCTGAAATCAAAAGATGGCCTCTCAGCCACGCCAAAACAACTCAGGAAGTATTGCTGGATGATGTAGAGTGTAGTGGTGGTGGTGGCGTGTTGCGAGAGGTCGTGGGTGAGCACAGCGAAGGTGGATTAGGTTGGAAGAGGTGGGTTTGTTTGGTGAGTAGTTTGGGAGGTGGAGTTGGTGAAATAAGAGAGGGGTTTGGTTCATGGAGTCGAGGCGAAGGTGTAGGGCATGGTGGCAAGGCATTTAGATGTGTGTAGCGATGGAAGCGCCTCACTGGAGGTGTGGCTGGACGCAGAGAAGACGGGGGTGAACGGTGGTGTCGTGGACTTATTTTTGGGTTTTTGATAAGGGAAATTAATCTAAAGAACTAGAGAGACCAAACTACCTACTCTAAGGGTCGAAAAGGATAAGGAGGACACTGGGTATGGTATGGCCGATGCTGTGGAAGAGAACTGCTTTGGTGAGGGTAGGACGATGAGGACGATGGAGGGAGAGATGTTGGCTGGAATGATGCAATGTGGAGGAAGACGAGGAAGGAGAATCCACTGTCGGTATTGTAAGCGAAAGACATGGGAGGTTAGAAGAGGTTGCCGGACGTCGAGGAGCTGTTTGACCGAAGAGGAGGGAGGAATTGCGGGTGATCTCGTCGAATTTGAGCGTGGGAGTTCGGGCAGACCGTGGGGGTCTTTATGTAGTCATCATGGGGTCGGTTGGAGCTTGGAAGCTAAGCTTTCAAGCTTGGAATGTTTACTCGAGTTGGAAACCCAAATCTCTCATGCATTTGCATGAGAGAGTGGGAAAGAGTTGAAGCTCAAGAATCAGTTTGATTGGAAGAGGATTTCAAGAGGGATCTCTGGTTCAAATTTGAGGAAGTTTCATCAATCAATCAAGGAGAAATCCTTGATTGATTGTCGTCGAAGCTTTAGGATTAGGAGTTTTGTGTGGTGGGGACCCTTTTGAAGAAGAAGATGATAAAGTTAGGGGGTTTTGTGTAAGACATTCGAAAGTTGAGGGGCCATTTGAGATAAAGAAAATCAGACTTGGATCAAAATGTAAACTGGGTCGAAATAATCTTATCTTGGGCCCAAGTTTTGATACAAACCTAATTTGGACCTAAAGAATCCAATGGTGAAGTTGGATTTTGCTTTTGACCTAGTTTGACTGGTTAATTTATGCAAAAACCCAAATTAGGGTAATAGTTTGTCTGTGGCTCTATTTTGGGTCAAGACGGGTTTTGATGGTCAAATTGAAGGTACCAAATCCTAAAGAATATTTTTCTATGATTTTTAGAGGGTTTATGTGAATTTTATCCTGACCAGAACCTCAGTAGATTAAGCGGGTCACTTTTATGATTTCATATGTCATTTAATTTTCGAAACGTATGAAAACCCATTTCTGTCTACATGGACCTACTGATCTGAAAGATTTTTGCTTGATTAAAATAGCAATATAAATGATAGCGATAAAAAGGTATGTCGTTGTAGTCGTGTGGTGGAAAATCTCTCAACCAAGGATTAAAATGATATTAATTTAAACCACGAGGGTTAGGTCGTATCCATAGGGAGGTTTAAGCCTAATAAAACTCACAAATTCCTTATCTTATTATTCCAACATGATAGAACCTACATTTATAGTTTAACATGCAATGTACATGAGGCTAATAGATTGAATAGATATGCAATCATATAATATAGTAAAAATGCAAGGGGCTGGCTATAATTCATGTAATAAATAAATATACTAAGAAAAATAACCCAAAATATTCTAAACCAAGAAAGTCAGCCAACAACTTAATCCCCTTGCGTTAGTGAATTCGCCATGTGCGTTGGAAGAGAAACATAGTGCATAGGAGAAAAGAATGAATCACCAGATAATTATAGAAAAGTTGAGGGGCTGGTCAGCAACATTACTCAATAAATCAGAATTATTTTATTTAAAATAAAAACTCACATTTTGGCACATCAATGTAAATATTAATTCTCTTCAAAACATAGGAATGATTCTCCCTCCTCACGCATGCGATGGAGCCTGGGGGCCGGAGATGCGCTGGAGGATGGTCGACTGTTGCGTAGGGAGTTCGATGATTGTGGAATCGCAGCGTGGGGCGGCCGGGCGTGGCCGGTCAGAAGAGAGGGAGATGGTAGGTGACACTATTTGCATTAGCTTGCGGCAATGGTGGACGCACGTGGGGTGGGGACGGCTGAGGCGAGTTGCAGATGGAGTGGTCGCCAGGCAGGCGCTGGCTATGCTGCTAGTGGTGCGGGCTGCGTTGCTGGGGGTGCGGGCTGCGCTACTGATGGTGCGCCCACACGTTGGGGTGAGGATGAGTGCGGGGTGGGGACGGCTTGGTGGTGGCGCGCACAAGGACGTGTGCGTGGAGTGCGGACGGTTGCTGTGTGGTGAGCGCGATGTTGGTGGTGTGCTCGGCTACACGTGGGTGCAAAGGAGATGTTGGGTTCCTTTTGGGAAAGTTGCAAGGGGTGGTTGGAAGAAGGAAGGTTGAAGAAGTAGATGAAGGGAAAAAAAGAATAGGTGGCTGTTGAGTTATGTTGATGAGGGAGTTTTCGATGGAGAAGCGGCTAATGGTGGAGGCAGCCGATGGTGATGGTGGTTGATCGGTCGGCCCAGATAGGTTGTTAATATGATGATTTTATCGTTAAAATGTATATAGTGGTTAACCTAATTCGGACCTAACCATCTCTTTACAAAATTTTTAACTTGGCCTAATTGATTTTATCTTGTCACTTTTAAGCTGAGGGTCGAACTCAGGGAAGTGGGGTTCAAGTCAAATTTCTACGTTTTCCTTAAAATGCGTCTCTTCCATTCGTTTATTGTGTTTTTGGTGTTTTTCTTATTTAGGTTTTTTTTTCTGATAATCCTTGTTCTTGAGGCACACCCTCAAAATTGTGTCCTTGGCTTTTAACCAAAACAAAGTTCCAAAACACGCCTTGCTACTCGCAAGATGGGGTACCTGCAAATCAAAGATTATCTTTTCTCTTTTATATTTTTTATCTTTTTACTAAGAAGGAAGCTAACAGACAGAAAGTAAATATAGTATCTATAGATATATATATTTATATGTAGTATATATATAAAGGGGTGGGGGTGGAGGTGGCGATGGAGTGTAGCATCGTGTCAGGTCGATCGTCGTCTAGAGAGACGCAACCAACATGACTATGTGCCGCGTGGAGTGAGGATGGATGATGGAAGATGTATATGTCCACGCTTTTTGTATGCGTGTATCGAGGAATATCAGCAACTGGTGCAGATATTCCCGCGATACAATGTATAGTAAATAACGTGAAAATATATGTACATATGTATGTATATAAGTAAATATATCTATATATATATAAATGTATAGGTATATATGTATAGATATATATAGATATATATGTATATATATATAGGTGTAGATGTATGTATATATATATATGTATGTTTATATGTATATAGCTATGTATATATTTATATAAGTATATATATATAATACTATATAGATGTATATATATATGTATATAGATATGTATATATATATTTGTATATAAGTATATATGTATATATATATAAGTATATGTCTAAGTATATAGATATATATATAAGTAGATATATATATATATATATTATATATGTATGTATACATAACTATATAGATATACTATGTATATAAGTATATATATATATATATATATATATATATATATATATATATATATATATATATATATATATATAGATATATGTATGTATATATATTTATGTATGTATATATATGTTACTATATATAACTATACTTGTAGTGTAAGTGTGTGTGTGTGTGCGTAAGTGTGAGTGTAGGTGTGTGTACGTTGGTGAAGGTGTGTGTGTGCTGTGAGTAAAAAGAGAGAGAGAGAGAGAGAGAGAGAGAGAGAGCGGGCGAGAGAGCTGAGAGAGCGGAGCAGGGAGGACGCAGAAGGGACGAGTTAAGTCGTCGGTGGATGGAGGCAGACGTCTGGAGCCACGTCGTCTGGAGAAGGCGGCGGACGTTTGGACGTCGCGGGTGCGGGCGTGCGCCTTCACGTAGGGTTTCTGCAGGTCGACGCCAAGACGACGAGCGGGCGATGCGCGGAGGAGCGAACGTGGAGGAGGGTCTGCGGGCAGTTGCGGAGGGGTGCGGAGGTTGGCAGGGGACGGCGAGAGGGCCTGGCCAGCCGCTGCTATGCGCGCAGCGGCCGGTCGCAGGTGCAAGGGCAGAGGCGACAGAACGGAGACGGAGGCGGGGAATGCCCTACAGGCGCACGCGAAGGCGGAGAGCGGCTGCAGGGAAGGTCGCGGAGGAGGCGGGGGGAGCTGCTGCTGCTGCTGCCGCAGCTTCAAGCTTCGGAGCTTGAAGCGGCAGCAATGGCGTGAGACGAAAAAATGAAACGAAGGAAGACACCACGCCCACCGGCTCGTTGAAGAGCTGGGAGGTGGTGTTCCCACTGTGGTGGTGTGCACCACAGTGGGTTCTCCTGCTCGCTGGGTGCCTCCTCGAAGGAGGGTCGACGTATGGGAGGGGAGGATGGTGGAGGAGAATGTGGTGGATGCGGGTTTTTCTTCTATAGCAGCGTCTCTTCGCGAGGAAGAAGCTGCAGCTTCTTATAGAGGAGGAGAGCATGGCGGGGAGTGCATGGCCGCAGCAGGGAGAGGGCGCGGGAATGGCAGCTGCAGGGAGTGGCGTTGGCAGGGAATGGCATTGCATGCAGCCGCAGGAAGAGGAGTGCAGAGAGGTGCATGCAGCCGTGAGGAGAGAAGAAAAAGAAATAGAAATCAAGTGGAAAAATAAAAAAGAGGTGGATTTTGCAAGGAGGCACTTGAAGAAAAGTGTAAATATGCAAGCCATTGTTTTATTCTCTTCTTCTCTCAATTAAATGAATGGATGCAAGTGTTTTTACAAATGCAACTATAGAATCATAATATACACAGTTAATGCTAGAAAATAGCACAAGAAAGCATTATTACAAGCTTGTTTTGAGGTACAAACAGTGGTGCTCTCTGTCACCGAGCACCACCGTGGTGTAGGCGGTGACGACGATGTTGGCCTCAACCCACATTGCATGCTTGGGGTTCATGGTGCAAGTCTAGGCCACGGTGACGATGGTGGAGAAGGAGAAGGCCCCCAACCGTGGAAGATGGAACCATTTTTTTTAAAAAAAAACTCCCGTCTGTTTCCTTCCGGCGAAACTTCTCTAACCACTCACGAAGATTGTGAGTGCTTAGAACGGCGGATAAGCATTGGCCAAACTTTATCAGACATCTGACTTCATCATCAGATGTCTTAAGAAATGTAAAGTTAAGGAATTTGTCCCGGCAATTCTCGGACGTCCATCCTTAGCTCTAGACGTCTTATATAGGCAGAATGAAATTTGATTCTTATACCTAGCTTGCATCCAACCATGTAGAATATGTGAACATGTCATGTATTTTTAAACATAAAATTGACGCACAAGATTATATGTACACAAAGATGAATTACCGTATAACTCCTAACCAATTAGAAACTATGACTAGATAATTAAAGAGTACTTAGGTCCAATAATGATCCACTAAAGTGTACTTATCAAATGCCCACATGCCTAAGTTTTGTTAGTCCTGAGCAAAGGTGAAAAATAATGAAAGTAACCAAAAGATTTCTTCTTCCCTTATTCAAAAAATTTAGAGATCCAGACTAATGTGAAGTGATAGTAGCTTAGGTAACGGATCAAGTGAAAAGCCAACTTATATTTAAAGTTCGTACTTAACCCTTGGTAAACATTTTATTACGATAGGCAACTACTTCCCTCGGGGATAAAGCAAAAAATAATCTATAGTTTGATCTCGGCTTTTTGGCTTAGGTAGGAGATACTGAGTTGAATGGATTTATATTCGGTGGCTCACACTCATCTGGTGCTACCTGTAGTCTAGTACTTGATTGCGCAGCAATCATAGGTCTTAATTGACCTAAATTAGGCTAGGACTTAGCATAAGTTAGGGTTATTCATGCATGCATACGCATTATCTGCATCTTTACTGCTTTCCTTTAGCTATGCATAAAATAATGTTATAATGTACTGATTAAGCGCATTACGTTGATTGTAGGGAATAAACTGATCAGGAGCTGGATCTGAAGCTGGATCAGGAATAACGGGAGTTGTAGTAGAGTTGGAGCAGAAGGCCTAGTTTAGATGTAGGAATAATAATGTAAGGGGGTTAAAGGTTTTCTATTCTATTAAGTAGAAATAAAGCAGTAAAATGTGAAGAGCTTAGGTCCTTCCTAGCCTTAGGATAGCCTAGAGACTTCCCTAAGCCTTAGCCACCCTTAGATTAGGTCACAACACCCTAGGAAGCCCTAAAACCCTAGTTCCAACCCTTCTTTGGACGTCCAGATAAGTTTTAAGATGTCCAGGACCCTTAGCCAACTCCCGCACACTTCAAACCCACTTCTGCAGTGTTATTGGACGTCCAGACACTTTGTCAAACGTCTAATTTCTGTAGAATACCCAAAACAGAACCCGCAATCCTTCCTAACTCTGATTGGACATCCAGACAACAAGTCTGGACTTCTGATTTTTGAGTATAAGACGTTTGATTATATTATTAGATGTTTGATACTGCTCTCCAATTCTTGTTTTGAGATTTAAGCCTTGATCTTGGATCTCTAGGTCCCTAAACCCAATTCCAACCCCATAGGAACCTAAATTAAGGTGCCCTAACCCTAGTACATCACCTCTAGACCTCCCTAAGGGCCTAATTAGGTCCTCACTAACCCTAATTGACTTGGATCTTAGTCAATTCCATCAGCCTATTCAATTGGACTCATTGAGTCCAATTGAGCCCTGATCTCAGCACACACTGTCCAATTGAACTCAGTGAGAGTCCAATTGACCTATACCTGAATTAATTGAGTTGTTTTCTCTCAATTAAGTTTTCACACACCCAATTAAACTTGTATTAAGTTTAATTGCACTTTACCCTAGTGAATTAGGGTTTATAACCCTAATTTGAGACATACCTTGACCTATACCCACTAGAACCTAACCTAATCAACCTAGCCACCTAAGTTTCGACCTACACACACCCACACACACCATCCACACGAAAATACCTAGCCTAGAGTTCTCTAGAACTCTCTACCTTGTGTGGTTGCCTTAGTTGCTAAAAGTAGAAACCAAGAGCCATTCAATTTTTAGATCCACATTTGGTGGATCTAAAAACCACCATCCACCCTCTCTCTCTCACTCTCCCACGAGCTCCCACCATAGGCCTCTCTAGAGAATTTCATAATTCTCTAGAGAGCTTCCCTTAGGTCTATAAAAAGACCCCTTGGGTGGCCATTTGCACCCATTCACTTCCTTGGCATCCATTCCACTTAGAATAGCCACTTCCATCTCCACTCCACCTTCACGAGTTGAGCACCACCATGGAGGCCACCTTCTCCACGCCAGGAAGCTGGATCAACTCCCCAACCTCTTTCCAAGGGCCGGCCTAAGTTCCATTGGCCGCCCCTCCTTCTCTTAACCATTCAAAGGCCATCGGGGACCACCCCTGAATGCCCTTCCATTCTGCTAGATTTAGATTATGCTCTTCATATATTTACTGCATTTATTTACTTCTTAGTAGTGTAGTCTTACTTCTCCCCCAATGATGCATGCGAAATCCCCCCATCGATTCTTATATGCGATCATTTTCTGGTAGCTAGATTTAATTTTCAAGTATTTATGTACAAGCTTTCCTCTAGATTCCTTGTGCAACAACTCCCAAATGAATCAATGAAAACACATTTATATATATATATATCTCTATCTGTTTGAAATCACCATGAGCTTAATGATTGCTATTATCTTTTGCGTGATTAATGTTGCCTGTTTCTAATTCTTAATATTCTTGCAACTAAGCATGTCGTATGTAAATACGTAATAGTCACGAACCGGCATGCGATTCTAAACAAAGTAGAGCGGCAAAAAGATCGATTTCAAAAGTAAAAGTAATGCCTCCCAGAGACGAACAACCGGGACTCAAGTCTCCTTATCTTTAGAAATCAATTTTTGACGAATGTTTTTGCGCGACTATACTACGATTTCCGACGACTTTCAAATGCGCGAAAATGGCATTTCTGTCAGTACTGCAGACTCTAACTCTCCAGACTATCAAATGAGTCAACCCAGAGAGAGGTTAAACAACTGTGCTCTCTTGATGTTCCTTTGTGCTTACTCTTTTCCTTCTGAGATTCAAAAATCTCACCAGATTTTGTAAATGTACTCACTATTTGGTGGTCTCACATGGCATTCATACTTCAATTAAAGTACTAATAACCCTACAACTAAGTTAAAGGACCTCAACCAGTATTCGAGTGATCAGAAATACTAAAAAGTAGGTATGGGTCATATTTGGTGGATTACAATGGGTGTTTTTGTTGTTGCCTCAAAAACAATGACACAAAAAAATTGACATGAAGATAAAACTCCCAACTTGGACTCTTTTTTTTTTCATATTTTTCTAAATATAAATGTTTCTTCTCTTCTCTATTTTTTTATAAATCAACATAACACAACGTAGACTTTTATTCATGAGGCATTATTAGGGATGATGAAGTCAAGAGGATATTGCGTGGCTTATTTGGTGGAAGTACTTACTTTTAGCACCGGGAAAGGAATGGATAGGACAAGCATATTTCTGACCTTTGACACTATTACCCTCCTTCAGCCGAGGACTCTATGAAGGACGGTCGTAACCATCCACCATAGTCATAGTTTTATTAGGACTCTATCTCTGTATATCTGACTTATTTGGTGACTCTTAGGAATTCATACAATGTACGCACACAAGAACAGAGAGTGAAAACTATGCCTAACTTTGAGGTATCATCATCTAATTATCCAGAACTTAAGAGTCCTTGTACTAGACTTAGTGCACCAGTAGTCTCTCTACTTTCCTCTCACAAATATTTGGTGGATCTAATAGAAGATAATATGCCTGACTCCCTATTAACTGTCTAAGGGTTCAGTAGAATAAAAATGCTTATTAATTTTTCACAAAGATCCATTACCCAGTCTATGTGCAAGTGAAGTAACTATACTGGATTCTAAGTTTAAGAAACAATTTAATAAGAAAATCTTTAATGAAACTTCCTTGATAAGAACTTTTGCTCGGGACTAATCCAATTCAGCTCAAGAAACAAAAGAGATTTTTTTTTTGGCTAATGCACTATCCTAAATGCATGCAAATATTTATAAATGCTATAAACATCCTCAGGTTATACCCCCCCATGCCTAAGACTGACAATGTCCTCATTGAAAATAAAATAAAATAAAGACATAGAAGAATATCACCTGAGGAGGAGAGTGGGAGGAGCTAAGACTCCTCAAGCTGAAGTGCGTCTAAAGCCTGACCATCTGAAAGAGTAACATAAAGTTTAAGTCGTTGGCCATTTACTTTAAAGCTCGCGCCAGAAGTAGGGTTCTGGATTTCTATAGCTCCATGAGGAAAGGTATTGATAACAACGTACGGCCTATCCCAGCAAGACTGTAGCTTTCCTGGAAATAATTTAAGTCTAGAATTGAAAAGCCAGACCCACTGGTTGGGCTCAAAGGTCTTTCTAATAATGTGCTTATCATGGAAGACCTTTGTACGTTGCTTGTAAGCTTGAGAAGTTTCATAGGATTCATTACGAAGCTCTTCAAGATCACTTAACTCAAGCATACGTGCCTTTCTTGCTTTATCCAAATTCAAGTTAATGTTTTTAATAGCCCAATAGGCATTCTGTTGGATTTTAACGGGAAGATGGCGTGCCTTTCCGTAGATAAGATGGAAAGGAGACATGCCCAAGGGAGTCTTATACGCTGTTCTGTAGGCCCAAAGAGCTTCATTTAGTTTTTTAGACCAATCCTTACGGTCGAGCCTAATTGTTTTTTCTAAAATTCATTTAATTTCCCTATTAGACACTTCAACATGTCCACTCGTTTGGGGATGGTAAAGTGTGGTTATCATGTGGTTGACTCCCAATTTTTTGAGTAGTCTTGTGAAGTGTACGTTCTTGAAGTGAGGTCCTCCATCACTTATGATCATCCTTGTGCACTCGTATCGAGAAATGATATTAGCCTTAACAAAATCCAAGATCATGGAATGGTCATTGGTTAGCGTGGGTATGGCTTCTATCCATTTCGATACATAGTCCACAGCCACAAGGATGTACTCATATCCGAAGGACATAGGAAAGGGACCCATAAAGTCGATGCCCCAAATATCAAAGATCTCAACTGGGAGAATAGGTTGCTAAGGCATCATATCCCTTTTTCCGATGGTTCTCATTTGCTGGCAACGTAGATATGCACCCACATATGTATGTGCATCTCGGAATAATGTGGGCCACCAAAAGCCAGACTGAAGAACCTTATGGGCAGTCTTTTTTCCACTAAAATGTCCTCCACAGTGGAGGTCATGGCAGAAACTCAGAACACTTCTTTGTTCTTCGTCAGGGACGCAGTGGCGAAATAACTGGTCAGGGCCTATTCTAAAAAGCTCGGGTTCCTTCCAGTGATAAAATTTAGCGTTAGCAAGAAACTTGTCTCACTTCTGCTTGTCCCAAGTACTGGAGGTCATGTCAGTGAACCAAGGAGTTTTGACCTCCACTACCATCAGAGACTCATCAGGGAAAGTCTCTTGGATACCGCCAGCAAGGGTTGATGCCTTAATAGGGATCCTAGACAGATGATCTACTACCACATTCTCAACTCCTCTCTTATCTTTAATTTCCAGGTCAAACTCCTAGAGTAGTAGAATACAACGAATTAAGCAAGGTTTGGCATCTTTTTTAGCAAGAAGATGCTTTAAAGCAGAATGATCAGTGAACACCACAACCTTGGATCCCAAAAGATAAGACTGAAACTTTTCCAAAGCAAACACTACAACAAGAAGCTCCTTTTTAGTGACCATGTAGTTTTTCTAGGGATCCGTAAGGGTCTTGCTGGCATAATGCAACACATGAGGTTTGCCATCAACCCTTTGACCTAAGATCGCTCCCATTGCGAAATCAGAAGCATCGCACATTAGCTCAAACGGGAGGGTCCAATCTAGTGCTTGGAGAATCGGCGCGGTAATAAGGGCTTTCTTCAAGACTTGGAAAGCCTCATCACATCTATCATCAAAATCGAAGGAGACATCCTTCGCTAACAGGTCATAGAGTGACATAGAGATTTTACTGAAATCTCTAATGAAGCACCTATAGAACCCAGCATGGCCAAGGAAAGATCTAGCCTGACGAACATTGGTGGGCGATGGAAGCTTAGCGATGGAATCAATTTTTGCGTGTCCACCTCTAATCCTCTCTCAAAAACTACATGCCCTAACACGATGCCTTGCTGCACCATAAAGTGGCTTTTCTCCCAGCTAAGCGCCAACTTTGCCTCTTTGCAACAGGTTAAGACTTTATCGAGGTGTGAAAGGCATAGGTCAAACGATGACCCATAAATGGAGAAGTCATCCATGAAAATCTCAACAAACTCATTGATCATATCAGAAAAGATAGCCATCATACATCGTTGGAAAGTGGCAGGAGTATTACATAACTCGAATGGCATTCGACGGAATGCAAATGTGCCATACGGACTCGTGAAGGTGGTACACTCCTGATTGTTAAGAAAGATGGCTATCTAATTATACCCAGAGTACCTATCAAGGAAACAAAAGTACTTGTTCCCTACAAATCGTTCCAAAATTTGATTGATAAATGGTAAGGGGAAATGATCTTTCTGGGTAGTCGTGTTTAAACAATGATAATCAATGCAGACCCTCCAACTAGTTGAGGGTCTAATGGTTATCAACTCTCCTTGGTTGTTCTCTTCCACAGTGATTCCTACCTTTTTGGGCACCACATGAATAGGATTGACCCATTTACTATCTGAAATGGGATAGATAATTCTTGCATCCAACCATTTCATAATCTCCTTTTTAACAACCTCTCGCATATTGGGGTTGAGCCTTCTCTGCATGTGACGTGGTCTTGTGCGTGTGTGTTAAGAGGTGTCGTTATAGTTGCACTTGATACGTCGGTTTTGAAAGAAGTAAACGGAGGTGAGTCCGAGTGCCAGTCTCAGAGAGGCATGGAAATCGGATTTTGTTTACCACTTGTCACGAAAAAGGTGGAGTTTTGCTTGCGAAAGAGACGGTTTCAAAAAGCAAGAGATAGAGAGAGAGAGTTTAGGGTTAGAAAGCTCTTGGTTTTGATCATGCACTTTAAACAGAAATTAAAATGATGACTAAACGGAAAATAATTTCATTAAACATGCATTCATAGTTCATGGTTTACAACATTAAATACATGCTTCAACAAAAGTAAATGAAAGCTTAAAAGAGAGAGAGAGAGGTAGAGAGAGAGTGGAGAGCGACGAGGCAGCCACGTTGGTGGAGGAGGCTCCGTCGGTGGCTCGTCGTCTCCGGCGATTACAAGAGTGCCTAAAGCTAGCTAGGAGAGGAGTGGAGTAGTTGCAAGTGGGAGAGTATGCCTTGAATGGTGGTAGAAGGGGGTTTAAATAGAGTTAAGGGCTTCCTAAAAGAAGAATGTGCTTTAGCGACATCCAGAACGTCGCTAAAACCGCCTCCAGATACGTCGGTGAAGCCCTCCTGCCGCCGGTCAGCTGCTCGCCCCACTCTCTCTCCATGCGTGATCCGTGGACGTTGAACGAGAGCCGTCCGATCGAAGATCGGACGGCTGAGATCCTCTCGCGCCCACGCTGAGATCGTGCCTCGGGCGCGCGTGCGCGCACGCGTGGGTGCTCGGGAGCTGTCATCGTGCTGCGTGGCACGATCCTGGCCGCCCGCTGCTGATCGGGCGGCCCAATTTTGCCGCGCCCTTCGCTTGCGCTTGATTTCTGCTCCGCACGGTTCGAACGCGCGTCGCTGCGATGCGGGCGTGCGCGCTAGTCGTTGCGCCATGCTCTCACTTTGTCGCGGCGATCGCGGGCGAGCGCGCGGATCTCGGCCGTTCGATCGAAGATGAACGACCGAGATTCGTCCTTGGCTGGCTTGAGGGCGTGCGAGCGGTGGGGGCGGGACGACGTGGCGCTTTCTGGGCCGTTGATCTCCAGATCAACGGTCAGAATTTCTTGGGCCCATTGTGGGAGCTCCGGATGTCGGATTTGGTCGATCTTGAGTCCGTTGGACTCCGTTCGTCGTTCTGAATCCATCCGTGCGGTCCGATTGCTCATCTGGGGCCTGTTTTGACACATGCTTTACACAAATGGCCATTAATGCATTTTATAAGCAATCTTGGTACTTGATGCATGCAATGCTCCTATTCTACTTTATGTTGTGCCTTTTATTCTAAAGATGGGCCATATTCAACCTAATTACTACCCCCTTGCGTGGTGTTATCATACCCCCATGCTTACTCCTTGATAGTCCCTAGCAAGGTTGATGAGAGCCTCATCATGAGCCATAACTAGCTCATTTTGACCCAATAAAGAAGATAAAAGCTCCTACATAACCTAGAAGAAGGCTTAATTGAAGGAACAAGTGCTCTAAGAAGGAAACATGAAATAAAGGTTAAAACTGTAATTTTACCATTGCAGTACATAAACGAGATTTCTCAGAAGCAAAACATAGGTCAAATGGTCCAAATAAGATAAAAAGAGGGTTGAGTCAATCAGAAATGGGTTTATGTGCAATCTAAGAATTAAATGACATTTGGTAACCCTAAAACAAACCCGCTTAAATTAACAAGGTTCCGGTCAGGATAAAAATCGAGTAAACCCTCTAAAAATCATGGAAAAACATCCTCTAGGGTTTAGAACACTTAATTTGGCCTTTGGAACCTAGTCTGACCTAGATTAGGGTCCTAGCTCCTCAATTAACCAAATTTGGGTTTTTACGCAAAATATCCAGTCAAACGAGGTCAAACCTGAAATCCAACTTCGCCATTGGATTGCTTAGGTCCAAATTAGGTTCATACCAAAATTTGGACCTAAGGGGAGGTCATCTTGACCTACTTTGCAATTTAGTACACCCAAATAATAAATAGGTCCCTATCATTTGAATATCCTTGCAAAGAGCACCCCAAGTTCTTCGCCCCCTTTGCAATCCGGTCCTACTGCCATTTTTAGGGCAAAACCGATCTCTGGCAAGGTTCAGAGAGGGATTGCTCTCTAATCCCTCAGAGATTCCCTCCCAGAAATGGAAGGGGGATTCTCTGAGGAATTCCCTTCCTTCTAAAGCCAATTACAATCGCTGGTGTGAACCCAATCTCTCGTGCGAACGCACGAGAGATTTGGGTATCCACCTTCCTTCCAACTCCGGTGAGCTGGTAGACCTAATTGCGCGCTCTCCACGCGCTGATAGGAGCGGCCAGCACCTAGAAAACACCCCCCAGACCCTGCCGCAGGACCCAAGCTTGATTTTGATGGAGATCCCCTCCAAATTCCCTCTCTCCCATCTCCAGCTAAACGACCCGCAAGCTCCGACGACCTCCTCCCCTCCTTCTCGTCACTCTGCTGCCATACCAGCAGCAGAGTCCTCTCCGCCTCTTCCTCCCGCGTCGCGCTGTACCCCGCGCGAGTGCTCCTGACCTCATCTTCGTCGCCTCTTCCACCTTCAGGGTCTTTCTTCCCCGACGACGGCAGTTACGAGCCGTCCTCTCCACCGCGTCCCTTCCTTCCAGACAACCCCAGATACATTCTCCATCCTCTCCTCTCTCTTTTCCCCCTACTATTTTACTTGATTACCCCTCGACAGTACCTAACCACCTCCATCGTTCTCGCCTCCGACTGCCCTCCGGCGAGCTGCCCACACCACTCCGCCCCTCCACACGGCTTGCCAACCCCCTCGTGAGCTTCGCCTCACCACCAGGAACCCATTCCACCCCATCAATGCCACTCCAGACCTCCACAAGCACCCCCCGACCAACCCACCATCTCCGGCCACAAGTTGACCTAGGCACGCACGCCTAGGCCGACCTGCAACCTGCAGCATCGCCCACCGCCTTCGCCGTGCTACGGAAAAGGTTTCCAGCTATTTTGATTGGGCCAATAGGCCGTTCTGTTGGATGTCAGGTGTACGCTCCGGCTGCCATTAACAGCCGAAGCAGCAGGGAGCTTGGAGCAGCTTCGGGCATCAGGCTTCCCAGGCTACAGGTGCAGCAGACTCTCGCAAAGGTCGCGAAGCGAACGAGGCCAGCCAGTCGCACAGAGGAGCCATCAGCTTGGGCAATCGAGTGACGAAAGCTCTGCGGGCGCGCGTGAAGGCAAGACCGACCAGATAGTCCCATATCATGGGATTGCAAAACTCAGGTATCATATAAATTGTTTTTGTGTTTTCTTCTTACTGCCTCCATAAGCACAGGGGTGAGGTCCCTCACTGCCCCCACATGCCTCGTCCGCGGCTTGACGTCGCGGATCTGGCGGATCCGACCCGACCTAAACCTACGCACTCCTCGCGCATCACCACTTGCCGGTGCGCCTGGTCCCGGGTGCGAATCTGACCCGACTACCCGTGTGGCTCTGGGAGAGCGTGCTTGAGTGAACTGCTTGAGAAAAAGAGAGACGCTTGGGTAGAGGGATGGGGGTAGGTTTTTGCTACTGTGTGGTGTGTGCAGGAAGGAAGAAGTGGCCAAGGCAGCGAACACTTAGCAGCTGAAGAACAGGAAGAGAAGAAAGAAGAGGCTGTGTAGCAGTGAAAGGAGAAGTCTTCGCCGAGAAGAAGAAGAAGAAGAAGGAAGACAAGGCAGAAGAGAGAGAAGAACAAAGAAGAGGCCAAGTGAAGACTGCAAAGAGATCAGAAGAAAAAGAAGAAGAAAGAAGAAGAGAGAAGATACACAAGCAGAAAGGAGAAGAAGAGAGAAAGAGAGATCACATTTAAGACGTCTGATACAGAAATCAGACATCCAATTCTACTTTTTTTTCACAAATCCTTTTTAAAATTCTCTCTTTGAATCAATTATATTTGCATTTAACAGTTGTATTCTTTGATTTTACAAAGTACTGAGATTGCTCCCCGTGTTCGACCTCGGATACTCTAGTGTTCGAGTAATAAAATTCTTTATATTTGTTTAAACGTTTTGTCGGTTATACTACAACGTAATACGCTTTAAATCCGCACAAAATCGTTGAGAACATTTTGGCGCCATTGCCGGGGAGCAACGGGCACTTTTAAAGCTTTTGATTACAACTTTTCTATCTAATATCTGACTTAACTTCTCTCTTTTGTTGTGTTCAAGCAGGGAAAGCAAAACAAAAAGGAAAGAACAGTAACTGCACAATAGACTCTCCAAGGAACAGGTAATCTCCATAAGCCCTCTCTCTTAACCCTCTCGAAATCTAAAATGGGAAAAAAGAGAAAAATCAACTTAGGGCTACCTGTTTCATATTTAGTAACTCATCAAGTTGCCTGATTTTCATTTCAACATATTTTTGTCTATTCATCCAACTAAGGAAACTAGGGCTAAAACTTTCTTGATTGAGCCCTAGGTGCTAATTTCTAAGGCAACTAAATTGGACCCACTAGAGCCAAGTTAGGGATTGCAAAGCTAGGGTTTTTAGAGACACATCTTCTCTAAAACGAAGAAACAAACTTTCCAAAAAGAGGTGTGCCTAAACCGTGTTTGAAACGATTTATACAAGAGGAACCCTAAGCAAATCAGGCTGATAATCCATTTGAACCATAAAAGGAAGGACCTAAAAGCTCTCAAAGGAACAAGAGGTGAAGTTGATCCCTTGGGTCAACCAACCTTAATATTAGGTCACTTTTGCACTCAAAATACTTAAAAGTTCAAGTGGAACATTAAGCACCTTGATCTTAAAATAAAAAAAGGTAGACTTAAGAGGTCAAGGTCTCCATTTTGGTCTACCTGGAACCGCAGTGACAAGAGAGGTCGGGTGGGGGAAACCCTGTAACCCGTGGGGACGCTCTACCGTGTAGGGGTCTTTGCGGGACTCTCCCTCTCTGGCTGCCCAGGTATTTCTCAGGTGGACGATCTTCTGATCCAGGGGTTCATCTGCCCCGAACCTCTATAGTCACCCAACAATTCTTGGGTGTCTTGATTGGGTCCAGCACGTTCTAATCTCATCACATCTTTCGGTGCATGTTTGGTAGGAGGTCCTTAAGACCACCTTTAAGACCTCCTTTAGAAATTCATTCTCGTCGAGGCCAAGTCTCGACGCCCTTGTTTGTGCGGCAACCCCACCACATAAATCTTTCATCTGATTCAGACCCTGATTCTCCTTCTTCTCCCATCATGGCACAACCCATTGAAGAGGAGAATAACCTTGAACACCAACTTCAACGCTTGAACGATCTCTTTCAGAACTTTGTAAACCCACCGTAGCGACCTATGATGCGAGATCACTATAATCTCGCTGCGGTGGCAATCGAACCCCGAGTACGAATCCCAATTGGCAGACCTGACTCTGAACTGAAGCCCAATATGATTCATGCCATACCGAAGTTCCATGGGCTTAACTCTGAGGATCCATTCCAACACATTAAACAACTCAAGCATCTGGCCCAGACCTTCGGGTCAGATGTACAAAATCGGGATATCCTACTCATGAAAATGTTTTCATTCTTCCTTTTGGACAAGGCCGCACACTGGTATCAGACTCAGACCCGCCCGATCAACACATGGGAGGAATTACAGTCCGAATTTTTAAAAAAATTCTTCCCTGTTGGCCGGACGAATGCCTTGCGCCACCAGATCACTCATTTCACTCAACAACCGAGAGAACCTCTTCACGAAGCTTGGGATCGATTCCTAGATCTCATGCGAAAGTGCCCCCATCATGGAGTTCCTAAGTGGGAACAAGTCCAGTCTTTTTACCAGGGACTCCGTGAGGATATTCGTCTATTCGTCAATGCAACATGCGAAGGAAACATCATGGGCCAACACGAGGACACGGTGTGGGAGATTCTCGAAAACATGTGCGAGAACTCCATAAATAATGACTCCTTGGGCTTATTCGATAGGACGAATGCCCACGCATCGACGAATCTAAGAGGGACACATGAGATGCAGGACCTGTCCACTTCTGTCGACTTGGAACTGATGGCCAGTCGGTTGGACAAGGTCTCTATTATAGAAAAGAAGGTGGACGAGCTAACTCGACATTTGCAGCAAGCCACCTCTACGCAAAACTCTTTTGCATGACCTCCTCTGGCAAGGGAAACAGTGCAAAACATATACCACCAACCTGCCAAGGGGATGGACCCATATCCACCCCCGTCTGCCTCTCGGACCAGAGTGACCTCCGATCCCTTCTACTCGAGTTGGAGGAACTCTGAACCCTCGTATTCTGACTTTCCTGAGGTTCCTCAGAACTACGAGGACCTCAACGCCATCCAGAATGACCCATACTCCAATACCTACAACCCTGGATGGCGAAATCATCCTAACTTTCAGTGGGCGGGAAATTCTCAAAGACCACCATATCAACCCCGTCCACAAGCTCCTCGTCCATATCAGTCGCCTCAGCCTCAGCCCAATCCCACCTACCAATCCGGGCAAAATCAGGATCAACTGACTCTTATCCTTCAAACACTGGCTGGCATTCAAAAGACGAATGCGGCAATGCAAAAACAGCACAAGGACGAGATCACAGAGGTTCGCAACCAACTGGCCCAGATGGCAAATTCCCGCCAACCTGGCACCCTTCCTTCGCAACCTCTGCCCAACCCAAATAACGTGCCGACCCAGAGGCACATTATGAATCCAAATCCAGGCCACACACATTTGATTTATCAGGCCCCTACTACTCCATCACCAGACGGGATGGAGGCTTCAACATCTTATGCAGGATTTCAGCAGCAGCCACCCCTCCTACCTAACCCAAACCAAAATCAGGCCGGATTAAACTCTGTAACAACACGTAGTGGTAAAACAACACAAGACCCACATTATCCGAACCACTCCAAGCCTGATAATCGCCAAGACCCTAGGGTAGTCATCCAAGATACTATTGTCCCAGATCAAGAACCTGGACCTATCCTAGAGGAACCAGCTAGGATCCCATTTCCTGAGGCCTTGACCAAAGGAAAAAGGACAACCAAACCTGTGGCTCCTGAGGAGGATCTGGTCAAGCTCTTTGAACAGGTCCAGATAAACATCCTGTTGATGGATGCAATTCGCCACATACCGGCTTACGCAAGATTCTTGAAAGACATATGTACACCTAAACGTAAGCCGCGAACCAAGGATGGGAATCCGATCGTACTGTCAGAGCAAGCCAGCTCTGTCATCTTGAGCAAACTCCCACCCAAGGCTAAAGACCCAGGAACTCCCTTGATTTCTTGTAAAATTGGTGAAACCCAACTTGATAGAGCCCTACTAGACCTAGGTGCCTCCATAAATTTAATACCTACATCCCTCCTTGACCACCTTGAAGAATCTGAACTTAAACCCACTGAGGTGACATTGCAGTTAGCCGATCGATCCATCAAGTCACCCAAAGGAATACTCGAGGATGTCATTGTTAGGGTACGAGATTTTTATTTCCCAGTGGACTTCATAGTACTGGACATGGATGCACCTAAGAACCCAAGGGACACACCAATCATATTAGGGAGAACCTTTTTGGCCACTGCTAGGGCCAATATAAATTGCGAAGAGGGCCAGATAGAATTAAAATTTGGGAATCAAAATCTGAAGATTGACATTTTCAAGGCCCAACAAGGGATTAATTGCTGGGTTATAGAGGAAATTTGTGATGTCGAAGCCGTGGTTGATGAACTGCATATAGAGGACAACCTGATTATTCCTGATCAACCACTAGAGAATCAAAAACCGCTAATAGAGGAGTGCGAACATGATCTAGACACACCTATGACTCCTACCATTGCTCCCGATATAAACCCCGAACCACCCGCTGTTGCTGACAATCCTATCATGGAACTCAAGCCCCTTCCCGAACATCTGAAATACGTCTTTTTGGATCCAAATCAGACGTTTCCTGTGATTATCAATTCTCGACTCACACTTGATCAGGAACTCCATTTGATTTCTGTTCTCCAGCAACATCGTAGAGCCATTGGATGGACTCTAGATGATTTGACTGGTATAAGCCCTTCATACTGCACACATCGAATCTACACAGAAGAAGGCTCACGACCTTCAAGAGAAATGCAAAGACGCCTAAACCCTAACCTACAGGAGGTCGTGAAAAAGGAGATCATAAAGTGGTTAGATGCAGGGATCATCTACCCGATCTCCGACAGTCGTTGGGTGAGTCCAATACAAGTGGTGCCCAAGAAGGCAAGACTTACCATCATCACGAATGAAACCGGAGAAGTCATTCCTACCCGAATAGCTAATTCGTGGAGAGTCTGCATTGATTACAGAAGACTAAATTCCTCCACGAAGAAGGATCATTTCCCACTACCGTTTATTGATCAGATCCTCGAGAAACTAGCGGGAAATAGATTCTTCTGCTTTCTGGACGGGCACTCCGGTTACAATCAGGTGGCAATCCATCCAGAGGACCAAGAAAAGACCACATTCACCTGCCCCTTTGGGACGTACGCGTTTCGAAGGATGCCATTCGGTCTCTGCAATGCACCTGCAACTTTTCAGCGGTGCATGCTTGCCATATTCTCAGATATGGTAGGTGATTATCTGGAAGTCTTCATGGATGACTTTTCAGTTTTTGGACAATCATTTGACGATTGCCTCCAACACTTGGTCCATATACTCAGTCGGTGCATCGAGGTGAATTTGGTTCTTTCCTGGGAAAAGAGCCATTTCATGGTGCCTGAGGGAATTGTCCTAGGACATTTAATCTCGGAGAAAGGCATCCAAGTGGATCGAGCTAAGGTTAACCTGATTTCCAAGCTCCCTATGCCTAGCTCGATTAAGGACATCCGATCTTTTTTGGGGCACGTCGGTTTCTATCGTCGATTCATCCCTGATTTCTCAAAAATCGCGCGCCCCCTGACCAATCTTCTCTCCAAGGACGTGCCTTTCGAGATTTCCAAGGAATGCACTCAAGCATTTGAGATCCTACGTGACCGAGTCACCCAAGCCCCAATCCTACAGTCCCCTGATTGGTCTCAACCCTTTGAGATCATGTGCGATGCATCTGACTTCGCTGTAGGAGCGGTTTTGGGGCAGAAAATTGACGGGAAACCTGTGGTCATTTACTATGCCAGCAAAACACTGGATGAGGCTCAGCATAACTATACGGTTATTGAGAAAGAGCTGCTGGCCGTAGTATTTGCCCTGGAAAAATTCAGATCATACCTTCTGGCTTCCTGTGTTATCATATACTCAGATCACACAGCTGTGAGGCATCTCCTTGCAAAGAAGGACGCGAAACCTCGATTAATCCGATGGATCTTGCTGTTGCAAGAATTTGACCTCGAGATTCGCGACAAGGCGGGAAAGCACAATGTGGTAGCTGATCACTTGTCCCGCCTTCCTTCTAAAATTATTGATCCTTCCGGACCTATTACAGAACATTTCCCTGATGAGCACCTCCTGACTATCAGTACAAGTCTTCCATGGTTCGCCGATATAGTTAATTACCTGGCATCACATCAGATTCCGCCCGATTGGCCGAAGGCCAAAAAGGACAAATTGCGCTCCGATGCCAAGTATTACCTATGGGAAGGCCCGTATCTATTCCGCATTGGTGCTGATCAGATAATCCGACGATGCGTCACGGAAGTGGAAATCAAAGACATACTCTCATTCTGCCATGACCAGGCATGCGGTGGACATTTTTCTGGACATAAAACCACATCGAAAGTCCTCTAGTGTGGCTTTTACTGGCCCACAATTTTCAACGATGCATATGATCACTGTAAGGCATGTTCCCGTTGCCAGACTCTGGGCAACATGAGTCATAGAGACATGATGCCTCTACAGCCGATCTTGGTATGCGAAATTTTTGATATTTGGGGGATTGATTTCATGGGACCCTTTCCGACCTCGGATGGCTTCGAATACATCTTACTCGCAGTTGACTATGTTTCCAAGTGGATAGAAGCCATTCCGACCCGAACCAACAATCATAAAGTCATTATAAAATTCCTTCATCAAAACATTTTCTCGAGGTTCGGGATTCCGCGTGCTATAATTTCCGACGGAGGGACCCATTTTACAAACGCTCAATTCAGGTCACTGATGACCAAATACGGGGTGTCACACCGAATCTCTACTCCTTACCACCCCCAAACTAATGGTCTAGCTGAGCTATCTAACCGAGAGATCAAGAAGATCCTTCAGGTTACTGTTCGACCTAATAGAAAAGATTGGTCTTCTCGGCTTCCGGAAGCATTGTGGGCCTATAGGACCACCCACAAGACCCAATTAGGAATGTCTCCCTTCAGACTAGTGTACGGGAAGGCATGTCATCTCCTCGTCGAATTGGAGCATAAAGCCTATTGGGCAGTACAGACCTGTAATCTCGACCTTTCTAAGGCTGGAACCCACAGAAGACTTCAAATGAGCGAGATCGATGAATTACGCCACGACGCGTATGAGAACTCGCGAATTTACAAAGAACGGGTTAAAGCTTTTCACGACAAACACATTTCTAGAAAGGTCTTTCATCCTGGTCAAAAAGTTTTACTCTTTGATGCCCGACTCAAATTATTCCCAGGAAAGCTAAGATCCAAGTGGGTCGGACCCTACCTAGTCCGACAAATCTTCGGAAATGGAGCCATTGAAATTAGCCCACTCAGCCACGATTCTGAACCCTTTGTCGTGAACGGTCAGAGACTCAAGCCGTTCATTGACATGACCGATATAGATTTGGCTGAGTCATCCTTTACCCTCCATTCCTCTTGAGCTCATTGCGCCCAGCCGATGGCGTAAAACTCAGTGCTTAACGGGAGGCAACCCGTCATTCTTTGAAAAACCCGAAACCGTTTCTGACATCTCTATGCGGAACTCATATTGCACTTTAGGGTTCATCCATTAGAACAACCGACTTCACCTGAGGTATACCTACCCGAGATTAGAAATCGTTCGCAACAAGTCAGTTCGACCCATTCACTCACCATACACCTGTCCTAATACATGAACTAAGTTGAATTCGAACCCACCTAATTTACAATGGGGACATTGTAAATCTTAGGCATGGGAGGGATATGAAAGTGCAAAATGTCAGAAAATTCATATCAAGAAAGGGTTTCACAAAAAAAAAAAAGAGACTTGATAGAGGGGAGGAACAATTCAGGGTCATACAAATGAGAGGAGGAAAAGAAAGAAAAATGACAAAAAGGAGCACAAAATGAAAATGAAAAGAAATAGTTATTAGTAAAAGGTTAAGGGGTTAACTGAAGTTCTAGACCAAAAAAAAAAGGAAAAAGGAAAAGAAAAGTGCTATGGAGACATAACAAAAGATTAGCGGGAACGCTGGTCTTAGGCCTCTTGGGCTAGATTTGTTAGCTTAAAAATTCCTGTATCTGTTAAAATCTGGATAATCCTCAAGAGGTTGAGGAAAATGCGAAACTTAAGTGTTAGGTCTAAGGCTTAGGAAGTATTCGACCTCGTTAACTGACCTTCGGTTTGCGGGATTCGGTAACCTAAGCACCCAAATTCACACACAGTCTGGTTCAGTGCGCATAAACATCCAAATCACGCGAAAAGCGTTTAATGTTCTGAAAAAGTCACCTAGATTAGGAGCGGTTAATCAACACAAATTGATTTGGATGAGTTCCCAGCGCGGAGAGGCGGGAAATTCCCCTCGAAGATGCGTAACAACATATCGTCTCCTCGGTGCTTGTCTCTTAGGATATTTAAATATCCTACTGGGGGCATGTAAGCACTCTGTTGGTTCAGATACCATGGGCGGCATTATCACGAAATGTCGATCACTAGGGTTTGGATTCGGCCATGGAACGCCATGGGCGGGATTATCTCAAAATCTCGAAAGCCAGGGTTTTGGGGGTTGCCATGGGCGGGATTATCTCGAAATCTTGAAAGCCAGGGACCCTTGAGGATTGATGATGGGGACGAGGAATCTGATACAGACCATGTTGAGAAGCTAATCCGAAGCTAGAAATAAAAAGAAAAGAGAGAGAAAAGCTCTCCAAACAAATAAATCTTCTATCTCTCTCTTACAAAAAAAAAATGCACTGCAAACTGAACTTAGGCTAAAAATGTCTCAAGCACGGGTGCTTTAACCACGGAGTCCAACAAACCCTAGGATAGTTTCTGTGGGCCGTAGAAACCTTTGCGGAGGACTGAGGCTAAAGCAGAACAGGTCCGGATTTTGGTTGGTACTTGAATACCTCCAGGCCTATTGTCGGCATTCCTACCTAATCACAAAAGAAGAAGTACTTATCATTATTGACAGACATTCAGGGTCTAGAACGGAAGTTAAAACCTTGAAATTTTGCTAAGGGACTAGCAAAAGCTAGGCATGGGGGTATGATGAGAGACTCATCATGAGCCATAACTAGCTCATTTTGACCCAATAAAGAAGATAAAAGCTCCTACATAACCTAGAAGAAGGCTTAATTGAAGGAACAAGTGCTCTGAGAAGGAAACATGAAATAAAGGTTAAAACTGTAATTTTACCATTGCAGTACATAAACGAGATTTCTCAGAAGCAAAACATAGGTCAAATGGTCCAAATAAGATAAAAAGAGGGTTGAGTCAATCAGAAATGGGTTTATGTGCAATCTAAGAATTAAATGACATTTGGTAACCCTAAAACAGACCTGCTTAAATTAACAAGGTTCCGGTCAGGATAAAAATCTAGTAAACCCTCTAAAAATCATGTAAAAACATCCTCTAGGGTTTATAACACTTAATTTGGCCTTTGGAACCTAGTCTGACCTAGATTAGGGTCCTAGCTCCTCAATTAACCAAATTTGGGTTTTTATGCAAAATGTCCAATCAAACGAGGTCAAACCTGAAATCCAACTTGGCCATTGGATTCCTTAGGTCCAAATTAGGTTTATACCAAAATTTGGACCTAAGGGGAGGTCATCTTGACCTACTTTGCAATTTAGTACACCCAAATCACAAATAGGTCCCTATCTTTTGAATATCCTTGCAAAGAGTCCCCCAAGTTCTTCGCCCCCTTTGCAATCCGGTCCTGCCGCCATTGTTAGGGCTGAACCGAGCTCCGGCGAGGTTCAGAGAGGGATTGCTCTCTAATCCCTCAGAGATTCCCTCCCAGAAATGGAAGGGGGATTCTCTGAGGAATTCCCTTCCTTCTAAAGCCAATTACAATCGCTGGTGTGAACCCAATCTCTCGTGCGAACGCATGAGAGATTTGGGTATCCACCTTCCTTCCAACTCCGGCGAGCCAGCAGACCTAATTGCGCGCTCTCCACGCGCTGATAGGAGTGGCCAGCACCTAGAAAACACCCCCCAGACCCTGCTGCAGGACCCAAGCTTGATTTTGACGGAGATCCCCTCCAAATTCCCTCTCTCCCATCTCCGGCCAAACGACCCGCAAGCTCCAGCAACCTCCTCCCCTCCTTCTCGTCGCTCTGCTGCCATACTAGCAGCAGAGTCCTCTCCGCCTCTTCCTCCCGCGTCGCGCTGTACCCCGCGCGCGTGCTCCTGACCTCATCTTCGTCGCCGCTTCCTCCCTCAGGGTCTTTCTTCCCCGACGACGGCAGTTACGAGCCGTCCTCTCCACCGTGTCCCTTCCCTCCATACAACCCCAGATACATTCTCCATCCTCTCCTCTCTCTTTTCCCCCTACTATTTTACTTGATTACCCCTCGACAGTACCTAACCACCTCCATCGTTCTCGCCTCCGACTGCCCTCCGGCGAGCTGCCCACACCACTACGCCCCTCCACACGGCTCGCCAACCCCCTCGTGAGCTTCGCCTCACCACCAGGAACCCATTCCACCCCATCAATGCCACTCCAGACCTCCACAAGCACCCCCCGACCAACCCACCATCTCCGGCCACAGGTTGACCTAGGCACACACGCCTAGGCCAACCTGTAACCTGCAGCATCGCCCACCTCCTTCGCCGTGCTACGACGAAGGTTTCCAGCTATTTTGATTGGGCCAATAGGCCGTTCTGTTGGATGTCAGGTGTACGCTCCGGCCGCCATTAACAGCTGAAGCAGTAGGGAGCTTGGAGCAGCTTCGGGCATCAGGCTTCCCAAGCTGCAGGTGCAGTAGACTCTCGCGAAGGTCGTGAAGCGAACGAGGCCATCCAGTCGCACAGAGGAGCCATCAGCTTGGGCAATCGAGTGACGAAAGCTCTGCGGGCACGCGTGAAGGCAAGACCGACCAGATAGTCCCACATCGTGGGATTGCAAAACTCAGGTATCATATAAATTATTTTTGTGTTTTCTTCTTATTGCCTCCGTAAGCACAGGGGTGAGGTCCCTCACTGCCCCCACACGCCTCGTCCGCGGCTTGACGTCGCAGATCTGGCGGATCCGACCCGACCTAAACCTACGCACTCCTCGCGCATCACCACTTGCCGGTGCGCCTGGTCCCGGGTGCGAATCCGACCCGACTACCCGTGTGGCTCTGGGAGAGCGTGCTTGAGTGAACTGCTTGAGAAAAAGAGATACGCTTGGGTAGAGGGACGGGGGTAGATTTTTGCTACTGTGTGGTGTGTGCAGGAAGGAAGAAGTGACCGAGGCAGCGAACACTTAGCAACTGAAGAACAGGAAGAGAAGAAAGAAGAGGCTGTGTAGCAGTGAAAGGAGAAGTCTTCGCCGAGAAGAAGAAGAAGAAGAAGGAAGACAAGGCAGAAGAGAGAGAAGAACAGAGAAGAGGACAAGTGAAGACTGCAAAGAGATCAGAAGAAAAAGAAGAAGAAAGGAGAAGAGAGAAGATACAGAAGCAGAAAGGAGAAGAGGAGAGAAAGAGAGATCACATTTAAGACGTCTGATACAGAAATCAGACGTCCAATTCTACTTTTTTTTCACAAATCCTTTTTAAAATTCTCTCTTTGAATCAATTATATTTGCATTTAACAGTTGTATTCTTAGGTTTTACAAAGTACTGAGATTGCTCCCCGTGTTCGACCTCGGATACTCTAGTTGTTCGAGTAATAAAATTCTTTATATTTGTTTAAACGTTTTGTCGGTTATACTACAACGTAATACGCTTTAAATCCGCACAAAATCGTTGAGAACAAAGGTTTATTCTAGCCTTTATTTCTTTGGAGAATTCAAGAAGTAATTGCTTAGGCACTTCGTTACTTGTCAATAAGAGGAAATATACGAAGATCTTAATCTACAAAGACTAAGCAGCGCCCGGGTGTCTGCCAAAATACGAATCGCCCGAATCCTTGCTTTGTATATATAACTATACATATGTATACGTATATATCTATATATGTCTTTTTAGAATTTTTGGAATTCAGTGTGGGTTGGTAACTTTTTACGGCTACCCAACCCACCCGAAACTCGGTCAAAACCCTAAGTGCTAAGCATCTTGGTGTGAATGTTGTGATAGACTCACTTAACGGTAATTGAGACAGACTTTGAGTTTCTGTGACTCTAGGTGACCGGAAAAGAAAATAAATTTTTTCCTGAAGGTGTATTTGTTCGATTGGTAGCTTTCTCCCTACGTTCATTTTACTTGGGGTCAACACAAGGATTTTTCAGTGTATATTTCCCCGGCTTGTACTACTTCCCCGCTTCGTCCTTAGGTGTTTTGGTCTTTTTTTGTGCAATTATTGAGCTGGGCTCTGGACAACCGACCAATGGGTTGTTACCCACGATCACTTGCCAGCCATACTTGTGCGGTGAAGTGTGGTTTATTTTCTTTTCTTCTCTCTTTTTTTTTTTTCGTAGGTGGCTTCCCTAATCTCAAATGTACCTAGAGGCAGCGAAAAAGAAATGGCCTGTGGCTGGGTTCTGGACAACCTGCCAATGGGCTGTTACCCACGACATCTTGCCAGCCATACCACCCTAGAGAGTTCATTAGCTACCCAATTTCTGTCAAAATCTCCGAGAAGTGAGTCTGTGCAAAAATGTGTGTAGATGCTTAGACTCAAAGTTTTCCTGAGTTAGAGGGTGAGTTGATAAGTCGTATACTTATTACCTTATTTATTAGGTGGATTAGAATAGCTTAAAGTTGCAAGGATTCGCCGCTAAATCCATATTTTAACGGACACCAGGGCTGATTAAGTCTGAAGGCCTGAAAAGTCTAAGTGTTTAAGTTTTTTTTGTATTATTTCCCACTATTGACAAGTTTCTAAGTTTTTCTTCCTAAATTCAAATTTTTTTTTAATCAATTAATTTATTCATTCAGACTGATTAATTAAGCTCAGGATTATGCAATTTACCATCCCCCCCATGCTTAAGTTGGACAATGTCCTCATTGGCAGATGTATGGATGCAGAAGGGTTCAAAAAGATAGTACCTGAGTGACATAAACTACCAGATCAGTCTGAATCCGCTGAGTTGCCTCCCAGGAAGCGCTGAGTTTAACGCCTCCAGCTGGGCGGTGCTTGGTGTCAGCCCTCAATAAGGGTGACACTTTCCTTGGGGGGTACCTGGGCCAGGAAATGCTTCAATCTTTGACCATTGACTGTAAAGGTGTGCCCGGTATTAAGATCGGTGATTTCGACTGCCCCATTGGAATAGGGTTTGACCACCCGAAATGGTCCTGTCCATTTGGACCTAAGTTTCCTTGGGAAGAGTTTCAGGCGTGCATCAAATAGCCAGACTTGTTGGTTTGGCTCAAAGGTTTTCCTATGAATGAGTCGGAAGTGGACGGCTTTCATTTTCTCCTTATATAGCTGACTATTGTCAAAGGCGTCCCGACGAATTTCTTCAAGCTCAGATAATGAAGAGTCCTTTGCGCACCAGCTAACTGGGGATCCATGTTACATTGCTTAATAGCCCAGTAAGCCCGGTGTTCTAATTCGACAGGGAGATGGCAAGCTTTGCCAAAGACCAAGCGGTAAGGTGACATGCCTATCGGGGTCTTAAAAGCGGTCCTGTATGCCCACAGGGCATCATCAAGTCGTGTGGACCAGTCTTTCCTGTCAGGTCTCACAGTCTTCTGTAAAATGTTCTTGATTTTTCTGTTTGAGACCTCAGTCTTCCCATTTGTTTGTGGATGATACGGGGTGGAAATGCGGTGGTTTACCTCGTATTTTATAAGTAGGGTACGGAACTGGGAATGGATAAAATGGCTTCCACCATCACTGATCATGGCCTTGGGTATTCCAAACCGGGAAAAGATGTTCTTCTTCATAAAGTCCATGACCATCTTGTGATCGCATCGTCGGGTGGCGACGGCTTCAATCCATTTGGAAACATAGTCTACCGAGACCAGGATGTACTCGAAGCCGTTGGATGGTGGAAAGGGGCCCATAAAATCGATACCCCAAATGTCGAAAATTTCGACAATCAAAATGGGCTGAAGGGGCATCATATCTTTTTTGGTCATGGTCCCTAGTGTTTGGCATCGTGAGCAAGTCTTGGCAAAGATGTGTGCATCCTTGAATAGGGACGGCGAATAAAATCCAGACTGTAAAGCTTTTGCAGCTATTTTCTTGCCAGAGAAATGGCCGCCACACGCTTGGTCATGACAAAAGGAAAGCACACTCTGAACTTCGTCTTCGGGGATGCACCTCCTGATGATCTGATCAACATAGAGGCGAAACAGCATGGGATCATCCCAGAAATAGTGCTTGGCCTCAGCCAAGAACCTGTCCCGTTGCTGCCTGGACCAGCTGTGCGGGGTTTGTCCTATAACCAGGTAATTGACATAGTCAGCATACCATGGCATTTTCTTGTCTTGCACGGCTAGAATGTGTTCATCAGGGAAGGTATCAGATAGAGGTAGGGAGGGTCCAATGTGGTCTGGATGAAGTCTTGACAGGTGGTCAGCCACCACATTTTTCGATTCGGCCTTGTCTCGGATTTCCAGGTCAAATTCCTGCAAAAGCAGGATCCATCTGATGAGCCTAGGTTTTGCGTCCTTTTTGGCCAACAGGTGCCGGATTGCGGAATGGTTAGTGTAAATAGTCACGTGGGATCCCAGCAAGTATGATCAAAATTTCTCAAGTCCAAAAACTACAGTGAGCAACTCTTTTTCTGTGACTGTATAATTACGTTGGGCCTCGTCCAACGTTTTGCTCGCGTAGTAGATCACCACGGGTTTCTTGTCTTGCCTTTGTCCCAGGACAACGCTTATGGAAAAATCTGATGCATCACACATAATCTCAAAGTCCTGGGACCAGTCTGGGGGTTGAAGTACAGGTGCGGAGGAGACTAGATCCCGGAGGGTGTGATAAGCCTGGATGCAATTAGGAGACATGTGGAATGTGGCGTCGTTGGCTAGAAGGTCGGTCAAAGGTTTGGAAATCTTGGAAAAGTCTTTGATGAACCTTCGGTAGAAGCCAACATGTCCTAGGAAGGAACGAATCTGTCGGACCGAACTAGGTGGAGGAAGTTTGGAAATTAAATCAACCTTAGCTCGATCTACCTCGATGCCCCTATGCGAAACGATGTGTCCGAGGACAATTCCTTCTTGAACCATAAAATGGCTCTTTTCCCAACTTAACACCAAGTTAACCTCGATACATCATTTCAGGATTTTCTCTAAGTTGCTCAAACAATGGTCGAATGAATTCCCGAATAAATAAAAATCATCCATAAAGACCTCTAAGTATTCACCCATCATTTCTGAAAAAATGGCTAGCATGCAATGCTGGAAGGTTGCAGGTGCGTTGCATAACCCGAACGGCATTCGACGGAATGCAAACGTGCCGTACGGGCAAGTGAATGTGGTCTTTTCCTGATCTTCCGGAGCAATTGCGACTTGGTTATATCCTGAATATCCATCCAGGAAGCAAAAATACTTCTGCCCTGCCAATCTTTCAAGGATTTGGTCAATGAATGGCAAGGGGAAGTGGTCCTTCTTAGTGGCTTCATTAAGCTTCCTATAATCAATACACACCCGCCATGCGGTGGTGGTGTGGGTGGGGATGGATTTGCCACGATCATTAGTGACAACGGTGAGCCCAGCCTTCTTTGGAACCACTTGAGTGGGGCTGACCCAGGGGCTATCAGAGATAGGGTAAATGATGTCGGCGTCAAGCCACTTGATAATTTCTTTTTTAACGACCTCCCGCATGTTAGGGTTTAATCGTCTCTGCATCTGGCGGGAAGGTCGGGCCCCGTCTTCCAGGTAAATCTTGTGGGTGCAATAGGTGGGGCTAATTCCTCTTAGATCCGAGATGGTCCAACCAATGGTGGCCCGATGTTCTGAAAGAGTTGCAGTCAATCTTAGTTCCTGATCCTTGGTTAGATGGGAATTAATAATCACTGGGAAGGTCTGGTCAGGTCCCAAGAAGATGTACTTGAGATTCTCGAGCAATGGTTTAAGTTCAGGTGCGGGTGAGACCACAATCGATGGGAATGGAAATGGCGGGAGTTGATCAACATCGATCTCTTTAAATGGTGTCATGTGATGGTTCTCAGCCTTACAGAGGTCCATGGGTAAGCATGGTGACAAGTCGGAATCGTCACTACGGGTTTGGTGGTCTGAGACAGAACTGAGGGTAAGGCATTCCTCGATTAAAGTTTCCACGGGATCATGTTCCTCAATGTAATCACAATCAAAAGACTTTGTCGCCCGGAAGATATCCAATTGCATTTTCCTATCTCCGAAGGCGATTTCCATACATCCCGTGTCGCAATTGATGTTTGCTTCAGCCGTAGCTAAGAAAGGTCAGCCTAAGATTATGGGTGCGTTCTGTAATTTTTTAGGGACTTCCATGTCGAGCACCAAAAAGTCGACTGGGAAATAGAAGTCCTTGACCCGTACAATCACGTCCTCGACAACCCCCTTCGGGGTTTTCACTGATCTATTCGCCAGCTGGATGGTGACAGGGGTTGGTGCCAGCTCCCCAAAACCAAATTGGTGGTACAAGGTTGTGGGAATTATGATGATAGAAGCACCTAGGTCCAGGAGCGCTCTATCAAATGTCATGTCCCCAATGTTGCAGGAAATCAGGGGCGCTCCTGGGTTAGTTCGTTTGAGTGGAAGGTTGCTTGATATCACGGAACTGGCTTGCTCAGAGAGTACAACCTTCCTAGGTGCTTGAGGTCTCGGCTTACGCTTGGGTGTACAGGCATTCTTTAAGAACTTGGCGTAAGCGGGGATGTGTTTGACAGCTTCTAGGAGCCGAATATTAATCTGTACTTGTTTAAAAATTTCCAACAGCTCCTCAGTTTCCACAGTATTCTTCTTTCTCTTGATTGTTTCCAAGGCCTCAGGATAGGGTGTCTGAATTGGTTCCATGTCTGGGTCCTTGGTTGGTGCTTCTTCTAAGTCGGGTATCTCAGCAGGTAAAGTCTCGGGGAGAGTCGGCCATTTGGGATCCTGGGTTTTGGTGCCGCTTCTCAAGGTCACTGCATTCGCAGAGGCATTGGGGCCATGGGGTGATCCTTGAGAAGATGAGGATGAAGAAGTGCCAAACCCTGGAGGTGTTTCTGGGGCCGGCTGGACCATATGAGCCTGCCCGGGGTTGCCTTGGAACCCTTACGAATTGGGTCCTCTGTTAATTATGTTTCGCGGGTTCGGTTGCGGTTGGGAAGGTAGAGATCCTTGCTGTTTACAGTCCAAGAGTTGGCTTAACTGTCCCTTTACCAAGGCCATTTCTTCCTGATGTTTTTGGTTCATGTCAGCCATCATCTTTATTAGGGTGTCCATTTGGTTTTGTGGGGGAGGGGCTGCCCTATTCTGGTTATATTGGGGTCTAACTGGTGGTCCTTGCTGATAGGGGGGCAAGTGTGGCTGTTGGTTTGGCCTGGGCTGGTTTTGGAATTGCGGTGGTTTCTGGTTTGTCCAACCAAAGTTGGGGTGATTACGCCAGCCATTGTAAGTGTTGGAGAAAGGGTCAGGTTTTGCATATCCTTGGACGGCTTGCACATCTTCTAGAATAGCCGATGTTGATGAAGAAGGAAGGGAGTAATCAAGGGTCGAGGGAGCAAAGGTCCCTCCCTGGAACGTGGTCAGGGGTTGTTCCAGGTTTAATTGGGTGAAGGGTTGGACTAGGTCGACATTATGTGCTCCCTTTGCTAGGGAGAAAGTCTGCAAGGGGTTCCTAGTCTGGTTTAGAAGCTCATCAATCTTCTTGTCCACCAATTCCACTCGATCCAACTTTTTGGCAATGATGTCCATGTCAACGATTCCAGAATTTGCTTGCACCTCATAAATCCAGCCACGGGGTTGACTGGACCTGTTAAACTGGTTCATGGAGGCATTGTTGAGCGAATTCTCGCTCATAGACTCAAAGAGCTCAAACGCGCTCTCCTCGTCTTTGTTTAGGAAGTTTCCCCTGCATGAGCATCGACGAAGTTCTGTAGGTTGCTGTCTAGACCGTGGTAGAAGATCTGGGCCAATTGCCACCTTGGAACTTCGTGGTGTGGGCATTTCCTCAAAAGTTCATTGAATCTTTCCCACGCCTCATGAAATTGTTCCCCACCCTGGAGTGTGAAGGTAGTGATAGCTCTTCTGAGGGCATTGGTCTTTCCTATGGGGAAGAATTTCTTTGAAAATGCATGCCTCAGTTCTTCCCAGGTGGTGATGGGTCTACCTAGGTTTCTAAGCCAATGAGAAGCCTTGTCTCTTAATGAGAAAGGGAATATCTTGATTAGAACAATGTCAAGGCTAATGTTCCTAGGTTTTACTGTTCTTGCTATGCGGTCGAGATCTTCTAGGTGCTGAAAGGGGTCTTCATTTGAGCTTCCATGAAAGTGGCTCTGGATTAGACTTAATACATTAGGTTTTAGCTCAAAATCATCTCCCCCTTCGGGGATCCTAAGGTGTGGCTTGACTCTAATGGCAGAAGGGTTATATAAATCACGGAGGGGTCTTGGCTGGTCCTGAAATGGCGGTAAATCAAGTGGTGGTTGCCCTGGCATGTTTTGGAAAGGTGGTGGTGGTTGTTCTAGTGGGTTTTGTAACCGTTGCATGGCTTGCATGATGGTTTGGATTTGTTGTTGCTGCAGCCGATGGTTAGCATTGATTTGAGCTTGGATGATGGCCATAGCATCAGGTGGGGGTTCATCTTCGACCTCATCAACCTTAGGTTCAGCCATGTTAACAGAATTGCGTTGCCTAGATTCCTGCCCCAAAACACGCAACTCGGGATGTAGTGAGCGTCTCCCGTGCATACACTAGAGAAGAACAGGAGGGGATGCGGAGGGCGACAGATGAGAGAAAAAATGTTTCAATCAAGCACACAAGCCTAGTCCTTATGGTGTATTCCTTAGGAGACCTAGAAATCTCGTAAAGGGTGATTAAGTCCGTAAACACTGGACTCCCCTTCCCAAGGCTAATCTGTCCAGGTTGATTACGAGGGGATTGCAGGGAAGGTTCTTCCTTTGGCTTGCACCTCCGGTTCCATAGACCCCACAACCGCGGTCGTTTGACACTGCCCCGCAGCCTAGTCACCAGATTCTACCAAGGGAATGAAAGCCAAGTGCCTAGCAAACAAAACCTCGCCTTTTAAGACTTAACTCAGTCCTGCCTAGGGTACGTCTACTCAGTTTTAAAGGGTTAGGATAGTGCTTGTGCTTAGGGTGATGTGATGAGGAGTTGATTGGGGTGGTGCCTCTTAATTTTCCACTTTCAAAGTGTGTGCTTCTAGCAAAACATGGTTTTTAAGCAAGGATTTTTAAGGTGTGGTGTCTTTTAGTATTTCATCCTTACTTTAGTGCTTTTTAGGGTTGACGTGTCTTAATGTTTTCAACCAAGTTTCAGTGGGCACGTCAAGTTCTACACACAACTTGGTGAAAGTAGATTTCCTTTTTATTTTTTTTGTAGAGGCTCTAAAACCCTAGTGTGCTCATCCTAAAGATCGTGCAGCTTCTATTAGATGAGTCTGTTTTTAGGGTTGAGTGGTGCGGCCCAGGTCAACTCACGGTGGCTTCGTAAACACCACTCAAGAGAAAAAGAAAAGAACACTCCAAGAATTTATTCAGCATATTAGAGTGTACATTTTTTTGTAGGGTGATGTGTTAAGAATGTGGGTCAAGCAATCATTCACCACGCCAATTTTTTTCAATTTTTATGATTTTTTTTGCTTTTTCACACAAGCAAACAATGAGAGAGAGGGTACTCACTATCGGTCCTCGAGGTGCCTACTCCCTTGCTACTGTCGTGGAATGCGTCGCTTCGCCGTCCATGCGCCGAATTCCTGCAACCGTCAAGTAAAAAGGAAAATAGGGCATTAGATGATATGAGAATGAAGGTGGAATGGAGGTGATAAAACAAATCCGTTGCCTCCCCAGCAACGGCGCCAAAAACTGACGTGGTCGTGCATGTGTGTTAAGAGGTGTCGTTATAGTTGCACTTGATACGTCGATTTTGAAAGAAGTAAACGGAGGTGAGTTCGAGTGTCGGTCTCAGGGAGGTGTGGAAATCGGATTTTGTTTACCACTTGTTGTCACGAAAAAGGCGGAGTTTTGCTTGCGAAAGGGACGATTTCGAAAAGTGAGAGACAGAGAGAGAGTGTTTAGGGTTAGAAAGCTCTTGGTTTTGATCATGCACTTTAAACAGAAATTAAAATGGCGACTAAACGGAAAATAATTTCATTAAACATGCATTCATAGTTCATGGTTTACAACATTAAATACATACTTCAACAAAAGTAAATGAAAGCTTAAAAGAGAGAGAGAGAGAGGTAGAGAGAGAGTGGAGAGCGACGAGGCAGCCACGGCGGTGGAGGAGGCTCCGTCGGTGGCTTGTCGTCTCCGGTGATTACAAGAGTGCCTAAAGCTAGCTAGGAGAGGAGTGGAGTAGTTGCAAGTGGGAGAGTATGCCTTGAATGGTGGTAGAAGGGGGTTTAAATAGAGTTAAGGTCTTCCTAAAAGAAGAATGTGCTTTAGCGACATCCAGAACGTCGCTAAAACCACTTCCAGATACGTCGGTGAAGCCCTCATGCCGTCGGTCAGCTGCCCGCCCCGCTCTCTCTCCATGCGCGATCCGTGGACGTTGAACTCGATCGGACGGCTGAGATCCTCCCGCGCCCGCGCTGAGATCGTGCCTCGGGCGCGCGTGCGCGCGCGCGTTTCCGCCCGGCATGCGCGCACGCGTGGGCGCTCGGGAGCTGTCATCGCGCCGCGTGGTGCGATCCTGGCCGCCCGCTGCTGATCGGGAGACCCAATTTTGCCACGCCCTTCGCTCGCGCTTGATTTCTGCTCCGCGCGATTCGAACGCGCGTCGCTGCGATGCGGGCGTGCGCGTTAGCCGTTGCGCCACGCCCGCGCTTTATCGCGGCGACCGCGGGCGAGCGCGCGGATCTCAGCCGTTCGATCGAAGATCAACGGCCGAGATTCATCCTTGGCTGGCTTGAGGGCGTGCGAGTGGTGGGGGTGGGGCGACGTGGCGCTTTCTGGGCCGTTGATCTCCAGATCAACGATCAGAATTTCTTGGGCCCATTGTGGGAGCTCCGGATGTTGGATTTGGCCGATCTTGAGTCCGTTGGACTCCGTTCGTCGTTCTGAATCCATCCGTGCGGTCCGATTGCTCATCTGGGGCCTGCTTTGACACATGCTTTACACTAATGGCCATTAATGCAGTTTATAAGCAATCTTGGTACTTGATGCATGCAATGCTCCTATTCTACTTTATGTTGTGCCTTTTATTCTAAAGATGGGCCATATTCAACCTAATTACTACTCCCTTGCGTGGTGTTATCAACATGTCTTGGAAGGGTTTCACGGACTCGTCCTTGTATATATGATGCATACAAAGAAAGGGATCAACACCCTTAATATCAGTAATTGACCAGGCAATTACTTCCTTGTGCCTTTGTAAGCACTCAAGAAGAGCTCCCTCCTACGATTTAGATAATGCAAATGAGATAATAATGGGGAGCATGTCATTAGGGACAAGGAAAGCATACTTCAATGTGCTCGGGAGGGGTTTCGGCTCCAACTCAGGAGCCTTTTGGATTGAGGGTTTAAGTTGAGATGTCCTCACCTTAGGTAGCGGATCTACCTTCAAGGTCTAGGGTGGGGACAAAGACCATGTGTGTATCCCTAGCAACTCTTCTAATTTGGGTATATCGCCTTCAATTTCTTTAATAATCGGAGGATGGTCCTTAGATATGAACTTTTGAAGGGAATCTTTACATAAGAGTGCTAGAGTAGCCTCTTCAATGATTTTATCAACTACCTCAATCTGGGAACAATCTTCCAATTTGGATTGTTTGTAAGTATCAAAAACATTCAACCAGATCTTCTTGTTCCCAAAGCCCATTTTAAGTGCCCCTGATCTACAATTGCTGGAGGCATTGGATGTGGCCAGGAAGGGCCATTATAGAATAATGGACGGCTTTGTGGGCTTATTCGATGGGCTAGTATTTAGCACAAGAAAGTCAACAGGGAAGAAGTCCTCCACTCTCACCAGGACATCTTCTAGTAATCCCCGTGTTGTCTTAAGCGATTTTTCTGCGACTTGGAGGATGACTGGACTAGGATTTAACTCACCTCCTCCCAAAAGGTCCTAGACAGAGCTTGGTAAAATGTTCACCCCCACACCCAAATCGAGCAAAGCCTCGTCAATGGGTTGGTTACCTATAACCACTGAAATATACGGGGCCCCTGGATCTTTCATTTTGGGGTGTGTTCCATGTTGTAGAACTGAGCTAACATGGTTAGGTAGGATGACCTTGGCTTGGACCTGTCTCCTAGATCGGCGCTTCTGGGTGCACAGGTCCTTTAGAAACTTGGCATAGGACAGGACCTGTTTGATAGCTTCCAACAGAGGCAAGTTGATCTCAACTTTCCTAAAAGTGTCCATAATCTCCTCCGTCCTATCCTTGGCTCCAGGCGAGCCAAAAGAATATTCCCTAGGAGTAGATATGTGCTCTGGATAGGGCACCTTCAGCATCTGGGTAGAGGGGTCGTCATGGCAGGAGAGGGATGGCAGATTGACGACATCCTTAGGGTGGGTGATTTCAAGTGAGGGAGAGTAGTGTGGCTCTTTCTCGTTGGAGATGGAAGTTAGGTCTAGTGTAGGAGGGGAATCCTAAGAGGTGACCGTAGGAGTGCTATCAGACTTGTCGATTTCTTTCCACTCCTCAGCACAGTCACAACTTGGGTGTGCTCCCTGAATATGACCCCCTTGCCCTTTGGGTTCTCCTCAGAAGAGTAGGCAATTCCCCAGATCTCACTGCCTAACTGCCTCAATAAGATGACCAATTTGGGATTATATATCAGTAATCATCTTATTCTGAAATTGGATGACCATATTCTGATGCTCTTGCATCGCTTTCATCATGGCTTTAAGTTCATCCATCTCAGAAGGCTTATTCTGGGGAGGGTTTTCATAGGATGGCTGGTATATGGGTTGGGGAAGTAGGGGTCTTGTATTCCTTGAGTTAGAAGCATCACCTTGCTTCCATGAGAAGTTTAGATGGTTCTGCCACCCCAGATTATAGGTATTAGAATACGGGTTATTACGAGGAGGTGGGTGGAAACCTTAGACCACGTTTAGGTCAGCCTGAATCAACTCGGGAATTTATTTTCCTGATGGCACTCCACAGTGACTTGCACTGTGCTTTAGCAAATGGAGCATCCACTTGAAGTCGAAAAGATAGAGGCTGCTTGCAGGTTCATGTCGGGGTTTGCTGAAAGCCTATCACAGTTTTTGTTCAATAATTGAATCTGATAAGCCAAATCTTGAGTATCCTGATGAGAGGCTCATCATGGGTTCTAATTACCCCTAATTAGCTAGTTTCCCTAGTTAATTAGCTATGAATATGTATATATAAGGGTTAATTATGAAATAAGGGACAAATCATTAAAGGACCTTAAAATAATTTAAAATTGATAAATTATACGACAATTAATATTATTAATAACATTATTAATAAATGGACTCAAAATAATATTAATTAATTACTTAATTAATATCTTACTTAACTTAAGTATTACTTAAGACCTAAGTTTTAAATAACTTAAGTTAATAAGTAAATAAATATAAATAAATGGGTTAAAAATGTGAATACAAGGCTTTATTATAATATTTAGATAAATTATAAATATATATAAAAGGTTAGAAAAGAAAATAATTTAAATTAACCTTAAAAGCCTCTATTTGCATTTAGGTCCCTATAATTTATTACATTTGAGTCCTTTCCTTTCACCTGGGTCCTCATCTTTCCTTGCATCCAGGTCCCTGCAAACATCTTCATTTCTTCTTCAGCCGCTTCAACGACTGTTGATCGGCAGTGCATTTACCACCTAATCACCTCACATCTAATGCCATTCCTTACTTGCCAAGCTCTTGGAGCTTGCGCTCACCGCATCTCTCCATCCCACGGTCTGGATGCCCCTGAAATCCTAATTAGGACTCAAGGTTAACTTCACTAGCGTCGGAGAAGACACTGGTGATTACCTTGAACCTAGACACATTTTCGTCCAGATTAGGCCTCCTTTACAGCCGTTGAACCCTATAAATACCCCTTGAACCCTTCGATTTTGACGGTTAGCTCCCTTCCCTCTTCCCCTAACTGTAACTAACTGATAGGCTATTCCCTCCTACTCCGGCGACCTACCTCCACTACCATGCAATTCCTCTGATCATTTCCACCATTCGACGAGCTTCGCCGTCCTCCGCTGCACCTCTGATCAAGGCGACGACTCCGGACTATGCTTCTACTCCGCGAATTCGCCCACCAGACTTCTTCCTTCTTCCCTCTGATTTCCTCCTCTGTTATGACCATTGGCAGAGATATCTCTGCCTTCCTTCATCCAGGTAATAGTAGGATAGGTAAGTTAGAGTAGTTAGTTTAGTTAGGTTAAATGTTAATTTCTTCTGTCGTCTTCTTAAGCTCTGGCGAGTTCTTTAAGCTCGTCTGGAGCATCTTTTCATCTTTTTAAGTCATTGATCACACTTTACATTCTTCCATGATCATTTCTAACTCATTGATTTCATGATTGTATCACCTATATGCCTAATCCATCTTCACACTCACCGGTAACCTCCGTTGTCCATGGTGGAGGTATCTGAGATTAGAACACACTCACTGGGGCCCTCCATCACCTATTCATAATCTAAGGGTCCCAATCTTATACCTAATTAGTATAATTAACTCATATAAAGCAAACACCTAAATTTCACCCTCATTTCTGAGATCGCTGTCAAAGGCGGCTTAGAGATGAGTTAATCACCTAATTAAATAGTCCACTAGCATCGCTTCACCCCTCAGAACTCTTTTCCTCACTCAATTGAGTGAGAGGACACTATCTGAGTTCCACTGAACTCATAACTTGCACTTTCTGAATTCGTTGCATATCTTTTGCTATGATGATCAATGGAGTAAATTGATGAGCTCCTGAGGTTCCCTGTGACCTCAAGAAGCTTTCTAGACCTTCAATGACTTGTTTCATTGAGTTTTATACTCTGTCAGTCACTTTCTGGTCTCACCGGAGCTCCAGTGAGCTTCGACGAGCCAATTTTTTAGTTTCAGCCCTTGATAGGTCTCAAGGAGTTCCAGAATGCACAAATGAGATGTTAAGATTCTGATTTAGTGATTATTTTGTTGATTTATTGCCTGGAGCTCAGTTGACCTTTGTCTTCTCCAACTCCAGCAGAGTTGGAGAGATCTTCCCATTAGGTTTTAGGTTCTGGAAATAGGTCTGTAAGCTTAAGTAGAACCTATAGAACTCAGTCATGATTTCTAATTGCTTTGAAATTCCCTAGGGTGTTCCACCAAGCTCAAGTCACTTTTGTTCCAGGCGACGTGAGATCACATTAAATAAGCTCAAAACATAGTTTTGAGCTATGCAATAACTTCTTGGGATATAATTGAGTTGATTTAGATCTTTAATTGGATCTGAGGAAGTCTGGAATAGAAAATCAACTTTGTGGTCGATTTGGTCAACTCTGATATGGAATTGAAGAATTGATGTCTTAAATTCTGATTTGATGATTTAATTCAGTCTTTGAGATGATCTGGGATAATTTAGAGTTGATTGGATTAAGTTTTATTGAGGAATTAGGGCAATTCAATTCATTGGATAGTATGGGTTTGTTTGAACCCATTACTGTGTTTTTGATTTTCTGATGAGATTTAAATGCCAAAACTAACCAAATTGAATTTCAATAACCTGCATAGGTCATTCAATCCTCTTTATTAGGTTGTTAGCTCTCTGTTGAGCTAATCAAAGTTCAAAATGGAGCTCTTAAGCTCCTGAACGATGATCAGAAGCTCTTGTCTCTTTCTGAAGCTTTTTGAAGCTCTTCTTCTTAACCAATAGATGTAGAATCATCTACTGAGATAGTCCATGACCTCATCTAGAGGTCAAAAGCCTTCCCTACAGGTCCCTAGACCTAATTCAGCTTTTGCAGGCCATGAATGGCCGTGCGATCTTTCCTCCTTCGCCCTTCAAATCGAAGAGTTAGAATTGATCTGAACACCAAATTGGTGTTATAATCTTGTAGAGCATCTAAAGAGCTCTTGATTGAGCCTTTTCTCGATCAATTTGGTCCGACCAATTGGCCGGAATCGTCGGCCGAAGATCGATCAGAACCTGGGAAACAAAGTCCCACCTCGGTAAATTGTGAATGCTGGCATCGGTATAATATTAAAAAGTGAAGACGATGTTTCGATCGTCAGCGTAGGGCGCAAAATGAAACTGAGCTCTCGAGTGCGGGTGCGTGCGTTGCACGTGCCTGCACGCATGTGTGTGTGTGCACGCCTGTGGTCGTGAGCGTGGGCATGTGTGGGCCTAGGAGGTCGGAGACTATGCATTAGTTTGAAACAAAGAGAAAACACCTAACATGAACTAGGCTCGAACCTAGTAGGGTTTGGTCCCACCCTCTAGGGGATGTTGTGTATCCCCGACTGGTTTGAGCCACCAACTATAAAAATCAAATTTTTGGTTAAGTGTGCGCTTTATATGCACAGAACTAAGGAAGAATTAGAAGAGAATAAACTTAAGGAGAAAGCTAAGAAAAGAGAATAGGCAAGGCTAAGAGGAAGAAGAAGAAGAGAAAAAGAAGAATAAAAGAGAGAGAGAGAATTACGATAGAGATAAAAGAGAAGAAAGGAGACTTTTGTGATTTCTAATCTTTACTTTTGTGTTTTTATTGTAAAAATGTCTTCTTTTAATATTTTGAGCTTAATTGATATAATGAGGCATTTGTATTCACTTGTATAAATTTTCTTGCCTTAAACTTTTGTAATAAGTTGTAATTAGTGAATAAACATGTTTACTTGACTCTTAATAAAAAAAATTACATGTGCAAATATGTTTTTTCTTAATGGAATGTTGCATTCTTTTAAGTGAATATCTTTTATGAAAGATTCATGTACTTAAAGTAATCTAATTACAATCCTGATTGATTAAATAATTAGTAATTTATGTTTAGGAGTTAATGGTGAATTAAGATAAGTTATGCCTCCTAGTGAACGACCTGGACTCAACCAGTTAAAAAGAATTTAAAATCTAAAATGTTAGGTTAACTTGACCCTCTACTACACAATTGATATTAATTCAAGTTAACCTAAGTTATTTACTCATGTGATTAATTAAGTCTAAATAACTTAATTAACTGTGTTGAGGAATTAAACTATCATAGACCCGGCTTCATGGGCCTCTATCTTGCTCTGCAAAATTGACGATTTTCTTTCTTGATAGGCAAATGACATATGTATGGAATTGTCACTTAATGTTTTAAATAATGCCCAGGCTTCATCCTCAGTTTTGGTCATGAAGGTTCCTACACAGGCTGCATCGATGGTTTGCCTTTGCCTTTTAGATAATCCGTTATAGAACCTTTCGACTAACTGCCATCTTGGTACTTGATGGTGAGGGCATAACCTAAGAAGGTCATTAAAGTGCTCCCAAGTTTTGTGAAATTGCTCTCCTTCTTGTTGAGTAAAACCCATAATCTCTCTTCTATAATGGTTGGTTTTACTCATAGGAAAATACATTTCAAGAATTCTCCCTTAAGGGTGGCCCAATCATTTACCCTTGCATCGAGGGTATGATACCAGTGCTTGGCTTTATCCTTTAGGGAGAATGGGAATAGAGGCCTCATCAGGGCTTCATCAGTAAAGCTTTGGAGTGTCACCGTGAAACAGACCTCGGTGAATTCCTCAAGATGCCTATAGGGATCCTCCTAAGCAATACCATAAAAAGATGCGAGCAAAGATATGGTGCTGCTCTTGATTTCGTATGGGTTATCCACTCCAAGTTTTCGGATAGGTAGGGCTTGGTGGGTTGTAGGGAGGAAATAGTCTCTCAAGGTTCTCTGATTTTCACCAACCCTAATCTCTTCTTTAGGTCTTTCTTCAGCCAATTTTCTTCTTTCTTGGTTAGCTTTCCTTATAATTGTCTCAGGCTCAGGGTTGAAGAGAAGACTATTTCTAAGAGAGTGCCTACCAAGCATACACCAAGCAAACACAAGGCAAGAGGTCTTTTGTTGATTTAAAGTTCTTTAATTCTTCCAACTCTTCAGCTTGGCCAAATATAGTCAGGGCAATTTTTCTCCATTCCCACGTAAGTGGTATAAGAGAAATAAGGCATTAGAAATTTCTGGTCAATGATTGTTAAGAAGGTTGAGGTTACTTTTAGTCCTTTTTGGGTGATCAATCAAGTTTTCAAGCAATTACGCACCCTAAATTGACCTTCGAGTGCCCTAATGATGTATACTTTATTGCAATGATATTCTCAGATGCTCAAGTAAAAAGGTACTCCAAGGATGGAACTAAGGGATCTAAGTAGGGCGAACCCTTCCTTTGAGGCATTGCATTAGTGGTGCCTCTTAACTACCCTTTGAATTCCTTCAAGGGGTGTCCCCCTCCTTAGAGTATCAAGTCACTCAGGCAAAAGTTAATACCACCGTTTCAAAGAGAGATAGGAGGGTTTGCACTGATAAAGAGATCGATGCCTGTAGCCTTAAGGGTCCAAGTCCTAGTGCAATGCCTATAGTGCATGCTCAGTGCAGGAAGTGTGCATTCACCACGAAAAGTGATTTTTCTTTTGAAAATCGCAATCAAGTTATTCAAACACTTTTTGTATATTTTATTTTATTTTCGAGAAGCAATATGACTACATGATTAATCTTTTCAAATTAGTTTAAGTGGTCTTCTTTAATTATGTTCGGATGCAATGAGTGTGCAGATAACTGACGTAGTAAGATAAGAAATTTGTATCTTGCTCCAGCACTCTCCTATGCAAAAATGCATGCAATGCAGTAAGAAAATCTAGATGCTGCTCAAGCAAACCTAGATGGTCATCCTATGGATATGCAACTTCTATTAGGCAGTTCAAATTTTTTATTTTTTATTTTTAATAAATAGATGATAATCAAAAGAACTAACTAACTACGAATAAACCTAGAATCTAAAGAATCAGGGACACTCCCCTAAAAACTGGCTCAGAGTATAAGGGTGAGAAAATAAATAATTAATACTAAGTCTATCAACCTAAATCTAAACCAAGATCTAATAACTAAATTAAGAAAGGCTCCTCTGTATGCCTTCACGTGCATGGGATCAAGGCCCACAAGCACCCGTTGCTGCCACTTAGGTGGCATGAAGGTCCACCAAGAATATTGCCTCTGTCGTGCGTGCTCGTCACGTTCGTTTTCTCCAAACAGATGTACCTTGCACAGGGAAAAGAAATGGATCAATGAATATATAGCCCCAATTAGAAATCACTACGAACAGGAAATACGTGCGATTTTACTAGGCCCGTTGCCTCCCTAGCAACGATGCCATTTGATCTAAAAGATTTTCACTTGATTAAAATAGCAATAGAAATGATAGCAATAAAAAGGTATGTCGTTGTAATCGTGTGGTAGAAAATCTCTCAATCAAAGATTAAACAGATATTAATTTAAACCATGAGGGTTAGGTCGTATCCACAGGGAGGTTTAGGCCTAATAAAACTTGCAAATTCCTTATCTTATTATTCCATCATGATAGAGCCTACAATTATAGTTTAACATGCAATGTATGAGAGGCTAATAGATTGAATAGATATGCAATCATATAATATAGTAAAAATGCAAGGGGCTAGTTGTAATTCATGTAATAAATAAATATTCTAAGAAAAATAAACCACAATATTCTACACCAAGAAAGTCAGCCAACAACTTAATCCCCTTGCATTATTGAATTCACCATGTGCGTTGGAAGAGAAACATAGTGCATAGGAGAAAAGAATGAATCACCAGATAATTATAGAAAAGCTGAGGGCTGGTCAGCAATATTACTCAATAAATCAGAATTATTTTATTTAAAATAAAAACTCATACAATGGCACATCAATGTAAATATTAATTCTCTTCAAAACATAGGAATGATTCTCCCTCCTCACACATGCGATGGAGCCCAAGGGCCGGAGATGCGCTGGAGGATTGTCGGCTGGCGCATGGGGAGTTCGATGATGGTGGAATTACGGCGTGGGGCGGTCGGGCGTGGCCGTTCAGAAGAGAGGGAGATGGTGGGTGACGCTCTATTTGCAGCAGCTTGCGGCAATGGCGGAGGGCGAGCGCGGGGTGGGGACGGCTGAGGTGAGCTGCAGATGGAGCAGTCGCTAGGAGGGCGCTGGCTACACTGCTAGTGGTGTGGGTTGTGCTGCTAGTGGTGTGGGTTGCACTGTTAGTGGTGTGCCCACACGGTGGGGAGAGGACGTGTGCGGGGTGGGGACGGCTTGCTAATGGAGCGCACATGGACATGCACGCGGAGAGTGGATGGTTGTTGCGTGGTGAGCGTGGTGTTGGTGGCATGATTGGCTACGCATGGGTGCAAAGAAGATGTTGGGTTCCTTTTGGGAAAGTTGAAGGGGGCGGTTGGAAGAAGGAAGGTTGAAGAAGAAGGAGATGAAGGGAAAAAAAGAATAGGTGGCTGTTGGGTTATGTTGGTGAGGGAGTTTTCGATGGAGAAGCGGCTGATGGTGGAGGTGGCCGGTGGTGATGGTGGTGCTCTTTGTCACCGAGCACCACCTTGGCATAGGTGGCAACGACGATGTTGGCCTCAATCCGCAGTCCACGCTTGGGGTTCACGGTGCAAGTCCAGGCCACGGTGCCGATGCTGGAGAGGGAGAAGGTCCCTAGCCTTGGAAGATGGAGCCTTTTTTTAAAAAGAAAACTCTCGTCTGTTTCCTTCCGGCGAAACTTCCCTAACCACTTGTGAAGATTGTGAGTGGTTAGAATGGCGGATAAGCATTGGCCAAACTTTATCAGATGTTTGACTTCATCATCAGACATCTTAAAAAATGTAAAGTTAAGGAATTTGTCTCGGCAATTCCTAGACATCCATCCTTAGCTCTAGAAGTCTTATATAGGCATAATGAAATTTGATTCTTATAACTAGCTTGCATCCAACCATATAGAATATGTGAACATATCATGCATTTTTAAACATAAAATTGACGCACAAGATTATATGCAGACTAAGATGAATTACCGTATAACTCCTAACCAATTAGAAACTATGACTAGATAATTAAAGAGTACTTAGGCCCAATAATGATCCACTAAAGTGGACATATCACCTACTTGTTAGACATTTAAGACCATTTGACTTTTGATTAACCCCTAAAAAACCCCATGATTGTTCTGCAATTGAGGTGTGTTGTTAAAACTTCATTTTTACCCCTGTTTTCTTGTTATTCTCTTAGAATGGATTTGCAGTGAATTAGGGTTCTTCTGGCGGTTATGTAGGAGCATTTATTCCTTGATTATGACTAATTAAAGCTAGATATGGCTGATGATGACGTTATCATCACTCTTGCTGTGACCTTAGTGGCTCTAAAGCATCACTTTGGATACCTGAACACTAATCAATGGTGTGCAAGTATCCTAGATGAGCAACTCATCTCGGCAAGCTTATATCAAAACACCCAAATGGGTGACATTGATTTCTGATTCACAAGAGTTTTAATCTGATTTTTAGAGTTTGATTGGGGGTTAGGATTTAAGAAGGAAGGTTTTGAGTCGTGTTTAATTAGCTTACACATCTAGCTTGAATTATTCTCCTTTGTTGTCTATGATAAAGAGAATGGTCTAAGCTAGAGATATGAGAATTCTTTGGACAAGTGAATGGATTTTAATGAAATTTAGACCTTCTGAGAGTGTTTCTATGGATGTAGAATGAATTTCCTTAGATTGGACTCTTTGTTTTGGACAAATTCAGTAACAGAAATTATTACTTTGATTGATAGGATATAAGGTTCATCTTGGAGAATTAAATTTTAATTTCAAATGGTTTGAGAAGATGAGATTTTTCAGAAGAGAAGACACTGTGTTTTGAACTAATTTAGACCCGAGAAGGTCTGATTGAGTAGATTGAAGGTCTGAATTGACCTTGCAGTAGCTATGGGTTTGCTACAAATTCAGTAGCAGCATGTCTTTGGACTAGGTGGAGTTTTGAGGAAATTCAAGTTGGGCTTAATTGTAAAAGGAGCTGACATTGTAATGTAACGTTAGAATTCCATTTATAAGCATTCATGTACGTGTGTTTGAGCTTAAATCTGGTTTTAATTAGCATGTGAATTTACTTTGAAGACATTGTCAGCTATTTAACTATCTAATATGTGATTTGATGAAGTCAATGTCAAAATTCATGTTTTAAGGTTTAATCATATTGTCTAAAGATTGCCATATAGTTAAATTTCAATTTCAGACCTTGAATTCAATTTGTAATGGCTTGAATCCATATTTTGAGATCAATTTCAGTCCATTCAAGCTATTTTAACTATCTAAAATGTGATTTAACGGAAATCTTGGTAAAAATTATGATTATCTGCTCAAGTACCTTCCATGTGTTGTGCTAAGCACCTCTGAATTGCCTACTTGACTTACCATCCCTTAGAACCCCTTTTTAGGAATTAGGTTTCTATTCTAAACATTCATAAGGCATGGACTTGGGTTAGTTTGTAAATAAATAAAATATTTAAAAATATCACAAAAAAATAAAATAAAGATGTCTTAAGTAGGATTAGCAATTTTTCTAAGTGTTCACCAAATTTCAAATTATTTTGAACCCTCTGCTTGATAGAACATATTAGCCGATGATCCAGTCTACTTTAAAATTTAATAAAAGAACCAAAGTTAAAAATCACAAAAAGAACTTCCTCTCTCTCATCTCACTCTTTCTTTCTCATCTCCTATCTCTATTATATATAAAAGCTATAAAAATAAGAAAATCCCTAAAAATACCTTGTATAGTATGTATATACTTGTAAATATAATTTAAACTAAGCTATATGTATATATTGTATAATATGTAAATAATGCCTATAGTTAACTTATAAATGTATTTTATGTATTAAATTAAATATTTAAAATGATTTATTGTATATATAACTTTATTGTATTATTATATATTAAATTATATAAACTAAATGTATATTTACTTAAGTAATTCTACAAGCCTATATATATGTACATAACTACATTTCATACTGTACATACATACTTAGCTAAGTAATCTATACTGTATAATACCTGTAATTTAATTTAGTTAGGTAATTAAAGTAGATAATTAAGTTATTAATTTAAATAAGTAAATTAGTAATTTAATGTAATATCGAAGTAATTTATCATGTCTGTTTGTATAGTACTATTTTTAGTATTTTCAACCTATTTATATTGTCTTTATAGTGTATTACAATATTTATAAATTATTTATGTACTTAGCTATTTAAAACATATATTTAAATGTAAATACATTAAAATAAAATCTCTAAAATAAAATAAAAATGTGTAATAAATAATATATTATACAAATTAACTCTGTAGTAAATCAATTGCATGATTAATTATCTAATTTATACTTTAATTAATAAATTAAACCTTAATTTAACGTGTACAAATAGCAAACTTTAACTAATTTAATTATATATTTAAATAACCTATTTTTAAAAATAAATTATACAATTATGTAGCCCTATATAAGGGATTTATAACCATTTAATTTAATTTTAATTTAGATTAAAATATGGCCCTCAAATTAAGGGCCAAATCTTCAAATCCAAATGCACTACAGCACTGGTTTAGCGCTAATTTGGTGTTCGAGAATGATCCCACATCGTGTAGTGTAAATGCAGCGAATGCATATAAGACTCTTTTGCTTTGTGACCCCCTCGGTCATCAGCACTGGGCGCAACTAATGAGCATTACAGGTTATCCTCGGGTCGTGTGCTTTCATCTGCCTTCAAGCGTGTGTAGGCGTGTGCATAAGCTCGTGTAGGCACGTGTAGGGGCTTGTTGGGCCTGTTATTGGGCCTAAATTGTAAAAAAATACACAATCGAATTAGGGTTGGCCCACTAGTAGAGGTCTGGTCCTACCTTCCGATGTGCTATGTATTCCTCGAAAGTGAGCTAGCCCGCCGACTTAGAACCCAATTTTTGGGTTGAGTAATAGTGCATGTATGTGTTTATGAGAGGAGAAGCACCTAAAATTCTAAGTTTTGCGATGAAAGAAGAGAAGAGGAGAGAGTGAGAGAGTCGCAAATGCAGCTAAGTGTAAGGTTGCTTGCGTGTGTGTAGCGTGTGTATATATGTACATATACATAATACTTATAGTTTAGTATAATGTAAATAAGTATATGTACTTACGTATATAGGTAGTATATATGTATAAGTAGAATAGTAATGTTTGAGACTATTTTGTATATAAATAACCTTAGGCTTTAGCGATAGATACATCTGTCATTGTAAATATGTTTATATGTTAGTATAAATAGTCATTTTTTCCTTATGCTATGAATATATTTTACTAAGGCTATAGCAACGTATATATATGTTATAGTATGTATAAAATATGTTACTAAAGATATTAGTATGTTAATATAACTTAGTATAGTAGATATTAGTAGCTATTTTTGTACGTACATTTAGGTATTACTTAAGGTAGTTGTATATAATTAACATAGTGTAGTATTAGTTAGTTTTTAATGCCTGTTAGTTGTACATTTGTTTTAGGCATTGTAGGTAGAAATAATTGATTCTTTTGTATGTAATTGACCGATTCATTCATTGTTTGATTCATTCATTCTTATTGTAAATAAAATTAATATTTTTAGAATAAAAGAACATTTTTGGACTTAAAGAGTGATGTACATCAATAATTGTCTCCTACTGAACGACCTGGAAACTAACCAGTAAAAATTGTAATTAAATAAAATGACGCAACATCTGTTTGTATTGTGATAAATATACTACAATGACAACATAAAATAACATTTTTATTGCAACTCGATGGTCACTTATCAAGGGCCTTACCGTCATTATCACAAAGAGAAAGGGCATTTTACAGAAGGTTGCTGAGATCTGAGGGACTAAATTGAATATTAGATCTAACACGGCAACTCGGCCCATTTTGTGAAACATATTGAGGGCCTCGATAAGGGCAAAAACTCCATAAAGGACTTTGATGAATGTAGTAGGGACAAACGGCAACAGCTAAGGGAGAGTAATATGGTCCTGATAAAAGAAGTGGTGCATGAATACATCATGTAGATCCTTGAGGGGTGAGGTCTTAATAAAGATCTCCTAGCAAAGGATTACCATGAACGGGCTTTAGCCTTCATTGCGAGGTGTGTAGTCTAAGGGGCAAGCTTAGATCTACATTGAACTGTGATGACATGATTGTTGGTACAAATGTACCACAATCATTAATTTTGATGACAACAAAATACTTGTTATTTAACATTTGCACTAGAGATTAAGATTTCAGGTTAAAATGCAAATGGAAGCAAGTGTGGATGGAGCTCAAGCTCAAGTCCATGAAGAAATGGAAGAGTTTGATGGCTAAAAGAAAAGCATCAAGGGTCATGAAGAAGAAACTTAGGGCTAAAGCTTGAAGATCAAGGGCATGAAGAATATGATAGATTATTAAATTCAATGTATTTGTAATTGTCCTTTATTTGCTCTTTATTTCCTTAGATTTATGCTAAAGAGCCCAAAATATAGCTACCTAGGTCCTAGACACATTCACCTTTCCTTAGAACTCTTAGACAAATCTTAGAATCGTTTTAGCAAACTAAAATAGTAAATTGTCAGCCTTATTAGGCATCTAACACATGTATCAGATGTCTGATACTTCATTTTAAGTGCAAGTGAGCAATTTGATGATAACATATCAACTTTAGGCTTTATTTTGCATTGATTTTGCATTCAATCAACTTTTTTTTTCCTTCTTTTTATTTGATTCATGATATTGAGTCCAGTGGCTTGTGATTGAGGGATTTTACGTGGCAATGATCTCAGTCATGGATAGGATTTCACACAATAAGCACTAGATTAGATCCATCAGTTCATATGTTTTTAATTACAAATGAACAAATGAAAACAGATAGCAATCTTCTAATTACATTTCTAGTTCAGATCAAGGAAATGGGTGGGAGCATCTGGTGAAATAGGAAGCAGATTTATGAAGGCTCACCTTGCTGTAAATCACTCTGAAGACAAAGGTATCTCCTGTTACCACTCTCATAGAATTCACAAAGGTGCCCCATCCAATAGTAAGCCAATGCCTTCGTGACTGACCTAGAAATTGCCGATATGAATACAATTCTTTTTCTATTATTTTTCAGAAGACAAACATGCTACCATCTAGAGATATCTCAAATTTTTATAGAGGATTGGCATGCATCAAGTCATACACCTATAGATATGATTAAATCTCCATTAAAATCCATGGAGGTCCTTGGCTATCAACTCCTGAGTTGGGATCTATTGTGACATGTCTTGTAGTCAAGAACAAGCCACTTGAAATAGGGGTCTCAAACACAGAGATTCTCTTCAAGAATCACCACAAAGGAGGAGCTAGCCAATGGAGGTAAGCACTTGTTCGCATGCCTACGAAGAATCAAGAAACCACCGTGCATGCTCGTATCAGATGCTGTCAAGATCTTAGATTCTAAGGTTTGTTAATGTTGTAAAAGATGGGTCCTCTCCTTCATTATGAGGACAAGCTACTTTGCTAATAAATGGAGAACCAACTTTATTATGATCCATCAGATTCATTGTAGCTGGAGTTGCAAGGCTACAATGGAGAAGCAGCCTATAAACTATAGGGGAGTGGACAATCTTTCCTGGGATCCATTTAAAAAAAAAAATCTTTCATGGATCCACATCAACTGCAATTCATTTTCTGATAGCTTCACCTGGATGTTCAATCTGGAACTTACTTTGATTTCGGCAACCACACTAAGAAGGTAAGCATCGGTCAGCTTTTTTTTGGAACAAAGACAAAAAGCTTTTACAATATATTTGAACTTTTCTTTGGATGTGCATCTGAAAGGTATAACTTGAACATGTATAATTAGATCTTCCATGACCATGAAATTTCAGGAATTGTAGCTTGTCCTTACAATGCTTGAAATGTTAGGTGCAACTGAAATGGCATGAAAATAGGAAATGGTGACATTCCTAGGTGAGAGCTCCTTAGGGAAGTAAAGGCAAATCCTCAACTATCCTTAGTTTTTCATGTTTATTCTGTCAACTTTTTCCCTTAGTTTCTCATGTCAAATATCAACAAGACTTTCATGTAAGCACACTGCAACAAACCAACCTATGCACTACAATTCACGCATGCACCCACGCATGCGCCTACATGCACACACCATGTACATGCGTGCTTACCTCCCCACAGCAGAAATTGCACCTTGTTTAATCCCTAGCCATAAAAAAATTTTGGATCTCAATTTGGAATATATGCAATAGAAATATCTTTTTCCTTCTTGGACCAACTCCTATGTTTAACGAAAAAGAAATCGGGCTCATCATCCTTTTCAACACCAATGCGCATTGCAGTCTCATGTTGAAGCCAAGGCACAAAATGCGATGTTGGAAATGGTAGACAACTTCAACTTATCAATTTTGTGTATAGTGATATGAAAAGAAAAGCTCTATGCTAGAATACTAGTGAATTTCAGTTGTTTTGTTTTCCTACCTCATAGAAGACAAAAAATGAGCCTTTCATAAAGTCAATTGCATGGCTTTGATTGGATTTTGAGGGGTACCTTTATGCTTGAAATTGCATCATACGGTCCTTTTTGTCTTTTTGTATCTCCTTATCAGTACTTCATTTGGTGAGGCTTTGCATTTAACCAATTGTAGATTAACTAGTTGCATGGTCAGCATTCCTTTGGGATTTTTATGCATTTATGGGTTTAATGCAAAATAGATATCAGCATGTAAAACTTTCATAAAGTTCGATTTGGGTGGTTATGTTTGATTGGTAGATTTTGCCTTAAAAATTAATTATTCATGGGGTTTATCTATTGTTAATGGTTGTTTTGGTAGGGATAAGATTGATTCTTTCTTATTTGATTTCTGTTAGGATTATGCATGGACTTTTGTTGTTGAGCACATGATACTCATTTAAAATATTTTGTTGTTTTGGCAAATGGAACTTATCTCCTCTATGTTGAGAAAATGTGAAATTTTACTATCATATTTATATATTTTCTTTTCTAGTCTCCTTTTGTTATTTTTTTCCTAAATTTATGTTCCTTTTTGAACTTCAATTTGTCTGTTCTAGGTGTTGGACATGAAATGAAATAATCCCTAACACTTTGCATCTTCTTCAAGGTAGACTCACAACGGAAGAACATTAAAGGTACTACATGGATCCATGGGTAGATCAAGAAGTTGGAGTCTGACAGTAAGGTAAGCACATCTTGATTTATTTCTATATCTCCTACAGTGAATTTTGAACCTAGTTTATGTTGTTACCATGCTAGGTTTATGTCTGAATGAATGGAGATGCTACAGGTAGTCCAATGTGAATTTTCTGAAATGGTAGAATCTAGGGGATAAATTGTAATTGGGTATATGGACCTAGGGGATAAATTATTTGTTTAGGCAATATAGCAAATTTTGTTTTATTCTTCTAAGATGTTTTTGCTCGCATCTTGGAATGACTAATCAGGCAGTCAAAATTGCTCAAGGGGTTGTTTAGAAGGCTGAAAGCTCAATATTAGGTGTTGTTTGATGAAAATTTATTTTAAATTTATGATCTTTTGCTATGAGCTTGGCAAGGGTATAATTGATTGGGTGGATTAGACATCCTTGAAGAGTGCTTGGACAAGTTTCTTAGCATTACAAACATATGCTAGCCCTTTGTAGGCTTGTGGGCAAGTTTATTTTTGCATTTAACCTTTAGGCTACTCTTGCTTGATTGGTTACATCCTTGAATGTTGTTTTCTAGAGATCATATCATAGGCATATATTATAGACTCCAAACTAGATAAAAATTGATCTTTATCATAGAATCAACTAGTTAGTTTGTTTGGTTTGTAGATGCTACCATCCATAGGTGTGACCGGAAGTCTATCACCTTCTTGCTCAGGTTAGATAAATTTTTTTGTCTCTATTTGGAGGCTTTAAGGCAAAATAAAAGCATAGGGTTTCATCCACAATCCTATATTTCTTCCACTTTGTTGTCCATTCAATAAAATTTCATCCACAATAAATTGATGGCACATTCTCTTTATTTGCCCAATAGCAAATAAATTAAGCCCATGGGAATTTATTGGTTTTATGCCTTATTTTGTAAGGCACTTAATCCCTAAATTGACAGTTAGTTTTTCCTTATTTTGTATAACTCATTTGTATCATGATGATTAAGCATTAATGAGACGCTAATGAGCCCATGGTAATCGTCTGATTTATTATTGCTCATGGTAATCTTATGCTCTGGGAAAAATCTTATGATTTCATCTTACTTTTATATCCCTTTTATTTCTTAGGTTATATTGACCCATCTAGCAATTGTTATGGAATATGCTAATGGTGGAGAACTCTTTGAACGCATATGCAATGCTGGTTGCTTTAGTGAGGATGAGGTTGTTGGATGACCATTCTTTTTACATAACTACATAGTTGTTTTTCCCCCATTACCTCATGAATTTGTCACATCTTTGATGCTCAACAGGCTTGGTTCTTTTTCCAACAACTTATATCGAGAGTAAACTACTGTCATTCAATGGTAAGTAAATCTAACATTCAATGTGCTAGTTTAAACATACCACCTCAAAGACTTTTATGTCAAGTCTACGTTAGCTAGATACATGTTCGTAGGTGAGCAAATCCGCACATAGACATTCATGTCGACATAAGGTATGCCCAAGAAAATGCATAATAGGTGGCTCATTGCATTCTTTTGTGAAAAGTTTAGGCTATAGTCATATTTTCAATCATATTTTCCTTGGGGAGGGATTTAAGCTTCAAACTTCACTAGAATATGAGATGGATATAGAGTTTAATTTCTTATTCTAGAAGGTAAGTGTTGAACGGGTTACGAACCTACGCTAACGTGTTTGGTTTTGGAAAACCTGTCGTTGTAGTTCGAAAGCGAAGGATTCGTGTTCAACAAATAAAATTTATACCGAAATTAAAATTCCGGGTCGAACACAGGGAGGGGAACGTTTGATTTAAAAACTTCGCGTTTCTTTTTATTTTGTCACGAAGAAATTCAATTTAAACTATCTAAGTATCTACAACAAATAAAAGAGAGAGAGGGAGTAAGAGAGAGAGAAAGAATACTATACATGGAAATCAAAATGAGATGTAGAATAGGCAAAGAATTTATCATAAAAGAGTTCGTTCCTTACAACTAGAAAACATAAAACAATTACTCTAGAAAGCATTAAAAGAATAGAGGGAGAAATGTCCTCCTCGACGATCGCTCGGAGGACGAATAGACTACTCTAGAAAGTAGTAAATCTATACTAGAAAGCAGTAAAAAGAATAGGGAGAGAGAATCCTCCTCGACGGTCGCTTGGAGGACGAGCCGGACGGGACGACGCCTGGACGAAGGAGAACGAAGCGGGACGAAGGAGGACGAAGCAGAAGAACGGGAACGAAGCAGCACGCCGTCGTCGTCGCGGGATCCACTTCCGAAGGGGGACGAAAATTTGGACTTTATCTCGCGAGAAGCATCCCGGGTGTGGGACAAGCTTCTCTTGAGCTTTGGAGAGGTAGAGAGGAGAAGGAAGGGATGAAAATTTCGTATGGAGGGGGTCTCCTTTTATAGTTGCAAGGAGTGGGGGCAAAATGGACATTACATCTTCAAAATAATAAATAAGGGGTCTTTAGTGACGGATAAAACCGTCGCTAAAGCCCCGACGTCGCCGTCACCGCCGCGCCCACGCGTGCCCGCTCGGCTGGCCGCGCGTGTAACGCCTACGCACGTCGCTTGATTTTCAGCCGTCCGATCGCGAGATCGGACGGCTTAGATCGCGTCCGCGCCCGCTGCGTAGCGCACCGCCCGCGTGTGATCGCGCGTTACGCCCGGCGTCCAATCGCGCGTCGTCCTGATTGAGCGCGCGCAGCCGTTGGATCTTCATCTGACGCTCGTGCGTGCCCGCTCGCCCGCGCCTTCCACCCCCTCACCGCGGCTCGAACCCGCGACCTCCGCTTCGCCCGCAGCTGCGTCGCCGCTGCGCTACGTGGGCGAAATGGTTGCAGGGACGTTTTTAAGCGCGAGCGACCGCAGCCATTGGATCGAGATCCAACGGCGGAGAGGAGACGGTGCGTGGTCTTCACCAGACGCATGCGGCCGATTGGGCGGCTGAGATGGCGCCACGTGGCGCCATCTTGGCCGTCCATCTTCTGGAAGTTGTAGATGGTGCCACGGATGTCGGATTGACTCGATTTTTGTGTCGTTGGGCTGCGATCATCGATCCGAATTCATCCGTGTGGTTGGATTTGCCATCTGAAGTGCGGATTTACACCATCCTGGCCCTTGATCTTCTAGGGTTCCCCGGTCTCTATCTGATGCTACGGATGCCTGATTAGGGCGATCTTGGAGTCGTTGAACTCCAATTGTCACCCTAATCATATCCATACGGTTGGATCTTTGATCCGAGGCCCTGATAAAATATTTGCCCTGTCCAAGCACATAAAAGGAGACAATTAACCTCCATTTTATTCAAACTACTCTAAATGCAGGATGATGCATGTAATGCAATATTTATATCATGAAATGCAATCCTATGCTTAAGAACATGCATAAATAGACATTTTAAGTAGTGTAAATGTGTTTACATCATACCCCCATGCCTATCTTTTGCTAGTCCCTAGCAAAAACTATATGCTATTTATAAAAGAATTAGGTTAGATTATTTGGACCTGAGTTATTTTCAATCATTAAGAAATTGTCTACTTAAGAACTAAACTTTCAAAGACACAACAGTGCCCGGGTATCAGCCAAAATGCAGACCGCTTCAAGCCTCTCCTTATTCAAAGAAAATTTTCTTTTTCTGTTTTTACTCTCTTTTTTTTTTTTTTTTTTTTTTTTGGATTTTCAAATTTTAGGGTTTAAGAGTGGCTTTCTACGGCCATTCAACTCACCCAAGATTTGATGAGAACCCTAAGTTTTAAGCATCTTATTGTGATTGTGATAGACTCGTTGACCGGCAATTAGAACGGACTTCGGATTTCTACGCCTCTAGGTGACCTCAAAAAGAATTCTGCTTAAAGGTGTATCTTTACAACCGGTAGCTTTCTCCCTACTTTTATTTTTTTTTAACGGGGTCAACACAAGGGTGAATCCAGTGTATATCTCCCTGGTTTATTCTACTTCTCCGCTTCTTCCTAAGTGTTTTGGGAATTTTTAGTGCATTTTCTGAGCTGGGTTCTGGACAACCGGTCGATGAGCTGTTACCACCGACAACTTGCCAGCCATACTCGTGCGGTGAAGTGTGGCTTATTTCTTTTTGTTCTTTTCTCCTTTTTGATTTTTTTTTTTTTTTTTAGTAGGTGGCTTCCCTGGTCTAAGATTTACCTAAAGGCAGCAAAAAGAGAAAGGTCAGTGACTAGGCTCTGGACAACCTACCTATGGGCTGTTACCCACAATAACTTGCCAGCCATATCACCCTAGAAGGTTCATTAGCTACCCAATTTCCATCGCCAAATATCGAGTCAGTGCAAAGAAAGTGTGTAGATGCTTAAGACTCAAAATTCCCTCACATCAGAGGGCGGGTTGATAAGTCGTGTACTTATCACCCAAACTTATTTACTCCAATTAAAATAAAATTCAAGTTGGCGAGAACTCGAAAAACAAATCCACATTTTAGTGGATACACGGGCTGATTAAGTCCAAAGACCTGAAGGGTCTTTGTGTTCAGAACATAATATAGTATTTCTTAAGATCGAAAATTTTCTTAAACCCAAATTCTCTTTCCTAATTTTGATTTTTTTTTTTTTTTATAAAATAAAACAAATCTACGGAGCTGACGAATGAATTCAAAGATAAATATCCACCCCCCATGCCTATCTAATGCAATGTCCTCATTGTATTAAAAAGACATAAAACAGAGTGGAAAAGCATAGAAAGCACCTGAATTGCGTGGATATCGGGTCCGCTCCGAGATGAAAATGAAAAAGAACTGTATATGTGCTGAGTTTAGTGCCTTCAGCTAGGCACACTATACAAAAAAAAGAAATGAAGAATTCAGAAGTGCAGGTCAAAATTAGAATAAACAGAAGAATCCTCCGACCTATCGACAGAGGTCCACAGATGTGGACCAGATTGTGGTGCAGACCCATCCCCCATAATCGAGAATATCTTAGGTTCTGGATAAAAATTACCCAAAACCTAAAATCAGAATGCAAGCGGGGTCGGGCCTGCGATTTGTGAGGATGCAACCCAAGGCCAAAATGTCGGGTTACAGAGAATTGAAGCTCAAAAGGATAATCGTTAAATGTGTGCTTGAGTTTGACATCCTCGAAACAAATGTCGTAAGGGTTCTGATTTGATGGTTTCAGCTTAAAAGGAACCCTTCGACTCAATCTTCCATTTCCTCCAAAATTGACTTCCCAAATCAGAATTTCCCAGCTCCTATCCTCCTCATTCGGCATATCAAATTCCATGACCTCTTGTATATTCATCACCCCGTCTGAAATCTCCAAGTCTAGATGATGTGGCAAAATCAAAATTGACTTGGGTCTAATTATCTCAGAATTAGAATCATCAATAAGCTCAACAGGGTGTAACTGATAATCAGGGCATTGAATTAATTCCTCCAGAAAATGCGATTCTGGATCCGTATCGTGTGCCCTAATAAGATCAGTTTCCTCAGTTATTGGGCTATCAAATGATCTATCAGATTCCTCAGGCCCAATCGTCTCACAAAAATCGTGATCTGAAAACTCGTGTGAGACTTCGCAACTTGAATCTTCACCATCAGGATCCGTATCAATGTATGTCCCAAAATCATTTGTCACTTTGCGTTCCAAGGAGACATACGTTTCCTCGTAACCCGGCTCAGGGATTTCAGGTGAAGAAATCAAATCATCCTTAATTGGTTGTTTTAATTCAATCTGGTCAGCTTCGTAACACGTGTCCCCCCCAACAGGTGCCTGAGCGGGTTCTGTCATTGGCTTTCCTGAAGAGAGTTCATCCTGGGAATTATTCCAAGATTGAATCAAAGCAACCACGAATCTCATCCTCAATTTCGCTAATTTCCCAAGTAGAAACTCACCCGGGTTCTTATCCTTAACATCCTGGAGCCAATCCAACAAAGACTTATTTAAATCATCAATCATTTCAATCAGGGGCTCCAATCTCTCAATGCAAGGTATTGGCTGAACTTCTAAAGATTGAATGATATTCCTCAAGTTAGCCAGAACCTTATCTTGAACCTGATTAACCTGAACCAAATGAGTTGGTTCAGGGTTGGGCGGGTTTGACATCAATGTAGAGGAATTAACGAATTGAGATTCGTTATACCCATCCTGATAATAGGTCATTTCAGATTGTTCAAAAGATGGAGATGACCTAAAGGCAGTGAAATCAGAGGATGGGTAAGGATCAGTGTATCCTTCTTGATTGTAGATCGCATTAGGTTGTTCATGAAAGGAGGACGATCTATAATCGATGCAACTCTGAGAAGGATAGAATTGAGAATCAAAGTGTTCAGGGTTAGACCCTAAACACGGAGGTCCGGAATTGTATCCCCAATCCGAATTATCCCAACTAACTGATGGTCGATTACAATACGAGTTGGGATAATCGTCATGTTGAGGATAATTTACAACAGGAGGGAAAGAGCGGGAATGCGTGAAATATGTGGAAGGATTCATGAGACACGGGAGGAAGAAAGGTGCCCTGCAATACAAACAATCAAACCTGTCCTTAAATGGGTTAGCCTACAGACCTACAGACTCTCAAAACCCACCTTGAGATAAAGGAACGATTTGATCTACTTCCGTCTGTTCAATCCAACCAGTTAGAAGGAGGGACTGGGGAGAAGGTTCTTCCTTTGGCTTACGCCTCCGGTTCCTAGTGTACCCCCCAGCCGCGATCGTTTGACTTTGCTCCCCTAGCTAGACATCAGATTGAACAGTAGAAGCAGACTAATCGAAAATAATCTCGTTCTGGGTTCTGAAGAGCGAGTCCAATCCTTAAGGCCAACGTCTACTTTGTTTTATTTAGGGCTAGGTTTGAATGTGCTTTGGAATGTGATGGGCCCTTTAAATGGGTTGTGCCCTTAGTGATTGATTGCTTTGTGTGTGCGTGCACAACCAGTGGTTTTCAAGCAAGATTATTTTTGATGTGGTGAATTTTAAGGTTCAAATCTTGCTTAGTAGCTTTTAGGATTCAACTTTAGGTGTTTTCAATCAAGTTTCATTGGCACACCAGGTTTTGCAAGCACAGGTGAAGATATTTTTCTTTAAAGTTTAAAAAGAATGTGGAGTGCCTGGTAGATCCCTAAGAGTTGAACCTAATTGGTAGCTACTTGATGAGTTGATTTTATTTGAAGTGGTGCGGCCCAAACAACTCAAACAACTGGCCTGATGCACCACCTAATTAGGCACACAAATGATTACCCAATCTGATTTCTACTCGATTATGTGTTTGGATGTGTGTACCGGCTCCTAAGATTGGTTTACCGGTTGAGTTAGAAAATCAGATGAGGTTGTGTACCTCTGTGAGATTTTTTTTTTTTTTTTTTTCTTTTCTTTTTAATGTGGGGGTTGGAGTGAGTATGGATGTCAAACAACAAAACAATCTGACCTTAGAGTTTATAAGAACACCTAGGTTGATTGATGTTTGAATTATTATATGATGAAGTGGAATCTAATGGGTGGGAGGTGGGGGATAACTTACAAAACCTTCCACAGCACTTTACTCCGATCTACCGCTTTTGCCTGTCTCAAAAGAGTACCTGCAATTACAATAAGAAAGGAAAAAAAAAAAAAGTGAGGTAAATGATTTGTAAGTTACAAAATGCGAAGAGAAATCAAAGAGCGTTGCCTCCCCGGCAACGGCGCCAAAATGTTGAACGGGTTACGAACCTACGCTAACGTGTTTGGTTTTGGAAAACCTGTCGTTGTAGTTCGAAAGCGAAGGATTCGTGTTCAACAAATAAAATTTATACCGAAATTAAAATTCCGGGTCGAACACAGGGAGGCGAACGTTTGATTTAAAAACTTCGCGTTTCTTTTTATTTTGTCACGAAGAAATTCAATTTAAACTATCTAAGTATCTACAACAAATAAAAGAGAGAGAGGGAGTAAGAGAGAGAGAAAGAATACTATACATGGAAATCAAAATGAGATGTAGAATAGACAAGGAATTTATCATAAAAGAGTTCGTTCCTTACAACTAGAAAACATAAAACAATTACTCTAGAAAGCATTAAAAGAATAGAGGGAGAAATGTCCTCCTCGACGATCGCTCGGAGGACGAATAGACTACTCTAGAAAGTAGTAAATCTATACTAGAAAGCAGTAAAAAGAATAGGGAGAGAGAATCCTCCTCGACGGTCGCTTGGAGGACGAGCCGGACGGGACGACGCCTGGACGAAGGAGAACGAAGCGGGACGAAGGAGGACGAAGCAGAAGAACGGGAACGAAGCAGCATGCCGTCGTCGTCGCGGGATCCACTTCCGAAGGGGGACGAAAATTTGGACTTTATCTCGCGAGAAGCATCCCGGGTGTGGGACAAGCTTCTCTTGAGCTTTGGAGAGGTAGAGAGGAGAAGGAAGGGATGAAAATTTCGTATGGAGGGGGTCTCCTTTTATAGTTGCAAGGAGTGGGGGCAAAATGGACATTACATCTTCAAAATAATAAATAAGGGGTCTTTAGTGACGGATAAACCGTCGCTAAAGCCCCGACGTCGCCGTCGCCGCCGCGCCCACGCGCGCCCGCTCGGCTGGCCGCGCGCGTAACGCCTACGCACGTCGCTTGATTTTCAGCCGTCCGATCGCGAGATCGGACGGCTTAGATCGCGTCCGCGCCCGCTGCGTAGCGCACCGCCCGCGTGTGATCGCGCGTTACGCCCGGCGTCCAATCGCGCGTCGTCCTGATTGAGCGCGCGCAGCCGTTGGATCTTCATCTGACGCTCGTGCGCGCCCGCTCGCCCGCGCCTTCCACCCCCTCACCGCGGCTCGAACCCGCGACCTCCGCTTCGCCCGCAGCTGCGTCGCCGCTGCGCTACGCGGGCGAAATGGTCGCGGGGACGTTTTTAAGCGCGAGCGACCGCAGCCGTTGGATCGAGATCCAACGGCGGAGAGGAGACGGTGCGCGGTCTTCACCAGACGCATGCGGCCGATTGGGCGGCTGAGATGGCGCCACGTGGCGCCATCTTGGCCGTCCATCTTCTGGAAGTTGTAGATGGTGCCACGGATGTCGGATTGACTCGATTTTTGTGTCGTTGGGCTGCGATCATCGATCCGAATTCATCCGTGTGGTTGGATTTGCCATCTGAAGTGCGGATTTACACCATCCTGGCCCTTGATCTTCTAGGGTTCCTCGGTCTCTATCTGATGCTACGGATGCCTGATTAGGGCGATCTTGGAGTCGTTGAACTCCAATTGTCACCCTAATCATATCCATACGGTTGGATCTTTGATCCGAGGCCCCGATAAAATATTTGCCCTGTCCAAGCACATAAAAGGAGACAATTAACCTCCATTTTATTCAAACTACTCTAAATGCAAGATGATGCATGTAATGCAATATTTATATCATGAAATGCAATCCTATGCTTAAGAACATGCATAAATAGACATTTTAAGTAGTGTAAATGTGTTTACATCAGTAAGTTTTTTTTTTTTGAAAATAACTTATTCTAGAAGGTGGAAAGTTTACAAATGGTTTCAGATAATTGGAAATAGGGGCATGGAATCTATTTTATAGGCCTCAGACCTAGCTAAATCTTGATAACTGCTATGAATGATGCCATAGAATCTTTACTTGGTGTCCTCCAACCATTAGAAGAAACAAATTCAACTGCCAATGATCTTGTGACAAGTTTGTTACTGATGATTTCGTGATGAGTCTTTTTTACCTTTTGGCTTTCTCTTGAGCTATGGTGGAAGTGCATTATGTTTCTTGCCAAGCTGAAGCCTTTTATTAACAAGGATGTCAAGTTTCAATTCACACAAAGAATTGCTTTTGAACATTACTGTAATAGCTGACTCATTAGTTATGATGTAATAAATGTATTTTAAAAGAAACAAGTAGAAGATTCTTTAACTTGTGCTGCCTATGCCATGATCTTTCCTGAAATAGACTAGCATCTTTAACTTGTGAGGTTGTGTCAACCATTCAATGTGAGGGCAATTTGTTCTATTTTCTTATATCTGGAAATTGGTTCTTGACATTAGGACACACCCATTGGAGAACATTCTTTAACAGTTTTGTGATGAAATTCTATGGTTTTGGTACCTTATGATAGTAAAGAAAAGCTACATGTCTTCTTGGTTTGAGTTACGACATCTTGATAATTTAGCTAGTGGTATACATATTGGTTTCACAATATTGATACAATATTTAGTCATGGAGCTTGAATGCACTAGTTTCTTATAAATATCAGAATGAAACCAGTGATTCAAAGGCTTGTAATTAACATTTACATGCTTACAGTTAATATGAGCTATTACATTGTTTCTTTATTTTGGGTGATGGAATGATTCATATCTTTCATACATAGACCATAATGATTTTGTCTTTTGATGCCACATGTAGGGATCTAGGTTGGCAACAGAGACACTTGTTTCTGTGGAAGAATTGTTCTTTCTTTTCTTATACTAATATTATATCATTTCTTGTTGGTGTGGACTGTGGTTGGAACATGTTGGTTTGGCATTGCAAGGAATTGTGTAAGTGCTTGTTAATGTTATCCTCTGTCTGTTAAATATTTTTAATAATTGATAGTTAATGACATGTTCGGTCTTGCACCCTTGTTGCTACCTAAGGAGGGCTAGAAATGGGGTTCTATCATTTGGTTGCTTTTTAGTTATCGTGGACTCACTTTTCTCACATGTCTGGTGATAGTAAAGGTTTGTACTGAAATATTTAGGATAGAGAGCCATTTTCCTGCTTCTCAAATGTATAGTTTTCATAGATGAATCCCTTTTATGAAAGAAATATAGGAACTCTAATTTTTTAGTGATATCTGGTGTTGAAAAAATGATGGCTAATTATCTTGTGAAAGATGATTGTTTTTGTTATTTCTATGTTGTCATATGCAGAACAAGTATACAATTAATTTGAAGATTCTAGCTTGACCATTTATATGAAACATGAATAGCACCAGTGATCTAGTGGTAGAATGGTATCCTTTCATGGTACAGACCCAGGTTTGATCCCTGGTTGGTGCATCCTTTCTCGATTTCAAGTTGGAGTATTCATTTCTTAATCTTTATGCTTCTTAAATTTCTTTACTTTAAACACATAGAAATGAGAGGTTATTTAAGGACAATAGAATTATAAATAATTACATGACATTAATTTCTTGTCTCTTTCATGATAGTGATTCAATTTGAAATTTGGGGAAATGTTATATTCATCCTATGATGTTCAATTATTTCTTATTTTTTATTATTTTGTAAAGATATACTTTAAATTTTGTTTTAATATTTATTTACTTTTTATTGATTCCCTCGTAAGGGGACTATATACTTTTGGCTTAATAGAATAAATTTGATTTTTATTAACTCTATCAATTCCTTATCTTTGTTATAGTATATGGAAAAGTTACATTTATCCATCTTATATAATATAGGAAAAAAATATAGTCGATGATACCTAATAATACATTTGTATATTAGTATATTAAGAAACTATGGCAATGATCACTTTGAGGGAAAAAAATGGTGTTGTTTGTGCTTACCAAAACTTCATTTCTCTGCGGTGACATTTCTTGCTATTATTAGATATTAATTTAACGATGGAGTTCTTATCTATAGTGATGATATTGTTGACATTTTATATTGGTAGAATTTATGGTATATTGGTAGAATTGCTAGTCTTGGAGTACATTGACGGATAAAACTGTCACTATTGGTGTGAAAGCCAAATTGAACATCCTTTGGAAAGTTGAACGTTGTTGTAGAATTAAGTGCAACATCAACAGTTTTTACCGTCGAGATAGCCTAGAGCGATGCCTCTTAAGACAATGCTAGAATAGGTCTTTGTAGCTATAGCAACGGTATTTTGGACCTACACCAACGATTTTGAATACCTCAAGATTGGATCCTAGACCATCGAATTTCGACCTTGAATGGCCTCGATCTATGTGAAATAAGAACAACCGTCAGATCTAACTAGAGTAACTATTCTTTATAGGACTGAATTGAAATAATCAAAACATAATATTTTTAGGATATAATTAATTTTCACATCCCTTCAACCCTCTTCTTCTTCCTCCCTCCATTCTTCTTCATTTTCTTTTTCATGCACCCATGCATGTATGTAGGGACATGCACCCTTCATGTTGCTGCTAGTCATCGTCGATCTCTTGATGGCTTCGCCAATATTCCTTCAAACCTCCACTGGTTACTAGCAACCCTCAGTCGGCCTCACCATCCTCCAAGCACCCTCCTCCTTCAACATGATGGGTGTAAAAATGCATCACTGGGCTTTCTTTCTAGGCCTTCTCGACCCTTAGCAGGCCACCATCATTGTCATTGACCATGCTCTTTCATTGCCTTTCTTTCTCTCTCAAGTTCTTGCACATGTAGGGGAAGGACCCATACCTTCTTGTCAAGTACCTCCCTTCAATAGGCCTTGCAGCCCTTACATCCGTGTACTGATGTCGCCGCACACATCACTCGAGCCTATCGCACTGTCCTCATCATTCCTCATGACCATGTGACCTATGTTGGTGCAACCTATGGTTGTTGGTCTCTCTCTTCTTCTCCTTCTCACATTAGGTCTCTCCCTCATGATCTCCCTCTCTTTTGTGTCTCTCTTTCTCTCTTGCATAGTGAGAATTGAGAGGGGAAAGTTTAGTGGAGACAAGGGTTTTGGTTGGGTGCATCAAGGGGAGGTTTGCATGGGTTATAAAGGGTGAGGGGTAGGGCAAACGTAGGAGACATGGAGGAGGGGTAAGTAGAGTAGGATTATGAAATTTCCTTTTTCTTCTTCCATAACTACAAGTGTCTCTCATAATTGGGTTAAATGAACTCTAATTCCCACAAAACATGTATCATCAGAATTGTTCGAAATAAGAAATCCTATAAAATTTGTAAATTTCAAAATTGAGGTCATTTGCACAATGTGATTCCCAAAGTAGATCACACACGAGTTTGCACGCAGTTCACGTATCCGAGGTCTGATTCCCATACGAAACATATAGTTAGAATCTTTGTGACACAGGGAAACTAACTATCTTTTTGGAACTTCAATCTGAGGTCCAGATTGCAGAAATGAAACACATGTAGGTTTCCAATGCGAATACGTGTTTTTATTCTCACAGGCTCTAATTTGTGCACAATTAGTGGTATCAGGTTTGTTTCAAGGATTAGGGTTCAATTAAATACTAGAATTGTAAATTCGAGTCATTAAATTGGTTTGCATGATCTACTCCATAGTAAGGCGGTCGAGGTGATATTTGAGGTTAGTGCTAATCCCTGTAGCCCTACTCAACTCGAGGTGATCACCTATTCGAAGGAAATTATGTTGGTTGCTCAATGGAGAGATGGTAATTCCCACCAAGAGATAGAGAAAGTAGCAACTGCACTCTTCCACCTCTTGCCACAACTAAGGGCTCATTCAAAACCCCTAAAGATTACCCTCCTCATAGCAAGGAAGAATGAGCCACACCTCCCTATAAATGAGGGAAACATGGTGGATGTATTATTCTTGAAGACCCTCATCAAGGTTAGCATTGAGGAGAAGGATCTAACCCCTTCGGCATACTTGGTAGTCGACTTTGTGAATCACAAGGTGATGCCAAAGGGGGAAATAGATTTGCCGGTCACCATCAGAGACGATAATTGGCATATCAATTAGATAGTCACATTCATGGTGGACGACTTGGTTGCAACTTTTGACGAGATAATCAAATGTCCAACCACGCATGGTTTTGGCACCATCTCTTCCTCATACTTTCAGTTGGCCCTATTCCACTCCCCATCAAGAAATGGAATAGTCCATGGAGATCAATTGATCAGACGAGAGCCACTTCACCTAGAGCTTGAGTGGAGCATGCAAAGAATTCCCCCAAAGCCACAGAAGTGGGGAAAGAAGAGGAGCATGGTAAATGCTATTCGGGGAGATGACTCCTAGGACCAGGCCCCATGCATGGGTCTGCATACCTAGGGTTATCTACAATGATGGCTCAACTCTATCTTGACCAGGCAAACAAGCAAGTACAAATTGGACCGAACCTAGACTTCGATGAAGTACAAAGATCCTTGAACTCCTTCAAGAGAATGCAAATATCTTCTCTTGGTCCACCAATGACCTGATGGGGTCAGATTTGGCTATCATTCAACACCTTCTAAGCATGCAACCGGATACCTGACTAGTGAAACAGGTGTGCAATGATAAATCAACTGAGCAATGGTAGGTACTGAAGTGGGAAACTGTTGGAGGCAAGCTTTATAGAGAAATTGTCATATCCTGAATGGTTCTCCAACACGGTAATGGTAAAAAAGGCTAATGGCAAGTGGCCGATGTATGTCAATTTTACCAACTTAAATGACCCATGCCCAAATGAAAAGTTCCCACTCCCAAAAATTGACGCCTTCGTCAACTCTTGCTCTAGACAGTCCCACATGTCTTTCCTTAATGCATACAATGGCTACCACTGGATATTCCTAGCCTCGGCAGACAGGCCCCACACATCCTTCATAACGGATGGAGGGCTCTTCCAGTATTGTGTGATGATGCCTTTTGGCTAAAAGAACATCGATGCCACTTATCAGTGCCTTGTAAGGCTTAGTTTTTCAAAAATAATAGGAAAGTCTTTTAAAGTGTATATTGATGATATGTTGGTCAAAGAGGGCAGCTTCCAAAAGCACCTCCAAAATTTGACTAAGGTTTTTCAAATCTTATGATATAATCACTTGAAATTAAACATAGAGAATCAAACTTCTAGCGTTCCAAGAAATTATTAGTGTCCAACCAAGGAATTGAAGCAAATCCAAACAAAATTAAGTTAATAATTTAGTTAACACCACCTGCCAACCTCAAGGCAATCTTTAATAGGATAAATAGCAGCCTTGCGAAGATTTCTCTCTAGGTCATTCAAAAAATGTACCCCTTTCTTCAAGTGTATCGAAAGGAGAAGGCTATAATGCCAAACATTGGATGTCAAACATTGGATGCTGCAATGTTAGGGGGCTGTGGACTCAATTGAGGATTCTCTCCAAAATCCTCTTATCTTGTCCACCCTACAATCGAGTGAGCCCCTATATATTTATCACACCATTGCAAGCTCAGCCATTAGTGCAGCTTTAGTGTGTGAGGGAAGGAGGAATCCAACAATTACACTACTTTATTAGTAAAATTTATCAAGGCAAAAAGGCTAAGTACCCTCCCATCGAGAGATTGGGGTTAGCCCTCGTCCTGGCTACTAGAAGTTTGCACCCATGTTTCCAAGCTCATACTATTATCATCCTCATCGATCAATCCTTGGGAAGAATGTTACAAAATCCAATAGGGTCAAACTAGTAGATGCACTAGGCCCTAGATTTTGGGGAATTCAATATTAAATATCAATTCTGCCTAACTATCAAAGGTCAAGTATTGGCAGATTTTTCGGCAGAATTCACTCAAGCAAACTGTTTAGCCGGCAACCTATGGAGGTTGTATGTAGGCATCTCCTAAACACCAAACAGAGTGAGAGTGGGTGTCGCACTCTCAACCCCTGATGGCCATATCCACAAATACTACATTAAGTTGGTTTTCTAGTGACAAATAATGTTGCAGAATATGAGGCCCTTTTGGAAGGGTTGCGCTTGGCCAAGATAATAGGGGCCAAGAGCTTTGAAGTATTCATTAACTCTCAATTGGTTGCTAACCAAGTCAAGGGGGGTTTTCGTTAGAATTTTAACATGGCCAAAAGACCCCAATATGACATATTTATAGAAGAGGACAAGTTGGCCATGTTAGAATTTGAAAAGGTGGAAAATAGCTGAGTCCTCGGAGTAGATAACCCTTTGGTAGACTGTTACATCACTCTAATCAATTTTAAAATATGCATCATAGTATAGTGAATGACGCGATGAAAATACTTAAATTTATATCATTGAAATGTGAGTTCCAAGGTCATCTCAGGGAGCAAATAATCGCAATTAAACCACTAATCAAGTAATAAAATTGAAGCACAAGATTTTGATCCAAAAAAGAAATATAGTAGTCAATGAATTGCACTCTCAAATTCAAAAATAAATGAGAATATGAGGCAAAAAATGTGTTTTCTACTCAAACTAAGGCTCAACACTTAAGGCAATTTTCACTGCCACCAGACGTTTGCCTTAGGCCTTAGACGGCTTAAAGTGAGATCCCAAAATGGCCCTCATTTCAATTAACTGAGGGCACAAGTATGAGTCAAAACCCGGTTTAATCTAGGTCAATTGAAATGAATCAAATCCCCAGAACTGGCCTAAACCCACCTGGAGTGAGTGGCGAGTGAGGGTGTGCGCGTGTGTATGGGGACCCGACCCCCTGATTCTGAGCAACGAATCAAGGGTGGGTTTCCTTATGAAGCCTTGTCAAACTCAAAGCCCTACTATGTGGGACCATATCTCATCCTCTTCTTCACTATAACTGCATGGAGAAGGTGGCTTGATTGCTCGTTACTTGGCTGTTGGATCTTCAATCCAACAGCCTAGTCTCCTCCCACAAGTGATTTGCACTTAAAGGAGGTGAAGACCTCGTCAATTAGTCGCTGGAGATAAGTGAATGGAGCTAGAGAAGATGACGGTGGCGATGAGATACTTGCAAGAAGAATACGAGCCTAGGGCCCCAATTAAATACTTGGGAAGCTTCACCGTGGTGGGGCGGAGCGAATGATGGTGGTGATTGAGTGGATGGTGGTGAAGCTCTATAGAGCTCTAGTGACCGAAGTCGAAGGTGGTGATGGAGGCAATGTGAGGGACAATGATTGGGCAAAAGTTGCATGTGAAGGTGAGGAATCTTTTGCCTAAGGTTATTGGGTGCGGGAAAGACAAGGGAGGTCAGACTGTGAGGATGGTGGCGGCAATGATCGTTGAAGTCAGAGGAGAAGGTAGAGTGGAGGAATGGTGCTAAGAGGCTCCCTAAACCTAATTGGAGGTTAAAGGTAGAAAAGCCTTATGTTTATTGAAGGAAAGGAAGAGAGGAGTGGCTCACCGGACATGATAAAGAAGAGGTGGCCAGAGTGATTGAGGGGAAATTGAAGGTTGAAGCTTCATGAGAAGCTTCGTAGAAGCTCAATGAAGAAAAAACCCTCTGCTAATTACGTGTGGCAGAGGGTGAGGAAGGGGTGTCGACGAGCTCCAATGGTGCGTCCTCTTCGTCAGCGTTGAGGATGAAAAGGGGGAAGAACTGACAAACTGAGCACTATCTTGACATGTAGGAAATGAGACCTATTTATAGAAGAGGAATTAGAGCCAATTGATCTCTAATTCATAAGTTTGACTTGCGAATTTGGTGACTTCATTGTATGTGAAATCACGGCTTGTCAGAGAGGATTCTCTCTAGATTTGATCTCAAGAGGCGGTTCAGTGGATTTGACATGACATGAGGACCAATCTCACGAAGTTTGGTAAGATTTGGTTGAGAATTTCTCAATCAAATCTTTGATTGAATTTGGATGATGATGGGCTGCTGTTGTTGTACTTGGAATGTCATTGAGGAAAAAGAGGGTGGTGGAATGACCTTCTCACAAGGAAAACCTTGACCTAGGGGTAATTTTGCAATGAAAAATGGGCAGATGGGCTAAATTACAAACTAAGTTAAAATGAACTCCAATTAGGCTTAAAATGAGGTTTAGATTACATTTATTTATACCAAAACCCATTTATTTGAAGTGAGGCTGGAATTAAGGTTTTTATTATTAAATTAATCCTCAAATCTTAGAAAACCTTGATTCAGTCAATTCTGGCCACTTCTTGGGAAATTAACTCATTTGATCTTAGATTATGCCCTATTGAACCCCTTAGTTAATATGCAATTGTGATTAAGTGTTAAAATAGCAGAATTAACTTGTTTTCTCTTCTCAAACCCAACTCATAATAGAATTATGATCTTTTGATGAATATTAAGGAGCCTTTATCACTGTAATTAGGCTAAATTAGGCTAGTTAACACCAATGAGGGCAGTACCATCATACCCCCATGCCTAACTTTCTTAACTAGATCTCTAGACTAGATTTTCTTATCAGGATACTCGATTGTGCCACCTCTCTAGAAATTAGATCAAAATACAAATTCTAGCCTTAGAGGTACTCAAGCAACAGCCAAGATACAGACTTGACTAGCCTCAGCCTTGGGTCCGCAATGAAGGTTTCTAAGGCCCCAGAATTTGCCTAGAGGTTTGTTGACCACAACGGTTAAAGTACTCATGCGTATGTGCAGTAAGGTCCAAGTTCAACTTCGCAGTGTATTTTTTTGGAAGATATATATATATATATATTAGAGTTTTCTCTCTTTGTTTTTAGATTCCCTTGAATCCAACATCGGATTGGCCTTAGACATAATCTGTACCAGATTCCTCGCCCCATCATCAATCCTCGAAGGGTCCCTAGAAATCGATGCTTTGAGATAGCACCACCCATGGCAACTCCCAGAACCTTGCATTTCGACACTTTGTGATAGTGCTACCCATGACGTTCTATAGCTAAATTAAGGCCCTGGCAATCGACATTTTGGAATAATGCCGCTCATTACACCTGAATCAGCATAAGGTGCTTACATGCCCCTGGTAGGATACTTAGATATCCTAGAAGACAAGTGCTAAGGAGCGATATGTTATAACGCATCCTCAAGGGGAGTATTTACTCCTCTCTACGGTGGGAACTCATCCAATCAACTTGTGTTTTTGAGCTGCTCTTAAGTTAAATTTTTGAGAAAACATTTTTTTCAGAATAGAACACTTTATGGCATTATTCTTCGTTAAGTTCATTGAACTAGACCAGTGTGTGAATTTGGGTACCTAAGTTAGCAAGTCCCTCAAACCAAAGGGTTGACAACGAGGTCGAATAATCTCTAAGTCTTAGACTTAATATATCAGCTTCATAACTCCCTGAACCTCTCGAGGAATAGTCCTGATCTTAACAAATACGTGAGTGTTTAAGCCCAAAATAGGCCCAAGAGGCCTAATATTAGTATCCCTCACTAATCTCTTTTTTTTTGGCACTTCAGGACTTAATTTCTCAATTGATCTAGCCCCGAACTTAGGTAGGTTCCATACTCAATTACTGGGACTAACATTATTTTTTTTGCTCCTTTTTCTCTATTTTTCCCCTCTTTTTCTTCCTCAAAATAGATTTTCAAATCAGCTCAAAATGTTTCCTCCCCTTTCATCTTTTTTTTTTGTATGAAACCCCTCTTAAAAGAATCAAATTTCACGTCATTTTTCACTTTAATACCCCCCATGCCTAAGATTTACAATGCCCTCATTGCAAACTAGGTGGGTTAGAATTCATCTTAGTTCGTTATTTAGAACAGGTTCAAATGGGTGAGTGAACAGGTCAGGATGACTGTAGCAAACGATTTTAAGCTCCAATACGAATATCGGAGGTGGAGTCGACTATTCTAAGGTACGAACCCTAAAGTACAATAGGAATTTAGCTTAGAAATGAATAAGAAGGGTCTCGGATTTTCAAAAGATGGGTTGCCTCTCGATAAGCGCTAAGTTTAATGCCATCAACTGGGCGTAATGTGGCTCATGGTGAATGGAGATCAAAAGATTTAGTAACCAAATTCAAATCGGTAAGCTCGAGGAATGGTTTCAGTCTTTGATAGTTTACTATAAAAGGGTCTGAGTCTTAGCTGAGTTCACTGATTTCCATGGCTCCATTTCCAAAGATCCTCTGGGCTAGAAAAGGTCTGGTCATTTTGATCTTAGTTTCCTTGGGAAGAGCTTGAGTCGGGCATCGAAGAGAAGCATGTTCTGACCAAGTAAGAAAGATCTTCGTGAGATGTGCTTGTCATTAAAGGCCTTTATCCACTCCTTGTAGATATGTGAGTTCTCATACGCGTCAATGCATAGCTCATCAATCTTGCTCATTTGCAAACGATAGTGGATTCCAGCATCTCTGAGATCCAGATTGCAATTCCATATTGCCCAGTAGGCTTTATTCTCCATCTCTACGGGAAGGTGACATGCCTTCCCGTAAATGAGTCTGAATGGAAACATTCCTAGCTAGGTTTTCAGGGCTGTCCTATAGGCCCATAATGCTTCCGAAAGTCCGGTGGACTAGTCTTTTTTGTCAGGTTGAATTGTGGCCTAAAGAATTTTCTTGATCTCCTAATTGGAGAGCTCAGCTAGTCAATTAGTCTGGGGGAGATAGGGAGTCGAAATACAATGTGATACCCTACACTTTTTAATCAGGGATTGTAAGTGCACATTCACGAAGTAGGTCCCTTCGTCAGAAATGATTACGTGTGGGACACCAAACCAAGAGAAGATATGCTCATGAATAAAATTGACTACAACTTTATGATCATTAGTTGGGGTCAAAATGGCTTCGATGAGCATGATTTCTACGCTAAAAGTTTGAGTTTGAAACCCATCGTTGTAGCCGCATAAAAATTCGCTATCAGATAAAATTTACCGAAACTCTAGTGAGTCCCAGGTCAAACATGGGGAGGCGAACATTTGATTAAAAATCGCATAGGAATTATTGTCATGAAAGTAGATTAGATGGTTGAAATTAATCTATGCTAGCTATTCTACTTAGAGAATAATTAATAGAAGAGAGAGATAGAATAATACAAATAAAGAGAAAATAGGGAGAGAATAAACAAATGTTTCATAAAGATAGAATCATGCCCATTACATCTACATGCTACACTAGAAAGCTGGAAATCTACACTAGAAAGAGATAAAAAGAGAGGGATGAGAAAATCGTCATCGACAACTGCTTGGAGGACGAGTCGCGTTAACAGAGCACCTGGACGAGGGTGGTGAGATGCTAGACGAGGGAGGATGAAGCTGGAGGATGGAGGACTAAGTAGGGTGACGTTGTGGAGGGATTTGCTTCTCGAACAGCGATGAGAGGGCAATCACAGGATGCTCCACAAAAGGGGTGAGAAGATGGGAAAATTATTTTACTCTAGCACTAATGGAGCATCTCGGGTATGGGACCAGCTCGTGCAGCTTTGGAGGTGGTGAGAGAAGAGAAGGGATAGTCAAATGAGAGGTAGGGGTGTCCTTTTTATAGGTGTAAGAATTGTGGGCAAAAGAGTCATTTTTAATGTCTTAGAATTAATGCCAGGGTCTTTAGTGATGGATATAATTGTCACTGTAGCCGAGCGTTGGTGAACGCACGCCTCTTCTCCTTTAGCCGTTGAGGCGCTTCATCATGCTCAAGCACTATCAGTAGTCCGATCAAGAGATCGGACGGCTTAGATCGCATGAGGTCGATTCCTCTTCAGCAGTTACGTGTCCACGCATGTAATGGTGTGTTTGATGGCGCGTCATCTCGCACGTGTGGCATGCTCTTCTATGCAACGCTTGCGATCGCACCATGTCACCACTGCAGTCGCCACTTGATCGAGATCGAATGACATAATTTCGTTGCACCCGCTGCTGCTACTTGATTTGAGGTGAGGCTGATTTGAACCCGCGCATCCTTTGAGCTAGCTCAGAGCACAACCAATGCGCTACGTTGCTCTTTGTGTCTCGTTTATGTTTAAGGGTCGTGTGCTGATGACCATTGGATCAAGATCTAACGGTCGAGATTGCACGGCCTTTGCTGAGGAGAGAGATAGCAAGAGGTGTTGGGGTAGCTGTGATAGCATCACGTGGCGCCATCGTGGCTGTCCATCTTCTTTGGCTTGTAGATGGTGCCACAGATGTCCGATTGGACTGATTTTCATGCTACTGGGCTGCGATCGTCAATCTGAACCCATCCATGTGGTTGGATTTGTCATTTAAGCTATAGATTTGCACCACCTTAACCCTTGACCTCTGATCTTTCTCAGACTACATTTGATGCTAAAAAAATCTGATCAGGCGATCTCAGAGTCATTGAATTTCGATCGTCACCTTGATCAGATCCGTATGGTTGGATCTTCAATATGAGGCCTCGAAATGATATTTCCCTATCCCCTTACCACAATAAGGGAAAATTATCCTATAATTTGTACAATCTAACATAAATGCATAATGATGCATGCTATGCACTATTTATAATGCTTAATGCAATTATACACCTAAGAACACACAAAAATAGACAATTTATGTGAAATAGATGTGTCTACATCACACCCTCATGCTTATCTTTTGTTAGTCCATAGCAAAAGTATATGCTATTTATAAAAGAATTAGAATCAAATTACTTGGGCAATATTTATTTCTCAACACTAAGAAATTTCTACTAAAGACCTGAACTTACCTAGACTCAACGGTGCTTGAGTGTCTACCAAAATACAAACCGCCCAAGCCCACACCTTATTCAAAAGTAAAAGCATCTTTTTCTTTTTCTTTTTCTTCTTTTCTAATTATTTTTTTTTTAGATTTTTTAGTTTAAAGTTTCGGGGTAGCTTTCTACGGCTACCCAACCCACCCAAGACTTGAAAAGAACTCTAAGTTCTAAGCATCTTTTTGTGTGAATGTGATAGATTCACTGATCGGCAACTAGAATGGACTTCAAATTTCTACGACCCTAGGTGACCTTGAGAAGAAATTCTGCCTAAAGGTGTATCTATTCGACTGATAGCTTTTTCCCTACTTTTTATTTTTATGGGGTCAACACAAGGATGAACCCAATGTATATCTCCTTAGCTTATTCTAGTTCCCTGTTTCTTCCTAAGTGTTTAGGAATTATTTGTGCATTCATTGTGAGCTGGGTTTTGGACAACCGACCAATGGGCTATTACCAACGATAACTTGCCAGCTATACTCGTGCGGTGAAGTGTGGTTTATTTATTTTTTTCTTCTTTTCTCTTTCTTATCATTTTATTTTTCTTTTTGGGTATTTCTCTATTTTTTCTTTTTTTCTAAGTAGGTGGTTACTTGATCTAAGATTTAGCTAAAGACAGTAGAAAGAGAATAGTTGTGTGGCTCGACTTTGGACAACTGACCAATGGCTATTACCCACGATAACTTGCCAGTCATACCACCTTAGAAGATTCATTAGCTACCTAATTTCCGTTAAAACTGTCGAAAAGTGAGTCAATGTAAGTAGTGTGTAGATGCTTAGACTATAAGTCCCCACCAATCAAAGGGCGGGTTGATAAGTCGTGTACTTATCACCCCAACTTATTAACCAATTAGAAATGAATTCAAAATGGTAAGGACTCGAGAAACAAGTCCACATTTCAGTGGACACCCGGGCTGATTAAGCTCGAAGACCTGAAGGATCTAAGTATTCAGGTCCTATCATATCATTTCCTATAGTTGACAAATTTCTAAAGCCTAAGTTCTTTTTCCTAATTCAATTTCTTTTTTTTCAAAAATAAAGAGAAAACAAAAAGAATCTATGGAGCTAACAAGATGATTTAGAGATGAATATCCACCCCCATATGCCTATCTAATACAATGTCCTCATTATATTAAATGACATAAAAAAGAGCAGAGTAGAGAAGAAAGCACTTGAACTTTGTGATTAATATGTTAGCTCAGAGATGAAAACAAACTGATTACCTGCTAAATTTATTGCCTTCAGCTAAGCACACTATACAAATAAAGAGGAAATCAGGAATTCACAATTGCAAGTCAGGATCAGAATAAAAAGATCAATTTTAGGACCTGCAAGGAGAAGGTGTCCATAGATGTGGACGAGATTGTGGTGCAGACCCATTACCCAGAACTTGAGATTAGTATGCAAGTGGGGTCGGGCCTGCGATTTATGAGGATGCAACCCAAGTCCAAGAACTCAGAAAATAGAAAAATCAAGATAAAAAAGATAACCAGTGAATTTGTGCTTGGGTTGCACATCCTTAGAATAAAAAATGTCATAAGGGTCTTGGTAGAAAGTTGGTGGTTTTAGGTCTATAGGAACCCTTAGACTCAAATTTCTGCTTCCCCCAAAATTGGCTTCCTAAATCTTCATTTCCTAGCTCCTATCCTCCACAATCACAGTTTCCGGGACCTCACAAATGTCATCATCCCTGTATAAAATATCCAGGTCCAAAATTTGTGCCTGAATCAGAATTGACTTGGGTTTGGTAATCTCAAGAAGATAATCATCAGTATGCTCAATGAGGTGTAATTGAGGAATGAGGCTATGAATTAAATCATCCATGAAAATAGGATTTGTATCTTCCAACCTAGCCCCAATAAGATTAATTTCCTCAATTATAGGGCCATCAAATGATTTATCATACTCCTTAGGCCCAGCTGTCTCACTCAAATCATTTTCCTCAAATTCAAGTGAGACTTCACATAAAAGTTCTTCACCTTGAGAATCAAAGAATTCTGGATCCGCATTTATATGTCTCAAAATCATTAATCATTTCCCAGTCTATGGAGACATACTTTTCCTCGTACCCTGGCTTAGGGATCTTGGGTGAAGTAAGCAATTCATCCTCAACTGGTTGCTCTAGATGAACCTGGTCATTCTTGGTCTCATAAAATGTGTCCACAGGTGTCTGAGCGGGTTCTGACATTGGCTCTCCTGAAGGGGATTCATCCTGGGAATCATCCCAAGATTGAACTAAAGCAACCACAAATTTCATCCTAAATTTTGACAACTTCCCAAGTACAAACTCACCTGGGTCCTTATCCTTAACATCATGAAGCCAATCCAACAAATACTTGTTAAGATCGCCAATCATTTGAATCAGAGGCTCCAATTCTTCAGTGCAGGGTGTTGGCTGAGCTTCTAAAAATTGAATGGTGTTCCTTAAGTTAGCCAACATCCTATCTTGGACTTGGTTCACCTGAACGAAATGATTTGATTCTGAGTTGGGTGGGTTTGGGTTCAATCCAGGGGAGTCAAGGAATTGAGGTTCTTGGTACCCTCCCTGATAATAGGTCATTTCTGGTTGTTTATAGAGGGGTGTTGACCTATATGCAGTGTAATCCTGGGAAGGGTTAGAGTTGTAATCATTATATCTTTCTTGATTGTAGATCGTATTAAGTTGTCCATAGGCGGGCGGTTATCTATAATCGGTGTAGCTCGGAGAAGGGTAGAAATCAAAATCATGGTGTCCAGGGTTAGACCCTGAACACGAAAGTCCGAAATTGTGTCCCCAATCCATGTTATCCCAACTAGTAGATGGTTGATTACAGCACGGGTCAGGATAATAATCATCATATTGGGGATAAGATATGTAAGGAGGGTAGGAGTGGAAATGTGTGTAGGATGTGGAAGGATCCATGACAAAATGATAGGAAAAGAAAGGTGCCCTGTAGTATAAACACTAAAAAATGTCCTTACGTGGGGTAGCCTAAAGACCTACAGACTCTCAGAACTTGTCATGAGATGAAAAGAATGATTTGGTCTACTTCTTTCCAGTCAATCCAACTAGTTAGAGGGAGGGATTGGAGAGAAGGTTCTTCCCTTGGCTTTCGCCTAAGGTTCCTTTGTTACCCCCCAACCACGGTCGTTTGACGTTGCTCCCTTAGATAAACATCAGATTGAATGGTAGAGGCAGATTAATAAAAAATAATCTCAATTTGGGTGATGGGAACACCATCATAGGCCCTAATTATTCCATTTTAGTTTGGAATAAAAGATAAAACCTCCTACATATTCATCTGAGGGTTATATTTCCACCATATTGTGTTTTGAGAAGACAATAAGAAACTAGGGCTAATTATGTAATTTTAGCAGCATATCATGAACACAGAATAACCAAGGGGTTGGCTAAGGGTTAATTAAAGGTCAAAAGAGCATTAAAGTAAATAAGTAGGTTCATGTAGACAGAAACGGGTTTTCACGCATTTCATGAATTAACAGTAATCCAAAACCCTAATTTTAGACCTACTTAAATAATAGATGTTCTAGTTAAAATAAAATTCATATAAATCTTCTAAAAATCATAGAAAAATATTCTATAAGGTTTGGTACCCTTGATTTGACCTTTGGAATCCATTTTGACTTAGAAGAGTCTTAGATAGAAAGTTGCCTTAATTTGAATTTTTACTCAATTACCCAGTCAAACTTGGTTAAAACCCAAACCTGACTTTACCATTAGATTCCTTGGGTCCAAATTAGGTTTGTACCAAAATTTGGGCTCAATCAGAATCCATCTGGACCTACTTTGCATTTTGGTCCAATTTGACTCTCTCTCTCATACACACCCTTATCTTTAGAAATCCTTACAAATAGGTCCCTAAGTTTCTCATTATTCTTTGCAAACAGGTCCCTACTGCCATTGGTGTGAACACACCAAGCTCCGTCGAGATTTGAGTGAGAATTTTTTGCTCGATTCTCAATCAAACTGTCCCAAAATTGAATCCTTCCAATTAAACCCAACCACAGACCCTGATTCATTCCCAATCTTCCATGCGAGTGCATGGAAGATGTGGGTATCCCACATGCACGAAACTCTTGAGCTTCACAAGCTTGTTTCCAAGCTTGGAGCTCCTCTTTCTAGGCCTATAAAAGGATTAGGGAAAAGAATCCTTGCTCCTTAGAAAGTCTTGGCCAGAGAAAACCCTCCTTCTTCCCTCTCTGGCCACCTCCGCACCTTCCTCCAACAATACCTCTCTTCCTCCTCATCAGGCCTTCCAACAATCAGCCACAGTAGGGGTGTTCCTGCTCGTCGTCGCCGCACCAACTCACTGGACTTCTTCGGCTCCGGCTTGCCAACGCCAGCGCCTTCTCTCCTCCTACTTCCCTCCTAAGTCCCTCTATACCTTCCGCTCTCCCTCTATTCCCTTTTTCCACACTCACAACACTCGCACGACTACTACACTAACCACCACACCATCATCTTCCCCGCCTCTGGCAACGCTCTGATGTGGCCTCCGAACCATTGCACTTCACGAAACACCTCGTTGTCACCTCCACGAGCTCTCCCATGCCACACTCGTCAAAAGCCCTCAAACAATTTCGGCTTTCACCCATTGCAGCGCCTCCTCGACCACCACCTTCTTCGCACGTCGTCTCCATCACCAATAGTCCTCCTTACAACACCACAAACCACACCACTGCTACCAATGCACTCGTTGCTTCATGGTGAAGCTTCTGAGAGCCTTTAACTTGACCAAGGGGCCGTATTCATGGGTGCAGGTACTTCACTGGACGACAGCGCCGTCCTCGATTCCTCTAACTTCGTCAGTATTGCTCCGGCCACGGTACTTCCAGGAGATATTCCTAGGCACAGCGGTTGATCTCCAGACTCCTCTCTAGGAGCTTAATTGGATCTAGTAGCCTCTTCTTTGACCTCAATTGGAACCACCTTCAGCTGCTACTACACTGCGATAGAGGAAAGGCTAGATAGTCCCACATCGAGGATGTAGCAGCGAGTCCTGCGGGATAAATTGAACTCCTTCCCCCAACCCCTCACCCAAGTCATGGGGGTTAGGTCCCCAGCACCTTCACCTGCTTACCTGCTTACCCCACTGCTCACCTGCGATCACGCCTGTAGGCCTGCACCCTATTCTAGACCCGGTTACCTACCTAATTACTCGGTTACACCTGGGTTTGTGAGAAGAGACAGAGGAGGAAAGGGAAAGAGAGAGAGGGGGGTTTTGGCCCTTTGCTGCTCTCTACACTTAGTCGATCCTGAGGGGCCCTTACCTCTGTGCTGTGGTTGCCTCTCTTCCTTGAGGCATGAAGGAAGGAAGAGAAGAAGATGCCTTTGCCTATGTTCTATTGAGCTGAGACTTGAAAGCAACTTAAGTCGTGTGATATCTGCCGGTGCCTTGGTTCTGTTGGGTTGTTTCATCTGGTTGACGTGAAATATTGGTTGATAATTATTGTTGATAAATTTGAGATATTTGAGCTTAACATTCAAAGGGTTAATTGGTGATACAAATCACCATTTTAACCCATTCTTTTTACACAGAGATACTTGGTTTCATTTATATATCATTTTGAGTTGTTCTGAATGAAGTTTTAATTATAATTGCTTACATTTCTTTTGATTGGTGAGATTAAATTGCTATTACTTGCTCCCTATGTTCGACCTCAGACTCTTTCTGAATCTAAGTAACAAATTTAAATGATTTGAGCGCATTTGTCTTATACTATGGTGCAAATCCTTAAACAACGATGAATTCACTTAATCATTTTGGCGCTGTTGCCGGGGAGCAACACGTGATTTGATTTCACTAGTTACAAGTTTTGATTTGATTTGCTACGAACTTGCTATATCGATTTTGTTGTGTTTGTGCGAGGTACACAAAGAAGATCAGCCACACAATAGCCACTCCAGGGGCAGGTAATCTCACTTCCATCTTCTTAAGCCCCCTATTTCTGGAAAGAATTGAAAAAGGAAATCAATTAGGATCAAATTTGCATTATTTTCATAGAATTAATCACCCAAGTTTCCTGATTTGATTTTCTAGAGAGCCCCTTCCAGATTTCTACAGCTAATAGGGACTTAAGGTACCTAGGGCTGTTCACCTTCTTGATTGAGCCCTAGGTGCCACATTTGGACAAAAACTGATTGGACCAAAAAGAACCAAATTAGGGTTTCCATCTTAGGGTCGAGAAAACACACTTGCCTGAAATAACGAGAATTGATTTTCCCGCATTGTGCATTACCCAAACCCTTGCTTGAATTGACCTAATCAATAAAACCCTAAAGGAAGGCTCTATCATTCACTTGAATCCTTAAAAGTTTGGACTTAATAACATACTTGCAAATCACATAGCATGATTTTAGGCTCAGTACCCAATTCATCCTCAACCTTAGGGTAGGTTAGGTGAAGTTGATCCGCCTAGTGGGTCAACCAACCTTCAAATTAGGTCACCAAGCAGAAATCAACTCTAAAGTTCAAGTGAAATTCTAAGCACCTTAATTCAGGATTAAAATTTGGTAGACTTAAGAGGTCAAGTTATTCATTCTGGTCTACTTGGATTTGTGGTGACAAGGAAGGTCGGGTGGGGGAAACCCTGTAACCCGTGGGGGCGCTCTACCTTGTAGAGGTCTTTGCGGGACTCTCCCTTCTTGGCTATTGAAAGAATGGTTTTCACATGTTGAAGTAATATCAAAGTGGTGGAAAACCACTTTCAAAATAATTAAATATAACCACTCGAGAAGAGCGGGTCATGTCCACAGGGAGGCAATGGCTTATTAAAACTCGTTACTATCGAAATCCAATGTTTCCTCTTTATTTCCCTCAAAATTCAAGTTAAGATTCCTTTTAGACTAACTAATCAATGACATGACATGCTGGAATCATAATTATGCAGACCAAGAGGGATATGCTTATAAAATCCATGAAATAAAATATTAATATCTAAAAATTCAAACTCCCGCAATGGCATTCGAATGTAATTTTTAATTTGAAGACAAATAGGGGATTTGCTCGTGACGGCTCATGCGCAAGGGAAAATCCATGGCTGGCCCTGCCATGTTCGGAGGTGGTCGAGGATGCGAAGAGGAATCCGATGGCAGTGTGGCTCGACAAACGGCAGCCGGAGCTCTCACCGGCGACGAGGGGGAGCCGACAACGGTGGGTGCAGCTGGTGGTTGTGCGAGTGGTCGACGATAGCTTTCATGGACGTTGGTGGCTTCGTTAGGGTGATGCGAGTTCAATGGCATCGAAGGAGAAGAGTTTGGAGGTTTGTGGAATCGACTATGTAGTGGAAGGTGGCATTGGTGATGGGTTCTGTTTGGGAACATGATGAACGGTGCGTGAAGGGGAAACGCCCACGAGCGTCACGCGCAACCGGGCAAGGGCGTGGAGGTTGTGCACGCACGAGAGTGTGCGTGCGCTGGCTGGTCGGAGGAGCACGTACTGTGTGTGCAATGGTGAGGAGGATGCAGGTGGCATGGTCGGCGTGGAGTAAGCTCAGGTGGTGGTAGTGGTCAGTCACGGAGAAGAACAAGAGGAAGAAGAAGAAGGAAATAGAAGAGGAGAAGATGGGTGAGGGCTCATTGTCGTCGGGCCACGCGTTGTTACCGCGTGGTTGATGGAGGTGGAGATCTCATGGGTGCACGGTGCACGCTCTATTTACATGGTGCAGGCGAGAGGTCCATGGTAGGGGTAAGGAAGAGGAAGATGATCCTCCTGCCACCGCTGTACTTCATCTTTTAAACATACTCACCATTGGTTTCTTCCACTCGAAGTTTTGGCAACAGCTTGACGACGATCTCAAGGCGGTTGCTAGAAGCTCGGCACGATAGCGGAGTCATTTTGTTGGCAATAGCGCATGCGTCGACGCATGTGCTCTGCAGGAATAAAATTAAAAAATGAGTTATTTATATAAAAGCCCAACAGAATGTAACTAATGTATGCATGCCAATGTCAACTAAATTACAATCTAATCTACTTATATTCTAATGCATACTATCCTATATTTACATCCTATATTCCTTAGTCATCCTAAATTTTTTAGGTGCCTCGATTGGGTCCATCACATAGTTTGTCCCTCATCTGGTTTCATAGTGCATGTTTGGGAGGAGGTCCTTAAGACCACCCTTGAGGCCTCCATTAGCTGTTCATTCTTGTCGAGGCTAAGCCTTGACTCACTTGTTTGTGATACCTCCTGACCAGATCGATATCTCTTCTGACTCGTTTGAGCCTAGATCTCCTTCATCCATAGCCATGGAACATGAAGCAGAAGAAGAAAACAATCTCTAGAATCAGCTTCAGCTCCTCAACGATCTATTCCGTGCTTTCATGAATCCATCGCAGCGCCCTATGATGCGAGATCATTACAATCCTGCTGTGGTAGCAATCGAACCTAGAGTTCAAATCCCTACTGGAGGACCTGATATTGAACTCAAGACCAATATGATTCATACTATCTCTAAATTTCATGGGCTGAACTCCGAAGATCCCTTCCAGTAAATCAAACAGCTCAAGCATTTGGCCCAGACCTTTGGGACAACTGCTCAATATCATGATATCTTGCTTATGAAGATGTTTTCTTTCTCCCTCATGGCAAGGCTGCTCACTGGTACTAAACCCTAACTTGTCTGATCAACACATGGGCTGAACTTCAATCCAAATTTCTGAACAAGTTTTCTCCCGTTGGTCGAACAAATGCTTTGAGGCACTAAATCACACACTTTACTCAGAATGAGGGAGAACCACTTCATGAGGCATGGGATTACTTTCTGGATCTCATGCAGAAATTCCCCCATCACGGAGTTCCTAAATGGGAACAAGTCCAGTCTTTCTATCAGGAACTCCGTGGAGATATCAGATTATTCATTAATACAACCTGTGGTGGCAACATCATGGCTCAACATGAGGACACCTTGTGAGGAATCCTGGAGAATATATGCGAGAACTCCATCAATAATGAATCCATGAGCATGTTCGACAAGACGACTGCCCATGCATTAACGAACACTTGAGGGGCACTGATGGGAACACCATCATGAGCCATAACTAGCTCAATTTGATTAAGTCAGTAAATGCTCCTACATAACCGCCAGAAGACTGTATTCATTACATAATCATTATGAGAGAAAGACAAGAAACCAAGGTAAAACTGTAATTTTACCATCATATCATGAATACAATACAATCATGGGTTTTCCCAGGGGTTAATTAAAGGTTAAATGGTCCTAAAAGGTTAACAAGTGGGTTAAGATAGACAGAAAAGGGTTTTCGCATGTTTTAAGAATTAAATGACTTTTAAAACCCTAAAAATAAACCTACTTAATTAAATGAGGTTCTGGTTAGGATAAAGTTCACCTAAACCCATTAAAATTCATATAAAAATATTCTCTAGGGTTTGGTACCTTCAATTTGATCATCAGAACCCATCTTGATCTAAAACAGAGTCTTAGACAGACATTTGCCCTAATTTGGGTTTTTGCATGAATTACCTAGTCAAACAAAGTCAAAACCAAAATCCAACTTCACCATTGGATTCCTTAGGTCCAAATTAGGTTTATACCAAAATTTAGACCCAATCTGAGATCGCCTTGACCTAGTTTGCGCTTTGGTCCAAGTCTAACTTTCTTTATCTCCAATAGCCCCTCAGCTTTTGAACTTCTTACAAAAAACCCCGCAACTTCTTTGTCTTCTTCACAAAATGGCCTCGTTGTAGAGAAATCTTAATTCTAAAGCTCCGGCGATAATCAACCAAGGATTTCTCCTTGATTGATTGATGAAACTCCCTCAAATTTGAACCGGAGATCCCTCTTGAAATTCCCTTTCAATCAAACTGATTGTTGAGCATCAATTCTTTCCCAATCTCCCATGTGAATGCATGAGAGAGTTGTATTTCCAACTCCGGTAACCAAGCTTCCCAAGCTCTAATCACCCTTTAATGGCCTATATATGGCTCCCCAGGGCAAACCGTTTGGCCTACGCTTGAATTCAGTTAGAGACACCTCCAATTCCTCTCTTCTTTCTCGGCTGAAGTGCTCCTCGATGTCTGGAAACCTCCTCTGTCTCTATTCTTCATCTGTTCGCAATACCAGTGACGGAGCTACCTTCCTCATCTTCTTCCGCGTCAAGCCATACCCACCAATGCCCCTTTCACCGTCTTCCTGGCCGTTTCCTACCCACCAGAGCTCCTTCCTTCTTCGACAATGGCCATACCACAACCGGCGCCATCTCCTCTCTAATAGGTCCACTTTAGTGGGCAAAATTAGAGCATACGTACGTGGTCAGTGAAATAAGAAATGAATTTAGAATGTCCTTTATATTAACAAAATTATGTAAGAGAAAATCATCATTTCATGCATTACATAATTTTGTTAGGAATCCTTCTCAAATTGGAATGCCATTGGAATTATTACATTGAAGGAAAAATTCTCTACTTTCTATGTTGAAGTATTTTCTTCTAATTATTTGTTTTCACAAAAAAATCTTTGTTTGGAAGTCGTATGCAAAAGGAAGAAAAGAAAGAAAAGAAAGAAAGAAGAAAAAGAGAAAGAGCGGACAATTGTCCACCTTCCTCTTTTTCTCCTCCAATCTCTCTCTCCCTCACGAACATTCCCTCTCTCTCTGATTATTCCCCTTCCTTTGACACTCTCTTTCTCATTTTCTATTTTTGCCCTTATATAACAGGGACGACAGGAGGAGAGGGATATCGTCGGCGGAGGAGAATTCCTTCCTCAACACCTTCACAGTGTGCCTTTCACCACCACGAGCCACCACCTCACCGTGCAACCCCGACGTTCCCTCAACCGTGCCCTACCGCCATTGCATTCACCTCTCTCCTCGATGCCTACTGCAGCACCCTCGCGCGCGCACTAGGCCTCACGCAGCCACAGCCTCCCACGCGGTCAGCAACCTCCAGTGGCCACGCTCGAGTTGTGCCTTCACGCGCAGCACCACCTATCGTAGCGCCCTCACACGCAACAGACGCAGCACCACCGACAGTAGTGACCCGCGTGTGGCCACCCTGCGCGCAGCCACTCTCGCGTGCAACAAACCTTGCACGTGGCCTTCCCCTTAGACTGCGCAAGCACAATGGTTGCGCACAGAAGCCCCACGCACGACCTCTCTTTCCCACCAGCTGGCGCCCACAGCCAACAATCACGCAGCCACACCCTCGCACGAAGAAGTCGGTGCTCCCGCATGACCCGCGAGCTGACCGACCACCTCCTCCTCTTCTTCTTCTCCGTCAACAAGGAGGAGGAACCCAACATTAACGCTGATCCCCCTCCACGCAGCCACCTGTTCCGACCTCGATCCTCCATGCCGTAGATTCCATCGGCTTCTCCTCGACGCCGCGCACCTGACCAAGCCTTCAGCCACTCCACAGGCAACCTTCTTGATCACGACAACAGCCCACCGCTGCCGCACCTCTTCTCATCGCCGATGGCATCTCCGATCACCGCGGGCTACCGCACTACCACCGGAGTGATTCTCTCCTCTGACCCTACCCATCCGATGAACCACGCCGCCAGCCGCAGCTCCTCACGTCCGCACGGCCAAGGTAACTGCCTCCCCTATTTTGCCACAGTGGGGGAGGCATTAGTTGGGTGTGGTTTTTTGATTGGTAAATCACTATTGCATTATTTTTTACATTACTTTATTTCGGACTCATTGCATGCATGCCCTTTGACTTCCTCTTATTCTCAAGATTTATGTGATGAATGGATGGCTTGGCACAAGACATGAGCATTTGAGTATCTTGCAATCTATTTTTTTTGGCAGGATTTTATGTGAAATTAATTAAGGGACTTATTGGTCTGTGCCTCCCTGTGATAAGACCTGAAGTTGTGGTATAATTTTAGTTTTTTTTTAGTAACTTTGATCGAGGGTTTTCCACCACATTACATATTGCGACGATGAATTTATCTGATACATTTTTGCTACAAGCAAAAAAACTCTCGATCACTCTCCCCGTTGTCTGCTACCTCTCTCAAATGACTCTTCAGCTTCCCCTCATCACGACAGTACCCTCAACACTCCAATTCGACCCCGCCAACTCCCTCTGCAACTCTATCTTTCATCTCGCCGGCAAACCTCCGATGAGCCATAGCAGCCACCACACATGCCCAAATGAGCTGCTTCCACTCTCCACACCTTCGCCGTATGCACGGGAGTAAAACCCCTCAAGAAATTGAGGGGATTACTTGCCCAAACCCCACCCCGAATTCACCCATTGTCACAGCACCGCTCTAACTTTGCCCCACACACACAGACAATGCCACACCATGAAACCACTTCCGCCACGTCCACCATACTCCAGCGGCCCTTTTGAGCTTGTCTGATGAGGTCGAAAGACCGTATTCATCTTTTGCAGGTCTCAGGTCATAGTGCCATTAATGCCAAAGCTTCGAGCAAGCCTAAAGCTTGCTTCCCAGCCGATAGCTCCAGGTCAGGTGCCTAGACGAAGTGGATTTGGTTCAGGAACACACTCGCCCGATCAATTGGAGCCATTGACCGCTCCTTGCACGCGAATTGGACGAAGGCATCAGCAGCAGCACATGAGAAGAACGGGACTGAAGAAGGTCCCACATCATGGGATTAGGAGCGAGTGAAGCCAGATAAATTGTATTTGTGATACGGGCTTATCACCTCAGACACAAGGGGTGAGATCCCTCACACCCCTTATGCTCCTCGTCCGTGACATTGCCCCCACGAACCTGGTGCATTTGATTACCCACCTACACTATCCACTCCTCGCTTACCACCCACTGCCGGTGAGCCTGGATCTGGGTGTGCTCTAGAACTGATTACCCATATATCCGGTATTGTTGAAGGCTCTGGGAGAGTGTGACCCAGGGAGAGAAAGAGAGAGAGTGCGTAGGGGTTAAGGGGGTTTTGCTCTCTGGAGAATTGGCTCAACACTTAGCCAAATTTGAGACCCCTTCCCCCTCTCCGTGAAGAAGAGAAGCATAGGAAAAGAAGAAGAAGAAGAAAAGAAGAGCAGTAGAAGAGTCTGTGAAGAAGGAAAAGAGCATAGAAAGAAAGGAAGAGGAGGAAGAAAGAAGACAGAGCTGAAGAAGAGCCGTAAAAGAAGAAATCAGAAGAGAGATCACTGTTCATCAGACGTTTAAGATGTCTGATCATTCAATCAGACAGCTGACTTGAGTTTATTTCATACATAATTATTGAGTTCCACTTGCTATTATTGTAGTGAGTAATTGGTGATACAAATCACCATTTTACTACATTCCTTTTGCAGTTTGACACTTGATATTATTGCTACATTATTTTGAATCAACTCTTGATTATAATTTCTTATCTCTATTGTTTAAAATTGCAATCTTGAGAATCGAGTTCCTACTTGCTCCCAGCGAATGACCTCGGACTTTTCGAGTATAAATTTTATCTATTTTTTCACGAGATTTAGACTATACTGCAACACAACGATTTAAAACCCGATTTCAAGCGACTAATCGGTACATGAAACCCAAGGCCTATCCACACCCATCGATCTGGAACTAGTGGTCAGTTGCTTGGACAAGGTCTTGATTATTGAGAAGAAGGTGGATGAATTGACTCGACACTTGCAGAGAGACACCTTAGCACAACAAAACCTGTTTGTGTAACTACCCTATGGTAGAGAGGTTGTACATAACATCTATCATCACTCTTCTCAGGGGATGGACTCATATCCACCCCTGTCTAATCCTAGTTTTGGAGAACACTCCAGAACTTCCTGCTCAAGTTTGGAGAACTCTGAACCCTCATTTTTTGACTTCTCTGGGGTTCCTCAGACCTGTGAAGACCTCAATGCCATCCAGAATGATCCATTCTCTAACACTTATAACCCTAGATGGAGAAATCATCCTAACTTTGCATGGTTAGGGAACAATCAAAACTCCATATCTCAATTTTAGCCCCGACCACAAGCTCTAAGACTATGTCAGCCTGCTCAGCGTAGGCCCAATACGAATTACCAATCTGGGCCGACACGGGAAGATCAAATGTCTCTAATCCTTCAAACCATGGCTGACATTCAAAAGACGAATGCAGTTATGCAGAAACAACACAAGGATGAGATCACAGAGGTCAGTAATCAGCTCGCACAGATGGCAAATTCTCTCCAGCCTGGTACACTTCCTTCACAACCTCTGCCGAATCTGAATAATATGCCGAAATAGAGGCACGTTATGAACCCGAATCACAGCCAAGCTTACTTTATGTATAAGGCCCCTTTTGCTCCATCACTTGACGAGATGGACGCTTCGACTTCATACTCGGGATATCAGCAGCAACCCCTACTTCTATTAACTCCAAACCAAAACTAGGCAGGATTAAATTCTACGACCACCTGTAGTGGCAAGACAACTCAGGATCCACCTTATCCAAGCCACTCTACGCCTGGTAATTCAGAGCCTAACCCTAGGTTGGTTATCTAGGACACCCCTATCCCAGATCCAGAGCTTGAACCAACCTTAGAGGAACCTACAGAGGTTCCATTTTCTAAGGCCTTGACCAAAGGAAAGAGGAAACCCAAACCTGTTGCACTTGAGGAAGATCTGGTCAAGTTCTTTGAGCAGGTCCAAATAAACATCCCCTTAATGGATGCGATCCACCACGTATTGGCCTACATGAGATTTATGAAAGATTTATGTACACCTAAGCATAAGCCGTAAACCAAAGACGAGAGTCCGATTGTATTGTATGAATAGGTTAGCTCAATCATTTTGAGCAAGCTCCTGCAAAAAGCAAAAGATACTGGCACCCCTTTGATCTCCTGTAAAATTGGTGATTTAGAGTTTAATCGAGCATTATTGGATTTAGAAGCTTCCATAAATTTGATACCTACTTCCCTACTAGACCATTTCGAGGAAACTGAGCTCAAACCAACCACGGTGACTTTGCAGTTAGCAGACCGATCAACTAAGTCACCTAGAGGAATTCTAGAGGATGTTCTGGTTCAGATTTATGATTTCTACTTTCCAGTGGACTTTATTGTATTAGACATGGATACTCCTGAAAATCTGAAGAATACACCAATTATTCTAGGAAGACCATTCCTAGCCATAGCTAGGGCTAATAAAAACTATGAAGAGGACTGGATTGAATTGAAATTTGGGAACAAAACATTGAAGATTTATATATTTAAGGCCCAGAAAGGAATTAACTGTGGGCAATTGAGCAAGTTTGCAACATCAGTTCTATGATTGAGGACCCACTTCTAGAAGAAAACCTGATTTCCCTTGATCCTCAATCCCAAGCAGATCATGCCCCACAAATAGAGGAGCCTAGAACTAATCCAGATTCACCCACAGCTCCCGCCTTGTCTTCTGAGGCCTATCCCAAACCTCCTTCTGCTGTTGATAACTCAGTTATGGAGTTGAAACCTCTTCTCGATCATTTGGAGTTTGTCTTTTTGGGCTCTAATCAAACGTTTCCTGTGATTATCAATTCTTGACTCACATCTGATCAGGAAACAAAGCTGATTTCTGTTCTCCAGCAGCATCGGAGAGCCATTGGATAGACTCTCGATGATATGATTGGTATCAGTCCCTCATATTGGACACATTGATCTACACAAAAGAGGGATCATGACCATCCCAAGAAATGCAGAGAAGACTCAATCCAAATCTGTAGGAGGTCGTGAAAAAGAAAATCATTAAGTGGTTAGATCTGGGATCATCTACCTGATCTTCGACAGCCACTGGGTGAGCCCAATCCAGGTTGTGCCTAAGGAGGTAGGGCTCACCGTGACCACGACTGAATTTGGAGAGACCATCCCGACATGCATTGCGAATTCATGGAGCATTTGCATTGATTACCGAAGATTGAATGCCTCCATGAAGAAAGATCATTTCTCACTGCCATTTATTGATCAGATTCTTGAGAAATTGCTAGGAAATTGATTCTTTTGTTTCTTGGATGGTTACTCTGGGTACAATCAGGTGGCAATTCATCTAGAGGATCAAGAAAAAGATCACCTTTATCTACCCCTACGGTACATATGCATTCCGTAGGATGCCTTTTGGGCTATGCAATGTACTCGCCTCCTTTCAGCGGTGCATGCTAGCCATATTCTCTGACATTGTGGGTAAATACCTTGAAGTATTCATGGATGACTTCTCAATATTTGGTGAATCTTTTGATGAGTGCCTCCTACATTTGGTCCAAATCCTCAAAAGATGCATTGATGTGAACCTAGTGCTCTCCTAGGAAAAGAGACACTTTATGGTTCCAAAAGGCATCGTCCTGGGACATCTTGTTTCTGAGAGAGGTATCAAGTCGACTGAGCCAAGGTGAATTTAATTTCCAAACTTCCTGTGCCTAACTCGGTCAAAGATATCAGATCGTTCTTGGGGCACGTGGGTTTCTATCGACGATTTATATCTAATCTTTCCAAGATTGTGTGCCCCTTGATGAACCTCCTCTCAAAAGACACCTTTCAAGATGACAAGTGAGTGCATTCATGCATTTGAGATCCTGCATGACCGAGTCATCCAAGCATTAATCCTGCAATCCCCTGATTAGTCTCAACCCTTTGAGATCATGTGTGATGCATCAGACTAAGTAATGGGAGTGGTGTTAGGGCAGAAAATCAATGGGAAACCCGTGGTCATATACTACACTAGCAAGACATTAGATGAGGCTTAGCGTAATTACACTGTTACAGAGAAAGAGCTACTGGCTGTCATATTTGGCATGGAAAAATTTAGATCATACCTCTTGGGTTCCCATGTCATCATATACTTGGATCACACAGCAATGCGGCACTTACTTATGAAGGATGCGAAACCCAGATTAATCCGATGGATCTTGCTGTTGCAAGAATTCGACCTTGAAATTCGTGACAAGGCGGGAAAGCAAAATATGGTAGCGACCATTTGTCTTGCCTTCCTTCTTCGGTCATTGACCCATCCGGACCTATTACCGAGCATGTTCTGGATGATATGTTGGCCATTAACGGACTTCCTTGGTTTGCTGACATGGTAAACTACTTGGTTACAAGGAAGGTCCCGTCAGATTGGGTGACTTCCAAGAGGGACAATTTGATTTCCGATGACAAGTACTACATTTGGGAAGAACCATATCTCTTCCATATTGGCAATGATCAGATCATCCCGAGATGCATTCCTAACAACGAGGGCATTGCAAATCTTAGGCATGGGGGGGTAATAAAGTGCCAAACGCTGTGAAATCAATGCTTGGAAAGGTGTTTGGCTTAGTCTAGTTAGGACCTTGGGTAGGTTTCTAACTTGACCAAGCAAAGTTAGGATGGTTGCGCCATCCAGGGTTGTAAGTGTTTGAATAAGGCTCATTTATAGTGTAACCCTAGAGTGCATTCACATCCTCAGGATAACTAGGCATCGGGCTGCCTAGTTTAGAATTTAAGGGCATCAAGGTCCCTCCTTGGTACCTAGAAAGAGATGGGTCTAAGTACAATTGGCTCATAGGTGAAGCCATGGTTAGGTTATTGATGTTATGCACTAATTCCTGACTTAGGGGGTTGGGGAATTGGTTGTGGGTTAACATAGGCACTCCTTGGATAGGCATAGGATTTACTTTAGATTGTGTACCTAAGGAACTCTCGCCCTTCAGAAGATTATCCAATTTCTTATCCAAATTCTCCACATTTTTTCCCACAAGTTCCACCCTGTTTAATCGTTGTGCAATTAATTCTAAATCAACCAAGTGTGAATTATTGTTAACTTCATAAACTCTGCTTTTTGGTTGATTAGCTCTATTAAAGGCGGACATTGAGGCATTGTTGAGGGAATTTTCACTCATATTTTCAAATAATTTAAAGGCTCCCTCAGAGTCTCTACTTAAGAAATTGAGATTATCACTTAACACGTAATAGAAAATATGGGCCCAATGCCACTTCGGAATCCCATGATGGGGGCATTTCCTAGCTAAATCATTGAACCTCTCCCAAGCCTCATGTAGTTGTTCCCCAGGGTTCTGCTTAAAGGTTGTTATGGCATATCTAAGGGCATTGGTTTTTCCTACGTGAAACAATTTCTTTAGGAATGTGCTCCTCAAACCTTCCCAGGTTAGGATTGGTCTACCAATCGTTCTCAACCAATGAGCAGCTCTATCTTTCAAGGAGAATGGGAACATTTTCATCATCAGGGTACCTTCATTCATGTTTCTAGAACCAAAGGTCCTTCCTATGTGTAGTAGCTCTTTAAGGTGGTGGAAGGGGTTATCTAACTCACGGCGATGGAAGTGGGGAATCAAATTGATAATCTGAGGTTTGATTTCAAAATCATCCCTATCCTGAGGTACCCTGACAAAGGGTTCAGGCTAAGCATTAGGAGGGTTGTAAAAGTCATGGAGAGGATGATCTGTCCTTCCATTTTGGAGTCGAGTAATGGCCTGCACTATGACCTACATTTATCGGTCATGATGCTGGCCCTGCTTAGTGATCTGCCTTTGTAAGAGGGTCATAGGATCCAGATTTTCCTCTTCAATTTTGTTACGACCCGATTCCCGGATCCCTACAGGACTCGAGACTGGCTCGCCTCGACTAATCCGAAGACCCAGTCGTCAAACAAGAAATAACTAAAAGCAGGAAAGTAAACCACATTCACATATGCAATATAACTAAGTAGAAGAAATGTACAAGCAGTAAAGGAAAATAAATCTGCTATTCAGTACATACCACCACAACAACAATAACAAAGGAAAGCGGAAGTAAACAGTAGAGGAAAACAGTAACTAAAAGTCCATTACTTACTACAATAGTAAAGAAATGAAAAGGAAGTGCTGAAGAACTATGGCTGGGCTCGACTGGGCCCAGCACCCTCCGCAGCCGGAAGCTTGGGCTGCTCAACTCTTGGTCCTAAACATTATTATGAAAAGACAGAGTCAGCGAATGTTGAGTAGATTGGTATCTATATTATCTAAAAATAGTAAAAGCAACATGTTTAATTCTCATTTCTATTTAGCCATTATATATATATATTTTCGTTTCACCCTTTTCTCTCAAGCATCCAGATATTCTTGATCTTGCATGTTCCACGTGGGAACGATCTTGATTACATTCTTTTCCGTAGAGTAGAAGGTACACGTGGTGCTCTCCTGGTCGGGAGAGTCCCCCGTGGTAGTCCTACACCCAGGCAACCACCTCGAGGTCACTGTCAAGATGTAGTGGTGACTACGGCACGCGTGATAAGCACACGAGTAGCTACCCCACACTGACACGCGGTCAGTCGTTTCCACTAGCAGGTACGCCTAAAGTACAGTACGAAATAGTACAAGGCCTAGCCCTCTCAGAACAGGGTCTTGCCTCTCCACAGTCCGTACACCCTCGTCTGACTACCCTGGTTCACCCAAAGGGCCTAACAAGTCTGTGTAGGGTGGCTAGCTGAACCCTGGGTCTCATGGGGTGGCTAGCTCCCTTCCTACACTAGTAGCTCGCCTCGGTACCACGTACACGGGGGCCAATGGAGTCGGTGTAGAGTGGCCAATCCTAACCCCGAGTCTCAACCCAAGGGAGGCTAGCTCCGCTCTACACCAAAAGGGGACAGTTGCTCTCCTTGGTACCATGTACTCAAAAGCCAGCACACTTCCCGTCTACATTCCAGGTTTTTGTCTATCCACAGGAGTTCTACTCCTAATTCCCCATAGGGTTCATACTCATGTTCACCTCATTTATTCCGATCCAGATTTCACCTTTCACAATTCATTTCTCATCCATATACAGGCAGCTCGTGTTTCCATAATTTGATAGATGCAACTAGTGATTTCATAGGTAATTGTTCATTAACTACAGGTAGCTCATATTCTAACAGGCAACAAAATATTATAATACAGGCAATTGCTAGCAGTTTATCTCAATCATGCATACAAGTACATCATACAACACAAACGGTTCATTCATTTTTCTATCCTAAGGTTCATGCCACACCCTAGGATTCCACTCGGCTATTTCCACAAGCACATTCTTATTTAAATATTATTAATAGAATTAAGCTACTCTACCAGGCAACACGGGAGTAATGGGGGCTCAAACCGCAGACCCAGGTGTCTCTGCGAGCCCCAAACATGCAGCAGGTTGAAACCCTATACCAAGGAATACATCACAAAAGGAGAGTTCAGAACAGTTTACAAAAGACTCTAGTACGTAGAGGAACTCGCAAGGAAAGTATAGGTATTTTGTTTGCATAAAACGGACCCCGATTGGACCCCGAACGGGTCAAAAATGTGCCTACTGTTCAAAATCAGATGTCTGGGAATAAGCCCAGACATCTTAAAAGGTGATCGATCTTTTCCTTAAGTCCCTGTAATATCCTTAGATGTCCAGACCTTCTCTACTATCATCTGAAGGCAGTTCCAGATGTCGGACAATGCCTCCGGTTGTCTAGACGCACCTCTGAACGTCTGGTGATGTGATCAGACATCCAAAAGTGCGTGGGAAAGCATTCTACGCTTCTTCCCAAAGCTGCACCTGCATACAACATTGCAGGCATGGTCAGTCGACATATACCCCTACGCTACGATATGCATGGCGCAGGGAGTTACGTACCTTGCGATAAATGAGCTTTCAGATGTCTGGCCTTAGCTCCAGACGTCCAGGTACCTCGTCAGTCATTTGGACTCCACTCTAGACGTTTGATACTGGAAAGCTTCCAGTACTAGAAACTCCTCGTAGCTCTCTCCGCTCGCTCCGCCTCGCGTCGCTGTAGTGGGCCGGAAGGCCGCCTCCCCGAGCTCTCTCCTCCTCTCGCACATGCCTGCGATGGCTGTGTGAGCTCCGCCGAGCTTCCACCGAAGCTCCTCCGACCTCGGCCTCCTCCTCCTTCTACACTCTCCTCCTTCCTCCCTCTAGCTCTCCCTCGCTTGCCCCCTCTCGCCACTCCTGCATAGCGCTGAAGGTGGTGGTGGCTAGTGTGTGGAGTGGAGAGGAGATAGGAGGGGGGCTTAAATAGGAGACGTGGGGGTTTAGGGTTTGGGAAAGAAACAGGAAGGGAGAGAGAAGCGAACGATTCTGCGCGTCGCCCGCGTGCAGAGCGCAATGTGCAGTACAAAAATTTCATTTTCAGATGTTTGGGAAAGGGTCCAGACGTTTGACTGAGACTCCAGACGTCTTAAAAGGATAAAAGTGTAACGGGTCATTACATCATAACAAACTTAAAGGAAGTTTTGTCCCTAAAACTTGAGCTAGCTAGGGTGTGAAAGAAAGAACATAAAATGCATAACAAACTTAAAGAGGACCGAAGTAGGTCCGAAAAGATGTACCCTCAAAAAACTCTAGGTACTGCTCTCGCATCGCTGCCTCATGCTCCAGGTCACCTCCTCGTACCGCTGGCTTCTCCATAGGACCTTCACCAGTGGTACTTGCTTTCGTCTCAAACCCCGGATGGCTCTGTCTAGTATCTGCACTGGTCTCTCAGGGTAGGTCAGGTCATCACCCACCTCGATGCTCTCGTGGCTCAGAATGTGACTAGGATCAGCGACGTACTTCCTGAGGTTGGACACGTGGAACACGTCGTGCACTCCAGAAAGCTGGGGAGGAAGGGCAAGCCAGTAAGCAACAGGTCCTACCCACTCTAGGACCTCAAAGGGCCCCACAAACCTCGACGCAAGCTTCCCTTTCACCCCAAAATGCTGTAGGCCCTTCATGGGTGAAACACGGAGAAAGACGTGATCGCTAACCTTGAACTGCACCTCTCTGCGTTTCCGGTTAGCGTAATTCTTCTGCTTGCTCCTGATAGTGTGGAGTCGTCTGTGAATCTGCTCTATCATCTCCTAACTCTACCAGATCAGCCTGGGACCAACCTCCCACGTGGTCCCCACCTCGACTTAACTCAAGGGTGCAGAACACCTCCGTTCGTACAGAGCCTCGTAAGGTGCCATGCCGACGCTCGAGTGGTAACTGTTATTATATGCAAACTCTACCAAGGGTAAATGGTCCTCCCAGGAGCCCTCTAGTCTAGTACATAGGCACGCAAAAGGTCCTCAAGTGTCTATATGGTGTGCTTTGGCTGTCCGTCTGTCTGGAGGTGGTAAGCGGTACTGAACCTCAAACGTGTCCCTAAAGCCTGCTGAAACTCAGCCCAGAATTGTGAAGTGCAACGGGTATCTCTGTCGGACACAATCTCACGCGGAACTCTGTGCAGGTGTACCACATCGCGAATGTGCCTCTCTGCCAACTGTACTGGTCCCAAGGTGACTCGAATCGGTAGGAAACGTGTCATCTTCGTCAACCTGCCTATTATCACCCAGACTGCGTCGTGTCCTTGCTGGATAACCGATAGACCCACCACCAAGTCCATGGTGATGCTTTCCCACTTCCACTCTGGCACAGGAAGTGGATGCAATGGCCTTGCAGGCCTCTAATGCTCGGCCTTCACCTGCTGGCACACCAAACAGTACTGCACAAACTCACCAACATCTCGCTTCATCCCTCTCCACCAAAAGTCACGTCTCAAATCATGATACATCTTTGTATTCCCGGGATGTATGGTGAACATGGACCCGTGTGCCTCAGCCAGGAGCACTCTCAATAACTCCTCATCCCTAGGAATGCATAAGTGTTTGGGTCCGGATAGGTTGTGTTATATGAAATAGAAACAAGATAAATATAGTATATATATTTGTATATATTATATATGTATATAGGGGTGGAGTGGAGGTGGAGATGGCACGTAGCACGGTGTCGAGTCGATTGTCGTCTAGAAAGACGCAACCAACAGGACGAAGTGCTGCGTGGAGTGTAGGATGGATGGTGGAAGATGTGTGCGAAAACGCTTTCTGTATGCATGTATCGGGAAATACCGGCAACTGGTGCGGATATTCCTACGATACAATGTATGGTCAGTGATATGAAAAAATATATATATGTATATGTATATATGTAAATATATATATATGGTTATAATTATATAGGTATATATGTACTTATATATGTATATATATATATGTGTGTGTGTGTGTGTGTGTGTATATAGGTATGTAAATATATGTATAGATAGATGTATGTATATGTGTATATATATATATATATTTTATAATTGTATATATATGTATGTATATATAACTATATATATATGTATATGTATATTAATATATGTATATAGTTATATATATGTGTATATGTATATATATATTAGTATAAGTATCTATGTATATAGATATATGTAGATAAATATATATATATATAGTTATAGATATATATGGATATAGGTATGTATATTTGTATATATATATATATGTATAAATATATGTATATATATGTGTATCTATATATGTATGTATGTATGTATGTATGTATATATATATATATGTATCTATACTTATACTTAGTTATATAGGTAATAATATATATATAGATAGATATATATATATATATATATTCATACGTATATAAATATATGTTTATATGTAAATATATATGTACGTGTGTGTATATATATATATATATTTGTATGTATGTATGTATGTATACTAATACTTAGGTATATAGGTACTACTATATGTATAGATATAAGTATATATATATATATATGTATGTATACATATATAAGTATATAGTAGTGTATAGGTGAGTGGGTGTGTGTGTACGAGAGAGTGTGTAAGTGTCTACAGAGAGAGTGAGAGAGTGCTGTGAGAGAGAGAGAGAGAGAGAGAGAGGGAGAGAGAGAGAGATCGAGAGACTGCTGGAGTGAAGAAGGCGTTTAAGTCGTATGCAGCCCCCAAGCATCGTCTGGTGGTCCACGTTCAAGTGCAGGCGCGTAGGTGCGCGAAGACGTGCGTGCGTGCAGGATGGAGCAGGCGCAAAGGACTGCAGCTGGCGAGGGGAGAGATGCGGGCGCTGGCAGACGTGGGCGTAGGCGCTGGAGCGGGTGAGGGGAGAGATGCGGGCACGGGCGTGCGTGGACGGCAGGGGCCGGTAGCGGCGCGCCGGGTGACCGGATATGTGAGAAACTTACCAGTCACCACACTGTAGCCACAGTGTTCCACTGACTAGCGTGAATAGTGGCTACAGTGCCGCTCGGCTTCGCGCGACCGCCTGCGCCCGGTTCCGTGAGTGCGGGTGGTGTGGAGTGGCTGGCGCGCACGCGGAGAAGCTGCGCTAGCTGTTGGCTTGCACGGAGAGGCGGGTGCACGTGAAGAAGCAGGAGGCAAGAGCGGCCTGCAGGTGCACGTTGGAGGCATGGGCGGCCTGCAGGTGCACACTGGAGGCTTGCGCTGCTGCTGCTGCTGCGAGCTTGAGACCTTGACTCTGCGACAATGGCAGAGAGGCTTGAAACGATGAATTCAGAGAAGAGAACCACCACGCCCACCGGCTCTTTGATGAGCTAGGCGGTGGTGGGACTCACAGTGGTGGTTGTGCACCACTGTGAGTTGCTCCTGCCCGCAGCATGGCTCCTCAAAAGGAGGAGAGGCTACGTATGGAGGTGAGAGGGGAGGAGATGGCCTGGAGAAGAAGCTATTGTGGTGTTTTTTTTTTTTTGTGGACCAGGCTCCCTTTGCAAGAAGACGGCCGTGCCTTTATAAAGAGGAAAGAGGCATGCACGGCCATGCCCTAGCTGTGCATGGCTGGCAGGGAGTGGCTGTGCAGGGCAAGCTGAGCTGGACATGGCGTGAGGAAGAGGCTGCCATGCATTGCAGTCGCGAAGAAGAAATTTAAAGTCAAATAAAATAAAAAATAAAGATGGTGAATTTGCAAAGTAGCACTTAAGGAAAACATTAATTTCACGGCCAATTTATTCACTCTCCTCCCCTCTCAAATAAATGCATGCATGCGTGTATTTTTACAAATGCGACTGTGGATACCTAATATGCATTGGTAATGCTTGGAAATAGCACAAGTTGGCACAATTGTAGGTGTATTTTTGCTGTGCAATCATACCCCCATGCCTATCTTTTGCTAGTCCCTAGCAAAGCATTTTTTTGTATTTTATTTAGAAATGATGTTAAGTTGAAGATTTTCTCCTGAGGCGACATAGGTGTGTTTATTTTTGGATATTGTGAGAACCAATTGTAGAGAAGACTACCAGTGCTTTAAGTCTCACATGACATAGATCATCTCTCAACTAACTAGGACTCTTGATATTTAAACCTTAAGTACAATTTCCAGGACCCAGGAGGTTTTTGTTGTACTCGAGAGCTCAAGAGATTATGGCTTGTGCATAGTGAAGGATCAAGACTGACTAGATGAACATTAAGACTTAAGCCCACGGTTTCACGAATTTTTAAGTACAGGTTGGTCCCAGTTTCAGCTCGTGTCTTCGAATTGACCCTTAAAAAGATGATGGAAAATGCAACTCCCATTTTCTGACATTTGTGGTTCAAAGAAAATAGGGTATTTGTAACTTGCCCTGAAGAATTTTTGTAGGGGGAAGACTTTACAGATATTTGTGAGATATACTGACTTATTTGCATCCTTTTTTTTTTTTTTGAAACACGTGTTAGTATATCTCTTACAACATTATTTGGAGGAGCACACTTCTCTTTTTGGTGGGAGAGTTCTTTCTTGGTGGAAAGAGTCGCTGCTAAACACAAGACTAAAGCCTGGGATAAAAAGTCTAGCTGCGCGTACAGGTAAGGACTCCACCTTCCCTAATGAACACTAGGGTTGGATCTTATGTTCACCTGGTCTTTCTTGACATGTGTAGTGTGAACCAAGATTACTTAGGCTCTCAAGTAGAAGCAAACCAACGAATCCTGTACTGGTGTCTCAGGTACAAGAATACGTCCTTAGTTAGGAGAGATTCTGATCTATCTTGTCAATGCTCAAGTGAATTAAGCCGAGCCTGAGCGAATCAAGCTTCTGTGGCCTGGAAAGTCTTCACAACAGTGGCTGAATATCCATAAACACTTATTGTATTTTTGTTTTAGTGTTCAGATCATTACTAAACACATTTTTTTTTATATAGATAGATAAATGGAAACCGCATGATACCATAAAATACCCAGATCCTATGGATGCCTATCCACCCCCCCATGCCAAACGATGCTATGTCCTCATATGCATGCAGGGAAGGGTAGAGGAAGGACGAAAGATCGGGTAACGAGAGCTGAGGTGAAGGGTATACAGCAGGGTGGTAGGGTGGGTGGATGGTGGGTGATGAAGTGAAAAGTGAAGTGATCGTGACAGTGGCGAGAAAAGTGATGGTGGAAGGTGAGTATTATTGGGGTGCCTCCCAACGAGTGCTGAATTTAACGTCCCCAGTTGGACTCAGAATGAGGCACAACATTAGTTACCCTCCAGCAGGGCAACAGTTTCTCCAATGGGGGCAGGTTCATGAGTAAGATAGGGTTTCAAACGCTGCCCATTGACCATAAATTTATGCCCAGATTTGGGATCTTCAATCTCAACGGCCCTGTTAGGAAATGGTCTCGAGACCAGGAAAGGACTAGTCCATTTGGACTTCAATTTCCCATGAAAGAATTTGAGCCGGGCATTATAGAGCCAAACTTGCTAAGATGGCTCAAATCCTTTCTGTCGAATACGGCTTTCATGAAATGCCTTAGTGCGTTGTTTGAAAGTTAAGGTAGAATCATAGGCTTCACGACGGAGCTCTTCCAGCTACTGGAGTTGGAGTTTCCTTTCTCGACCACACAGGTCTGGGTCGAGGTTACATTGACGAATCGCCCAATAAGCGTGGTGTTCCAACTCCACGGGAAAATGACAAGGCTTCCCGTAAATGATTCTATAAGGAGACATACCAAGGGGAGCCTTGAAGGTGGTCCGATACGCCCAAAGTGCATCAATCAGCTTGTCGGACCAATCCTTACAGTCAGGCCGAACCATTTTCTGGAGAATTTGCTTGATTTGCCGGTTCGACACCTCTGCCTGGCCGTTCGTCTGAGGATGATACGGGGATGCGATACGATGGTGGACTCCGTATTTCCTCAGAAGTGCCCGAAAAGATGCATGGGTAAAGTGGCTTACTCCATCTGAGATAATGGCACAAGGGATACCAAAGCGCGCAAAGATGTGGTCTTTGACAAATCGAGTGGATATAACATGGTCAGCACGGCGCGTGGGAATAGCCTCGATCCATTTCGAAACATAATCAACAGCCACGAGAATAAATTCGAAGTCGTTGGAAGGAGGAAAGGGACCCATGAAATCAATTCCCCAAATGTCGAAGATTTCTGCAGCTAGGATGGGTTGCAAGGGCATCATGTCACGACATGACATTGACCCTAACGACTGGCACCTAGTGCAATGCTTGGCATAATTGTGTGCATCCTGGTGAAGGGAGGGCCAAAAGAAACCGCACTGCAACACCTTGGCTACAGTTTTCCTCCCAGAGAAATGGCCTCCGCAGGCCTGATCATGGCAGAAGGATAGCACACTGGGGAATTCGCTGTCAGGAATACAGCGACGGATGATTTGATCAGCACCTATGCGAAAAGGAAGTGGATTATCACAGAAATAATACTTTGCTTCTGCCATGAGACGCTCGCGCTGGTTTTTAGGCCAGCCACGTGGAAGGGATCCAGAAGCAATGTAATTGGCAATGTCGGCATACCACGGTCGACTTGCCACATTAATTGCCAATAGGTGCTCATCAGGAAAAATCTCATTGATTGGCAGAGTAAGTCCAATATGGTCAGGGTTCAGTCTGGAAAGGTGATCAGCCACAACATTCTGGGCTCCGGCCTTATCACGGATCTCAATGTCAAATTCTTGGAGCATAAGGATCCAACGAATCAGTCTAGGCTTGGCATCCTTCTTGTGCATGAGATGGCGAATGGCCACGTGATCAGTGAAAACAATAACATGTGAGCCCAGAAGGTAAGAGCGGAATTTCTCCAGCCCAAAGACGACAGCCAGTAGTTCTTTCTCAGTGGTAGTATAATTACGCTGGGCCTCGTCCAACGTCTTACTGGCATAGTACACCACGAAGGGGTGTCTATCGCGTCTTTGTCCCAGGATGGCTCCGACTGCAAGGTTGGAAGTGTCACCATGAGTTCAAAGTCGAGGGACCAATCAGGTGGCTGGAGAACAGGGGCCTTGGTGATAGCATTACGCAGTTGCGTGAATGCTCGTATGCAATCAGGGCCCATATCGAAGGGTACGTCGGTTGATAGGAGATGAGTTAAAGGTCGAGAAATCTTGGAGAAATCTTTGATGAATCTCCTATAGAAATCGATGTGTCCCAGGAAGGAACGGATTTGTTTGACAGAGCCAGGCACAGGTAAATCAGCAATTACATCAAGCTTAGCTCGGTCAACCTCGATACCCCTATCGGAGATGATATGCCCGAGAACAATTCCCTCGTGCACCATAAAGTGACTTTCTTCCCAAGAAAGCACGAGGTTTACGTCAATACATCTCCTAAGGATACGGGTCAGGTTGGCAAGACATTCATCGAAAGATGGTCCAAAGACAGAAAAGTCATCCATGAAGACCTCGAGAAGGTCACCCACCATGTCATGAAATATCGCCAGCATACGTCTCTGGAAAGTTGCTGTCACGTTACAAAGTCCAAATGGCATCCTTCTAAATGCAAAGGTGCCGAAGGGACAGGTAAAAGTGGTTTTCTCTTGGTCTCGGGGGTCAATTGCCACCTGGTTATATCCTGAGAATCCATCTAGGAAACAGAAAAATTTATTTCCCGCTAACTGCTCCAGGATTTGGTCAATGAAAGGTAGCGGAAAGTGATCTTTCTTAGTTGCAGCATTGAGTTTCCTATAATCTACACACACTCTCCAAGATGTAGGAGTGCGTGTAGGGATGGATTCTCCCCTGTCATTGACACGGATGGTGAGTCCCGCCTTTTTGGGCACAACGTGAATCAGACTCACCCAGGGGCTAGCGCTGATCGGGTAGATTATACCTGCATCCAGCCACTTAATAATTTCTTTCTTAACGACCTCCAGCATGTTAGGGTTGAGACGTCACTGCATCTCGCGGGACGGTTGAGCCTCCTCCTCCGTATATATACGATGAGTGCTGTAGGAGGGGCTAATGCTAGATAAGTCTGATAAAGACCATCCAATGGCTGCCTTGTGTTCCATAAGGACCTCAGTTAGTTTGCACTCTTGCTCCCTGGTCAATTTTGAACTGATGATTATAGGGAGCATTTCATTTGGTCCCAAGAAAACATACTTAAGTGTACTAGGCAGCTCTTTCAACTCGAGAGTGGATGGTGAAAGGTCTGGCATTTCTTGCAACGAGAGTGTCCCAGGCAGATCAGAAAACAAGTCAGGAGGAAGAAGTTGGCCCTCAGATTGGCCAAGAAGAGGGACTTCTTGGATAGATGGATCCAAAAAGGAATAGCCCCTGTGAGTAGTATATGGGCTCAAGGTCCCTGTGTGGAATTGCAAATCCGCCTGATTTGGCAGGAAAGAAAGGGCAATCTGGTCTTCAAGAATGTGAACCGACGGTGAGTAGCCCGAATATGACTCAGACCACGAGGTATGGGAAGTAAAGGAAACCTCGTCAGAAGTCTAGCCAGGAGAAGGTGCGAGACAAGGGAGGGATGGGGGAACATCACAATATGTGTTGGTCAGGCAATTGTCAGTGTTTACAGGTAATCCGCAGTAGTCAGAATAGGTCCCAATTAGTCTGATACATGCGCTGATGGCCATGTCCTCGTTAGACGTGTCATCCTCGATGCAATTGCAATCAAAGTTCTTGGCTGCCTTGAAGATGTTAAGCTTGAGCTTTTCAGATCCAACGGCAATCTCAATACAGCCCGACTCGTAGTCGATATGGGCGTGGGCTGTGGCTAAGAAAGGTCGACCAAGGATGATCGGACAATCAAAAAGTGAGTTAGGAACTTCCATGTCTAAAACAAGAAAGTCAACAGGAAAACAGAGACTATTGACCCTAACCACCGCGTCTTCCACCACACCCTTCGGAATTTTGATAGAACAATCTGCCAACTATAACGTGACAGGGGTGGGTTTCAGATTTCCCAAGGAAAATTTTTCGAGCATGATGGTTGGTATGAGATTGATGGAAGATCCTAGATCAAGCAGGACACGGTTAAAATTGCAGCCTTGGATGCTACAGGAAATAAGCGGTGTGCCCGGATCTTTCTGTTTCGGTGGTAGATTTGACAGTATAGCAGAACCGCTTGAGGTGAGAGAACCACCGGATTCTTAGTTGACTTTTACTGTCACCTGGGTGTTGTGTAGTGTTTGAAAAATCGAGCGACAGTAGGTATGTGGTCGATAGCCTTGAGCAGGGGCACCTTGATTTCAACATCCCTGAACAAATTAGGCAGGTTATCAAAGGCCTGTGTATCTTTCTTTTTGCCTTTTGTCTCCCTCAGTAGAGCCTCAGGGAATGGGACTGATTCTGGCACCAATTTGGGTGTATCATCCTCTCGCGAATGCGGTGTGCATCCCGAATGAGAGGGCGACGAAGAAGACAGACCAGGATCAGGTCGATGTGGATCGACGGTTTGCTTACCGCTCCTCGTAGTGATAGCATTGGACGATGCGGGTCCAGTGGGATCATACTGTGGTGGAGGGTTCGCAATAGGGACATAAGAGTGAGGTGCTGCAATGGGATTAGCCTGAAATCCCGGATGAATGCTTGTAGCTTGCAGAATCTGATGAACCTACTCCTGAGAAGGTTGTACCTGTGGTTGAGGACCACGGGGTACGAAATTTCGCGGGTTGGGAACAGGTTGGGCGGGAAGAGTGCCCTGAGATCGAGTCGCCATGCGTAGTTGAGTGATCTCAGCATTCTGCTGCGCCAATTGGTGCTGAAGAGAGGCCATGTTCTCTTCATGGCACTTTGACATTTTCGTCATCATTCACATCAATTTATCAAGAGGAATTGATGCATGTTCTACTTGCGGTACGCAAGGGCCCGATGGCGGATTCGCCATAGGATTAGACTGGGCCCTTGGGATGACGGGTGCAGACGGTCGCATTGGTCCACCCGCGAGGTTTTGGCACTGCGGGTTGTTGGACCATGCGAAGTTTGGATGATTTCGCCACCCTAGGTTATAAGTGGCAGAGAGAGGGTTGTTCCCCAGGGCGCAAGCGTCTTCTATGCCAGACGACGCGTCCGCATGTAAATATGCATCCGAGCACACGGAGGCTTGGTCCTTCGTGTCAAAATACTGGCTCGCAGAAGCCAGATCCACATGACTTACCGAATCGCTTGACGCGACACTCGGTAAGGAAGGTCTTACGAGGTTTCTCAGGATAAGCCTGGTGTTGGAGGAATTGGGATTGTGACGAAGTGGTGAGGTGGGGGTATTTGCCATAGAATGGGCAGGGTTGGCTAGAAGCTCATCCAGCTTCTTATGTACTACGGAGACTTCATCCACTTTTTGTGCTATAAGGCTAAGATCAGTGGATGAATGGGAGGGTCCCGTGTCAACTTCGTGGACATTACGGGGTAGGCTGGTATGATTAAAGGCGACAATGGAGGCATTGTTCATTGAGTTTTCACTCATATTTTCAAATAATTCGAATGCTCCATTCTCGTCTTTATTCATAAAATTCCCTCCGCAGGAAGCGTCTGCAATCTACTTCAAAGTCTCATTTATCCCATAGTAGAAAATTTGGGCTATATGCCACTTAGGCAGACCGTGGTGCGGACACTTCCTGAGGAGGTCATTATATCTCTCCCATGCCTCATGAAACTGTTCGCCGTTTTGTTGCGTAAATGAAGTGATAGCGCGGCGAAGCGCATTGGTTCGCCCGATTGGGAAGAACTTCTTGAGAAACGCTATTCGCATCTCTTCCCAAGAGTGGATGGTTCTCCCAAGGGTGCGTAACCACTGCGACGTTTTATCCCGCAATGAAAACGGGAACATTTTCATGAGGACTATAGGTAACCCGATATTTCTTGGTTTAACTGTTTCATTAAATCGGGTTAAGTCTTCCAAGTGGAGAAAAGGATCTTCACTTGCAAGACCATGGAAGTGAAAATTTATCAGGCCAATTATGTTTGGTTTTAGTTCAAAGTCGTCCCCGCCCATGGGGACCCGAATTTGTCCTATGGTCTCTGTAGCAGAAGGATTCTGGTAGGTGCTAAGAGACCTAGGCTCCTCCCATTCAGGAGGGTTTTGCATTTCCTCTAATGTTTCCCTAATGTCCTCAATTCGTTCATTATACATTTCCATTTAGGCTTGGAGGCGGGTTATGGGATCTAAGGCTCCACCACCTGGTGGGTTTTGAGGGCAGTTTCCTCCCTCGGGATTTGGGGGTGGGCGTGCAGCCATGTTTGTGGAGGAGGAGGACGATTCGGCTTCTTTTCTAAAATTATCAGGCAATTCACACAGTTCAGGGTTTTGTGACCTCCTCCCAAACATGCACTACCGCAGGAAGAATTGGGGAGATAAGAAGGGAAAAGAGATGAGAGAAATGACACCGCAAAGGTACACTTGATGACAAATCAATACAATCAAATTCCTAACCTCTACAGTGTGCCCTTAGACCTAAAGATCTAAGTTACCTACTATCACAAACTACGGAACCGAATGCGAGCACCGCGGAACCACCAGGCCAGATTGAAAGGCCGTTTGCCCTAGTCTTAGACACCCAATAGCATGCGGGAACCCTTACCAGCATGTAGGCGCTACACACAAGTAGTTAGACCTCCAATCCTTAATAAGGGTCAAGTTGCTACCAATTTTAGTTAGAGTCTTAGGATCAAGTGCTTTTGGAATATGAAGGGCATTATTTACGGGTAATGCCCAAGTGATTGATTTTTAGAGTGTGTAAACCAAGCATGCAACGGGGAAATCTCCCTGAATTGAAGTTTTAATTAATGAATGATTTTTAGAATTCAGCCTTAAGTAGTATGGATTTTAGGATTTTGCTTAATTACCAATTCAACCAATCTCCGAGTTTTGAGAGAATACAAGTTTTTTTTTCTATGCCCAACAAACCCTTCTTCAATGTCAGTTGGTTAATGCATGCAAAAATGCAATGGGCTTCCCTAGATGGAGATTTCTATGTGTGGATGCACAAATCAATTTTAGATTAGTGTGAAAGGGAGCCAAAGCACTTCAATTCAAGTGCTCCCAATCACCAGAATGATTTCCACACACAAGGCTCAACCAAAAGATAAAGAAAATCAAATTGTTGGGGTTGAAGTATTCAGGATTGAATCTGAGGCATGTGAAAGGTTGTGGTGGGGTTGGAATCAAATCAATTCCAAGTCTCCCCACCAAAAAATGTGATCCCGAATTTGCAGATATATGAGGCAAAGAGGGGTGGCAATCAATCTTTTTATTTGCCTCAAAGAATTCTTCACACGGCGAAAGATTCAAGAATCAAGTTTCTAGGATCTTCGCTATGCGAAGTTTGGCGGGAAATCTCGGGGCGGTGGGAGTAAAGGCAAACAATCAAACAAGTGAATTTTAATCCACTTGGTCCAAGAAATCCCAAGAAGTTTTTCTAGTTTTTTTATTATTATTTTTTTTATTAAGGTGACAAGTTGACCTAAGTTGCTAAGAAAGGAAGACCTACTTGTTCAGCAACGTGTGCGAAGCTCCAGTGCGGTGTCGGCGTCTTCACGCTCTCGTTCCCGCCTTGGATCTGCCCACATCTCCGACTTCCTCTGCCTGCCTTCTCCTTGAAACAGGTTCACCTACACAGCAACAAACAAAAATACTTGTGAAGAGAAGGGTGTGAGAAGAGAAAAATTAAAGGAATGGAGTAAAAACTTACTTGAATATGCACTTCCCTGGCAACGACGCCAGAAAAGAGTTGTGTTTGGGCCCGGATAGGTTGTGTTAATATGGTGATTTTATTGTTGAAATGCGTATAGTGGTTAACCTAATTTGAGCCTAACCATCTCTTTACAAATTTTTTTTTTTTACCTGGCCTACTTGATTTTATCTTGGTCACTTTTAGGCCCAGGGTCGAACTCAGGGAAGTGGGATTAGAAGTTTCTACGCCTTTCCTACAACGAATCTCTTCCGTTCGTTTATTATGTTTTTGGTGTTTTTCTATTTAAGATTTTTTTCTGATAATTTTTGTCCTTGAGGTACACCCTCAAAATCAGGTTCTTGGCTTTGTGCGAAATTAGGGTTTCAAAACTAGTCTTCGCAAGACTGAGTACCTGCAAGTCAAGGATTATCATTTCTCTTTTATATATATATTTTTATCTTTTTTAATTGCAGAAAAGAGAAATAGAAATAAGATAAATATAGTATATATATATGTATATATTATATATGTATATAGGGGTGGGGGTGGAGGTGGAGATGGTGTGTATCACGGTGTCGAGTCGGTCGTCGTCTAGAAAGACGCAACCAACAGGACGAAGTGCTGCGTGGATTGTAGGATGGATGGTGAAAGATGCGTGCGAAAACTCTTTCTGTATGCGTGTATCAGGGAATATCAGCAACTGGTGCGGATATTCCCACGATACAACGTATGGTCGGTGATATGAAAATATATATATGTATATTTGTAAATATAAATATCTATATGTATATATATATATGGTTATAATTATATTGGTATATATGTACTTATATATGTATATATATATATGTGTGTGTGTGTGTGTGTGTGTGTATATATATAGGTATGTAAATATATGTATAGATAGATGTATGTATATGTATATATATATATTTATAATTGTATATATATAGGTATGTAAATATATGTATAGATAGATGTATGTATATGTATATATATATATATATATATATATATATGTATATGTATATGTATATGTATATTAATATATGTGTATATGTATATATATATTAGTATAAGTATCTATTTATATAGATATATGTAGATAAATATATATATATATAGTTATAGATATATATGGATATAGGTATGTATATTTGTATATATATATATGTATAAATATATGTATATATACGTGTATATATATATATGTATCTATACTTATACTTAGTTATATAGGTAATAATATATATATATATATATGCATGTATGTATACTAATACTTAGGTATATAGGTACTACTATATGTATAGATATAAGTATATATATATATATGTATATAAATATATAGATATATATATATATATATGTATGTATATGTATATATATATATATATATATATATATATATATATATATATATATATATATATATATATATATATATATAAGTATATATTAGTGTATAAGTGAGTGGGTGTGTGTGTACGAGAGTGTGTGTGTGTAAGTGTCTGCAGAGAAAGTGACAGAGTGCTGTGAGAGAGAGAGGGAGAGGGAGAGAGAGAGATCGAGAGACTGCTGGAGTGAAGAAGGCGTTTAAGTCGTCTGCAGCCTCCAAGCGTCATTTGGTGGTCCACGCGCACGCGCAGGCACGCGAAGACGCGCGCGCACGCAGGAGGGAGTGGGCGTGAAAGACTGCACCACACTGCGCTACGCGAAGGGGCAGGTGCCGGCGAAGGCGCTATGCGCTGAAACGGGCAAAGATGCAGGCGGGTGCAGGCGCTGGCAGATGCGGGCGTAGGCGTTCGAGCGGGTCCGGGGAGAGATGCGGGCGTGCGTGGACGAGCAGGGGCCGGTAGCGGCGCGCTGGGTGACTGGATAAGTGAGAAACATATCGGTCACCGCACTGTAGCCACAGTGTTCTGCTGACTAGCGTGAACAGTGGCTACAGTGCCGCTCGGCTTCGCGCGACCACCTGCACCCGGTTCTGTGAATGCGGGCGATGTGGAGCGGCTGGCGCACGCGTGGAGAAGCTGCGCCGGCTGCTGGCTTGCGTGGAGAGGCGGGTGTACGCGAAGAAGCGGGAGGCAAGAGCGGCCTGCAGGCACGCGCTGGAGGCCTGCGCTACTGTTGCTGCATGCTTGAGACCTTGACTCTACGGCAATGGCGAAGAGGCTTGAAACGACGAATTCAGAGAAGAGAACCACCACACCTATCGGCTCTTTGATGAGTTGGGCGGTGGTGGGACTTACAGTGGTGGTTGTGCACCACTGTGAGTTGCTCCTGCCCGCAGCGTGGCTCCTCAGAAGGAGGAGAGGCTGCGTATGGAGGGGAGAGGGGAGGAGATGGCCTGGAGAACAAGCTGCTGTGGTGTTTTTTTTTTGTGTGGACTAGGCTCCCTTTGCAAGAAGACGGCCGTGCCTTTATAAAGAGGAAAGAGGCATGCACAGCCATGCCCTGGCTGTGCATGGCTGGCAGGGAGTGGCTGTGTAGGGCAAGCTGAGCAGGACATGGCGCGAGGAAGAGGCTGCCATGCATTGCAGCCGCGAAGAAGAAATTCAAAGTCAAATGAAATAAAAAATAAAGGTGGTGAATTTGCAAAGTAGCACTTGAGGAAAATGTTAATTTCACGGCCAATTTATTCACTCTCCTCCCCTCTCAAATAAATGCATGCATGCGTGTATTTTTACAAATGCGACTATGGATACCTAATATGCACTGGTAATGCTTGGAAATAGCACAAGTTGGCACAATTGTAGGTGTATTTTCGCTGTGCAATCAATAAGCATCCCCTCATGCGTAGTATCTCGTCTGTAAAGGAAAAGTCTCCTGGGTCTCCTGTCAACTCCCTGTCCCGCAGTGTCTGCAAGTGTGGATCAGTCATCTGTCCTGCGATGATGCGGTCTATCAGCTCGGGTCGTGTCTGCTGCGTCACTGTCACTGTCCCACAATACCCCAGTGACTCCTGGGGTCGCCAACTGCCCAACTCCTCCATAAGTCTCCAACTTTGTGCCTGTAGACTAGACAAGTGGGCGGGCACCTTCCAGCTCAAGGCGTCAGCCACAACATTGGCCTTCCTTGGGTGGTAGGAGATGCTGCAGTAGTAGTCCTTCAGGAGCTCTAACCAACGTCTCTGTCTCATGATGAGCTCCTTCTGGTCAAACAAGTACCTGAGGCTCTTATGATCCTTGAAAATCTCGAAAGTCTCACCATAAAAGTAGTGCCTCCATGTCTTCAGCGCGAAGACAACAGTTGTCAGCTCTAAGTCATGGGTAGGGTAGCTATGCTCATGGGGCTTCAGTTGCCGTGAAGCATAAGCGACAACGTAACCCCACTGCATGAGCACACCCCTGCAATGAAGCATCTGTGTAAACCACAAAATCGCCACTGCTGTCCGGGATGGTAAGCACAGGAGCTAAAGTCAGTCTCCCCTTCAACTCTTGAAAACATGCCTTGCACTCATCTATCCAGGCAAAGGGCACGTCCTTCCGAGTCAGCTGGGTCATAGGATGCGCAATCTAAGATAATCCTTTGATAAACCACCGATAGTAACCTGCTAGTCCCAAAAAGCTACACATCTCCATCATTGTACGTGGCCTCTCCCACCTAAGTACGGCCTCAACCTTGGTTGGGTCCACAGGCAAGCCATCCCCTGAGATCACGTGGCCCAAGAAAGTCACCTGCCTTAAGCAAAACTTGCACTTGTTGTACTTGGCATATAGCTTGTGTCGCCTCAAAGTGTCCAGGATCATCCGTAAATGCTATCTGTGTTGTGCCTAATCCCACGAATAAATGAGTACGTCGTCGATGAACACCACCACAAACTGGTCCAAGTACGGTTTGAAAACCCGGTTCATCTAATCCATAAAAGTAGCAGGGGCATTGGTCAACCCAAACGGCATGACCAAGAACTCGTAGTGCCTGTACTGGGTACGGAAAGCTATTTTGGAGACGTCGCCCTCCCTGATCCTCAACTGGTGGTAGCCCAACCTCGGATCTATCTTGGAGAACACTGTGGCATCTCGCAACTAGTCGAAGAGGTCGTCAATCCTCGACGGCGGATACTTGTTCTTAATGGTAACCCTATTCAGTTGTCGGTAGTCGACACAAAGTTGCAGGGTACCGTCCTTTTTCACAAACAACACAGGGGCTCCCCACGGGGATGCACTGGGCCTCACAAAGCCCTTCTCCAACAAATCCTGTAGTTGTGACTTGAGCTCTCGTAGCTCAAGCGATGCCATCCGGTACGGTACAGTAGAAATGGGGCTGGTCCCTGGTACCAGTGAGATCTCAAACTCAATCTCACACTCGGGCGGTAGTCTAGGCAGCTCCTCTGTAAAAACATCAGGGTACTCACAAACCATCGGAATACTTTGAAAGTCAACCACGGGGCTAGGCTCTACCACTACATAGGCCAAAAAGCCCTCACACTCCTGGCTCAAAAGCCTCGCTGCCTGAAGTGTGGAGATGCATCTGAAACCTCCATCCATCGGCTATCCATGAAACTCAAAGGGAGGCAACTCCAGTATGGAGAAGACAATCTTCCTCCTGAAATAGTCCACCAGGGCGTGATAGGCGGACAACCATTCCATCCCTAGGATCACGCCAAAATCCTCCATCTGTATCACAATTAGGTCAGCAAGGAGGTTGTGTCCCCCTATACTGACCTTGCAGTCCATGTTGACCTCCTTAGCTACAAACAATTGGCCACCTGGGCCTCTGATCACAAATAGATCCTCTAACAGTACACTGCCCTGCTCCAAACTGATGGCAAAACTCGCAGCAACAAAAGAGTGTGTGGCGCCGGAATAAAAAAGTACGTACACTAATATGCCAGAAACGGTAACCATACCTGCCACCACTGAACCGGAAGCTTTGGCGTCTCTGTGTGTCAGGGTGTTGATACGCCCCTCAGTCCTCTATGCAGACGAAGCGGCTACACTCTAGGTCGAGCGAGCAGCCGTTGGCTGGTACCCTCCTCATGACTGTTGCCCTCCCCCACGAGCCTGGGGACCACAACCACCAGCTCGGCCTCCATTGCTCTATGCAGGGGACATCTGCTGTGCTCCAATCCTAGATGGGCAGTCCCTCCTGATGTGGCCCGGCTGGCCACACTAGTAGTAGAGGGGGACACAACCTCCTCCCTCAGTAGGTCCCTACTGGCGGCTAGGCGGGGACCGGTGCTGGCAACTGGCCCCTGTCTGGGGCCCCCAAAGAACACTGATGGCCCTGTAAAATGAGATGGCTCTCCTGCAGGTGTCATGTGCCTCCTCTCCCGACAGCCCTGAGAGTACTCTGGCTGATAGGGCCTCTTCCGTCCGCTGTCAGTGTCTCGCGCGACCGGGTTGTTCTCCTCGTAGGTCATGGCTGCCTTAACCACTCGTGAGAAGGTAGAGCTGTGTAACGACCCGATTCCCGAGCCCCTACGAGACACGAGAACCGGACCGACTCAACTAATCCCAAGACATAGTCGTCCAACGAGGAAGTAACCAAAAGAGCAGTAAAATAAACCACTTTCAACATGAATATAACTAACAGTAAGAAAATACAGCAGCAAGGAAAGAAACTACTACAGTATATACCACCACAACAGTAGAACAACATTCATAACATAATATGAACTGCAGGTAAAGAAAAGTACAGCGGAAACAAGAACTACTCACTATAACGGAACAAAAAGAGGTACAAGAGAACAGTGGTAACTCTACTGGACCCTACTCGGCCCAGCGCCCTCTGCAGCCGCTGACCCTGGCTGCTCAACACCTGGTCCTGAAAGGTAACGAGTGTAACACGTCAGCAAAACGCTGAGTAGAGTGGCAACTAAAACTAAAGAAACAGTGGAGTGTACAGTAGCTGTTACGTTCTGTTACTTTCTTTATTTAAGTCTTTCAATTATCTCATGATTTACCTATTTCTCAGATCTTTCACTTGATCTCGAATGTTCCTCGTGGGAACGATCTTGATTGCAGTCTTTTCCGAACAGTAGAAGTAGCACGTGGTGCTCTCCTGGCTGGGAGAGTCCCCCGTGGTGATCCTACTCTCAGTCAACCACCCCAAGGTCACTGACAGACGTAACGGTGACTACGGCACACGCGGTAAACGCACGGGTAGCTAACCCGCACTGGCACGCGGTCAGTCATTTCCGTTAACGGGTTCGGCCAAAGCACAGCACGGAACCAGTACAGGGCAGAGCCCTCTCAGTAACAGGGGTCCAACCCCTCCACAGTAACCAAACAGGGGCCTTGCCCCTCCATAGTCCATGCACCCTCGCCTGACTACCCTAGTTTGCCCTAGTGGGCCTAACAAGTTGGTGTGGGAGGCTAGCAAAACCCCGGGGCCCGTGGGGTAGCTAGTACCTCCCTACACTAGTAGCTCTCCTCGGTACTACGTACGCGAGGGCCAGCAAGTCGGTACAGAGTGGCCAGTCCTAACCCCGGGTCCCTGGGGCGGCTGGCTCCGCTCTGCACTAAACAGGGGGACAGTCGCTCTCCTTGGTACTCCGTACTCAATGGCCAGCTCACTTCCCCAATTCTTTTCCATTCCCTTTCCAGGAGTTCTACTCCTAATTCCCCGTAGGGTTCCAGCTCTTTAACTCAGAACATTCCAGTTTCACCATTCCAGTTTCATGTTCATACAACCCATATTCTTAATCATGTTCATTTATTCATAACAGGCAGCTGTTTAAATGAATTTACAGGCAGCTATTATTTCCTTTCCACATTTTCCAAGACTGCAGTATTCATACATTCCACTAGTTTTCCCGTCCTAGGATTCATGCCATATCCTAGGATCTATCATACAATCTAGTTTTCCAGCCCTAGGATTCATGCAACACCCTAGGATCTACCATTCAAACTATTTCTCATTCCTAGGATTCATGTAATGTCCTAGGTTCTATTTATGGTTTCATAATTTAACAGATTATACTTAAAGGCCACTCTACCCGGTACGACGGGAGTAATGGGGGCGTGATCGAGAATCCCGCGTGCCTCCGTGACCCCCAAGACTACAACGGAATGAGGTCCTATCACAAGGATCAAACATAAGGAGTGTCTCAAAATAGTGTATAGCTACTGTAGACGGGTAGAGGATTTAATTCCGGAAAGAATGCAACTCGAAACGCGGAAAACGGAACCCGAACGGGCCCTCAACGGGTCGAAAATGACGACACTGTGCAAAATCAGACGTCTGGAACTTCTTCCAGACGTCTTAAAAAGTGGATCAGAGAATTACCTTGTTCTGCGTGGTTTCTCAGACGTCCAGAAGCTTGCGGGGACGTCTGGCCTAGTTCCCAGACATCCGATGGTCACCCCGGACGTCTGGACGTCGCTCCCGCCGTTTGGTACTACAGCCAGACGTCTGATTCGCGTTGGATGGTGAATCACCGAGCCTGCGTGCACCCAACTCTCTCTCTCAGTACGGTCAGTCGACAGGAAGGAAGAAGACGGAAGAACTCACCTTTCAGACGTCTGGATGGTCTTCCAGACGTCGCCCCCGCCGTCTGGCTATCAGCCCAGACGTCTGATTCTGGAAATGTTTCCAGAATCAGGTCGCGACTCGCCCTCCGCTTGCGACGCCATGCCTCGTCGCACCTCGTGCGCCTGCTGCTCGGACTGCAGCAGTCCCCCCCGCGTCGCCCCGCGCCCGCTGCGCTCCCCACCGGCCGGCCCTGGCAGCCCGGGCGAGCTCACCCTCACGGCTGAGCGCCGCTCTCGCACGCAGCACCTCCTCCGCGCTCACTGCAACCGCAGCTGCCGCTGCAACCTCGCGCTCGCTCTCGCACTCGCTCTCGCGCTCACTCTCGCGCACCTGGAGCTGAAGGAGAAGAGGAAGGAGATGGTGGTGACGGAAGCGAGGGGAGGCGTGGCCTTTTAAGGCCGCGCGAGGAGGAGAGAGAAGGAGCATGGCAGGGGAATCTGCAGCTGCAGAGGGAATAAGAGAATATGCGGGTCTGCGCGCTCAGGCGCGCAGACGACCTGCGCGTATCAAAGATAACCGATTTCCAGACGTCTGGAAACGATCCCAGACGTCTGGTCAGACATCTAGAAGTGACCCCAAACGTCTGGGGCGTGCGTTCGTTACAAGCTGTCGAGGCAAAATGTGACAGCTCCAAAAAGTGCATGCGGTACGCGCTAACAGTCATCGTCCCCTAGCAGAGAGTGTGGAACTCCTGCCTCCTCTGGTCCTGCCAGGTTTACGGAAAGTTCTGCTCACATAAGAGAGTCATGAACTAGTCCCACGTCGACTCTCTCCTCTCCTAGCCTTTGACTTCCCTCCACCACCTGTGTGCCGTGCTCTCTAGCTGGTACATGGCAAAGGCCACACGATACTCCGCGGGAGGGCGAAGGGTGTCGAACACGTTCTCTATCTGCTCCAGCCAGTCCTCTACCTCAGACGGGTCCTCATCCCCCTTGAAGGAGGGAGGCTTCAGCTTCCGAAACTATCCGAAAAGCTCATGGTGTAGTTGCAGTTGGGGAACGGGCATGCCTCCAGGCAAGGAGGGCTCCTGCTCGGAAGTGTCAGAGTGCGGTGGGGGCAGTGGAGGACCACCCCCTCCCCCTCCTGCTCGTCCGGCGCTGCAGCGGTCTCTTTGTCCCACCGAGGACTCTTCTTCCATGTCCACGAGGAGAGGTGCCCGTGGAGGCTGGTGGGGCTCCTCTTGCACAATATCTCTGATCAGCTGGGTGAGATCTTGGGCCTGAATGCCTGGGAGAAGAGGTAGGTAAACTGGTACCTCAGGTCTGGCACGTCCGCCCCTCCAACCTCGTCCACAGCCGCGACCACAGCCCACCTCGAGAACTCTCCGACGAGGCATCTCCTGCAAGGAAATGTGAAAGATAGAACAAGAGGGTCAACTATACCAAATTTCTTTGAGAAAAGACTCGGAACGAATATCAAGGCGATACGTTGTGGCGGCTATTCTAGTTATATGCATGTGAATGGTTATTCTCAAGCCAATTGGTTCATTTTTCGGGATGACTTTGCTCTGATACCATCTTGTTACAACCCGATTCTCAGATCCCTACAGGACCCAAAATCGGCTCGCCTTGACTAATCCCAAGACCCAGTCGTCCAGCAAGAAATAACCAATAGCAGGAAAGTAAACCACATTCACATATTCAATATAACTAAGCAAAAGAAATGTACAAGCAGTAAAGAAAAATAAATCTGTTGTTCAGTACATACTACCACAACAATAATAACAACGGAAAGCAGAAGTAAACAGTAGAGACAAATAGTAACTAAAAGTCCATTACTTACTACAACAGTAAAGAAACGAAAAGGAAATGCTGAAGAACTACTGCTGGGCTTGATTGGGCCCAGCACCCTCCGCAGCCAGAAGCTTGGGCTGCTCAACTCCTAGTCTTAAACATTATTGTGAAAAGGAAGAGTCAGTGAACGCTGAGTAGAGTGGTATCTATATTATCGAAAAATAGTAAAAGCAATAGGTTTAATTCTCATTCTGTTTATCCGTTATATATATATTTTTTCATTTCACCCATTTCACTCAAGCATCCAAATATTCTTGATCTTGCATATTCCTCTTGGGAACGATCTTGATTGCAATCTTTTCCGTAGAGTAGAAGGTACACGTGGTGCTCTCCTGGCCGAGAGAGTCCCCCGTGGTAGTCCTACACCCAGTCAACCACTCTGAGGTCACTGTCAAGACGTAGCGGTGACTACGGCATGCGTGATAAGTGCACAGGTAGCTACCCTGCACTGACACACGGTCAGTCATTTCCGCTAGCGGGTATGCCCAAAGTACAGCACGGAACAGTGTAGGGCCTAGCCCTCTCAGAACAGGGGTCTCACTCCTCAGAACCAAACAGGGGTCTCGCCCCTCCACAGTCCGTGCACCCTCATCTAACTACCTCGGTTCGCCCAGAGGGCCTAACAAGTCGGTGTAGGGTGGCTAGCTGAACCCCAGGCCCCGTGGGGTGGCTAGCTCCCTCCCTACACTAGTAGTTCACCTTGGTACCACGTACACGAGGGCCAACGGAGTCGGTGTAGAGTGACCAAACCTAACCCCGAGTTTCAACCCAAAGGAGGCTAGCTCCGCTCTACACAAAAAGGGGACAGTTGCTCTCCTTGGTACCACGTACTCAGGGGCCAGCACACTTCCCGTCTACATTCCAGGTTTCCATCTATCCACAGGAGTTCTACTCCTAATTCCCCATAGGGTTCATGCTCATGTTCACCTCACTTATTCCGATCCAGATTTCACCTTTCACAATTCATTTCTCATCCATATACAGGCAGCTCGTGTTTCCATAATTCGATAATGCAACTGGGGATTTCATAAGCAATTGTTCATTAACTACAGGCAGCTCATATTCTAACAGGCAACTCACAATTATAATACAGGCAATTGCTAGCAGTTTATCTCAATCATGCATGAAAGTACATCATACAGCATAAATGGTTCATTCATTTTCTATCCTAGGGTTCATGCCACATCCTAGGATTTCATTCGACTATTTCCACAAGCACATTCTTATTTAAATATTATTAACGGAATTAAACCACTCTACCAGGCAACATGAGAGTAATGGGGGCTCGAACCGTAGACCCAGGCATCTTTGCAAGCCCTAAACATGCAGCAGGATGAAACCCTATACCAGGGAATACATCAAAAAAGGAGAGTTCAGAACAGTGTACAAAAGACTTTAGTACGTAGAGGAACTCGCGAGGAAAGTACAGGTATTTTGTTTACATAAAATGGACCTCGATCGGACCCCAAACGGGTCAAAAACGTGCATACTGTTCAAAATCAGACGTCTTTGAATAAGCCGAGACGTCTTAAAAGGTGCCAGATCTTTACCTTAAGTCCTTGCGGTATCCTCAGATGTCCAGACCTTCTCTGCGATCGTCTGAAGGCAGTTCCAGACGTTGGACAATGCCTCTGGTCGTCTGGATGCACCTCCGGATGTCTGGTGATGTGATCAAACATCCAAAAGTGCGTGGGAAAGTGCTCCATGCTCATTCCCAAAGCTGCACCTGTGTACGACATCGTAGGTGCAGTTAGCTGACATATACCCCTGCACTGCGATATGCGTGGCGTAGGGAGATATGTACCTTGCGATAAATGAGCTTTCAGATGTCTGGCCTTAGCTCCGGACGTCCAGGTACCTTGTCAGTCATCTAGACTCCACTCCAGACGTCTGATACTGGAAAACTTCCAGTACTAGGAACTCCTCTCAACTCTCTCCGCTCGCTCCGCCTTGCACCGCTGCAGAGGGTCGGGAGGCTGCCTCCCTGAGCTCTCTCCTCCTCCCGCAGGCACTCATGGTGGCCGTGCGAGCTCCGCCGAGCTTCCACCGAAGCTCCTCTGACCTCGGGCTCCTCCTCCTCCTTCCTCTCTCTCGCTCTCCCTTGCTTGCCCCCTCTCGCCACTCCTGCACAGCACTGAAGGTGGTGGTGGCTTGTGTGTGGAGTGGAGAGATAGGAGGGGGGTTTAAATAAGAGACGTGGGGGTTTAGGGTTTAGGAAAGAAAGAGGAAGGGAGAGAGAAGCGGATGGTTCTGCGTGCCGCCCGTGCACAGAGCATAGTGTGCAGTACAAAAATTTCATTTTCAAACGTCTAGGAAAGGGTCCAGACGTCTAACTGAGACTCCAGACATCTTAAAAGGCTAAAAGTGTGACGGGTCATTACAAATTTCTTCTTCCTCATGGTGACTAACCATTGCAGAGGGTTTAGATTTAGATTCTGGATAAATAGGTCTTCTCCTAGGATTTCTTTCTAATGGTGGTAGAAAATCAAGATTTTGAGATCTTCTACTTTGCATGCACCAGAAGAATGTCCGTAGGCGAGAGGGAGAAGACAGATGAGAGAATACCCCTCCCTTTCAATGTAAGCAATCAAACTAGTCCTTAGAGTGTTATTCCTAAATAGACTTGATCTTGGCTCCCCAAAACACGACTAGGTTAGATAAACCCTTGAATTACTTGGCTGGCCAGAAGGGTCGGACCCCTTAGGACACCCTACACGACGGGACACCACTAAGGGTTAACGCGGTTACCGCACCAACCGTTCTTGTCACCAGTGGGTCCAAGTAGACATGACCTCGACCTTAGCCCAATCTAATTTCAAGTCCCCAAGACTATTAGTCCTGCCTTGGGCACGTTTACTTAGTTTTAGGCCTGTGTTTGATGTGCTTTTGGAATATGATTAGCGTTAGGGGGGTGTTTGCTCTTAAAATTGGTTTCAAATGTGTGAGTGCATAAGCAAGGGGTTCACAAGCAATTTTTTATGATGAAGTGAATTTTAGGATTCAAGTGCTTGTGTTAGTGAATTTTAGGGTTCACTTGATTTAATCTCTTCAATCAAAGTTCTAATGAGGCACACAAAAGTTTTGCAGATCCTAATTGTTGGATATATTTCCTTTAAGTATGTAAATGCAAGTGTGCTATATCCTTAATGTGAAACCCTAGAAGTAGGTATTTCTAGATGATTCTTTTAATTTCAAACACAGATAAGCGGTGCGACCTAAGCAATGCAATCAATTGGTCCTATTGTACCACTAACTAAGCACTGAGAAAATATTTTTTAAAGAATTTTAATGCACGTTTTCTATTTTTTTCTGATTTAAAGTGCACTGGGGGTTTTGCAATCTATTTTAACCCCCAGTTCGTGATTGAATAATTCGTGCAAACAAACATGCAAGAAAATTTATTTTCATATTTTTTATAAATTCTTGATTATATCAGAAATTCAATCCCATAAATTTCAAGTCAATCGGAGTTGTATAAAAATTCTTATGATATTTTGAACTTCGCAAAATTAGGAACAGTAACTGAATTGATAATAGATCAATGCACAAATTTTTAAATTTTTTTATAACTCTAATTTGTGCAAAATTTTGATATGTTGTCCCTGACTTGAAAACTAACCTCCAGTAAAAATTTGAGAATTTTTTGACATGCGGATCTTGGGAAATTGAATTTATAAGTTAAGAGTTTCTTTCAGCCGAAAATCACTAATAAGAGAGATTTTTTTTTCAATAAGCAAACAAATTATAACTAATCCTACGGTTTAAGCAAGTCCTAATTTTTCTAAATTTAACTAAGCTAAACTATGGGTACTTACCTGAGGTTCGAACTTGCGATTTCTCCTTTTGTTGAGTCTTTCCCTTGGATTTGATTTCTACGCTTCCTGCACATGCAAATAGAATAGGTTAAAAACCTCAAATAAGCACAATGAAGAAAGGCTTCAAAAATTTCTGTTGCCTCCCCAGCAATGGCACTGATAGGAGGCAGTTCTCGTGCATGTTTTGAAAATAGAGATCTCGTCGTAGTATAGTGCACGAAAATGCTCGTCAAAAATAATTTATAAAATAACTAGACTTGAGTCCCGGTTGTTCATCTCTGGGAGGCATTTAGAAAATGTAGATTTGAATTCCATCTAACTCGCTCTACTTATTTGGAAATGCATGCCCATTTATAATAATTCGTATTGATGCATGACATGTTTAGTTGCGAGAGAATAAAAATTTCGCGCATGCAACTTTAATCACAAGGAAATATGGCAATCAGCTCATGGTGATTTTCACACATAGACATAGAGATATATAAAAGATGATTTCATTGATTGCATCATGGTGGCTACAGAGTGAAGCTTGCGGAAAGCTTGTACAGGAAAGCTTGGAAGCAATAAACTAGCTAACAGAAAATGACTGCATACATGAATCTATGGGGGGATTATGCATGCATCATTGGGGGAGAATATGGAGCTACACTACTAAGTAGTAATAAAGCATTAATCTACGAAGAACTGCGCTACTTATCTAGCTAACATAATGAAGGGCATTCGAAGGTAGCTCCGATGGCCTTTGACTTGGTTGAGAGGAGAAGGAGGGGTGGCCAATGGTGCTTAGGTCGGTCCTTGGAGGGAGGTTGGAGGTGATCTAGGCCTGGCATGGAGGTGATGGGGATGCCATGGTGTGCTCGTGGAGATGGAGGTGGAGTAATGGAGGTGGAATGAAGCTAAAACTAGATGGAAGGCTAGATGGGTGCAAATGGCCACCCAAAGATCCTTTAAGTAGACCCAAGGGAGCCTCTTTAGAGAAGTGTGGAACTATCTAGAGAGGCCTATGGTGGGAGCTTGTGGAAGAGTGAGAGAGAGGATGGATGGGAGGTTTTTAGATCCACATTTGGTGGATCTAAAAATTGAATGCATCTTGGTTGCTATTTTTAGCAACCAAGGCAACAACACATGGTAGAGAGTTCTAGAGAATTCTAGGCTAGGTATTTTCATGTAGATGGTGTGTGTGGGTCGAAACCTAGGTGGCTAGGTTGATTAGGTTAGGTTCTAGTGGATTTAGGTCAAGGTAGGTCTCAAATTAGGGTTGTAAACCCTAAGTCATTAAGGTTAAATGCAATTAAACTTGATACAAGTTTAATTGGATGTGTGAAACCCTAATTGAGAGTAAAACAACTCAATTAAGGTAGGTCTAGGTCAATTGGACTCTCACTGAGTCCAATTGGACAGTGTGTGCTGAGATCAGGGCTTAATTGGACTCAATGAGTCCAATTGAATAGGCTGATGGAATTGACTAAGATCCAAGTCAATTAGGTTTAGTGAGAACCTAATTAGGTCTTTAGGGAGGTCTAGAGGTGATGTACTAGGGTTAGGATACCTTAATTTAGGTTCCTATGGGGTTGGAATTGGGTTTAGGGACCTAGGAATTCAAGATCCAAGCTTGAATTCAAAAACAGGAACTAGAGAGTAGTTCCAGATGCCTAACAATAGTGTCAGACATCTTAAAATGAAAAGTTAGACGTCCAGACTTGTTGTCTGGATGTCCAAACAGAGGCAAGAAGAATTAAGGTTTTGTTTGCAGAAATTGGATGTCCAGACCAAGTGTCTGGACATCATAAAATGCTGCAGAAGTGGGTTTTAGGTGCACAGGTTGTGGCTAAGGGTTCTGGACGTCCTATAATTCATTGGACATCCAGATAGAGGTTGGAATTAGGGTTTTAAAGCTTCCTAGGGTACAGTGACCTAATCTAAGGGTGGCTAAGGCTTGGGGAAGCTTCTAGGCTATCCTAGGGCTAAGATAGACCTAAGTTCTTCGTAGTTTATTGCTTTATTCCTACTTAATGGAATAGCATACCTCAACCCCTTACATTATTGTCTACTACATCTTATTTTTGGTCTTCTACTCCAGCTCTGCTGCAACTTTGGCTTCAAGTCCAGCTTCAGATCCAGCCTCAGATCTAGCTCATGAGCTTTTTATTTCCTGTAATTTATATAATGCACCTAATTAGTATATTATAGCATTATTCTATGCATAGCTATAGGAGGAATAGTAAAGATGCAAATAATGCTTATGCATGCATGAACTACCCTAACTTATGCTAAGTCCTAGCCTAATTCTTGACAATTAAGACCTATGATTGCTACGCAATCAGGTGACAACTTGTTTGGAGTGTAAATCGCATTTTTTTTTAAATATGATTTAGTCGTAGTATAGCACGAAATACGTCGACAAATAAATTTATAAAATCCGGTGAGTACCAGGTCGTTTGCAGGGAGGCAATCTCGATTTTAATGGAAGATTTTCAATAAAACTAGTTCTATATATATATATGTATGTATATAGGTATAGAGTAGATATCCAGAGAATTAGAATTTTATTGCAATTAGATAGAGTTTTTCATAATAGAAAATGCTAATAGAGACAGGTAGATAGATAGTTAGAAAGAGAGAGGGAGAGAGAGAGAGATGCAAACAGACGACGCCACTTGTGGGATTCTTGTGTGAGGTACAGTAGCACCTTAGATCCAAAGCGTCAAGTTGAAGGGTGGAGCGGAGTTGCAAAGGGAGAGCTTGGTCTGGAGAGAGAGAGAGAGTTGTATCTGAGTTCTAGTAGGAGTTGTTCTTCAACTAGGGGCCCCTGGGCCTTCTTTTATAGTTTTAATGGAGGAGAAAGAGGGTATTTTATCCCTCCATCTCCTACAACAACCTCTGAATAATCAGATTCGTCGATTGGGAGATCAGTAGACCTGATTTGGCCTCAAAACACCTTCAAAATCTCTTTCTATACTTGGATTCAACCTCCTGGTGACACGTGGCACGTTTTGGAGCTTTGGATCAAGATCAGATGGATCTACTTCACCCACGTGAGCTCGTTCATTTCCTTCGCTCGCCTCTCGCTCAATTTCAGTGCCTCAACCTTAGTCGTCCGATCTCACGATCGGATGGCTTAAGTTGTGCTCGCATCTCCTTCTTGACGAAGGAAACGTGTGGGTTGGTGCATTACGCGACCGTTGGATCTAGCGTTCGGCTGCAGCACGCTCTGAACAAGCCACATGGTCATGTTTGCGTCTTCCGATTGCCATTCGACGATGCAATTTCGCTCGCTCCTAATTTCATGCGCAGTGCTGCTCAAATGCACGCCCTTTGCTTAAGGGTGAGGGCACTGATTGTTGCGTTGTGCCTTTGGTTTTTTGCATTTTTATTTCAAGGCAACTTATTCTGAACCGTTGGATGAGGATCCAACATTCGAAATCTTCTCCTTTGATGAGGTGTGGCTGGAGCTACTACATGGTGGCTTGTGGACCATAGGATGGCCATCCAATGGTCGAGATCGGGTGAGGGATGGTCTTTAGAGATGGGGTGGCAATGAGGGGGTGGTTGTGATGGCACCACATGGTGCCATCATGGCCATCCATCTTCTCTTCTTTGTATCTGGTGATATAGACCTCTGATTGAGATGATTTTTGCACCGTTGGACCGTGATCGTTGATCTGGATCCATCTGTGCGGTCGGATCTTTCATCTAAGGCTTTGATCTTTGTCATCTGGCTCCATGGCCTCTGTTCTTCTCTGGACTGCACAACGTGCTTTGGTTGTTTGATCGAGACGATTTCGGAAGCATTGGACTCTCGTCGTCGTCCTAACCAGATCTATATAGTCTGATCTGTCATTTATGGCTTTGAATCATCTGCTATTTATTTCATCTCTCTTTTAGTACATAAAATGACAATATTATCTATATGACTAATAAACTAGCTATTGTGCAAATTATTATGCTTATGAATGCATTGTTCCTAAGTTATGCTAGAATCTTGCTTAAGTCAGGTGATTTAGGTTGCATGATTACTGTGAAATTACGTAATATATTACCACTGGTTTCCCATCAATCTTTTGTCCCAGAAGTACCCTTATTGCGTAGTTAGACACATTGCACATGATCTCAAATGGTTGAGACCAGTCAAGAGATTGTAGGATTGGAGCATGGGTTACTCAATCGTGCAAGATCTCAAAAGTGCATACACACTCGCTTGTTTTCTCAAAGGGTATGTCCTTTGAGAGAATATTAGTCAAGGGGCGTGCAATTTTCAAGAAATCAGAAATAAACGGTTGATAGAAACCAAGGTGCCCCAGAAATGATCAAATATCTTTGACCGAAGAAGGTATAGGTAATTTGGAAATCAAATTTACCTTGGCTCGGTCAACTTGGATACCTTTCCCAGATACAAGGTGTATAAGCAGGATGCCCTCAGGAACAAGAGAGAAGCAGATTCACATCAATGCATCGTTGGAGGATCTGAACCAAGTGCAAAAGGCAATCATCGAAAGTTTGACCGAATACCGAGAAATCATCCATGAAGACTTCAAAGTATTTTCCTATCATGTCAAAAAATATGGCTAGCATGCACCACTGAAAGGTGGCAGGCGCATTACATAGCCCAAATGGCATCCTACGGAATGCGTACGTACTGTAGGGGTAGGTAAAGGTGGTCTTCTCTTGATCTTCAAGATGAATTGTCACTTGGTTATATCAGGAGTACCCATCTAGAAAATAGAAAAATTGATTTCTTGCCAGCTTTTCAAGGATTTGGTTAATGAATGGGAGAGGGAAATGGTCTTTCTTCGTGGAGGTATTCAATTTTCTATAGTCGATACAGACTCTCCATGAGTTTGCAATTCGCGTCGCGATGGTTTCTCTGGATTCAATTGTAACCACTATGAGTCCTACCTTTTTAGGCACAACTTGGACAGGACTCACCCAGTGATTGTTAGAGATGGGGCAAACGATTCTCGCATTCTCCTTTTTCATGACCTCCTAGAGGTTCGGGTTAAGCCTTCTCTGCATCTTGTGAGAAGGTCGTAAGCCCTCTTTGATATAGATACGATGAGTGCAATACAAGGGACTTATTCCAGTTAGGTCATCTAGAGTCCAACCAATGGCTCTGTAGTGCTGCAGGAGAATATAAATCAGCTTTGTTTACTGCTCATTAGTGAGTCGAGAGTTGTTAACCATAGGAAACATCTAATTTGAACCCAAAAAGACATATTTCAGATGATCTAGGAAAGGTTTCAACTCCAGAAACGGGCTATCAGTAGTGGGTGGGGGTTTGGGGTTAGCCCCAGAAGCTAAGGTGGAAGCTAAGGATAGGAATAAATTAGATTCAGGCTCCCTAATCTGTGGGTCAAGATCTTCTTGCGATTGAGGTTCTTGGACAATCAGGTTCACCTTAGGAATTGAACCCTCAATCAGAGAACCTATGTCACACACTTCCTCAATTGCCCCACAGTTTATTCCTTTCTAGGACTTAACGATATCTATCCTCAATGTTTTATCCTTGAATTTTAACTCAATTTGGCCCTCTTCTCAATTGATATTCGCCCTAGCAGTTGCTAGGAACGGTCTCCCTAAGACGATTAGTGTATCTCTCAGATTCTTAGAAGTATCCATATCCAAAACTATGAAATCCACCAGTAAATAGAAATTCATACCTTAACTAGAACATCCTCGAGCACTCCTCATGGTGACTTAATCGATCTGTCAGCCAACTGCAAAGTCACCTCAGTTGGTTTGAGCTCGGTTTCCTCAAAGTTATCTAGTAGGGAGGTGGGAATCAGGTTTATGGAGACTCCTAAATCCAATAAATCTTGATCAAATTCTAGGTTTCCTATCTTGTAGGAGATCAGAGGAGTGCCAGGATCCTTTGCTTATTGCAGGAGTTACTTAAAATTATAGAGCTCACTTACTCTGACAGAACAATTGGACTCTCATCTTTATTTCGTGACTTATGCTTTGGTGTACACAAATCCTTTAGAAATCATGCATAAGCTGGTACATGGCGGATCTCATCCATCGAGAATGCTTATTTGGACTTGCTCAAAGAGCTTGACCAAGTCCTCCTCTAGTGCCACGAGTTTGGATTTTCTGTTTCCTTTGGTTAAGGCCTTAGGAAATGGAATGTCTGTAGGTTTCTCCAGGATTGGTTCAGGCGGTGGATCTAGGGTGGGTTTGTCCTTGATATCCACCCTGCGTTTAAGTCTTGAACTACTTGGACTAGATTGCTTAAGATAAGGTGGGTCCTAGGTAGTTTTGCCACTACATGTAGTGGTAGAGTTTAGGCCTTCCTGGTTTGGATTTGGAGTTGGCAGGAGAGGAGGTTGCTATTGATATCTCATGTATGAAGTAGAAGCTTCTAACCTGTCAAGTTGAGGTGTAGAAGGGGTTTGATAAGCATAATGTGCTTGGCCATGATTTGGGTTCACAATGTGCCTCTAGTGTGACACGTTGTTTGGATTTGGTAGAGGTTGGAAGGGCAGTGCACCAGGCTGGCAAGTCCCAGCCATTTGTACGAGTTGGTTGCGAACCTCTGTAATTTCCACATTGTGCTGCCTCTGCATGGCAGCTCAACCAAAGTCTGTAGAATTAGGCTCATTTGGTCTTCCTTCCTAGGCTCGATTTAAAATTTTAGGTTGGGCCTAGAATAAGCAGGTTGATATGGTGGGGAATTTTGTGGTAGGGGTTAGAACTGAGGTTTATAGTTCTGATTATTTCTCGAACACAAAATTTGAACGATTACGCCATCCAGGGTTGTAATAGTTGGAGAATAGATCATTTTGGATGGTGTGGAACTCCTCATAGGGTTGAGTAGTTCCCGAGTAATCAGAGTACGGGGATTCAGGGATCCCCCAACTAAAGCAGGAAGGCTCGGTGTTTCCTTTGAAACTAGGATCAGATGGGGGTGGATACGCATCCATCCCCTGATATGAGTGATGGTGAATGTTATGCACAACCTCCCTCCTTGTGGGTAGATGCGCAAACATGCTTTACTGAGAAGAAGTGGCCCTTTGGAGTTGACGAGTCAAATTGTCCAACTTCTTCTCGATAATAAAGACCTTATCTAATCGATTGGCCACTAACTCCAGATCAACGAATGCGGATAGGCCTTGTGTCTTATGTGTCCCTCTGATGTTTGTCAATGGATGGGTAATCATCCGATTGAACATACCCATAGACTCATTCTTTATGTAGTTCTCGCACATGTTCTCGAGAATTTCCTAAATTGTGTCTTCATCCTTACCTATGAAGTTGCCTCCACAAGCTGCATCGACAAATAATCAGATACCCTCATGGAGTACCTAGTAAAAAGACCACCTATTCCCATTTAGGAACTCCATGATGAGGGCATTTCCGCATGAGATGTAGAAAGTGATCTCATGCCTCATGAAATGGTTCCCCTCATTTTATGTGAAATGCATGATTTGGTGCCTCAGGGCACTAGTGCATCCAACAAGGAAGAATTTCTTGAGAAATTCAACTTGTAAACCCTCCTAGGTGTTGATTGGTTGAGTCAGAGACCGATACCAATGGGCAGCCTTATCCTTCAAAGAGAAGGGGAATATCTTCATGAGCAGGGTCTTCTGGTTTTGAACATGTGGCCCGAGAGTATGGGCTAGATGTTTCAACTCTTGGATATGTTGGAAGGGGTCGTCAGAGCCTAATCTATGAAAGCAGGGGATCAAGTTGATGATATTTGGTTTCAACTTAGTATCAAGTCCCTTAGCCGAAATTTGCACCCTGGGTTCGATTGCCACAACTGCAGGATTGTAATGATCCTGCATTTGGGGACACGTTCAGGGGTTGGCTATTGCATGAATCAGATCGATAAGAGTTTGCAACTAGTTCTGCAGGTTTTAAGTCTCACCCCCTTCTTGATCTTGGTTATCCATAGAGCTAGAGGATGGAGAATTGAGTTCAGATGTAGATGGATCCAAAGAGATATTGAGTGGATCAGAAGAAAACCTAAACAAGTTGGTCAAGGTTTGACCCTGACGAGAATGAACCGCTAGTGGAGGTCTCGAGACTCGTCTTAAGGACCCCCTCCCGTACACACACTATCGAATCAGGTTAGGGGCTGGAAATGTTCTAGGCTCCATCAAGGCACCCAAAAAGATTGGATGACTAAATTTGTTCGAGGCAAATGGACCTTTGGATCAAAAATCCACACACCTGAAAATTGCTTAGGTAGCTAGGAAGGGAGAGTTCTGTAAAGATCCCTACAAGGTAGAGCGTCCCCACAGGTTATAAGGTTTCCCCCACTCGACTATCCTTGCCACCGCGATTCCAAGTAGATTGGAATGTATGAATTGAGACCTAAGTCTACCAATTTTAAACCTGATTGTGGCTTGAATTTCACTTGAATTTAGAATTGATTTAAATTGTGACCTAATTTGGAGGTTGGTTGATTCACCGAAGTGAACCAACTTCACCTAACTTGCCCTAAAATTGAGGATGGAATTCGAGTTAAGTCACCCGAATCACCTTGTTTCGATTTTGCAGGTCTCAACTTTTGAGATTCAAGTGATCTTAAGGCCTGACTTTTAGGGTTTGATGATAAGATCAATTCAACCAAGGGCTTGGGTGGCACACAAATGCAAGAAGATGTGGTTCCTTTTTAATAGGAAAATGTGTACTAGCACTTGAAACCCTAATATAGAAACCCTAATTGGCTCTATTCCCAAGTCCAATTGACTCCAAAGATGGCACCTTGGGCTCAAACAAGAAGGTGAATAGCCAAAGGTGCTTTATGTCCCTATAGGTACAAGTATCAGGATTGGGTGTCTCTAATAAAATCAGAATCAATCAAATTTGATCACAATCAAATCAAGATAAATCAGGAAGAACCCTTGCCTTGAATGATGATTACTAAAAAAGTAAGGCAGAATTGAGTCCTAATTTTTGTTATTTCCCTTTTTTATCTTTCCAGGAGAGGAGGGGATTATGGAAGAGAATCAACTGATTACCTACTTCTGGAGTGGTTGATCCGAGCTTGATGATCCTGAATGGTGATTCACCTCGAAGCAACACAACACAACTAGAGCAAGTTAGAAACCAAATCAAAACGAGTATGACTAGTGGTAAAACTACATGTTGCACCCCTGCAACAGGGCCAAAATGTTATCGCACTAAAGTTGATTTTGAATATGTGTCATAGTACAGTGACTGAAGTGATGAAAACACTTAATTTATATTCTCAAAATGTGAGTTCCGAGGTCATCTGAGCAAGCAAATAATTGCAATCAAACGACTAATCAAGTAATAAAATTGAAGGACAAGAGTTTGATCAAAGAAAGAAATATATTAGTTAATGAATGTCACTCTCAAATTCAATTTTTTTTTTGAAAAGAAAAGGAGTGCTATCGAATCGTCGATAGCAATCCGGGAGGGCATTTATTGATTATTTGAAAGAAATGAATTACATGAGTGAACCCCATTGATGTATGAGATTCCAACAATTGTTTACAATATTATCCACATTCACTGGTCTCTCCTAAAACAAACTCTCATTTCTAGCTCTCCACACCGACCATAGTACAACCACCATGGGCAAATATGGATTATTCAACCTCAAGAAAGAGCTCCATAGATCATCCCACATGGGAATAGTTTCCTTGGAGACCTTCCTCCAAACACAATCTGTTATCATGCATGTGGAAAAAATATGAGGATTGGAGTCATTATGCATCCCACACAAATGGCAGAATTGAGCAGGGGTGCCCATTCTCCTATGCCTCATATCTCCCGTTATCAAACCATCTCTTCTGCACAACCAGAAAAAGATTTGTACCTTCAATGGTACTTTCAATTTCCATAGCTTCTTCCCAATCCCATCCACCTCTGCCGACCTAGAAGAGAGGATGAGTTTCTCATAGGTAGCCCCTGACGAGAAGGCCCCATCCCATTTGTATGTATCACACTCCTCAAGCGTAGGTCTGAAAGCAACAAGTTCCTGCAGGAGGCATTCATTTTCTGCCCATGCTCTTGTTCCATGGCCATTCCCCACCTCATTATTTAACATCCAAATCTCAGAATCTGTGTCCCAATAGTCACACACCAAAGCATTTTTATCAGTAGCAGCCGAAAATGCAAGAGGGTACCTATCCTTTATCACCCCACCAAACAGTCATTTTTCCAACCGAATTTAAAGCTTCTCCCATCACCCAAGACTGATTTGAATAAATTCCAGCTATCAGCCAAGGCATGCACCATAGGGGACCAAAAGGGAGATGGCTTATGAGGATTCAAGTGGCTCTTCTCATCATTTGCCACCCCATAACTATCATGAATGATTTCTGTCCACGGCTTTTGTTCCCCTTGCAGCAACCGAACTACCCATTTCAACAACAGGGCATCATTAAACTCTTTAAGAGATCTAATTCCCATGCCACCATACTTCTTAGGTGAACAAATTGAATCCCATTTAATAGGTTGGAGGAAGGAACCTTGGTGAGAAGCCCCTTTCCAGAAGAACCTCTTGCGCATAACGTCAAGTTTTTTCCAAATTGACTTTGGAGCTTGGAGAACAGAGAAGAAGAAGACCGGAATGGATGTGATAACTGAATTTAATAATATATACCTCCCCCCTTTCGACAAGTAGCAACTGCTCCAGCCTTCTAGTTTTGTAGCCACCTTCTCAAAGAGAAAAGTCCAATTTGTTTTCTTCATTTTTGTGCACTTCAGTGGTAACCCCAGGTATTTGATTGGTAGTGATATCACAGGCATGCTTAGGATGGTGGAGATGTCATTTTGGTCTATACCGTTCATACTAAAGTAGACCAAGGAGGACTTACTTCCATTTAATTTTAAACCAGAGATCTCACCAAACATGTTGACCACAAAAGAAACAGTGTCATCTGCATACTGAAGAATGGGGGCCAAAGCCCTTCTGTATGTCATCAAATATTCCCTTATCATCCCATCAGCTGCTAGCTTGCAAGCATATCTTGCCAAGGTATCCACTGCAAAATTGAAGATCAATGGGGCTAAGGGGCAGCCTTGCCGTACCCCACACTGAGGCTGGATCTAGGATCGACAGGGCTTCCCATTTATCAAAGGGGAATAGGAAGCAATCGTGATGCACCGTTTCACCCATTGTATCAAAAAAGGGGGGAATTTTCTCCTTTTAAGAATTTCCCAAAGATACGGCCAAGAAATTGAGTCATAGGCTCTAGTGAAGTCTACCTTCCATAGGAAGGCCTTGGACTTTCACCTATGCCATCCCATCACCATTTCTTGAGCCATGATGAATGATTCATGCAGTGACCTCCCAGGTAAGAATGCAGATTGGATAGGCATAATCAAATCTTGTAATGCATCACAAATTCTGTTAACTAGGATCTTGCTACATATAAGATAAATGGAATTCGACAAAGCAATAGGCCTGTAATCTGAAAATTTCTTCGCACTTGACTTCTTTGGTAACAAGAACAAATAGACTTGTTCAGTCTTTCAAAACCAAAGTTGCCCTTTTCAAACTCATGCATAACTTCCATCACATCTTTCTTAAGAACATTCCACATTTCCTTGTAGAAGAAGACCTGTACCCCATCTGGTCCTGGAGCTCCCTCATTATTCAAACCTTTGATAGCTTCCATTGTTTCATGTTCAATAAAAGGGGCAACTAACATAGTGACGTGTGTCTGACACGTGTGTTTAGAAGAGTCATTATAGCTTGCTCTCACAACGTCGGTTTTAAAATGAAGGAATGGACGTGACTCCGAGTGTCGGTCTCAGGGAGGCGTGAAAACCAAATTTTTCTCGTCGCTTACTGTCATGGAAATAGCGGGTTTTTGCTTGCGAAAAGTCGTGGGTGAAAAGCGAGTGAGAGAGAGAGAGAAAGAGAGAGAGCAAGAATACGGTTAGGATTCTTTTCATTCACAGCATGCAACTCAAACATAAAAGAGAGCAAGCAATTGAATAGAAAACAACTTCATTGACATGCAACTTTTGTTCATAATTACAACACTAGATGAATGCTTAAACATAAGTAAAGTAAAGTTTAAGATAAAGAAGGAAAGAGAGAGAGAGAGAGAGAAGACGGTGAGGCAGCCACGGCGGTGGAGGGTGTAATTCCCTACTTGGAGGGGGTGAGATCAGTGTGACGTAAAAAATGCGTAAATGAAATATAAAGCAATCTCAAAAAGACAATCACACAATGTACACAAATGTTTTTAGGTGGAAACCCAAACCGGGTGAAAACCACCACCTAACCCTCTCGAGTTAGGATTTTCCGATCAACCTAGTTGATCAAATCCACTAACCGAATCACTTTAAAACGAGGGTGATTCAACCTCAGTACAACCACGCTACAAGTACGAGGGTAGCGTTCCTCAACCCCTTCTCTCCACGAGAAGGATTTTGTCCCACGAAGGAGACGGGAATTCGCAAAGCGAATACCCAACAAAAAGACAAAGATAAAATAAACAACAAACCTATAGAGCCAACAAAGTAATTATAAACCTAAGCTTCTATAGGAATAAGGAAACTCCCCTTTGCAAGGAGTGCGTCGACGATGACGCGGGTGCGTGAGCCACGCAACGGCGCAATGTCGCTCTCGTAGACAACGGCGGGAGAGCGGGTGCGCGAAGCTTGATGCTCTCAAGAGAATGGAGCTTGAGCTTGGAGAGCAAGAGCTATCTAGGACACAAGAGAGTGGAACTATGTTGCTTAAGTGTATCCAAGTGTGTGTCTTGTGTTTCTCTTGGTGTGTATTGGTGTGTAAAGGCTCCCCTCTATTTATAGAGGCCTTAGGAAGGCTTTGGAAGGCTTAAGAAAGGTTCTATAGCCGTTGGGAACAAAGCCCAAGTGAACCAGCCCGAAATCAGGAACAATCATTGTTCTGACAGGCTTATCAGACGTCTAATTCTAGCATCAGACGTCTGGAAGTTCAATATAAGACGTCTGATTCAAAGGTCAGACGTCTGATTTTGGGCGGGTCTCTCCCTGACTTGGATCAGATCTAAACAGGGTTTTTACGCAAGTCCATCAGATGACATACAGGACGTCTGGAACTATGTCTGGACGTCTGGAAACCTACTTTTACTGTGGGAATTGATTTCCAAACGTTGCAACGGCTAGAAAATCTCTGAGAAGAGATTTTGGGTCAGTCGAGGCAAAACGGTCATTTATCAGACGTCTGGAAAGGCCTAAGGACGTCTGATAAGGCTCTAACGGTCATATTCTTGAGTGTTTGCTAAGCCAGCCAACGGTCCACTAGTTGGACGTCTGGCAAAGTCATCAGACGTCTCCTAAGACGTCTGGTCTAAGGTCTGGACGTCTGATTTCATCAGACAAAACTAACTATGTCCAGCCTAACAGTTATCAGACGTCTGAAACAACAGTCAGACGTCTTAAAATACTTTATCAGACGTCTGATTTGGGAATTAGACTTCCGGAATTGCTGTTTGAACCCTATATTGGTTTTCTAAGTATTCTACAGAAAACCTAAGTATCCTAGGGTTGTGCCGGTGTTCCTAGGACTACTGTTAGGGTTCTTTGAGGCTCTTTAACATGAAATATCTAAGGAAATAAAGAGCAACAAAAGAAACGAAAAATACAACAAGTACAAAAGAAGGAAATCTATCCTATTCTTCATTTCCTTCCATCTTCAATCTGTCGCTCCACGCGAACCTCCTCTGTTTTCCGTCAAGCTCCTCCAATCCGTCCTGGATGCGAGCTCGAACTCCGTCTAAACACGTCCACATTTGCAATTGACCTGAAATCTAGGACTCAAATTGCAAATGTTAAATAACACGTGTTTTGTTATCATCAAAACAAATGATCGTGGTCCTTTAGCACCAACAGAGGGGGGCTCCGTCGGTGGCTCGTCGTCTCCAGCGATTACAAAGGGAGCTAATGGTGGCTAGGAGGGGGGTAGAACACTTGCAAGTGGAGTGAATGCCTCCCATGGGTGGTTGGAAGGGGCTTAAATAGCAAGAAGGGCTTTCCAAATGAAGAAGGGGTTTTAGTGACGTTCGGTACGTCGCCAAAACCCTTCCCAAAACGTCGGTGAAGGCCCCTACTCCCCTGTTGCTCGCGCGCGTCTGTTCTTCTTCGCGCCTGATACGCATGCGCACGTCGTACGATCGGACGGCTGAGATCGCTTGTGGGGCGCGTGCTTGGATCACGCCCACGCCCCCCGCATCATCGCGGGTGTTGGCTTTGGACGCGCGAGATCACGCCGTGTTGCTCCATCCGCGCCGTCCGCTGCTGATCGGGTGGTTGAATTTACGTGGTGTGTGCCTTCGCCTTCTGATTTCCCTGAGGTGCGATTCGAACCAGCGCCGGTTGCACGGGTGTGCGACGTTCAACTGCTGCGCTGTGCCCGCTGCTTTGTCGCGGTGAGGGCAGGCGCGCGGGCGGCTCCCAGCCGTTCGATCGAAGATCGACGGCTGAGATTCATCCTTCGGTTGAAGGCGAACTCAGTCGATGGCACGGATGCATTGTGGGGGTGCCATGTGGCGCATTGCAGGCCGTTGATCATCAAATCAACGGCCAGGACTTCTTGGGCCCATTGCAGGAGCTCCAGATGTCGGATTTGGCTGATTTTGAGTCCGTTGGACTCTGTTCGTCGCTCTAAATCTATCAGTGCGGTCCGATTGCTCATCTGAGGCTTGTTTTGACAAGCACTCATACAAATGGCCATTAATACTATTCTATAAGCAATCTTGATGTGTAATGCATGCAATGCTCCCATTCCTATTTATGATGTGTTATCTGTGCATTTTGTTCTTAAGATAAACCCTAATTAACAGAATTATCACCCCAAGATGTAGTGTTATCACATAGCAACTTGTTCACTGCTGACACACAAAAAAGCAGCCAAAGCCATCCTCCAGGAACCTCTTGGCATAGCCTTGGCTGCTTCTTTAAAGTAACAGCCAACTTTAGATCTTATTTCATGAGTGGAGGTAATGGTTCTCTCGCCCACTGTAATAGAGGAGACGAGATTAAATATTCTCCTAGCACTGGTAGCAAGATGAAAGAATTTCATATTGGCATCACCTTCCTTGAGCCACAGTTGTCTAGACCTTTCACACTAATCCATTTCTTTCTTTAAGTCCTCCTCCCCAATGACCTGCTATAGATATTTCCTTTGCTCCTGCTCCTGGGCACTCAGAACCAGCCTGCATTCCTTCAAGTCAAGCCTTTGGATCTCAGCCAGTGCCTCAGCGCTCTTCTGCTCTCTGATAGCCACCACTGTCTGCCCATATTCCTTCAACATTGTGCGCATATCTGCCAGCTTTGATGCAAGTTGCTGTGTAGCTAAGCCTATAACAGTCTTATTTTTCCACCAACTGGACAGCATGTTTGCAAACCCCTCTTCTCTGAACCAGGACTTTTTAAGCTTGAAGTATGAACCAACATTCGCACTCACCCCACAATCCCACACAATTGGTGTGATATCAGAGAATGGCCTGTCAAGGCTCATAGCAGAGGACAGGTGGAATCTCTCCAAGAGGCTGGGGCTGCCAAAGAACCTGTCCAACCTTGATACCAGCCCACTGCCATTTCTCCAAGTAAAATCAACCCCACTAACAAGGTATTCAGTGATGCCCAAGCTCTGCACAGTCAATTGAAACGCAGCCATTACACCATCAGAACTGCCGCCATCTCTCAACACTTAAGCAATTTTCACGGCCACTAGATGTCTGCCTTAGGTCTCAGATGGCTTAAAGTGAGATACCAAAATGGCCCTCTCTTCACCCAATTGAGGGCACAAGTATGTGTCAAAACTTGGTTTAACCTGTGTCAATTGAATTGAACTGAATCCCCAGAACTGGCTTAGACCTGCCTGGCGTGAGTGGCGAGCGAGGGTGTGCATGTGTGTATGGGGACACGGCTCCCTGATTTTGAATAGTGAATCGGGGGTGGGTTTCCTTATGAAGCCTTTCAAAATCAAAGCCCCACAATGTGGGACTATTTCCCATCCTCTTCTTTGCTGCAATTACGTGGAGAAGGTGGCTTGATTGCTTGTTACTTGGCCATTGGATCTTCAATCCAATGGCCTAGTTCTCCTCCCACGAGTGATCCATAATTGAAGGTGGTGAATACCTTGTCGATTGGTTGCTGGAGATAGGTGAATGGAGCCGGAGAAGACGATGGTGGTGGCAAGGTACCTGTGAGAAGAATACAAGCCTAGGGCCCCAATTAAATACTTTGGAAGCTTCGTCATGGTGAGGCCAAGCGAATGGTGGTGGTGATTGAGTGGATGGTGGTGTAGCGTGGCCAGTCGGTGAAACTCTATAAAGCTTCAGTGATCGGAGTCGGAGGTGGTAATGGAGGCGATGTGAGGGACAATAACCTTGGGAAAAAGTTGTATGTGAAGGTGAGAAATCTTTTGCCGAAGGTTATTGGGTGAGGGAAAGATGAGGGAGGTCGGACAGTGAGGATGGTGGCGGCGGTGATCGTCGGAGTCATAGGAGAAGGTAGAGTGGATTAGCAAAGCTAAGAAGCTCCCTAAACCTAATTTGAGGTTAAACGAAGAAAAGCCCTATGTTTATTGGAGGAAAGGAAGAGAGGAGTGGCTCACCAGAGGCTTGCTGAAGATAAAGAAGAAGAGGTGGTTGGAGCAATTGAGGGGAAATTGAAGGCTGAAGCTTCACGAGAAGCTTCGTGGAAGCTCAAGGAAGAAAAACCCTCTGCCTATTGTACATGGAAAAGGGCAAGGAAGGGGTGTCGAGGAGCTTCGGTCGTGCGTCTTCTTCGCTAGAGTTGAGGATGAAAAGGGGGAAGAACTGACAAATTGAGCACGATCTTGACTTGTAGAAATTGAGACCTATTTATAGAAGAGGAATTGGAGCCAATTGACCTCCAATGTGCAAGTTCAACTTGCAAATTTGGTGACTTCATGATACATGAAAATCACTGCTCGCCAGAGAGGATTTTCTCCAAATTTGATCTCAAAAGGCAGTTCAAAAGATTTGGCATGACATGAGGACCAATCTCACTAGGGTTGGTGAGATTTGGTTGAGAATTTCTCAATCAAATCTTTGATTGAATTTGGTCGATGATGGGTTGCTGCTACTGTACTTGGATTGTCATTGAGAAAGAAGGTGGTGGAAGGACCTTCTTGCAAGGAATACCTAGAGCTAGGGGTATTTTTGCAATGAAGAAGGGACAGTTGGACTTTCTCCCCTCTAATTAATGGCAAACCTTGTGGAGCTTGGATACAACCCCAACGTTGAGTTAGGCAACGCTGCCTCTTAGCCCCTCTCATTTTCAACTTGGCGGTAGACACCCTTGCATGTTTTGCATGCAAGCTCTTAGCAGCAAGGCTTGTCAAAGGCTATTCACTGTCAAGTTCTAGAGCAATGGTGCCAATTCTACAATATGCGGACCGCACCATTTTTTTCGTGGAAGGCAGAAGAAATGAAGCGGCGACCCTCTACACTATGGTCTCTCTGTTTGGAGACATCTCTGGGTTGAAGCTAAATGGGGAAAAGTCTTCTTTGATTTGCTTTGGATTGAACGACTAAGAAAGGGAGACCTTATCAACCAATCTACGCACGCCTATTGTTAGTCTGCCAGTGAGGTATCTGGGGCTACCTCTGTGTGGAACCAAATTGAAGAGAAGTGATTGGAACACCTTGTTTGACAGGGTAGCTGCTAAACTTGAAAGTTGGAGCAGCCGCTATTTATCTAAAAGAGGTAGGCTGATCCTCTTAAACTTGGTCATCATCTCTATCCCGATGTTTAACTTCTCTATTTTCAAGGTGCCAAAACCAATTTGGAAAAGATTTGACACATTGTGAAAGCATTTCTTTTGGAAGGGAGTCAAATCTGAGGGTGAATTTTTACATTCCAGTAGATGGCAGCATCTCTACTCTCCTAAAAAGAACGGTGGCTTGGGCATCCTCTCCTTAAAGGAGTTCAATGACTCCTTGCTACTTAAATGGGCAGTGAAGCTCCTGGAAGATGATGAAAGAAGCTGGTCTATGGTTGTCACAGATGCATATGGCTATTCACATGTATCTCAGTGCACATCAGCTCCTAGTAGACCTTCCCCTTTTTGGAAAGCATCTGGACAACCATGCTTGATAACTGGTAGAACTTCAAATCAGTCGTAGGAGATGGCGATCACTTCTCTTTTTGGTATGACCATTGGTCCAGCATGGGTCCTCTGAAAGACTGATATCCCTGCATGTTTAATGTAGCAGCAGACAAGATGATCTCGGTAAAGGATAGTTGGGAAGCCACTCAGAACCATTGGAGTTTAGTAAGCCACTCAGCGAGGGAAGGAGGCTATTTGCAAGAAGAAATTGGACAATTGAGAAATGAGTTGGAGGCCTTCCACCCGCTTGGAGGACCTGACAAATTTACTTGGTGCCATGGGTTGTTTACTACAGCAATGGCATGTAAATTTTTAATTGATGGAGATGATTTAAGACCACCACTGGTGGATAAAGATTGTGTCGCTATATGGCATTTAAAAATCCCTCTAAAAATAAAGATCTTCCTTTGGCTGAGTAGAAGAAATGGACTTATTACTGGTGAACTACGACATTCTAGGTTGGGCATTCCAGCACAAAACTGCCCTCTTTATGACTTCCAACCAAGTATGGAGAAAGGTCTCAGGCGAAGCCTTGCCCTCTTGGAATGAACTATGGATGTCCTTTAGTATTGCAACTAAACTGCATTCATTGTTGGCTAGAATGTTGTGGTGTGTATGGTGTGCTCGCAACAAAAAATTATTTAGAGGGGAAACAATTAATGTGGGGAATATTGTAAGAGAATATTGGGAATTGGTGGGAGTGTGGAGTGCCTTGTGAGCATTATTTGTAATGTGGAGAGATTACTTGTAAATTTTATTGACTGATTTGATTATTGAATAAAATGCTCTCGATTTGCTATCATTAATGATAGCATTCCTCATCTTTAAAAAAAAAGGGACAGATGGGCTAAATTGCAAGTTGAGTCAAGATGAACTCCGATTGGGCTTAAAATTTGGGGTTAACCTAATTTGGACGCAAGGAATCTAGTGTTGACCTTAGATTTGGGTTTTGATATAATTTAACTAGTTAATATACACAAAAGACAAATGTAGAACAAATTCTTACCTGAGTCTCTTTTTTTGGTCAAAATGGGTTCCTTTGGTCAAAGTGAAGGTTCCAAACCTCTTAGAATATCTTTCAATGAGTTTTAGGAGGTTTAGATTACATTTATTTCTACCAAACTCATTTACTTGAAATGAGGCTGGAATTAGGATTTTTATTATTAAATTAATCCTCAAATCTTAAAAGACCCTAATTCAGTTAGCTCAGGCCCACTTCTTGGGAAATTAAGCTCATTTGACCTTAGATTAAGCCTTGATTAACCCCTTACTAAATATGCAATTGTGATTAGGTGTTAAATTAACTGAATTAACTTGTTTTCTCTTCTCAAACCCAACTCAGAATAGAATTGTGATCTTTTGATGAATATTAAGGAGCATTTATTATTGCAATTAGGCTAGTTAACACCAATGATGATGCTACCATCACAGATGCTTTATCCAAGTTGGCATCAACCATGACTAATGGGGACGACAATAAAATTTCCCTTGAAGAATTGGTTGTGCCATCAATAAACCCTCCAATAGCCATGCAACTCGAACCCAATAGTACATGGATCATGCCCATTGTGAAATACCTAATTAATGGAGAGGTCCCACTAGGGGTCGCTAATCACAAGTCACTCCCACTAACGGCCAACCGATACGTGTTGCTCGATGGAGTCCTATATGAGAGAGGATATACCACCCCCTTGTTAAGCTGTTGATGAGAAGCTCATCATGGTCTCTAATTACCCTTAATTAACTAGTCTTCCTAGTTAATTAGCTAGAAATATGTAAATATATGAGTTAATTATTAATAAGGGATAAATAGTAAAGGACCTTTAAAATAAGTTTAAAATGCTATATTATCATCCAAATAGTATTATTAATAATTTAATTAATAATTGAACTCAAAATATTATTAGTAATTTATCCAATTAATGTGTTAACTAGCTTAAGTATAATTTATACCTAAGTATGTAATAACTTAAGTATCATTACTTAATTAAATAAATTAAGCTAAAAAGGTCAAAAATGTAAATTCAAGGTCTAAATATAATAATTGTCTTATTTATAATCATATATAAAAAGTTGAAAAAGATTTAAATTAAAATAAACCTTAAAAACCTTAGTTTACATTTTAGTCCTTATGTTTTATTTCAATTGAGTCCTTATTCTTCACTTAGGTCCTTAGTTTTTGTTACGAATAAGTCGCTGAAACTTCTTCTTCTTGCCTTGTTCAGCCTCCTCGACGGCTGACGATAGGAGGTGCTTCAACCGTCTAATCACCGCATATCCGACGTCATTTCTTACTCTCCAAGCTCTTGGAGCTTGTGTTTACCATCTCCTTTTCATCCACCGGTCTGGATGAAGTTGTAATCCTATTTAGGGTTGTGGATAACCTCACTGGCGTCGGAGAAGACTCCGGTGGTTACTCCACTCCTAGCCTCTTCTCCATCTAGATACACTCTCCTTCTCAGCCGCCGCCACCTATAAATACCCCTCCACACCCTCGATTTTCACCAAGTTAGCACCCTTCCCTCTTCTTCACTGAGCTAACCGATAGGTTATTCTCTCCAAACTCTAACGACTTTCCTATGCTTCATCCGTCTTCCTCCATCCATCTTTGATCGCTCTGGATCTCCGCCGACGTCAGCTAAGTCTTCTGACGCAGTGTTGACTAGGAGTTCCTCTGCTTCACTTCACAAACACCAACTGGACTTCTTCCTTCAACCCTCTGATTTCCTCCTCCGTTAAGGACCATCGACGGAGATCTTCTACCTCCTTCGTCTAGGTAACAGTAGATTAGGTAAGTAGGTTAGTTAGAATAGTTAGTTAGGTAGATTAGATAAGTGTAATGCTAGTTTTTCATTCATCTTCTCCAGCTCCGGCGAGCTCATTGAGCTTGTCAGGAGCAAATCTTTTATCTTTTTAATTCATTTATCACCTTCTTAAATCTTTCATGAACATTTTCATCACTTTTAATCACTAAATTAATCATCTATTTGTCTAAACCACCTCCACCTTCACCACTGCTCCTGCTGTCCATGGCAGAAGTGGCTGAGCTTACTCCACCTCCACTGGGGCCCTCCACCACCTAACCATCACTTAAGGGCCCCTATCCTCACTTTAATTTAAGTAATTACCATCTATAACTTAAACGCCCAATTTAATTTAATCTCCTGAGCTCGCTGTCAATGGCGACTCAGGAGGATTTCAAATCATTAATTATCATCTATAAACCATTGCAACAACCTTTTGACTTGTCTTCTCCACTCAATTGAGTGGGAAAACAGGTCTTGAGCCTAATCACATCAAAATTTATTTACTGTGAATTCACTGCATAATTTTCACTTCAATGGATAATTGACAAAATTAATGTGTTCTTGAGGTTCCTTGTGACCTCAGGAAGCTATTTAGATCATCAATGGCATGTTTCCATATTGTCTGTACGTTTTAGCCTTTTTTGGACTCCCCGGAGCTCCGGCGAGTCAAAAGAGCTCTTTAGCCCATAAAACTTTGCGTGAAGCTCCAAATTACTAATTTAAAAGTCACTGATTATGTTGAAGGAGTTTATTTGAGGTTTTAATGCCTGGAGCTTCTGTTAGATCTTTGTCTTCTCCAACTCCGGGTTAAGTCTCATTTAAAAGGTCTAAAAGCATCAGTAACTTGCCCTGAGACTATTCCGTGAGTCAACCTCTGTGATTAACCTTGGTTTGTTTTGTCGAACAAACTCCTCTAGAATCTTAGGTGAGAGGCCTGGAACCCTAGGAATCTTAATTGAATCACCCTTCTAAGGGTCTGAATATGTTCCTAAGGATAAAGAGAAGTTATCTAAGGCCATAATTTCATCTGAAATGGTTAAGTTCAAAAAGTCAAATTTCAAGGCTTCACAGTCAACCTTGAGTCTGATTCATGTGCTTGGGATTCAATTAGACAAATTGAAGAGTCCAATCTATTTCTGTGATGTTTGTAAATGATTTAAATGCAATTTGGATGAGCTTTAATCAATTCTATAGAAGAAATTGAATTATGTTTAGTTTGGGTTGTTTGTGAACCCAAACTGACGATAGTAGGTTTGTGATGAGATTCAAATGGACAATCTGCCCAGATAGTTTCTTAGCAACCTCTAGAGGTTGTTTGATTTGATTAAATAGGTCTTTAGTTGTTTGTTGAACCTATCGGAACCTGAATTCAAGTTCTGAAGCTTACTGGCGAAGCTTTTTAGTTTCTACACCTTCCCTGAAGCTTCTTAGAGTTCACTACCTTCACCAACAGCCACGGAAACACTCTCTGAACCTATTCAACACCTCATATGGAGGTCAAATGTCCTTCTGTAAGACCTTAGAGCCACAACTCCATTCTGCAGGCTAATATGATCGTAGTGAACCAGGTCCCTTCGCCCTTCAAATCGAAGAGCTAAACCTTCCCTGAGTATCAAATTGATACTACAATCATGTAGAACAACCTTAGAGCTTTCCAGCAAGCCTTCATTTGCTCGACATGGAGTTTTGAGCTGGCTGGAATGATCATCTGAAGTCTAGACTAGGAGGGGGAAACATAGTCCCACATCGGTGGAACTGGAGCAGACGCCTTAGTATAAAAGTGATTTGTGTTTAAGGCACTTCAGTCGACAACGTAGGGCGCATGAAAGAACATGAGCATATGGGTGTGTGTGTGGGTGCATGCGGTGCACGTGCCCGAGTGTGTGTGCGCTTGTGGGTGTGCGAGTGTGGGCTCGTGAGGGTGTATGCATGGGGCCTGGGAGGTCGTTAGCCGGATGGGCTCGAGACTATGCGAACCGGAAATAAATCGAACCAAATAAAAATCAGGCTTGGACATAGAGGGTCTGGTCCCACCCTGAGAGGGGTGTGTGTATCCCCGACCGGTCCAAGCTGCCAATCAAAAACCTAATTTTTGGGTTCAAAGGGTCAAACCGGTTCTGTTCAGAAGGATTGCAAAGGTTCAGAAGAGAAGGAAAAAAGGAAAGGATGCAAAGGAAGAGAAGGAAAAGAAGAAAAGTAAAGGAAGAGAAGGAGACGAAGGGGAGAGGTCATAAAGATTAAAGAGAGGTTGGACAGGCACAAGGGCTAAAGAGAAATAACAGGCAGAATAAGAAGAAAGAAAAGGAAGAGAAGAATAGATGCATAAGAGAAGAGCTCGAGAAAGATTAAGGAGAAGAAATAAGAGAAAAATAAAAAGAGAAGAGAGAGAGAGAGAAAGGTAAAAGAAGAAAAGAAGAATAAGATTGAAGACAAGAAGAAGAAAAATTGTGGTTTAATTTCTTGCATTTTATTAATTCCTTTTGAGCTTAATGTTGTAATAAGGAATATATTCATTAGAATGACTTTTTCTTGCCTTAATTTCTTGTAGATAAAAAGAAATTAAAAGAAATAAACATGTTTACTTGTTTGTAAAAGAAGATCATTTGTGTAAATGTGTTTCCTTTTGGAATTTTGCATTCTTTTTAATTAGAAATCTTTAAGCAAAATTCATGTTCTTAAAGTAAATTTAATTATACTTCCCATAAGTAGCTTAGATTTAATGGTGAATTTTAATTAAGTTATGCCTCCTAGCGAACGACCTGGACTCAATTAGTTAAAAAGAAATAAAATCTAAAATGTTAGGTTAACTTGACCCTATACTACTTAATCGACATAAATTCAAGTTGACCTAAGTTACTTTCTTTTGCACTTAATTAAGCACAATTAACTTAATTAACTATGTTGAGAAAGTTAACGACCATTTTAATGGCACCGTTGCCAGGGAGGTAACTGTAATTATATTCGTCATTATTACTATTTTTAGTTGTTTTGTACTAATTAGTTTTGGTCAAAGATCAACAAGCTTGTCTCACTACTAGAGCCCCGGGAAGCCAGTAGTGAGCGGTCTCGATCCTAGACCTTAGGCCTTTGAGCTTTAAGGATACGCACTTGCGTAGACATGGGTTTAGGATGCATATTTTGATACTGATATTATACTTGTTTGCGTCCAAAGTATTTTGTGTATTCTAGGACTCTCTTCTTTCCTTTGAAAGAAGAGAAAAACCCACTTTTTCGTGCTGTTTTGCAAGTTTTGTTGCTGCTATTTTTAGTGGTGTGAGTGTGCCTTTGCACATTCTTTTCGTTTTATGCACGGGAGGCGATCCTTGAAACCGCCTCTTGTAACTTTGTTGACAGGTGCTCCTAATCCGGTTGCAGCTAAGCAACCAATAAAATGCTCGTCTGATTCATATGTTTCTATGGATCAAGTGCAGAATTAGAATCCCGAGATCCCTTCTTCTTCTGGTCAGGGGGAGATGCCACCTTTTGATATTCATGAGCAGCTCCTGAACCAGAATCTTAGAATGCTTGAACAAAATCGCCAAATTAATCTTTTGATAGCTACTTTAAATAACCTATAGAATCTTCAAGCCTGTCCTCCACCTCAACCTAAGGAGGGTTTTGACCTTCCTGATTTACCGATTCCTCGTCCTAGGCCTCTACTCCGAGACTACTATAATCCATCTAATGCACAAGTAGAGCTTAATGTTAGGATTCCCATTGGGGAAAATGACCCAGAATTAAAGCCAAACATTATAAGTCTAATCCCACATTTTCACGGATTTGCATCCGAGGATCCATTTCAACATATCGAAGATCTTAAACGTCTATCTCAAACTCTTGGACCTCGAAATCAAAATAGGGAAATCCTACTCATGAAAATGTTATTTTTTAGCCTTAAAGATAAAGCCGCATATTGGTATAGAACTATTGCAAGACCAATCTCAACTTGGGCTGAACTCGAATCTGCATTCTTGAAGAAATTCTTTCCTATTGGTCGCACAAATCTTTAAGGTGAGCAATCACAACTTTCAATCAAAATCAAGGAGAACCAATTCATGAAGCATGGGAACGCTTTCATGAATTACGAAGGAAATGCCCACATCATGACATCCCTCGTTGGCAACTAATGCATATCTTCTATTATGGATTACAATAGGGCATTTGCAATCTAGTCAATGCCTCTTTTGGAGGGAACTTTCTAATTCACAACGCAGAATTCGCTTTAGAATTATTTGAAGGGATGGCGGAGAACTCGATCAACAATGCATCCATGCTGCAATTTACGTGGGGCATAAATACAGCACATCCAAATCCGCATAAGGGCATTCACGAGATCAGTAATCCACCCAGTTCAAAGGATTTGAGATTATTGCAGAAAGACTGCACAAATTCGACATCGTAGCAAAGCATCTTGATGAGGTCTGAAATACAATGAAAACTCTTACACCTCTACTTGCTACACAAAATCCCACGCATTCACCTATTTCGCAAATTCCCACAGGGAGGGAATTTGTGAATAATATGGATTCTAGAGATCTATCTTCCTTGGGTTTTCTATCTACTCCTGCACCAACCCAAGGAGGGACCTTTGTCCCACAATCTTTCCTACCCTTTCTTGTAGCAGAAAACACGCCATATCTTTTTGGTTTACATGCCATACAGGAAAACATTCCAAGATCGAATCCTTATTCTAATACCTGTAATCCTGGATGGAGAAGCCACCCAAATTTCTCTTGGGCTAATCAAAATCAAAGACCAATTTATCCAAATCAGATCCACCTAAACCCATCTCCATTGCTTTCTCAGCAACCAAATGTGAGGCCTAATTCCATGAGTATGCAGAATTACTCTGGGCCGATTAGAGATATGCAGCTCGATCAGATTTTGAGAGCTGTTACAGAGAGTCAGTGAAAAAATGCTGAAGCTCTCGCTGAGATTCAAAGACAATGTAAGATAGAATTGGCTGATTTATGAAATCAGGTCACGTTTTGACTGAGTCTCGTCAGCCAGGTACTCTTCCATCTCAGCCAATTCCGAATCCTAAGAATCTGCAAAACCCTAGGCAACATTAGGGCCAGGTACATTTTATTAATCAGGCCTTTGATTCTAATCAAAACCCGTCTTGTGTACTTCCTTAAAATAATCCACCAAACCTGCATCAGCAGCCTTTATTGTATCAAAATGATCCACCTATTATTGAGAATCAGAATTGACTCTGCTGATCTTCTGAACTTGGTTGGAATCACTTCTTAGATTGCCTCAATCTTTAATATTTTACATCTCAACCTAAATCAGATCTAATCTTCACGAGATTCACTCTAATCTTTCTAAGATTTCTCATAGGAATCTAATTTTGGTTCTGTGAGATCTATTTTAGGAAATCTTCACGAGATCTATTTTACCCGATGGTCTTATTTGTTTGTCTATTTTTATTGAACCAATTCTTCCATAACTCTATTTTTACCATGCTTATTCTTTTTAGGAGTTCTTTACTAGGGTTTATGCCTAGTTTAAGGCATAAAACTTAGCATTTTGTACATAGCTGTTTCCTGCTTTCTATACTTTTCTGATTTTTTACTTCATCCTACACTGATTACCTTCATTTAGTCCGATTGTCCACTCTGACCTTTGGTCAGAATTGAAATCGTCCGCACAGAGATCTTTGATCTCTTCTATCTGACTCCTTCCTTCACCCTACACTAAATGAAGTGTAATATCTTTTCACCCTTCTTACAACGAGGATATTGTAAAATCTTGGCTTGGGAGGGTGTGAAGTGAAATTTTTACTTCAAGTGTATTTGCAGAGAAAATAAAAAAGAACACAAAAATTAAAATACCCATGGAATTTAAAAAAAATGGAAATACAAAATTTTAAAAATTTCAAAATATCATAAAAACTTGAAAATTTTTGAAAAATTCATAAAAATTGGAAAATTTTATAAAACATAAAAACAAAAATATATAAATACAAAAATTTGGAAATTTGAAAATTATAAAAGGGGTGTTTACATCTAGAATAAAGAAAAGAAGAAAAAAAAATATTTATATCAATAATTAAAAGCTTAATTTTTCTTTTAGGTCAGAAATAAAAAGAATATATAGTATATATATAAGGGCATTAAATCCTTATTTAGATTCTTACTTATAACATTTTGTAAAAACACCTTTATTTGCAAAATCTTAAAATAAGATTTTATTTGAATTAGAATCTTTAAACCCCAAGGCTTTGTTTTTTTTATTCTTCCCCTGAAATTAAGAAACTAAGGTGTATTAAGTTTAAAACTTAAGTTTTGGAATTAAATTGTAACTTTTTAATCAATTAGATTAAGTAATCTTTTGCTTTTTGAATATTTGATTTTATCATCAAGTTAAGTAAAAAGGCCAGATATTCAGAATTAATTAAGTAGAGAGTTAGTAGAATCTTAGTCTTCAAGTCTATTAGGCTATAGTTAGCTTAATCAACTAAAGGACATTTGGCTAGACTTGGTGAGTTTTTGTCTTGACAGATCCTATAGGAGGAAACTAAAAGTTTAAAGAACCTGAGAGTGATTGGCTTTGTTGTCCAAGCTTTGGTTTAAGAGCTAAGTAACCTAAGCATCCAAAAATCACACACATAGAATTGTCTTGATGGCATCTGAGACCGCGAAAACACAGAGGTTAAGAGATCGATTCTAAATCCTCTTTAGTCCAAGGATTTCCGCGAGGCGGTTCTTGAAAGAGTGAAGGATGTGCCACTCACCTAGAAAAAAGATTTGGAGTATAAACTTAGTAAGAAAAATGAGAATGGGGAGACAAATAAATAAATAATAGTAAAATAAAACACTCTGCAGTTAAGTACCTCGCTACAAATGGGTACTTATGTAGTTTTTCCATAAAAATAAAGCATCTTGGTATAAATAGATGCTACCCTTCCTTCCATCAAATAAAAGAACACCTTGCTACATATGGGTGTGCTAAACTATAGAAAAAGTTGAAAAAAATATGGAGATAAAAATTAGGAATAAGAGACCCAGTAGTCCACCGGGGAGATATACACAAAAAGTGTTGACCTCGGGATAGAAAACTGGTGAGGAGAAAGCAACCAAACCTGAGTAAGGCCAAGCCAAAGGCTTGAATTTGAATAATCTAGATTGGAAATTGATGTCTTAAGTTCTGGATTTTTGCAAATTTGGATGCCTTTAGGATAGCTCTCTTCACAAGCACAGATGTTTTAAAATCATAGCTGCTGAACCTTTGTATTGGGCAATGAAGCCTAAGAAATCGGGTTTTGAGGATTTGCAGTTGAGACCTAAAGGAGAAGGATTGACAAAATCCTAGATCTAGAAGTCTGTCCTTAGTGCTGTAGGCTGGCAGATTAAAGTTTTACTACTCTAAGTTTGGTTAATAATGAATATCTGGCTAATTTGCTTGAACTTAGATTGATAGAAATCATAAACAAAGGATTAACTTAAGTCTATTGAGTTTTTGAGTTAAAATTTAATTTCCAACTCTTAGGTTTTGTTTTCTTAAAACACTTTGAATTCTAAGTTTTTAAGGGTTAAGAATAGTTACAAAGAATAAGTGATTTTTGAGATTCTAATTTTTGATAAATTTCTTGTTAACTCTATTTTTAATAAAGTGTGTTTTGAAGATGTTTTGAGTTTTAAGTCTAAGGAAATTTTCATAGAATGCTCTGTATATTAGTTATATATATTTATAAAAAAATCTAAAAAAATTAATTCTGACCTAAGCATTCCTCTACTTGGTTCCTATGTATATTAATTTAAACCCAAGTGCATTAAATCATCATATTTCTAGTAAATTTTGCTAGGGACTAGCAAAACTTTGGCTTGGGGGTATGATGATAAGCTCATCATTGTCTCTAATTACCCCTAATTAACTAGTCTTCCTAGTTAATTAGCTAGAAATACGTAAATATATGGGTTAATTATTAAATAAGGGATAAATAGTAAAGGACCTTTAAAATAAGTTTAAAATGCTATATTATCATACAATTAGTATTATTAGTAATTTAATTAATAATTTGACTCAAAATATTATCAGTAATTTATCTAATTATTGTGTTAACTAGCTTAAGTACAATTTATACCTAAGTATGTAATAACTTAAGTATCATTACTTAATTAAATAAATTAAGCTAAAAAGGTCAAAAATGTAAATTCAAGATCTAAATATAATAATTTTCTTATTTATAAACATATATAAAAAGTTGAAAAAGATTTAAATTAAAATAAACCTTGAAAACCTTAGTTTACATTTTAGTCCTTATGTTTTATTTCAATTGAGTCCTTATTCTTCACTAAGGTACTTAGTTTTCGTTACGAATAAGTCCCTGAAACTTCTTCTTCTTCTTTCCTTCTTCAGCCTCCTCGACGGCTGACGATAGGAGGTGCTTCCACCATCTGATCACCACATATCCGACGTCATTTCTTCCTCTCCAAGCTCTTGGAGCTTGTGCTCACCATCTCCATTTCATCTACCAGTCTGGATGAAGTTGCAATCCTATTTTAGGGTTGTGGATAACCTCACCGACGTCGGAGAAGACACCGGTGGTTACTCCACTCCTAGCCTCTTCTCCGTCCAGATACACTCTCCTTCTCAGCCGCCGCCACCTATAAATACCCCTCCACACCCTCGATTTTCACTAAGTTAGCTCCCTTCCCTCTTCTTCACTGAGCTAACCGATAGGCTATTCTGTCTAAACTCCGGCAACTTTCCTCTGCTTCATCTGTCTTCCTCCGTCCATCTTTGATCGCTCTGGATCTTCGCCAACGTTAGCCAAGTCTTCTGATGCAGTGTTGACTAGGAGTTCTTCTGCTTCACTTCACAAACAGCCGCCGGACTTCTTCCTTCAACCCTTTGATTTCCTCCTCCGTTAAGGACCATCGATGGAGATCTTCTACCTCCTTTGTCTAGGTAACAGTAGGTAGGTAAGTAGATTAGTTAGGTTGGTTAGTTAGGTAGATTGGATAGGTGTAATGCTAGATTTCCATTCCTCTTCTTCAGCTCCGGCGAGCTCATTGAGCTTGTCAGGAGCAATCTCTTGTCTTTTTAAGTCACCGATCACCTTCTTAAATCATTCAAGAACATTTCTATCACTTTTAATCACTAAATTGATCACCTATTCGTCTAAACCACATCCACCTTCACCACTGCTCCTGCTGTCCATGGCAGAAGTGGCTGAGCTTACTCCACCTTCACTGGGGCCCTCCACCACCTAACCATCACTTAAGGGCCCCTATCCTCACTTTACTTTAAGTAATTACCATCTATAACTTAAACTCCCAATTTAATTTAATCTCCTGAGCTCACTGTTAACGGCGGCTCAGGAGAATTTCAAATCATTAATTATCCACCTATAAACCATCGCAACTTCATTTTGACTTGTTTTCTGCACTCAATTGAGTGGGAAAATAGGTCCTGAGACTAATCACACTTGAAATTTGTTTACTGTGAATTCACTGCATAATTTTCACCTTAATGGATAATTGACGAAATTAATGTGTTCCTGAGGTTCCTTGTGACCACAGGAAGCTATTTAAATCATCAATGGCACGTTTTCATATTATCTGTACATTTTAGCCTTTTTTGGACTCACCGGAGTTTCGGTGAGTCAAAAGAGCTCTTCAGCCCATAAAACTTCATGTGAAGCTCCAGATCACTGATTTGATGGTCACTGATTATGGTGAAGAAGTTTATTTGAGGTTTTAATGCCTGGAGCTTCTGTTAGATCTTTGTCTTCTCCAACTCCAGAAGAGTTGAAGATGACTGATAGTTAGGGTTTAGCCTAATTTAAAAGGTCTAAACGCATCAGTAACTTGCCCTAAGACTATTCCATTGTGTCAATCACTGAGATTAACTTTGGTTTGTTCTGTCAAACAAACTCCTATAGAATCTCAGGCGACAGGCCTGGAACCCTAGGAATCTTAACTAAATCAGCCTTCTGAGGTTTTGAATCCATTCCTGAGGTTAAAGAGAAGTTATCTAAGGCCTTAATTTCCTCTGAAATGGTTAAATTTGCAAAGTCAAAATTTGAGGCTTCATGGTCAACCATAAGTCTGATTCTTGGATTTAGGATTCAATCAGACAAATTTAAGAGTCTAATCTGTGATGTTTGTAAATGATTTAAATGCAATTTGGATGAGCTCTGATCAATTCTATGGTAGAATTTGATTTCTGTTCAGTTTGGGTTATTTTTGAACCTAAATTGACTACATTAGGTTTGTGATGAATTTCAAGTGGATAATCTACCCAGATAGTTTCTTAACAACCTCTAGAGGTTGTTTGATTTGATTAAATAGGTCTTTAGCTGTCTGTTGAACCTATTAGAACTTGAATTGCAATTCTAAAGCTCTTTGGAGAAGCTTTCTAGCTTTTGCACCTTCCCTGAAGCTTACCTGAGGTTCAATTCCTTCACCAACAGCCACAGAATCACCTTCTGAACCTATTCAACACCTCATCTGGAGGTCAAATGTCCTTCTGTAGGACTTTAGAGCCAAAACTCCATTTTGTAGGCTAATATGGCCGTAACAACCCAGGTCCATTCACCCTTCAAATTGAAGAGCTAAACCTTCCCTGAGTATCAAATTGATACTACAATCATGTAGAACAACCTTAGAGCTTTCCAGCAAGCCTTCATTTGCTCGGATTGGAGTTCTGAGCTGGCTGGAATGATCATCTGAAGTCTAGACTGGGAGGGGGAATTATAGTCCCACATCGGTGGAACTAGAGCGGTCGCCTTGGTATAAAAGTGATTTGTGTTTAAGGCACTTTAGTCAACAGCGCAGGGTGTATGAAAGAACATGAGCATATGGGTGTGTGTGTGGGCGCGTGCGGTGTGTGTGCAAGTGTGGGCTTGTGAGGGTGTGTACATGTGGGCCTGGGAGGCTGTGAGCCGAATGGGCTCGAGACTATGCGAACCAGAAATAAATCGAACCAAATGAAAACCAGGTTTGGACCTAGTAGGGTTTTGTTCCACCCTGAGAGGGGTGCTGTGTATCCTCGACTGGTCCAAGCAGCCAATCAAAAACCTAATTTTTGGGTTCAAAGGGTCAAACCGGTTCAGTTCAGAAGATCTGTAAGGGTTCAGAAGGAAAGGATGCAAGGGTTCAAAAGAGAAGGAGAAGAAGAAAGGATGTAAAGGAAAAGAAGGAGAAGAAGGGGAGAGCTCGTAAGGAGAAAAGAGAGGTTGAACAGGCATAAGAGTTAAAGAGAAATAATAGGCAGAGTAAGAAGAAAGAAAAGAAAGAGAAGAAGACATGTATAAGAGAAGAGCTCGAGAAAGATTAAGGAAAAGAAATAAATAAAAAGAGAAGAGAGAGAGAGAGAAAGGTAAAAGAAGAAGAGAAGAATAATGCTGAAGACAAGAAGAAGAATAATTGTGTTTAATTTCTTGCATTTTATTAATTCCTTTTAAGCTTAATGTTGTAATAAGGCATATTTTCATTAGAATTATTTTTTCTTACCTTAATCTCTTGTACATAAAAAGAAATTAAAAGAAATAAACATGTTTACTTGTTTGTTAAAGTAAATCATATGTGTAAATGTGTTTACCTTATGGAATTTTGTATATTCTTTTAATTTGAAATCCTTAAGCAAAATTCATGTTCGTAAAGTAAATTTAATTATACTTTCCATAAGTAACTTAGATTTAATGGTGAATTTTAATTAAGTCATGCCTCCTAGCAAACGACTTGGACTCAACCATTTAAAAAGAAATAAAATCTAAAATGTTAAGTTAACTTGACCCTATACTACTTAATCAACATAAATTCAAGTTGACCTAAGTTACTTTCTTTTACACATAATTAAGCATAATTAACTTAATTAACTATGTTGAGAAAGTTATCCACCAGTTGTCTCAATAAAACTGAGGTGGATAAGCCTTGGAGGATATCCATGATCGGTTGTGTGGAAATCACGAGGGACACAAAGCAATGGTAGCTAGAATTTTGTAATATGGTTACTTCTAGCCATAAATGACTTAATAAGCTAAAAAGTTTGTGAAAAAGTGCGATAAATAACAATGCTTTGCAAATATTTCTCGACTCTTGCCTAGAAAGATGGCCCTTATTCACTCCCTCATTCCCTTCTCAAGGTGGGGAATGGATTTCATAGTTCCCTTCCCTTTGGCACCTACTCAGAAGAAGTTTGCCCTAGTACCTGTAGATTACTTCTCCAAGTGGGTGGAGGTGGAGTCCATAGCAAGCTCAAATGCAAAGAGGGTCATCAACTTTGAGTGTAAAGAAATCATTTGTCGATACGAGGTGCCTCAGGTCACAATAGCAAACAATGGCACCCAATTTGCCTCAAAGAAATTTGGGAATTTTTGTGCAAATTGGGGTACCCACCTAAAGTTCACATCGGTTGCCCACTCATAAGCCAATGACCAAGTTGACGTGATCCACCAGATCATTATATCAACCCTTAAAAGAAAACTTGATGCCGCCAAAGGAAAGTGAGCAAAAGAGCTATCCAATGTGTACATGATAAGCCAAAAAACTTCAACTGGCTATAACCCATTCAATTTAATTAGTTTATGGAGCCAAGGCAAGAATCCTTCTAGGAAGTGGTATTACCATCTTAGAGTATATAGTTCTATGACCCAACACTTAAGGAGACTTAGTGTTGTGTTGAGCCAAATACTTCAATCCAACAGAACCAGGCGGCAAATTGGCCTCGACTTGGGAATACCTCTACAAGGCCATCAGTTCCAATCAAGCCAAATCATATAAACTATAAATGCTGGCAGGATGCTAATCCCTAGGAGTTGGCACACAATTAATTAGAGACTATATTTTGCCTAAGGATCATTTTTCTATAGCTCAGTTCTATACAAGCAAGTAGGCAAAATTGACCCAAAGCAAAGATTTTTTCCATTAGTGAAAAAATAGCCATGACACTAGTAGAGGGGGTTGTACCCCACCTATTTGTAATACAAAAAGCAGATATTATAATCATCCAGACTATGTTGGAATCGACACAGGGACGATAGGGCCTTTATCCTCGACATTAAGGGTTGTACTTTGATCTTCCTATAGAGGTGGAGCATCGAGGCCCTCTCCCATTGCTCCCACCTGTGTCTGGTCATGTGGCAAGCGGGCGCCAAAGGTCCTTGCATCCTCATATGGCTACTCCCTTTGGTGATCCTTAGCATGACCTCGTCTTCAAATACCCCTTCTTCTTCAGGAGGGCTAGGGTAATAATCATTTGGGGTTAGGGAGATAGGCTCTCAGTCGTCGATGAGTTTTTCCCAGGTTTCTCAATCATATTTGAGGTTGAACCTCTCAAATGACCAACTAAGGAACTCATTTAAAGTGGTGTGGCCACCTCCTAGGATGGATTGGGCAGTTGCCAGTGAATACTTATAAAGCTTGGCAATTAGCTGCTATCAGCTATCGACCATAGATGGGTCTTTAACAAAAAACCTCATCACAACCTTTAGCCTCATCCCTCTCCATTTCTCTTTGTAGGGGTGCGAACCTTGTTCAACTCCTCTACATACATGACGGTCATGTCCAAATCATTCTTGAGGCGAGCAATCATCTCCTCCACCTCTTGATTAGTTGCTCATGCCTTCGTTCCCTTGTTAACGACAGAATGGATCTAGATACATTCTACCTGGAGGCTTGGCTCATAGGTTTTGAAGGCAGACCATTTCCTAGCCTTGAACACCTCCCATTACTCCTTCACCAGAGAGACATCGAGTGACACGATGACCAAACGTCTTTTGAGGGCTTCCATCTTCTTAAGATGACCCTCAAAAGAGGAGTGAACTTTCAGCATGTCCCGGTAATTATCGCCTTTTGCATATAGGAAAGCGACAACCAAGCCATTGCCTCTGCCCTTTGGGCACTCACAGGCTATGAGGAAAGGCTATTAATGGTGACGTTTATGTAGTACGTTGCTCCTGCACAACTGCCTCGTCAACTTTCTAATGGCAAGCAAGGGCATCGTCAACTTGGTGAGATAGGTCATGACTGTTTGCTAGAGCCGCTTCCACCCAACTTGCCACCTGCTTTACAGCAAAGCATCGGGATCAATCAGACGGTCCTAGAATACTATGCCATGAGATGTGACTCCTATAGAAAACATCTTACCTAATGGTATCTACCTGTAGAACTCAAGAATTTGAAGAGTAAGCAAACTACGATAAATTGAATCAAAGTCTCAATCTAAAGGCTTACCACGCAAAGGCAACAATGGCAGGCATTCAACATGTTGGACGAGGCACTCGGTAGGCATGCCTAGTCCACCACTACCCTTGGCAGCAACAGCATCGACTGCTCCATCGTTAATTTAACCCACTTGAATGCATCCAGAAGGACTTCAGTATTTTGTTCAGTATGCGCCTACCCAAAGCAGAAAGGGTGCGAACCTTCTCCTGAGTTGCCTTTACTTTGCTCAAGATCTTTGCTTTCACAAAGGAGGTTGTGGAAGTAAGAATTAAAATATGGAAAGACTCCTTCTCTAGCTACTTCCTCTCCCTCTTCGACTCTTGTGTTGGCAGAGAAGGTTCTCCCATGAGCTCCACAATCAGCATAATAGCTGGTTGATGGGGCATACGGTGGAGAGGCTCTTCCTTCGGTTCCTCCTCCTCTAGTGTCAGCCGTTCAATAGAGCCAATGACAACTCCAATAATATAGAACCTGCCATGGTCAAATAGGTAAACTAGCATAAGGTGCCCGGTTGAACTTTAACGCCACATCAACACTGTCCAAGTTTCCCTCTTATGTGAGGGGTAACCATCACATTGACTCTTAGTTGCCGACTAGTTGTGTCTCTGCTTAGTCGAGGGGACCTTTATTGTTCACTTTGGAATAGCCCCTTTGGCAGTCGAACATGAGGAAGCCTTCACTTGTGACGATGCTTAGGCTAGTGAAGGAGCATTTCACCTAGATGCATCCCCAGAAAAGCTTGAGAATGACACCATCACTCTGCGAGGAGGCTGCATGGCTCCGACCTTTACCTTCTTCCTAGCTCAATTGATTGGCTGAGATGGATACTCCTCCATTGACCCTTCCTTTTGTCCCCTTGGCTCTCCACCTGAGAGGAATGCTCTTCTCATGGCTTGGACCTCTTCCCTGATTGAGAAGAACGCTCCTCCCATGCTTCTCTCCTACTCGCATGTTGTCATTTTGTCTGTGAGGGATGCTCTCCCCTCCTCTCTTTTGAGTGGCCACCAACACGAGAAGAGTTCTCCATAACCCCATCACTTAAGGGGATCTAGCTTCAAGAATGAGCAAAAAGTTGTGACAAACAAAAATAAGCTAGAATTAGAAGACATGAAGGAAAGCTATCATCCACCCCCCCCCACTTACTTACCGTCGGGTAAGAGTCTGCTACTCACAACAGTACCTTCCAATCCTCCTTCCACTTAAGGTCTTCTTGGGATATTTCCCCAAAATTAAACAACTTCTCCACATTTGTCAGGGCAGATGGGTCTAGCTCATCTTGGGTAAGCGGTAAATCTTTGGGAGGTGGCCCTTGCTAGGAATTTGACACAACCAATAAATCCTTGTTGTACAACGTGAAAAAATAATGGTCCTGCCCCTTCAAATTGTTGGTCAGGTCCACTATCCTATACTAATTGCATCTATTGTAAAGGGTGTACATTCTAAATGTAGATTTACCCTTCCTGACATTGAGAGGCATTAGCCCAAAAATAAGGCAAAATAATCCCATGCGAGAATGTACACCCTAGTGGAACCAAAGTACTACAAACGTATTCAACATCGACCAGTAGTTCAAACTTTGTTGGTACAAGATCAAATGATACTATAATAGGAAAGACAAAAAAAAAGGGTTAAGAGGGACTCTTAACCCATGCATGAGGGCATATTTATAGTTGATAAAAGTATTATCAACCCTAGGGGAGTAGAGGCGAAGATCTTTACTCGGAACCTTGAAACTTGCATGACCTAAGTCATGATACTCTAGGAACCAACTAATATCGGGCCCACTACAGAATTCCAAACTAAAAGTGTTCAATGAAGGCATATCCACCGACAAGCCACTGGAGGAAGAGGTCGAGTCACCTTTTCCCGCAAGGCCCGACATATCTCTAAATGACTTTATCAGGTGAATTCGTTAAAAGCGAAAGATAATAAATCAACTACCAGCACCAAACAATGAGCGCTTTACTCTCAAATGTGGTAGGAGTGTATTTACTACCCACCAACCCGCTATTTGCAGCATGAGGTAGGAGCAAGTGAAAGGATGTGAAACAACCCCAATACCATGTCACATTGACATTAAATGAGGATGTATGATGCTTTGTCTCTCAACAAATAAGGGATTGGCGTGTCACCCCATATCTTCAAGGAATGATCTTGTAATGACAACACCTATGTCATCTACATGCTACCACGACAAGTGAAAAATGAGATGTGGTGGTTGGTCACCATTCGCCTAGATTTGGCAAACTAAAATTGATGGTAACACCATCATCTGTCATAACTATCTTAATTTAGTCTAATTTGAGTGATAAATGCTCCTCACCCGGGATTCAGCAGTGAGGGCTCGGACTTTGGTAGATCGTCAGGTTCGAGGGATGGGAATCTTTGACCAAATTACCGGATAGTCGGATTGATTTCAAGGAGAGGAGCCTGGCAAGCATTCCATGGAGGGTTCTCTCCAAAGGCACGGTTTGGAGATAACCCAACCCCATGTAATGCAGCACCTAAGACTGAGGGCCGTCCTTGGCCCGAAGATAGGGGCTTGTCCTTAAGCCTCGCTTCCGACGAGCTCACTTAATCCCCCCACCCGGTCATTTCATACTACATTGGGTGACTCTCTTTCCGGCCTTGGTGAACTCCTTCAATCAACTGCTTATTAATTAGTTGCATGTCTTCATCCCCTGGGGCCGCCTCAACACACATCACTTCGCCCGGGCTTGACTTAAAATAGGGCTTTCTTTGAATCAAATCTCTCAAATGAGAATGAACCCAACTCAATAATCGTCGATTTTCCCGCTGTTTGATTAAGTAATACCACATAAAAACATAAACTTTGAAGCTCAATAGCTAAATACATGGCAATGAAATCATAAGCCGAGATCATAAAGAGCATACCGCAAGTAGAAAGTAGAATTAATACAATGAATTCGGTCGTAATTCTGTTCTGAGTCTAATGCTAGAAGAAGATGGGAAATCCTATTAATTCTACTATTTTAACTAATAATCATGAATGCAGAATAAATGAGGGGTTAATTGATAGTCAAATGAACTTAAATTCCCAAGAAGTGGGCTCGAACTGACTGAATCAGGTTTTCTGTGATTTGAGAATTATTTTATTAATAAAAACCCTAATTATAGACTCACTTCAATTAAATGGATTTTGGTAGAAATAAATGTAATCTAAACCTAATATTTAAAAGTATCATATGAGGTTTGGAACCTTCGCTTTGACTAAAGGAACCCATTTTGACTAAAAGCAGAGACTTAGGCGGGAATTTGCTTTATTTTAGGCTTTTGTGTAAATTACCCAGTCAAACTATTTCAAAACCCAAATCTAAGGTCATCACTAAATTCCTTGGGTCCAATTTGAGCCCAATCAGAGTCTGTCTTGACCTGATTTGCATTTTAGCCTATACACCCCTATTTATTACCTAAATGCCCTTAACTTTAGATTTATATCACAAATAGGTCCCTTCCTTTCTTCTTCAATGTGCCAAAAGAGGAAACTGTAGCATAACACCATGACCCAACACCCACGACCTTTGATTGAGGATTACTCCTCCAATCCTCAACCAAATCCCTCCAAGTTTAAAGGGAATGATCACAAAAGGATACTCTTCCAATTAAACCCAATCTTGTGCCCCAATTTGGAGTGCAAGAGGTCAATCAGGCTCAAGATCCACGGTTCTTGAGTTGCCCAAATTGGATGGAAATGTCACGAAATCAAGCCAATTGAAGGTTAAAACCTCCTTTATTTAAGCTCCAGCTTGATTCCAAGATGAAATTAGTCGAGTTTAGGCCAAGAATCCCTCTCCTTCATTCGTCACCAGCCATGCTTCACTCCACTTTGGCGACCTCCTAGAGCTCCTTCTTCCACACACTCAATGGTCAAATTGGCACCGCCATCTCCCTCCTCATCTTCTTCCAATGCTAGCGAACATATCTTGGTCACTTTCCCTCCTTCATCGTCGTTCTACCCAAACGAAGCCACCTTCTTCCTCATGTTCGACCGACCAATGCCGGATGTGATTCCTCCTTTGTTCATCCACTAAAATAGCTCTTCTTCTTCTCTTCTCCTAGGTTAGTTTAGGCTATTTAGACTTAGGTTTTAACCCCTATCCTCGTCATTCATTCTTCTTCTTCCTCATGGCTGATGAGAGCTCCAGCAAGCTTGAACTGTCACTCCATGCCACCAACCACCAAGCCATTTACACCACAAGCTCCATGACACCTTGGGGAGCAAAAGCCCTCAAGAAATTGGGGTTTTTAATTCCCCAAACCATTGGTCAGACAACCCATCTTTTCTTCACTTCCACCGCCACCGACTGGTGACCCTAGGCCTCCAAACACCAAATCGCCGCCACCACCACCTTCATCACATCGCGGCAAAGATTTGTACATGTCTAATTAGGGCCAAGGGCTTGTGTTCTTATTTCAGGTCATCCGCCAGCTGCATCTTCTCCAACGCCATCCAACAATTTTGGTTCGCCATTCACCAAGGGAACACCCTCATTGAGCATGGTTTCTTTTGAGGACCACACTTGGGTCCTTGATTTGTCAAAGCAAGGCCAAGTAATCCTCCAATTGAGCAACTCACCTCCATGTGAGGAAGAAGAAGAAACGAAGAAGAATAGGGGCACGTTTTGTGCCACCTCGTTGAAGGAGGAAACCAAATTGGACATAAAAGGGAAAGTGACCCTTGGTTTGTTGCCCATGAACACAAGGCGTTGGGTGATGTGGGTGTGTTTCGCGAATTAAAATTAGGGTTTGGAGGACTCGTCATCATAGCTCGCAAAATGCATCTATCAGATAAAATTTATAATCGAAACTCAAAAAGTGGTTCTTGGGTTGAAATGATCGAGGCATGTTTCGCGAAATGAAATTCAGGGTTTGGAGGACCCATCGTCGTAGTTTGCCAAATGCATCTATCAAATAAAATTTATAATAGAAGCTCGAAAATTGAGTCCCGGGTCGAACACAGGGAGGCGAACGCTTGGTTTTGAAAAATCCACGCTTCGATTTTATTTCTTTTTGTCATTTTTAGCTTTTCTAATTTTTGTGTATTTTTATCAAGCAAGAGATTAGGTCGATGAAAACTTTATCTACTTGCAAAAATATAAGAGAGAGAAAGAGAGAAAGAGAGAGAGAAACAATCATCTATTCATGAACAACTGTTTGTTACAACTACAAAAGCAAGAAAATCTACACTACAAAAGCGAAAGAAAGATAGAAAGAGGTGAGAGAAATCCCCCTCGATGGTTGCTCGAAGGACGACTCACTTTGACATTGCCTGGAGGAAGGTGGTGAGGAGCGGGATGAAGGAGGACGTAGCCAAAGGACGTGTCATGACCCGAACCCAGATCCCTACAGGACCCAAGATCGCCTCGACTAATCCCAAGACCTAGTCGTCCAATGAGAAATAACCAAATAACATGCATCAATCCACAACCACACAAGTACATTAGCTAAGCAGAAAGAAAAATAGCAACGAAAGGAGAAATAGAACAGTAATTCTAGAATAATACATGCCTTCAAGAATAGGAAATACTGCCATCACAACAAAACTAGTACAGATAAAGAACATAACGGAAAGTGCTGAAAAATATAACTGCAAGAACTCACTACAACAACAGTAGAAACTATAGCTGGGCTCGACTAAGCCCAGCGTCCTCAGTAGTCGGTAGTTCAGGCTGCTCAAATCCCTAACCTGCACAAAGTTATATAACTGGAGTCAGTTAACGCTGAGTAGAGTGGTGGTTAAACATAAAATGCATTTACAGGTACTTTAACATATTATTTTCCGATTCAAAATATCCTATAATGGTTTTCTGTGTAGAGATCTCTAATCAAGGCTCATCTCATTACTTAATCTTCTTATTCCCTAAGGGAACGATTTTGCTTGCAGTTTTCCCGTGGTGTAGGATGCACATGTGGTACTCTCCTGGCCGGGAGAGTCCCTCCGTGGTAGTCCTACACTTGGTCTACCACCCTGAGGTCACAGTTGTGACGTAGCGGTGATTATGACGCACGTGATAAGCACGCAGGTAGCTACCCCGCACTGGCACGCGGTCAGTCGTTTCCGCTAGCAGGTACACCTCAACGTACAGTGCGGAACAGTATAGGGCCTTGCCCTCTCAGAACAGAACAGGGGTCCACCCCTCCTCAATCTGCATACCCTCGTCCGACTATCCTGGTTTGCCCAATGGGCTAACAAGAGTCGGTGTAGGGTGGCCATGCCTTGCCCCGGGCCCTCTACGGCAGCTAGCTCCCCCTACACTAAGTAGCTCACCTCGGTACCACGTACACGAGGGCCAGCAAGAGTCGACATAGAGTGGCCAAACCCACCCCGGGTCTCAACCCAAGGGCGGTAAGCTCCCCTCTACAATACAAGGGATAGTTGCTCTCTTCGGTACCATGTACATGAAGGTCAGCCACTTCCCTTAATGGCTACCCATGGGCAGCAATTCCAAAACCATCTAGTTCTCTGGTCCGACAGTGTTCTTATCTCGTTCTACATTCCCCTTAGGGTTCGTACATGAACTTTTCTTTGTTCCATATCTGGTTTGTTACATACAGAACATGCATCTCAGTTTTCACAGTATGAGTTCTTTTTCTTTCTATCAATAATGTAGTTCATTACAGGCAACTTATGATTTATTTAATCATCCATCTTTCTACACATGCATCTTTTCTATCCCTAGTGTTCATGTCATAACCTAGGGTTTACTTGAATAGCTGTATTCTAGAGCATGCGTTTATTTCTTCCTAGGATTCATCTCACATCCTAGGTTTTAACTAATTGCAAGCATTTTATTTACTTGGAGAATTATTTAGAACCACTCTACCAGGATAACTGGGTGGAATGGGGGCTCATACAGTAGTTTCCGACGTCTTTGTAGGTCCCGTACGCTCGATGGACTGCAGACCTAAGACGTAGATGGACAGGTCAAAAGGATTCCAAAAGATACAGACAAGCTACCATTATGTGAAGAAATTCGTACGAAAAACAACGATGTTTCATTTATGGAAAATCGACATCGTTTGGGCCTTGAACGAGCCGAAAAATAAGGTCTCTGACAGAAATCAGACATCTGGGAGAGATCCTAGACGTCTTAAATCAACTCTCAGGCATACCTCTCTCAGGGTGCCTCTATCGGACATCTGGAACACAGTGCCAACATCCAAGAGTTTCATCAAACATCTGGAGGTGCTTCCGGATGTCTGAAATTGCCTCATTCCACCTTTCAACTTCTGACACATATACGTACATTATTAGGACTTTGACAGAGAAGAAATATGGAAAATAGGTCTCTACCAGACGTCTCATACTACCTTCGGACATCCGGTAAGATGTCTGGATGTCATTTCGGACGTCTAATTCTGTGGAAAATGACTTCCGCGGAACCACTCTGGCTTTCCTTGCCACAGACGCTGCAGCAAAGCAGCACAGCGCCCTTCGCTTTCACTCTCAGACTCGCGATCTGCTCTCCGCTCGTTCTCTGCTTACTCTCTCTCTCTCTGGCTACCTGCTCTCTCTCTCTCGCTCGGTGGTGGCGGTGTAAGATGGAGAGGAGGAGAAGGGGGGTTTATAAAGGGAGAGGAGGCTAGGGGAGAGGTATGGCATCGCAGGGAATGCTGCAGGGATGGCTATCGTAGGGAGAGGCGTGAGGCGTGGGCGAGGGAGTAGCATGCGTGCAGTATGTGCCAAAAAGAAAAGCATTTTCAAATGTCTGGCTCTCTCTCCAGACATCTAGACAAACGTCTGGTGAACATCCCAGATGTCTTAAAGGACCAAAAGGTGATAAGTCATTTTAGGACGAAGGATGGGATAGGATGGTGTCGCGGCAAGGATCTTCTTCCCGAAGGGTGGTGAGAGGACGACCACGGGATGCTCCACAAATGAGGATGAGAGGTGGGAAAACTATTCTCTTTTCTACTCTAGAGGAGCATCCCAGGCTTGGGACAAGCTCTCTCTAGAGCCTTGGAGGTGGTGAGAGGAAGAAAGGAAGAGATGGTTTGGAATGGTGGTGGGTAGGTCCTTTTATAGTGGAGGAAGAACAAATTCGCATCTGGGTCATTACTAATGTCCGTAAACATCGCTACAGATTCACCCTTTCTATCGCTGAAGATCCACGCCTTCAATTCCTTTGCTGGCATGCACAGGCCATTAGTGACAGCTACAAGTGTCATTAAAGGCCCGCACAACTGTCGCAGCAGATCCGTGCTTATCCCCGTTGGTGTCTGCTGGAGGAGGTGTGGTCGTCCGATGCATGATTAATGGCTTAGGTGCAACCGTTGATCGCGCCTTTTGAAGGTGCGCCCGCTAAGCTGGATTGGAAGCTTCGATGGGACTCGACCCCACGGCAGTTGGTGTGTAGTGAGTGCTTCACCAATGCGCTACAAGAGTCAGATGGTCGCGGCTACGTTTTGTGGCTCAATCGCTTCAACCATTGGATGCAAATCCAATGGTGTAGATCGCTCCCTCAAAGGAAGAGGAAGTTCTGCAGACGCCCAAGGGCAATTCAAATGGCACCACAGTGTGCCATCTAGGTTGTCCATCTTCATGCTATTGCAGAGGGTGCCACGGTGCTTAGATCGAGATGATTCTGGTGTTGCTAGACTGCAATCGTTTCTCCTAATCCATCCATGCTGTCGGATTCTTCATCAGAAACTTGTATGAATGTCGCATTGCCCCCCTGGCCGTTGATCTTCCTCAGACTTCATATGATGATACGGGATTCTGATCTAGATGATTTCGGAGGTGTTAGATTTCGATCGTGGTCCTGATAAGATCCGTACGGTCCGATCATCCATCTGAGGCCCTAAAATAAGTCTTCTTCTCTCCTGACCATAAAAAGGACCTAATTAACCTAAAATATATACAACTACTCTAAATACAGAATGATGTATGCTATGTAATATTCATGACATGAAATGCAAATCTAAGCCTAGGAACATGCATAAATAGGCATTTTATCTTCAATAATTGTGTCTACATCATCAGGTCCCCTACCCACATCCCTTATGGACGCCCACACACTTGTACACATGCTATTGTTTAACACACTTGATCGGGTTTTAAAAAGTGGCATTGCAGTATAGTTGAAAAAGCGTTGAAAACAAATAAGAATTTTTATTACTCGAATGTTTAAGTCCAAGGTCGAACATAGGGAGCAAATGGAATTTATTCACTAATCTCAATAGATGTAATTTGAACACTTAAAGTTACTCAAAATCTAATTCAAAATATATTGCAGGAGTTTATGAATACTAAAATGTAGCAATAAAAGAGAAATTGAGAGGAAGAGGATAAAAAGTTTGATTCTCCTCTTGGCTCTCTCTTTAGCTTCCTTTTCTTTTCTTCTTTGGTTCTTCTTTCCTTCTCAGCCTTCTCCTTCTTGGCATTTCTTCTTTCTCTTCTCTTCTTCAGTCTTTCTTTCTTTTCTTCTTTGTTCTTCTTCTTTGGATCTCCTTGCCTTTTTGTCTTTAGCCTTAGTCCTTTCTTCTTTCTCTAACGTCTCTTGCAACAGTGCTTTTCTCCTTCTTTGTCTTCTTCTTCTTCCTTGATTTCTCCTTCTCCTTCCTTGGCTTTGGCTCTGCCTTTTCTTCAGCTGTGCCCTCTTTGCTACAATGCCTCTTCTTTTCTTCCTTAGCTTCCTCAGCTTCTACCTTTAGCCCTTTGCTTTTCCTTCTTTTCTGTGGCTACAGCTTCCTCTTCCTTCTTCCTTTCCCTGCACACACAAGTGCAAAACCTACCCCTACCCTCCCCCGCATACTCTCTCTCTCTTTACTCTCTTAGGTTCACTCTCCCAGAGCCAATCGGGTATTCGGGTCATGTCACGCGCACCTGGGTCTAGGCGCATCGGCATGGGTGGTGCACGAGGAGTGCATGGTAAACGGGTCAGGCAAACCAGGTCCGCGGAGAGTGGGTCGCGGACGAGGCAGGTGAGCGGGCGAGGGGACCTCTGATGAGAACCTCATCATAAGCCATAACTAGCTCATTTTGACCTAATACAAAGGATAAAAGCTCCTACATAACTCAAGGAAAGGCTTAACTCAGAGAATTCTGAGTTTAAGGAGAAAACAAGTCATAAGGGGTAAAAATGCAATTTTACCAGTATAATCTGCATACAGGGTAATTCAGGGCCCAAACATAGGTCAAAGCAACTTAATAAGAATAAAAGTGGGATGAGATGATCTAGCAAGGGCTACAGCAATTCCAAGAAACTAAATGATAATCTGTAACCCTAAAACAACCCACTTCAATTCACGAGGTTCGAGGCAAAGTAAAAATAGAATAAACCCTCTAAAATTCATAGAAAAATAATCTCTAGGGTTTAGAACCTTCAATTTGGCCTTCAGAACCCATTTTGACCTACATTGAGAACCATGCCCAATTAATAACTTAATTTGGGTTTTCGCATAAATTGACCGGTCAAACAAGGTTTAATATAGAAATGAAATTCACCATCAGATTCCTTAGGTCCTAATTAATCATGTATAAAAACTTGAGCCTAAGAAGAAACCTCCTTGACCGACTTTACACTTTGGTCCTCATATATTTACTTTTTGGCCCTCAACTTTTGAACCCTCGCATTTTGGCCCCTAACTCTCCTTCATTCTTTGCGTTCAGGTCCCCCCTGCAAAACCTGCCAGCACCATGCTCCGGCGACCTTGCGCGGAGCATGGCGCCGCGCAGGGTGAGGGGGAGAGCCTGGCAAGTAAACCGGGGGTGCCCTGCGTCGTCAGCCGTCGCAGGGACACCCCCCCTGGTCGCCGTAACCCGCCATACCGGCCGTGCGAACGCACGGACGGTATGGGTTTCCATCTCCGGCGTCCTTCGGCGGGAGAGACACGACGTCTCCCTCCGCCTTCCTCCCTGATTCGGTCCCTATAAATACCCCCGTCGCTCCACCGTTCTTCCGAGCTCGGATCTGACGGAGAAAACCCCCAACTTTCCTCTCCTCTCACTCCGGCAGACGCCCACCAGCTCCGGCGGTTCCTCCTCCTCCTCTTCGCTCTGCCGCAATACCAGCAGCAGAGACTTCTTCCCCTGCTCTTCCCGCGCCACGCCGTACCCAGCTGGCGCCTCTCCGGCTCTCTGCTCGCCGCCGCCCCTTCCCCTGGGCATCTTCTTCTCCGGCGACAGTCGATACGACTGTCGCCCTGCTGCTTCCCCTTTCGTCCCCGTAGTTAGGTCAAAACTCCTCCCCACCTCCCCCTCTTTCTTTTCCTCACTGTCTTTTATTTGATTAAGCCCTCGACCGACCCTGACCATCGTCACCCCCTTCGTCTCCGGCCACCCTCCGGCGAGATGCCCCCATCGCTCCACAGCCCTCACACGCCTCGCCAACCCTCACCGAACCTCCGCCTCATCACACTGAGCACCCCCCACCCCTCCACTGCCACTCCACACCTCCGTAACGCTCCCCCAACAAACCCATTTCTCCGGTTGCAGTCCAACCTAGGGCTGCCGCCAGACACCACCTTGCGGCTTGCCGCACAGCTCCACACCTTCGCCGTGCCACGGCGAAGGTTCCCCAGTAGTTTGATCAGGCCAAGAGGCCATATTCGTGTCCGACAGGTTCTGAGGCTCGACCGCCATTAACGCCACATTGAAGCAGCTTCTCCCGCGCTCCAGGCTTGAGGACTCCAGGTCTCCAGCTGCTGCGGATTACGGGGATTCCTGCGAAGGCAGCCAGCCAGCAACCGACGCAAATCGAAGCTGCAGCTGCAGAAGCAAGGCCGCGGTCTTCCAGCAGGCGCACGCGAGGAGAGGCCTCCATTTAGTCCCACATCGGTAAGCCTCACAACTCTTTCACCGTTTAAATTGATTTTGTGAATAAGCCTTACTGCCTGAGCACACGGGGTGAGGTCCCCTTCACCCGCCCGGTTACCCGGTCTCGTCCGCGCTCACGCCCCGCGGACCTGACCCGACCCGACTTAGACTGACCTGCACTCCTCGCCCACCACGCACGCCGGTGGGCCTGGACCCGGGCGCGACCCGTACCCGACTACCCGGCAGCTGTGGGAGAGCTATCCCATGAGCGGTTTCTGAGAGAGAGAGACGCGGGGGGGGGGGAGGGTAGGAGTAGGTTTTGCCTCTGACGTAAACTCTGAAGTATGCAGGCACAGGTGAAGAAGAAGGACCGCGGAAGAAGAAGGAAGCTGAGGGAGACACTGTAGCAACAAGCGGTTTAAGTCGTCTGATTGGAAAATCAGACGACGTCCTGAAGGGAAAAGAAGAAAGAAGGAGAGACGACGTCCTGACAGGAAAAAGAAAAGAAGAAAGAAGGAGATCTGAAGAACAACAGAAGAAGGCGAGGCAGAGGAGAACACAAAAGAACAAGGGAAGAACTGAAAGAAGAGAAGCACGAGAAGAAGATCTGAAGAAAGGAAAAGAAGAAGAACATCACCACTGCAGAAGAAGAACATCACCACTGCAGATAAAGAAGAAGAGGATAACAGAAGATCTGAGACGAGGAGAAGCAAAGAGAAAAGAAGAAAAGACAACAAATTCTTTCTCTCTCTTTCTTTATTTTTTGTAAAAGAAACATGTATATCTCTAGAATACAACTTGCTCCCTGAGTTCGACCTCGGGAACTCTTTTATTTTCCGAGTAAAAAATTTATATATTTGAAATGTTGGCAATAACTGGCTATACTACAACGCTATAACAATAAAACCCGGTTGCCGTCAGCGTTTCATTTTTGGCGCCGTTGCCGGGGAGCAACGGCTATTCTAGAAGTAAACATTCCTGTTTCTTTTTAATTTCTGATAATCTCCTCTCTTTTGTGCAGCTACAGGAAATCAAGAAGACAAGCAACCACACGACAACCACTCCGAGGACAGGTAAATTTTTCCTCTCGCTATTAACCCCTAAACTCTAAAGAGGAAGAAAAGAAAAGAACAAGCAATATAGGGCTAACCTGTCTTCCATACTTAGTAACCATAAAAGTTGCATGTTTTCAACTCATTAGTCCTGCACACTATTAAGGGTATTTAAGGGCTAACACATTCTTTCTTGAGCCCTAATTACCCAACAAAGAACTAACTGGACCAAGTAGAGCCAACATAAGATTCAACATTAGGGTTTTAGAGACACACTACTTAAATCAAGAATGGAGAAAATCCAAAAGAAGTGTGCCTAAACCATTGATTGAAAATACCTATTCAAAAGAAAACCTAAAACAATTGGCTCTCTAAACACTTGAACCCTAAAAGACAAGACCTAAAAGCTCTCAAAGAAAACAAGAGGTAAAGTTGACCCCTTGGGTCAACCAACCTTAAATTAGGTCACTCTCTGCACTTAAAAGACTAAAGTTCAAGTGAAACCTTAAGCACCCTGATCTTTAAATTGGTAGACTTAAGAGGTCAAGATCCCCATTCTGGTCTACCTGGAACCGCAGTGACAAGAGAGGTCGGGTGGGGGAAACCCTGTAACCCGTGGGGACACTCTACCGTGTAGGGGTCTTCGCGGGACTCTCCCTCTCTGGCTGCCCAGGTAATTCTCAGGTGGACGATCTTTCTGATCAAGGGGTCCATCTGCCCCACACCTCTATAGTCACCCAACACATTTTTGGGTGTCTTGATTGGGTCCAGCACCTTCTAAACTTACCTCTTCCAACAGTGCATGTACGGAAGGAGGTCCCTAAGACCACCCTTAAGACCTCCTTTAGAAATTCGCTCTCGTCAAGGCCAAGCCTCGACGCCCGTGTTTGTGCAGCAACACCCTCACATTATTCTCTCTTCTGATTCAGAACCAAGTTCTTCTTCTTCCCCCATCATGGCTCAGCCAGTTGAGGAAGAAAATAATCTGGAACACCAGCTCCAGCGACTCAATGACCTCTTCCAAAACTTCGTGCACCCACCACAGCGTCCTATGATGCGGGACCACTACAATCCTGCTGCGGTGGCCATTGAGCCTCGAGTCAGAATCCCGACTGGAGGACCTGATTCCGAATTAAAGCCCAACATGATTCATGCTATACCTAAATTCCATGGGCTTAATTCTGAAGATCCCTTCCAGCACATCAAACAGCTAAAGCATCTGGCCCACACTTTTGGATCAGATGCGCAAAATCGGGATATTCTTCTCATGAAGATGTTCTCCTTCTCTCTTATGGACAAGGCCGCCCATTGGTATCAAACTCAGACCCGGCCGATCAACACTTGGGAAGAACTTCAATCCGAATTTTTGAAAAAGTTTTTTCCCGTTGGTCGGACCAACGCCTTGCGCCATCAGATTACACACTTCACTCAACAATCAGGAGAACCTCTCCATGAGGCATGGGATCGCTTTCAGGATCTCATGAGAAAGTGCCCCCATCACGGAGTTCCTAAATGGGAACAAGTCCAATCTTGTTACCAGGGACTCCGTGAGGACATCCGCCTTTTCGTCAATGCAACTTGCGGAGGAAACATCATGGGTCAACATGAAGACACCGTATGGGAGATTCTCGAAAACATGTGCGAGAACTCCATCAACAATGACTCCATGGGATTATTCGACAGGACGAATAACCGCGCAGCGACGAATCTTAAGGGAGCACATGAGACGCAGGGCCTGTCCGCATCAGTCGACCTGGAATTAATGGCCAGTCGATTGGACAAGGTCTCAATCAATGAAAAGAAGGTGGATGAGCTGACTCAGCACTTGCAGCGAGCCACCTCCGCGCGTAACTCCTTTGCACAACCTCCTTCCACACAGGAAACTGTGCAAAACATCCTCCACCGATCTTCCCCTGGGATGGATCCATATCCATCCCCATCTGATTCTTGGATCGGAGGATCATCCGATCCTTTCTACACCAGCCGGGGAAACTCCATTCCCCCTTTCCCTGATTCTCAGGAGGTTCCTCAGACCTGCGAGGACCTCAACGCCATCCAGAACGACCCATTCTCCAACACTTACAACCCTGGATGGCGAAACCATCCCAATTTTCAGTGGGCGGGAAATTCCCAAACCCAAAGACCACCTTTTCAGTCCCGCCCACAGCCCTCTCGTCATTACCAGCCGCCTCAGCCTCGGCCCAACCCTACTTATCCATCAGGGCCAAATCAGGATCAAATGTCCCTAATCCTTCAGACTCTGGCTGACATTCAAAAAACGAATGCGGCTATTCAAAAACAGCACAAGGACGAGCTTACTGAAGTTAAAACTCAACTGGCCCAGTTGGCAAATTCTCGCCAGCCAGGCACACTCCCTTCCCAACCTCTTCCTAACCCAAATAACGTGCCAACCCAGAAGCGCGTTATGAATCCAAATTTAGGCCACGCTCAATGGATTTATCAGGCCCCTACTGCTCCATCTCCAGACGAGATGGAAGCCTCAACTTCTTATGCGGGATTTCAGCAGCAGCCACCCCTCTTACCAAACCCAAACCAGAATCAGGCCGGATTAAATTCTATAACAACACGTAGTGGTAAAACAACTCAAGACCCGCATTATCCAAACCACTCCAAGCCTGATAACCATGACCCTAGGATAGTTATCCAAGATACCGCTGTTCCGGATCCACAACCTGGACCTATCCTAGAAGAACCAACCAAGATCCCGTTTCCCGAGGCCTTGACCAAGGGAAAGAAGACCACCAAACCCGTGGCCCCTGAGGAGGACCTGGTCAAGCTCTTTGAGCAGGTCCACATAAACATCCCCTTGATGGATGCAATCCACCACGTACCAGCTTACGCACGATTTCTAAAGAATATATGTACACCCCAGCGTAAGCCGCGAACCAAGGGAGGGAGCCCAATTGTTCTGTCAGAGCAAGCCAGCTCTGTAATCCTTAGTAGACTCCCACCCAAGGCAAAAGATCCTGGGACTCCCCTGATTTCCTGTAAGATAGGTGGTACCCAATTTGATAGAGCATTGTTAGACTTGGGTGCATCCATAAACCTAATACCCACATCCTTACCTGACCATCTAGAAGAATCTGAGCTAAAACCAACCGAGGTGACATTACAATTAGCAGATCGATCTATAAAGTCACCAAAAGGGATTCTCGAGGATGTTATCGTAAGAGTGCGGGATTTCTATTTTCCAGTGGACTTTATAGTCTTAGATATGGATGCACCTGAGAACCCTAGGGATACACCAATCATTCTAGGGAGACCTTTCTTGGCTACTGCTAGAGCCAACATCAGCTGTGAGGAGGGCCAAATAGAGCTTAAGTTTGGAGATCAAACACTGAAAATTGATATATTTAAGGCCCAACAAGGAATTAATTGCGGCGTCATCGAACAAATTTGTGACATCAAGACTTTGGTTGATGAATCACACCTCCAGAATGACTCGATTATGCCTCATCAACCACAGAAGGATCTTGACCCGCAAACAGAGGAGTCGAATCCAGATATGAACAACCCAGTAACTCCCACCCTTGAACCTCACATCTATACTGAACCACCCGCTGCTGCTGAAAACCCCATCCTCGAACTGAAACCCCTTCCTACTCACTTGAAATACGTCTTTTTGGGTTCTAATCAGACCCTTCCTGTGATTATCAATTCCAACCTCAGTCCTGAACAGGAATCCCGTCTGATTGTTGTCCTCCAGCAACATCGCAGAGCCATCGGATGGACTCTCGATGATTTGACTGGAATAAGTCCCTCGTATTGTACTCATCATATCTATTCAGAAGAGGGCACACGACCTTCTCGTGAAATGCAGAGACGCTTAAACCCCAATCTGCAGGAGGTCGTGAAAAAGGAGATCATCAAGTGGTTAGATGCCGGAATCATCTACCCGATCTCCGATAGTCGTTGGGTGAGCCCAATTCAGGTCGTGCCCAAGAAGGCAGGACTCACCACTATAACGACTGAGACCGGAGAAATCATTCCTACCCGATTAGCCAACTCGTGGAGAGTCTGTATAGATTACCGCCGACTAAATTCCTCCACGAAGAAGGATCATTTCCCACTACCCTTCATTGATCAAATTCTCGAAATACTTGCGGGAAATAGGTTCTTCTGCTTTCTTGACGGGTACTCCGGTTATAACCAGGTGGCAATCCATCCTGAGGACCAAGAAAAGACCACGTTCACCTGCCCCTTCGGAACATACGCTTTCCGAAGGATGCCTTTCGGTCTTTGCAATGCACCCACTACTTTTCAACGATGCATGCTTGCCATATTCTCAGATATGGCAGGTGATTATCTGGAAGTCTTCATGGATGACTTTTCAGTTTTCGGAGCATCATTCGACGATTGCCTCCAACACTTGGTCCAGATACTCAGGCGGTGCATCGATGTGAATTTGGTTCTTTCCTGGGAAAAGAGCCATTTCATGGTGCCTGAGGGAATTGTCCTGGGACACTCAATTTCGGAGAAAGGTATCCAAGTGGATCGAGCTAAGGTTAATCTGATTTCTCACCTTCCTATGCCTAGCTCGATCAGGGACATCTGTTCCTTTTTAGGGCATGTCGGTTTTTATCGACGATTTATCCCTGATTTTTCAAAAATCGCGCGCCCCCTGACCACTCTTCTCTCCAAGGATGTTCCTTTCGAAATTTCCAAGGAATGCACTCAAGCATTTGAAATCCTGCGTGACCGAGTCACCCAAGCCCCGATCCTACAGTCCCCTGATTGGTCTCAACCCTTTGAGATCATGTGCGATGCATCCGACTTCGCTGTAGGAGCGGTTTTGGGACAGAAAATTGACAAGAAACCTGTGGTCATTTACTACGCCAGCAAAACGCTCGATGAGGCTCAGCGTAACTATACGGTTACTGAGAAAGAGCTGCTAGCTGTAGTATTTGCCCTAGAAAAGTTCAGATCGTACCTTCTGGGTTCCCGTGTCATCATATACTCGGATCACACAGCTGTGAGGCATCTCCTTGCAAAGAAGGACGCGAAACCTCGATTAATCCGATGGATCTTGCTGTTGCAAGAATTTGACCTTGAGATTCGCGACAAAGCGGGAAAGCAAAATGTGGTAGCTGATCACTTGTCCCGTCTTCCTTCTGAAATAATTGACCCTTCCGGACCCATCACTGAGCATTTTCCCGATGAGCACCTGCTGACTATTGGTACTAGCCTTCCATGGTTTGCTAATGTAGTAAATTACTTGGCATCTCATCAGATCCCGTCCGATTGGCCGAAGGCCAAGAAAGACAAATTACGCTCCGATGCCAAGTATTACATTTGTGAAGACCTGTACCTCTTCCGCATAGGTGCCGATCAGATCATCCGGAGATGTGTCCCGGAAGGGGAATTCAACAATATCCTCTCTTTCTGCCATGACCAGGCATGCGGTGGCCATTTCGCCGGGCATAAAACCGCATCAAAAGTCCTCCAGTGCGGCTTTTACTGGCCCACACTGTTCAAAGACGCATACAATCACTGCAAGGCATGCAGTCGTTGCCAGACTTTGGGCAACATGAGCCATCGCGACATGATGCCGATGCAACTGATTCTAGTATGCGAAATCTTTGATGTTTGGGGGATTGATTTTATGGGCCCCTTTCCTGTTTCGAATGGTTTCGAATACATTCTGTTGGCTGTGGACTACGTGTCCAAATGGATCGAAGCCATACCGACCCGAACCTGTGACCACAAAATCGTTCTCAAATTCATTCATCAACACATTTTCTCAAGGTTCGGGATTCCTCGTGCAATAATCTCTGATGGGGGGACCCATTTCACAAATGCTCAGTTTAGGTCACTGATGACCAAATACGGGGTGTCTCACCAAATCTCTACTCCTTACCACCCCCAAACTAATGGTCTAGCTGAGCTGTCTAATCGGGAGATCAAGAAGATCCTGCAAGTCACTGTTCGACCTGACAGGAAGGACTGGTCGTCCCGACTTCCGGAAGCATTGTGGGCCTATAGGACCGCCCACAAGACCCAATTGGGCATGTCTCCCTTTAGACTGGTGTACGGAAAGGCATGCCACCTTCCCGTAGAACTGGAGCATAAAGCCTATTGGGCAGTACGGAACTGTAATCTAGATCTTTCCAAGGCTGGGACCCACAGAAAACTCCAAATCAGCGAGATCGATGAATTACGCCTAGACGCGTACGAGAACTCGCAAATCTACAAGGAGCGGGTTAAAGCCTTCCACGACAAACACATCTCGAGAAAGATCTTTCATCCTGGTCAAAAGGTCCTACTCTTTGATGCCCGACTAAAACTCTTCCCAGGAAAACTGAGATCCAAGTGGGTCGGACCATATTTGGTCCGACAGGTTTTTGGAAATGGAGCAATCGAAATCAGTCCACCCAGCCACGATTCTGAACCTTTCATCGTGAACGGTCAGAGACTCAAGCCGTTCATTGATGTAACTTCTACTGATTTGGCTGAAGCATCTTATATTCTCCTTTCCCCTTGAGCTTATTGCGCCCAGCCGATGGCGTAAAACTCAGCGCTTAACGGGAGGCAGCCCGTCATTCTCTTTGAAAACCTGAAACTTGTTCTGACACCTTTTTGCACTTGAAGTTCACACTTTAAGACAGCCGACTCCACCTCAGATGCTTGCATCTGGGATTAGAAATCGTCCGCAAAAATTCAACCCGACCCATCCACTCATCCAAATTTCTGTCTTAAAAACCCCCTAGGTTACAATGAGGACATTGCAAATCTTAGGCATGGGGGGGTATGAAAGTGCAAAACTTGTAAGAAAAGGTTTCAAACAAAAAAATTCACATATGCCAAAAACACCATAAAAATTAAAAAAATTTTTCGAAAAAGAATAAAAGGAGAAGGAAATTTTGTGAAGGAGAAAAGAAACAAAATGAAAAAGGAGCACAAAATTATGAGAAAAGGTGATAGTCATTAGTAAGGAACTAAGGAATTAACCTAAGTTCTAGACCTCATTCAAGAAAATAACTGAAAAGTGCACAATGAGATTAGTAAGAATGCAAACCTTAGGCATTCTTGAATAGACTCTTAGTACCCATTAAGATCTAGACACTTCTCAAGAGGTTGAGGAAAATGAAAAGCTGAAGTATTAGGTCTAAGGCTTAGGGAGTATTTGGCCTCGTTAACTAATTTTTGGTTTACGGGACTCAGTAACCTAAGCACCCTAACCTCACACACAGCCTGGTTCAGTAAGCGTAAAAATCAGAATCACGCAGAAGCGTCGCAAAATTCTGAAAAGAACACCTAGAATAGGAGCGGCCGATCAACACAAGTTGATTTGGACGAGTTCCCAGCGCGGAGAGGCGGGAAATCCCCTCGAAGATGCGTAACAAAATATCATCTCCTCGGTGCTTGTCTCTTAGGATATTTACATATCCTACTGGGGGCATGTAAGCACTCTGCTGGTTCAGATTCCATGGATGGCATTATCTCTAAGTGTCAATTGCCAGGGTCTGGATTCGGCCACGGAACACCATGGATGGGATTATCTCGAAATCTCAATAGCCAGGGTTCCGGGGGTTGCCATGGGCGGTGCTATCTCGAAGCATCGATCGCCAGGAACCCTTGAGGATTGATGATGGGAGCAAGGAATCTGATACAGACCGTGTTGAAAAGCCAATCCTAGGCTAGAACTAAAAAGAAAAAGAGAGAGAAAACTCTCCAAACAGAAAAACTTTCTATCTCTCTCTTACAAAACGCACTGCGAACTGAGCCAGGGCTAAAATCATTTCAAGCACGGGTGCTTTAACCACAAAGTCCAATAAACCTTAGGTTAGTTCTTGTGGACCTTAAAAACCTTTGCTAAAGACTGAGGCTAAGGCTAGACAGATTTGGATCTTGATTGGTACTAGAGTACCTTTTAGGCCTATGGTCACCATTCTAACCTAATCTATGCTCAAATAAAAAAGGCACTTATCTAAAACTATTAAAAACTTCATGGTCTAGAACAAGGGTTGAAACCTTAAGTTTTTGCTAAGGGACTAGAAAAAGCTAGGCATGGGGGTATGATGAGAACCTCATCATGAGCCATAACTAGCTCATTTTGACCTAATACAAAGGATAAAAGCTCCTACATAACTCAAGGAAAGGCTTAACTCAGAGAATTCTGAGTTTAAGGAGAAAACAAGTCATAAGGGGTAAAAATGTAATTTTACCAGTATAATCTGCATACAGGGTAATTCAGGGCCCAAACATAGGTCAAAGCAACTTAATAAGAATAAAAGTGGGATGAGATGATCTAGCAAGGGCTACAGCAATTCCAAGAAACTAAATGATAATCTGTAACCCTAAAACAACCCACTTCAATTCACGAGGTTCGAGGCAAAGTAAAAATAGAATAAACCCTCTAAAATTCATAGAAAAATAATCTCTAGGGTTTAGAACCTTCAATTTGGCCTTCAGAACCCATTTTGACCTACATTGAGAACCATGCCCAATTAATAACTTAATTTGGGTTTTCGCATAAATTGACCGGTCAAACAAGGTTTAATATAGAAATGAAATTCACCATCAGATTCCTTAGGTCCTAATTAATCATGTATAAAAACTTGAGCCTAAGAAGAAACCTCCTTGACCGACTTTACACTTTGGTCCTCATATATTTACTTTTTGGCCCTCAACTTTTGAACCCTCGCATTTTGGCCCCTAACTCTCCTTCATTCTTTGCGTTCAGGTCCCCCCTGCAAAACCTGCCAGCACCATGCTCCGGCGACCTTGCGCGGAGCATGGCGCCGCGCAGGGTGAGGGGGAGAGCCTGGCAAGTAAACCGGGGGTGCCCTGCGTCGTCAGCCGTCGCAGGGACACCCCCCTGGTCGCCGTAACCCGCCATACCGGCCGTGCGAACGCACGGACGGTATGGGTTTCCATCTCCGGCGTCCTCCGGCGGGAGAGACACGACGTCTCCCTCCGCCTTCCTCCCTGATTCGGTCCCTATAAATACCCCCGTCGCTCCACCGTTCTTCCGAGCTCGGATCTGACGGAGAAAACCCCCAACTTTCCTCTCCTCTCACTCCGGCAGACGCCCACCAGCTCCGGCGGTTCCTCCTCCTCCTCTTCGCTCTGCCGCAATACCAGCAGCAGAGACTTCTTCCCCTGCTCTTCCCGCGCCACGCCGTACCCAGCTGGCGCCTCTCCGGCTCTCTGCTCGCCGCCGCCCCTTCCCCTGGGCATCTTCTTCTCCGGCGACAGTCGATACGACTGTCGCCCTGCTGCTTCCCCTTTCGTCCCCGTAGTTAGGTCAGAACTCCTCCCCATCTCCCCCTCTTTCTTTTCCTCACTGTCTTTTATTTGATTAAACCCTCGACCGACCCTGACCATCGTCACCCCCTTCGTCTTCGGCCACCCTCCGGAGAGATGCCCCCATCGCTCCACAGCCTCACACGCCTCGCCGACCCTCACCGAACCTCCGCCTCATCACACTGAGCACCCCCCACCCCTCCACTGCCACTCCACACCTCCGTAACGCTCCCCCAAACAAACCCATTTCTCCGGTTGCAGTCCAACCTAGGGCTGCCGCCAGACACCACCTTGCGGCTTGCCGCACAGCTCCACACCTTCGCCGTGCCACGGCGAAGGTTCCCCAGTAGTTTGATCAGGCCAAGAGGCCATATTCGTGTCCGACAGGTTCTGAGGCTCGACCGCCATTAACGCCACATTGAAGCAGCTTCTCCCGCGCTCCAGGCTTGAGGACTCCAGGTCTCCAGCTGCTGCGGATTACGAGGATTCCTGCGAAGGCAGCCAGCCAGCAACCGACGCAAATCGAAGCTGCAGCTGCAGAAGCAAGGCCGCGGTCTTCCAGCAGGCGCGCGCGAGGAGAGGCCTCCGTTTAGTCCCACATCGGTAAGCCTCACAACTCTTTCACCGTTTAAATTGATTTTGTGAATAAGCCTTACTGCCTGAGCACACGGGGTGAGGTCCCCTTCACCCGCCCGGTTACCCGGTCTCGTCCGCGCTCACGCCCCGCGGACCTGACCCGACCCGACTTAGACTGACCTGCACTCCTCGCCCACCACGCACGCCGGTGGGCCTGGACCCGGGCGCGACCCGTACCCGACTACCCGGCAGCTGTGGGAGAGCTATCCCATGAGCGGTTTCTGAGAGAGAGAGACGCGGGGGGGGGGGGGGGGAGGGTAGGAGTAGGTTTTGCCTCTGACGTAAACTCTGAAGTATGCAGGCACAGGTGAAGAAGAAGGACCGCGGAAGAAGAAGGAAGCTGAGGGAGACACTGTAGCAACAAGCGGTTTAAGTCGTCTGATTGGAAAATCAGACGACGTCCTGAAGGGAAAAGAAGAAAGAAGGAGAGACGACGTCCTGACAGGAAAAAGAAAAGAAGAAAGAAGGAGATCTGAAGAACAACAGAAGAAGGCGAGGCAGAGGAGAACACAAAAGAACAAGGGAAGAACTGAAAGAAGAGAAGCACGAGAAGAAGATCTGAAGAAAGGAAAAGAAGAAGAACATCACCACTGCAGAAGAAGAACATCACCACTGCAGATAAAGAAGAAGAGGATAACAGAAGATCTGAGACGAGGAGAAGCAAAGAGAAAAGAAGAAAAGACAACAAATTCTTTCTCTCTCTTTCTTTATTTTTTGTAAAAGAAACATGTATATCTCTAGAATACAACTTGCTCCCTGAGTTCGACCTCGGGAACTCTTTTATTTTCCGAGTAAAAAATTTATATATTTGAAATGTTGGCAATAACTGGCTATACTACAACGCTATAACAATAAAACCCGGTTGCCGTCAGCGTTTCATTTTTGCTCACCCCGTGATCTGAGGCAACAAGGCTGAAACACAAATTCCACTTATATCACTTGTCGCGCCCTAAACTTTCCGAGGTGGGACTAAAAGTCCCACCCGCTTCGCTCGCGCTCGGAAGAGGATACTTGTTTAATCACTGCGGCTGTAGTGATCTTTCAAAGCTGCCCTCTGGTTGGATGTGTGCGCGAGACAACTTTATGCCTCCTGGACCTGGAAACCTGGAGCCTGACACCTGGGTTGAAGCTTGCGAGCAAGCTTCACAGCTACGCTAATGGCGGCGGAGGCATGTTCCTACTATCAATCAATACGGCCTTGAGGCCTCATTAAACCACACAGGAATCTTCGCTGTGGCACAGCGAAGGTGTCTAGGTGGGTGGCTGGCCGCAGGGCGGCCTAGGCGTGCGTGCCTAGGTCGGTTTGTGGCCGTGAAAGTGCGTGTGTTCGGGGAGAGCGTGGGGTGCGTGTGGTGGTCAATGGAGAGGTGGGTGATGATCAGTGGATGGTGGCAGAGGTTCTGAGGGGTCTGGCAAGGTGGATGGGTGTGTGGAGGTGACGGAGACACCTCACCGATGATCTGCAAGAGGTGGAGAAGATGGTGGTGGTTTGCTGTGTCAAGGGGTCGAAAGTAGAAATAAAGAAGGGGGAAATACAGAGAGGAGAGAGGGGAAGAGTTTTAACCTACTTAAGGGACGAAGGGATAAGGAGAGCGGCTGGGGCATACCTGCTGCTGCCGGAGACGAAGGTTCCAGTGAAGAGGGAATGGCGACGACGAAGGGGTATTGGGCGCCAGTGCTGGTATGGCGCGATGCGAACAACAAAGGCAGAGAAGACTCTACCACTGGTATTATGGCAGAGCGACGAGAAGGAGGAGATGTCATCGGAGCTCGCTGGAGGCTTGGCTGGAGGAGAAGAGAAGAAATTGGAGAGTTTTCTCCAGCCAAAACCAAGCTAGATTTGAGCGGCTGGAGAAGGGGATTCTTTTATAGGTACTGGCAGAGGTCCTTATGCTTGGAAGGAAAGCTTCCAAGTGCAAGAATCCTTGCCGGAGTAGGAATGTGTGAGAGACCCAAATCTCTCGAGCGTTCACACGAGAGATTGGGTGATAATTAGGGCTTGGGATTGCATTCAGATGATAGGGAATTCCTTAGAGAATCTCCCTTTCAAATCTAAGAGGGGATCTCTTAGGAATCAGGGAGAAATCCTCCTCGAATCCTTGCCAGAGTAGGACTCCTCCACTGTAATGGTGGAGGGACCTAATTTCAAAGAGTGGTGAGGAAGATAGGGGGGTCTTCGCAATGGTTTTCAAAAGTTAGGGGTCTAAATGTAATTAGGTGGACTATTTTGCAAATTAGGTCAAGGTGACCTCCCCTTAGGTCCAAATTTTGGTACAAACCTAATTTAGACCTAAGGAATCCAATGGTGAAGTTGGATTTTAGGTTTGACTACGTTTGACTGGACATTTTACATAAAAACTCAATTTAGGGCAAATAATTAGCTAAAACCCCTATTTAGGTCAAAATAGGTTCCAAAGGCCAATTTGAAGGTTCTAAACCTTAAGGGACATTTTTCCATGAATTTTAGAGGGTTTAGTTGATTTTTATCCTGACCAGAACCTTGCTGTATTAAGTGGGTCTGTTTTAGGGTTACAAGAATTCATTTAATTCTTAAATTGCACATGAACCCATTTCTGACTGAATCAAACAACTTTTTATATTGTTAAGACCATTTGACCTATGTTTAGCTCCTGAGAAATCCCATTGATGTACTGTAATGGTAAAATTACAGTTTTACCCTTTATTTCTTATTTTCTTCTCAGAAGAGTTATTCCTTGAATTAGGCCCTTCTCTAGGTTGTGTAGGAGCTTTTGTTCTCTTTTCTAGGTCAAAATGAGCTAGTTAGGGCTCACGATGGTGTTTCCATCAGTTATCATGGACCTAGACATGAGCTTAGGCTGAGTTTTGCCTCGATTTGCATGTAGGCCTTGGACCAATTTTGTGGCTTGAATTGGGCTCTCCTTTGGTTTGAAAATTCTAAGTGTTAAGGGCCTTAGGCTTAGTTAAAGAAAAAACATTTTTTTGGCCCTTATGCTTTATGTATTTTTTAGAGAATGAGAGTCACTTATTGTTGTCTATCTGAGATTGATATTCATTACTGAATCTATTTTTTCTTATATTAGATTATTGTGCTCATTTTATACTCAATTCATTAGTGGTTTGAATTGTAATTATTTGCTCCTTGAGATGACCTCAGACTCACATTCGAGATTATAAATTTAAGTATTTTCATCACTTTAGTTGCTTTACTAGAATGCATATTTAAAACTTGACTTTAGCACGATAATATTTTGGCGTTGTTGCTGGGAACTAATGTGTAATTTCACCACTATTAATATCATATCATATTCGTATTTGATTTGATTTCCAACTTGCTTTGGTTTGGTTGTTACGAGGTTAGCCACGTGCTCAAGAGCGCTGACTCGGATCAACCACGCCAAAGGCAGGTAGTCATCTTACCCTCTTCCCTAATTCCCTCTCTCTATCTTGGGAAGATAAAAAGGAAACAAATGAAATTAGGATCCAACTTTGCCTTATTTTTCTAGTAATATTAATCAAGGCAAGAGTTTCTTGATTTACACAATTTGATTGAAATCAGATTTGAGGCAATTCGATTTGATTAGAGACACCCAATCCATACTTTCTGTGACTATTAGGGACTCGCACTAAATCTCTCAAACACCTTAGACTACACACCTTATTTTGAGTCCGAGGTGTCATATTTGGAATCAAATTGGACCTGGAATAGAGCCAATTAGGGTCTACATATTAGGGTGTTGAAGTGTTATTACACATTTGCCAGCTATAAAGGAAATTGGTCTTCCCACATTTATGTGCCACCTAAGCCCTTGATTGAACTGATCTAATTAATAAAACCCTAAAAATCAAGGCTTAAACTTCACTTGAATCATAAAACTTGAGGCCTAATAACTTGTTGAGAACCACAATAGGGTGGTTCAGTTGTATTGACCCGAAATTCATCCTCAACCTTAGGATAGGTCAGGTGAAGTTGGTTTACTTTGTAAATCAACCAACCTCAAATTAGGTCACAATCTGAATCAACTTCTAATTCAAGTGAAATTCAAGGCACAATTAAGTCTAAAATTGGTAGACTTAAGGACTCAATTCGCACATACCAGTATGCTTGGATTCACGGTGACAAGGAAGGTCAGGTGGGGGAAACCTTGTAACCCATGGGGATGCTCTACCGTGTAGGGGCCTTTGCATGGCTCTCCCTTTCTAGCTGCCCAAGTAATTCTCAGGTGGGTGAATTTCTAATCCAGAGGTCCTTCTGCCTTTAACTGCCATAGTCATCAAATTCCTTTTGGGTGCTTTGATTGGGTCCAATTCATATCTAGTCCTTCATCCTTTCTATAGTACACACACACAAGAAGAGGTCCTTAGGTCTTACCTAGAAGCCTCCATTAGAGTCTGATCCAAATCAAGGTCAAGCCTCGATCTTCTTGGGCGAAACCTGATCTAATCTGATCAAGTCAAATATGAACTTGAATTTGATTCTTTATCTTGATCTACCACCTGATTTCGAAATTCAACCTGAAAGGTTAGGAAAGATGTCCACTAACCTTGAACCCCGTAAGAGCATGAAAGATCATATGATTGAGGATACTATCAGATATAGAGAGGAATTTTAGAGAACCTCAACCACCTTTAACAGAGTTCAGGTTAGTGAACCAAAGATGACAAACCTCATTATGGACCACATCCAGATGATTGCAACACAGATAGCATGTGGCTTGACCTGGGAAACCCTCTTAGAATAGATTATTGTGGTGACAAGATTGCATAGGAATGAGGGTTTACAATACTTGTCAAATCCACCACTTTGGGAAAAATACCAGGATATCGTTACATGATGTGGGGATCTACTAGATCATTTGGAAGAATTGATTATCAAAAGATACCCAGACCCCCACCCAGAAGTCGAGTATGAATCTTGGAATAAACTCGAGGATCAATACGATTTTCCCGAGCCTGAGTTTGAAATTGGAGGTTTCTATGCTGAATCGCCAACCCAAATGGAACCAGATAATGATTTTGTACATAATGAATTACTTGACCAATTATTGGGTTGGTCGGATTCCATTACTATGAGCCAGCTATCGGAAACTTTGAAGCTGGTCCATCTCAAACAAAATTTCAAAATACCTGTAATGACTTCAATTTAGAACTCCTCGAGGATCTAACACCCGCACGTTATCCTGGTAAGGTATTCCTTAAGAGTAGTTCTAACATCCCAATTGAGCCAAATTCATATTCTAGTGACCCAATTCCTACACCTAACCTATAATCTAGATCTAAGCCTATTTAGGATGATTATGAGGCTTAATATGATTCGGATAAAATCTCATATTTGAAATATGATTTTGAGCCTGTGTTTGATGAAGAAACTTCTTCAGACTCCTTAGAAGAATAGATTGATTTATTTGAAAAAAAATTGATTTACGATATAGAACCAAAGGAATCTGGAGAGTTAGGACTGAATTGGATCTACCCTAGATACCCTGAAATCGAGCCTATACCTAACAAGGATAGCCCTGCCAGCGTGGAACCTGAAGCTAGGTTGATAACTTCAAGACTTTTGATTCTTTGTGTGGTGGAAATCTCGATTTCAAGTTAGGTTTAGAAGATCATGCTCTAGGATTCTCCCATGCTGAGTTTGACTCATATTTTGACTCAGGAGAGTCTTTGTTTCTAGATGACTATGAGCCAATTTTTGACCGCGATATCCATGACCAATTCTTTGATTTTGATTCTGAGGTCATTGATTTAGAGCTCGAAGTAGCCACATCACCTAATCCAGAGCCAAAGACTCTCAGAAATCAGCCCCGCTACGTTACTCCACCGAAATCCATTTCTAATCTGAATAACCTTATTTCGATCTGGTCGAAGCTGATTTACCACCATAAATTGACAATGAATGGAACATTGATCAAACTGACAGCCATCTGCTGCTTACCCCTGATCCTATAAGTAGGATTTCTACATTCTTCACCTCTCCATTATCTTTTGAGGATCCCTACTTTGATCTGGCTGAAACAATACAGCCAAACCCTCAATTCCCATTTCTCCATCTATTTAAGCCAGAATTCACCTGGTGGGCCCCGCACCTATTGATCTACATTTCTCAGCCCACCAAACTGATTGGGTTTGGCTTACATAATCAGCCAGTCGAATTGAACAAGCACTTGGTTGGACCAACCAGGTTAATCATCAAGGTACTTGTTCTACAAAATTCCTTCAATCTAATCACCCCTTCCCCTTGATCATCTTCTACTCAGTTGAAGGCATTGAATTTATTACTTAATAGGAGGTAACCCGTCATTTCAAAAAATCCAAGACCCTTCTTATCCTTTTTTAGCTACATTTCTATTGCACTTTAGGGTTCAAATCTTAGAACGATCGACTCCACCTTCGATACTCATATCGGAGCTTGAAATCATTTGCAACAGTCATCCCGACCCATTCACCCACCCTTCGGACCTATTCTAAAACTCTGAACTAAGCTAAATTTGAAGCCACCTGGTTTGCAATGAGGGCATTACAAAACTTAGGCATGGAGGGGTGTCACAATGAAAAACAAATGAAAATTCAATTCTTTTGAAGGGAAGCCTGAAGAGCTAGAGAAAAGGAGATAAGTGAGGGATATCGATTTTAGGCCTCTTGGGCCTATTTTGGGCTTAAACACTCACGTATTTTTTAAGATCTGGACTATTCCTCAAGAGGTTGAGGGAGTTGCAAAGGTGATGTATTAAGTCTATGGCATAGGGACTATTCGACCTAGTTGTCTACCCTTTGGTTTGCAGGATCTAGTAACCTAAGCACCCAAAATTCACACACTAGTTTGGTTCAGTGAGCTTAACGAAGAATAATGCCAAAGTGTTCTGTTCTGAAAAATAAAATGATTTCTCGAAGAGTTGACTTAGGGGCGACTTGAAAACACAAGTTGATTAAATGAGTTCCTGTTGCAGAGAGGAGCAAATACTCCCCTCGAAGATGCATTAAAACATATCGTCTCCTCGGCTCTTGTCTCCTAGGATATCTAAATATCCTACCAGGGGCATGTAAGCACATTATGTTGGTTCAAAGTACCATGGGCGGCATTATCCTGAAATGTCGATCGCCAGGGCTTGGATTTAGCTACAGAACACCATGGTTAGCATTATCACGAAATCTCGAATGCCAAGGTTCTAGGGGTTGCCGTAGGCGATGGTATCTCGAAACATTGATTACTAGGGACCCTTCGAGGATTGATGATGGGGACAAGAAACCTGATACAGACCATGTTAAGGGCCAAGCTGATGTTAGATTTAGGGGAATCTAAAAAAATTAGAAAAAGGAAAAAAGATTCTCAAAAATCTCTCTCTCCTAAAAATATGCTGACATGTTGAACCTTGACCTCGTTGCACGTATGCACGGGTGCTTTAACTGCTGGGTTCAATGAACCTCTGAGAAGATTCTGGGGCCTTAGAAACCTTTGTTATGGACCCAAGGCTGAGGCTGGTCAAGTCCATATCTTAGTTGGTACTTGAGTATCTCTAGGCTAAAAGTTGGTATCTCAATCTAATTTCTAGAGAGGTGGAACAAGCAGGCATCCTGATGGTTAAAATTCGATCTAGAGATATGATTCGTTCCATCTGATTTTGCCAGGGACTAGCAAAATCTAGGCATGGGGGTATGATGGTAAAACCATCATCTGTCATAACTAGATTAATTTAGTCTAATTTCAATGATAAATTCTCCTGAATGAACATCATTGGGTTGTAATTCCGTTCTGAGTCTAATGCGAGAAGAAGAGAAATCCGGTTAATTCTATTATTTAATGAATAATCACGAATGCAGAATAAATAAGGGGTTAATTGATGGTTAAATGAACTTAAATTCTCAAGAAGTGGGCTCGAACTGACTGAATCAAGTTTTCTGCGATTTGAGAATTATTTTATGAATAAAAACCCTAATTACAGCCTTACTTCAATTAAATGAGGTTTGGTAGAAATAAATGTAATCTAAACCTTCTAAATATCATTGAAATATATTCTATGAGGTCTGGAACCTTTGTTTTGATCAAAGGAACCCATTTTGACAAAAAATAAAGACTTAGGAGAGAATTTGCTTTATTTTGGACTTCTATGTAAATTACCTAGTCAAACTCTTTCAAGCTCAAATCTGAGGTCATCGATAGATTCCTTGAGTCCAAATCAGGTTAACCCCAAATTTTGAGCCCAATCAAAGTTCGTCTTGACCTAGTTTGGATTTTAGCCTGCACACCTCTATTTATTACCTAAATGCCCCTAAGTTTTGATTTATATCACAAATAGGACCCTTCCTTTCTTCTTCAATGTGCCAAAAGAGGAAACCTGTAGCGGAACACCATGACCCAACACCCACGATCTTTGATTGAGGATTACTCCAATCCTCAACCAGATCCCTCCAAATTTAGAGGGATTGATCACAAGAGGATACTCTTCCAATTAAACCCGATCCTGTGTCTCAATTTGGAGAGCAAGAGCTCAATCAAGCTTAGAACCACGATTCTTGAGTTGCCCAAATTGCATGGAAATGTTGCGAAATAAAGCCAATTGAATACTAAAACCTCCTTTATTTAAGCTTTAGCTTAATTCCAAGTTGAAATTAGTCGAGTTTAAGCCAAGAATTCCTCTCCTTTGTCTGTCACTGGCCACGCTCCACTTGACTTCGGCAACCTCTTGGAACTCCTTCCGCACGTGCAATGGTCAAATTGGCACCGCCATCTTCCTCACCTTCTTCCAATGCTAGCCAACCATTGCTAGGTCTCTTTCCCTCCGTTGCCATTCTACCCTACTGAAGCCACCTTCTTCCTCACGTCCGTCCAGCCAACGTCGGACGTGATTCCTCCTCCATTTATCCACTAAAGTAACTCTTCTTCTTCCTCTCTTCTCCTAAGTTAGTTTAGGCTATTTAGACTTACAGTTTAACCCCTATCCTTGCCGTTCATTCTTCTTCTTCCTAGTGGCCGGCGAGAGCTCTGGTGAGCTCGAACCATCGCTCTACGCCACCAACCACCAATCCATCTACACCACAAGCTCCATGACACCTTGGGGAGTAAAAGCTCTTAAGAAATTGGAGTTTTTAACTCCTCAAACTATCGATCGGACAACCCATCCATTCTTCACTTCCGCCGCCACCATTCGGCCACCCTAGGCCTCTAAACACCAAATAGCCACCACCACCACCTTCATCGCATCACGGCAAAGATTTCTATGTGTCTAATTGGGGCCAAGGGCTTGTGTTCTTGTTTCATGTCATCCACCGGCCGTATCTTCTTCTTCGACACTGTCCAATGATTCTGGTGAGCCATTCACCAAGGGAACATCCTGATTAAGCATGGTTTCTTTTGAGGACCACACCTGGGTCCTTGATTTGGCAAGGCAAGGCCAATTAATCCTCTAATTTACTAGCTCACCTCCACGTAAGGAAGAGGAAGCAAAGAAGATGAAGAGGGGCACACTTTGTGCCACCTCGTTGAAGGAGGAAACCAAATTAGACATAAAAGGGAAAGTGCCCCTTGGCTTGTTGCCCATGAACACAGGGGGTCGGGTCCCCTACCCACACTCCCCTACACATGATCACACGCTTGCACACACACGAGCGTGCGCCTAGGCGCAAGCCTAGGCTAGGTTTTGTCTCGATTTGTATGCATGCCTTAGATCGATTTTATGGCTTGAATTGAGCTCTCCTTTGTTTTGAAAATTCTAAGTGTTAACAACCTTAGGCTTAGTTGAAAAAAAACCATTTTTCTAGCCCTTACACTTCATGTATTTTTTGGAGATTGAGAGTCATTATTTTTGTCCATCTGAGATTGACATTCATTGCATAATCTATTTCTTCTTATATTAGATTATTCCGCTCATTTTATACTCAATTCATTAGCTGTTTGAATTACGATTATTTGCTCCCTAAAACGGCCTCAGACTCATATTCGAGATTATAAATTTAAGTGTTTTCGTCACTTTAGTCGCTATACTATAACGTGTATTTAAAACTCGACTTTAGCATGATAAGTGATGGGAACACCATCATGAGCCATAACTAGCTCTTTTTGATATGATAAAGTCAATAAAAGCTCCTACATATCAGTCAGAAGGTCTATTGGGCAGGTTGAATTATTTTGAGAAGAAAAGAAGAAGATTGGGTTATTTATACAATTTTACCATTAATTCATAAATACAGAATAACCATGGGATATTTCAGGGGTTCATTAAGGGTCATATAGTCATTAATGGTTAATAAAGGGGTCCATGCAGACATAAATGGGTTTTCACATATTTCAGGAATTAAATGACGTCTGAAACCCTAAAAATAGACCTGCTTAATCTACTGAGGTTATAGTTAGGATAAAATTCACCTAAACCCTCTAAAATTCATATAAAAATATTTTCTAGGGTTTGGTACCTTTAATTGGACCATCAGAACCCGTCTTGACTCAAAATAGAGCCACAGATAGACTATTACCCTAATTTAGGTTTTTACATAAATTACCTAGTCAAACTAGGTCAAAACCAAAATCCAACTTCACCATTAGATTCCTTAGTTCCAAATTAGGTTTGTATCAAAACTTGGGCCCAATCTGAGATTATTTAGACCTAGTTTGCATTTTGTTCCAAGTCTGATTTTCTTTATCTCAAATGGCCCCTCAGCTTTCAAATTCCTGACACAAAACCCCCCAACTTTATCATGTTCTTCTTCAAAAAGGTCTCCGCCACACAGAACTCCTAATCCTACAACTCTGACGATAATCAATCAAGGATTTCTCCTTGATTGATTGATGAAACCTCCTTAAAATTGAACCGGATACAACTCTGACGATAATCAATCAAGGATTTCTCCTTGATTGATTGATGAAACCTTCTTAAAATTGAACCGGAGATTCCTCTTGAAATTCTCTTTCAATCAGACCTATTCTTGTGCTTCGAATCTTTCCCAATTTCTCATGCGAATGCATGAGAAATTTGGGTTTCCAACTCCAGCAACCTTCCAAGCTTGAAAGCTTGGCTTTCAAGCTCTAATCGACCCCCTGATACCTATATAAAGACTCCCAAGGCCTGTCCGATCCTTCTACGCTCGAATTCGATTGGAATTACCCTCGATTCCTCCCTCCTCTCCGACCAAATAGCTCCTCGTCGTCCGGCGATCTCCTCTGACTCCATCCTTCTTCTGCTCGCAATACCAACGGAGGATTCATCTTCCTCATCTCCTTCCGCGTCGTGCCGTACCAACCAACGCCTCTCCCTCCGACTTCCTCACCATTTCCTACTCACCGAAGCACCTTCTTCCCGACGTCGACCACACCACAACCGGTGTCGCCTCTACTTCCCGTCATTTGCTAACCACCTAGATAAGTTCCCTAACTCCTCTACTTCATACACCACCAACCACACTCCGTTTCGACCACCAACTCGCACGCACGTCGTCCATCTTCCACCTCTCCAACATACCTTCGACGAGTTCGCACGGCCACTATGCTCCACCAAATTGGCCGCCGCTCATCCTTACACCTCTGCCTCGATCCCAGGAGCAAAAGCCCTAACTTAGTTAGGTTGATTGCCCCTCCTAACCACCTATCGAACACCTCCATCACCGCACTCACTTTTCGAGGTCGTACGACCTCCTCACTCCATCAAATGCCACCACACGACCACCATCATGCTTGTCATCCTCCGACGACACTACTGAACTGGTTTAACAAGGTCGAAAGACCGTTCTTTGGATTTCAGGTACCTAGGGTGCAACCTCCATTACTGAAGAGCTTCACGCAAGCTTTAAAGCTTGCTTCACAACCAAGAGCCCCAGGTCATGCTTTAAAGGGTGCGGAATCAGTCCAAGAATATGCCCAGGTCCTTGATTGAGAGAGTAAACCCTAGCAGCTGCTTCAATTGGAGACATTTTCACCTGCTACTGCTCACGGAAGAAAGGTGGGACATTTAGTCCCACCTCAGAAACACAGGAGCTGCTGGAGTGCCATATTACATTTTTGTCACACAGCCTCTTCGCCTCCTAACATGAGGGTGAGGTCCTCCTTACCCGCACTCACGACCGACCCGCTTAACCTGCCCCCACACCTCGGCTACTACCCATGCCGGTAGCCCTAGTCCTGGGTACGTGGATCCCTGATACTCGATTACCCAAGCATATGATCGGACATTGAGAAAGAGAAGGGGAAGAGAGAGAGAGAGAGAGCGTGGGGTTAGGGGGTTTTGCTCTCGCAGGCACTTGTGCAACACTTAGTCACAAGAAGAGAAGAAGAGCAAAGCAGAGAAAGAAAGAGAAGAAGAAAGGAGACAGAGTGAGAAGAAGAGCAGAGCAGATAAAGAAGAGAAGAAGCACGGTGTCTTGGCACTGTACAGTGGACACTTAAGCCATCTGGTTGAAAGATTCTATCGTCTAATTTGCTTAATAGGGAGTGCACTATGCACTTGGTTTGAATAGTTGATATTATTTGAATATTTGCTATTATTGTATAAGGGTAATTGGTGATTCAAATCACCATTTTACCCTATTATTTTTGCACATTGATACTTGAATTCTTGATACATCATTCTCAATTAATTCTGAATTAAGTTTTGGTTGAAATTATTCATATCTTTGTTTCAAATTGTGATCTTGAGATTTATTGCAATACTTGCTCCCCATGTTTGACCTCGGATTTCTTTCGAGCTATAAATTGTATCTGTTTTCACGATTTATAGGCTAGACTACAATGCAACGATTTTTCAAACATCGATTTATCATGTCAACAATAAGGTTTTGAATGCCACCCAAAGAAGGGAAACTCATAACCTAGGTAAGCGAAAAGAAACCACCAACAAAAAAGCATAGATGTTCTTGCATATGCCCTTAAGAGAAAAACTAAACCATATAAGTGTTTTTATCTCCTAATTAAGAAACTACTTACTTGAAAGTTTCCCAGGGACTAGAGCCTAGGGGCAACATGAGGGATTAAAATATGCCAAGTATACTCTCTTAGTTAGTATAACATAACTAAGAGAGTGGAGATAACAGATGAGGGACGAAAACTTCTCCTCTAAGCCAAACCAAAAAGAGGCTTCTAGAGACCTACAAATTACAAGCCCAAGAATGATATTACGATCTAAGGCAAATAATGAATGCCTACTACCCATTCAAGGTAGGTGGATTGTTGCTTAACAAGGGACCTGGCAATCTTGATTGCTCATTTAAGGCAAGCGGATCCATTTACCCAATAGTGGGACCTGGCAAGAGAGTCCAGATGGTTATCTATTTGAACAACTTTAGATGTCCACTCAATAAAGCTACCGTGGATCCTAGCAAATTTACGAGAGGATCAATTGGAATACTGGTAGGGAAGTCAGATAGGAAGGCTTTGTCAGACTATAAGACAGACGATGCCTCACCACCATTTTCCCTACCGGACACAAATGACGTGGTCAAATGTAGTTGTTGCAAAGTTCTAGCAACAAATTAATCGTGCACTTGGAAATCCTATGATGATTATGGAAAGATAATCTTGGAGATATCTTAAACAATTTACGATTACTCGGAATACCAGAGGGAGTGGCTCTATAAAAGGGTAATGGCTGCTCACGTTGTGGGTGGGTGAGAAAAAAAGAGAAAAACTACTTGTACTCCTCATTCTTCTCTTTCTTTTCCATACTCAGAGGGTTAGATCCATTCCACAGATGTACACCCCTTTCGAGGGTAGAACTAGATTACTAAACATCACGTGTCATTGTTCCATTGCTTTATTCTTTTGACCGGATTGTCGTCCTACTCCGAACCCATTAAAACTTTGTGAGATGACTCCTATTAGATCGACACATCATTTTTTTTAAAAGAAAAGCAAAGCTATCGAATCGCCGATAGCAATTTAGGAGAGTTTTATTATGGCATCATTAATGAGAGAAAGGGTAGAATTTAATTTCAATATGTCATCTGCTGTTGCTCCTCCATAAGGTTCTTTTCTAGAATGTGAGATTTGAATCATCAGTCGTTCTTACCTAAAAGATGCCCCATACAATACTTAATTTGTAGAAGATTAGATTTCCTTTTTCGGGTGGTCAGTGTGGTTGGAATAGTAAAAGCATAGGACTAAAATGGGGGATCAAACAAGAGTAGAAAGATGCAAAGAAAATGTTAAAAATAAAAATATGAAAACTATTGGATGACATGTCAAGATTTATTCAGCAAAATCTATCGCAACATTTACAGTCAAGTAGTCTGACATGTTGAGATTTCCTTCACTTATTCATCATTTCAGTTTGTGCTCCAAAATAGACTACTATGGAGTCTTTGATCACTTGTTGACTGTTGAATGGTGGATGACTATGCTATCAGAATTGGTTTTGAAAACCCATCGTTGTAGTTCGAGTAGCGAAGAAATCTGTTCAACAAATAAAATTTATACCGAAAAATCTGTAAAGAAATTTTGGGTCGAACACAGGGAGGCTACGTCGATCAAAATTCGCAATTATATTTTTGTGTTTTTGTGTAAAGGGCGAAATAATCACAATGGAATCAATATATACAATAAGAGAGAGAGAGAACAATCACTTGATATTGCATAATGTTTTTACAACTAAGAAAGCGAGAAATGGTTATACTAGAAAGCGAGAAATTATTACAACTAGAAAGCAGGAAAATTCTACTCTAGAAAGCAGTAAAAAGAATGGGAGAGAGAAGTTATCCTCCTCGACGATTGCTTGGAGGACAAGCCGGACGGGACAATGCCTGGAAGATGAGGATCGAAATGGGAAGGAGGACGAAGCAGGAGGAACGAAAATGAGGCAACACGTCGTCATCGTCGCGGGATCTGCTTCCGGAACGGGGGTGAAAACTTGGTTTTAGCTCTTGAGGAGCATCCCAGGTGTGGGATAAGCTTCTCTTAAGCTTTGGAGAGTGAGAGAGGAGAAGGAAGGGATGAGAAATCCGTATGGTAGGGGTCTCCTTTTATAGTTGCAAGGAGTGGGGGCATTTTGGACATTACAACATGAAAAACATTAAGTCAGGACCTTTAGTGATGGATTTATCTGTCACAAAAGGCCTGAACGTGGCCGACGTGCACACGCACCCCTTCACCTTCGCACTCTCAACGCCTTCGCATGTCCGCGCACGCTCAGCCGTCCGATCAAGAGATCGAACGGCTTAAACCACCCTTGCCAACATCATGCGCCCGCGTGCGATCATGCATTTGCGTTGCGCGTCTGATCGCGAGTGGGCGCTATCGGTTGATCTGCGTCGCTCTATGCAAATCGTGCGGCTCCAATTGCGTGCCCACGTGCGTGGAGAAGCACTGCACCTACGACTCGAACCCACGCCATCCACCTCTGCAGCACCTTAATCGCTGCACTATGCGTGCGGTTGAGGTGCATTGAGGATTTTGCGCACGGCTGATCCCGGTCGTTGGATCTTCATCTGACGGTCGAGATCAAGCGTTGCTTGTGCTTTCAGACGAGGAGAGGCGTTGGATGAGAGGCGACGTGGTGCGTTCTTGCCCGTTGAAGAAGCATCCAATGGCTGAGATTTGTCAAGCGGGTGTAGAAGAGCTACGGCCGGTGCTGAGCGACTATGATGGCACCACGTGGCACCATCTAGGTCGTCCATCTTCTGAGTATTGTAGATGGTGCCACGGGTGTCGGATTGGATCGATTTTCGCACCGTTAAGCTACGATTGTTGATCCAAACCCATCCGTGTGGTCGGATTTATCGTCTGAGGTGCGAATTAACACCATCTTGGCCCTCTTGATCTTTAGGGTTCCTCGATCTCAATCTAGTGCTACGGATATCCTATTAGGGCGATCTTGGAGTCGTTGAACTCCAATCATTGCCCTGATCAGATCCGTACGGTTTGATCTTCGATCTGAGGTCTTGATAAAAAGTGGCCCTATCCCTAACCATAAATAGGAGACAATTACTATACAATTTATACAACTTGATCTAAATGCATGATTATGCATGTTATGCACTATTTACAATGTATAATGCTAATGTGACACTAAGAACATGCATTAATAGACATTTTAGGTTAATCAGATGTATGCACATCACACCCCCATGCCTATCTTTTGCTAGTCCCTAGCAAAAACTACGTGCTATTTATAAAAGAATTAGGTTGGATTACTCGGACACAAATCATTTTCAACATTAACAAATTTTTACTTGGGACCTGAACTTTCAAAGACACAACAGTGCCCAGGTATCTGCCAAAATGCAGACCGCCTCAAGCCCTCTCCTTATTCAAAGAAAAATCTCTTTTTCTCTTTTTCTTCTTTTTTTAATTTTTTTGGACTTTTGAGTTTAGGGTTATAGAGTGGCTTTCTACGGCCACTCAACCCACCCAAGATTTGATGAGAATCCTAAGTTCTAAGCATCTTTTTGTGAATGTGATAGACTCGTTGATCAACAATTAGAATGAACTTCGAGTTTCTACGCTCCTAGGTGACCTTAAAAGGAGAGTTTTGCCTAAAGGTGTATCTTTACGATCGGTAGCTTTCTCCCTGCTTCTATTATTTTTTTTATAGGGTCAACACAAGGGTGAGTCTAGTGTATATCTCCTCGGCTTATTCTACTTATCCGCTTCTTTCTAAGTGTTTTGGGAATTTTTAATGCATTTCTTGGGTTGGGATCTGGACAATCGGTCAATGAGCTATTACCACCGACAACTTGCCAGTCATACTCATGCGGCGAAGTATGGCTTATTTCTTTTTGTTTCTTTTTGTTTCTTTTCTCCTTTTTATTTTTCTTTTCTTTTTGACTTTCTTTTTCTTTTTAAGTAGGTGGCCTCCTTGGTCTAAGATTTACCTAAAGGCATCAAGAAGAGAGTAGCCCAGTGACTGGGCTCTGGATAACCTACCTATGGGCTATTACTCACGATAACCTGCTAGCCATATCACTCTAGAAAGTTCATTAGCTACCCAATTTATGTTAAAATCATCGAACAACGAGTCAGTGATGAATAGTGTGTAGATGCTTAGACTTAAAGTTCCCTCAAATCAGAGGGCAGGTTGATAAGTCATGTACTTATCACCCAAACTTTTTTAATCAAATTAAAATAGAATTCAGAATGGCGAGGACTTGAAAAAAAAATCAACATTTTAGTGGATACCCAGGTTGATTAAGCCCAAAGACCTGAAGGGTCTTAGTGTTAAGATCCTATTGTAATATTTCCTAAGATTAAAAGGTCTTAATGTCTAAGTATTCCTTCCTAATTCAATTATATATATATAAGAAGATAAATAGAATTTACAAAAACTCCACAGAGTTGACAAAATGATTCATAAATTAATCCACCCCCCATGCCTAGTTGATGCAATGTCCGCATTGAGAATAAAAGATATGAAAGGAAGGGTGGAGTGCAGAAGATATCACCTGAATATGAAGCTCAGGTTAGCTCTGAGTCAGACTGTACAATTGCTGAGTTTAATGCCGTCAGCTAAGCGAAGTCCAGCCAAATAAGTCACAACATGGCTAGAGCAACCTTGTCTGAGACGGGCTCTGGAATAGTACGGTCAATAACAGGCTTCAGACATTGACCGTTGACTTTGAATGAATTACCCATCTTCAGGTCAGAGATCTGAACAACTCTATTTGGAAATATCTAATCGATAATGAATGGGTCGTTCCATTTTGACCTAAGTTTGCCAGGAAAGTGCTTAAGTTAAGAATTGAATAGCAAGACCTTTTGGTTCGGCTCAAAGCTCTTACGGGAAATCAATTAGTCATGAAGAGCTTTGGTCTGAGCCTTGTAGATCTTGGCATTCTCATATGCATCATTTCTAAGCTCCTTCAACTCAGATAGTTGGAGTTTCTTGGTCTTCTCGACTAAACTCAGATCTAGATTGCACTGCTTGATTGCCTAGAATGCCCTATGTTCAATTTTTACAGGTAAATGGCACGCCTTTCCATTCACCAGACGAAACAGAGACATGCTGATGGGCATTTTATACACCATACGATAGGCCCAAAGAGCATCCTCAAGCTTTTAAGTCCAGTCTTTACGATCAGGCCTAACCATTTTCTGCAGAATGTTCTTGATCTCCCAATTGGAGATCTCAGCTTGTCCATTCGTCTGGGGATGGTAAGGTGTGGAGATTCTGTGATTGCAATAAGATGGCTCGATCCCCCTAAGGTCATGAATAATCCAACCAATTGCCTCCTTGTGTTCCTTCCTTTAGGACCTTAATCAGTTTAATCTCCTGCTCCTTTGTTAATTTAGCACTGATAATCACAAGAAGCGTCTTATGTGGTCCTAAAAACTGATATTTCAGATTCTCAGGCAATGGTTTTAGTACAAGCTAGGGTGGGTTGATGATTAAAGGTAAGGCAGATGCTGATGAAGACTCATCAAGAGGAGGTTGAGAGTGAACAAAATCAATAACCTCTTCAAAAGATGGCGGGTCTGCCAGAGAGGGTTGCGGGTCCAATTCATCATCAGAGGAGGAACTTTCAAATGCAGAAACCATCATACAAGTCTCAATATTCACATTATCGTCCTGAAGTTCCTCAATAAATCCACAATCCTTGAATTTATTAATCACCTTAAAAATATCCAATTTTACTCTTTGATCCCCAAAGGCGATTTCCATGCTACCGCTTTTACAGTTAATGTTGGCCTTGGTGGTAGCAAGGAACGGACGCCCCAGAATGATGGGCGTGTTCCTCAGATTTTCAGGTACATCCATGTCAAGGACAAGAAAATCTATAGGAAAATAGAAATCCTTAACCTTAACAATAACATCTTCAATAATGCCTCGCAGATTTGTGACTGAACGGTCCGCTAGCTGCAATGTTACTGAAGTCGGCCAAAGTTCACCTAATCCAAACTTCTCATAAAGAGAAGTTGGAATTAGGTTGATGGATGCACCTAGATCCAGTAGTGCTCTATCAAAAGTGTAATCTCCGATGACACATGAAATCAAAGGAGCACCTGGATCTCTCTTTTTCTGAGGGAGGTGGTGCAGGATAGCAGAACTAGCCTGCTCGGAGAGTACCACCTTCCTCAGAATAGATTCTCTTAACTTACACTTCTGTGTACATAAATCCTTTAGAAATTTCACGTAAGCTGGTATATGTTTGATAGCATCGAGGAGCGGGATATTGATCTCGACATTCTTGAAAATATTCAGAAGCTCCTCATTACTATCAACAGACTTCTTCTTCCTTGATCTGATCAAGGCCTCAGGAAAAGGAACATGAGTCGAATCTTTGGAATCAGGTTCCTGAGCCTTGATTTCTTCCCTAGAGTTCTCCTTTCTCTCCTTAGGTTCTTCAGGATTCAGTAAATCAAAACAGTGTAGTCGTGGATCCTGAGTTTGTTTACCACTCCTCAAGGTAACAAAATTAGCGGATGCATATGAGTTTGGGTCTTGGGGGGGTTAGGAAAGATTGGAGGGGCTTCATTAGCCAAGAACCGTTGATTTGCGAAAGAAGAAGAAGAGGAAGGACCCTGCTCAACCACCTGGGCATGTGAGTGTGGGTCCCTCTGATTCCCATACCCATGGGCTTGATTGGCCGGATTCAGGATATTACGTGGGTTGGGTACGGGTTGAGATGGTAGATATTCGAGTTGACGAGAATTAGCTATGAGCCCAGTTTGCAAGTTGTCCAGCAAGGTTTTCATTTGCTGCATGAGCTGGAGCATAGATCCTTACATCTCTACCATTTGCCGGTTCAAATCAGCCTACCCTATGGGTTGATGGGTGTTCCAAGCTGGCTGATTGACCTGATTCAGGGGAAACTGAGTATAAACATGACCCTGACCCATTGATCGTTGCAGAGCATAGTTGTTGGGTCGGAATTGGGTCTGCTGCCCTGGGTTTTTCCAGGAGAAGTCAAGGTGGTTTCTCCAACCCAAATTATAAGCATTGGAGTAAGGGTTGGATCTAACATTCTCCTATATGGCACAAACATCCTCATAGGGTGAGGATGGAGAGAAAGAAAGGGAAGGATTAGAGAAACTAGGATCAAAGGCCCCAGTTTGGAACCCGTGGGGTTTCGAATAATGCTGGCTTGCAGGTTGAGCTACATCAAGTTGATTCACAAACTCCCATCTAGAACGAGCTCGCGATGAATGGAATCCCGAATTCTGGGATTGAGTGGATCGAGAGTTGTTCATTGAGTTTCCAGCCATCCACTCCTCCATTCTCTTAGCAACCAAGTCCACCTTATCAAGTTTATTACAAATCAATTCCATATCGAATGAATGAGAGTCGTGGACTTCATTAACATTCGATCTGGGCTGCTGGGACCGATTAAAAGTATCCATGGAGGCATGATTGATTGAATTCTCGCTCAGCTCCTCAAACAAATCATGCGCACTATCTGCATCTTTGTTGAGGAAATTACTTCCGCAAGAAGCGTCCACGTGATTTTTGAGTTGCTCAGTAAACCTGTGGTAGAAAATCTACACGAGTTGGCATTTCGGTACCTCGTGGTGTGGACGCCTCCGCAGTAGGTCTTGGAATCGCTCCCAGGCAACATGAAACTGCTCCCCCAGCCGCTGGGTAAAGGTAGTAATTGCCCATCTAAGAGCATTGATACGTCCGACGAGAAAGAATTTCTTCAGGAAAGCAGATTTCAACTCATTCCAAGTTGCATTTGATCTTCCTATAGTCCTGTACCAATGAGCGGCTTTATCCCTAAGAGCGTGGAGGAAGAGCCTCATGATCATTTGCTCCTCATTCACATTTCATGCCTTGGTGGTCTGGACCAAAGTGGTCAAGTCCTCCAAGTGTTGAAACGGGTCTCCAGAGCCAAGCCCATGGAAATGTTTGATCAGGCTTAACACCTGGGGCTTGATTTCTACATCTCCGACAGGAATCTGGACGCCGGGACGTTCCCCATAATTTGAAGGATAATAAAAATCCTTCAAGGGCTAAGCTTCAAGCATTCTCTAGAACCATTCTTGCATTCTCTGCATTTGTTCCAGCTGCCTTTGAAATACCTCTTGTGTATCCTGAGGCAGAGGAGGCAGTTGATCGGTCATGGGATCAATTTGGCCAAAATCCAATCTACGCCTCCTAGAATACTCTAGTGGTCCTTCCAATTGAGGATTCAATGACCTTCTTCCTAGCATAAACTAGGAAAAGGTCGAAAGGACTGGGGATAAGAACCCTGCACCACAATAAAGCAAGCCTGTCCTTAAGTGGGGTAACCTAAGGATCTACAGACTCTCAAAACCTGCCTTAAGATTATAAACGATTTACTCTACTTGTGTCTGCTCAATCCAACCAGTTAGAAGGAGGGACTGAGGAGAAGGTTCTTCCTTCGGCTTGTGCCTCTGGTTCCTAGTGTACCTCCTAGCTGTGGTCGTTTGACACTACTCCCCTAGCTAGACATCAGATTGATTAATACAAGTAGGTTAATCATAAACAATCTCAGACTAGACCCCGAAGAGCGAATAAGTCCTTAAGGCCAACGTCTACTCGATTTTATTTAGATCTGGAATTGCAGTGCTTATGGAATGTGGTGTGCCCTTAAAATGGGTTGTGCCCTTAATGATCAATTGAGTATGTGTGAGTGTGTGCACAACCAAGGTTTTCAAGCAAGATTATTTGTGATGAGTAGATTTTAATGTTCAAATCTTGCTTAAGTAGCTTTTAGGGTTTAGAATTAGATTTAATTCAATCAAGTTTGAGGCAAACTAGGTTTTCAAGCACGGATGAAGATTGCTTTCCTTTTGAAATCAGAAATAAAGTGGACTGCCTGGTATGTACCTAGATTGAAAACCCTAAGAGGAAGCTACTTGGTGAGTTGATTTTATGTTGAGTGGTGCGGCCCAAACAACTCAAACAATTGGCCACAATTGCACCACTGAGTTAGGCACACAAAAATGATTAACCTAGAATGATTTCTACTCTTTTAGGTGTTGATTTGTGTATACCGGTTCCACATATCAGAATCTGATTGAGTAGAAGAAAATCAATTAGGTTAAGTGCCTTGAATGTGGGTGTATGTTGTGTATGTTGAATTACCCCACAAAAATATCTTTTTGTTTTTCTTTTATATGCGAGGGTGAAATGAATGTGGGTGGAAATCCAAACAACCAAACTAATCATAGGATTTATGCAAACACCTAGGTTAATTGGAATTTGCATTTAATGTGATGAAATGAAATCTATGGAGGAGGAAGAATGGGGAGCACTTACAGTCGTCTTCAACTACACTTTACTCTGATCTACCGCTTGATGATTCCCTGATAGAGGTATCTACAAAATAATAGACATGAGATACAGCAAGTTAGAAAATAGTAAAGTACGCGAAATGCGAAGAGAAGATCGAAAAATCGTTGCCTCCTTGGCAACGATGCCAAAATGTTGAATGGTGGATGACTACGGTATCGGAATTGGTTTTGAAAACCCGTCGTTGTAGTTTGAGTAGTGAAGAAATCCGTTCAACAAATAAAATTTATACCAAAAAATCTATAAAGAAATTATGGATCGAACACAGGGTGGCTACGTCGATCAAAATTCACAATTATATTTTTTTGTAAAGGGCGAAATAATCACAATGGAATCAATATAGACAATAAGAGAGAGAGAGAGAACAATCACTTGATATTGCATAATGTTTTTACAACTAAGAAAGCAAGAAATGGTTACACTAGAAAGTGAGAAATTATTACGACTAGAAAGTAGGAAAATTCTACTCTAGAAAGCAATAAAAAGAATGGCAGAGAGAAGTTATCCTCCTCGACGATCACTTGGAGGATGAGCCGGATGGGACAATGCCTGGAAGATGAGGAACGGAGCGGGAAGGAGGAGGAAGTAGAAGGAATGGGAATGAGGCATCATGTTATCGTCATCGTGGGATCCACTTCCGGAACGGGGGCGAAAACTTAGTTTTAGCTCTTGAGGAGCATCTCGGGTGTGGGACAAGCTTCTCTTAAGCTTTGAAGAGGGAGAAAGGAGAAGGAAGGGAAGAGAAATCTATATGGTAGGGTTCTCCTTTTATAGTTGCAAGGAGTGGGGGCATTTTGGACATTACAACATGAAAAAATTAATTCAGGACTTTTAGTGACGGATTTATCTGTCACTAAAGACCTGAACGTGGCCGATGTGTGCGCATCCATTCGCCTTCGTACTCTCAATGCCTTCGCACGTCCGCGCGTTCTCAGCAATCCGATCAAGAGATCGGACGACTTAAACTGCCATCACCAGCATTGCGTGCCTACATGCAATCAGGCATTTGCACTGCGCGTCTGATCGTGCATGGGCGCTATCGGTTGATCTATGCTGCTCGATGTGAATCGTGCGGCTCCAATTGCATTCCCACACATGAGGAGAAGTGCTACGCCTGCGACTCGAACCCACGCCATCCACCTCCATAGCACCTTAACCGCTGCACTACGCGTGCGATTGAGGCATGTTGAGGATTTTGCGCACGGTCGATCTCGACGGTTGGATCTTCATCCGATGGTCGAGATCAAGCGTAGCTTGTGCTTTTAGATGAGGAGAGGCATTGGATGAGTGGCGACATGTCCCGTTCTCGACCGTTGGATGAGCATCCAACGGCTGAGATTTGTCGAGCAGGTGAAGAAGAAGAGCTACGGCCGGTACTAGGCTGCTATGATGGTGCCACGTGGTGCCATCTAGGCCATCCATCTTCTAAGTGTTGTATATGGTGCCACAGGTGTCGAATTGGACCGATTTTCACACCGTTAGGCTACGATCGTCGATCCAAACCCATCCGTGTGATCGGATTTGTTGTCTGAGGTGTGGATTAACACCATCTTGGCCCTTGATCTTTAGGGTTCCTCGATCTCTATTTGGTGCTACGGATATCCGATGAGGGAGATCTTGGAGTCGTTGAACTCCAATCATTGCCCTGATCAGATCCGTACAGTTGGATTTTCGATCCGAGGTCCTGATAAAAAGTCACCTTTTCCCTGACCATAAAAAGAAGACAATTACTATACAATTTATACAACTTGATCTAAATGCATGATTATGCATGTTATGCACTATTTACAATGTATAATGCTAATGTGACACTAAGAACATGCATTAATAGATATTTTAGGTTAATCAGATATATGCACATCATTGACAAAATAAGTTATCACCATAAAAAATAATTTGGTTATGGCTGATCAACGTGTTTGAAATATTAGTTATTTATGTTGGAACGATGCCATTGATCATTATCTTAGTGATGTAAATTTATGTTATAGAATGACCTAGAATCAATTTCATGCAGCCAACCTCATGTGGGAAGAGATTTGCCTTTTTGCAAGGATTGATCAAGTTGGAAAGATGACAATCACCTAAGATCTCATTGTGTTTTTGTATTTTTGGAGTCTCGAGATGGGGATTTCTTAATTGTTGGAAGTGTAAATAAGCATCATGCCACCAAGGGATTAGTAGAGTAACAAGTCTTCTGGATTGGGATCTAAAGGTCATTATAGAGATCAAATCTTATGCTTACCATATTAATTTGTCATCCCAAAAAATAAATAAAGAAATAAAAAGATCTAACTAAGAGAGAGCAAGAATAAACCTAATTCCTACTATTCAAAAGATATTTCTCTATTAGAAGAAATAATCCTTCTTCCAAATTGCAAGATCATGTTCTATTTAGAGACCACTGATTATGTCAAGATAGTTTGTTGGCCCCATGACCCTATGGATAATGTGCTGCACATGTAAGTACCAAGGAATGTAGCACATGCAACACATAATACAATTGGCAAATGATGTCAATCCCATCCCATGCCTATTATGAGGTGATCTATTCTTCAAAGTTTATAATCCCCAGAACATATGTTAATAAATTATCCCATATTTAGCTATAGGTAGATAAAAAGTAAACTTTGTTAGTCACGAGTTCACATTAAGGCTTATCAAAATGAATTTGCATTCATGTAGGATTTGGTTGGAGGAATATCCCACTAAATGAATATCCAATATTTTATCATAATCGTTACCAAGTTTGTTTAAAGGAGGGATGCTCAGCATAATGTTTGAGTCTATATTTGAGCTTAATTGAGAAAATTGTACTAAAATTTGTAAATTAGTATGACCCTAATGAACCCAAAGCATCCACTCCAAATATTTCAAACCTAAGTTATCATGTAGAAGCTCTCAATCCACCTCCTACTTAAATTTGTGATATCCTTCATGCAAGATTTTTCGGCCACTTTTCTCTATGGTATTGATGCCTCAAACTTTAGCACTAGTCTTCTTTATTAGTAATGGCTCCATTTTAATAGTGGTTTTTTGCTTTCTATCAGAGGAAGTTCCTATTTAACATCATTCCTACCGACTCGGGTTTAAATTGAACCTAATTGAAAATATATTGATCATAACAAATCATTAATTATGATTTAGTGGGCATCAAGCAACCATCTAAAATGCCTCTAACAAGTTAATCAAGTAGTTACCCAACATTTTCTAAGGATATTAAGCTTAGGACTTTATTTGGATGTTAGCTGAAACAAAGGCAAACCTCATGGTTCTCACTCTTTTCTCTCTCCTCCAAATATTCATTCCATATTCTAACACCCATCTTAACCAAAATAAAAAATCGATTGCTCCACAAACACAAAAATTATTCCATAAAATACATTTTCTATAACTGCATTGAACACTATTTGGAACTCTTAAGCCCATTCTAAGTGATGGACAATGACTTGCTTCTAGTAGCTGATACTTCGACAAGTGAGAGGAGGAACATGAGGCCACTTGGAACAAGGAAATTCATAGCTTTTGTTAATTTTGTTGGTCAATACCATGGAAAACTTAGTCATGTTGCCACCTTTTTTATTGAGAGAGAAAGTTGCCACTTAAATACTTTTTTCTTTAAAGAGGGGAAAAGATCATAATGGAGAGAAATATAAAAATTGATAATTATACCATAAATAAAATGATCATCTACTCATTCCTTGGAATTTAATGGTTTAGTTGATATCTGGACGTTTAGATCTAATTATGTGACTAACTTGGGGGGTGTGGAGTGAATAAAATTATGCTACTAAATGCATAGATTAATTTGTACTCACATGTACAATGTATTTGATTCATTTATTTTAATATAAGTACAAGAAGAGATGTGAATTGTATTGTATGAATGCATATGCAACATATCTACATCAATGTCGACCATACTCACAATTTAATGTTTGTACTAATGTGTTACGTGCAACAAATCAATCTACTTGTATGTTGTGAGTATCAATCAACTCCATCAAAAATCATATATTTTTAGCATAACTTGGCAAGCATACTTACAATGTTAAGTAGGATTTCATAGAACAATTAAATTTGATTTGAGATGCATTGTATTTATACATATGGTATATTTCTAAGAGAGAAAATAGCAATACATCTTGCTTACTGGGATTACCTTAGAGTGGGAACATTTTTGGTGTGGTGGTAATTGAGGGAATTAATATCAAGAAAGTGGCCTAAAAGAATAAGCAAAACCAATTGAGGGATATTGAGCAAAAGCCAAACATGCAGAGCAAAAAGTGTCAAAGGGGTCTCTTCAGTCTAGAACATTGGTTCCCATCACTCCATCTCTAAGTTGACCATAATTTGAGGGGCTAGTTCTAACATTACACCTTAAGATACAACTAATTGTATCTAGGGTATGCTCCACTCCACCTTTTCTTACCCCACCACCTATTTGAATGAAGTGCCTTTTCTATGTTCTTGATTCTCACAAGTTGTCAAATATATATGAAAAAATGTACCTTTAGAATAGAATCAAGAGAACATTAAAAAAAGAATAATGCTAGATGGTAAGACCTTGAGGTGCAATTTGACCACTCTTCAAGTCCAACCTTGCGATATGATCCCTTGTCCGCTTAAATGTGAGCTATAATCTCTTTAGAAAAGAGTTTTATACCTTGAAAGATGATTTTGTGCTATCAAGTCCCTTGTATTCTAATAAGAGGACAACTAAATAGCCTTGCTTGAATAGACAGACCTTGCTTCTACTCCTCATAGATAAATAGTAAAGTCACATAAGCTCCTTTCACCAATCCTTCACTTGCTAATTATACAAGAACTACTGTTTACATTTCCTAGAGCAAGTCATTTAGTTTCTAATAGGATAGGTATATACATAGGTATATATTCTTCATTAAACACAATTATAGTTAGCAATTTAGTTTTGAAATCATCTTTTAGTCCTAAATGTTCTAAGAAGGGCCCAAATCCTTGAAATGAACTTTAACTAAATTTTATGTCCTTAACACATTTTCAACGATTGCCCAAAATTTGCCTTTAAGATACAAGTGAAAGCTTCTAAAGTGAGCCATTCTTCTTTAACAATTGTATAATGACATTATGTGTTGTTTGCATCTCCCATTCATGAAGGGTAAAACTCGGATGTCAGACTTAGGACTAGCACTCTCATATCCCTCTTGCCTCTTGGTAAGAAGATTTTATGATTAACTAAGTTCTTTTGGTCATATTAAAGGTGTCTTAAGAACAAAGAGATGGTTATGATTAGCTTGTCTTAGACATAAGGAGATGTTAGAGTTATGTGCTCTGGGTAAGCCAACCTGAGTAGAATCACTCAATTAGTGATTCAAATATGAATGTCAGATCACCTATATACACTAATATGGTTAAATGGGTCCCTCAATATAATTGAGAGAATGTACCATAGCTATGTTGGATATACCAATGACAGGCATTGAAGATCCAAATAGTTTGTAGCAAGGATTTCGATAAGTCATCAAGAACCATCATGATATCCAATAATTGTCTTTAGTTTGACAATAGTTGCCAATCTTCACAAGAGACTATTGCCTGAATGATGCCCTTAATGCACATCCTCTACATAGGAATAGAGATTCAAGGTTGTCACTCTGGTTGGGTTAAGGAGTTGACTTGACGAAATGGATATATGGAAGTCCTCTTATCACTGTCATGAAGAATGCATCTCCTTTGACCTAAGACAGATATATTCCTCTATGCTTAAATATACACATTTGATAGACCAATAGTCGATACACCCACCATGGTATTGAAACTAGAAGGCTAGTGTATATATGAGACCGCAGAAGGCACATGATCTCTCAAAGGGATCACATAAATCTACTATTATAGATGTATGAAGTAGATCAAAAGACATAAGCTCGCTTTGCATGTATTGGGATGTACGAAATTCCATGCATGGTTGTATGGGTCGTGATCAAACCCATACATGAAAGAGAAGATAGTCTTTTGTGGAATGATCTTGTCTTCATTGTCATCCTAATGATATGAGAACATAAAATTATGTTATGCATGGTAGGATGGATAGTGAATCTAGGATTTAATCCTCAGGTTAACGTATGTCTTCCAGTATGAAGGATTCATGGGTATTCAGGATACCTAAGGGAGGCATAGTGTCATAAATCCTAATTCCTGAATGCTTCATCATTGGTGATGAAATCAATAATGATCTTGATGGATTCCTTATTGAATAGAATGTAAGTGCACTGGAGGGGGGTGAATAGTGCGGTAGAAAATGATACAAATAAGATCAACCACACAAGCATTCACCACAATGAGAATGATTTTTTAGGTGGAAATCCAACCCAAGTAAAAACCACTACCTAAGTCTTCCCGACTTTGGATTTCCCGATCTACTGAGTAGATCAAATCCACTAACATATCACTTTAAATGAGAGTGATATTATCCTAAATTACAACCCACACAACTTTAACCAAGGGTAGTGTACCTCAAAACCCCTCTTCTTCACGAAGAGGATTTTGTCTCATGGAGACAGGAATTTGCAATGCAAATACCCAACCAAAAATAAAATAAAAGTAAAACAACCTATAAAACCACAAAATGTAAGATTAAACTTAAGCTTCTATAAGTAAAGGAACTTCCTTAATTGTGGAAGTAGAATGTCGTGAACACGCTGCAGGTCGATGCTCTTAAATATGGAGTGTGAAGCTTGGAGAGCAAAGGAGTTTCTCTTCTTGATCTCTTACTACGTGTGTAGAATGGTGGAAAGAATTATCTCAAGGTTGTATGGAACAAATGAGAGGTCCTTCTCTATTTATAGAGGCCTTAGGAACCTTCAAGAAGGCTTAGGAGAAGGCTCCTAGCCATTGGGAGAAGAATCAGGCCGAAATAATGGTCATAATTAAGTCTGACAGCATAATAAGTTGTCTGAAAAATAGGTCAGACGACTGATGTAAAGTTTGGACGTCTAATTCTATAGGGTCAGTTTCCTGGAATTGATTGGATTCAGACAGGGATCTTGTCAACGTGGATCAAATGTCTGGAGATGATTTTTAAGATGTCTAGAAAATTATTGGACATCTAATAAATGCGGGTTTGGTTCTTGGAAATGACAAGACCCAAATAGGGTCCTAATGTATACATGTTAGACATCTGATTGGACATCTAACCAAGGATCTGGACGTCTAATTGATAAAGGTAGTTTCCCTAGAATGGATTCCTGAGAAGCTATATATTTGGTTTGACAAGATCCAATGTCTCTTTATTGGACGTCTGGAAATAATATTAAAATACTCTAAGTTGGTTCTCGAGGTTATTGGTCTGATAAAGGCTAACGGTCCTATTATTGGTCGTCGGTCAAGGTTGTCAGACGTCTAACTGGAAGTCTGGAAATAGGTCAAGACATTTGAAAAGAAAGATCATAGACTTTAATTTTCTAGCTTAGGTTATTGGACATTTGGTCAAAAGATCAGACAACTTAAAAGATACTATCAGATGTCTGGTAAACATATTGGACGTCTAATAAGGCAGTCTAATTATGGTTTTGTCTTTCTATCTTAAGTCTTGTTTTTGTCTAAGTGTCCTAATAATTCATAAGTGTTTCTAGGACTAAGGGTGTTATATTTTGGGCTCTTTACAAAGAATCTAAAGAAATGAAAAGAGTAACAACATCATAACAAATACAATAATAATTTCTAAGTCCTATTGTTCTTCTTCTTCAAGCTTTAAGATTAAAGCACCGTCTTCATGCTCCTTGATGCTTTTGCACCTAAGTCAAGCTCCTCCATTCCTCCGTGGACTTGAGCTTGACACTTGTTTCCATTTGCATATTATCCTGAAACTTCAGACTCAAATGCAAGTGTTAAATCTCAAGTATTTTGTTATCATCAAAATCAACAATTGTGGTGCACCGACATAGAAATGAAATACTATTTAAGGACTTGAATAAGTATTTGATTTGGCATTTAATTGAGCCAACTATGATTTGGTATTAATCCAAAAGATTTGAATGCAAATAAAATGCCTTTGGGTACTTAAACCTAATTTTCAAAATTAGTTAAGGGCAAATGTTGCAAAATTGCATTGAGAATTAATCCTAACCGTTGGATTTAATCCAATGGTCTCCATCATATTAGGAATTGTATGATTCTCTATAAATATTTCCCAAGGCAAAGAGGGAAGCCTTAATAAATCATGTGTTGTGCAAGAAAACCCTCTACCAAGAGAACCAAATAAGGAGAAAGGGAGTGCTGCTACCACCCTCAATTTCCTTCTTCTTCCCCTCAAATATGGATGACCTGCAACCTCAATAGATGTCCTGAGGTGCCAAGAGATGTCTAGGAACTTGTCAGGACATCCAATTCCTCTTCCTTTAGATGTCCTATCTCTTGACTAGAAGTCCTAGAGGACTATTTGGTGTCCAACAGAGAAGATGGACATTTGATTTATGTGGAGCTGAAGTTCTGAACTTGCATGCTTCATTTTTGGTGGAGTTTTGAGGCAACTATCACCTCGGGGAACATGAAAGAGTTCATGATGCACTAAGGGTTCACACAACATATGTTGAATTAAGTGTTATCATTGCAAAGGGCCTCATCAACCTACTGGGAAGAAGGGAGTTCCACAGAGCTAAGACTTGTTGTCGAAGGCACAACACTTGGGATGTTTTGCTACGCCACCCCTAAGGTATACCTCAATACTTGTGGGAATCCCAAAACTGAAACACAAAGATACTTAATCTTTCTATGTGGTTTTGGTTTATATAGGCCATTGTTGTTTCTCGATTATTACTATTCGATTTTTTAAGCATTGAGGCATTTATCGAATCGAATAAATAATTTTAAATGACTAATTTCACACTTCCACAATGCCACCAATATCGAACTGCTCGATCCCTGAAAAGGAGATACTTAAGATTAGTTTAAGGATTAAGATTCTATCTTATTGCTCTCCTTTTTCAAACTTGTGTGAAATATCATGGTGCATAGAAATATAATGAGCAATTTTTTTATATCATTTTCTACATTCATGTTTCAACTTATTCAATTGAAATAAATACTAAGAATCTAACCTCCAATGCTATAACGAAGCACTCAAAACACTATTCCATTGATGGAGTTGTTTCAATACCTCTTGAGAAGATATTTAAGTTTGTATGGCCTTGTATATATGAGCTTCCCAATATATTTTTCGATAGCGTAGCATCCTAATATATTAGCTCCACATTATAGAACAATCGGTTGTTCAAGTTATTAATTCTACTCTCCCAAGGATAGACATAGATTCTTATCTCAAATATAAAGATAGTGACTCTTTCTCTAATGGAAGTTTGAAATAGGATTTATTTTAAATTATTTCTACTAATCAACTCTTAAATGAAGGTTCATATGAAAATTCAAAAATCTCTACTTCATATAGAGAGACAAATCCATCTAAAATTCACTCAAATGTCAAGTTTTGAAGACACTAACATTCTTCTTACACTAGAAATTGTGATTGTGACGATGGGTTACTAATTGTGATTTTCAAAATACTAATCTTTTACCCTCAATTTAGAATTTATTTTGAGTTGTTCCACTAACCTCACCTATCTGATTTGACTTTCTAGTAAGCAATCCTAACAACATAATTGGAACCAAGCATATATATTGCATTGTACTTATTTATTTAGATAATTAAAAATGAAGAATCAAATTTATGGACATGTTACCTTATTAGATGGTTCATTAGTACATCTAACTCCAATACATGGAATTTCATTTACAAACTTGCAAGTCATTATAAGTTTGGTTCCAATTGTATTGAATTCAAAAGGAAGAATTCAATTTATGGACATGTTACCTAATTAGATGGTTCATTAGTACATCTAAATCCAATACATGAAATTTCATTTGCAAACTTGCAAGTCATTAATAAATGTCATTCAAATTGTATTGAATTCAAACCATTACCAAGAGAAATTCAAATTCTCAACATCTTGTCACAAAACTTAAACACAAGTGAACACCCTACTTGAATATTGAACTAATACTACTCATTATGATTTGTTTTATTTGAAATGAACTAAACTTTGATCCTTATGTAACCAACTTTGCCCTTATTTTCCCCCCTTTTCCTTAGCAGTGTGTCAGGAAACACATATATAGACGAAGAAAAGGCATGGGTCTTTGTGCTTGTATGAACACATGCACAATCATAGACAAAGAAAAGGCAGCAATCTTACTCATATGACCACAAGCCCTTCATGTATGTATGTGCACCCATCCAATGGTAGCCAATTTATGATATGAGAGCTAGAGTTCCTTTTGAGTAGCCAATTTTTCATTAAGGGGAATTGTATGTGTAAATCTAAATAGGAGCCTTGGGTTTTTTGTCTTTCACATAAATGAACCTATATCAAACTTAAATTGGATTGTGTATTGCTTAACAAATCTGACTTGAACATGAGTGTAATACATAAGAAATTAGAATAGAAGAAGCAAGGTAATTTTGAGGTTAATCATGGAACTTAAGATGAAAAAAGCAATTAATTGGGTTCTTTTCTAGTGAAACTTTTTAATTTGGGATGTGATTATTAATGCATATCTATCCGCACTTAATAGAAAGAGTTTTTACATCCATGTCCCTAGAAACATACATAAGTACATCCATACCCCAAAATACTTCATTGTTACATCTATACTCCTACAAACTTGCACTGTTATACATATATACACCTACTATTATATTTAATAGTAAATGGTGGTAACTATGATTAATATGTAACTCCCCATCACAGTTAATGAAAAGAAATTGATATTTTTACATCCATGTCCTCTGAAACATTCCTAATTACATCTAAATCCCCTTAAAAATAAAATTTTTCTCCTATAAGGGGGAGGGAGAGGAGGAAAGAGGGGGAGCGACGGTGGTTGGTGAGGAGGGAAGAGGAGGGCGACAACTAGGGAGGAGGAAGGAAGGGCTACAGTAGTTGGAGAGGAGGAAAAAGGAGGGCAACCTTTATGGATGATCGCGATGTCGTCGTTGTTCTTATGGCCTTTGGTGAGAGGTGTGATCCAAGCTTGAGAGGAGGAGGACGAATGGGAGGAGAGGAAGAAAGAAAAATGTGGATAGGGATATTGATGTAATTTCAAAACATTGATAGGGGTACTAATGTAATATTTAAATTTTACGTCATTAACTTTAAACATTGTTAAGGAATATTTGGAGAAATATTTTTTCAAATTTAACATAGACTTAACCTGGGGGTATAATCATCATGAGGTGCAAGCCTATATTGAAATGGATGTAATAATGAAGTATAAAGGGATATAAATGTAATTAGGTATGTATCTAGGGGCATGAATGTAAAAATATCTAATAGAAAGGATTTCATCCACATTTGACACTTTGGTACATTAGTCATAAACTAAATGAAAGAAAAGATGTAATTTTGAGAGGAATTACAATATTTAAAGGAAAAAGATTTGTCATGTGATCGGAGTTTTTACGCGGTTTGTAAATTACGGGTTTTAAAGTCGTTGCAACATGCAAAAATTGATTTGCTTTTAAATCTATAAGACCTAGATAGTGGAGTATCTAGGGTCGTCCAAAGAGGCAACTTTTGCAAATATAGATCTCTTACTTAAAAATGTGGAAATCAACTTTCATTTTGGGTTTTTCAATATAAGATTTTTAGGGTTTTGAATAACAAAGCAATCGCAAAGTTGGGGCAAAGATTACACCTAATTCACTAAGATAAACTTAAGGTGACAAGAATAGCCTCTCCTTAAGCTCACTCTTAGCACGTGGAGGCCTAGAGTAATTAGGGAAGGAATTGAAAAGGTGCTAGAAACAAGATAAAAACAAATGCGACAAAAATTGAAAAGAAGGCAAATTGATTTGATGGAATTGTGTTTTACAAAAACAGTAGAGGAATGCTTCTACTTGAAATGAAAAATACAGAAATACTAAAAACACAAATCCTCTTGTAAAATATGGTGAAGAAGAGAGTCTTCTTGCTCCAAGCCTAGCTGCTCCTTGGCTTGAAAAGAAGGTCTCCTTCTTCTCCTTCCTTGAATGGCTCCTCCAAGGTGGATGCTCTCCACCTCAATTCTCTCCTCCAAGGGTGGGCATGCACCACCCTAGTTTCTCCTCCAATGCATGGTCGTCCTCCTTGGTGTAAAGAGCCTCCTCTTCTTGGCATGACACAAGGAGAAGAGTGGAAAGGAAGAAGGCACCAAGGAGGCAAGGGATATCCTCCTTAATCTTCTTCCTTCCTTCTTGTTCTTAGCCGTGAGTTATAGGTGGGCTTAGGGTAGAGTTAACACTAAGGGAGGATGATTTTTTGGTGGTATATGGTGGGTATATATAGAGGTGGAGACGGGGTAGTAGGAGTGGACATGTGTAGGAAGAGGATGGGTTTTAGGAGGTGGTTAAGGGGTGGCTATGGAGATCTAGGGTGTAGGATGGGTGGCGCCACCTTAAGGGATGTGGTGGTGGTGGTTTTGGTGGTGGAGAGACACCATAGGTTGGCGCCAACCATGGAGAGGTGCATGGTTTTGGCGCTAACTATGGGGGCTTCTAGAAGGTGGGTATGTGGATGGTAGATAAGGGTTGTAGGGGTAGGTGTAGGGTGGAGATTGATGGGTTCTTGGAGGGAAAAAGGTGGCGCCAAAAGGAGGTGGTTATGGTGATTTTAGCACCACCTTCTTGGTGGCTTTTGGTGGTAGACATGGGGTGAAGAGGTGTGGTTGAGTTGGCGCCAAGTAGGGTAGCTTATGTGGAGCTTAGGTGGACTTGAAGTGGAGGCTTATGAAGGTGGAGTTAGGGTTAGCTAAGGTGGATGACTAAGAAATGGAGAACTTAGCTAAGCTAGCTTAGCTAGTAGGTGAGTAGAGGAGAGGTAGGAGGGATTAGGGTTTTGTGCAGAGGAGCTAAAGGAGAGTTGTCTAGAGCTGCATAGGAGCTGGTGGCTGCTAAAGAGAATAGCAAGGAGCTACTTTAGCTGGCTTAGCTTGCTAGTTCTTTGCTAGCAGCTAAGCCAAGCTAAAGTAAGCTAGCTTCTATTAAGATATGTTGAGGTGAGCTAGGTCTGATCTTCCCAGGGAGGACCTAGCTAGCTGAAGTAGCTAAGGTAGCTTAGCTCAACTAAGTTGAGCTAAGTGGAGTCCCTAGGAATTGAACTTGAGCTGGCCTGAGCTAGGGTGAAGTCATCTTCAACTGGCTTGAGTTGATTAAAGCGAGAGGTAGCTGGACCTGAGCTGAGGTTGACTCTAGTCAACTTAGTTGAGCTAGCTAGAACTCCCAGTGAACTGATTTGAGCTGAGATGAGCTAGACTCAACTAAGTTGAGCTGGACCTGAGCTGACTTGAGCTAGGATGAGCTAAGATGATCTATCTTGAGCTGCCATTCAGTTGAGATGAGCTGAATGAAGCTAAAATGAGCTAATCCTAGTTCAAGTGAGCTGGTATCTAGCTATGGTGAGCTGGAATAGGCTGAGTCCCAGCTAGTTTGAGCTTCTCCTTCACCAGTTGCCTTCCTGAGTGCTAGGGTTCTAGGGATCTGATTATTTGTTTAACCCTAACACTCAAACAAACACATCAAAAAGATAATAAAATGTATAATGCATTCCTAACCTAATTTATGCCTAATGCAACCCAAAAACTCGTTCGTGGAGTTAAAATCCTAAGAGCTAGATCTGTTTTAAGGCATAAGAATGATGATAAACTGGCATTTATCATCATTCGACACCTAGTTATTACCATGCTATGCCCTTCATTAGCCTCAATTTTGTTGTACACTATAGCCTATACCTCAACTCTACTAGATACTTTATGTCATTCCTTTATTTCATGTTACACCATGAACCTCCACCCTATAGAAACCCTTACTTTATTTGTTAATTCGAAAATAAGGATATCTTAGAAGAATGGTTGAGACACATGTAGTTACTTGGCTTTCTCAACCTTCACTCCTTTGAGGTACTTGTGGCTATTAGGAAGAGGCCTGGGGTACTTAAATATAACTAAGCCAATCCTAAATAAGAGATTACTTGATTAAAGATCTCCATGTATACTTAGTCAAGATCTTTTGTAATAATCTCATAATTCTCATCCCACCATGAGCAAATAATTGGTTGGGATAAATGATGAGAATAATATTCAATTACTGATGCATTCAAAGTATAGCTACATCTTTGAACTAGCTTTTAATTCATTTGAGATGCAAGCACATATTGAAACTAGCTCTCTGAGGAAGAGGATTTAAACCTTGAGCATCCTTCCTACTGAGCGAGAATAAGGAAGATAAATGGATAAAAAAATTAAAACAATGAGAATAAGCATCACAGAAATCTAAAGTAGCTTAAATAGTCAAATATGTAAACCTTAGCCCATTAAGTTTATGAAAGCAACAAAAAAGGGGGAAAGTAATTAATCAGCCAAATAGTCAAGCAAACTAGTCCACTACGCAATTAATCAAGCTTTGAAATGAGACGAAAGCAATTTCCATTAAGCATATATATATGAAGCTTTATGACCTTAGATTTTAGCTCAAAACTATCTTTTTATGAATTAATAGTTTTTCCTAGACAATACTTTCTATTCTTTAGCTCCATGTAGATAACATGTCTATTTGATGTTTAATTCATTAAGAGAAGAATTAGGAGATCAAAAAAGTGTCAGAAGTAGGGGTGTACATAGGTTGAGTTAGGTTGGGTTAGTGATGGGAATACCATCATGAGCCTTAACTAGCCCATTTTAGTCTGCAATAAAAGATAAAAGCTCCTACATATTCATCTGAGGGTTGTATCTCCACCTTATTATGTTTTGAGAAGAGAGCAAGAAACCAGGATTAATTATGTAATTTTAACAGCACATCATGAACACAGAATAGCCACAGGGTTTTATAGGGGTGAAATAGAGGTCAAATGAGCATTAAAGTCTAATAAGTGGGTTCGCATAGACATAAACGAGTTTTCGTGCATTTCAAGAACCAATACATCACCTGAAACCCTAATTTCAGACTCGCTTAAATTGCAGAGGTTATGGTCAAGATAAAATTTATCTAAACCTTCTAAAATTCATATAAAAATATTCCTTAAGGTTTTTTATCCTTAATTTGACCTTTGGAACACATTTTGACCTCAAATAGAGTTTCAGACGAAATTCTACCCTAAATTGGGTTTTTAAGTAAATTTCCCAGTAAAACTTGATCAAAACTGAAATCCAATCCCACCATCATATTCCCTAGGTCTAAATTAGGTATGTACCAAAATTTGGGCCCAATCAGAATCCATCTTGACCTAGTTTGCATTTTGATCCAGTCTAACTCTTTCTCTCTCATTCATGCCCCTAACTTTTGAAATCATTGCAATCAAGTCCCTAACCTTCTCGTTGTTTTTTGCAAATGGGTCCCTACCGCCATTGGTGTGAAGACATAAAGCTCCGTTGAGATTCGAGTGATGATTTCTCGCTTGATTCTCAATCAAATACTCCCAAAATTGACAGAGAGACTCCTAGAGGAATTCCCTACCAATTGGACCCAGCCTTGGATCCTGATTTGCTCACAATCTCTCATGCGAACACTTTGAAATTATGGGTATCAAATTTGCATGAATATTTCGAGCTTCGCGAGCTTGTTTCTAAGCTTTTTCGCTCCTCTTTTAGGCTTATAAAAGGGCCCAGGATGAGAATCCATGCTCCTTAGAAAGTTTTGGCAAGAGAAATCTCTCCTCCTTCCCTCTCCAGCCACCTTCGTCCGATTGTCCAACAATCAAATTGGATAGCCCTCTGCCTTCCCCTCGCAACTCTGCTCCACTCCAGCCATAGCAGGGGCCTCCCTCCTCCTCATCACTGCTCCAGCTCGTCGACCTCATCTTCGTCTCTGGCTCTGGTCAAACACAACCTGCACTCTCCATCCATCTCCTTCCCCTCTAAGCCTCTCTATCCCTTCCTCTCTCCCTCTACTTTCTTTCCCCACACTCACAACTCACTCACGACCACCGTACTGCCCTCAACACCACCTTCGTTCTCCGCTCTGGCGATGCTTCGGTGAAGCCTCTAGCACAACACACACCTCCAAACACCCCCTCTCCACATCCACAACCTCCTCCTCGACTCCCTCTACAAAAGCCCTCTCCTAATTTGAGGGTTTGCACACTCACTCGCCCCATCGAGCATTGTCTCCTGCATGCACCCTCACTGTAACGACCCGGTTCCCGAGTCCCTACGAGACACGAGAACAGGACCGACTCGACTAATCCCAAGACCTAGTCGTCCAACGAGGAAGTAACCAAAAGAGCAGTAAAATAAACCACATTCAGCATGAATATAACTAACAGTAAGAAAGTACAGCAGTAAGGAAAGAACTACTACAGTATATACCACCACAACAGTAGAACAACATTTATCATATAACATGAATTGCAGGTAAAGAAAAGTACAGCGGAAACAAGAACTACTCACTATAACGGAAACAAAGAGGTACAAAAGACAGTAGTAACTCTACGGGACCCTACTCGGCCCAGCGTCCTCTGTAGCCGCTGACCCTGGCTGCTCAACACCTGGTCCTGAAAAAGGTAACGAGTGTAACACGTCAGCAAAACGCTGAGTAGAGTGGCAACTAAAACTAAAGACAACAGTAAAGTGTACAGTAGCTGTTATGTTCTATTACTTTCTTTATTCACATTTTTCAATTGTTTCACTATTTCATTTATTCCCCAGATCTTTTTCTTGATCTCGAATGTTCCTCGTGGGAACGATCTTGATTGCAGTCTTTTCCAAAAAGTAGAAGTAGCACGTGGTGCTCTCCTGGCCGGGAGAGTCCCCCGTGGTGATCCTACCCTCAGTCAACCACCCCAAGGTCACTGACAGACGTAACGGTGACTACGGCACGCGCGATAAACGCACAGGTAGCTAACCCGTACTGGCACGCGGTCAGTCGTTTCCGTTAACGGGTGCGCCCAAAGCACAGCACGGAACCAGTCCAGGGCAGAGCCCTCTCAGTAACAGGGGTCCAACCCCTCCACAGTAACCAAACCGGGGCCTTGCCCCTCCACAGTTCGCACACCCTCGCCTGACTACCCTGGTTTGCCCCAGCGGGCCTAACAAGTCGGTGTGGGAGGCTAGCAGAACCCCGGGGCCCGTGGGGTAGCTAGTACCTCCCTACACTAGTAGCTCTCCTCGGTACTATGTACGCGAGGGCCAGCAAGTCAGTACAGAGTGGCCAGTCCTAACCCCAGGTCCCTGGGGCGGCTGGCTCCGCTCTACACTAAACAGGGGGGACAGTCGCTCTCCTTGGTACTCCGTACTCAAGGGCCAGCTCACTTCCCCAAAACTATTCCATTCACTTTCCAGGAGTTCTACTCCTACTTCCCCGTAGGGTTCCATCCTTTTTACTCAAACATCCAGGTTTCACTTTCCAGTTTCACATTCTTACAATCCATGTTCTCAACCACGTTATCTATTCACAACAGGCAGCTGTTAATTCAAATTACAGGCAGCTTTATATCTCTTCCCATTTTCCAAGACTGCAGTATTATACATTCCACTAGTTTTCCCATCCTAGGATTCATGCCATATCCTAGGATCTATCATACAATCTAGTTTTCCAGTCCTAGGATTCATGCAACACCTAGGAGCTATCATTCCATCTATTTCTCATTCCTAGGATTCATGCAATGTCCTAGGTTCTATTTATGGTTCCATAATTTAACAAATTTTATTAATAACTTAAAGCCACTCTACCAGGTACAACGGGAGTAATGGGGGCATGATCGGGAATCCCGCGTGCCTCTGCGACTCCCAAGATTACAACTGAACGAGGTCCTATCACAAGGATCAAACACAAGGAGAGTCTCAAAATAGTGTATAGCTACTGTAGACGGGTAGAGGAATTAATTCTGAAAAGAACGCAACTCGAATAGCGGAAAACGGAACCCGAACGGGCCCTAAACGGGTCGAAAATGACGACACTATGTAAAATCAGACGTCTGGAACTTCTTCCAGACGTCTTAAAAAGTGGATCAGAGAATTACCTGCTCAGCGTGGTTTCCCAGACGTCCATAAGTCTGCAGGGACGTCTGGCCTAGGTCCCAGACGTCCGATGGTCACCCCGGACGTCTGGAGGTCGCTTCCGCCGTCTGGTACAACAGCCAGACGTCTGATTCGCGTTGGATGGCGAATCACCGAGCCTGCACACACCCATCTCCCTCCCTCAGTACAGTTAGTTGACAGGAAGGAAGAAGAAGACAGAAAACTCACCTTTCAGACGTCTGGAATGTCTTCCAGACGTCTCCCTCGCCGTCTGGCTATCAACCCAGACGTCTGATTCTGGAAATTTTTCCAGAACAGGACACCACCCGGCTTCCACTCGCGACGCCGCCCGCGTCGTACCTCGCGCGCTTGCTGCTCAGAGCACAGCAGTCCCCCCTCCGCGTTGCTCCGCGCCCCCTGTGCCCTCCGCCGGCCGGCCCTAGCAGCCCGGCGAGCTCGCCCTCATGGCAGAGCTCCGCTCTCACACGTAGCACCTCCTCCGCGCTCACTGCGGCCACCGCTGCCGCCCTCGCGCTCGCGCTCACGCTCACTGGCTGAAGGAGAAGAGGGAGGAGACGGTGGAGACGACAGGAGGGAGCGCGTGGCCTTTTAAGGCCGCGCGAGGAGGAGAGAGAGGATGCGGCAGGCGTCTGTAGCCATAGGGAAAGAGGGAATAACGAATATCCGATCTGCGCGCTCAGGCACGCAGATGACTCGCGCGTGTCGAAATTAACGGATTTCCAGACGTCTTGTCAGACGTCTGGACCACCTCCCAGACGTCTTAAAATACGTCTGGGGCACGTGTTCGTTACAATATAACAAACTCAAAGGAAGTTTCGTCCCCGAAACTTGCGCCAACTAGGGTGCGGGAGAAGATGTCCAAATAACCATAACAAACTCAAAGAGGACCGAAGCCGGTCCGAAAAGACGTACCCGCGAAAAGCTCCGGGTACCGCTCCCGCATTGCCGCCTCAGGCTCCCAGGTAGCCTCCTCGTACCGCTGGCTCCTCCACAAAACCTTTACCAGGGGTACTTGCTTTCGTCTCAAACTGCGGACGGCTCGGTCTAAAATCTGCACTGGCCGCTCGGGGTAGGTCAGGTCGTCGCTCACCTCGACGCTCTCGTGACTCAGTACGTGACTGGAATCGGCTACGTACTTCCTGAGGTTGGACACGTGGAAATACGTCATGCACACCAGAAAGCTGCGGGGGAAGGGCAGGTCTGTAAGCAACGGGTCCAACCCTCTCCAGGACCTCAAAGGGCCCCACGAACCTTGGCGCGAGCTTCCCTCTCACCCCAAACCGCTGTAAGCCCTTCATGGGCGAAACACGAAGGAAGACGTGGTCCCCAACCTCAAACTGCACGTCTCTGCATCTCCGATCCGCGTAGCTCTTCTGTCTGGTCCTGACAGTGCGGAGTCGTCTGTGGATCTGCTCAACTACCTCCTGACTCTGCCGGATCAACCTGGGGCCAACCTCCCACTTGGTCCCCACCTCAACCCAACTCAAGGGTGCCGTACACTTCCATCCGTACAGAGCCTCGTAGGGAGCCATGCCGATGCTCGAGTGATAACTGTTGTTGTATGCAAACTCTGCTAGGGGCAGGTGCTCCTCCCAAGAGCCCCTCCAGTCCAATACACAGGCACGCAAAAGGTCCTCAAGTGTCTGTATCGTGCGCTCAGACTGTCCGTCCATCTGGGGGTGGTAAGCCGTGCTAAACCTCAACCTCGTCCCCATGGCCTGCTGAAACTTAGCCCAAAACTGGGACGTAAAGCGGGTATCCCGGTCAGATACGATCTCCCGCGGAACTCCGTGTAGTCGTACCACATCACGGATATACCTCTCTGCCAACTGTGCTGGTCCCAAAGTGACTCGGATCGGCAAGAAACGCACCGTCTTCGTCAGTCTATCCACTATTACCCAGACTGCGTCGTGTCCCCGCGGGGTAACAGGTAAGCCCACCACCAAGTCCATGGTGATGCTCTCCCACTTCCACTCTGGCACTGGAAGCGGCTGAAGCGGCCCTGCAGGCCTCTGATGCTCGGCTTTCACCTGCTGGCACACAAAGCACTGTTGCACGAACTCACCCACATCCCGCTTCATCCCTCTCCACCAAAACTCGCGTCTCAAGTCATGGTACATTTTCGTGTTCCCGGGATGTATGGTGAATCTGGAACCGTGTGCCTCAGTCAGGAGCTCTCTCAACAGCTCCTTGTCTCTGGGAACGCACAACCGTCCCCTCAAACGTAGCACCTAGTCTGTGAAAGAGAAGTCACCTGGATCTCCTGACAGTACTCTGTCGCGCAAAGACCGCAAGCACGGATCGGCCATCTGTCCTGTGATGATGCGGTCCATCAACTCTGGCCTAGTCTGCCGTGTCACCGTCACTGCCCCACAGTACCCTCGTAACTCTAGAGGTCGCCAACTGCCCACCTCCTCCAAAAGGCTCCAACTCTGTAACTGTAGACTGGCCAAGCGTGCGGGCGCCTTACGGCTAAAGGCGTCAGCCACCACATTGGCCTTTCCCGGGTGGTAGGAGATGCTGCAGTCGTAGTCCTTCAGGAGCTCCAACCAACGTCTCTGTCTCATGTTGAGCTCCTTCTGATCAAAAAGGTATCTGAGGCTCTTGCGATCTGTAAAAATCTCGAAGGTCTCACCGTACAAGTAGTGCCTCCAGGTCTTCAGCGCGAAGACAACAGCTGCCAACTCTAGGTCATGGGTAGGGTAGGTATGCTCGTGGGGCTTCAGTTGCCGTGAAGCGTAAGCGACAACGTGACCCCTCTGCATGAGCACACCTCCTAACCCCTGCAAGGAAGCGTCCGTGTACACAACGAACCCGCCACTACTGTCAGGAATGGTGAGAACGGGAGCCGAGGTCAACCTCTCCTTCAGCTCCAGAAAACACACCTCACAAGCATCTGTCCAAGCGAAAGGCACGTCCTTCCGAGTCAACTGTGTCATAGGATGAGCAATTTACGAAAATCCTCTGATGAACTGTCTGTAGTAGCCAGCTAGTCCCAGGAAACTGCGGATCTCAGTGACTGAACGCGGTCTCTCCCACCTGAGCACTGCCTCGACCTTGGCTGGGTCCACCGCCAGGCCGTCTCCAGAGATCACATGACCCCAGAAGGTCACCTCCCTCAACCAGAACTCGCACTTGCTGTATTTGGCGTACAGCCTGCGTCGCCTCAGAGTGTCCAAAACCATCCGCAAGTGCTGTCCGTGCTGCGTCCGACCTCTAGAATAGATGAGTGCATCATCTATGAAAACCACCACGAACTGGTCCAAGTATGGTCTAAACACCCGGTTCATCAGGTCCATGAAAGCAGCGGGGGCATTGGTCAGCCCAAACGGCATGACCAAAAACTCGTAGTGTCTGCACCGGGTGCGGAAAGCTGTCTTGGAGACGTCGGTCTCCCTGATCCTCCTACTGGTGGTATCCAGACCTCAAGTCTATCTTGGAAAACACCGTGGCACCCCGCAACTGGTCAAACAAATCGTCGATCCTCGGCAGCGGATATCTGTTCTTGATGGTGACCCTGTTCAGCTGTCGGTAGTCCACACAAAGACGTAGGGTCCCATCCTTCTTCTTCACAAACAGTACCGGGGCTCCCCAGAGAGACGCACTGGGCCTCACGAAACCTTTCTCCAGAAGGTCCTACAACTGAGACTTGAGCTCTCGCAACTCAAGCGGTGCCATCCTGTATGGCGCGGTGGAGATGGGGCTGGTCCCTGGTACTAGTGAGATCTCAAACTCGATCTCACGCTCGGACGGAAGTCCTGGTAACTCGTCTGGAAACACGTCAGGGTACTCTCTGACCACCGGGATGCTCTGGAAGTCTGCCACAGGGCTGGGCTCTGCCACCACACAGGCTAGGAAGCCCTCACACCCCTGGCTCAAAAGTCTCACCGCCCGAAGTGCCGAAATGCACCTGGAACCTCCATCCACTGGCTGTTCGTGAAACTCGAAAGAAGGCAACTCCAGAATGGAGAAGACAATCTTCCTCTCAAAACAGTCCACCAAGGCGTGGTAAGCGGACAGCCAATCCATCCCCAGAATCACTCCAAAGTCCTCCATCTGGATCATAATCAGGTCAGCTGGCAGGCTATGTCCTCCGACGCTAACCTCGCAATCCGTGTACACCTCCTCAGCTACAAACAGCTGACCACTCGGACCTCTGATTACGAACGGATTCTCTAACAGTGTATAATCCTGGTCCAAACTAACTGCGAAACTGGCTGCGACAAACGAGTGCGTAGCGTCGGAATCGAAAAGCGTGTAAACGAGTCTGCCAGAAACTGAAACCATACCTGCTACCACCGATCCCGAAGCTCTGGCATCCCTGTGTGTTAGGGCGTTGATACGCCCCTCAGCTCTAGGTGTGGACGAAGCAGCCACACTCTGCGTCGGACGGGTAGGTGCTGGCCGGTACCCTCCTTGCGACTGCTGTCCTCCTCCTCGCGCCTGGGAACCGCGGCCTCCTGCGCGCCCTCCAATGCTTTGCGCGGGGAGTATCTGCTGACCCCCTGCCCTAGATGGGCAGTCCCTCCTGACGTGGCCCGGCTGGCCACACTGCTAGCAGAGGGGAACCCAACTCCCACCCTCAGTGGGTCCCTGCTGTCGGCTAGGCGGGGGTCCGGTGCTGGCGACTGGCCCCTGTCGAGGGCCCCCAAAGGCTACTGATGGCCCTGCAAATCGTGACGGCTCTCCTGCGGACGCCACGTGTCTCCTATGAGTTCTCCTAACACACCTAGTGTGAGCGAAAATCTAGTTCCACCACCAACTCCCATGTTGTATGCTCGGAAGGGGGAGGAGGGGGTGGCGATGTGAATGGAAGCTGAAATTCTTCACGAACCACCTCTCGAATTAGTTGGATGAGGTCCGCAGACGGTATGCTCAGGAGAAGAGGAGGGGTAGTATGTACTCCAAGCCCGACACATTTGCCCCTCGGGCCCCGACCTCGGCCGAGCCCACGGCCCACCCTCCTAGTTCCACGACGAGGCATCTCCTACAAGGAGACGCGAAACAACGAAATATGTCAGTACGGAACAGTACCTAACGAAAACGTCTAAGAGCTCATGTCAAGAGATATGTTGTGGTGGCTACTCTAGTTATAGACATGTGAATTGGTTATTTTCCAGTCAGTTGATTCTCTTCTCAGGACGACCTTGCTCTGATACCATCTTGTAACGACCCGGTTCCCAAGTCCCTACGAGACACGAGAACAGGACCGACTCGACTAATCCCAAGACCTAGTCGTCCAACGAGGAAGTAACCAAAAGAGCAGTAAAATAAACCACATTCAGCATGAATATAACTAACAGTACGAAAGTACAGCAGTAAGGAAAGAACTACTACAGTATATACCACCACAACAGTAGAACAACATTTATCATATAACATGAACTGCAGGTAAAGAAAAGTACAGCGGAAACAAGAACTACTCACTATAACGGAAACAAAGAGGTACAAAAGACAGTAGTAACTCTACTGGACCCTACTCGACCCAGCGTCCTCTGCAGCCGCTGACCCTGGCTGCTCAACACCTGGTCCTCAAAAAGGTAACGAGTGTAACACGTCAGCAAAATGCTGAGTAGAGTGGCAACTAAAACTAAAGACAACAGTAAAGTGTACAATAGCTGTTATGTTCTATTACTTTCTTTATTCACATTTTTCAATTGTTTCACTATTTCATTTATTCCCCAGATCTTTTTCTTGATCTCGAATGTTCCTCGTGGGAACGATCTTGATTGCAGTCTTTTCCAAAAAGTAGAAGTAGCACGTGGTGCTCTCCTGGCCGGGAGAGTCCCCCGTGGTGATCCTACCCTCAGTCAACCACCCCAAGGTCACTGACAGACGTAACGGTGACTACGGCACGCGCGATAAACGCACAGGTAGCTAACCCGTACTGGCACGCGGTCAGTCGTTTCCGTTAACGGGTGCGCCCAAAGCACAGCACGGAACCAGTCCAGGGCAGAGCCCTCTCAGTAACAAGGGTCCAACCCCTCCACAGTAACCAAACCGGGGCCTTGCCCCTCCACAGTCCGCGCACCCTCGCCTGACTACCCTGGTTTGCCCCAGCGGGCCTAACAAGTCGGTGTGGGAGGCTAGCAGAACCCCGGGGCCCGTGGGGTAGCTAGTACCTCCCTACACTAGTAGCTCTCCTCGGTACTATGTACGCGAGGGCCAGCAAGTCGGTACAGAGTGGCCAGTCCTAACCCCGGGTCCCTGGGGCGGCTGGCTCCGCTCTACACTAAACAGGGGGGACAGTCGCTCTCCTTGGTACTCCGTACTCAAGGGCCAGCTCACTTCCCCAAAACTATTCCATTCACTTTCCAGGAGTTCTACTCCTACTTCCCCGTAGGGTTCCATCCTTTTTACTCAAACATCCAGGTTTCACTTTCCAGTTTCACATTCTTACAATCCATGTTCTCAACCACGTTATCTATTCACAACAGGCAGCTGTTAATTCAAATTACAGGCAACTTTATATCTCTTCCCATTTTCCAAGACTGCAGTATTATACATTCCACTAGTTTTCCCATCCTAGGATTCATGCCATATCCTAGGATCTATTATACAATCTAGTTTTCCAGTCCTAGGATTCATGCAACACCTAGGAGCTATCATTCCATCTATTTCTCATTCCTAGGATTCATGCAATGTCCTAGGTTCTATTTATGGTTCCATAATTTAACAGATTTTATTAATAACTTAAAGCCACTCTACCAGGTACAACGGGAGTAATGGGGGCATGATCGGGAATCCCACGTGCCTCCGCGACTCCCAAGACTGCAACTGAACGAGGTCCTATCACAAGGATCAAACACAAGGAGAGTCTCAAAACAGTGTATAGCTACTGTAGACGGGTAGAGGAATTAATTCTGAAAAGAACGCAACTCGAATCGCGGAAAACGGAACCCGAACGGGCCCTAAACGGGTCGAAAATGACGACACTGTGTAAAATCAAACGTCTGGAACTTCTTCCAGACGTCTTAAAAAGTAGATCAGAGAATTACCTGCTCAGCGTGGTTTCCCAGATGTCCAGAAGTCTGCGGGGACGTCTGGCCTAGCTCCCAGACGTTCGATGGTCACGCCGGACGTCTGGAGGTTGCTCCCGCCGTCTGGTACAACAGCCAGACGTCTGATTCGCGTTGGATGGCGAATCACCGAGCCTGCACACACCCATCTCCCTCCCTCAGTACGGTCAGTTGACAGGAAGGAAGAAGAAGATGGAAAACTCACATTTCAGACGTCTGGAATGTCTTCCAGACGTCTCCCTCGACGTCTGGCTATCAACCCAGACGTCTGATTCTGGAAATTTTTCTAGAACAGGACACCACCCGGCTTCCGCTCGCGACGCCGCCCGCGTCGTACCTCGCACGCCTACTGCTTAGAGCACAGCAGTCCCCCCTCCGCGTCGCTCCGCGCCCCCTGCGCCCTCCGCTGGCCGGCCCTAGCAGCCCCGGCGAGCTCGCCCTCATGGCAGAGCTCCGCTCTCGCACGCAGCACCTCCTCCGCACTCACTGCGGCCGCCGCTGCCGCCCTCGCGCTCGCGCTCACGCTCACTGGCTGAAGGAGAAGAGGGAGGAGACGGTGGAGACGACGGGAGGGAGCGCGTGGCCTTTTAAGGCCGCGCGAGGAGGAGAGAGAGGACGCGGCAGGCGTCTGCAGCCGCAGGGAAAGAGGGAATAACGAATATCCGGTCTGCGCGCTCAGGTGCGCAGACGACTCGCGTGTGTCGAAATTAACGGATTTCCAGATGTCTGGAAGAGATCCCAGATGTCTTGTCAGACGTCTGGACCACCTCCCAGACGTCTTAAAATATGTATGGGGCACGTGTTCGTTACACTCACCGACCTCCCCAGACCTCCACACATCACCCCATGCCACACCACTTCCACCAACACACTCGCCACACACAAGCGAAGTTTTTGAGGGCATTTGACGTGGCCGAAAGGCCGTATTCGTGGGTGCAGGTATTAAGCCAGACCGCCGCCGCCACTACCTCCATCTTCTCCGACCCAAGTCGCTCTTCTTCGACCGTGCTCATCTTCTCTTCCACACCCAGGTGAAGCGGCCCAGCTCTAGGTGCTTCTCTAAGTCTTCAATTGCAGTTGCAAGTGCCTTCTTTGACCTTAATCGTAGCTTCCAACACCTGTTGTTGCGCGAAGAAAGGAGGTGGGAACCTTAGTGCCACATCGTTCATGGAAGACCTCATGACCGTGTTTAAGAAGAAAAGCTATCGTAGCCTCTTCGCCTCCGAGAGCGCAGGGGTGAGGTCCCTCACACGCCCCTCCATACGCCGCGCCTCACGTGCTCGTCCACACCCTTGCCCAAGCACACGCCACATGGGTCTGGGTGTGTATCTGTTTACCCACCTGTCGTGTCTAGTCTGATTCTAAGCCTGGTTCTGAGAGAAAGAAGATCTAAGAGAGAGGGGGTTTTGCCCTTCGTGCCTCTACTCTCTACATTTGGCCGAGTCTTGAGAAGCCTTTGCCTCTGTGTTGTGCTGTGCCTGCCTCTCTCTTGAGAAGGAGGCCTTTGCCTCTTCTATTGGAGCTATTCCTTGAGAAAGTTAAGGCGTCTGATGCCTTGTGCCTTTGTCTAATTTCTACTAGTGCCTTAGTTCTAAAGCTACTGTTAGATTATTTAACTTGGTTGACATGGTATATTTGATTGAGAGATACTGTGCATTTACTTGAGCTTAATATTAGGGTTAAATTTGTGATTTAAATCATCATTGTAACCCAATCTTTTTGCATACTGGTACTTAGTTTCATATATATATCATTCTGATTTACTCTAAATGAAGTTTTGGTTATAATTACTTATATTTCTAATTAAACTGTGATTAGTGAGAATGAATTGCTCTTAAATTGCTCCCAGCGAATGACCTCGGGCTATATTTTCTGAATCTAAGCATATAAATTTAAATGATTTGAGCAACTTTGTCCTATACTACGACGTATCTCTTAAACAACGACAATTTCACTTAAACATTTTACCGGGGAGCAATGCGCAGTTTGATTTCATTGATTATAATTCCTAATCTGATACTAAATTGTTCCATCTTTTTTTTTTTGTGGTTATGCGAGGTACGAAAGCGAAGATCAGTCGCACGACAGCCACTCCAGGGGTAGGTAATTTCATTTCCATCCTCTTAAGCCCCTATTTCTGGAAAGAAGTAAAAAGGAAATCAATTAGGATCAAACTTGCATTATTTCCTTAGAATTAATCACCCAAGTTGCCTAATTTGATTCTCTAGAGATCCCCTTCCAGATTTCGGCACCTAGTAGGGACTTAAGGTATCTAGGGCTATTCACCTTCTTGATTGAGCCCTAGGTACCCAATTTGGAAAGAGCTAATTGGACAAAAAGTGCCAAATTAGGGTTTCCATCTTAGGGTTGAGAAAACACACCTACCTGAAATAACGAGAATTGATTTTCCCACATTGTGTGTCACCCAAACCCTTGCTTGAATTGACCTAATCAAGACCCTAAAATTAAGCTCTAATCATCCACTTGAATCCTAAAACTTGGGACTTAATAACCTGTTTGCAAATCATTTAGGGTGATTTTGGGCTCATTACCCAACTCATCCTCAACCTTAGGGTAGGTTAAGTGAAGTTGACCCACCTTGTGGGCTAATCAACCTTCAAATTAGGTCACAAATCACAATCAACTCTAAAGTTCAAGTGAAATTCTAAGCACCTTAATTCAAGTTTAAAATTTAGTTGACTTAAGGGGTCAAGTTGCTCATCCCGGTCTACTTAGATTCTCAGTGACAAGGTCGAGTGGGGGAAACCTTGTAATCCGTGGGGACACACTACAGTGTAGGGGTCTTTGCAGTACTCTCCCTTCCTGGCTACCCAGGTATTTCTCAGGTGAGTGATTTTCTAATCAAGAGGTATCATCCGCCTCGAACCTCCTTAGTCATCCAAAGATTTTTAGGTGCCTTGATTGGGTCTATTACACCTTCTGTCCCTCATCTGCTCACTAGTGCATGTTCGGGAGGAGGTCCTTAAGACCAACCATGAGACCTCCATTAGCAATTCACTCCCGTTGAGGCCAAGCCTCGAATCACTTGTTTGTGCTACCTTCCGATCATATTGATATCTCTTCCAACTCGTCTACTTCTGAGCCCAGAGCTCCTTCAGCTATATCTACGGAAAATCAAGAAGAAGAACCCAATCTTCAGAATCAAGTACAGTGCCTAAACGACTTTTTCCAAGCATTCATTAATCCACCCATCATCCTATGATGCGAGATCATTACAATCCCGCTGTGATAGAAATCAAACCTAGAGTTCAAATCCCTACTGAAGGACCTGATACTGAACTCAAGCCCAATATACTTCATGCTATCCCCAAATTCCATGGGCTTAACTCTGAAGATCCTTTCCAGCACATCCAGCAATTGAAACATCTGGCCCAGACCTTCAAGCCACCTGTGCAAAATTGTGGTATCTTACTCATGAAGATGTTTTCCTTCTCCCTCATGGACAAGGCTACCCACTAGTATCAAACCCTAACTCGTCCGATCAACACATGGGCTAAACTTCAATACAAATTTATGAAGAAGTTTTTCCCGTTGACTGGACAAATGCTTTGAGGCACCAGATCACGCACTTTACTCAGAATGCAGGAGAACCACTGCATGAGGCATGGGATCGCTTTCTGGATCTCATGCGGAAATGCCCCCATCACGGAGTTCCTAAATGGGAACAAGTCCAATCATTTTACCAAAGACTCTGTGAAGATATCTGATTATTCATCAATGCGACCTGTGGCAGCAACATCATGGGTCAACATGAGGACACTGTGTGGGACATTCTCGAGAATATGTGCGAGAACTTTATCAATAATGAATCCATGGGCATGTTCGACCAAATGACTACCCATGCATTAACAAACACCTGGGGGACACATGAAACCCAAGGCCTGTTCGCATCCATCGATTTGGAACTAATGGCCAATCACCTGGACAAGGTCTCAATTATCGAGAAGAAGGGGGACGAATTGAGTCAACACTTACAGAGAGCCACCTCAGCACAGCAGAGCATGTATGCGCAACCACCCTCTAGTAAGGAGGCTGTGCATAACATTTATCACCACTCTCATCAGGGGATGGACTAATATCCACCCCTGTCTTATCTTGGTTTCGAAGGAAACTTTGAAACTACTTGCTCTAGTTGGGGGAACTCTGAACCCTCGTATTATGACTTCTCTGGAGTTCCTCAAACCTGCGAGGACCTCAACGCTATCCAAAATGATCCATTCTCTTATAATCCTGGATGGCGTAATCATCCCAATTTCGCATGGTCTAGGAATAATCAAAATCTGAGATCCGAATTCCAGCCCCGACCACAAGCTCCACGCCCATATCAGCTTGCTCAACCTAGACCCAATCCAAATTATCAATCCGGGCTGACACGAGAATATCATGTCTCTAATCCTTCAAACCCTGGCTGACATTCAAAAGACAAATGCAGCTATGCAAAAGCAGCACAAGGACATGATCATAGAGATCCGTAATCAGCTCGCACAGATGGCGAATTCTCGCCAGCCTAGTGCACTTCCTTCACAACCTCTACCGGATCTGAATAACATGTCGAACCAAAGGCGTGTTATGAACTCGAATCAAGGCCAAGTTTACTTTGTCTATCAGGCCCCTTTTGCTCCATCACCTGACGAGATGGAGGCTTCAACATCATACTTAGGATATCATCAACAACCACCACTTCTACCAACTCCAAACAAAAACCAGGAAGAACTAAATTTTGTTACCAACTGCAGTGGCAAGACACCTCAGGATCCACCTTATCCAAGCCGCTCTCAGCTTGGTAGTTCAGCACCTAACCCTAGGATGGTTATCCATGACACCCTTATCCCAGATCCAAAACCTAAAACAATCCTAGAGGAACCTACAAAGGTTCCATTTCCTGATGCCTTGACAAAAGGAAAGAGGAAACCCAAACCCATGGCACTTGAGGAAGATCGGGTCAAGCTCTTTGAGCAAGTCCAGATAAACATCCCCTCGATGGATGCAATCCGCCACGTATTAGCATACGTGAGATTTCTGAAGGATTTGTGTACACCTAAGCGTAAGCCATGAAGCAAAGATGGGAGTCCAATCGTATTGTTTGAGCAAGTCAGCTTGATCATTTTGAGCAAGCTCCCACGAAAAGCAAAAGATCCTGGCACCCTTTTGATCTCTTGCAAAATTGGTGATCTAGAATTTGATCAAGCATTATTGGATTTAGGAGCCTCCATAAACTTGATACCCACATCCCTACTAGACCATTTCGAGGAAACTGAGCTTAAACCAATTGAAGTGACTTTGCAGTTAGTACATCAATCAATCAAGTCACCTAGAGGAATTCTCGAGAATGTTCTTGTACGGATCCGTGATTTCTATTTTCCAGTAGACTCATTGTGTTAGACATGGAGACTCCTGAAAATCTAAGGAACATACTAATCATCTTAGGGAGACCATTCCTAGCCACAGCTAGAGCAAATATCAATTGTGAAGAGGGCTAGATCGAGTTAAAATTCAAGAACCAAACATTAAAGATTGATATCTTCAAGGCCCAGAAAGGAATAAACTATGGGGTTATTGAGGAAGTATGTGACATTAGTTCTATGGTTGAGGACCCACTTGTAGAGGAAGACCCAATTATTCCTAATCCTCAACCTCAAGAAAATTCTGACCCACAGATAGAGCAGCCCAAAGCTGATCTAGATTCACCCTTAGCTCCTACTTTATCTTCTGAGGCCCATCTCGAACCCCCACTTGCTACTAACAACCCAATTATGGAATTGAAACCCCTCCCTGATCATCTGAAGTACGTATTTTTGGGTTCCAATCAAACATTTCATGTGATTATCAATTCCCGACTCACATTTGATTAGGAAACAAAGCTGATTTCTCTTCTCCAGCAGCATTGAAGAGCCATCGGATGGACTCTTGATGATCTGACCGGTATCAGTCCCTCCTATTACATACACTATATCTACACTAAGGAGGGATCACGACTGTCCCAAGAGATGCAGAGAAGACTCAATCCAAATCTACAGGATGTCGAGAAAAAGGAGATCATCAAGTGGTTAAATGCTGTGATCATCTACCCAATCTCTGACAGTCGCTGGGTGAGCCCAATCCAGGTTGTGCCTAAGAAGGTAGGGCTCACCGCTATCACGACTGAATCTGGAGAGACCATCCCAACTTGCATCGCGAATTCGTGGAGAGTCTACATTGATTATCGAAGACTAAATGCCTCCACAAAGAAAGATCATTTCCTACTACCATTTATTGATCAGATTCTCGAGAAATTGGTGGGAAATTGATTCTTCTGTTTCTTGGATGGTTACTCCGGGTATAATCAGGTGGCAATTCATCCAGAGGATCAGGAAAAGACTACCTTTACTTGCCCCTACAGTACGTATGCATTTCGTAGGATGCCTTTTGGGCTATGCAATGCACCGACCACCTTTCAACGGTGCATGCTAGCCATATTCTCCGACATGGTAGGTAAATACCTTGAAGTCTTCATGGATGACTTCTTGGTATTTGGTGAATCTTTTGATGAGTGCCTCCTACATCTGGTCTAAATACTCAAAAGATGCATTGATGTGAACCTGGTGCTTTCCTGGGAAAAGAGCCACTTTATGGTTCCAAAAGGCATCGTCTTGGGACATCTTGTTTCTGAGAGAGGTATTCAAGTTGATCGAGACAAGGTGAATTTGATTTCCAAACTTTCTATTCCTAACTTGGTCAAAAATATCAGATCGTTTTTGGTGCATGTGGGTTTTTATTGATGATTTATATCTAATTTTTCCCAGATCGCGTGCCCCTTCACAAACATCCTTTCAAAGGACATGCCTTTCGAGATGACGAGTGAGTGCATTCATGCATTTGAAGTCTTGCATAACCGAGTCACCTAAGCACCAATCCTACAATCCCGTGACTGGTCTCAACCCTTTGAGATCATGTGTGATGCATCTGACTACGCAGTGGGAGCGGTGTTAGGGCAAACAATCAATGGGAAACCCATGGTCATATATTACTCCAGCAAGACATTAGACGAGGCTCAACGTAACTATACAATTACAGAGAAAGACCTATTGGTTATCGTATTTGTCTTGGAAAAATTTAGATCATACCTCTTGGGTTCCCATGTCATTATATACTCTGATCACTCTACAGTGAAGCACTTACCACGAAGAAGGATGCGAAACCTAATTAATCCGATGGATCTTGCTATTACAAGAGTTTGATCTTGAAATTCGTGACAAGGTGGGAAAGCAGAACATGGTAGTTGACCATTTGTCCCACCTTCCTTCTTCAGTCATTGATCCGTCCGGACCTATTATCGAGCACTTTCCAGATGGGCACCTCTTGGCCATTAATGGACTTCCTTGGTTTGCTGACATTGTGAACTACTTGGTTACGGGGAAAGTCCCTCAAGATTGGGCGACTTCCAGGTGGGACAAGCTGATTTTCAATGCCAGGTATTATGTCAGGGAAGATCAGTATCTTTTCCATATCGGTAATGACCAAGTGATCCGAAGATGCATTCCCGACGATGAGGTCAACAACACAATCTCATTCTGTCATGACCAAGCTTGAGGTGGCTATTACTCTAGACGTAAATCCGCAGCGAAAATCCTCCAGTGTGGGTTCTTTTGCCCCACAATGTTCAAAGATGCACAATCCTATTGTAGGGCATGTGCCCGTTGTCAAACCCTCGGCAACATGGGCCCACGCGATATGATGTCCTTGAATCTGATCATCGTGTGCGAAATCTTTGACATCTGGGGAATTGATTTCATGGGACCCTTTCCAGGATCTAATGGCTTCGAATACATCTTACTCGTTGTTGATTACATCTCGAAATGGATTGAAGTCGTACCCACTAGAACAAGTGACCACAAAGTTGTTCTTTAGTTAATTCAGGGGAACATCTTTTCCAGATTTGGGGTTCCAAAAGGCATCATCAGCAATGGCAGGTCTCATTTCACCAATGTGCACTTCCAATCCTTGATGAAAAAGTATGGGGTGTCACATCGCATCTCGACTCCTTATCACCCCCAGACTAATGGATTGGTTGAACTGTCAAATAGGGATATCAAGAAGATCCTTCAAGTCACTGTGCGGCCTGACAGGAAGGATTGGTATGCCCACCTTTTGGAAGCCTTGTGGGCCTATAGGACCGCCCATGAGACCCAGTTAGGCATGTCTCCCTTCAGACTTGTGTACGGGAAGGCATGTCACCTCCCCATGGAAATTGAGCATAAAGCCTACTGGGCAGTACGGAAGTGCAATCTAGATCTTGTGAAGGTTGGAATCCACTGCCGATTGTAATTGAGTGAGATTGGGGAGCTACACAATGACATGTATGAGAACTTGCGAATCTATAAAGAGTAGGTGAAAGCCTTCCATGATAGGCACATTTCAAGAAAATCCTTCCATCCTAGTCAAAAAGTACTACTCTTTGATGCCAAACTCAAAGTCTTCCCAGGAAAACTCAAATCAAAATGGATTGGACCATTCATTGTGAGACAACTGTTTGGAAATGGAGCTGTCGAAATTAGTGAACTCAGCCACGAATCTAAACCTTTTATTGTAAATTGTCAGAGGCTCAAACCGTTCTTTGAACTCACCGACACAAATTTGGTTGCAATATCTTTTGATCTCCATTCTCCCTGATCTTCATTGCACCCAACTGATGGCGTTAAACTTAGCACTTAATGGGAGGCAACCAGTCATCTTTTGAAAAAAAAAACTTCAAACCTTTTTGACATATCTCTTTGCTAAATTTATATTGCACTTTAGGATTCACCCATTAGAACAGCCAACTCCACCTTTGGTACTTGTATCAAAGCTTAAAATCATCCGCAACAATCATCCTGACCCATTCACCCACCCTTTTGACCCTGTTCTAATGTACGATCTGAATTGAACTCAAACCCACCTAATTTACAATGAAGACATTGCAAATCTTAGGCATGGGGGTTTTAAAGTGCAAAACGCTGTGAAAAATAATGTATAAAAGGGTTTCATGTTAAAAAAAAAGAGGAAAGGAGAGGTCACTTTGAACTGAATGAAAAAAGAAGAGAAAAAGAAAAGAAAAGAAAAGAAAAAAAAAGAAAGAGAAAAAGGAGCAAACAAAAAGAGAAGAAAATGAGTTAGTCCCTTAAAATTGAGTATGGAACTTACATAACTTTTAGATTGGATCGGATGATGAATTAAGACCTGGAAGGCTAAAACTTAGGGAATTAGTGCCGGATACTTAGGCCTCTTGAATCTATTTTAAGGTTTAAACACTTAAGTATTTGATAAGATCTAGATTAATCCTCAAGAGGTTGAGGAAAATGCGAAGCTGATGTATTAGGTCTAAGGCTTAGGAATTATTCGGCCCCGTTGCCTGCCCTTTGGTTTGCGGGACTCAGTAACCTGAGCACCCAAAATCACACACTAGTCTGGTTCAGTGCACTTAATTATGAAAATCATGCAAAAGTGTTCATTTTGTTCTGAAAAACGGTCATGAGATCTAGATTAGAAGCGGCTCGAAAACACAAGTTGATTAGACGAGTTCCTGGCACGGAGAGGTAGGAAATTCCCTTCGAAGATGAGTAATAACATATCGTCTCCTCGGTGCTTGTCTCCTAGGATATCTACATATCCTACCGAGGGCATGTAAGAACCTTGTGCTGATTCAAATGCCATGGGCGGTATTATCCTGAAATGTCGATTGCCAGGATCTGAATTTAGCTACAGAACGCCATGGGTGGCACTATCTCGAAGTATCGAAAGCCAGGGTTCTGGGGGTTGCCATGGGCAGTGCTATCCCGAAGCATCAATTGCCAAGGACCCTTCGAGGATTGATGATGGGGACAAGGAATCCGATACAAACCGTGTTTAGGGCCAATCCGAAACTAGATTTAAGAAAAAATAATCAACAGAAAAGAGAGAGAAAACACTCCAAACGAAAAATCTTCTTCTATCCCTCTCTTACAAAAACACACTGGCAAATTGAACCTGGACACACTATGCTATACGCACGAGTGCTTTAACCGTTGGATTTAACAAACCTCTAGGCAGTTTTTGCGGGCCTTAGAAACCATCGCGGCAGACTCAGGTTAAAGCTCGTCAGATCTAGATCCTGGCTGGAACTTGAGTACCTGTAAGCCTACTATTGGTATTTTAGATCTGATTCCTAGAGATGTAGCTTAGTAAGGTATCCTAACGGTTACATTCAACCTAGAGACTTGGTTTAATCTATAGGATTTTTGCTAAGGGATTAGCAGAAGCTAGGCATGGGGGTATGATGGGAACACCATCATGCGCCTTAATTAGCCTATTTTAGTCTAGAATAAGAGTTAAAAGCTCCTACATATTCATCTAAGGGTTGTATCTCCACCTTATTATGTTTTGAGAAGAGAACAAGAAACCAGGGTTAATTATGTAATTTTAACAGCATATCATGAACACAGAATAGCCACAGGGTTTGTTAGGGGTGAAATAGAGGTTAAATGAGCATTAAAGTCTAATAAGTGGGTCCGCACAGATAGAAACAGGTTTTCATGCATTTCAAGAACCAATACAACACCCAAAATCCTAATTTTAGACCCGCTTAATTAAAGAGGTTTTCGGTAAGGTAAAATTCATCTGAACCTTCTAAAATTCATAGAAAAATATTCTTTAAGGTTTGGTATCCTTGATTTGACCTTTGGAACCCATTTTAACCTCAAATAGAGTCTCAGACGAAATTTTACCCTAAATTGGACTTTTGAGTAAATTTCCTAGCCAAACTTGGTCAGAACTGAAATCCAACCCCACCATCAGATTCCTTGGGTCTAAATTAAGTTTGTACCAAAATTTAGGCTTAATTAGAGTCCATCTTAACCTAGTTTGCATTTTGGTCTAATCTGACTCTTTCTCTCTCAATCATGCCCCTAACTTTTGAAATTGTTGCAATTAGGTCCCTAACCTTATCATCATTCTTTGCAAGTGGGTCCCTGCCACCATTGGTGTGAACACATCAAGCTCTGTCGAGATTCGAGCGAGGATTTCTCACTCGATTCTCAATCAAACACTCCCAAAATTGAAATAAAGATTCCTTGAGGAATTCCCTACCAATTTGACCCAGCCTTGGATCCTAATTTGCTCACAATCTCTCATGTGAACACTTAGAAATTATGGGTATCCAGTTTGCATGAAGATTTCGAGCTTCGCAAGCTTGTTTCCAAGCGTGGAGCTCCTCTTTTAGGCTTATAAAAAGACCTAGGACGAGAATCCTTGCTCCTTAGTAAGTTTTGGCAAGAGAAATCTCTCCTCCTTCCCTCACCGGCCACCTTCACACCTTGCTCCGGTGACCTCTCTCCGACCCCCTTGTCCGGTCGTCCAACAATCAAATTGGACAGCTGTAACGACCCGGTTCCCGAGTCCCTACGAGACACGAGAACCGGACCGACTCGACTAATCCCAAGACCCAGTCGTCCAACGAGGAAGTAACCAAAAGACAGTAAAATAAACCACATTCAGCATGAATATAACTAACAGTAAGAAAGTACAGCAGTAAGGAAAGAAACTACTACAGTAGGTACCACCACAACAGTAAAGCAACATTTATCATATAACAAAAACTGCAGGTAAAGAAGGTACAGCGGAAACAAAACTACTCACTAGAACAGAAACAAAAAGAAGGTACAAAGCTGTGGTAACTCTACTGGACCCTACTCGGCCCAGCGTCCTCTGCAGCCGCCGACCCTGGCTGCTCAACACCTGGTCCTGAAAAAGGTAACGAGTGTAACACGTCAGCAAAACGCTGAGTAGAGTGGCAAACTAACTAAAGGCAACAGTAGAGTGTACAGTAGCTGTTATGTTCTATTACTTCCTTTATTTACATCTTTCAATTTTTCTCACTATTTCATTTACTTCTCAGATCCTTTACTTGATCTCGAATGTCCTCGTGGGACGATCTTGACTGCAGTCTTTTCCAACAGTAGAAGTAGCACATGGTGCTCTCCTGGCCGGGAGAGTCCCCCGTGGTGATCCTACCCTCAGTCAACCACCCCAAGGTCACTGACAGACGTAACGGTGACTACGGCACGCGCGATAAACGCACAGGTAGCTAGCCCGTACTGGCACGCGGTCAGTCGTTTCCGTTAACGGGTGCGCCCAAAGCACAGCACGGAACCAGGGCAGAGCCCTCTCAGTAACAGGGGTCCAACCCCTCCACAGTAACCAAACCGGGGCCTTGCCCCTCCACAGTCCGCGCACCCTCGCCTGACTACCCTGGTTTGCCCTAGTGGGCCTAACAAGTCGGTGAAGGAGGCTAGCAGAACCCCGGGGCCCGTGGGGTAGCTAGTACTCTCCTAACACTACTATCTCTCCTCGGTACTACGTACACGAGGGCCAACAAGTCGGTACAGAGCGGCCAAGCCTAACCCCGGGTCCCTGGGGCGGCTGGCCCCACTCTGCACTAAAACAGGTACAGGTACTTCCCTTGGTACTGCGTACCCAAGAGACAGTACAAACTACATCTCGGTTCCATTCCTTTTCTTTCCAGGAGTTCCACTCCTAATTCCCCGTAGGGTTCCAGCTCTTTATCTCAGAACATCATATGTTTCACTTTCCAGATTCTCGTTCTCACATTCCATGATCTCAACATGATTCTTTATGCATAACAGGCAGCTGTTAATTAAATTTACAGGCAGCTTTATATATTCCTTTCCCTTTTTCCAAGACTGCAGTAATGTACATTCCACTAGTTTTTCCATCCTAGGATTCATGCCATATCCTAGGATCTATCATACAATCTAGTTTTCCGGCCCTAGGATTCATGCAACACCTAGGAGCTATCATTCCATATATTTCTCATTCCTAGGATTCATGCAATGCCCTAGGTTCTAGTTATGGTTCCATACTTTAACAGATTTTATTAATACTTAAAAACCACTCTACCAGGTACAACGGGAGTAATGGGGGCGTGGTCGGGAATCCCGCGCGCCTCCGCGACTCTCAAGACTGCAACCGAACGAGGTCCTATCACAAGGATAAAACACAAGGAGTGTCTCAAAACAGTGTATAGCTACTGTAGGCGGGTAGAGGAATAAATTCTGAAACGAACGCAACTCGAATCGCGGAAAACGGAGCCCAAACGGGCCCTAAACGGGTCGAGAAAGACAATACTGTGCAAAATCAGACGTCTGGAACTCCTTCCAGACGTCTTAAACGGTGGATCAGAGAATTACCTGTTCGGCTTGGTTCCCCGGACGTCCAGAAGTCTGTGGGGACGTCTCTCCTAGATCCCAGACGTCCGATGGTCACTCCGGACGTCTGGAGGTCACTCCCGCCGTCTGGTACAACTTCCAGACGTCTGATTCGCAAAGGATGACGAATCAGAACACCTGCGCACAGCCAACCCCCCTCCCTCAGTACGGTCAGTCGATAAAAGAAGAAGAAGAAAGCGGAACTCACCTTTCAGACGTCTGTATGATCTCACAGACGTCGACCTTGCCGTCTGGATATCAGTCCAGACGTATGATTCTGGAAATTTTTCCAGAATCAGAACCTTGCTCGGCCTCCGCTCGCGACGCCGCCCGCGTCGCACCTCGCGCGTCCGCTGCTCCGCCTGCAGCAGGTCCCTTTCCGCGACGCTCTGCGCCCCCTGCGCCCTCCGCCGGCCGGCCAAGCCGCTCCCGGCGAGCTCGCCCTCACGGCAGAGCCCCGCCCTCGCACGCCGCAGCTCCTCCGCGCCTACTGCGGCTGCCGCTGCCGCTGCGCCCTCGCATCCGCTCGCTCTCGCGCACAGGCAGGAGAGAAGGAGGAAGATGGTGGAGACGGGAGGGGAGGCGCGCCCCCCCCTTTTAACGCCGCGCGGAGAGGAGAGAGAGGCGGTCGCAGTCGCCTGCAGCCGCAGAGGAAGATGCAGGATCGCAGGTCTGCGTGCACAGGCGCGCAGACGAATATCCCGTGCGAGCATAACTGTTCGCCAGACGTCTGTAAACTATCCCGGACGTCTGGTCAGACGTCTGGGCCACCTCCCAGACGTCTTAAAAGACGTCTGGGGCACGCGCTCGTTACAATAGCCCTCTGCCTTCCCCTCTCAACTCCTCTCCTCGCCAGCCACAGTAGGGGCCTACTTCCTCCTCCTCATCGCCGCTCCAACTCGCCAACCTTATCTTCATCTCCGGCTTCAATCAAACACAACCGGCACTCTCCATCCATCTCCTTCCCCTATAAGCCTCTCTATCCCTTCCTTTCTCCCTCTACTTTCTTTCTCCACACTTACAACTTACTCACGACCATCGTACTGCCCTCAACTCCACCTTCGTTCTCCACTTCGACGATGCTCCAGCGAAGCCTCCAACATGACACACACCTCCAAACACCTCCGCTTCATGTCCACAAGCTTCGCCTCGACTCCCTCTACAAAAGCCCTCTCCCAATTTGAGGGTTCGCAGGCTCACTCACCCTACCGAGCACCGTCGCCTGCATGCACCCTCACTGACCTCGCCAGACCTCCACACATCACCCCACACCACACCACTACCACCAACACACTCGCTGCACACCGACAAGCTTTTGAGCGCATTTGACGTGGCCGAAAGGCCGTATTCATTGGTGCAGGTATTAGGCTGGACCGCTGTCGCCGCCATCTTCTCCAGCCCCAGTTTCTCTTCTCCGACCGTGTTCATCTTCGCTTCCACGCCCAAGTGAAGCGGTCCAGCTCCAGGTTCATCTCCAGGTCTTCAATTGCAGTTGCAAGTGCCTTCTTCGACCTCAATCACAGCTTCCAACACCTGCTGCTGCACGAAAAAAAGAGGCGGACAACTTAGTGCCACATCATCCGTGGAAGACCTCATGACTGTGTGATGGGAACACCATCATGAGCCATAATTAGCTCATTTTGACCCAATTAAGTCAGTAAATGCTCCTACATAACTGCCAGAGAGTCATAAGTCACTGCATAATCATTCTGAGGGAAAAACAAGAACTAGGGTTAAAATTGTAATTTTACCATCATATCATGAATGCAGTAAAACCACGGGTTTTCTCAGAAATTGAATGAACGTCAAATGGTCTTAAAAAGATAACAAGTGGGTTAAATAATTAGAAAAGGGTTTGCACGTGTTCTGAAAATTAAATGACTTTTTGAAACCCTAAAAACATATTCGCTTAATTAGCTGACGTTATGATCAGGATAAAATTCACCTAAACCCTATAAAATTCATAGAAAAATATTCTCTAGGATTTGAAACTTTCAATTTGACCATTAGAACCCATTTTGACCCAGAACAGAGTCACAGACAGACATTTGCCCTAATTTAGGTTTTTGTATAAATTACCCAATCAAACATAGTCAAAACCAAAATCCAACTTCACCATTGGATTACTTAGGTCCAAATTAGGTTTGTACCAAAATTTGGACCCAAGATGAGTTTGTCTTGACCTAGTTTGTAAATTGATCCTGTCTAATTACATTCCACCCTTAACTTTCAAAATCTTTTCAAACAGACCCCTAACATTATCGTCATTCTCACAAAAAGGTCCCTGCCGCCATTAAACATATTCCTACTTGCTCCGGCAACCTTAAATTGGAAAGAACTCACTAATTTCTTGACGAACTCCTTTCAAATTTGAAAGGGAAGTTCGTCAAGAAATTCCCTTCCTTTTGAACCTGATCCTAAGCCCTAAAACTTACCCAATCTCTCATGCGAATGCATGAGAGATTTAAGTCTCAAGGGATTTCCCAATCCGGCAAGCCTTCCCCTCTGATGACCTGTAAAAGAAAGCCCAGGCCAGGCCGAACTTCTCAAGCTTGAATTCAACCAGAGTAACCCCCAAATTCTTCTCCCCTCCTCTAGCCGAATTGCTCTTGAAGCTCCGATGACCCTCCTTGCCCCTCCTCGTCATCTAACGGCAATACCACCGGCAGACCCTCCCTCCTTACCTTCTTCTGCGTCGAGCGGCACTAGCCAGCGTCCCTATCTCCTACATCCTCACCGTCCAACCATTATCAAAGCAAGCTTCGTCTTCGACGTCGGCCATACCACAACCGAAGCTAGATCCGCTCCCCATCATCTGCTACTTCTCCTAAATGACTCCTCAGCCTCCCCTCATCACAAAAGCAACTCCACACTTCATTTCAACCCGCCAATGCCCTCCGCGACTCCATCTTCCAACTCGCCGGCCAACCTTCAGTGAGCCCTAGCGGCTTCCACAGTTCACCTCCGCCGCCACTTCCACTCTCCACACCTCCACCTCAACCTCAGGAGCAAAAACTTTAACTTCGTTAGGTCAATTGCACCACCAGCATCTGCACCCAACTCACACACCTCCGGCCACCCTTCTCGAGGTCGTCAGACCTCCTCACACACGATCACAGCACACCACCACCACCATTACACTCGCCACTCCACGGCGAATCTGCTGAGCCTTCTGACGTGACCTGATTATATAGCAATCATAGGTCTTAATTGACCTAAATTAGGCTAGGACTTAGCATAAGTTAGGGTAATTCATGCATGCATAAGCATTACTTGCATCTTTATTGCTTTCTTTTAGATATGCATAAAATAATGCTATAAAGTGCTGATTAGGTGCATTATGTCAATTACAGGTAATAAGTTGATCAGAAGCTGGATCTGAAGTTGGATATGAAGAATAACGAATAATTGGTGTTGCTGCAGAGCTAGAGCTGAAGACCTAGAGTAAGATGTAGTAGACAATAATGTAAGGGGTTGAGGTATGCTATTCTATCTAAGTAGGAATAAAGCAGTAAATTATGAAGAACTTAGGACCATCCTAGCCCTAGGATAGCCTAGAAGCCTCCCCAAGCCTTAGCCACCCTTAGACTAGGTCACCACACCCTAGGAAACCTTAAAACCCTAATTCCAACCTCTATCTGGACGTCCAGATGAGTTATAGGGCGTCCAGAACCCTTAGCCAACTCCTGCACACCTTAAACCCACTTCTGCAGTGTTATTGGACGTCCAGACACTTGGTCAGACATCCAATTTCTGTAGAATACCCAAAACAGAACATAAAATCCCTCCTGACTCTGATTGGACGTCCAGACAATAAGTCTGGACTTCTGATTTTTCATTATAAGATGTCTGACACTATTATTAGACATCTGATACTGTCCTCCAATTCCTATTTTGGAATTCAAGCCTTGATCTTGGATCTCTAGCCCCCTAAACCCAATTCTAACCCCATAAAAGCCTAAATTAAGGTGCCCTAACCCTAGTACATCACCTCTAGACCTCCCTAAGGACCTAATTAGGTCCTTACTAAACCTAATTGACTTGGATCATGGTCCATCTCTTCAGTCTATTCAATTGGACTACTGAGTCCAATTGAGCCCTGATCTCAGCATACACTGTCAAATTGGACTTAGTGAGAGTCCAATTGACCTAGGCCTAACTTAATTGAGTTATTTTACTCTCAATTAAGTTTTCACACACCCAATTAAACTTGTATTAAGTTTAATTGCACTTTACCTTAGTGAATTAGGGTTTACAACCCTAATTTGAGACCTACCTTGACCTAAACCCACTAGAACCTAACCTAATCAACCTAGCCACCTAAGTTTCGACCCACACACACCATCCACACGAAAATACCTAGCCTAGAGTTCTCTAGAACTCTCTACCATGTGTTGTTGCCTTGGTTGCTAACAAGAGCCATTCAATTTTTAGATCCGCATTTGGTGGATCTAAAAACCACCATCCATCCTCTCTCTCTCACTCTCCCACGAGCTCCCACCATAGGCCTCTCTAGAGAATTCCATAATTCTCTAGAGAGCTTCCCTTAGGTCTATAAAAAGGCCTAAGGGGTGGCCATTTGCACCCATCCCATTCTTGGCATTCATTCACCATTTAGGTTAGCTACATTCCACTCCATCTCCACTAGTTGCTCACCATGGCCACCACCATCTCCATGCCAGGATGCTGGATCACCTCTCCAACCTCTCTCCAAGGGTCGGCCTAAGCACCATTGGCCGCCCCTCCTTCTCCTCTCAACCACTCAAAGGCCATCGCAGACCACCTCCGAATGCCCTTATTTCTACTAAATTAGCAGCTTAGTTCTTCATATTTACATGCTTTTATTACTGCTTAGTAGTGTAGCTCTTTACTCTCCCCCAATGATGCATGCAAAATTCCCCCATAGATTCCTGTATGCGATCGTTTTCTGTTAATTAGATTTATGCTTTTAAGCTTTCCTCTGTAAGCTTTCCTCTAATTCCATGTTGCAAACGCCCTCCTGAATGAATGAATGAAAGAAATTTTTCTATATATATATATGTCTATGTGTTGGGAATCACCATGAGCTTGTTGCAATATATTTTGTGTGAATAAAGTTGCCTGCTTTTACTTTATGATATCCTTGCAACTAAGCATGTCATGCTTAAATACGTAATAACCATAAAACGCCATGCGATTTTAAGCAAGTAGAGCTAGAAAAGATCGATTTCAGATTTGCATAAATGCCTCCCAGAGACGAACGACGGGGACTCAAGACTCGTTATCTTTATAAAAATCAGTTTTTGATGAATCTTTTAGCGCGACTATACTACGATTTCCAACGACTTTAAAATGCGTGAAAACGGCTTTTCGTCAAATGACGTCGTTGCCGGGGAGGCAACGTCATTTTTTTTTTATTTCGATCTTTTGAACCATCACTGACAAATCTTCCTCTACTTTATTTTTGGATGTGCAGGACAACAAAGGAAAAGTGGGATCGGCGCACACGAGCGCAGAAAAAGATTTCCAGGCGCACATCACACCCTCTTTAGTCTAGGTTTTCTTTTGAACCCTAGGAATGATTTGCTTCCAGCAATTTCTTTTCAAAAAAAAAAACTTATTCATTTTCGTGAAAAATAAAAAAAATCAAAAAAATAATTCAAAAAAAAAATCTAGGTAGTTAGATTAGGTTTCTTTTTGAATCCTAGGTTAGTTTGAAAAAGCAAAAAAAAAAAATTGAAAATCCTTTGAAAAAAAAATTCCTTTTGAAAAAAAAAATTGTAAAAGTTTCTGAAAAATATATATATATATATATATATTTGGTGGAAAGTTTGAATTTCAAACTCAAACACCTTTCAAAAGCTTCTCCACCATTCTCTGATTTTCGACCAGATTTTAAAATCAATTTTAAAAATTTGATTACCGAAAAAATAGTGAACAAAAAATTATGAAATTTTTGCTAGACCTTTATTTTCAAACCATATTTCAAACGACACCATTTTTTGGAAAAATTTCAAGTATAAAATTTTAAAAAATTCACGAAGTGCAAGGGGATCAGACATTTGAGATTTTTCAAATTTCAAAAAGTAATTTCGAGCAATCCGTGAATTTATTTTGACTAAAAATAGTGGGGTTTGAAAGTTGATCTCATTGGCTTTATTTTTCATATTTTTCCTGAAATTTTGAAAGTCATTTGATACTGTTTCAAAGAGAAAAATAGACCAAGGGTCAAAATTCCAGATCTGACCACTTGACATTAAAAAATCTCTAAAAATTCGGTTGAAATAGTAAAAATTATAAAAAAATATTCTCTGAAAATACAATTGAAAAAGGAACCTACTCGCCAAATTTCAAGTCAATTGGATTCCAATTTTTGTCAGAGAACTAATTGTATTTTTTGTGGTCAGCTGAAGAAGAAAAAAATAAAAGAATAAAAAAAAAACCCTAGAATTGCATGAACCCAAGGTTACATCTTTAGGGTTACAATCTAGAGACCACATTGGGCTAACCTAGACTTAGTCAAGTCTAGTACTTAGGTGATGAGCTTGGTCACCTTGTGGGCCACTAACCAAAAACCCCAACTGAGGAAAAATGGGCTAAAATCAATTCTAAAGCACGAAATCAACCCGAATTCGTTGTTGTACTACTGAGTGCTTTCAACCTCTTGCCTGGGTTAGATAAGAGGCGAGAATCACTTTCAGTCGATTGTACGACGAATTTTCTTCAGGGATTAGAACTTAAAATGAAAAAATCTGGTCACAAGATCATAAGGACCATCCGATTGACAGGGCCTTAGCCTTGTCTGGCTTGGCTACACAAACCCAAGGGTTGGGTGGTATATGCAAGGAAGGAGGTCACTTAGACCTCAACTAGTTGGACCTTGGGAGCCACTCCTAAGGAGGCGAGTCACCTCGCCAGGACCATCTTCTCCCCCCATTTCTTCCACTCCTTTAGCCGCAATGGCTAATCCTAGACCTGGACCTAGATCGGGTTAGGATATTGATAATATGGACCTGATGGCTCGTCTGGAAGCCCGGGTAGTTGAATCTGAGGAGCGGCATCGGCAGAGCATGGACTGCATTTTGATGGTGGTTGACAGAATGCAGCATCCACTGCGAGGAGAATAACTACAGGATTTCTATGATCCAGCCACACCAATCATTGCACCCTTAGTCAGGATTCCCGCAGGTGGAGACGCGTTTGAGCTCAAGCCCAATGTGATCGGTTTGATGAACACTCACTTTTATGGAAACTCAAGCGAAGATTCGTTCCAGCACTTAGAGGTCTGAGTCGACTCGCAGAAACGATTCGACCCAGGAATATTGATCTTGGGATTGTTCTAATGAAGCTTTTCCTATTTTCTCTGAGGGACAAAGCTTCATACTGGTTCAAGACCATTGGAAAGCCAATTCGAACCTGGCCGGAATTATGACGTGAATTCCTACAAAAGTTCTTCCCAATCGGTCGAACAAACGCGATGAGGCACGCAATCACGACTTTCTCCCAAGGAGCTGGGGAGAAGTTGCATGAAGCCTGGGACCGACTTCACGACCTTCTCCAGAAATGCCTGCACCATGGTATACCTAGATGGCACCTAGCGCAGATCTTTTACCATGGGCTAGATGACACACATCGGTATCTGGCCGATGCATCTAGTGGCGGGAATTTTCTCGTGAAAGATGAGAATAGCACATTTGAGTTGTTCGAATCTTTGGCGGATAACTCAATGAATGCCGCATCCATGAACCAATTCCAGTAGCCTAGTCAGCAGTGGGTTGGTGTCCATGAGGCTCACACCGAGTCTATTCAAGCCGACATGGATATCATCGTCGAGCAGCTGAATAGAATAAACCTGATTGAGAAAAAGATTGACCAAATTAGTTAGGGCCAATCTGACATGAACTCTACTGCTCTAAGACCCTCCTATGCTCCCCGAGCCCCACCTGTTCGAGTTAATCTACTCACTCGGGATGCATCTTTTCCATATTTACGAGATCTTGCATATCAAGATCCCATAAACAATTTTGATCTGGCACCATATGACCAGGGTTATGCACCACTTGCAGATTATAATATGTATCCCCTTGATGGATATACGTCTTAGACATTTTCGGCCTACGAGGACGTCAGTGCTATTCAAGGATACGGGCGTAATAACCCGTATTCAGAGATGTATAACCCTGGTTGGTGCCAGTATCCGAACTTCTTCTGGTCTGGCAACTCACAGAGACCACATCAAGATCCACACTACCAGACAAGGCAATACGAGAATGTGCAAAACATATACCCTAGGCAGCAGCCATTCCCGCATCAGTAGCAACCCCGTTCTATATACCAGTCGTTGCACCAAGCTGCCAGTCACCCTCCAAAATGGGCTGACCATTTGAAGGCACTGAAAGAGGAGCTGCAAGAATCGATGAGGAAATCTACACAAGATAGCTTGCAGATAATGAAGGTGATGGCTGACCAGATACAGACTATACAGAACAGGCAAAACCAGCTGTCGCAAGAGCATAAGACTCAGGGAGCCTTGCCCTCCCAACCTGTCCCAAACCCTCGATATGTGCAGAACCAAGGTGCCTCACCTAGGTTTCAGGCACCACAGGGACAGGCACACGCCATATTACAGGCACCTCCTGCACCACTTGGTTACCCTCAAGGCCAGTCACCTTTAATGCAGAACCTTGCATACTCTGCCCCTTCTGCTCCCCCACCACCTCATGGACAGCAAGCCGATGCAAATGTTGTCTCATTGAGGAGTGGAAGGAAGACATTCAACCCACCACATAGGCAGGCAGGTCCTAATTTTTCTCACCCTTCGCCACAGGCGAGTTCGACTCCTTCATCTTAGGAGGCCACTTGACCCTGAGATTCCCATCCCTTTTCCTAAGGCTCTGACATGAAATGTAGTACAGAAAAAGGACACGCGGAATTTTGAGGACCTGAAGTCAATGTTCAAGGAAGTACATATTCAGGTCCCCCTCCTTGAGGCAATCAATCACATTCTCGCTATCACTATGTTCTTCAAGGACTATTGTACCCCGAAGCGACAACCTAGAATTGGATGACAGGTGGTACTGTCAAAAGAGGCTAGCACCGTGATTCTAGCTGACTTGCCACCGAAAAAGAAAGACCCTGGTACCCCACTCATATCCTGCTTCTTGCAGGATTCTCCATTTGATCGGGCCCTTCTAGATCTGGGTTCGTCCATCAACTTAACTCCCATTGCCGTATTTGATTGATTTCAATTTGGGGAGTTAAAGCTCACCTTTGTCACAATTCAGCTGGCTGATAGATCGGTAAATACACCGAGGGGGGTGGTTGACAATGTGATCATAAAAGTTCGCGAATTCTGCTTTCCTACAGACTTTTTTGTTCTTGATATGGAAGTTCCTCCTAATCTCTAAGATGCACCAATCATTTTGGGTTGCCCATTTCTAGCGACAGCCCGAGCAAACATTGATTGTGCATCCAGGTGTATGGAGATAGCCCTAGGTAATGAGCGACTTTGACTTGACATATTTACCGCAACAAAGAATTTTGACTGTGATCGAATAGAGGAGGATGGTGAAGACGAAGATTCAGCATACTGTGGTAACATTGGGCTCCTTTGTGATGACCCAATGTCTAATTCGTCTACACTATCAGGGTTCTTGGACCTCGATCCACACAGGACTGATACCACTGCACTACAGATATCTCCCCGAGGATCTGACTGTTTAAGGTGTGCTTCTGACCACAGCACCCCTGAATCTAGATATCCTAATCCGCACACTGCTGAATCGACCCTGTTGTTGCAGGAAGACATGACCACAGCTAACGAGTTTCCCGTTAATGCAGTCACAACCGATTCTCACAGGAAGCGAATCAGAGGGAATTCACATGCATACGGATCAGCAAATTCCCACTTTTGAGTTTGCTCCTCCCACTCTCATTTCTGACTCTAACCAGCCCGTGATTGAATTGAAGCCCTTACCTGACTCACTTAAGTATGTGTTCTTGGGTGAAAGTGAGACATACCCAGTCATTTTTAATGGCCACTTAACCCAAGAGCAAGAGCATCAATTGATTTCTACACTACAAGACCATAGGGCTGCTATAGGGTGGAGCATTGCTGATCTCCGCGGTATTCGTCCCTCGTATTGCACTCTTCACATTTACACGGATGAGGGGGTGAAACCTTCGAGACAACCTCAAAGACGGCTAAACCCAAACATGCTAGAGGTTGTTAAAAAGGAGATCATCAAATGGTTAGATGTAGGTATTGTATACCCAATCTCTAACAGCCAGTGGGTGAATCCGATCCAGATAGTGCCCAAGAAAGCAGGACTCACCGTAGTGAAAAATGATAAAGGTGAATCCATCCCGACCCGCACTATGACATCTTGGCGAGTCTGCATCGACTATAGGAAACTGAACATGGCTACCTAGAAGGATCACTTTCCTTTGCCTTTCATTGATCAGATCTTGGAATGGATAGCCGGACGTAGTTTCTTTTGCTTTCTGGATGGATACCCCGGGTATAATCAAGTAGCGACTAGCTTGGAAGATCAAGATAGGACCACGTTCAAATGCCCCTTTAGAACATTTGCTTTCAAGCGGATGCCCTTTAGCCTCTACAACGCACCAGCAACATTTCAGCGTTGTATGATGGCCATCTTCTCTGACATGATTGGGGACTATGTGGAGGTATTCATGGATGACTTCTCCATTTTTGGAGATGATTTCGCATCTTGTCTTGATAACCTCACCAAAATCCTAAAATGGTGTATTGAGGTAAACCTAGTACTATCCTGGGAGAAAAGCCATTTCATGGTGAGGGATGGCATAGTACTAGGGCACAGGATCTCTAAAAATGGACTCGAGGTCGATCGAGCTAAATCTGATATTATTTCCCACTTACCGCCACCTAGCTCGGTCAAGAAGATCAGATCATTCTTGGGTCATGTCGGCTTCTATCGGAGATTTATACGCAATTTCTCGAAAATTGCACGACCTTTGACGAATCTCCTTGTTGTTGATGCCCCATTTGAATTCGACACCATGTGTTTTAGCACCTTCGAGACTTGACGAAGCGTTGTCTGCGATTCCCCAATTCTCCAACCACCCGACTGGTCGCTTGATTTCGAGATGATGTGCGACGCTTCTGATTTCGCGGTCAGTGCTATTTTAGGCCAGCGTCAGGAAAAACAACCTTTTGTCATATACTATGATAGCAAGATGCTGAATGAGGCTCAGCGCATTACACTATCACCGAAAAAAAATTGCTAGCAATACTATTCGGGTTGGAGAAATTTAGATCTTATACATTAGGATCCAAAGTTATCATCTTCACCAAGCACTCCGCCCTCTGACATTTGTTGGCAAAGAAGGATGCCAAGCCCCGACTATCAGATGAATCCTTCTTTTGCAAGAATTTGATATTGAAATCCGCGACAAAGCCAGAAAGCAAAATGTTGTGGTGGATCACCTATCCAGACTGGACTTAGCCCACGTTCCTTATTCTCTACCTATCCATGACCAATTTCCGAATGAATCTCTTTTGGCAGTTCACTTTGTTGAGTTCCCTTGGTACGCGGATATCGCGAACTACCTTGCCGTAGGCAAGATTCCCGCGAATCTATCCAAGGACCAGAAACTCAAATTTACTGCGGAGGCCAAATTCTACCTCTGGGATGACCCATTGCTCTTCCGCATTGAAGCAGACCAGATTATTCGAAAATGCATCCCAGATTCTGAGATTCCCAGTGTGTTATCCTTTTGCCACAATGATGCTTGTGGTGGTCATTTCTCAGGATGGAAAACCACTGCAAAAATTTTGCAGTCGAGATTTTTCTGGCCAACTATTTTCAGAGATACACACGAATACGCCCAACACTGCAAACGATGCCAGTCGGTCGGTTCTATGACTAGGAGAGACATGATGCCCCTCCAGCCCATCATGGTTGTAGAAGTGTTTGACGTCTGGGGCATCGATTTTATGGGCCCTTTTCTGAACTTGCATTGCTTTGAGTACATATTACTAGCCGTTAACTATGTCTCGAAGTGGGTCGAGGCCATCCCGGTGAGATGGGTTGATCATAAGACCGTCATTTCTTTCATATGGCAATACATCTTCACAAGATTCGGAATACCCTGCGTTTTGATTAGCAACGAGGGAAGCCACTTCATCCATGCCCACTTCAAGTCATTATTAAAGAAGTACGGAGTACATCATCGTATAGCCACCCCGTATCACCCGCTGACTAATGGGTAGGCCGAAGTGTCTAACCGTTAGATCAAGCTGATTCTCCAAAAGATGATTAGACCAGATAGGAAGGACCGGTTCGATAAATTAGTTGATGCACTCTGGGCATATCAGACTGTGTACAAGGCCCCACTCGGAATGTCACCATATCATATGGTATATGGCAAGGCCTGTCACCTTCCTGTAGAGCTGGAACACCATGCCTTTTGGGTGGTGCGAAAATGTAACCTTGACCTCGATGCAAGAGGTCAAGAATGGAAACTCCAGCTGAGCGAATTAGAAGAGATCCGATGAGAGGCCTATGAGAATGCACTGATATACAAAGACAAGACCAAGGACTTTCATGACCGCCACATCAGGAGAAAAGCATTCACACCCAACCAGCAAGTCTGGTTGTTCGATTCACGATTAAAACTTTTCGCAGGGAAGCTCAAGTCCAAGTGGACTGGCCCATATGTTGTGATTCATCCATATCCTAATGGGGCAGTCCAGATCAAGGACCCCAAATCTGGGCATATATCTACGGTAAATGGCCAGTGCCTCAAGTCATTTTTGGCCTAGGAACCTCCTCCACCTGACGAGATCGTTCATCTTATTGAGGATGTGTGATTAAGTCTCGCCCAGCTGGAGGCGTTAAACTCAGCACGTATAGATAGCATCTATCCCACATTCCACCATCATCTATACATAACCATTTTTATATATAGCATATTTTCTTTCTGCATATTGCATACTGATAGGTTGGTCGGTGATATTCATGCATGAGGATATGCAAGAACTTAGGCATGGGGGGGTAGATACAACAAAACTAAAAATTTTTATGCCAACATTTAAGAAAACCTCGGAGCTGCATGTTAAACATGCTTTAGGACCCTAAATAAAAGAACAACTGACTCCACCTCCAGTTCTCACATTGGAGCTAGAAATCTTCTGCAACAGCCATTTTTGACTCACCCGCTCACCTTTTATTCTAAATTTAGGGTCAAGCTGAATGTAACCCGATACAAGAATTTCACGAAGTACAAATTATATGAGGTTACTTGTTTATAGCATATATACATATTGCATTCATGAATAAAATTATTTTATTAAGAGAATGCATTAGGGATTTTATCCAATAGTTGATTCCTGTAATCAGGAATCTAGTACAACTTTTCACACACACGTAGAATTTGCAATGGATTCACGGTGAAGGCTGATAAACGTCTTTAGTCTGTCAAGAAGAAGCAGTGCTTCTTTTCCTGAACCCCTGGACAGTGTGTTGGGAGTTAGGCAGATTTTCCTCCAAAAATCCACCAAATAGTGTGGGATGAGAGTAGAGTGTACTGGTGCTCTAAGACTAGTGCAAGGAATCCAGAATCCTAGATAATTAGGTGATAATACTCTGAGATTAGACCTAGTTTTCACTCTCGATTCCTACGCATACATTTTGTGTGAAATTTTGAGAGCCACCAAATAAGGCAAATACGCGGAGAGCGAGTTTTCATAAAACTAGGGCTAAGGTGGATGGTTACGACCATTCTTTACGGAATCCTTGGCTGGAGGAGGGTATTGATGTCAAGATCAGAAATACATCATCCTATCCATCCCTCCCGGTGCTGTGAGTAGGCACTTCCACCAAATAAGCTACCCAAGGCCTCTTGAGTACCACTAATCCCTAATAATGCCTCCTCAATAAAGTTCATGGATGTGTATTAGTTGTGTTATGTTGAAAAAAAAAAAGAAACAAAATGTTGAAAAAAAAATTAATTAGAAAAAGAAGAAAAAGCAAAGAAAAAAGAGTGAATATTTAGTGTTTATTTAAGTAACATTGAGGCAATACCATCAAATAAATTTGAGCTCCACCAAATATGGCCTTAACCTATTTTTCTGTGTTTCTGACCGCCCGAATGCTAGCTGAGGAATTTCGACTTAGTGTTAGGGTTATGAGAACTCAATTAAAGTGTAATGCCATGTGAGACCACCAAATACAGATCATATGTGTGTATCTGGTGAGATTGTGAGCTCTAAGAAAAAAAAATAGAGAGAGAAAGAGAGAATGAATACAAAGGAACTAGAAGAGAGCATAGTTTTTCTCATCTTTCTATGAGTTGAGTTACTTGATAATCTGGGAATCTAGATTCTGAAATACTAATCTCTATGTAGCACCAAGCGAGACTGAGCCACCAAATATATAATCTTTCCCCTCAGAGATTCTCTACCTAAGCCTAAAGCCGGGGTGAAATTCATAGAATATCTTGAATACCCTGAGGGAAGAAGTCTGCCTATCCTGCTAGAATTTTACTAGGGGTCAAGCACAGCTTTAGAGCTATATCAGTTTTTCACTCGAATCTGTTACAAAAGCTACATAGCTGCACTTTCACGATTGTCTGGATTTCTAGAGCATAGGATGAAAACAAAAAGGAGAAAAATCTCTACACATACACTTGATAAAATAATCAGTCCCTTAAGGACCCTTACTGCAAATAACTTAGTCTTGCATTTGCTAGGGACTAGCAAGATTTAGGCATGGGGGTATGATTGCACAGCAATCATAGGTCTTAATTGACCTAAATTAGGCTAGGACTTAGCATAAGTTAGGGTAATTCATGCATGCATAAGCATTACTTGCATCTTTATTGCTTTCTTTTAGATATGCATAAAATAATGCTATAAAGTGCTGATTAGGTGCATTATGTCAATTACAGGTAATAAGTTGATCAGAAGCTGGATCTGAAGTTGGATATGAAGAATAAGGAATAATTGGTGTTGCTGCAGAGCTAGAGCGGAAGACCTAGAATAAGATGTAATAGACAATAATGTAAGGGGTTGAGGTATGCTATTCTATCTAAGTAGGAATAAAGCAGTAAATTATGAAGAACTTAGGACCATCCTAGCCCTAGGATAGCCTAGAAGCCTCCCCAAGCCTTAGCCACCCTTAGACTAGGTCACCACACCCTAGGAAACCTTAAAACCCTAATTCCAACCTCTATCTGGACGTCCAGATGAGTTATAGGGCGTCCAGAACCCTTAGCCAACTCCTGCACACCTTAAACCCACTTCTGCAGTGTTATTGGACGTCCAGACACTTGGTCAGACATCCAATTTCTGTAGAATACCCAAAACAGAACATAAAATCCCTCCTGACTCTGATTGGACGTCCAGACAATAAGTCTGGACTTCTGATTTTTCATTATAAGATGTCTGACACTATTATTAGACATCTGATACTGTCCTCCAATTCCTATTTTGGAATTCAAGCCTTGATCTTGGATCTCTAGCCCCCTAAACCCAATTCTAACCCCATAAAAGCCTAAATTAAGGTGCCCTAACCCTAGTACATCACCTCTAGACCTCCCTAAGGACCTAATTAGGTCCTTACTAAACCTAATTGACTTGGATCATGGTCCATCTCTTCAGTCTATTCAATTGGACTACTGAGTCCAATTGAGCCCTGATCTCAGCATACACTGTCAAATTGGACTTAGTGAGAGTCCAATTGACCTAGGCCTAACTTAATTGAGTTATTTTACTCTCAATTAAGTTTTCACACACCCAATTAAACTTGTATTAAGTTTAATTGCACTTTACCTTAGTGAATTAGGGTTTACAACCCTAATTTGAGACCTACCTTGACCTAAACCCACTAGAACCTAACCTAATCAACCTAGCCACCTAAGTTTCGACCCACACACACCATCCACACGAAAATACCTAGCCTAGAGTTCTCTAGAACTCTCTACCTTGTGTTGTTGCCTTGGTTGCTAACAAGAGCCATTCAATTTTTAGATCCGCATTTGGTGGATCTAAAAACCACCATCCATCCTCTCTCTCTCACTCTCCCACGAGCTCCCACCATAGGCCTCTCTAGAGAATTCCATAATTCTCTAGAGAGCTTCCCTTAGGTCTATAAAAAGGCCTAAGGGGTGGCCATTTGCACCCATCCCATTCTTGGCATTCATTCACCATTTAGGTTAGCTACATTCCACTCCATCTCCACGAGTTGCTCACCATGGCCACCACCATCTCAATGCCAGGACGCTGGATCACCTCTCCAACCTCTCTCCAAGGGTCGGCCTAAGCACCATTGGCCGCCCCTCCTTCTCCTCTCAACCACTCAAAGGCCATCGCAGACCACCTCCGAATGCCCTTATTTCTACTAAATTAGCAGCTTAGTTCTTCATATTTACATGCTTTTATTACTGCTTAGTAGTGTAGCTCTTTACTCTCCCCCAATGATGCATGCAAAATCCCCCCATAGATTCCTGTATGCGATCGTTTTCTGTTAATTAGATTTATGCTTTTAAGCTTTCCTCTGTAAGCTTTCCTCTAATTCCATGTTGCAAACGCCCTCCTGAATGAATGATTGAAAGAAATTTTTCTATATATATATGTCTATGTGTTGGGAATCACCATGAGCTTGTTGCAATATATTTTGTGTGAATAAAGTTGCCTGCTTTTACTTTATGATATCCTTGCAACTAAGCATGTCATGCTTAAATACGTAATAACCATAAAACGCCATGCGATTTTAAGCAAGTAAAGCTAGAAAAGATCGATTTCAGATTTGCATAAATGCCTCCCAGAGACGAACAACCGGGACTCAAGACTCGTTATCTTTATAAAAATCAGTTTTTGACGAATCTTTTAGCGCGACTATACTACGATTTCCAACGACTTTAAAATGTGCGAAAACAACTTTCCGTCACAACCACTAGGCCCTTATTCTTGGATTTCAGGTTCCAGCCTCCACCATTGACACAGCAATCATGAGCTTGCTTGAAGCTCTAATCAGGTCTACAGCTCCAGGATCTCAACTCCAGACAGAGTGGAATTGGCCTAGGAACATATTCGCATGGTCAATTGGAGCCTTTGACCACTCCTTACAGTCGAATTGGGCGAAAAAAGGAAGCAGCAGCATGCGCAAGCGAAGCAGGGACGTTTTGTCCCATATCAAAAATAATTGAAGTGGCGCCAGCGCATATATTGATTTTGTGTTAGGGGCTTATCGCCTCTGAACACGGTGTGAGGTCCCTCTCACCCACGCACACCTGCACCTCATCCGCGACACCTGACCCACGGACCTGGTGCGCCCGACCCGCCAAAGCCTGCACTTCTCAACTGCGACCACGCCCACAGCCCTAGACCCAGGTATGCGCACACTTGATTACTCGAGTATCCATTAAGAGGCCCTAGTAGGGTGGAGCCTAAGAGAGAAAGAGGAGAACTTGCACAGGTAGGGGAGGGTTTTGCAGCAGAGAAAACTGGCTGACACTTAGCCAATTCAAGAAGCCTTCCCCCTCTGTGTGAAGTAGCTGAACAGAGAGAAAGAAGAAAAGAAGAAGGGCCGAAGCTAAAGAAGAAGAAGAGCAGAAGAAGAAGAGAGGGAGCCGCACAAGAAGAGGAGAAGAAGAAGAAATAGAGAAGGAGAAGGAGAAGGAGAAGATGAACAGAGAAAAGTTGCACAGGAAGAGAGAGAGACCCTTGAGTCTCTAGCACTGTAGCATAGGGCTACTTAAGACGTCTGATACTTTAATTGAATATACTTGAGGCTTGATTTAAGTGTTATTTGTAAGGAGTAATTGGTGATTTAAATCACCATTTTACTCCATTCTTTTTGGCATATTGATCCTGACATTATCTTTTTGTTGTAATCTTTATTCTTGTTTTAAATTGTGATCTTGAGCTTTAAATTCTATATTACTCCCTGTGTTCGACCTCGAAACCTTTTTGAGTAATAAAATTTATTTATTTTCAGAGCGATTTCGACTATACTATAACACAGTTTTTAACCTCGATTTCGCCACGACAACATTTTGGCGCCGTTGCAGGGGAGCAACAGGAAATTTAGAACTCTTGATTACAATTCTTGATTTGATTTCTAACTTGCTATATCTCTTTTGCTGTGGTTGTTTCAGGAGGGATACATTCAAGGAAGATCAGCCGCACATTAAACAGGCTAAGGGCAGATAAGTTCTAACTACTCTCTCTCTTAAGCCTCTAATTCTGAAAAGGTTAAAAGGAAAAAAAATCAATTAGGGCTACTTGCATTCTATCCTTAGATAATTCATCAAGTTGCCTGATTTGATACATTTTATTTAGACAACAAATCTTGATCCATGCACCCACTTGAAAATTAAGGTATCTAGGGCTATCACATTCTTGTTTGAGCCCTAGGTACCACATTTGGACAAATTAAATTGGACCAAATTAGAGCCAATTAAGGATTCCAGTTTAGGGTTTTTAGAGACACACTTGCTTAATCAAGAAATCATCTTTCCAAACAATGTGTACCTAGCCCTTGATTGAACTAATCTATTCAAGTAAAACCCTAAAAATCAGGCTCTTAAAATCATTTGAACACTAAAAGAGGGACCTAAGATTCTCAAAAGGACAATACAGGTGAAGCTGACCCACCTTGTTGGGTCAACCAATCTTCAAATTAGGTCACTTTTTGCACTCAACACATCTTAAAGTTCAAGTGAAATCCTAAGCACCCTTGCTCTTAATTAAAATTGGTAGACTTAAGAGGTCAAGTCCCCATTCTGGTCTACCTGGAACATCAGTGACAAGAGAGGTCGGGTGGGGGAAACCCTGTAACCGGTGGGGGAAACCCTGTAACCCGTGGGGGTGTTCTACCGTGTAGGGGTCTTTGTAGGACTCTCCCTCTTTGGTTGCCCAGGTAATTCTTAGGTGGATGGCTTTCTGACTAAGGGGTATCATCCACCCCAAACCCCTATAGTCGTCCAAAATTTTTGGGTGCTTCATTGGGTCCATCACATTCTACCTCTCATCTAGTCCATCGGTGCATGTTCGGGAGGAGGTCTTTAAGACCATCCTTGAGGCCTCCTTTAGCCACTTATTCACATCGAGGCTAAGCCTCGACCTCCTTGTTTGTGCTACAACCCAATCCTATTGATATCTCTTCCGATTCATCTGAACCTGATTCTCCTTCATCCATCATCATGGCACAACCCGCAGAAGAAAATAACCTTGAAAATCAACTTCAGCACCTCAATGATCTATTCCAAGCCTTTGTGAACCCACCGCAGCATCCAATGATGCGAGATCACTACAGTCCCGTTGCGGTGGTAATCGAACCTTGACTACTGATGAGAACCTCATCATGAGCCATAACTAGCTCATTTTGACCTAATACAAAGGATAAAAGCTCCTACATAACTCAAGGGAAGGCTTAACTCAGAGAATTCTGAGTTTGAGAAGAAAACAAGTCATAAGGGGTAAAAATGCAATTTTACCAGTATAATCTGCATACAGGTCCAAACATAGGTCAAACAAACCAAATAGGAAGGAAAGTGGGATGATCTGATAAGGGCTACAGCAATTCCAAGGAACTAAATGATAATCTGTAACCTTAAAACAAACCCACTTCAATTCGCGAGGTTTGAGGCAAAGTAAAAATAGAATAAACCCTCTAAAATTCATATAAAAATAATATCTAGGGTTTAGAACCTTCAATCTGGCCTTCGGAACCCTTTTTGACCTACATTGAGAACCATGCCCAATTAATAACTTAATTTGGGTTTTTACGTGAATTGACCGGTCAAACAAGGTTTAATCTAGAAATAAAATTCACCATCATAATCCTTAGGTCCCAATTAGTCATGTATAAAAACTTGAGCCTAAGAGGAAACCTTCTTGACCAACTTTATACTTTGGTCCTCATTTATTTACTTTTTGGCCCTCAACTTTTGAACCCTCACATTTCTGCCCATAACTCGCCTTCGTTCTTTGCATTCAGGTCCCTCCTGGAAAAACCTGACCAGCACCATGCTCCGGCGACCTTGCGCGGAGCATGGCGCCGCGCAGGGTAAGGGGGAGGGTCTGGTAAGACAACTGGGGGTGCCCTGCGTCGTCAGCCGTCGCAGGAACACCCCCCTGGTCGCTGCAACCCACCATACCGGCCGTGCGAACGCACGGACGGTATGGGTCTCCATCTCCGGCGTCCTCCGGCGAGGGAGACACGTCGTCTCCCTCCGCCCTCCTCTCTGATTCCGCCTCTATAAATACCCCCGTCGCACCGCTGTTCTGGGCAGCTCGGTCCTGACGGAGAAAGACCCCCACTTCCTCTCTTCCCACTCCGACAGGAAGCCCTCCAGCTCCGGCGGCCTCTCCCCTTCCTCCTCGTCGCTCTGCCGCACTACCAGCTGCAGGGTTGCCCTCCCTCGCTCTTCCCGCGCCACGCCGCACCCAGCTGGCGCCTCTCCGACCCTCTCCTCGCCGCCGCCCCTTCCCCCGGGCATCTTCTTCTCCGGCGACAGTCGATACGACTGTCGCCTTGCTCCAGCCCCTTTCGTCTCCGTAGCTAGGTCAGAACTTCTCCCCATCTCCCCCTCTTTCTTTTCCTCACTGTCTTTTATTTGATTAAACCCTCGACCGCTCCTGTCCACCGTCACCCCCTTCGTCTCCGGCCAAACTCCGGCGAGACGCCCCCGTCGCTCCACAGCCCCATACGCCTCGCTGACCCTCACAGAACCTCCGCCTCCTCACCATGATCAACCTCCGCCCTTCCACTTCCCACCACTCGCCCTCTGCAGACCCCCCGAACAAACCCACTTCTTCGCCCGCAGTTTGACCTAGGGCGACCCTCACACTCCGCCCCGCCGCCTGCCAGATCCCCCACCACCTTCGCCGTGCCACGACGAAGGTTCTCCGCATATCTGATTAGGCCGAGAGGCCGTTCCTCTGTGGACAGGTATCTCGACCGCCATCGCCATTGCTGCGTGGAAGGAGCACCTTCAACCTGCAGCTCCAGGTGCGATTCGCCCAGGTGCGACTCCCAGGCTACGCGGGGCATCTTCGCGAAGCGTCCCAGACTTGCAGCTGGGGCAAAGGCCTCGCGTGCAACCGCGAACTCCTGCAGCATCTTCAGCTGCGGGCGCCCAATTGGGGTGGGACATTTAGTCCCACCTCATAACTTTTCAGAGGAGCGCGCCCGCATAAAGGCAAAAAGTGCCTTATGTTCGTTGCCTCCTGAGCACAGGGTGAGGTCCCTCTCACTCACCCGCTCGACCCGGCCTCGTCCGCGACCACGCCCCGCGGACCTGGCCCGACCCGACTAAGCCCGACCTGCACTCCTCGCCCACCACGCACGCCGGTGGGCCTGGACCCGGGCACGACCCGTACCCGAATACCCGGCAGCTCTGGGAGAGCTTTCCTAAGAGTGGCTTCCGTGAGAGAAAAATGCGGGGGAGAGGGTAGAATTAGGTTTTGCCCCTCTGATCAAGCTGTGCAAGTGTGCAGGCAGAGAAGAAGAAGAAAGACGCCCGCTGAACAGAGAAGAAGGCCGACGAAAGCTGAAGGAAGGAGGAGCACCGAGCGGCACTGTAGCAGCGGCGGTTTAAGTCATCTGATTGGAAAATCAGACGACGTCCTGAAGGCAAAGAAGGAGAAGGAAGGCGAAGCAGAAGAGAACACAGAGAGGCCAAGGGAAGACTCTGCAGAAGAAGAAGAGCACGAGAAGAAGATCTGAAGAAAGGAAAAGAAGAAAGAAAGAAGAAGAAGAAGAACAGGACCGCAAGGGAGAAGAAAAAGAAAGAGACGAGCAGAAACAAGAACTGAAAGAAGAAGAAGAACATCACTACTGCTGCAGATAAAGAAGAAGAGCAAAGGAAGAAAGCAGAAGAGCCAAGCAGAAGAGGAGAGGATAAGCAAAGAGAAAAGAAGAGAAGAAGAAAGAAGCCAACAAATTCTCTCTCTCTCTTTCTTTATTTTTGTAAAACAAAACTTGTACCCCTAGAATACAACTTGCTCCCTGAGTTCGACCTCGGGAACTCTTTATTTTCCAAGTAAAAAAACTATATATTAGCAAATGATGGCAATAACTATTTGTACTACAACGACTTAAGAAAAGCTAGTTGCTGCCACCGTTTCGCCAACTACAAATCCCTGCTAGAGGTCTTGACACTAAACTCAAGCCCAACATGATTCATGCCATTCCCAAATTCCATAGGCGTAATTCCAAAGATCCTTTCCAGCATATCAAACAACTCAAGCATCTGGCCCAGACCTTCCGGTCAGAAGCTCAAAATCGGGATGTTCTACTCATGAAAATGTTCTCCTTCTCTCTCATGGATAAAGCTGCTCACTGGTACCAAACCCAAACGCGTCCAATCAACACATGGGTGGAACTTCAATCCGAGTTTTTAAGAAAGTTATTCCCTGTTGGTCAAATAAATGCTTTACGGCACCAGATCACACATTTCACACAACAAGCAGGAGAACCACTTTACGAAGCATGGGATCATTTTCTAGATCTCATGCGAAAGTGCCCCCATCACGGAGTTTCTAAATAGGAACAAGTCCAATCTTTTTACTAGGGACTCCGTGAGGATATTAGATTATTCGTCAATGCGACCTGTGGAGGAAACATCATGGGTCAACATGAAGAAACCGTGTGGGAGATTCTCAAGAATATGTGCGAGAACTCCATCAATAATGAATCCATGGGCATGTTCGACTAGACGAATGCCCGTGCATTGATGGATCCAAAGGGAGCACATGAGATGCAGGGCCTGTCCTCTTTCGTCGACTTGGAACTGATGGCCAGTCATCTGGACAGGGTCTCTATTATTGAGAAGAAGGTGGATGAGCTAACTCGACATTTGCAGTGAGCCACCTTTGTGCAAAACCCATTCACAAATCCACCCTCTGGTAGGGAGGCCGTGCACGACATCTATCACTGACCTTCTCAAGGGATGGACCCATATCCACCCTTGTCTGATTCTGGGTTTGAAGGAAACTCTGTATTCACCTACTCTAGTTGGGGGAACTCTGAACCCTCATATTCTGATTTTCCTAAGGTTCCTCAAACTTGCAAGGACATCAATGCCATTCAAAATGATCCATTCTCAAACACCTACAACCTTGGATGGCGTAATCATCTCAATTTCTCATGGTCAGACAATAATCAAAATCAGAGACCTCAATATCTACCCCAACCACAAGTTCCTCATCCATATCAGCCACCTCAGCCTTGGCCTAACCCAACTTATCAATATGAGCCAACTCAGACAGATCAAATGACTCTTATCCTTCAGACTCTGGCTGACATTCAGAAGATGAATGCAGCTATGCAAAAATAGCACAGAGACGAGATCACAGAGGTTCGCAATCAACTTGCCCAAATGGCAAATCCTCGTCAACCTGGTGCACTTCCTTCACAACCTTTGCCTAATCCGAATAATGTGCCGAACCAGAGGCGCGTTATGAACCCAAATCCGGGCCAAGCTCACTTTGTTTATCAGGCCCCTTCTACTCCATCACCCAACGGGATGGAGGCTTCGACATCGTATATGGGTTACCAGCAGCAAGCATCTCTTCTACCCACTTGAAACCAGAACCAAGTAGGATTGAATTATGTTACTACCCGCATTGGCAAAACAACACAGGACCCACCTTATCCAAGCCACCTGGACTAGCCTGGTAACACAAACCCTAACCCTAGGATAGTCATCCAAGACACCTCTATCCCAAATCAAGAGCCTGGACCCATTATAGAGGAACCATCTAAGGTTCCATTTCCTGAGGCCTTGACCAAGGGAAAAAGGATAACCAAAGCCATGGCACATAAGGAGGACTTGGATAAGCTCTTTGAGTAGGTCCATATAAACATCCCCTTGATGGATGCGATACGCCACGTACCGGCCTACACACAATTCTGAAAGATGCATGTACGCCTAAGCGTATGCCGCGAACTGAAGACGGGAATCCGATCGTACTGTCAGACAAGCCAACTCTGTCATCTTGAGCAAACTCCCGCCTAAGGCAAAAGACCTAGGCACCCCTTTGATCTCCTGTGAAATCCGTGATATACGATTTGACCAAGCTTTATTAGACTTAGGAGCCTCCATAAATTTGATACCCACTTCCCTACTAGACTACTTCAAGGAATCTGAACTTAAAACGACAGAAATGACTTTATAATTAGTCGACCAATCAATTAAGTCAACAAAAGGAATTCTCGAGGATGTCATAATTAGGGTGCATGATTTCTATTTTCCAGTGGATTTCATTGTTTTATACATGGATGCTCCTAAATGTGAAGAATACACTGATCATACTAGGGAGACCCTTTCTGGCCACTGCTAGAGCCAATATCAATTGTAAGGAGGGCTAAATTGAATTAAAATTTGGAAGCAAGACACTAAAGATCGACATCTTTAAAGCCCAATAAGGAATCAATTGCAGAGTCATAGAACAAATTTGCAATATTGAAGCTGTGGTTGACAACTTTATCGTGGAAAAACCAACTATTTCTAATCAACCACAAGAGGGTCAAAACCTGCAATTAGAGGAGCCCGAACTCAACCTAGACAGACCCATAGCTCCTTCCTTTGCTCCCAACAACCATCCTGAACTACCCGCTGCTGCAGAAAACCCAGTTTTGGAATTAACGCCTCTTCCCGATCATCTCAAGTACATCTTTTTGGGTTCCAATCAAATGTTTCCTATGGTTATCAACTCCTGACTCACACCTAATCAGGAAACACGCCTGATTTTTGTTCTCCAGCAACATTGAAGAGCCATTGGATGGACTCTCGACGATCTCACTGGTATCAGCCTCTCATACTGCACACATCACATCTACACTAAAGAGGGCTCACGACCATCCTATGAAATGCAAAGACGCCTAAATCCCAATCTGTAGGATGTCATGAAAAAGGAGATTATCAAGTGCTTAGATGTAGGGATCATCTACCTGATCTCTGACAATCGGTGGGTGAGCCCAATCCAAGTTGTGACTAAAAAGGCAGGGCTCACTGTCATCACGACTAAAATCGGAGAAGTCATACCGACCCGTATAGCAAACTCATGGAGAGTCTACATTGATTACAGAAGATTAAATTCCTCCACGAAGAAGGATCATTTCCCACTACCGTTCATTGATCAGATTCTCGAGAAACTAGCGGGAAATCGATTCTTCTGCTTTTTGGATGGGTACCCCGATTACAACTAGGTCACAATCCATCTCGAGGACTAAGAGAAGACCACCTTCACCTACCCCTTTGGAACTTACGCATTCCGAAGGATGCCATTCGGTCTCTGCAATGCACCCGCCACCTTTCAACGGTGCATGCTTGCCATATTCTCAGATATGGTAGGTGAATACCTTGAAGTCTTCATGGATGACTTCTCGATATTTGGTGAATCATTTGATGATTACCTCCTGCACTTCGTCCAGATCCTCAGATGATGCATTGACGTGAACTTGGTTCTTTCCTGGGAAAAGAGCCACTTCATGGTACCTGAGGGAATTGTCTTAGGACATCTTATCTTTGAAAAGGGCATCCAAGTTGATCGAGCCAAGGTGAATTTGATTTCCAAACTCCCTATGCCTAGCTCGATCAAAGACATCCGATCCTTCCTGGGGCACGTCGGTTTTTACCATCGATTCATTCCTGATTTCTTGAAAATCACGTGCCCCCTGATTAATCTGTTATCTAAGGATGTCCCTTTTGAAATCACCAAGGAGTGTACTCAGGCATTTGAGATCTTACGTGATCGAGTTACCCAAGCACCTATCCTGCGGTCCCCTGATTGGTCTCAACCCTTTGAGATCATGTGCGATGCATCTGATTATGCTGTAGGAGCAATACTTGGGCAGAAAATAGACAGGAAACCCATGGTCATCTACTACGCTAGCAAGACACTTGACGAGGCTCAGCATAACTACACAGTTATTAAGAAAGAGCTGCTAGCCGTGGTATTTGCCCTGAAAAAGTTCATATCATATCTTTTGGGTTCCTATGTTATCATTTACTCCGATCACACTGCTATGAGGCATCTCCTTGCGAAAAAAGATGTGAAACCTCGACTAATCCGCTGGATCTTGCTATTACAATAATTTGACCTTGAGATTCACGACAAGGTGGGGAAACAAAATGTGGTAGCTGATCACTTATCCCACCTTCCTTCTGACATTATCAACCCTTACGGACCCATTACTGAACATTTTCCCGATGAGCACTTCCTGACTATCAGTATGGGACTTCCATGGTTTGCTGACCTAGTAAACTACTTTGCATCACATTAGATCCCATCCAATTGGCCAAAAGCCAGGAAGGACAAATTACTTTCCAATGCCAAGTACTACTTTTAGGAAGACCCGTATCTCTTCTGCATTGGTGCTAATCAGATCATCCGACGATGTGTTCCGAAAGCAGAAATTCAGGACATTTTATCCTTCTGCCATGACCAAGCATGCGGTGGACACTTCTTTGGTCATAAAATCACAGTAAAAGTCCTCCAGTGCAGCTTCTATTGGCCCATGATTTTCAAAGATGCATATAATTACTGTAAGGAATGCACTCGTTGCCAGACCTTAGGCAACATGAGCCTCCACGATATGATGCCCTTACAGCCAATTCTCGTATGCGAAATCTTCTATATCTAGGGGATTGATTTTATGGGACCCTTCCCTATTTCGGACGGCTTCGAATACATTCTTCTCGCTGTTGACTACGTGTCCAAATGGATCGAAGCCATTCCGACCCGAACCAACGATCATAAGGTGGTTATCAAATTCATTCATCAAAACATCTTCTATCGGTTTGGGATTTCACATGCCATAATCTCCGATGGAGGGACCCATTTCATGAATACTCAGTTCAGATCACTAATGACCAAGTACGGGGTGTCACATAGGATCTCGACTCCTTATCACCCCCAAACTAATGATCTAGCTGAGTTATCGAATCGGGAGATCAAGAAAATCCTTCAGGTCACTGTTTGACCTGACAGGAAAGATTGGTCATCCCAACTTCCGAAAGCTTTGTGAGCTTATAGGATCACCCACAAAACCTAATTAGGTATGTCTCCCTTCATATTAGTGCACGGGAAGGCATGTCACCTCTCCGTCGAATTGGAGCACAAAGCCTATTGGGCAGTACGGAACTGCAATCTCGATCTTTCTAAGGCAGGAACCCACAGAAAGCTTCAAATGAGCGAGATCGATGAACTACGCCATGACGCGTATGAGAACTCAAGAATTTACAAAGAGCGGGTTAAGGCCTTTCACGACAATCACATATCCAGAAAGATCTTTTTCCCTGGTCAGAAAGACCTACTCTTTGACGCCAAACTCAAATTGTTCCCAGGAAAACTCAGATCAAAATGGATTGGAGCCTACCTTGTCCGATGAATCTTTAGAAATGGAGCTATTGAAATCAGTCAACTCAGCCTTGATTCAGAACCTTTTGTCATGAACGATCAGAGACTCAAACCGTTCATTGAACTCACCGATACAAATTTAGTTGAGGTATCTTTTACCCTCCATTCTCTCTAAGCTCATTGCACCTGGCTGATGGCACTAAACTCAGTGCTTAACGGGAGGCAACCCGTCATTCTGAAAAATCCAAAACCCTTCCTGACACATCTTATGCTGAACTCATATTGCACTCTAGGGTTCATCCATTAGAACAATCAACTCCACCTCTGGTACCCGTACCCGAGTTTGAAATCGTCCGCAACAGTCAACCCAACCCATTCACTTACCCAACACCTATTCTAATGAATGATCTAAGCTGAACTCGAACCCTCCCAATTTACAATGAGGACATTGCAAATCATAGGCACGGGAGGGTATTAAAGTGCAAAACATTGTGAAAATCACCCCAAAAGAAAGGGTTTTATCAAAAAAATCACATATTCCAAAAAGCCAAAAAAATAAAAAATTGAAAAAGAACAAAAATATGAGAAGGGGGAATTTTGATGGCATATCAGTTTTGAGAAGAAAAAGGTAGGAGATAAAAATGTCAAAAAGGAGCACAATTTGAAAAAAAAAAGAAAAAAAGATAGTCATTTGTAAAAGATTAAGGTATTGACTTAGTTCTAAAATCAAATCAAAAGAAAGAAAATGAAAGGCAAAAAGTGCTAAAGAAACAAAGAGATTAGTAGGAACGTTGATTTTAGGCCTCTTGGGCTGTAATCCTAGGCTTAAAAATTCAAGTACCCGCTAAGATCTGGATAGTCTTCAAGAGGTTAGGGAAAATGCAGAGCTTAAGTATTAGGTCTAAGGCTTAGGCATTATTTGGCCTCATTAACTGGCCTCTAGTTTGCGAGACTCGGTAACCCAAGCACCCCAATCCACACACAGTCTGGTTCAGTGCGCCTAAGTATCAAAATCATGCAAATGCATTAAATCTATTCTGAAAAAAAAGTTACCTAGATTAGGAGCGACTGATCAACACAAGTTGATTTAGACAAGTTCCCAGCACAGAGAGGTGGGAAATTCCCCTCAAAGATGAGCAATAACATATCATCGCCTTAGAGCTTGCCTCCTAGGATATCTAAATATCCTACCAGGGGCATGTAAGCACCTTGTGCTGGTTCAGATGCCATGGGCGGCATTATCTCGAAATCTCGATTGCTAGGGTCTGGATTTAGCAACAGAACGCCATGGGTGGGATTATCTCAAAATCTCGAAAGCCAGGGTTCTGGGAGTTGCCATGGGCGATGCTATCTCCAAGCATCGATTGCCAGGGACCTTGTGAGGATTGATGGTGGGGACTAGGAATTTGAAATAGACCGTGCTGTAAAGCTAATTTAAAGCTAGAAATAAAAAGAAAAGAGAGAGAGAAAACTCTCCAAAAACAAAGAAAAATTCCTCTATCTCTCTTTGACAAAAACGCACTGCAAACTAAACCTGGGCTAAAACATGTTACAAGCACGGGTGCTTTAACCGCGGAGTTCAACAAATCTTAGGTTAGTTCTTGTGGGCCTTAGAAACCTTCGTGGTGAACTGAGGCTAGAGCTAGTCAGGTCTGGATCATGGTTGGTACTTGAATACCTCTAGGCCTACTATCGGCATTCCAACCTAATATACAAAAGAAAGCACACATCAAAGTTTTAAGCATCAAAAGTTTTATGGTCTAAAATCAAAGTTAATACCTTGAAATTTTGCTAAGGGACTAGCAAAAGCTAGGCATGGGGGTATGATGGGAACACCATCATGAGCCATAATTTCAACCCAATTAAGTCAGTAATTGCTCCTACATAACTGTCAGAGAGTCATAAGTCACTGCATAATCATTCTGAGGGAAAAACAAGCAACTAGGGTAAAAACTACAATTTTACCATCATATCATGAATGCAGAACAACCACGAGTTTTCTCAAAGATTGAATGAAGGTCAAATGGTCTTAAAAAGATAACAAGTGAGTTAAATAATCAGAAAAGGGTTTGCACGTGTTCTGAGAATTAAATGACTTTTTGAAATCCTAAAAACAGACCTGCTTAATTAAATATGGTTCTGATCATAATAAAATTCACCAAAACCCTCTAAAATTTATAGAAAAATATTCTCTGATCATAATAAAATTCACCAAAACCCTCTAAAATTTATAGAAAAATATTCTCTAAGGTTTGGAACCTTCAATTTGACCATCAGAACCCGTTTTGACCCATAATAGAGTCACAGACAGACATTTGCCCTAATTTAGATTTTTGTATAAATTACCCAGTCAAACGTGGTCAAAACCAAAATCCAACTTCACCATTGGATTCCTTAGGTTCAAACTAGGTTTGTACCAAAATTTTCACCCAAGATGAGTTTGTCTTGACCTAGTTTGCAAATTGGTTCTATCTGATTACATTTCTACCCTTAACTTTCAAAATCTTTTCAAACAGATCCCTAAATTTGTTGTTGTTCTCACAAAAAGGTCCCTATCGCCATTAAACCTATTCCTACTTGCTCCGGAGACCTTAAATTGGAAAGAACTCCCTGATTTCTTGACGAACCCCTTTCAAATTTGAAAGGGAAGTTCATCAAGAAATTCCCTTCCTTTTGAACACGATCCTAAGCCTTAAAACTTACCCAATCTCTCAAGCGAATGCATGAGAGATTTAGATCTCAAGGGATTTCCCAATCCTGCAAGCCTTCCAAGCTTGAGAAGCTTGCTTCCCAAGCTCTAATCGCCCTCTGATGACCTATAAAAGAAAGCCCAGGCTAGGCTGAACTTCTCAATCTTGAATTCGACCAAAGTAACCCCCAAATTCTTCTCTCCTCCTCCGGTTGAATTACTCTTCAAGCTCCGGCAACTCTCCTTTCCTCTCATCGTCTGACCGCAATACTAGCGGCAAATCCTCCTTCCTTGCCTTCTTCCATGTTGAGCAGCACTAGCCGACATCCCTACCTCCTTCATCCTCGCCATCCAACCCTTATCAGAGCAAGCTTCGTCTCCGGCGCCAGCCATGCCACAACTGGTGCCAGCTCCTCTCCCCGTCATCTGCTACTTCTCCTAAATGACTCCTTAGCCTCCCCTCATCACAACAACAACTCCACACTTCATTTCAACCCTGCCAACGCCCTCCACGACTCCATCTTCCAACTCACCGACCGACCTCTGGTGACCCCTATCGGCTTCCACAGTTCACCTCCGCCGCCGCTTCCACTCTCCACACCTCTGCCTCGACCTCAGGAGCAAAAGCCCTAACTTCGTTAGGTCAATTTCTCCTCCAGAACCTACACCCAACTCACGCACCTCCGGCCACCCTTCTCGAGGTCGTCAAACCTCCTCACACACGATCACAGTACACCACCACCACCATTACACTCGCCACTCCATGGTGAATCTACTGAGCCTTTTGATGCAACCGCGAGGCCGTTATTCTTAGATTTCAGGTTCCAGCCTCCTCGGCCATTGATGCACAACTCCAGGATCTCGACTCCAGATAGAGAGGAGTCGGCCTAGGAACGTATTCACGTGGTCAATTGGAGCCTTTGACCACTCCTTACGGTTGAATTGGGCAAAGGAATGAAGCAACAATGTGCGCAAGTGAAGCAGGGACGTTTAGTCCCATATCGGAAACAACTGAAGCGGCGCCAGCGTATATATTGAATTTGTGTTAGAGGCTTATCGCCTCTAAACACGGGGTGAGGCCCCTCTCACCCACGCACACCTGCACCTCGTCCGCGACACCTGACTCATGGACCTAGTGCGCCCGACCCACCAAAGCCTACACTCCTCGACTGCGACCACGCCCGCAGCCCTAGACCCAGGTATGCGCATACCCGATTACTCGAGTATCCATTGAGAGGCCCTAGGAGGGCGGAGCCTAAGAGAGAAAGAGAAGGAGAGCTTGCGCGAGTAGGGGAGGGTTTTGTTGCATAGAGAACTGGCTGACACTTAGCCAATTTAGAAAGCCTTCCCCCTCTGTGTGAAGTAGCTGAATAGAGAGAAAGAAGAAAAGAAGAAGGGCCAAAGCAGAAGAAGAAGAAGAAGAAGAAGAGGAGGAGAAGAAGAAATAGAGAAGGAGAAGAAGAATAGAGAAAAGCTTCACAGGAAGAGAGAGAGACCCTTGAGTCTCTAGCACTGTAACACAGGGCTACTTAAGACGTCTGATACTTTAATTGCATATACTTGAGGCTTGATTTAAGCGATATTTGTGAGGAGTAATTTGTGATTTAAATCACTATTTTACTCCATTCTTTTTGGCATATTGATCCTGACATTATTTTTATTGCAATCTTTATTCTTGATTTAAATTGTGATCTTGAGCTTTAAATTTCATATTACTCCTTGTGTTCAACCTCGAAACCTTTTTGAGTAATAAAATTTATTTGTTTTCAAAGCGATTTCGACTATACTATAACATAGTTTTTAACCTCAATTTCGCCGCGACAACACTATGTATAAGACGAAAAGCTTCTGTAGCCTCTTTGCTTCTGAGAGCACAGGGGTGAGGTCCTTCACATGCCCCTCCACAAGCCGTGCCTCACACACTCGTCCACGCCATTGCCTGTGCACATGCCACGTGGGTCTAAGTGTGGATCCGTTTACTTGCCTGTTGAGTCTAGTCTGATTCTGAGCCTATTTCTAAGAGAGGGGGGGGTTTGCCCTTCACGCCTCTTCTCTCTACACTTGGTCGAGTCTTGAGAGGCCTTTGCCTCTATGCTATGTCGTGCTTTCCTCTCTCTTGAGGCACGAAGGAGAGAGAAGGAGGCCTTTGCCTCTTCTACTAAAGCTATGCCTTGAGCAACTTAAGGCATCTAATGCCTTGTGCCTTCGTCTGATTTCTATGCCTTAGTTCTAAATCTACTGTTGGAATATTTAACTTGGTTGACGTGGCATATTTTATTGAGAGATACTGTGCATTTATTTGAGCTTAATATTATGGTTAAATTGGTGCTTTAAATCACCATTTTAACTAGATCTTTTTGCACACTGATATTTAGTTTTATATATATCATTCTGGTTTACTCTAAATGAAGTTTTGGTCATAATTACTTATATTTATGATTAAATTGTGATTAGTGAGAATGAATTGCTCTTAAATTGCTCCTAGCAAATGACCTCAGACTCTATTTTCTGAAACTGAGCATATAAATTTAAATGATTTCAGCGACTTTGTCCCATACTACAACTCATCTCTTAAACAACGACGATTTCGCTTAAACAGTTAGGACTCAACCTAAACCCAACCCATCGTTTGTGGGTTGGGATTTTTCTAACCCAACCAAACCCATTAGACTACTGAACCGAACCCAACCCAACCCATAAAAGTTGAGTTGGGTTGGGTCAAGTTGAGCAGGTTATTGGCTAGTTAATGTTTATGTTTATTTTCTACAAGCTTCCTATATCTTTTATACTTAATAACAAAAAGTTTTAAACTCAAACAATTTCTATCATATAAAAAAAGAAATAAAGTAGATAAAAACATAAAAAAACTTCAAACAAAAAAATAAAAATATGATATAAAAGTAACAAGAAAAGATAAAGGTGTACCTAATAATAAACTTGGTAGATGCATATAAAAGCTCAAGTGCATACTAATAATTGACAAAAAAATAGCCTAGAGATAGTGGAGGTGTAAGGGATTAAGGTTAGGGTTTGGGGGAATTTAGGAGGTCGAACCGCAGGAGAGATGAGCTAATGAGGGGCTATGATTGGAATTTGGGAATTTGGAAGAAATTAGACAGGAATTTGGAAGAGATTAGGCTATGATGGTAAGAGACTTTGGCTCCCCTTATATTTTATATATATACATACATACATATACATACATACATATATATATGTATGTATGTATGTATAAAATTATAAATTGAGTTGTATCAGGTTATCAGTTGGGTTGGGTTGGTTAAACCTCAAACCCAACCCAATCCATTTTTTATTTGGTTGGGAAAATTCAAATCCAACCCAACCTATTATAACTCTCAACCCATATACACCCCTAGTAGGAAGTGGTAGGAGATTTGGAACAAAACCAAGTCGTATTTGCATGACAAAGAGGCTTATAACCATGAGTATATATTTCATAACATAATAGGAGCTGCATCGCTGATGCTGTCCCACCTCAACTCGGTGCCGGAGAGTGGCCGTGAAATCACGAAGTGGCTCCATGGCAAGAGAGAAATTCGGGGGTCCCTGTGGGGGGGTGGGGTCACCCCCCCTCCCCCCCCCCCCCCATTAAAACATAATAGGAGCTAGCTAACTAGTAGAGAGATTGTAATTGACCCAACACAAAAAAATACTTGTCACTTCATTGAATGGCAATATACCTAGTTGTCTAGTCAAGAGATTCTGGGTTCTTATAGTAGAACAAGTAAATAGATGAATGAGATCACTTAACAGTTCAATGGAACAATCTAAATTGCTAGAGAGTTGACTTATATATAAAGGATATTAGACAATCTTTCATGGAATATGTTGAACCTGGAAGATAAAAAGTTAAGAAAATAAAATCGAACTATGCAACACAATTGACTAAATGGTCAACTAGCTAACCAATTTAGCTAAAGGTAGGATTTCTAGTTAAATTCTAAAATCAAGTTAAGTTAACAATTCAAGATTTGGAATTAGGAATTTGGCAAGACCAATTATAACCTAGAAGATAAAACACATCCAATGAGGAGAGCAATCGAAGGATGAAGATGAATCTCTAACCACTTAGTTAAGGTGTAATGACCTAAAATCCAAATTTTCAAGTTCTTCCAAGTCAAACGCATTGAAACGAACCCGTCGACACTTTTTGGATACAAATTGGGTTAGTGTAAGCTGAAAAATGAGAAAATGTCTATTTTGGTTAACCTCAACCAACCCTCAGGTAAAATGAAATGACCCTTTCCTAGGGTCATGATGGGAACAACATCATGAGCCCTAACTACCACATTCTGACCCAGAAAAGAGAACAAGAGCTCCTACATAACCAACTGGAGGTCCTAATTCCATGAATAACCATTCTGAGAGAAAAGCAAGAAATAAGGGGTAAAACTGTAATTTTACCATTATGGTACAATAACGGGATTTCTCATAGGCTAAACATAGGTCACATGGTCTTAACAGGATAACAAGTGGGTTAGTTCAAACAGAAAAGGGTTCATGTGAAATCTGTGAATTAAATGACTTCTTGTAACCCTAAAGCAGACCCACTTAATTTAACAAGGTTCTGGTCAGGATAAAATTCACCTAAACCTTCTAAAATTCATGAAAAAATATCCCCTAGGGTTTAGAACCTTCAATTTAGCCTTTAGAACTTATTTTGACCTAAATTGGGGTCTCAGTTAATTATTTGCCATAAATTGGGTTTTTATGTAAATTGCTTAGTCAAACGTGGTCAAACCCAAAATCAAACTTCACCATTGGATTCCTTAGGTCCACATTAGTTTTGTACCAAAATTTGGACCTAAGGGGAATTCACCTTGACCTACTTTGCAAACTAGTCCAACCCAATTACATTTCTACCCCTACCTTTTGAAAACCTTTACAGAAACCACCCTAGCTTCCTCGTCGATCCTTACAATTAGGTCCCACTGCCATTACAGCGGAGGAAATCCTACTTCAGCGAGGAATCGAGGGAAAGAACTCCCTGATTCCTCAGAGAATCCCTTTCAAATTTGAAAGGGAGATTCTCTGAGAAATCTCCTCTCATGTGGGAAAGGGAGATTCTCTGAAAAATCTCCTCTCATGTGAACCTAATTTGAAGCTCTAATTCCTATCTAATCTCTCATGCAAACGCATGAGAGATTTGGGTCATTTAGACCTTCCATCTCTGGTGACTTGCCCGTGCTTGGAAGCTTGGCTTCTAAGCACAAGACCCACTGCCAGGGGCTATAAAAGGGTCCCCAGATCATTCCGCACAACCCAAGCTTGAATTGGCCTGAGATACCCCCTAATTTCCTCTCTTCCCCTCCGGCCAACTTCCCAGCAAGCTCCAGTGACCCTTATCTCCTCTCGACGCTCTGCCACAATACCAATGGCAGAGTTACCTTTATCTCCTTCGTCCGCGTCGCGCTTCACCAGCCAATGCTCCTGCTACCCTCTCGTCGTCGTCCTCCTCTCACTGGGACTTTCATCTCCAACGTTGGTACATACGAGCCAGCAGCCTCTTCTACACCCCCCTTCGTCCATTTATATTCAGTTAAGTTTCCTCTCTCTCTTCTCATTACTTTTCTAGCATTTATTTCTGCATATCCACCTCGATGTTCATAAAACACCTCCATCTTCTCCACCTCCGGTCAGACCACCGGCGAGGTGCTCCCGCCGCTCCATGCATCCACCCACCTCGCCAACCTCCTCACGAGCTTCACCACGCCTCACTAACCCTAAACCCTCTTTCCATTCATCGCGACACACCCCCAACACGTCCCCCGAACACACCCATATCCACACGCACAGGGTGACCTAGGCACGCACGCTCAGGCCACCCCAAGCCAAGCCGACCACTGTGCCACCTTCGCCGTGTCCAGGCGAAGTTCCCTGCATATTTTGACGAGGCCGCAAGGCCATTTGCTTGTGAATAGGGTTCAGGTCCTCGCAGCCATTGACAGAGCATGAAGCAAGCTCGAGAGCTTCGTCCAAGACTCCAAGACCCAGGCTCCAGGTCCTTGGCTGTGTAGGTTTCCTTCGCGCACATCTCCAGCCCAGCTATTGGAGTCGATGACACGCAGCCTCTGCAATTGGACGCGAACATCCACTATGCAAGCGCCTGCAACGAAGATGGGACATTTAGTCCCACCTCGGAAGATCAGGAGCGGGTGCTGTGCTATAAAGTGAAAAAGTGTCAGGGTCTTATCGCCTCCTAACCATGGGGTGAGGTCAGACTACCCACCGCCTCATCCGTGACCCACGCCATGCGGACCTGGCTCTGACCTGGATACCTGACTAACCTATGCACTCCTTGCCCACCACGCACGTCGGTGGGCCTGGTCCTGGGTTTACATACTTGACCTGTTAACCCGAGAAGGCTCTGGGAGAGCGAGCCTAAGAGAGAAGAAAAAAGAGAGATCGCAGGGAGGGTAGGGGTAGGTTTTGTTCTCAGGAGAAAAAGAGGAAGCCAAAGAAGAAGAAGAGGAAGCCAAGAAAGAAGAGGCAGCCGCAAAGGAAGCTAAGGAAAGGAAGCTAAGGTAGAGGAGGTCAGAGAAAGAAGGAAGGAAGAAAAAGGAAGGAGAAGAGTTAGAGAGGAAGAAAGAAGCCAAAGAAGAAGGTAGAGGCTGAGGATCGCAAAGAAGAAAGAAGCTACAGGAGGAGAAAAGAAAGAAGAGAAAGAAGAAGCTAAAGGCCAAAGCAACTAAGGGCCAGAGCATAAAGAAGAAGAAGCCAGGAAGAAAGAAGGATAGAGAATAGAAGAAAGAAAAAAAAGAAGAAGAAAGAGATCAGACAGCACTGTAGCACTTGATATTTAAGATGTCTGATTTTCAAAATCAGACGTCCATATTATTTTTTGTGCTTCTATATACATTTCTTGCATTATAACTTTGATTCTTCATTTCATATTATATCAAATTTGAAAGTTGTCTTCTTGATTTTTGAACCCCAATTTGCTCCCTGTGTTCGACCTCGGATTTACATTTTTGAGTAATAAAATTCATTTGTTTTCAAAGCGATTTTGGCTATACTATGATGCATTTATTTTAAAATCCGATTTCTCTTCGATAAACATTTTGGCACCATTGTCGAGGAGCAACGGGTGTAACGAGCGCGTGCCCCAGACGTCTTTTAAGACGTCTGGGAGGTGGCCCAGACGTCTGTAAAGACGTCTGGGATCACATCCGGACGTCTGACCAGACGTCCGGGATAGTTTACAGACGTCTGGCGAACAGTTATGCTCGCACGGGATATTCGTCTGCGCTCCTGTGCGCGCAGACCTGCGATCCCGCATCTTCTCTGCGGCTGCAGGCGACTGCGACCGTCTCTCCCTCCTCTCCGCGCGGCGTTAAAAGGGGGAGGGGGCGCGCCTCCCCTCCCGTCTCCACCATCTTCCTCCTTCTCTCCTGCCTGTGCGCGAGAGCGAGCGGACGCGAGGGCGCAGCGGCAGCGGCGGCCGCAGTAGGCGCGGAGGAGCTGCGGCGTGCGAGGGCGGGGCTCTGCCGTGAGGGCGAGCTCGCCGGGAGCGGCTTGGCCGGCCGGCGGAGGGCGCAGGGGGCGCAGAGCGTCGCGGAGAGGGACCTGCTGCGGGCGGAGCAGCGGACGCGTGAGGTGCGACGCGGGCGGCGTCGCGAGCGGAGGCCGAGCGAGGTTCTGATTCTGGAAAAATCTCCAGAATCAGACGTCTGGACTGATATCCAGACGACAAGGTCGACGTCTGTGAGATCATACAGACGTCTGAAAGGTGAGTTCCGCTTTCTCCTTCTTTTTGTCAACTGACCGTACTGAGGGAGGAGGGTTGGCTGTGCGCAGGTGTTCGATTCGTCATCCTTTGCGAATCAGACGTCTGGAAGTTGTACCAGACGGCGGGAGTGACCTCCAGACGTCCGGAGAGACCATCGGACGTCTGGGATCTAGGAAAGACGTCCCTGCAGACTTCTGGACGTCCGGGGAACCAAGCCGAACAGGTAATTCTCTGATCCACCGTTTAAGACGTCTGGAAGGAGTTCCAGACGTCTGATTTTGCACAGTATCGTCTTTCTCGACCCGTTTAGGGCCCGTTTGGGCTCCGTTTTCCGCGATTCGAGTTGCGTTCGTTTCAGAATTTATTCCTCTACCCGCCTACAGTAGCTATACACTGTTTTGAGACACTCCTTGTGTTTGATCCTTGTGATAGGACCTCGTTCGGTTGCAGTCTTGAGAGTCACGGAGGCGCGCGGGATTCCCGACCACGCCCCCATTACTCCCGTTGTACCTGGTAGAGTGGTTTTAAGTATTAATAAAATCTGTTAAAGTATGGAACCATAACTAGAACCTAGGGCATTGCATGAATCCTAGGAATGAGAAATATATGGAATGATAGCTCCTAGGTTTTGCATGAATCCTAGGGCCGGAAAACTAGATTGTATGATAGATCCTAGGATATGGCATGAATCCTAGGATGGAAAAACTAGTGGAATGTACATTACTGCAGTCTTGGAAAAATGGAAAGGAATATATAAAGCTGCCTGTAAATTTAATTAACAGCTGCCTGTTATGCATAAAGAATCATGTTGAGATCATGGAATGTGAGAACGAGAATCTGGAAGGTGAAACATATGATGTTCTGAGATAAAGAGCTGGAACCCTACGGGGAATTAGGAGTGGAACTCCTGGAAAGAAAAGGAATGGAACTGAGATGTAGTTTGTACTGTCTCTTGGGTACGCAGTACCAAGGGAAGTACCTGTACCTGTTTTAGTGCAGAGTGGGGCCAGCCGCCCCAGGGACCCGGGGTTAGGAGTGGCCGCTCTGTACCGACTTGTTGGCCCTCGTGTACGTAGTACCGAGGAGAGCTAGTAGTGTTAGGAGAGTACTAGCTACCCCACGGGCCCCGGGGTTCTGCTAGCCTCCTTCACCGACTTGTTAGGCCCACTAGGGCAAACCAGGGTAGTCAGGCGAGGGTGCGCGGACTGTGGAGGGGCAAGGCCCCGGTTTGGTTACTGTGGAGGGGTTGGACCCCTGTTACTGAGAGGGCTCTGCCCTGGTTCCGTGCTGTGCTTTGGGCGCACCCGTTAACGGAAACGACTGACCGCGTGCCAGTACGGGCTAGCTACCTGTGCGTTTATCGCGCGTGCCGTAGTCACCGTTACGTCTGTCAGTGACCTTGGGGTGGTTGACTGAGGGTAGGATCACCACGGGGGACTCTCCCGGCCAGGAGAGCACCACGTGCTACTTCTACTTTTGGAAAAGACTGCAATCAAGATCGTCCCACGAGGACATCCGAGATCAAGTAAAGGATCTGAGAAGTAAATGAAATAGTGAGAAAAATTGAAAGATGTAAATAAAGGAAGTAATAGAACATAACAGCTACTGTACACTCTACTGTTGCCTTTAGTTAGTTTGCCACTCTACTCAGCGTTTTGCTGACGTGTTACACTCGTTACCTTTTTCAGGACCAGGTGTTGAGCAGCCAGGGTCGGCGGCTGCAGAGGACGCTGGGCCGAGTAGGGTCCAGTAGAGTTACCACAGCTTTGTACCTTCTTTTGTTTCTGTTCTAGTGAGTAGTTTTGTTTTCCACTGTACCTTCTTTACCTGCAGTTTTGTTATATGATAAATGTTGTTTTACTGTTGTGGTGGTGCCTACTGTAGTAGTTTCTTTCCTTACTGCTGTACTTTCTTACTGTTAGTTATATTCATGCTGAATGTGGTTTATTTTACTGTCTTTTGGTTACTTCCTCGTTGGACGACTAGGTCTTGGGATTAGTCGAGTCGGTCCGGTTCTCGTGTCTCGTAGGGACTCGGGAACCGGGTCGTTACAAGATGGTATCAGAGCAAGGTCGTCCCGAGAAGTGAATCAACTGACTGGAAAATAACCAATTCACATGTTTATAGCTAGAGTAGCCACCACAACATATCTCTTGACTTGAGCTCTTAGAAGTGTTGTTAGGTACCGTCTGTTTTGACGTTTCCGTTTTGTTTCGCGTCTCCTTGCAGGAGATGCCTCGTCGTGGGACTGGCGAGACTGGCCGGGGGCGCGGCCGAGGGCGAGGTCGGCGAGGTGGACGTGCTGTCGTTGATGTCTCGGTGGACCAGCCACCACTCCCTGGCATCCAGGCCCAGGACCTCGCCAGACTGATACGGGATATTGTACGAGAGGAGCTCCACCCACCGCCCCGAGCACCTCCTCCTGGGGTTGCAGAGGGGGAGTCCTCTGTGGGGCCACGCGACGGACGCGACGCTGGACACGAGGGAGGGGATGGGCCCCTGCCGCCCCCACCTTCCTCCGACACTTCTGTACACGAGACACCTTCGCCTGGAGGTGCACCAGCACCTCCCCTACAGCACCACTTCGAGCTTTTCGGACAGTTCCGGAAGCTGAAGCCCCCCTCCTTCAAGGGGGATGAGGACCCGACCGAGGCAGAGGACTGGCTTGAGCAGCTGGAGAAGATCTTCGACACCCTTCGCCCCCCGGTGGAGTGCCGCGTGGCCTTTGCCACGTACCAGCTGGAGAGTGCGGCACACCGGTGGTGGAGGGCGGCCCGGGGACAGGAGAGGGACGAGCCGACGTGGGACCAGTTCGTCACCCTCTTCTGCGAGCAGTACTTTCCCCAGACGTGGCAGGACCAGAGGAGGCGGGAGTTCCACACTCTCCGCCAAGGGACGATGACCGTAAGCGCGTACCGCACGCGTTTCTTGGAGCTGTCCCGCTTTGCAGCGACAGCGGTAGCCACTGAGGAGGAGCGCCTTTGGAGGTTCACCGAGGGGCTCCGGCCTGCGATCCGGGGGTATGTCAAACCCCTGAAGCTGCCGACGTTTTCGAGAGTGGTAGAGGCAGCCATGACTTACGAGGAGACCAACCCGTCCGCGCGAGAGACCGACGGCGGGCGGAAGAGGCCCTTTCAGCCAGACTTCTCACAGGGCCGGCGAGAACGGAGACACGTGGCGTCCGCAGGAGAGCCGTCACGTTGTGCAGGGCCATCAGTGGCCTTTGGGGGCCCTCGACAGGGGCCAGTCGCCAGCACCGGACCCCCGCCTAGCCGACAGCAGGGACTCACTGAGGGCGGGAGTCGGGTTCCCCTCTGCTACCAGTGTGGCCAGCCGGGCCACGTCAGGAGGGACTGCCCATCTAGGGCAGGAGGTCAGCAGATACTTCCCGCGCAGAGCACTGGAGGGCGCGCAGGAGGCCGCGGTTTCCAGGCGCGAGGAGGAGGACCGCAGTCGCGAGGAGGGTACCGGCCAGCACCTACCCGTCCGACGCAGAGTGTGGCTGCTTCGTCCGCACCTAGAGCTGAGGGGCGTATCAACGCCCTAACACACAGGGACGCCAGAGCTTCGGGATCCGTGGTAGCAGGTATGGTTTCAGTTTCTGGCAGACTCGTTTACACGCTTTTCGATTCCGGCGCTACGCACTCGTTTGTCGCAGACAGTTTCGTAGTTAGTTTGGACCAGGATTATACATTGTTAGAGAACCCGTTCGTAATCAGAGGTCCGAGTGGTCAGCTGTTTGTAGCTGAGGAGGTGTACACGGGTTGCGGGGTCAGCATCGGGGGACACAGCCTGCCAGCTGACCTGATTATGATACAGATGGAGGACTTTGGGGTGATCCTGGGGATGGATTGGCTGTCCGCTTACCACGCATTGGTAGACTGCTTTGAGAGGAAGATTGTCTTCTCCATTCCGGAGTTGCCTTCCTTCGAGTTTCACGGGCAGCCAGTGGACGGAGGTTTCAGGTGCATTTTGGCACTTCGGGCGGCGAGACTTTTGAGCCAGGGGTGTGAGGGCTTCTTAGCTTGTGTGGTGGCAGAGCACAGCCCCGTGGCAGACTTCCAGAGCATCCCGGTGGTCAGAGAGTACCCCGACGTGTTTCCAGACGAGTTACCAGGACTACCGCCCGAGCGTGAGATCGAGTTTGAGATCTCACTAGTACCAGGGACCAGCCCCATCTCCACCGCGCCATACAGGATGGCACCGCTTGAGCTGCGAGAGCTCAAGTCTCAGTTGCAGGACCTTTTGGAGAAGGGTTTCGTGAGGCCCAGTGCGTCTCCCTGGGGAGCCCCGGTACTGTTTGTGAAGAAGAAGGATGGGACCCTACGCCTTTGTGTGGACTACCGACAGCTGAATAGGGTCACCATCAAGAACAGATATCCGTTGCCGAGGATTGACGATTTGTTTGACCAGTTGCGGGGTGCCACGGTGTTTTCCAAGATCGACTTGAGGTCTGGATACCACCAGTTGAGGATCAGGGAGACCGACGTCTCCAAGACAGCTTTCCGCACCCGGTACGGACACTACGAGTTTTTGGTCATGCCGTTTGGGCTGACCAATGCCCCCGCTGCTTTCATGGACCTGATGAACCGGGTGTTCAGACCGTACTTGGACCAGTTTGTGGTGGTTTTCATAGATGATGTACTCATCTATTCTAGAGATCGGACGCAGCACGGACAGCACTTGCGGATGGTTCTGGACACTCTGAGACGACGCAGGCTGTACGCCAAATACAGCAAGTGCGAGTTCTGGTTGAGGGAGGTGACCTTTTTGGGTCATGTGATCTCTGGAGACGGCCTGGCGGTGGATCCCGCCAAGGTCGAGGCAGTGCTCAGGTGGGAGAGACCGCGTTCAGTCACTGAGATTCGCAGTTTCCTGGGACTGGCAGGTTACTACAGACGGTTCATCAGAGGGTTTTCGCAGATTGCACGTCCTATGACACAGTTGACTCGGAAGGATGTGCCTTTCACTTGGACAGACGCCTGTGAGGCGTGTTTTCTGGAGCTGAAGGAGAGGTTGACCTCGGCTCCCGTGCTCACCATTCCTGACAGTAGTGGCGGGTTCGTTGTGTACACGGACGCTTCCTTGCAGGGGTTAGGAGGTGTGCTCATGCAGAGGGGTCACGTGGTCGCTTACGCTTCGCGGCAACTGAAGCCCCATGAGCATACCTACCCTACCCACGACCTAGAGTTGGCAGCTGTTGTCTTCGCGCTGAAGACATGGAGGCACTACTTGTACGGTGAGACCTTCGAGATTTTTACAGATCACAAGAGCCTCAGATATCTTTTTGACCAGAAGGAGCTCAACATGAGACAGAGACGTTGGTTGGAGCTCCTGAAGGACTACGACTGCAGCATCTCCTACCACCCGGGAAAGGCCAATGTGGTGGCTGACGCCTTGAGCCGTAAGGCGCCCGCACGCTTGGCCAGTCTACAGTTACAGAGTTGGAGCCTTTTGGAGGAGGTGGGCAGTTGGCGACCTCTAGAGTTACGAGGGTACTGTGGGGCAGTGACGGTGACACGGCAGACCAGACCAGAGTTGATAGACCGCATCATCACGGGACAGATGGCCGATCCGTACTTGCAGTCTTTGCGCGACAGAGTACTGTCAGGGGACCCAGGGGACTTCTCTTTCACAGACCAGGTGTTACGCTTGAGGGGACGGCTGTGCGTCCCCAGAGACGAGGAGCTGTTGAGAGAGCTCCTGACTGAGGCACACGGTTCCAGATTCACCATACATCCCGGAAACACGAAAATGTACCATGACTTGAGACGCGAGTTCTGGTGGAGAGGGATGAAGCGGGATGTGGGTGAGTTCGTGCAGCAGTGCTTAGTGTGCCAGCAGGTGAAAGCCGAGCATCAGAGGCCTGCAGGGCCGCTTCAGCCGCTTCCAGTGCCAGAGTGGAAGTGGGAGAGCATCACCATGGACATGGTGGTGGGCTTACCTGTTACCCAGCGAGGACACGACGCGGTCTGGGTAATAGTGGATAGGTTGACGAAGACGGCACGATTCTTGCCGATCCGAGTCACTTTGGGACCAGCACAGTTGGCAGAGAGGTATATCCGTGATGTGGTGCGACTACACGGAGTTCCGCGGGAGATCGTATCCGACCGGGATACCCGCTTTACGTCCCAGTTTTGGGCTGAGTTTCAGCAGGCTTTGGGGACGAGGTTGAGGTTTAGCACGGCTTACCACCCCCAGACGGACGGACAGTCGGAACGCACGATACAGACACTTGAGGATCTTTTGCGTGCCTGTGTACTAGACTGGAGGGGCTCTTGGGAGGAGCACCTGCCCCTGGCAGAGTTTGCATACAACAACAGTTATCACTCGAGCATCGGCATGGCTCCCTACGAGGCTCTGTACGGACGAAAATGCACGGCACCCTTGAGTTGGGTTGAGGTGGGGACCAAGTGGGAGGTTGGCCCCAGGTTGATCCGGCAGAGTCAGGAGGTAGTTGAACAGATCCACAGACGACTCCGCACTGTCAGGAGCAGACAGAAGAGCTACGCAGATCACAGACGCAGAGAGGTGCAGTTCGAGGTTGGGGACCACGTCTTTCGTCGTGTTTCGCCCATGAAGGGCTTACAGCGGTTTGGGGTGAGAGGGAAGCTCGCGCCGAGGTTCGTGGGGCCCTTCGAGGTCCTGGAGCGGGTTGGACCCGTTGCTTACAGACTTGCCCTTCCCCCGCAGCTTTCTGGTGTGCACGACGTGTTCCACGTGTCCAACCTCAGGAAGTACGTAGCCGATCCCAGCCACGTACTGAGTCACGAGAGCGTCGAGGTGAGCGACGACCTGACCTACCCCGAGCGGCCAGTGCAGATCCTAGACCGAGCCGTCCGCAGGTTGAGACGAAAGCAAGTACCCCTGGTAAAGGTTTTGTGGAGGAGCCAGCGGTACGAGGAGGCTACCTGGGAGCCTGAGGCGGCAATGCGGGAGCGGTACCCAGAACTTTTCGCGGGTACGTCTTTTCGGACCGGCTTCGGTCCTCTTTGAGTTTGTTATGGTTATTTGGACATCCTTTTTCCGCACCCTAGTTGGCGCAAGTTTCGAGGGCGAAACTTCCTTTGAGTTTGTTATATTGTAACGAGCGCGTGCCCCAGACGTCTTTTAAGACGTCTGGGAGGTGGCCCAGACGTCTGTAAAGACGTCTGGGATCACATCCGGACGTCTGACCAGACGTCCGGGATAGTTTACAGACGTCTGGCGAACAGTTATGCTCGCACGGGATATTCGTCTGCGCGCCTGTGCGCGCAGACCTGCGATCCCGCATCTTCTCTGCGGCTGCAGGCGACTGCGACCGTCTCTCCCTCCTCTCCGCGCGGCGTTAAAAGGGGGAGGGGGCGCGCCTCCCCTCCCGTCTCCACCATCTTCCTCCTTCTCTCCTGCCTGTGCACGAGAGCGAGCAGACGCGAGGGCGCAGCGGCAGCGGCGGCCGCAGTAGGCGCGGAGGAGCTGCGGCGTGCGAGGGCGGGGCTCTGCCGTGAGGGCGAGCTCGCCGGGAGCGGCTTGGCCGGCCGGCGGAGGGCGCAGGGGGCGCAGAGCGTCGCGGAGAGGGACCTGCTGCGGGCGGAGCAGCGGACGCGCGAGGTGCGACGTGGGCGGCGTCGCGAGCGGAGGCCGAGCGAGGTTCTGATTCTGGAAAAATCTCCAGAATCAGACGTCTGGACTGATATCCAGACGACAAGGTCGACGTCTGTGAGATCATACAGATGTCTGAAAGGTGAGTTCCGCTTTCTCCTTCTTTTTGTCGACTGACCGTACTGAGGGAGGAGGGTTGGCTGTGCGCAGGTGTTCGATTCGTCATCCTTTGCGAATCAGACGTCTGGAAGTTGTACCAGACGGCGGGAGTGACCTCCAGACGTCCGGAGAGACCATCGGACGTCTGGGATCTAGGAAAGACGTCCCTGCAGACTTCTGGACGTCCGGGGAACCAAGCCGAACAGGTAATTCTCTGATCCACCGTTTAAGACGTCTGGAAGGAGTTCCAGACGTCTGATTTTGCACAGTATCGTCTTTCTCGACCCGTTTAGGGCCCGTTTGGGCTCCGTTTTCCGCGATTCGAGTTGCGTTCGTTTCAGAATTTATTCCTCTACCCGCCTACAGTAGCTATACACTATTTTGAGACACTCCTTGTGTTTGATCCTTGTGATAGGACCTCGTTCGGTTGCAGTCTTGAGAGTCACGGAGGCGCGCGGGATTCCCGACCACGCCCCCATTACTCCCGTTGTACCTGGTAGAGTGGTTTTAAGTATTAATAAAATCTGCTAAAGTATGGAACCATAACTAGAACCTAGGGCATTGCATGAATCCTAGGAATGAGAAATATATGGAATGATAGCTCCTAGGTGTTGCATGAATCCTAGGGCCGGAAAACTAGATTGTATGATAGATCCTAGGATATGGCATGAATCCTAGGATGGAAAAACTAGTGGAATGTACATTACTGCAGTCTTGGAAAAATGGAAAGGAATATATAAAGCTGCCTGTAAATTTAATTAACAGCTGCCTGTTATGCATAAAGAATCATGTTGAGATCATGGAATGTGAGAACGAGAATCTGGAAGGTGAAACATATGATGTTCTGAGATAAAGAGCTGGAACCCTACGGGGAATTAGGAGTGGAACTCCTGGAAAGAAAAGGAATGGAACTGAGATGTAGTTTGTACTGTCTCTTGGGTACGCAGTACCAAGGGAAGTACCTGTACCTGTTTTAGTGCAGAGTGGGGCCAGCCGCCCCAGGGACCCGGGGTTAGGATTGGCCGCTCTGTACCGACTTGTTGGCCCTCGTGTACGTAGTACCGAGGAGAGCTAGTAGTGTTAGGAGAGTACTAGCTACCCCACGGGCCCCGGGGTTCTGCTAGCCTCCTTCATCGACTTGTTAGGCCCACTAGGGCAAACCAGGGTAGTCAGGCGAGGGTGCGCGGACTGTGGAGGGGCAAGGCCCCGGTTTGGTTACTGTGGAGGGGTTGGACCCCTGTTACTGAGAGGGCTCTGCCCTGGTTCCGTGCTGTGCTTTGGGCGCACCCGTTAACGGAAACGACTGACCGCGTGCCAGTACGGGCTAGCTACCTGTGCGTTTATCGCGCGTGCCGTAGTCACCGTTACGTCTGTCAGTGACCTTGGGGTGGTTGACTGAGGGTAGGATCACCACGGGGGACTCTCCCGGCCAGGAGAGCACCACGTGCTACTTCTACTTTTGGAAAAGACTGCAATCAAGATCGTCCCACGAGGACATCCGAGATCAAGTAAAGGATCTGAGAAGTAAATGAAATAGTGAGAAAAATTGAAAGATGTAAATAAAGGAAGTAATAGAACATAACAGCTACTGTACACTCTACTGTTGCCTTTAGTTAGTTTGCCACTCTACTCAGCGTTTTGCTGACGTGTTACACTCGTTACCTTTTTCAGGACCAGGTGTTGAGCAGCCAGGGTCGGCGGCTGCAGAGGACGCTGGGCCGAGTAGGGTCCAGTAGAGTTACCACAGCTTTGTACCTTCTTTTGTTTCTGTTCTAGTGAGTAGTTTTGTTTTCCACTGTACCTTCTTTACCTGCAGTTTTGTTATATGATAAATGTTGTTTTACTGTTGTGGTGGTGCCTACTGTAGTAGTTTCTTTCCTTACTGCTGTACTTTCTTACTGTTAGTTATATTCATGCTGAATGTGGTTTATTTTACTGTCTTTTGGTTACTTCCTCGTTGGACGACTGGGTCTTGGGATTAGTCAAGTCGGTCCGGTTCTCGTGTCTCGTAGGGACTCGGGAACCGGGTCGTTACAACGGGTGATTTAGAAATCTTGATCACAATTTCTGATTCAATACTAACTTAATCTATCTCTTTTGTTGTAATTGTTTAAGGGGAGAAGATTCAAAAGGAAACAGTCGCACAACAATCACATCTGGGGCAGATAATCTCTCATTAGCCCTTTCTCTTAATCCCCTCATTCTGAAAAGGAAAAAATAAAGAGAAACTCAATTTAGGGCTAGCTGCTTTCCATATTTAGTTAATTCACCAAAGTTGCCTGTTTTTATTTCAACAAATTTTGAATTGTGCATCCATTTAAGGTAACTAGGGCTACCACCTTCTTGATTAAGCCCTAGATACCATATCTATGGCAACTAAATTGGACCACAATTAGAGCTAACTTAAGGATTCCAATTTAGGGTTTTAGAGACACATCTTTTCTAAGCAAGAATCAATTTTCCAAAAAGAGGTGTGCCTAAGCCTTGATTGAAAAGACTTATTCAAGAGAAACCCTAAAAATTCAACCTCTTAATTTCACTTGAACCCTAAAAGAAAGGACCTAAAGTTCTCAAAAGGACAAATAGGTGAAGTTCACCTCATGTTTGGTCAACCAACCTTGAAATTAGGTCACTTTTGCACTCAAAACATCTAAAGTTCAAGTGGAACCCTAAGCACCTTTGATCTTAATTAAAAGTCGTAGACTTAAGAGGTTAAGGTCCACATTATGGTCTACTTGGAATCTTAGTGACAAGAGAGGTTAGGTGGGGGAAACCCTGTAACTCGTGGGGACACTCTATCATGTAGGGATTTTTGCAGGACTCTCCCTCTCTGGCTGCTTAGGTATTTCTCAGGTGGATGACTTTTTTGACTAAGGGGTATCATCTGCCCCGAACCTCTATAGTCATCCAAAATTTTTTTTTTTTTTGGGTGTCTTGATTAGGTCCAGCACATTCTAATCTTGTCTAAACCATCAGTGCATATTTGGTAGGAGGTCCTTGAGACCATTCTTAAGACCTCCTTTAGAAATCCACTCCCGTCGAGGCCAAGCCTTGACGTCCGTGTTTGTGCAGCAATCCCACCACATAGACCTCTCCTCTGATTCATCAGAACCAAATTCTCCTTCTTCCATCATCATGGCACAACCAATTGAAGAAGTGAACAATCTTGAACACCAACTCCAGCGCCTGAATGATCTATTTCAGAACTTTGTAAACCCGCCGCAGCGTCCCATGATGCGAGATCACTATAATCCCGCTGCGGTGGCGATCGAACCTCGAGAACAAATCCCGACTGGAGGTCCTAATTTTGAACTCAAGCCCAACATGATTCATGCTATTCCAAAGTTTCATGGGCTTAACTTTGAGGATCCCTTCCAGCACATCAAACAACTCAAACATCTGGCCCAGACCTTCAGGTTAGATGTACAAAATCGGGATATTCTTCTTATGAAGATGTTCTCCTTCTCTCTCATGGACAAGGCAGCTCATTGGTATCAAACTTAGACGCGTCCAATCAACATGTGGGTTGAACTCCAGTCCGAATTTTTGAAAAAGTTCTTCCCAGTTGGTCGGACTAATGCCTTACACCACCAGATCACACACTTCACTCAGCAATCTAGAGAACCTCTTCATGAGGCATGGGACCGTTTCTTGGATCCCATGCAGAAGTGCCCCCATCACGGAGTTCCTAAATGGGAACAAATCCAGTTTTTTTACCAGGGACTCTGTGAAGACATTCGCTTTTTCGTCAATGTAACCTGCGGAGGAAATATCATGGATCAACATGAAGACACTGTGTGGGAGATTTTCGAGAATATGTGTGAGAACTCCATCAATAATGACTCCATGGGCTTATTCGACCGGACGAATGCCCACGCATCGATGAATCCAAGGGGAGCACATGAGATGCAGGGCCTGTCTACATCCGTCGACTTGGAACTGATGGCCAGTCGGTTGGACAAGGTCTCTATCATCGAGAAGAAGGTGGACGAGCTGACTAGACATCTACAATGATCCACCTCTACGCAAAACCCATTTGCACAGCCACCTCCTGGGAGGGAAACTGTGCAGAACATCTATCACTGATCTTATCAGGGGATGGACCCGTATCCACCCCCGTCTGACTCTAGGACAGAAGGAAACTCCGATCTGACCTACTCTAGTTGGGGGAACTCTGAACCCTCATATTCTGATTTTCCTGAGGTTCCTCAAACATGCGAGGACCTCAACGCCATCTAGAATGACCCATTCTCCAATACCTATAACCCTGAATGGCGGAATCATCCCAACTTCCTGTGGGCAGGAAATACTCAAAATCAAAGACCACCTTATCAACCCCGTCCACAAGCCCCTCGTCCATATCAGCTGCCTCAGCCTTGGCCCAACCCCACCTATCAATCTGGGCCAACCCAAGTAGATCAAATGACTCTTATCCTTCAGACTCTGGCTGACATTCAGAAGACGAATGCGAAAATGCAAAAATAGCATAAGAACGAGATCACAGAGGTTCGCAATCAACTCGCCCAGATGGCAAATTCCTTCCAACCTGGCACACTCCCTTTGCAACCTCTGCCGAATCCAAATAACGTGTCGAACCAGAGGTGCATTATGAACCCAAATCCGGGCCACGCCCACATGATTTATTAGGACCATTCTGTTCCATCACCTGACAGGATGGAAGCTTCGACATCTTATGCGGGATTTCAACAACAGCCACCGATTTTACCAACTCCAAACCAAAACCAGGCAGGACTAAACTCCGTAACAACCCGTAGTGGTAAAGCAACTCAAGACCTACCTTATCCAAGCCACTCTAAGCCTGGTAGTAACCCAAGCCCTAGGATAGTTATCTAGGACACCCCTATCCCAGATCATGAACCTGGACCTATTCTAGAGGAACCAACCAAGGTTCCATTTCCCGAGGCCTTGACCAAGGGAAAGAGGATAACCAAACCCGTGGCTCCTAAGGAGGATCTGGTCAAGCTCTTTGAATAGGTCCATATAAACATCCCCTTGATGGATGCGATCCGCCACGAACTGGCTTACGCACGATTTTTGAAGGACGTGTGTACACCCAAGCGTAAGCTACGAACCAAAAGTGGGAGTCCGATCGTACTATCAAAGCAAGCTAGCTTTGTAATTTTGAGCAAACTCCCACCTAAGGCTAAAGACCCTGGTACTCCCCTGATTTCATGTACCATTGGTGATACCCAATTCGACAGAGCCTTATTAGATCTAGGTGCCTCCATAAACCTAATACCTACATCCCTCCTTTACCACCTTGAAGAATCTGAGCTTACACCGAAAGAGGTGACATTGTAGTTAACTGATCGATCCATTAAGTCACCTAAAGGAATACTCGAGGATGTCATCGTTAGGGTACGAGGTTTCTATTTCCCGGTGGATTTTATAGTCTTGGACATGGATGCACCTGAAAACCTAAGGGATACACCAATTATACTAGGGAGACCCTTTTTGGCCACTGCTAGGGCCAATATAAATTGTGAGGAGGGCCAAATAGAACTGAAATTCGGGAACCAAACATTGAAAGTTGACATCTTTAAGGCCCAACAAGGGATTAATTGTGGGGTTATAGAACAAATATGTGATATCAAGGCCATGGTTGATGAACCACATATCAAGGACAACCTAATTACTCCCGATCAACCACAAGAAAATCAAAACCCGCAAATAGAGGAATTTGACCCTGATCTAGATGCACCCATAACTCCTTCCCTTGCTCCTGACACACACCCTGAATCGCCCGCTGCTGCTGATAACCCCGTTCTGGAACTCAAGTCTCTTCCCAACCATCTGAAGTACGTCTTTTTAGGTTCCAATCAAATGTTTCCTGTGATTATAAACTCCAAACTCACACCTGACCAGGAATCCCGTCTGATTATTGTTCTCAAGCAACATTGTAGAGCCATTGGATGGACACTCGATGATTTGACTGGTATCAACCCCTCTTACTGCACACACCGTATCTACATCGAAGAGGGCACACGACCTTCCTGTGAAATGTAGAGACATTTAAATCCTAATCTGCAAGAGGTCGTGAAAAAGGAGATCATTAAGTGGTCAGATGCAGGGATCATCTACCCGATCTCCTACAGTCAGTGGGTAAGTCCAATCCAGGTTGTGCCTAAGAAGGCAAGACTCACCGTTATCACGACTGAAATTGGAGAAGTCATACCAACTTGTGTGGCGAACTCGTGGAGAGTTTGCATTGATTATAGAAGACTCAATTCCTCTATGAAGAAGGATAATTTCCCACTACCGTTTATTGATTAGATCCTTGAGAAACTAGTGGGAAATAGGTTCTTTTGCTTTTTGGATGGGTACTCCGGTTATAACCAGGTGGCAATCCATCCGAGGACCAAGGGAAGACCACTTTCACCTGCCCCTTCGGGACGTACGTGTTCCGAAGGATGCTGTTCGGTATCTGCAATGCACCTGCTACTTTTCAGCAGTGCATGCTTGCCATATTCTCAGATATGGTAGGTGATTATTTGCAAGTCTTCATGGATGACTTTTCAATTTTTCGGGGAATCATTTGACGATTGTCTCCTGCACTTGGTCTAAATCCTCAGGCGGTGCATTGACGTGAATTTGGTTCTTTCCTAGGAAAAGAGCCATTTCATGGTGCCTGAAGGAATTGTCCTGGGACATCTTATTTCAGAAAGAGGCATCCAAGTCGATCGAGCCAAGGTGAACTTGATTTCCAAACTCCCTATGCCTAGCTCGATCAAGGACATCTGATCTTTTTTGGGGCACGTTGATTTTTACCGTCGATTTATTCCTGATTTCTCGAAGATCGCTCGCCCCCTGACCTCTCTACTCTCTAAGGATGTACCTTACGAAATCTCCAAGGAATGAACTTAAGCATTTGAAATCCTCCGTGACTAAGTTACCCAAGCCCCGATCCTACAGTCCCCTGATTGGTCTCAAGCCTTTGAGATCATGTGCGATGCATCTGATTTCGCTGTAGGAGCGGTATTGGGGCAGAAAATTGACGGGAAACACGTGGTCATCTACTACGCTAGCAAGACACTTGACAAGGCTCAGCGTAACTACACAGTTACTGAGAAAGAGCTGCTAGCCGTAGTATTTGCCCTAGAAAAATTCAGATCTTATCTCTTGGGTTCCCGTGTTATCATTTACTCGGATCACATAGCTATGAGGCATCTCCTTACGAAGAACGACGTGAAACCTCGATTAATTTGCTGGATCTTGCTATTGCAAGAATTTGACCTCGAGATTCACGACAAAGGGGGAAAACAAGACGTGGTAGCTGATCACTTATCCCACCTTCCTTCTGAGATCATCGACCCTTCCGAACCCATCACGGAACACTTTCCTGATGAGCACCTTCTAACTATCAATACAGGGCTTCCATGATTTGTTGATATAGTAAACTACCTGGCATCACATCAGATCCCGACCGATTGGCTGAAGGCCAAGAAGGACAAATTGCTTTCCGATGCCAAGTACTACTTCTAGGAAGACCCATATTTTTTCCGCATCGGTGATGATCAAATAATTCGACGATGTGTTGCGGAAGCAAAAATTCAAGACATATTGTCTTTCTGCCATGACCAGGCATGCAGTAGACATTTCTCAGGTCATAAAATCGCAGCGAAAGTCCTCCAGTGCGGCTTCTATTGGCCCACAATTTTCAAAGACACGTACAATCACTGTAAGGTATGTACTTGTTGCCAGACTTTGGGCAACATGAGCCATCGTGATATGATGACTTTACAGCCGATTCTGGTATGCAAAATCTTCGACATATGGGGGATTGATTTTATAGGACCCTTCCCTATCTCGACGACTTCGAGGACATTTTACTCGCTGTTGACTACATGTCCAAATGGATTGAAGCCATTCCGACCCAAACCAATGATCATAAACTAGTTATAAAATTCATTCATCAGAACATCTTCTCACGGTTCAGGATTCCACGTGCTATAATTTTCAACGGAGGGACCCATTTCACTAACGCTCAGTTCAGGTTATTGATGACTAAATACGGGGCGTCACATCGAATCTCTACTCCTTACCACCCCTAAACTAATGGTCTAGTTGAGCTATCAAATCGGGAGATCAAGAAAATCCTCCAGGTTACTATTCGACCTAACACAAAGGATTGGTCATCCCGGCTTTTGAAAGCTTTGCGGGCTCATAGGATCGCCCACAAAACCCAATTAGGTATGTCTCCCTTCAGATTGGTGTACAAGAAGTCATGTCACCTCCCCGTCGAGTTGAAGCACAAAGCCTATTGGGCAATATGGAACTGCAACCTAGATCTTTCTAAGGCAGGAACCCATAAAAGGCTTCAAATGAGCGAAATTGATGAATTACACCACAACGCGTATGAAACTCATGAATTTACAAAGAGAGGGTTAAGGCCTTTCATGACAAGCACATATCAAGAAAGATCTTCCATCCTAGTCAAAATGTCCTACTCTTCGATGCCAAGCTTAAACTGTTCCCAAGAAAACTACGATCAAAATGGATCGGACCCTACCTAGTGATAAGATGGTTTTTTCTTTTGAATTATGTTATCGAGATGATTTGTCATTGTAGGATCAAAGTGGTGGAAAATTGCTTAACAAAATAATTAAAATTAAAATTAAACCACTCACAGAAGAGTGGGTCATGTCCACAGGGAGGCAATGACTTAGTTAAACTCACAATTAGGTCAAAATCAAGTTCGCTAAACTATTCGCCAAATCAAACAATGCCTGTATTGCTTTGAAAGTAAACCTTAAATTTATGGAGAAGTCAAGGGGTGTGAATGTAATTTTTACGTCAGAAAATTATACATGTGTAAGAGTATGCCATGTACTATTCACTTGCATGCATATGAAGATGTCATTCAAAAATTAAATTCAATGCACATAGAGATGAATAATAAGGTTTAACAATTATCTAGAAGCATGAGCATTACGGCATAAATTCACCATAATAAAATAATCATAAATCAAAATTCATTTTATGGCAATGGCATGAAATGTAATTATTAATTCCACCTTAAACAGAGGATTCCACCTCTCTCCTCCTCACGCATGGGAGAGAGGATTGTTCGAGGAACTCTTCTAGGCGTAGATTGGCCGGAGCGAGGGCTCCGCAATGGTGGCAACAGCAAGTTGTGAGATGGCCGAAGTCGGTCGGACGAAGGAGAGAAGCGACGACGATGGAAGTTGCTGTTGCTAGCCGCACGTGCTGCAGGTGCGAGGAGGTGCGGCGTGTGGGTGCTAGGGGCGCTGCAGGCACGTGGAGGCGTGGGCATGCGGGTGGTGTCGGACCCGAATAGGTTGTTAATATGACGATTTTATCGTTGAAGTGTGTATAGTGGTTAACCTAAATCGGACCTAACCATCTCTTTACAAAATTTTTAACCTGGCCTACTTGATTTTATCTTGGTCACTTTTAGGCCCAGGGTCGAACTCAGGGAAGTGGGGTTACAAGTCGAGTTTCTACACCTTTCCTACAATGAGTCTCTTCCGTTCGTTTATTGTGTTTTTGGTGTTTTTTCTATTTAGATTTTTTTCTGGTAATCTTTGTCCTTGAGGCACACCCTCAAAATTAAGTTCTTGGCTTTGAGCCAAAACAAGGTTCCAAAACGGGTCTTGCTATTCGCAAGACGGAGTACCTACAAGTCAAAGATTATCTTTTCTCTTTTATATTTTTTTATCTTTTTACTAACAGGAAAGCGAAACAGAAATAAAGTAAATACAGTATATATATATATATAGGTATATATTATGTATATAAAGGGGTGGGGGTGGAGGCAGAGATGGAGTGTAGCACGGTGTCGAGTCGATCGTCATCTAGAAAGACGCAACCAACAGGACGATGTGCCGCGTGTAAGGTGTAGGATGGATGGTGGAAGATGAATGCGAACACGCTTTTTGTACGCGTGTATCGGGGAATATCAACAACTGGTGTCGATATTCCCGGATGCCACATATAGTAAATAATGTGAAAATATATCTATATATGTATAAATGTAAATATATCTATATATATATAGATGGTTATAAATATATAGGTATATATATGTATATATATGTGTGTGTGTATATATATATGTATATATGTATATATATAAGTATATGCATAGATAGATATATGTATGTATATATATATGTATAAGTATGTGTATATAACTATATAGATGTAAATATATATGTATGTATATGTATATAGTAATATATGTATATATAGATATATGTAGCTAGATATATATATATGTATATATAGATGTATATATAAGTAGGTGTGTATATATATATATATATATATATATATATATATATATATATATATATATATATATATATATATATATATGTATCTATACTTAGTTATATAGGTAATAATATATATATAGATATATGTATATTTATATATATATATATAAGTATATAGATGTACATATATATATGTATGTATGTATGTATATAGATATATGTATATAGACTAATGCATAGTTATATAAGTACTAATATATGTATAGATATATGTAAGTATATATGTATATATATATATATATATGTATATATATATATGAGTATACTAATACTACTATATATATAGATATAAGTATGTATATATATATGTATATATATAAGTATATAGATATATATATGTATATATGTATGTATGTATACTAATACATAAGTATATAGGTACTACTATATGTATAAATATAAGTATATATATATATATATATATATATATATGTATGTATGTATGTATGTATATATATAGGTATATAAATATATGTATATATATCTCAATATATATATATATGTATACATATATATATATGTATATAATAGTGTATAGGCGTGTGTGTGGGTGTGTGGAAGTGTGTGTGTATGTGTGTGCAAGCGTTGGTGAAGAGAGTGTTGTGAGAGAGAGTGAGAGAGAGAGAGAGAACGGGAGAGAGAAAGAGCTGCTGCACTGCTGAGGGGTGGAGTTAGGTCGTCTGTAGCTTCCAAGCGACGTCTGGAGGCTCCACACGCGCACGCGCAGGCACGTCTGCACGCAGAGAGGAGTGCGCTGGAGGGAGTGGCCGCACACAATGGAAGCTGCAGCACACCGCGCTGCATGGAGAGCAGGCACTGGCGCTCGCAGGTGCACGCGATGAAGGAAGTGAGCGAGCAGGCGTACAAGGGCTGGCAGACGCGCGGGCAAAGGCCGATTGCGGCACGCCGGGTGACCGGATAAGTGAGAAGCTTTCTGGTCACCCCACTGTAGCCACAGTGTCACACAAACTCGCGTGAACAGTGGCTACAGTGTAAGGCCGCGCCGCACAACCGGGTACGGGTGGTTGTGTGAGAGCAGACTGCTCGGCGCATGTGGTGGAGTGGCTCCGGCTGCTGGCTTGCGGGTGTGACCTCGCGATAGAGCACGTGAAGGGGGGTTGGGTCGCGAGCGAAGGGGCACGACAGGGCACGCGGAGGTCTGCGGGTGCTGCTGGGGTGCTTGGCCGACCGCTGTAGAGGCGCAGAGGCCAGTTGAGGGCGGAAGAGAGCGTGCAACAGAGCGAAGAAGCGGGAGGCAGAGAGGCCTGCAGGCACGCGCGAAGGGAGAGGGCGCTTGCAGGCACGCGCGAAAGGTAGAGAGGCCTGCTGCTGCCACCTTGCTGCTGCTGCTGCTACTGAGCTTCGAGCTTCAGACCTTGAAGCTTACGGCAATGGTTGAAGGACTTCAAGCGGTGAACCAAGAAAAGAGCCACCACGCCCACCGGCTCTTTGAAGAGCTGGGCGGTGGTGGTCTCACTGTGGTGGTGTGCACCACAGTGAGGGCTCCTGCCCGCTGGGTGTCTCCTCGGAGGAGGAGGAGGGCCGACGTCTGGAGGGAGAGGGAGGAGAGGACGGTGGCCTGGAGAGCTGCTGTGTTGGGTCTTTTTTCGTGGAAGGACCAAGCCGCTGATGAAGAAGTCATGGCCTTTTTATAGAAAAAGAAAGCCATGCACAGCCATGTCCTGGCTGTGCATGGCTTGCACATGGAGTGTTAGGGAGTGGGCTGCTGCGGCTGGCAGGGAGAGGGCTGCTGCAGGGAAGCATGGTGCGAGGAGAAGAAGAAGATGCATGCAGCCGTGGGAAGAAAAAGTCAAAAATCAAAAATCAAAAAGAAATAAAAAATGAAGATGGAAATTTGTGAGGCAACACTTGAGGAAAAAAGTAATCGCGAGGCCATTTTATTTATTCTCATCTCTTCTCAATTAAATGCGTGCATGCATGTATTTTTACAAATGCGATTATAGAACCCTAATATGCATTGGTAATGCTATGAAATAGCACCAGAAGGCACTATTGCAGGTGTATTTCTGCGGTGCAATCAGCGGGCACTCTGTAGGCCACTTGGGCAAGTGGGATCTTATGGTCGTGCGGTTGCAGGCGCTGCAGTGGGCGACGCAGGGGCACTGCAGCGGGGGCGGGTGGAGGTGAAGGCGCGGGGGCTACAGGTGCCAGGCGAGGGCACGTTGGAGAATGCGTGCTAGGCAAGGGCGCACGGTGGAGTCTAATGGTGCCGGCTACAGGTGCTGCAGGGAGGCGCGAGGAGGTCTGAAGTGGGGGCGCTGGGCAGTTGCAGGCGCTGCTAGAGGGCGCGCTGCAGGCCGCAAGGGTGCGCGGGCGTGGTCTAATGGAGTGGGGGGCTACTGGCACGCAGGCAGTGGCCGATGCACGGGCTAATGTGAGGGTGCACGAAGGGCAGGCGCACTTGGCAGGGTTGAGGTGTAGGCAGGAGGAGTTGCAGCTCTTTGTGCTGCAGCGGGTGTGGCATGGTTTTTGGGTTCTTTTTGGTGAAGTGGAGGAAAAATAGAGAATGGGGAAGAAGATGGAGGTGGATGCTGGTGATAGTTGATGACGGTGGTAACAAGTCGTGCATCAGTAGATGCACTCACAGTAGGCGAGCTTCAAGGAGCTCGTGCACGGTGGTGGTCAAGTCCATCCTCTTGGAGTAGCGGTCTGTCACCCCGCTGGCCCACAGTATGACGAACTTGGCTGTGGAGGCCCACGGTGGTGGAATGCTGCATGGTGGTGGAATGGGTGGTGGCCTCCCTTTGAATGGCAGCCCCTCCTCTTTTGTATCCACAGCTATAAAGATTTGAATTTCAAAACACCATAGAATCAATGTGATGCACAGGAGGAGGAGGCGGAGATGAAGGAGTTACCTGCAAAGGAGAAGAAGAATAAAATAATAAAATAATTAGGGTTATTTATACATAACTCCTTAACTTCTATGTTAATTAAAATAGTGCACCTAATTAACTAACTAATTAAATGTATGCAACCTTAGGTTAATTCTAAATGCAGGAATTATGCAATTAAGCTAAAAATATGAATTAATTTATTTACATCCTAATGTATGCTATCTAAATGTTAAAATTAACTTAATGTCCAGACATTTAGATACTTAAATAGCCCACAAATATGGGCTAATCACCTAGTCTGACGAATCTTTGGAAATGGAGCCATTGAGATCAGTCTACTCAGCCACGATTCCGAACCTTTCCTCATGAATGGTCAGAGACTCAAACCGTTCATTGACTTGACCGATACAAATTTGGTTGAGATATCCTTTGCCCTCCATTCTCTTTGAGCTCATTGCACCCAGCCAATGTGTAAAGCTCAGCGCTTAATGGGAGGTAACCCGTCATTCTTGAAAAACCTGAAACCTTTCTTGAAATTCCTATACTGAATTCATATTGCACTTTAGGGTTCCTCCATTAGAACAACCGACCCCACCTCAGGTACCCGTACCCGAGTCTAGAAATCGTTCGCAACAGTCACCTCGACCCGTTCGCCTACCCAAAACCTGTTATAATGAATGATCTAAGCTGAATTCGAACCCACCTAATTTACAATGGGGACATTGTAAATCCTAAGCATGGGGGGGTATGAAAGTGCAAAACACCATGAAAATTCATCTCACAAGAAAAGGTTTCAGCAAAAAATCACATATCACAAATAACACCAAAAAAATGAAAAAAAAAATTCTTGAAAAAGAACAAAAAAATACTGAGGGGAGAGAAAATTTTGAGGCCATACAAATCATGAGGAGAAAATGAGGAAAAGTGCAAAATGTCAAAAAAGGAGCACAAAATGAAAAAGAAAAAAAGAGAGATAGTCATTAGTAAGAAATTAAGAGATTAACCGAAGTTCTAGACCACATAAAGAAAAAGAAAAATGAAGAAAAAAAGTGCTAATGAGACACAAAAGAGATTAGTAGGAATGCTGATCCTAGGCCTCTTGGGCTAGAATCTTAGGCTTAAAAATTCAAGTATCTGCTAAAATCTAGATAATCCTCAAGAGGTTTGGGAAAATGCAAAGCTTAAGTATTAGGTCTAAGACTTAGGGAGTATTCGACCTCGTTAACTGACCTTTAGTTTGCAGGACTCGGTAACCTAAGCACCCCAATCCACACACAGTCTGGTTTAGTGAGCATAACTATCAAAATCATGCAAAAGCATTTAAATGTTCTAAAAAAAGTCACCTAGATTAGGAGTGGCCGATCAACACAAGTTGATTTGGACAAGTTCCCAATGCGAAGAGGCGGGAAATTTTCCTCGAAGATGCGTAATAACATATCGTCTCCTCGGTACTTGTCTCCTAGGATATTTACGTATCCTACCGGGGGCACGTAAGCACCCTGTGCTAGTTCAGATGCCATGGGTGGCACTATCACAAAATGTCGATTGTTAGGATCTGGATTTAACTACAAAATGCCATGGGCGAGATTATCTCGAAATCTTAAAAGTCAGGGTTCTGGGGGTTGCCATGGGAGGTGCTATCACGAAGCATCGATTGCCAGGGACCCTTCGAGGATTGATGATGTGGATGAGGAATCCGATACAGACCATGTTGAGAAGCCAATCTGAAGCTAGAAATAAATGGAAAAGAGAGAGAAAACTCTCCAAACAAATAAATCCTCTGTCTCTCTCATACAAAAAAATGCACTGCAAACTGAACCGAGGCTAAAATATGTCTCAAGCACGGGTGCTTTAACCGCGGAGTCCAACGAACCTTAGGATAGTTCCTGTGAGCCTTAAAACCTTCACGGAGGACTGAGGCTAGAGCTGGTCAGGTCCAGATCTTGGTTGGTACTTGAGTACCTCTAGGCCTACTGTCGGCATTCTAACATAATCAAAAAGAAAAAGCACTCATCATAATCTCTGAACATCAAGGAATTCATGGTCTAGAACAGAAGTTAAAACCTTAAAATTTTGCTAAGGGACTAGAAAAAGCTAGGCATGGGGGTATGATGGGAACACCATCATGAGCCTTAATTAGCTCATTTTGACCCAGAAAAGAGAACAAGAGCTCCTACATAACCAACTGGAGGTCCTAATTCCATGAATAACCATTCTAAGAGAAAAGCAAGAAACAAGGGGTAAAACTGTAATTTTACCATTGCAGTACAACAACGGGATTTCTCATGGGCTAAACATAGGTCAAATGGTCCTAACAAGATAAAAAGTGAGTTGGTTCAAACAAAAAAGGGTTCATGTGAAATCTGGGAATTAAATGACTTCTTGTAACCTTAAAGTAGACCCACTTAATTTAACAAGGTTCTGGTCATGTTAAAATTCACCTAAACCTTCTAAAATTCATAAAAAATATCCCCTAAGGTTTAGAACCTTCAATTTGGCCTTTAGAACCTATTTTGACCTAAATTGGGGTCTCAGTCAATTATTTGCCCTAAATTAGGTTTTTGTATAAATTGCCGAGTCAAACATGGTCAAACCTAAAATCCAACTTCACCATTGGATTCCTTAGGTTCAAATTAGGTTTGTACCAAAATTTGGACCTAAGGGGAATTCACCTTGACCTACTTTTCAAACTAGTCCAGCCCAATTACATTTCTACCCCTAACTTTTGAAAGCCTTTATAGAAACCCCCTAGCTCCCTCATTGTTCTTTGCAATTAGGTCCCTCCGCCATTACAACAGAGGAAATCCTACTCCGGCGAGGAATCGAGGGAAAGAACTCCCTGATTCCTCAGAGAATCCCTTTCAAATTTGAAAGGGAGATTCTCTGAGAAATCTCCTCTCATGTGAACCTAATTTGAAGCTCTAATTCCTATCCAATCTCTCATGCAAATGCATAAGAAATTTGGGTCTTTTAGACCATCCATCTCCGATGACCTGCCCATGCTTGGAAGCTTGCTTCCAAGCACAAGACCCTCTGCCAGGGGCTATAAAAGGGTCCCCAGATCATTCCACATAACCCAAGCTTGAATTAGCCTAAGATACCCCTCCAATTTCCTCTCTTCCCCTCCAGCCAACTTCCTAGCAAGCTCCGGCGACCCTTATCTCCTTCTCTCGTCGCTCTGCCACAATACCAATGGCAGAGTTACCTTTATCTCCTTCGTCCACGTTGCACCGCACCAGCCAACGCTCCTGCTACCCTCTCGTCGTCTCCGTCCTCCTCTTACTGGGACTTTCGTCTCCAGCGATGGCACATACGAGTTGACCGCCTCTTCTGCACCCCCCTTCATCCATTTATATTCAGTTAAGTTTCCTCTCTCTTCTCATTCCTTTTCTTGCATTTATTTCTGCAAATCCGCCTTGATGTTCGCAAACCACCTCCATCTTCTCCACCTTCGGTCAAACCACCGGTGAGGTGCTCCCGCCACTCCACGCATCCACCCACCTTGCCAACCACCTCACTGACCCTAAACCCTCTTTCCATTCATCACGACACGCCCCCAACACATCCCCCGAACAAACCCATATCCACACGCACAGGGTGACCTAGGCGCACACGCTCAGGCCACCTCGCACCACGTCGACCACCGTGCCACCTTCGTCGTGTCCAGGCGAAGCTCCCTACGTATTTTGATAAGGTCGCAAGGCCGTTTGCTTTTGAACAAGGTTCAGGTCCTCACCACCATTGACGGAGAACGAAGCAACCTCGAGAGCTTCGTCCAGGACCCAGGCTATGCAGGTTTCCTTCACGCACATCTCCAGCCCAGCTATTGGAGTCGATGACCACGCAGCCTCTACAATTGGACACGAACATCTGCTGTGCGGGCTCCTACAAAGAAGGTGGGACATTTAGTCCCACCTCAGAAGATCAGGAGTAGGTGCTGTGCTATAAAGTGAAAAAGTGTCAGGGGCTTATCGCCTCCTAACCACGGGGTGAGGTCCCACTACCCACCGCCTCGTCCACGACCCACGCCACGCAAACCTAGCTCTGACTTGGATACCCGACTAACCCGTGCACTCCTCGCCTACCACGCACGCCGATGGGCTTTGTTCTGGGCACGCATACCCGACCCGTTAACCCGAGAAGGCTCTGGGAGAGCGAGCCTAAGAGAGAAGAAAGAAGAGAGATCGCAGGGAGAGTAGGGGTAGGTTTTGCTCTCAGGAGAAAAAGAGGAAGCCAAAGAAGAAGAAAAGGAAGCCAAGAAAGAAGAAGAGGCAGCCACAGAGGAAGCTAAGGAAAGGAAGCTAAGGCAAAGGAGGTCAGAGAAAGAAGGAGGAAGAAGGAAGGAGAAGAGCCAGAGAAGAAGAAAGAAGACAAAAAAGAAGGTAGAGGCTGAGGATTGTAAAGAAGAAAGAAGAAGCTACAGAAGGAGAAAAGAAAGAAGAGAAAGAAGAAGCTACAGGCCAACCAAGGGCCAGAGCATAAAGAAGAAGAAGAAGAAGACAGGAAGAAAGGACAGAGAACAGAAGAAAGAAAAGAAAGAAGAAGAAAGAGATCAGACAGCACTGTAGCACTTGATATTTAAGACGTTTGATTTTCAAAATCAGACATCCATATTATTTTTTGTGCTTCTATATACATTTCTTGCATTATAACTTTGATTCTTCATTGCATATTATATCAAATTTGAAAGTTGTGTTCTTGATTTTTGAACCCCAATTTGCTCCCTGTGTTCAACCTCGGATTTACATTTTTGAGTAATAAAATTCATTTGTTTTCAAAGCGATTTCAGCTATACTATGACGCATTTATTGTAAAACCTGATTTCGCTTCGATAAATAGGTCATTTGGCATATTCGAAATTCGTAGGAGTTTTTGTCCAGTTTTTAACCCCATAGGTTTTTGTTTTAGGGTTTATGAGGGGGAGAGGAAAAATTGTTGGGGCATCCCTGCAATTTCCCCACCACCACTCCCCTACCCACTCACACCCTCTCCTCCCCCTCACCCCTCACGCATGCCGGCACCATCCCCCTACGGCACCCTCACCTCCCTCACTCTCCACCATCCCCTCCTCCATACCTCATCTCCCCATATATACCCCCTCCTCCTTCATTCGTCCCCACACCAGCAATCCAGCGAGAGGAGAAGGACAGGGAGAGTAGAGAGCAGAGGAGTTCGGTGGCCTGAGAACAGAGGACTCGCGAGGGTGAGGTGATGCTGCAGCTCCTGCGGCGAGAAAAGGCTCGAAAATGGTTCTGCGAAATCATTTTTCTGCAAAATCAAACGTTCGGAGTGACCTCCAGATGTCGGGTCGGACGTCCGAAGGTAAGATCAAACATATGATAGCACGTATTTTTATTTATTTTTCCTGCCAAAGTTCTAACCGTGCGCGTGCGTATGTCAGAGGATTGGGAAGCGCATTGGTGAGAGGACTTAGGCATTTTCAAACATCCAAAAGTGTCTCCAGACGTCTGAAGCCACCCCCAGACGTCTGCATGGAGTTCCAGACATCCGAAAAAGGCATCCCGAGCAAGGTGAGTCCCTGAGATCGCTTAAGATGTCTGGGACTCTTCCCAGACGTCTGATTTTGATCAAGGTTGGTATTTTTGGGCCTGTTCAGGGCTCAAACGGAGTCAGTTTTCCACAAATGAAACATCGTTGGTTTCCATTCGAGTTTCTCTACGTAATGATACATTGCCTATGTCATGTTGAGCTCATTTGACCTGTCAATCTATGTCATAGGTGTCTAGTCCATCGAGTATACGGGACCTGCGGAGACGTCAGGAACTACTGTAGGAGCCCCCGTTCCACCCAGTTACCCTAGTAGAGTGGTTATCACATTTATCTTGGAATTAATGATTAAATTACATGTGTAGAATTAATTGAACCTAGGTTGTGAGATGAACCCTAGGACTGAAAAGAGATAAATGAATGCTACTATAGAATATATTCGATCAAACCCTAGGGTTGTGAAAATGAACACTAGAGGTGGAAGAAATACATGAATGATCAAGTTACCATGATGCTTCCTGAAAAAAAATAACCATGAGCTGCCTATAATGAACTACGTCATAAATGGAAATGCCTGCTTGTACTAAATAATAGATGGTGGAATTTGAATTGCTTGTTCTACGTACAATGAACCAAATATGAAAATAAGAAAGTCCATGTACGAACCCTACGGGGAATTTAGAAAGAAACCAGGAATACGGTAGTACGGAAATCTTGAAGGTTTTGGGAACACGTCACCTATGGGCGGCTGTTCGGACTTAGTTAAGGGAAGTGAGCTGGCCCTTGTGTACGTAGTACCGAGGAGAGCAACTATCCCTTTAGAATAGAGGGGAGCTTGCCACCCCTTGTGTTGAGACCCGGGGTGGGTTTGGCCACTTTACGTCGACTCCTATTTAGCCCTCACGTACGTGGTACCGAGGTGAGCTACTTAGTGTAGGGGGGAGCTAGCCACCCCATGGGGCTCGAGGTTAGGTATAGCCACCCTGCACTAACTCTGTTAGCCCGTTGGGCAAACCGAGATAGTCGGACGAGGGTACGTAGACTATGAGGGGTGACACCCTTATTTTTTGAGGGGTGAGACCCCTATTCTGAGAGGGCAAAGCCCTATGCTGTTCCATGCTGTACGTTTGGGCGTACCCATTAGCGAAAATGACTGACGATGTGCCAGTGCGGGGTAGCTACCCATGCGCTTATCACGCATGCCGTAGTCACTACTACATCGTGACTATGACCTCAAGGTAGTAGACTAGGTGTAGGACTACCACGGGGGACTCTCTTGACCAGGTGAGTGCCACGTGTACATCCTACATCGCAAGAAAACTGCAAGTAAGATCGTTTCCTTAGGGAACAAGAAGATTGAGAAATGTCATGGAACCTGATTAGAGTATTCGAATCAGAAAAATGATAATTGGAAACGGATGATAAACAGTAAATTGTTAAATGCATGTTTAGCTAGTTGCCTATTTAAATTATATGATTTAGCCACCACTCTACTCAGCATTAGCTGACCACAAATTTTATAACCTTGTTCAGGTCAGGGATTCGAGCAACCAGAGCCATCGAGTGTTGAGGGCACTGGGCCCAGTCGAGCCCAGCTGTAGTTTCTTCTGTTTCTCTTACAGAGAGTTTTTGTGGTAGTGAGTACCTGTAGCTCATAGTTATCTTCTGTTATATCCGTCCCAGTTTCTGTTGTGATGGCTATGCTTGTAATCATACTTTCCACCATATAATGTGAGATACTAGTGATTTGTTGTTTTCTTTCCTTTATTTTCAGTCATATATTTTCTGCTTAGTTACATTACTCGTGTGGTTGTGGAATGAAGATGGTATTTGGTTGTTTCTTGTTGGACGACTGGGCCTTGGGATTCATTGAAGAAAACCGTTCCCGGGTCCTATAGGGAGCCTAGAGCAAGTCACGACATAAAACATGCTTAAAATATGCCATATTATTGGATTCCTCTCATTTTAAGCTTTTCAACGAGTTCTAATTTGCAAAAGCTTGAGTTGCATAAAACCATGTTTAACGGGGACTAATGTGCATGAACCAAAACCAAGGGTATTTTGGCCCAAAACTGGATTTCCTTAACCATAACTCAATCCCAAGAGTCTATGAAAATATTTTCTAGTTTTCTACATTGTCATCCCCATATCTTTGATCATGGTTCTCAAGCAAACCAAGAAAGAAAGGTGAAAGAAAAGAGACAAAGAGCATAGAGAGAGAGAGAGAGAGTGGAGAGAGAACGAGAGAGGGAGGAGCCTTCCCTCTTTTTCCTTCTTCTTCTTGACCAAGGCCATATGTCTCGTACAGTGATGGTAGGTGATGGATGCATGTTGCGGTGACATGTGGTGAAGTAGGGAACGTGAGGTGCAGGCGAGCACGTAAGATCTCACACACAAGGACTTCAGCGCATTATCACTTACATGAAAGGCACAAGATTGTGCCACATCAATGATCCGAGTGTGTAGGTGGCATGCTATCCACGCCCAATGTGTGGCTAGGCGACACAGCATAGTCCATGTGACCCAATTCAAGTGAATAGGGCCAAGCCAAGCTAGTTCAAGGTTATTTTCGTTGGTTTATGACCCTTCGATGCTTAGATTTTGACATATAATATACTAATGGAATCATCTTGATGCGAATTATGCTTCAGTAAGCTTCAAAATCACTTTTGACCATTATTTCACCATGTAAACCCCTAAAATAGTATTTTGATGCTTATGGGACCTATATTGTGCTTTATTTGACATAATATTTACACCTTGGAGCGTGTATGAGATTTAAGGGGCCCATGACCCCCCAATGACCTTACATATGCTATTCCTAACTTTGCATTATGTAGTGATGATTACCATGCAGTACCAAACTTCAATTCACTTTATTCTTGCCATGTGTGTGTGTGTCCATTCTTTTGCTGAGTTTGGTGTCCTACTTGACTAAATTACTTGTCTTAGTTGGGCACTTGATTAAATGAAGTTAATAATAAAGAGTAAATAATCTAAATGGAATTATATTAAGCCATGTGACAAACTCAGATCCAATCTGGTAACGCTAAACCCTACTTGAATAAATGAACTTGGATTAGTGGATGGGTATTAGATATGAAGTGATCTCTATGAATAATTCAATTATGTTCATTCATCACCTTCTTGTCATTCACAGTTATAATGATTAATAAATGAGTTATTGAAATATTTGGACTAATGTGTGGACATTGAAAATTTATGATTGAATCATGTATTGACATGCCTAAATGAATATGAGGAAAGGATTTGTGTGAATGTGGAATATGAAGGTTTAAGTGTACCTTTTCTTAAGTGAACTCTTGATTTGTGACATCATGTTGGAATTGAATAAGTAAGATTATGCAAATATGGTGGTTATAATTAAACCATAAGTTTCATGCCTGGAAATTATGGGCTCAACCTGTTATACTACACTTAGAGGCTTAAGACTAATTTAGGGAGTGAACTAGCCTCCTTGCGACACTTTTACTAGGCCATTTAACTAACCAGGTAGCTAGGTGTTATGGGTACATGTTGACGATGTGAGATAATTTTGGTACCACTTTCTGTAACTTGTAGTGGAGAGGAATGACCATGTACCAGTGCAAAATTGCTCCCCACATATGTAACACATGAGTTTGTAGTCACCACTTTGCCTAGGTAGAGACCCCGAAGTGATTAACTAAGCCATAGGATAGATGCAAGCCATTATCCTGGCTAAGAGAATGTCTTGCATTGATTTTGTCACTCGGGATATCGTAGTGACATCTTCTCATGCCTTCTAAAGAAATGATAATGTATTAATAGTGACCACAAATTTAGAAAGCATAGACAATTGGGAAAACTGAGGAATAAGTAGATTATTAAAGAAAGTAATATAAATATAAGTATCAATTCCTTATTTTTATAGCTTTTTTAGATTTTTACTGAACACATTATTTTACTAGACTACTCTACTCAACATTTGCTGATACTCTATATTTAGACTTCGTATTCAAGTTTCGATGAGCAATAGCCAGGTTCAACGATTGTAGGAGATGATGCTAGTACGAGTTTTACACGCATTCTAATTTATTTCTAATTTATCCACGTTATTTCTAATTTATTTTAGTTTTGTTTCCTTCAAACTTATACTTGTTTATTTTTCATTGATAGCTATGGAACGCTTGCTACTTAGATTTTATCTTAGCTTTAGTTTATTTCCTTTATTCTTGATGCATGTTTATATTACTGTGCATGAATTACATTTTATATATATGTTCCAGGCGATCATGCTCTTGGGGAATCATTGGAAAATCAATCTAGATTTTTGCTAGGGTGAGGGCTTGGGTCATAACATATGACATCTCATAATCCTTAAAATAGAGATGGGGTTCATATGAAATAATTAATTACTTTAGGATAATCACTCAAAATTAGAAGGTGGTAACCTTCAAGTGAACATTTGGTTAGATTTTGTTGAGGTGCTAGTTTGGCAAGATTTCACTAACCAACCCTCTTACTTAAGAAAGCCTCTAAGATGTCATATTTTGAGATCAAATCCACAGATTTTTAATTTCTAAATTAGCTTTAGAGCCTTGATTAATGTTATAGTTCAAGGAGCTTAAACACTAGATCTAGGTTGAAGCATTTAATCAAAGTTAATAAGATGATTCATGCCTTTGGATGTGTCATGATGGAATATATAGATCTCTAAATATTCTTGGTATGTCACTAGCATCATAGCTTTAATAATCTAAAGGAAAAGTTATTATTCAAGATAAATGGGTATAGGCCCATGGAATAGCTCAACAGTTAGCATGAAATGATCAAGACCTATCGTTAGGATCAAGGAATGGAGAGAGGATGGATGCGATAGAAGAAATATAATGGATATAAGATTACTCATACTTATTGGAACTTGTATCCGGTTATGCGTAATTACTTGCTCCCTAATTGATCGAGTAGGTTGCCTTCCATGAAAGTCCAACTACCCTTAAATAGAGACAACCATGCCCTTACAAAAAATAAACATCCATGGCATAAATGTATCCCAGATGAGGTCTATTCTAAAAAGTTGTGGCCAAATCCTAATAAAGGGATTGAAATAAGCAAGATATGTGTGTACTAGGTAAGTTATCTTCCAAAAGTTGTGGTCATATACTAATATAGTGATTAGAATTAACATGATAGTTGTCTCTTCTTCTAGTTCTTTATTGATAGGCTATTAAAAAGCTTGGGCTATACAAGGTCAATTCAAGCTCAGCTCAGCAAGGGCTTGCATGCATGGCTCAACTTATAAGTTAACGAGTTGAGTCCAAACTAAAAAATCAAGCTTGATAGCTTAACAAACTTAGCTCAACCCAAGGCAAGCATTGCTTGAAAAGGACTCGGTCTCGACAAGGATAGGTATGCTTGTATACATGACACATATATGCATTATAATAAAAAATTGCATATGTAGCATAGGAGCTCAAATCCCACTCATGATTTTTAATAGAATTAACCTTCTTAGTCATATTTGATAAGAATTGATATATATATAATTTAACAGTACATAAAATTGTTAAGTTAGGATTATTTAGTACATAATACTAGGCAGACTTTTATTTGCATGTTAAGGGTCTCGAGGGAATCATATCTAAAGATATTGAAAAAAATCTGATTTCAATAGGTTGTCTTGCAGAGTTTGTGTTGTAACTTAGGAGCCAAACTCAAAAGAGGCAATTATAATTTGAAAAGAAAATAGATTGCTTATTTGGTGTAAATACTTAATGGCAGATGAGAGGAAACCCTCACATCCAATTTGGAGGAGGGAGGAGATCCCCGTAGGAACAACCTGCGTCAACTTTTGTTCTTCCTTATCCACGACTTAAAAAAAGAGAACAAGAACCCTACTATCTTTACAATTACGAAGCTTTTACCAAGGAAACCACATATTAATTATTGGAGCAAAGGATTGTCAACCGAGGGCATTTTATCTCATCATAGATTCATACATAGATATTTAATAATGTTACTTAAGGTCCTGTGCTTGTACAACCTTAGGTTGTGTTTAATTAGTGGGTTAGGTATTTAATCTATCATTTAACTTGTCTCTTATTTCTATTGGATTAAGTGGACTTAAACTAGGATAAAGTTATTCCACCTTTTCTGTGGAATAACTTTAACAGTTAAAATGTTCAAACAAGTTAACTCACATATTTCATCATTTATTCTACTCCTTTAACTTATTCCACGAACTTATTTTCTTTACCAAATAAGACCATAGTAAACAAGTTAGATAATGTTCAATATTTCATATGCTTCTCACCATGGGTGGTGTTCGATAAGGAAAATATATGTTGAATAAGTAGAAGAGCAAAGAAGATATAATTGAATAAATGCATTTTGATATTTGGATGTTTAAGTGGATTAAACTTATCCTATAGAGAAGATAAAATAAATTTACACTAAATTAACTTATCTTACCACAATGCAAATGGGAGGTGAGTCAAGGTAGAGAACAAACACAAGCTAACTCATTCAACTTACCTATCAAAGCCAGGTATTTTCAAAGAGAAAGTGGTTGTGGTTGCTCCATCTCAGAAGAGTAACTCCTCCGCAACCCTTTCCTAGCCGAGCAAATGGTTTATTGTGAAGCCAAAATTCACGTTCTTTTCGAAGCCACCGACCCAATCCGTCCCATCTTTGCATGTGGACAAAATTGAGAGTGTGGGGCCCACCCGATGTCAGGGCCCCCGGTAAGGAGAAAGGTGCCCAATGTGGCTTGAATTCGAGCATGGAGGAAACGTTTTTCTTCCTAACTCCATTTCCATTCTCAACCTCCCCCAAGCTTCTTAAAACCCAAGAAAGGCTGCATTGCATGCAATGTGAAAAAGGGAAGAGGCCCCTTTCAGAAAGAACTCAGAAAAACACGTCTTCTGCACTTTTCTCTGCTCCTCTCCTCTTCCCTTCCCTCCCCTCCACTCCCACCACTCCAACCTCTCCCTCCATCCAACCGCGCCCCCCCGCCTCCGCCTCCCCGCCCCACTACCACGTTGCGCATATGCGTCAATACGTCTCTCTGTCTCTCTCATTAAGTTATTACTTACCGCCGACTGCTTCGGCCTCCTGTCCTCTCGACTCCCCCCCCACAACCACCTCGCCCTCTCTCCCACAAACTTTTTGCGCACGAACTTCACGTGCCTCCCAATCAAGCACTGTTCCTTGTTACCACCACCCCGCCCCTCTTGATTTCACCCCGCCACTTCACGTGGGTTCTCCTCCCGTCTCTTGTTGGTGGCCAGAAGCCTTTACGTGTCGCTCTATAAAACCATGCTCCCCCGCCAGTTGGGTACCTCGTAAGCCGAGCAAAGCCCGCTCCTTTCCTCCCACCCCCGTAAAGGAAGATGGTCGTCGCCCCGGAGGGGAACAACGCTATAATGGCGCGTTTCAGGGCTACCCATTTCGTTGCGTTAGCTCTTTTTGCCGTGTCTCTGTTCCTTCTCCATAAAGGTGGCTCCTTTCTGGACTCTCATGCCCGGTGCCGCCGCTCCTCCAGTGATGTGGATCGCGTTGGGTGCTCACCGTACGGCTACCCGTGCGGGGAATTGGGCAATGGCAGTGGCGTGGTGGATGGCGTCGTGTTGCGCGTTGAGACTGTGGAGAACAGGGGAGGTGAGGAGGTGGTGGAGGAGGTTGTGAGGATTGCCAGGGAGGAGGGGATGGTGGAGTGGGTGAAGGCCGTGAGGAGGAGGATACATGAGAACCCGGAGCTCGCTTACCAGGAGGTGGAGACGAGCAGGTTGGTAAGGGAGGAGCTCGACCTGATGGGGGTGGTGTACAGGTACCCCCTGGCGGAGACTGGCCTCGTCGCGTCCCTCGGGACCGGGAGGCCGCCCGTCGTCGCCATCCGGGCCGACATGGATGCCCTCCCAATTCAGGTATACAGCTCTGGTTCTTCTCCTGATACCTTGGGAGCATCAAAGTTTGCAACTTTGTTAATGTTGCTTCACTGTGGAAGGCAGTAAACCAGTACTTGGAACATTTTATACTGGAAGCGATGATAATGATGGTCGTTTAGATTGCTGTTTTTAATATGCAGATGCCAATCTGAATGATTTAATCCAACAGGTTCTTAGGGATCTAGTGATGGTCCATGCATTGTTGAAAAATTAATACACATGTTGATCTGATTGATTTAATCCAGTATGGATGGTCTTAGGAATCTAGTGATGGTCCATCCATGGTTGAAGAATTTATACAGGCAGACATTGATCTGAATGATTTTATCGAATATGGTCTTAGAAATCTGGTGATGGTCCATGTGGAGTTGAAAGATATGGCATTGGATCTTCTTTTTGTTATAATGGATAGATATAATTATGTGGTGTTTCTGCAGGAAGAAGTTGCATGGGAGCACAAGAGCAGAGTTGCCGGAAAGATGCATGCTTGTGGGCACGATGCTCACGTCGCGATGCTCCTTGGTGCTGCCAAGATTTTGAAGCAACGTGAGCATCGATTGAAGGTAATGCTTTAGAATGGGTGATCTCTTGATCTTTCCTTTACGATTACTGTGCTTTGGAGAAGCAACATTTTGCTTGGTTTTGGTGGTGTTACCTTGTGATTCCAATTGTGGAAAAGGCGCGGCCATAAGTTTGTTGCTTCTCCCAAATGTGGCACAGCTAGAAAAATGATCTCCACAAGTTCTGGGATTCGAAGCAAAGGATCCCAGAAAAAGTCCAGTTGCGAATTTTCGAATGGAACTATGTGGCTCTTGGCTTTAGGTGCAAAGATGCTACTTAGTTTGTCTTGATCTAATGATATAACTTCACTTGCCCTTCTTGGTTAGGCATCTTGATGTGGCAGGATTGTCTTTGTGTCGGTATGATTAGATTGCATTGGATGCACATAAAGCAAAGGGCCCGTTCTACTTATTATGTATGTAGCACGGTCCCGCTGAATTTATGCACATGTTATAAAAGACAGCTAGCGGTATTAGGATCTTTTTCTACTTTTTGTTTTTCCTCTTTTGCACAAACGTACGTAATCACGAAAGTTCATGCAAAAGTTTACATGCCCTCTCTTGAATTAAATTGCATCAGTGATATTTTAATTCTTAACCAAATATTACCAGTGATATTTGAAATATTTTTGAATCAAATATCATTGATGATTTTTTAATATCATCGGAAAATTATGATAAGTATCACCGGTGATATCCGATTTTTAAGGAGCGTGAACTTTTGTGTGAATTATTGTATTTTTAGACCGTGATCCTTTTGTTTTCACCTGGACAGACTTAGGCCTCTTTTGACAGGGACTGTTCAGCAGCGTGATGTCTTTGAAACAGCAGCCCCCACATCATTAAGATGAGGATGGAGATGTAGCAATTTACAAGTGGGGGGTCTACTCACTCTGAATGAGTCTATCGCAAACAGATCTACTGCATATTGTCATGCGAGAAAAGGAGTCTGTTGGGACAAACAATTCAATCAAAATGGTTAGGCGTGTAGGAATAATTTACAATATGGAATTTGTTTGTGATAGGGAACCGTGAAGCTTATATTTCAACCAGCGGAGGAGGCTGGCAATGGTGCAAAGAGAATGATTGAAGATGGTGCAATGGAAGATGCCGAGGCCATTTTTGCGGCTCACGTGGGTGATAGGTGGGATCGTTCAGTGATTGCTTCGAGGCCTGGCCCTTTACTTGCAGGGTGTGGCTTCTTCAAGGCTGTCATAAGAGGAAAGGAAGGCTCTTCTGTGAAACCCCAACATTCAGTGGATCCCATCTTGGCATCTGCCGTGGCAACAATCAGTTTGCAGGGACTTGTGTCTCGCGAAGCAAATCCTTTGGAGTCGCAGGTAATTTACCTTTTTGGATATATGTCATAGATATCGTGGATGTATCCTGAAAAATTGTTCATTTTACTGCAAAACATGTACAAGATTTTCTTACCATGTAGTATTCATCAAGAGTTAATGAGCATACTCCACAAATTTTGTATGCATTGAAATGAATCATATTCTCAAAAAGAAAAAAAAAAAAAAGTCTTTTTGACAAGTGTTTAATTTCTAGGAATTACAGTACTATCAACACACATATCCTATCCTCATCTAATCAGGACCTGGAAGTTCTTAAATTCCCTTTTTTAAGTTACTTTTATTATTCATGTGCCTGAAGTCTATTTGGATCCATAGAGCCCATTTTCTGACTATTACAAAAGTTCTGGATCTCAAATGCAATTTTTCATGGGGGATGTACATGTGGAAGAGGGCTGTTAGGCCTAACTCCGCAATATGGAAACCTGTTCTGCTGTGTGCCGGTTACCAACTGAATTTCTACCTGCCAAAAAGGCTTGGTTTTTGTTTTTAGTTCTTGTTCATTCTCTTTGCACGCCTGTTTACCACACAGAACATGCTAAGCAACTCAAATGAAAGATACACTTGTTAGTTTTTATTTCGGTGCCTTGCATGGCTCCATTTGAAAACATCCATATCCAAAGAAATTGCAGTAGATGAATAGGCATCATTTGCATAGGGACCTTTCTGATATTCATTGTCCAGTAAGGTGGGATTATTCTTTTAGTAGTGTCACCATATTCAATCCTGATTATCAGGTTGGTTTTCTATAAATTCTCAGGTTAATTGTTACCTGTAAGCTGATTTCATTCTCGAAGTACCTAGAGAAGATAGAATTGATTAGTAACTCATCAATGCACTGGGATCAAGATGGTGGTTTTTTTAATCAGTAATTAGGGAAATAAGACTTTAGAATTGTAGTTTGTGCAGCCACATATTGCAATTTCTGATTTTATTTATCTCATTCTCCTCTTTCAGGTTGTCTCAGTTGCATCATTCAATGGAGGCAATGATCTTGCCGTTGTCCCTGAATCTGTCACACTTGGTGGCACCTTCAGAGCCTTCTCAAATGCAAGCTTTTACCAACTGCGGCGCAGAATCGAAGAGGTTCGTGATAAATTAAAATGTTCATATTGCAGAAGCAATGTAAATGAGAAAACTTCATAAAGTACCAGGAAATATAAGATGTCTAGACACATTGATTTTCATTACACAGCATGTGAATAAGAATATCCATATCGACTTCCAATAGATATGTTAATCAACAGGGAATGATGCCGCTAGTTGTGTATGCATTTGAAAGTATAGAACATGTCAAAATGACAATTTACTGTCACCATTCTAAAGCTTCTTTTTGCTCTATGTATTTTCTTATAGGTGATCATTGAACAAGCTAGTGTCTATAGATGCACAGCCATGGTTGATTTCTTTGAGAAGGAACAACCATTCTACCCTCCCTTAGTCAATGATGATCTTTTGTATGAGCACTTCAGGAAGGTTGCAGTGGACCTCTTTGGCCCAGAAAAATACGAGGTCATACCTCCACTGATGGGCTCCGAGGATTTTACTTTCTATGCTGAGGTTGCCCCTGCAGCTTTTTTCTTTGTAGGCATACGAAATGAGACATTGGGTGCCATCAACAATGTGCACTCTCCAAACTTCATGATAGATGAAGATGCACTGTCCAGTGGAACAGCTCTCCATGCTGCCATAGCTGAGAGATACCTCGAAGACCGAGGTAGGGAGCTTCCTTCACGTAAAGCAAGTAAATGAGATGAATTCTCAAGTTCCATACTTGTCAATGAGGCTTGCTTGCTTGATTGCCTGATGTTGGTTAAGATCTACGGTTGGTGGCATGGAGTTATTTTTTTTTTTCCTTTAATGATTGTGGTAACTTGGACCACTTTGTACATTTGTCTCACTTTCGTCGTGACCTTTGTAAAAGTTTAGGTTTGGTATGTGCTTTGGTTGATAAGTGCGTTGATTGAATCGATCATGTTCTTTGGTTCAATTTATTAGTTCTCAAACAGTTATGTCCTTGCCATGTTGATTAAATAAGGGATAGCTTGGATGTTATTTGTTCTTACATGCTAACATATATCCTAACATCCAGATAAGTTGCCGTGCACATGCTGATTTCACTTCATGTTCGCAGTTGTTCCCAAATTTATTCTGCAATATACAGAAATGGATGTTTTCCCCCCCTACTCTCTTGGATCCTAATAAACTTTGGCAGAGTGAATAGGTTGTTCAAATTCTTGTGATCCTTGAAGCTTAATTAATTACTTGAAGCTTACATCAATGATTGACTCTTATCTCAGCCCTTGTCTGGTTTGAGAAAGGATAAAGGAATAAGTCAGTTAAACGAACAAATTATTCAGCTTGGTATCTTTTGTTTGTTTGGACAGATAACCTTGAGACAAAGGAACTTAAAGGGCTGATGGATGTTGGTGTGATAGGAACTCACAAATAAAAAACTGAATTTCCTTTATGTGAGCATTCTACATGTCAGGGGAAAACCCATCAATTTCTTTCCTATTGAATTTTTAGGCTTTTGGGTATGGATTAGGGCCTCCCACTTGAATGACCGCTAATCTCGCACATGTACATAAGCATGCATGTGCACAGACACGCGCCAAACACCATAATCTAAGGCAACCTAATTATTCAACATTAATTGAGAGATTTTAGAGTCCTTACTGCATTTCTTCCAAATTGTAGGCATCTCTATGTTGGAAATCTCCTGACATTGCAAGGATGAGGTTCGAATTTCAAGGCACATGAACTGAAGGGTCCCTCTGCTTAATTCATAATGGGGAGTAGGTCCCTTCAATATACCCACATGTCATAGGCAACAGCTATGACAACAGCTAGAGGAGTCTGGGATTCTTCTACATCTTGTGCATGCAGTAGCTGGGACTGTTCGGTAGTGGTCCATCTGAACTCCTAGTCCCCACATCACTAAAGATGAGGACAGGCTCAAGCATGTTGCTCAAGGTCCGCTTTTAATATCCACTTGTCATAGAACAGGATCGACTACTTGTTAGAACTGAAAACGCCTGATGGAAGCTCAAAAGGATGTAGCATTTCTGTGGTAGGATTGTTTGTCGACAGCAGATGAGGCTGGCTTTAATATGAGGTGAATTACAAATACTGGATGGGAAAACGTAGAGATTATTTTTGCAGCATGTGTGGGTGTCGTAGGATGTTTTGATCATAATTTGCAGAATATGACTTCTTCAAGGGTGGCATAACTAGCAGGAAGACTCTGCGTGGATGTCCATCAATTCAATTGCCACATCAAATTGGCCTTGTAACTCCTGTCTACTGAGAAGTCAATCTGTTGGACTCACAGGTAAGTTACCATTTTGTGTTATATGATAGGTGCAATGGATGTTCTTATTCATCCTTAGCATGGTTAATTTTACTTCATGCCATATCATTTCCTTATTAAGAGTTGTCAATCTATGTCATAGCAAATTTCACTATTGAAATGACTATGACTAGAACTTATAGGTCTTTTTCATGCTAGAAGACCTTGTTCTTTTTTCAATTATTTTGAACTTGTAGCTTGAATTCTAAGGAGGAGGAGGGGGGTGGCTTATTGCAAAGCTAGGTCATTTATAGATGAGGGGAGGGGGGAGGGTGACTTGAAGGAAGGGCTAGGGTTTTGGATATTTTAGGTGGCAATGGTGAGGTGGAAGGCGAGTAGGCATCCATGTGGAGGTAAGGATGACTGGGATGATGAGTGGCAGAGGTTTTAGGTGAAATTTTAGGAGAGGGTAGGGGGTGTCTTGTGATGCATTTTGATGTGGGTTTGGGTAGAATTAGACTTGATTAGGTGTAGGAATGTAGCGAATGCTCCTTGGTGTTGGGCTTGGCTTTTATTCATCTGCCAGGCTTTCTAACTGGTTTGGTGTCGGACTTAGCTCTTGCAATTAGAGGTGCACGTGAGTTAGCATAATTGCTCATTATTAGCTCTAAAATATATGCATGGTCTAAAATGCTTGAATGTATGAAACACAATGAATATATATGTGTACATGTAATGCATACTAGGTCACTAAGTATAAAATAGGAATATTATAGATGTTAACCATGGTTTCATCACTCTCCTATACCTATCTTTTGTTGATCCTTAGCAAAATAAAAAAGAAATGCAAAGAGAATCTAAGCTAGAGTTCACTAGTCAGGAAGCATGAGTCACCACCAATTGTAGAAAGTATGCACACATAGAAAGTATGCAGAAAATCTGATACAAAGACCCAAAGCACTCAAGTACCAATCAAAATATAGATCGCTTTACTTAATTAGATTGTAACTCATGTAAGGACCTAGATTTGTGGTACAGTGAATGGGCTAATTAAAACCCTAATTGGATGTGTAATGATAGATTATGGGGGGACCTAAGGTGTAATTGTTCATCCCATAGAAAAAAAAGGAAATTAGCTTGTAAAGGAAGCCATCGACCCCCTCCATCTCGGGGAAGCGACTACTTCGATCGACACTTCCCTCTTCTCCTCTCTTCGCTGACCACACCTCTTCTCCGTCTGGTCAGCCGCTGGCCGTTGCCGCAGTGTTGCCGCCCACCGCTGTCGCTGCACCGCTGCTCGCCGCTGTGGTGCCCCGCTACTACTACTGCAGCTACGCCCATGCGCAAGGGTGTGGGTCGTTGCTACTGCTTGTTTCAGCAACCGTTGATGTCGTCGCTAATGCTGAATCAAAGGGCAACAGAGAGGGTTAAGAACCCCTCAAGACTCGCACGCGATAGGTGCATCCCCTCCCTCTTCATTTTTTACTAGAACCCTAGCCCTAGGTATTTTAATTTTGGGATTTAGGTTTTTTTTATTGATATGATTTGGGGATGGTTTCTTGAGTATATGATATTGATGTGTTGTCATTTGTTCTTAATGCGAGGAAATCTAGAAGGGACAGCCACCTCATGGAAGAATGAACTCGAGGCAAGGTAGGGATTCCGGGATTTCCTCTTTCAATTTCGTATCTTGAATGCCTAGGAGATTTATAATTTATGGTAATTTAGATAGAAAACTTCAGATTTTGCATGTTTAGTTTGAGTTTCTTGAGAATGGTGAACATGAAGGATTCTAAGCATGCTATGGCTAGGCCATGCATGCTTGGTTGTGGAACTCATGGGGTGGCAAATGCCTGTTTAAGTGGTTGCATATATGCGACTTTGCAATCATCCGTGGAGATTTGAAATGATTGGGAGATTCCCTTTGTTTACGATAACTCATAGATATATCTAGATGAACTGCTTTGTTTGGCAAAAATAGCCCCCCTTATCTTAGCTAACTTCCTGCCTAAGAAGGGGAACCTCCCTAATTAATTGATTTCAAACTCAACTATGAGGTTTTGATTTAATCTTAAGATCATTCTATTCCAGTTTGCTTATGATGTTATCTACCTTTATCCAAGTATAACATGATAATTCATTACGGAAACTAGCCCTTATTAAATAGAGGCCACAAAAGCAGAAAGCACAAAGGGTTGCACTTGATTTTCTCGAAAGTAACAGAAAAAAAATCCTTAGTAATTCCCCGGATGAGGGTCACGTGGATTGATGGAAAGGAGTTCTATGAATTCTAGTCCAGACTTCCTAAAATCTTTAGAAGGGCCTTAATCTTTCTTTGTTCAAGGCCTTCGCTACTGATAATTGCCTTCTTTACATAGCAAGAGTGACAATGAAGGCTAAGATCCTTTGTTGGTTCTTAAACATAAAATGCTTAATGATGAAGAATTTCAAGATAAAATAGACGTCCCAAGCAGTCACATTTGATTATTTGCTGGATGAGGTCTCCTAGGGGAAATTATCCCATGGCTCACGTTTCACCTCCTCCTTTAGATATGAAATAATTACAATTTAAGCCTCTGAATGCTTGACTGGTATTTATTAGAGTGCACATTCATTCTAAAACATGGGAGTCATGGATCATGAATTTCAATCAAATAATGGATCCATTTGATGCATGTTAGACTAAACATTGTTTGTTTAGTTACTTGGCTGTGATGTTATAGTCTGAGATGGGTGTCTTTGAGATTACATAAACATAGATGTTGTAATGGCATTGTTTGATGATGAAATGTTGTGGTGTCTCTGATTTTGTGTTTGATCATATTAATTTGAATCATCCTTCTTTTCCTTCAGAAGAAAAATGTAAAGTATCAAAAGACATAATGTGAAGCTAGCAATAATTCTCAATCTCCTCTTCCATTCTTATATGGATTTAAGGGTGATCAATTTTGTTTAGCTCTCATCTATGCTTAGAGTCATCTATCTCGCTTGGATCATTGGTTGATCATTGCTACGAAAAAGGGAACTTGCATATTTTACATTTATTATTGACTTTGAAGATCCCATGACTATCCCATATATGCATATCATTACTTATATTACTATTTAGATGCATTCTCATGAGCTTTGGATTGAATGATTCTCCTCATGCATAGTTCTGCATCTTGTGATTGTGAGATTAGTTTATGAGATTAATGAAAGCCATAAAAACCTATTTTTGTGAGCTTAGTAATTCATTTCGATATTTCTATCATAGCTACAGTTGTTTTGGATGGCATCATCTTTATTTGTTGGCTTATTTCATTAGGATATCCAAACATACCTCTCATAATCGTAAACATCCATTTTTATCTGTACCTAAACTTGTCATTTGGATACTCATGTGGAATCATTCTTACCCACCAAATTTGAGTGGTTGCACTTCTATGACATGGCTAGATTTTTCTAGAAAAGAATACGTGAGGTAGCATGGCCTTGTTTCTTACTATTTTTCTTGTGTTTTGACTATTTTTGGATGTGAGGTGTGCCTGCTTGTGTTTTATCATTGTTCTCTACCAATGTGATGCGATGGTGGGGAGTACCCACCTATATAATTTATTATATGCATGCATGGATGTAGGTTGTAGGTACCAATTTTGGGAAAATATTGTTGTTGAGCTTTTGAGAAAATAAAATATGCGTTTGTTGTAGTACCCTTTAAATCGCTCAATCAACAGATAAAATTTATAACTCAAAAAATAAGAAATGAAGTTCGAGGTTGAACATAGGGGCAAATAGGAATTCGCATGCTAATCTTTAATTGCATATAAATAAGCACAATAAATTACGCAAAATATAAAATTTCAGTGAATAATAACATGTCACATTAAATATTCAATGAAGATCAATACATTTAGAGACAAAAAGTAAACAAAAGTCCAAAAAATGGCGATTTAGATCACCAAATAAGCTCTCCAAGCATTCATCACAAATATCTCAATTATTCGAAATAACCCAACACTAACTTGAATGCTACAATGATCAGATGTCGAGTCTGTATATTAGACGACTTAAATGATTAAGGCTCTCAAAGACTTCTTTGTTTCTTCTCTTCTTCTTTTGCTTTCCTTGTTCTCTTCAAGTTCTCTCTCTTCTTCTTCAATTCTGCCCTTCTCCTCTTCAGCTTTTCTTCTTTTACACACAAGGGAAGCTAAGGCCTTCAACGACTAAGTGTCGCACAGGCCCACCTATAAGAGAGCAAAAACCCCCTACCCCCTCTCTCTTTTTCTCTTTCATAAATCCTCCTCTATTTCTCCTTTTTTCTGTTAAGACCTGTGCCATTAAAACACTTTAAGATGTTTTGGAGTTGGTCCAGACGTCTGGACACTTTCCCAGACGTCTGGAAATGAAATTTTGCGTGCGTATGACCGTGAGTCTATGCACGTGCCGCGCGCAGACTGAACCCAGCCGCCTTCTTCTCTTTCTTCCTCCCCTCGTCGACTTGCAGAACTGCCCCCCCTCCCCCCCCATGCATACAAATACTCTTCCCCTCCTCTCCCTTACGCCACCCCACCCCATCCGTCTCCTCCTTCCACCAGTGCGAGAGTGAGAGCGAGTAGCGGCGGAGAGGAGAGGGGCAGCGAGAGAAGGGAAGAAAAGAAAGCGCACTAGCTGTGAGGGAGCTCGTCGGAGAGGCTCGCGGCCGATCGGGCGTGCGCGAGACGGAGTGTTGTGCCAGGGAAGTCCTCCCTGATGCTGCTTCACCTAGAGCAACGGGCAGGCAAGCGCGGTGCGGCCACGCGCAGCAGGAAGAAGATGAAGGAGGTTCTGATTCTGGGATTTTTTCCGAGAATCAGACGTCTGGACCTACATCCAGACGACGCGGATGACGTCTGGAGGAGGCTCCAGACGATTGAGAGGTACATACTGCGCATATACATCCCTTTTTGTAGATACGGCCATGCAGGTCGTTCCGCCAATGCTCTGTCGCATGCCACGTTTAAGAGTTTTCGCGTGCGCGTGTAAGATTCGCTTCGGGAAGGCTCAGGACACGACCTCCCACGCGGTCCAGACATCTGGGCGAGTCACCAGACGGCGGAGAGCGTCTCCAAACGTCTGAAGAGGTGGTCGGACATCTGGAACTAGGTCCAGACGGTTCAACACGATCCTTGGACGTCTGAGGAGCAGCACAGAGTGCGGTATGGATCTGGACTCCTTTTAAGATGTCTGGAAGATGTTCCAGACATCTGATTTGAGTCAGAGTTGTTTTTGACCCGTTTAGGGTCCGTTCGAGGTTTGATTTCCGCGTTTTTGTTGTAATGCTTGTTATCATGTTTTGAGTGATTTCTTGTGGTTGATCCTTGTGTTAGGATCACATTCTGTTGCATATTTGGGGGTTGCGGAGACACGTAGACCTGCTGATCACTCCCCCATTACTCCCGGTTTGCGGGTGGAGTGGCTTCCCTTAATTAATTACAAACATAAATGCATATCTGGAATAAATGATAGATCCTAGGGTATGGCATGAATCCTAGGACCAGAAAACTAGATTGAATGATAGATCTTAGGGTATGGAATGAATCCTAGGACGAAAAACATTAGAACGATTGTATTAAATGCCTGAAATGTAGTCTTGCAATGAGTAGATGGAATAATAATTTCCTGTAATTGGATAACAGCTGCATGTGAAATGTAGAATACTGTTGTTAGTAACTGCTACATGTAATTTCTGTTGGTTGAAATTAAGTACGAGCTACTTGTATATAAATTGGAAAAGAAAGATTAAATGTTGGAAACACATGCTATATGCGAATAAACCTGAATGATGAAACCTAGTATGGCTTGGCCTGAGGAACATGAGCATGAACCCTACGGGAATTAGGAGTAGAGCTCCTAGAAATAAATAGAATGGAACTGGAAAAGTGAATGGGAAAGTGTGTTGTCTCTTGGGTACGTGGTACCAAGGGAAGCACATGTTACGTCTTAGTATAGAGGGGAGCTTGCTACCCTCAGGTCGAGACCAGGGTGAGTTTGGTCACTTTGCACCGACTTTTTGGCCATCGCGTATACAATACCGGGGAGAGCTACTAGTGTAGGGAGAGAGCTACCCACCCCACGGGACCCGGGGTTCAGCTAGCTGTCCTACACCAACTTGTTAGTCCCACTAGGCAAATCTGGGTAGTCAGGCGAGGGTGCGCGGACTATGGAGGGGTAAGTCCCCTGTTTGGTTACTATGGAGGGACTAGACCCCTATTACTGAGAGGGCTCTACCCTATACTGGTTCCGTGCTGTGCTTTGGGCGCACCCGTTAACGGAAACGATTGACCGCGTGCTAGTACGGGGTAGCTACCCGTGCGTTTATCGCACGTGCTGTAGTCACCATCACGTCTATCAGCGACCTTGGGGTGGTTGACTAAGGGTAGGACCACCACGGGGGACTCTCTCGGCCAGGAGAGTACCACGTGCTACTTCTACTCTTCGGAAAAGACTGCAATCAAGATCGTTCCCACGAGGAACAGTCGAGATCAAGAAAAAGACCTGATAAATAAACCAAGGGATGAAAGAAAGAACAATTAATTGAATAAAGAAAGAAATTGAAAATAACAGCTACCTGTCCACCTTTACTGTTTCTATTAGTTAGCTAGTTGCCACTCTACTCAGTGTTTTGCTGACGTGTCGTACTTACCACCTTTTTCAGGTCCAGGTGTTGAGCAGCCAGAGCCTACAGCTATAGAGGGTGCTGGGCCCAGTAGAGCCCAGTAGTTGTACTTTTGTTGTACCCATTTTCTGTAGTAGTGAGTAATTTGTTACATTCTTGTACTCTTTTATTGTAATTTTATATTCCTGTACCATTTTTAAATTCTCTATTGTTGTGGTGGTATGTACTGTACTAGTTTGTTTCTTTACTATTGTATTTTTGTTACTTTTAGTTGCTTGCATGGTGAATGTGGTTTATTTTACTGCTTTTTGGTTACTTTCTCGTTGGACGACTGGGTCTTGGGATCAGTCGAGTCGGTCCGATTCTCGTATCTCGTAGGGATTCGGAAATCGGGTCGTAATAAGATGGTATCAGAGCAATGTCGTCCCGAGAAGTGAATCAACTGACTAGAAAATAACCAATTCATGTGCTTGTAATTAGAGTAACCACCACAACGTACCTTTTGATATCTATTCTAGGTTTTCTTCGTTGGATGTCGATTAGAATTAACATATTTTCTGTTCTATGTTCGCGTCTCCTTGCAGGAAATGCCTCGATACGGGACTAGTGAGGTGGGTTGCGGACACGGTCGAGAACGAGGTCGGAAGGGTGGGCTCGTTGAACCCGACGTCTCAGTGGACCAGCCACTACTCCTGGGCATTCAGGCTCAGGGCCTCGTCCAGCTGATACGGGAGATCATACGAGAGGAGCTTCACTCGCCGCCACGAGCACCTTTCCCAGGGGATGCGGAGGGGGAGTCCTCTGTGGGACCACGAGACGGACACGACGCTGGACGTGGGGAAGGGGGTGGGCCTCCACCGCCCCCACCTTCCTCCGGCACTTCCGAGAACGAGGCCTCTTTACCTAGAGGCATACCAGCTTCTCCACTTTAGCGCCACTACGAGCTTTTCGGATAGTTCCGAAAGCTGAACCCCCCTCCTTCAAGGGGGATGAGGACCCGACCGAGGCGGAGGACTGGCTCGAGCAGATCGAGAAGGTGTTTGACACCCTTTGTCCCCCTATGGAGTGCCACATGGCCTTTGCCACGTACCAGCTGGAGAGCGCAGCACACAGGTGGTGGAGGGCGATCAGGGATCAAGAGAGGGACGGGTCAACTTGGGACCAGTTCGTCACCCTCTTCTACAAGCAGTATTTTCCTCAGACATGGCAGGACTAGAGGAGGCGGGAGTTCCACACTCTCTGCCAGGGAACGATGACTGTGAGCGCATACCGCACGCGTTTCCTGGAGCTATCTCGTTTCGCAGCGATAGCCGTGGCTACCGAGGAGCGCCTTTGGAGGTTCACTGAGGGGCTCCGGCCTGCTATTCGGGGGTATGTCAAACCCCTGAAGCTGCCTACGTTCTCGAGGGTGGTGAAGGAAGCTATGATGTATGAAGAGACCAACCCGTCCACATGTGACACTGACAGCGGGCGGAAGAGGCCCTATCAGCCAGACTTTTCACAGGGCTGACGAGAGAGGAGGCACGTGGCACCCGCAGGAGAACCGTCGCGCTTTGTGGGGTCGTCAGTGGCTTTTGGGGGCCCCCGACAGGGGCTAGCTACTAGCACCGGACCCTCGCTCAACCATCAGCAGGGATCCACTGAGGGCTTTGCTACCAGTGTGGCCAGCCGGGCCACATTAGGAGGGACTGCCCGTCTAGGGCAAGAGGCCAGCAGATGCTCCCTGCGCCGAGCACTGGAGGGTGAGTGTTGGAGGACAGCAGTCGCGAGGAGGGTACCGGCCAGCGACTACCCGTCCAACACAGAGTGTGGCTGGTTCGTCCGCACCTAGGGCTGAGGGGCGTTGATACGCCCTGACACACAGAGATGCCAGAGCTTCAGGATCAGTGGTGACAGGTATGGTCACGGTTTCCAGCAGACTAGTTTACACAGTTTTTGATTCTGGCGCTACGCGCTCATTTGTTGCTGCCAGTTTTGCTATTAGTTTGGGGCGGGACTGTGTGTTGTTGGAGGATCCGTTCGTGATTAGAGGTTCAGGTGGTCAGCAGTTTTTAGCTGAGGAGGTGTACACAGGTTGTGAGGTCGGTGTTGGGGGACACAGCATTCTCACTGACCTGATTATGATACAGATGGAGGATTTTGGCGTGATTTTGGGGATGGACTGGCTGTTCGCTTACCACGCCTTGGTGTCTGTTTTGAGAGGAAGATTGTCTTCTCTATACCAGAGTTGCCTTCTTTCGAGTTTCACGGGCAGCCAGTGGACGGAGGCTTCAGGTGCATTTCTGCACTTCGGGCCAGGGGTGTGAGGGCTTCCTAGCTTGTGTGGTAGCGGAGCCCAACCCTATGGCAGACTTTCAGAGTATCCCGATGGTCAGAGGGTATCCCGACGTATTCCCAGATGAGTTGCCAGGACTACCGCCCGAGCGTGAGATCGAGTTTGAGATCTCACTGGTACCGAGGACCAGCCCCATTTCTACAACACCGTACAGAATGGCACCACTTGAGCTGCGAAAGCTCAAATCTCAGTTGCAAGACCTTCTGGAGAAGGGCTTTGTGAGGCTCAGTGCGTCTCCGTGGGGTGCCCCGGTATTGTTCGTAAAGAAGAAGGATGGTACCCTACGCCTTTGTGTGGACTACAGACAGCTAAATAGTGTTACTATCAAGAACAGGTATCCACTGTCGAGAATTGACGACTTGTTTGACCAGTTGCGAGGTGCCACGGTATTCTCCAAGATAGACTTGAGGTCTGGGTACCACCAGTTGAGAATCAGGGAGGTGGATGTCTCCAAGACGACTTTTTGCACCCAGTACGGACACTACAAGTTTTTGGTCTTGCTGTTTGGGCTGACCAACGCCCCCACTGCCTTCATGGATTTGATGAACCAGGTGTTCTGACCGTACTTGAACCAGTTCGTGGTGGTATTTATTAATGATGTGCTCATCTATTCTTGAGATCAGACGCAGCACAGACAGCACTTGCGGATGGTTTTGGACACACTGAGACGACATAGGTTGTACACCAAATACAGCAAGTGCGAGTTCTGGCTGAGGGAGGTGACCTTCTTGGGCCATGTGATCTCCGGGGATGGCTTGGCTGTGGACCCAACCAAGGTTGAGGCAGTGCTCAGGTTGGAGAGATCGCGTACAGTTACAGAGATCCGCAGTTTCTTGGGATTGACAGGCTACTACAGGCGGTTTATCAGGGGCTTCTCGCAGATTGCATGTCCTATGACACAATTGACCCGGAAGGACGTGCCCTTTTCTTAAACAGATGCTTGTGAGGCATGTTTTCAGGAGCTAAAGGAGAGGCTGACTTCGGCTCCCGTGCTCACCATCCCAGACAGTAGTGGCGGGTTTATTGTGTACACGGACGGCTCTTTGTAGGGGTTAGGGGGTGTGCTCATGCAGAGGGGTCACGTTGTCGCTTACGCTTCGCGGTAACTGAAGCCTCATGAGCATGGCTACCCTACCCATGACCTGGAGCTGGCAGCTGTCGTCTTCGCGCTGAAGACTTGGAGGCAATACTTGTACGGTGAGACCTTTAAAATTTTCATAGATCATAAGAGCCGCAGATACTTGTTTAATCAGAAGGAGCTCAACATGAGACAGAAACGTTGGTTAGAGCTCCTGAAGGATTATGACTGCAACATTTCCTACCACCCTGGGAAGGCCAACGTGGTGGCTGACGCCCTGAGCTGGAAGGCGCCTGCCCACTTGGCCAGTTTGTAGGCGCAGAGTTGGAACCCAATGGAGGAGATGGGTAGTTGGCGGCCCCTAGAGTTACTGAGGCACTGTAGGGCAATGACTGTGACATGACAGACGAGGCCAGAACTGATAGATCGCATCTTCACTGGGCAGATGGCTGACCCGTACTTGCAGTCATTGCGTGACAGAGTATTGTCAGGTGACCATGGGGACTTCTCTTTTGCAGACTAGGTACTGCGCATGAGGGGACATTTGTGCGTTCCTAGGGACGAGGAGCTGTTGAGAGAGCTCCTGACCAAGTTCACCATATATCCCGGAAACACAAAGATGTACCATGATTTGAGATGCGACTTTTGGTGGAGGGGAATGAAGCGGGATGTAAGTGAATCTGTACAGCAGTGTTTAATGTGCTTGCAGGTGAAGGCCGAGCATCAGAGGCCTGTAGGGCCGTTGCAGCCACTTCCAGTGCCAGAGTGGAAATGGGAGAGCATCACCATGGACTTGGTGGTGGGCTTGCTCGTTACCCAGCAAGGACACGACGCAGTCTGGGTGATTGTAGACAGATTGACGAAGACAGCACGTTTCTTGCCGATCCGAGTCACCTGGGACCTTTTGCATGATTGTGTACTGGATTGGAGGGGCTCTTGGGAGGAGCACTTGCCCCTGGCAGAGTTTGCATATAATAGCAGCTATCACTCGAGCATCGGCATGGCACCCTACGAGGCTCTATACGGACGGAGATGTACGACGCCCTTGAGCTGGGTTGAGGCGGGGACCAAGTGGGAGGTTGGCCCAAGGCTGCTCTGGCAAAGTCAGGAGGTGATCGAACAGATTCACAGGTGTTACGACCCGATTCCCAAATCCCTATGAGGTATGAGAATCGGACCGACTCGACTGATCCCAAGACCCAGTCGTCCAACGAGAAAGTAACTAAAAAGCAGTAAAATAAACCACATTCACCAAGCAAGCAACTAAAAGTAACAAAAGTACAGTAGTAAAGAAATAAACTACTACAGCACGCACCACCGCAACAGTATAGAATTAAAAACAAGTACAGAAATATGAAGTTTACAATAAATGAGTACAAAGGTGTAACTGAATACTCACTATTATAGAAAACAGGTACAACAAAAGTAAAACTACTGGGCTCTACTAGGCCCAGCACCCTTCGTAGCCGTAGGCTCTGGCTGCTCAACACCTGGACCTGAAAAAGGTGGTAAGTATGACACATCAGCGAAACGCTGAGCAGAGTGGCAACTAGCTAACTAAGAGAAACAGTAAAGGTGGACAGGTAACTGTTGTTTTCAATTTCTTTCTTTATTTAACTAATTATTCTTTCTTTCTTCACTTCATTTATTTATCAGGTCTTTTTCTTGATCTCGACTGTTCCTCATGGGAACGATCTTGATTGCATTCTTTTTCGAAGAGTAGAAGTAGCACGTGGTGCTCTCCTGGCCGAGAGAGTCCCTCGTGGTGGTCCTACCCTCACTCAACCACCCCAAGGTCGCTGACAGACGTAACGGTGACTACGGCACGCGCGATAAACGCATGGGTAGCTACCTTGCACTGGCACGCGGTCAGTCGTTTTCGTTAACGGATGCGCTCAAAGCACAGCACGGAACCAGTATAGGGCAGAGCCCTCTTAGTAACAGGGGTTTAGCCCCTCCACAGTAACCAAACAGGGGACTCGCCCCTCCACAATCCGCGCACCCTCACCTGACTACCCTGGTTTGCCCAGTGGGCCTAACAAGTCGGTGTAGGACGGCTAACTGAGCCCTGGGTCCTGTGGGGTGGCTAGCCTTCTCCCTACACTAGCAGCTCTCCCCGGTAATGTGTACACGAGGGCCAGAAAGTCGGTGCAAAATGGCCAAACTCACCCCGGTCTCGACCCGAGGGCGGCAAGCTCCCCTCTACACTAAGAGGTAATATGTGCTTTCTTTGGTACCACGTACCCAAGAGACAACACACTTTCCCATTCACTTTTCCAGTTCCATTCTATTTTTTTCCAGGTGCTCTACTCCAAATTCCCCGTTGGGTTCATGCTCATGTTTCTCAGGCCAAGCCATACTAGGTTTCATCATTTCATGTTTATTTGCATACAGCACGTGTTTCCAACATTCAAACTTTCTTTTCCAATTTATATACATGCAGCTCGTATTTAATTTCAAACAACAGGAATTATAGGTAGCAGTTACTAACAACAGTACTCTACAGTTCACAGGCAGCTGTTATCCAATTACAGGCATTTATTATTATTCTATCTACTCATCCAAGACTACAATTCAGGCATTCAATACAATCGTTCCGGTATTTCTAGTCCTAGGATTCATGCCATACCATAGGATCTATCATTTAATCTAGTGTTTCTGGTCCTAGGATTCATGCCATACCCTAGGATCTATCATTTATTCCAGACATGTATTTATGTTTGTAATTAACTAAGGGAAGTCACTCTACCCGCAAAATCGGGAAAAATAGGGGCTTGATCGGCAGGTTCACATGCCTTTGCAACCCCCAAGTCTGCAACAGAACGAGGTCTTAACACAAGGATCAGCCACAAGAAACCACTCAGAACATGATAACAGGCATTCCAACAAGTAGAGGAACTTATACGAAGAAGAACGAAATCTTAAACGTGGAAATTGGACCTCGAACGGACCCTAAATGGGTCAAAAATGACAACTCTGACTCAAATCAGATACCTGGAACATCTTCCAGACGTCTTAAAGAAGTCCAGATCCATACCTCACTCTGTGTTGCTCCTTAGATGTCCAAAGATCCTGCTGAACCGTCTGGACCTAGTTCCAGACGTCCGACCACCTCTCTGGACGTCTGAAGACGCTCTCCGCTGTCTGGTGACTCACCCAACGTCTGAACCATGTGGGAGGGCATGTTCTGCGCCTTCCCGAAGCGAAACCTGCATGCGTACGCGAAAACTCTCAAACACAGCCCGCTACAGAGTTTCAGCGGAACGGCCTGCATGGCCGTATCTGCAAAAAGGAAGGTATAGGCACAGTACGTACCTATCAGTCGTCTGGAGCTTCTTCCAGACGTCGTCTGGATGTAGGTCCAAACGTCTGATTCTGGGAAAAATTCCCAGAATCAGAACCTCCTTCGTCTTCTTCCCGCTACGCGCAGCCGCGCCGCACTCGTCATCCCGTTGCTCTAGCTGCAGCAGCATCGGGGAGGACTTCCCTGACAAAACACTCCGCCTCACGCACGTCGACCAGCCTCGAGCTGCTCCAGCAAGCTCTCTCTCTCTCTCATGGCTCGCACGCCATCTTCTCTTCCCTCTCGCTGCACCTCTCCTCTCTCCCACTGCACCCGGCAACAGCTGCTACTCGTTCACTCTCGTTCTTGTGCTAGAGGAAGGAGGAGACGGATGGAGTGGGGTGGCATGAGGGAGAGGATGGGAGTATTTGTAGGCACGGGGGGGGGGGGGGGGGGGCAGTTCTGCAAGTCGGCGAGGGGAAAGGAGAAGGCTGCTGGGTTTCAGTCTGCGCGCGACACGCATGCAGACTCGCGATCGTACACACAAAAATTAATTTCTAGACGTCTGGGAAGGTGTCCAGATGTCTGACCAGATATCTGGATCAACTCCCAAACGTCTTAAAGTGTTTTGATGTCACGGGTCTTAACAACAGGCGATTCCGCACTATCAGGAGTAGACAGAAGAGCTATGCAGATCGGAAATGCAGAGAGGTGCAATTTGGGTTGGGGACCACGTCTTCCTTCGCGTTTCTCTCATGAAGGGTCTGCAGCGGTTTGGGGTGAGAGGGAAGCTCGTGCCGAGGTTTGTGGGACCCTTTGAGGTCCTGGAGCGGGTTGGACCCATTGCTTACAGGCTTGCCCTTCCTCCCCAGCTTTCTGGTGTGCACGACATGTTCCACGTGTCCAACCTTAGGAAGTACGTCGTCAATCCCAGTCACGTTCTGAGCCATGAGAGCATCGAGGTGGGTGACGACTTGACCTACCCGGAGCGGCTGGTGCAGATACTCGATAGAGCCGTCTGGAGTCTAAGACGGAAGCAGGTACCCCTGGTAAAAGTCTTGTGGAGGAGCCAGCGGTATGAGGATGCTACCTGGGAGCCTAAGGTGGCAATGCGAGAGCGGTACCCGGAGCTCTTTGAGGGTACATCTCTTCAGACCGGTTTCGGTCCTCTTTGATTTTGTTATGCGTATATTGTTCTTTTTCCGCACCCTAGTTAGCGTAAGTTTCGGGGACGAAACTTCCTTTTAGTTTGTTATGTTGTTAAGACCCTTGCCATCAAAACACTTTAAGACGTCTGGGAGTTGGTCCAGATGTTTGGTCAGACGTCTGGACACCTTCCTAAACGTCTGGAAATGAAATTTTGCGTGCATACGACCGCGAGTCTAAGCGCGTGCTGCGCGCAGACTGAACCAGCCTCCCTCGTCTCTTTCTTCCTCCCCTCGCCGACTTGCAGAATTGCCCCCCCCCCCCCCCCCGTGCCTACAAATACTCCTCCCCTCCTCTCCCTCACGCCACCCCACCCCATCCGTCTCCTCCTTCCTCTAGCACGAGAGCGAGAGTGAGAGTGAGCAGCGGCGAAGAGGAGAGGGGCAGCGAGAGAAGGGAAGAGAAGAAAGCGCACTAGCCGTGAGGGAGCTCGCCGGAGAGGCTCGCGGCCGGTCGGGCGCGTGCGAGGTGGAGTGTTGTGCTGGGGAAGTCCTCCCCGACGTTGCTGCACCTAGAGCAGCGGGCAGGCGAGTGCGGCTCGGCTGCGTGCAGCAGGAAGCAGACAAAGGAGGTTCCAAACGTCTGGACCTACATCCAGATGACACAGACGACATCTGGAGGAGGCTCCAGACGATTGAGAGGTACATACTGCACATATACATCCCTTTTTGCGGATACGGCCATGCAGGCCGTTCCACTGATGCTCTGTCACGTGCCATGTTTAAGAGTTTTCGTGTGCACGTGCAGGATTCGCTTCGGGAAGGCGCAAAACACGCCCTCCCATGCGGTCCAGACGTTTGGGCGAGTCACCAAACGGCGGAGAGGGTCTCCAGACATCCGAGAGGTGGTCGGACGTTTGGAACAAGATCCAGATGGTTCAACACGATCCCTGGACGTCTGAGGAGCAGCACAGAGTGAGGTATGGATCTGGACTCCTTTTAAGACGTCTGCAAGATGTTCCAGACGTCTGATTTGAGTCAAAGTTGTCGTTTTTGACCCGTTTAGGGGTCCGTTCGAGATCCGATTTCCGCATTTAAGATTCTGTTCTTCTTCGTATAAGTTCTCTACTTGCTGGAATGCTTGTTATCATGTTCTGAGTGGATTCTTGTGGTTGATTCTTGTGTTAGGACCACGTTCTGTTGCAGATTTGGGGGTTGCGGAGGCACGTGGACTTGCCGATCACGCCCCCATTACTCCCGATTTTGCGGTTAGAGTAGCTTCCCTTAATTAATTACAAATATAAATTCATATATGGAATAAATGATAGATCCTAAGGTATGGCATGAATCGTAGGACCAGAAAACTAGATTGAATGATAGATCCTAGGGTATGGCATTAATCCTAGGACCAGAAAACTAGATTAAATGATAGATCCTAGGGTATGGCATGAATCCTAGGACGAGAAACACTGGAACGATTGTATTAAATGCCTGAAATGCAGTCTTGCGATGAGTAGATGGAATAATAATTGCCTGTAATTGGATAACAGCTGCATGTGAAATGTAGAATACTGTTGTTAGTAACTGCTACATGTAATTTCTGTTAGTTGAAATTAAATACGAGCTGCTTGTATATAAATTGGAAAATAAAGATTAAATGTTGGAAACACATGCTATATGCGAATAAACCTAAATGATGAAATCTAGTATGGCTTGGCCTGAGGAACATGAGCATGAACCCTATGGGAATTAGGAGTAGAGCTCCTAGAAATAAATAGAATGGAACTGGAAAAGTGAATGGGAAAGTGTGTTGTCTCTTGGGTATGTGGTACTAAGGGAAGCACACGTTACCTCTTAGCGTAAAGGGGAGCTTGCCGCCCTCAGGTCGAGGCTGGGGTGAGTTTGGCTACTTTGCACCGACTTTTTGGCCCTCGCGTACACAGTATCAGGGAGAGCTGCTAGTGTAGGGAGAGAGCTAACCACCCCACGTGGCCCGGGGTTCAGCTAGCCGTCCTACACCGACTTGTTAGGCCCACTAAGCAAACCAAGGTAGTTAGGCGAGGGTGCGCGGACTGTGGAGGGGTGAGTCCCCTGTTTGGTTACTATGGAGGGGCTAGACCCCTGTTACTGAGAGAGCTCTACCCTATACTGGTTCCGTGCTATGCTTTGGGCACGCCCATTAACGAAAATGACTGACTATGTGCCAGTACGGGGTAGCTATCCGTGCATTTATCGCACATGTCGTAGTCACCGTTACATCTGTCAGCGACCTTGGGGTGGTTGACTGAGGGTAGGACCACCACGGGGGACTCTCTCGGCCAAGAGAGCACCATGTGCTACTTCTACTCTTTGGAAAAGACTGCAATCAAGATCAAGAAAAAGACCTGATAAATAAACCAAGGGATGAAAGAAAGAACAATTAGTTGAATAAAGAAAGAAATTGAAAACAACAGCTACCTGTCCACCTTTACTATTTCTATTAGTTAGCTGGTTGTCATTCTACTTAGCATTTCGCTGACGTGTCGTACTTACCACCTTTTCCAGGTCCAGGTGTTGAGCAGTGATGAGAACCTCGTCATAAACCCTAAACTAGCACCATTTAACCTAGATTTGCAAGAAAAAGCTCCTACATAACTTATAGAAAGGCTTGACTCAAAGAATTCTGAGTTTGTGAAGGAAATAGGAACTAAGGGGTAAAAATACAATTTCACCAACACAATCAGTAAACAGGGTGACTCAGGGTCCAAACATAGGTCAAACTAACCTAATAAGAAGGAAAGTGGGATGATATGATCCAATAAGAGCTACAGCAACTCCAAGGAATTAAATGACATCCTATAACCCTAAAACAAGCCCACTTCAATTCATGAGGTTCGAGGCAAATAAAAAATCGACTAAACCCTCTAAAATTCATAGAAAAATAATCTCTAGGGTTTAGAACCTTCAATTTGGCCTTCGGAACCCACTTTGACCTACATTGAGAACCATGCTCAATTAATGATTTAATTTGGGTTTTTATGTAAATTGACTGGTCAAATAAGGTCTGATCTAGAAATAAATTTCACCATTAGAATCCTTAGGTCCCATTTCATCATGCATAAAAACTTGAGCCTAAGAAGAGGCCTTCTTAACCGATTTTGCATTTTGGTCCTCATCTATTACTTTTTGACCCTCAACTTTTGAAACCCTCGCGTTTTGACCCCTAAGTCTTCATCGTTCTTTGCATTTAGGTCATCCTTGCAAAACCCTAAGCAGCGCCATGCTCCGGCGACTTTGCGCGGAGCATGGCGCCGCACAGGGTGAGGGAGGCCCTCTGCCCTTTCAACGGGGTGTTCCTTGCGACGTTTGCTGTCGCAGGGACACCTCCATGATCTCTGCGGCAGCCCATACCTTCCGTGCGAACTCACGGAAGGTATGGGTCCCTACTTCGGCTGTCCTCCGGCGAGGGAGGCACGTCGCCTCCCTCTGCCCACCTCTCCGCCTTAGCCTCTATAAAAGCCGCCTCTGCCTGCAGAAGAGAGCAGCTCGGTCCTGACGGAGAAACACCCCCATCTTTCCTCTCTTCCCACTCCGGTAGAAGCCCCCCAGCTCCGGCGGTTCTTCCTCCCCCTCCTCGTCGCTCTGCTGCAATACCAGCAGCAGAGCCACCCTCACCCGCTCTTCCCGCGTCGCGCCGTACCCAGCGCGCGCCCTCCAACTCTCTCCTCGCCGCCGCCCTCTCGCTCTGGGCATCTTCTTCTCTGGCGACAGTCGGTACGACTGCCGCCCTGCTCCGGCCCCTTTCGCCCCTTTAACTAGGTCAGCACTACTCCCCATCTCCCCCTCTTTCTTTTCCTCATTATTTTTCATTCAATTAAGCCCTCGACCACTCCTATGCACCGTCACCCCCTTCGTCTCCGGCTACCCTCCAGCGAGACGCCCCCATCGCTCCACAGCCCCACACGCCTCGCCGACTCTCACAGAACCTCCGCCTCATCACATTGAGCAACCTCCGCCCACTCATTGCCGCTCCACACCCCCACCTCACTCCCCCAAACAGACCCATTTTTTTGGTCGCTGTCCAACCTAGCCCCACCTCCAGACGCTGTCCCACGACCTGCCACACCCCGCACCACCTTCGCCGTGCCATGGCGAAGGTCCCCCGCTAGTTTGATTATGCCGAAGGGCCGTGTTTCTGTCTGACAAGGTCGCTGATCCAGCTGCCATTAACGATGACTGAAGCAGCTTCGGGGCGAGCTCCAGACCCTGCAGCCCAGGTTCCCAGGTGCTGCAGGTTGGGGCGAAGTCCGCGAAGACTCCTGCCTTATCAGTTGGCACCGACATCGGCTGCAGCTGAGCAGAGGGCGAGGTGGAGTCATCCTGCGGGCACGCGCGAAGATAGCACAAAAGATAGTCCCACATCGTGGGATTTCGAAACGCCGCCCGCGCATAAATTGGAAAAGTGCCTTAGCCTATTCACCTCCTAACCACGGGGTGAGGTCCCTCTCACTCGCTTCACCCGGCCTCGTCCGCGACACCCCCCCCGCGGACCTGGCCCGACCCGTATACCTGACCTGCACTCCTCGCCCACCACCGTACGCTGGTGGGCTTGGTCCCGGGCGCGAATCTGTACCTGAATACCCGGCTCTGGGAGAGCGATCCTTTGAGCGAAAGCTGAGAAAGAGAGACGCGGGGGAGGGTAGGGGTAGGTTTTTGCTCTGACCAAGCTATGTGAGTGTGCAGGCAGAGAAGAAGAAGAAGAAAGATGATTGTAAGAAGAAGAAGAAAGAAGACCGCAGAAGAGGAAGAAGAAGAAGCACTATAGCAGACACTACTTAAGCCGTCTGATTGAGAAATCAGACGACGGATGAAGCTCTGCAGACAAAGTAAAGAAGAAGAGAAGGTGCCGCAGCTGAAGGCAAAGAAAAGGAAGAAAAGAGAAGAAGAATCAAGAAGAACAGAAGATAAAGGAAGAAGATAAAGAGCTGAAGAAGATCAAAGAGAGAAGAAGGAAAGAAAAAGAAAGAAGGTAAAGAAGAAGAAGAACTAAGGATGATCAAGCAAAGAGAAGAGAAGAGAAAGAAGAAGACAAAGACAAGAGAGAAAGAAGAGAAGAAGGAAAAACCAAGAGACCAATCTACCTCTCTCTCTCTCTTATTTTTGTAATAGAAACATTGTACTTCTAGAATTATAGTTTGCTCCCTGAGTTCGATCTCGGGAAACCTTTTATTTCCGAGTAAAATTGTAATAGTGGCAATGACAATCTATAACGCCATTTCTATAACAAACAACAAAACCTAGTCATACCGCCACTATTTTTGGCGCCGTTGCCGGGGAGCAACGGCTATTCTAGAAGTTATATTTGTAAGTTTCTAATAATATCTCTCTCTCTTTTGTGCAAGTACAGAAAGAAAAAGACGTAGCCGCACCACAGCCACTCTAAGGACAGGTAACTTCCTATTAAACCCTAAAATTTTAAAGAGGAAAAAGAAAAAAAAAAAGGTATAACCTATCTTTTATACATAGTAATAGCTGCATATTTTCAAAAACTATTATTCCTGCACACAATATTAAAGGTAATTAAGGGCTAACACTTTCTTGCCTGAGCCCTAATTACCCAGCAAAGAATTAACTGGACCAAGTAGATCCAACATAAGGTCAAACATTAGGATTTCAGAGACACACCCCTTAATCGAGAATTGAGGAAATCCAAAAGAGGTGTGCCCAAGCCATTGATTGAAAATACCTAATAAGAAAAATCCTAAACAATTGGCTCTCTAAACACTTGAACCCTAAAAAGAAACAAGGCCTAAATTCCCAAAGGAATCACTAGGTAAAGTTGACCCCTAGGGTCAACCAACCTTCAAATTAGGCCACCTTGTTCACAAAAATACCTAAGAGTTCAAGTGAAACCTTAAGCACCTTGATCTTAAAGTAAAAGAGGTAGACTTAAGAGATCAAGATCCCCATTCTGGTCTACCTGGAACCGCAGTGACAAGAGAGGTCGGGTGGGGAAAACCTTGTAACCCGTGGGGACGCTCTATCGTGTAGGGGTCTTCGCAGGACTCACCCTCTCTGGCTGCCCAGGTAATTCTCAGGTGGACGATCTTTCTGATCAAGGGGTCCATCTGCCTCGCACCTTTGTAGTCACCCAACACATTTTTGGGTGTCTTGATTGGGTCCAGCACCTTCTAAACTCTTCTATTCTAACAGTGCATGAACGGTAGGAGATCCTTAAGACCACCATTAAGATCTCCTTTAGGAATTCACTCTCGTCAAGGCCAAGCCTCGACGCCTGTGTTTGCACAGCAACCCTACCCCATCATTCTCTCATCTAATTTTGAACCAAGCTCTTCTTCCCCCATCATGGCTCAGCCAGTTGAGGAAGAAAACAATCTGGAGTACCAGCTCCAGCGACTCAATGACCTCTTCCAAAACTTTGTGCACCCACCGCAACGTCCTATGATGCGGGACCATTATAATCCTGCTGCGGTGGCCATCGAGCCTCAAGTCAGAATCCCGACTGGAGGACCTGATTCCGAATTGAACCCCAACATGATTCATCCTATACCTAAATTCCATGGACTTAATTTCGAAGATCCCTTCCAGCACATCAAACAGCTAAAGCATCTGGCCTAAACTTTTGGGTCAGATGCGCAAAATCGAGATATTCTTCTCATGAAGATGTTCTCCTTTTCTCTTATGGACAAGGCCGCTCATTGGTATCAAACTCAGACCCGACCGATCAACACTTGGGAAGAACTTCAGTCCGAGTTTTTGAAAAAGTTCTTTCCCGTTAGTCGGACCAACGCCTTGTGCCATCAAATTACTCACTTCACTCAACAATCAGGGGAACCTCTCCATGAGGTATGGGATCGTTTTCAGGATCTCATGAGAAAGTACCCCCATCACGGAGTTCCTAAATGGGAACAGGTCCAATCTTTTTACCAAGGACTCCGTGAGGACATCTGTCTTTTCGTCAATGCAACTTGCGGAGGAAATATCATGGGTTAACATGAGGACACCGTGTGGGAGATTCTCGAAAACACGTGCGAGAACTCCATCAACAATGACTCCATGAGATTATTCGACAGGACGAATACCCGCGCATCGACGAATCTTAGGGGAGCACATGAGATGCAGGGCTTGTCCGCATCAGTCGACCTGGAATTAATGGCCAATCGATTGGACAAGGTCTCGATTATTGAAAAGAAGGTGGATGAGCTGACTCAGCACCTGCAGCGAGTCACCTCTACGCATAACCCCTTTGCACAGCCTCCTTCCACAAGGGAAACTGTGCAAAACGTTCTCCATCGATCTTCTCCTAGGATGGATCCATATCCACCATCTGATTCTCTGACCGGAGGTCCATCTGATCCTTTCTACACCAGCCCAGGGAATTCCATCCCCTATTTCTCTGACTCTCTGGAGGTTCCTCAGACCTGCGAGGACCTCAACGCCATCCAAAATGACCCGTTCTCCAACACCTATAACCCTGGATGGTGAAATCATCCCAACTTTCAGTGGGCGGGAAATTCCCAAACCCAAAGACCACCCTTTCAGCTCCACCCACAACCCCCTCGTCCTTGCCAGCCGCCTCAGCCTCGGCCCAACCCTACTTATCCATCAGGGCCAAATCAGGATCAAATGTCCCTTATCCTTCAGACTTTGGCTGACATTCAAAGAACGAATGCGGCTATTCAAAAGCAACACAAGGACGAACTTACAGAGGTCCGAAACCAATTGGCTCAGTTGGCAAACTCTCGCCAGCCAGGCACTCTTCCTTCCCAACCTCTTCCTAACCCGAATAATGTGCCAACCTAGCGGTGCGTTATGAACCCAAACCCGAGCCAAGCCCATATGCTTTATCAGGCCCCCTCTGTTCCTTCACCCGACAGGATAGAGGCCTCCACTTCTTTTGCAGGTTACCAGCAGCAACCTATCTTACCCAATCCCAACCAAAACCAGGCAGGACTTAATTTTGTAACGACCCGTAGTGGTAAGGAAACCCAAGATCCACCTCATCCAAACCACTCCAAGCTTGGTAGTAATCCCAAGCCTAGGGCGGTAATCCAGGACGTTCCTACCCCTATCCCAGATCCAAGACCTAGACCTATCCTAGAAGAACGAACCAAGATCCCGTTTCCCGAGACCTTGACCAAGGGAAAGAAGACCACCGAGCCCGTGGCACCTGAGGAGGACCTGGTCAAGCTCTTTGAGCAGGTCCACATAAACATCCCCTTGATGGATGCAATCCGCCACATACAGGCTTACGCACGATTCTTAAAGAATGTGTGTACACCCCAGCGTAAGCCGCGAACCAAGGGTGGGAGTCCAATTGTTCTGTCAAAGCAAGCCAACTCTGTAATCTTAAGTAGACTCCCACCCAAGGCTAAAGATCCTGGTACTCCCCTGATTTTCTGCAAGATAGGTGATACCCAATTTGATAGAGCCTTGCTAGACTTTGGTGCATCCATAAATCTGATACCCACATCCTTAGTTGACCATCTTGAAGAATCTGAGCTAAAACCAACCGATGTGACATTACAATTAGCAGATCGATCTATAAAGTCACCAAGAGGGATTCTCGAGGATGTTATTGTGAGGGTACATGATTTCTACTTTCCTGTAGACTTCATAGTCTTAGACATGGACGTACCTGAGAACCTTAGGGATACACCAATCATTTTAGGGGGACCTTTCTTGGCTACTGCTAGAGCCAACATTAGCTGTGAAGAGGGCCAAATAGAGCTCAAATTTGGGAATCAAACCCTGAAAATTGATATATTTAAGGCCCAACAAGGAATCAATTGCGGTGTCATCGAACAGATTTGTGACATTAGGGCTTGGGTTGATGAAACACAATTCCAGAATGACCTGATTATACCTCATCAACCACAGAAAGATCTTGACCCGCAAATAGAGGAATCGAATCCAAATGTGAACAACCCAGTAACTCCTACCCTTGAACCTCACGTCTATACTGAACCACCCGCCGCTGCTGATAACCCTATCCTTGAGCTGAAGCCCCTTCCTGCTCACTTGAAATACATCTTTTTGGGTTCTAATCGGACCCTCCCTGTGATTATCAATTCCAACCTCAATCCTGAACAGAATCCTGTTTGATTACTGTCCTCCAGCAACATCGCAGAGCCATCGGGTGGACTCTCGATGATTTGACTGGAATAAGTCCCTCTTATTGTACTCATCATATCTATTCAGAAGAGGGCGCACGACCTTCTCGTGAAATGCAGAGACGTTTGAACCCTAATCTGCAGGAGGTCGTGAAGAAGGAGATCATCAAGTGGTTAAATGCCGGAATCATCTACCCGATCTCCGATAGTCGTTGGGTGAGCCCGATTCAGGTTGTGCCTAAGAAGGCAGGACTCACCACTATAACGACTGAGACCGGAGAAATCATTCCTATCCGATTAGCCAACGCGTGGAGAGTCTGTATAGATTACCGCCGACTCAATTCCTCCATGAAGAAGGATCATTTCCCATTACCTTTCATTGATCAAATTCTCGAGAAACTAGCGGGAAATAGGTTCTTCTGCTTTCTTGACGGGTACTCCGGTTACAACCAGGTGGCAATCCATCCTGAGGACCAAGAAAAGACCACGTTCACCTGCCCCTTCGAAACATACGCTTTCCGAAGGATGCCTTTCGGTCTTTGCAATGCACCTGCTACCTTTCAGCGGTGCATGCTTGCCATATTCTCAGTTATGGTAGGTGATTATCTGGAAGTCTTCATGGATGACTTTTCAGTTTTTGGAGAATCATTTGACGATTTCCTCCAACACTTGGTCCAAATACTCAGGCGGTGCATCGAGGTGAATTTGGTTCTTTCCTGGGAAAAGAGCTATTTCATGGTGCCTGAGGGAATTGTCCTGGGACACTTAATTTCGGAAAAAGGCATCCAAGTGGATCGAGCTAAGGTTGATCTGATCTCTCGCCTTCCTATGCCTAGCTCGATCAGGGACATCTGTTCCTTTTTGGGGCATGTCGGTTTTTACCGTCGTTTCATTCCGGATTTCTCAAAAATCGCGCGCCCCTTGACTTCTCTTCTCTCTAAGGATGTACCCTTTGAAATCTCCAAGGAATGCACACTAGCCTTTGAAAACTTGCGTGACCGAGTCACCCAGGCACCTATCCTACAATCCCCTGACTAGTCTCAACCCTTTGAGATCATGTGCGATTCATTTGATTTCGCTGTAGGAGCGGTGTAACGACCCGGTTCCCGAGTCCCTACGAGACACGAGAACCGGACCGACTCGACTAATCCCAAGACCTAGTCGTCCAACGAGGAAGTAACCAAAAGACAGTAAAATAAACCACATTCAGCATGAATATAACTAACAGTAAGAAAGTACAGCAGTAAGGAAAGAAACTACTACAGTAGGCACCACCACAACAGTAAAACAACATTTATCATATAACAAAACTGCAGGTAAAGAAGGTACAGCGGAAACAAAACTACTCACTAGAACAGAAACAAAAGAAGGTACAAGCTGTGGTAACTCTACTGGACCCTACTTGGCCCAGCGTCCTCTGCAGCCGCCGACCCTGGCTGCTCAACACCTGGTCCTGAAAAAGGTAACGAGTGTAACACGTCAGCAAAACGCTGAGTAGAGTGGCAAACTAACTAAAGGCAACAGTAGAGTATACAGTAGCTGTTATGTTCTATTACTTCCTTTTATCTACAACTTTCAATTTTTCTCACTATTTCATTTACTTCTCAGATCCTTTACTTGATCTCGGATGTCCTCGTGGGACGATCTTGATTGCAGTCTTTTCCAAAAGTAGAAGTAGCACGTGGTGCTCTCCTGGCCGGGAGAGTCCCCCGTGGTGATCCTACCCTCAGTCAACCACCCCAAGGTCACTGACAGACGTAACGGTGACTACGGCACGCGCGATAAACACACAGGTAGCTAGCCCGTACTGGCACGCGGTCAGTCGTTTCCGTTAACGGGTGCGCCCAAAGAACAGCACGGAACCAGGGCAGAGCCCTCTCAGTAACAGGGGTCCAACCCCTCCACAGTAACCAAACCGGGGCCTTGCCCCTCCACAGTCCGCGCACCCTCGCCTGACTACCCTGGTTTGCCCTAGTGGGCCTAACAAGTCGGTGAAGGAGGCTAGCAGAACCCCGGGGCCCGTGGGGTAGCTAGTACTCTCCTAACACTACTAGCTCTCCTCGGTACTACGTACACGAGGGCCAACAAGTCGGTACAGAGCGGCCAAGCCTAACCCCGGGTCCCTGGGGCGGCTGGCCCCACTCTGCACTAAAACAGGTACAGGTACTTCCCTTGGTACTGCGTACCCAAGAGACAGTACAAACTACATCTCAGTTCCATTCCTTTTCTTTCCAGGAGTTCCACTCCTAATTCCCCGTAGGGTTCCAGCCCTTTATCTCAGAACATCATATGTTTCACTTTCCAGATTCACGTTCTCAATTTCCATGATCTCAAACATGTTTCTTTGTTCATAACAGGCAGCTGTTAATTAATTTCACAGGCAGCTTATATATTCCTTTCCATTTTTCCAAGACTGCAGTAATATACATTCCACTAGTTTTTCCATCCTAGGATTCATGCCATATCCTAGGATCTATCATACAATCTAGTTTTCCGGCCCTAGGATTCATGCAACACCTAGGAGCTATCATTCCATACATTTCTCATTCCTAGGATTCATACAATGCCCTAGGTTCTAGTTATGATTCCATACTTTAACAGATTTTTTTAATACTTAAAACCACTCTACCAGGTACAACGAGAGTAATGGGGGCGTGGTCGGGAATCCCGCGCGCCTCCGCGACTCTCAAGACTGCAACCGAACGAGGTCCTATCACAAGGATCAAACACAAGGAGAGTCTCAAAACAGTGTATAGCTACTGTAGGCGGGTAGAGGAATAAATTCTGAAACGAACGCAACTCGAATCGTGGAAAACGGAGCCCAAACGGGCCTTAAACGGGTCGAGAAAGACAATACTGTGCAAAATCAGACGTCTGGAACTCCTTCCAGACGTCTTAAACGGTGGATCAGAGAATTACCTGTTCGGCTTGGTTCTCCGGACGTCCAGAAGTCTGTGGGGACGTCTCTCCTAGATCCCAGACGTCCGATGGTCTCTCCGGATGTCTGGAGGTCACTCCCGCCGTCTGGTACAACTTCCAGACGTCTGATTCGCAAAGGATGACGAATCCGAACACCTGCGCACAACCAACCCTCCTCCCTCAGTACGGTCAGTCGACAAAAAGAAGGAGAAAGCGGAACTCACCTTTCAGACGTCTGTATGATCTCACAGACGTCGACCTTGTCGTCTGGATATCAGTCCAGACGTCTGATTCTGGAGATTTTTCCAGAATCAGAACCTCGCTCGGCCTCCGCTCGCGACGCCGCCCGCGTCGCACCTCGCGCGTCCGCTGCTCCGCCCGCAGCAGGTCCCTCTCCGCGACGCTCTGTGCCCCCTGCGCCCTCCGCCGGCCGGCCAAGCCGCTCCCGGCGAGCTCGCCCTCACGGCAGAGCCCTGCCCTCGCACGCCGCAGCTCCTCCGCGCCTTCTGCGGCCGCCGCTGCCGCTGCGCCCTCACGTCCGCTCGCTCTCGCGCACCGGCAGGAGAGAAGGAGGAAGATGGTGGAGACGGGAGGGGAGGCGCGCCCCCTCCCCCTTTTAACACCGCGCGGAGAGGAGGGAGAGACGGTCGCAGTCGCCTGCAGCCGCAGAGAAGATGCGGGATCGCAGGTCTGCGCGCACAGGCGCGCAGACGAATATCCCGTGCGAGCATAACTGTTCGCCAGACGTCTGTAAACTATCCCGGACGTCTGGTCAGATGTCCGGATGTGATCCCAGACGTCTTTACAGACGTCTGGGCCACCTCCCAGACGTCTTAAAAGACGTCTGGAGCACGCGCTCGTTACAATATAACAAACTCAAAGGAAGTTTCGTCCCCGAAACTTGCGCCAACTAGGGTGCGGAAAAAGGATGTCCAAATAACCATAACAAACTCAAAGAGGACCGAAGCCGGTCCGAAAAGACGTACCCGCGAAAAGCTCTGGGTACCGCTCCCGCATTGCCGCCTCAGGCTCCCAGGTAGCCTCCTCGTACCGCTGGCTCCTCCACAAAACCTTTACCAGGGGTACTTGCTTTCGTCTCAACCTGCGGACGGCTCGGTCTAGGATCTGCACTGGCCGCTCGGGGTAGGTCAGGTCGTCGCTCACCTCGACGCTCTCGTGACTCAGTACGTGGCTGGGATCGGCTACGTACTTCCTGAGGTTGGACACGTGGAACACGTCGTGCACACCAGAAAGCTGCGGGGGAAGGGCAAGTCTGTAAGCAACGGGTCCAACCCGCTCCAGGACCTCGAAGGGCCCCACGAACCTCGGCGCGAGCTTCCCTCTCACCCCAAACCGCTGTAAGACCTTCATGGGCGAAACACGAAGAAAGACGTGGTCCCCAACCTCGAACTGCACCTCTCTGCGTCTGCGATCTGCGTAGCTCTTCTGTCTGCTCCTGACAGTGCGGAGTCGTCTGTGGATCTGCTCAACTACCTCCTGACTCTGCCGGATCAACCTGGGGCCAACCTCCCACTTGGTCCCCACCTCAACCCAACTCAAGGGTGCCGTGCATTTCCGTCCGTACAGAGCCTCGTAGGGAGCCATGCCGATGCTCGAGTGATAACTGTTGTTGTATGCAAACTCTGCCAGGGGCAGGTGCTCCTCCCAAGAGCCCCTCCAGTCTAGTACACAGGCACGCAAAAGATCCTCAAGTGTCTGTATCGTGCGTTCCGACTGTCCGTCCGTCTGGGGGTGGTAAGCCGTGCTAAACCTCAACCTCGTCCCCAAAGCCTGCTGAAACTCAGCCCAAAACTGGGACGTAAAGCGGGTATCCCGGTCGGATACGATCTCCCGCGGAACTCCGTGTAGTCGCACCACATCACGGATATACCTCTCTGCCAACTGTGCTGGTCCCAAAGTGACTCGGATCGGCAAGAATCGTGCCGTCTTCGTCAACCTATCCACTATTACCCAGACCGCGTCGTGTCCTCGCTGGGTAACAGGTAAACCCACCACCAAGTCCATGGTGATGCTCTCCCACTTCCACTCTGGCACTGGAAGCGGCTGAAGCGGCCCTGCAGGCCTCTGATGCTCGGCTTTCACCTGCTGGCACACTAAGCACTGCTGCACGAACTCACCCACATCCCGCTTCATCCCTCTCCACCAGAACTCGCGTCTCAAGTCATGGTACATTTTCGTGTTTCCGGGATGTATGGTGAATCTGGAACCGTGTGCCTCAGTCAGGAGCTCTCTCAACAGCTCCTCGTCTCTGGGGACGCACAGCCGTCCCCTCAAGCATAACACCTGGTCTGTGAAAGAGAAGTCCCCTGGGTCCCCTGACAGTACTCTGTCGCGCAAAGACTGCAAGTACGGATCGGCCATCTGTCCCGTGATGATGCGGTCTATCAACTCTGGTCTGGTCTGCCGTGTCACCGTCACTGCCCCACAGTACCCTCGTAACTCTAGAGGTCGCCAACTGCCCACCTCCTCCAAAAGGCTCCAACTCTGTAACTGTAGACTGGCCAAGCGTGCGGGTGCCTTACGGCTCAAGGCGTCAGCCACCACATTGGCCTTTCCCGGGTGATAGGAGATGCTGCAGTCGTAGTCCTTCAGGAGCTCCAACCAACGTCTCTGTCTCATGTTGAGCTCCTTCTGGTCAAAAAGATATCTGAGGCTCTTGTGATCTGTAAAAATCTCGAAGGTCTCACCGTACAAGTAGTGCCTCCATGTCTTCAGCGCGAAGACAACGGCTGCCAACTCTAGGTCGTGGGTAGGGTAGGTATGCTCATGGGGCTTCAGTTGCCGCGAAGCGTAAGCGACCACGTGACCCCTCTGCATGAGCACACCTCCTAACCCCTGCAAGGAAGCGTCCGTGTACACAACGAACCCGCCACTACTGTCAGGAATGGTGAGCACGGGAGCCGAGGTCAACCTCTCCTTCAGCTCCAGAAAACACGCCTCACAGGCGTCTGTCCAAGTGAAAGGCACATCCTTCCGAGTCAACTGTGTCATAGGACGTGCAATCTGCGAAAACCCTCTGATGAACCGTCTGTAGTAACCTGCCAGTCCCAGGAAACTGCGAATCTCAGTGACTGAACGCGGTCTCTCCCACCTGAGCACTGCCTCGACCTTGGCGGGATCCACCGCCAGGCCGTCTCCAGAGATCACATGACCCAAAAAGGTCACCTCCCTCAACCAGAACTCGCACTTGCTGTATTTGGCGTACAGCCTGCGTCGTCTCAGAGTGTCCAGAACCATCCGCAAGTGCTGTCCGTGCTGCGTCCGATCTCTAGAATAGATGAGTACATCATCTATGAAAACCACCACAAACTGGTCCAAGTACGGTCTGAACACCCGGTTCATCAGGTCCATGAAAGCAGCGGGGGCATTGGTCAGCCCAAACGGCATGACCAAAAACTCGTAGTGTCCGTACCGGGTGCGGAAAGCTGTCTTGGAGACGTCGGTCTCCCTGATCCTCAACTGGTGGTATCCAGACCTCAAGTCGATCTTGGAAAACACCGTGGCACCCCGCAACTGGTCAAACAAATCGTCAATCCTCGGCAGCGGATATCTGTTCTTGATGGTGACCCTATTCAGCTGTCGGTAGTCCACACAAAGGCGTAGGGTCCCATCCTTCTTCTTCACAAACAGTACCGGGGCTCCCCAGGGAGACGCACTGGGCCTCACGAAACCCTTCTCCAAAAGGTCCTGCAACTGAGACTTGAGCTCTCGCAGCTCAAGCGGTGCCATCCTGTATGGCGCGGTGGAGATGGGGCTGGTCCCTGGTACTAGTGAGATCTCAAACTCGATCTCACGCTCGGGCGGTAGTCCTGGTAACTCGTCTGGAAACACGTCGGGGTACTCTCTGACCACCGGGATGCTCTGGAAGTCTGCCACGGGGCTGTGCTCTGCCACCACACAAGCTAAGAAGCCCTCACACCCCTGGCTCAAAAGTCTCGCCGCCCGAAGTGCCGAAATGCACCTGAAACCTCCGTCCACTGGCTGCCCGTGAAACTCGAAGGAAGGCAACTCCGGAATGGAGAAGACAATCTTCCTCTCAAAGCAGTCTACCAATGCGTGGTAAGCGGACAGCCAATCCATCCCCAGGATCACCCCAAAGTCCTCCATCTGTATCATAATCAGGTCAGCTGGCAGGCTGTGTCCCCCGATGCTGACCCCGCAACCCGTGTACACCTCCTCAGCTACAAACAGCTGACCACTCGGACCTCTGATTACGAACGGGTTCTCTAACAATGTATAATCCTGGTCCAAACTAACTGCGAAACTGTCTGCGACAAACGAGTGCGTAGCGCCGGAATCGAAAAGCGTGTAAACGAGTCTGCCAGAAACTGAAACCATACCTGCTACCACGGATCCCGAAGCTCTGGCGTCCCTGTGTGTTAGGGCGTTGATACGCCCCTCAGCTCTAGGTGCGGATGAAGCAGCCACACTCTGCGTCGGACGGGTAGGTGCCGGCCGGTACCCTCCTCGCGACTGCGGTCCTCCTCCTCGCGCCTGGAAACCGCGGCCTCCTGCGCGCCCTCCAGTGCTCTGCGCGGGAAGTATCTGCTGACCTCCTGCCCTAGATGGGCAGTCCCTCCTGACGTGGCCCGGCTGGCCACACTGGTAGCAGAGGGGAACCCGACTCCCGCCCTCAGTGAGTCCCTGCTGTCGGCTAGGCGGGGGTCCGGTGCTGGCGACTGGCCCCTGTCGAGGGCCCCCAAAGGCCACTGATGGCCCTGCACAACGTGACGGCTCTCCTGCGGACGCCACGTGTCTCCGTTCTCGCCGGCCCTGTGAGAAGTCTGGCTGAAAGGGCCTCTTCCGCCCGCCGTCGGTCTCTCGCGCGGACGGGTTGGTCTCCTCGTAAGTCATGGCTGCCTCTACCACTCTCGAAAACGTCGGCAGCTTCAGGGGTTTGACATACCCCCGGATCGCAGACCGGAGCCCCTCGGTGAACCTCCAAAGGCGCTCCTCCTCAGTGGCTACCGCTGTCGCTGCAAAGCGGGACAGCTCCAAGAAACGCGTGCGGTACGCGCTCACGGTCATCGCCCCTTGGCGGAGAGTGTGGAACTCCCGCCTCCTCTGGTCCTGCCACGTCTGGGGAAAGTACTGCTCGCAGAAGAGGGTGACGAACTGGTCCCACGTCGGCTCGTCCCTCTCCTGTCCCCGGACCGCCCTCCACCACCGGTGTGCCGCACTCTCCAGCTGGTACGTGGCAAAGGCCACGCGGCACTCCACCGGGGGGCGAAGGGTGTCGAAGATCTTCTCCAGCTGCTCAAGCCAGTCCTCTGCCTCGGTCGGGTCCTCATCCCCCTTGAAGGAGGGGGGCTTCAGCTTCCGGAACTGTCCGAAAAGCTCGAAGTGGTGCTGTAGGGGAGGTGCTGGTGCACCTCCAGGCGAAGGTGCCTCGTGTACAGAAGTGTCGGAGGAAGGTGGGGGCGGCAGGGGCCCATCCCCTCCCTCGTGTCCAGCGCCGCGTTCGTCGCGTGGTCCCACAGAGGACTCCCCCTCTGCAACCCCAGGAGGAGGTGCTCGGGGCGGTGGGTGGAGCTCCTCTCGTACAATATCCCGTATCAGTCTGGCGAGGTCCTGGGCCTGGATGCCAGGGAGTGGTGGCTGGTCCACCGAGACGTCAACGACAGCACGTCCACCTCGCCGACCTCGCCCTCGGCCGCGCCCGCGGCCAGTCTCGCCAGTCCCACGACGAGGCATCTCCTGCAAGGAGACGCGAAACAAAACGGAAACGTCAAAACAGACGGTACCTAACAACACTTCTAAGAGCTCAAGTCAAGAGATATGTTGTGGTGGCTACTCTAGCTATAAACATGTGAATTGGTTATTTTCCAGTCAGTTGATTCACTTCTCGGGACGACCTTGCTCTGATACCATCTTGTAACGACCCGGTTCCCGAGTCCCTACGAGACACGAGAACCGGACCGACTCGACTAATCCCAAGACCTAGTCGTCCAACGAGGAAGTAACCAAAAGACAGTAAAATAAACCACATTCAGCATGAATATAACTAACAGTAAGAAAGTACAGCAGTAAGGAAAGAAACTACTACAGTAGGCACCACCACAACAGTAAAACAACATTTATCATATAACAAAACTGCAGGTAAAGAAGGTACAGCGGAAACAAAACTACTCACTAGAACAGAAACAAAAGAAGGTACAAGCTGTGGTAACTCTACTGGACCCTACTTGGCCCAGCGTCCTCTGCAGCCGCCGACCCTGGCTGCTCAACACCTGGTCCTGAAAAAGGTAACGAGTGTAACACGTCAGCAAAACGCTGAGTAGAGTGGCAAACTAACTAAAGGCAACAGTAGAGTGTACAGTAGCTGTTATGTTCTATTACTTCCTTTTATCTACAACTTTCAATTTTTCTCACTATTTCATTTACTTCTCAGATCCTTTACTTGATCTCGGATGTCCTCGTGGGACGATCTTGATTGCAGTCTTTTCCAAAAGTAGAAGTAGCACGTGGTGCTCTCCTGGCCGGGAGAGTCCGCCGTGGTGATCCTACCCTCAGTCAACCACCCCAAGGTCACTGACAGACGTAACGGTGACTACGGCACGCGCGACAAACGCACGGGTAGCTAGCCCGTACTGGCACGCGGTCAGTCGTTTCCGTTAACGGGTGCGCCCAAAGCACAGCACGGAACCAGGGCAGAGCCCTCTCAGTAACAGGGGTCCAACCCCTCCACAGTAACCAAACCGGGGCCTTGCCCCTCCACAGTCCGCGCACCCTCGCCTGACTACCCTGGTTTGCCCTAGTGGGCCTAACAAGTCGGTGAAGGAGGCTAGCAGAACCCCGGGGCCCGTGGGGTAGCTAGTACTCTCCTAACACTACTAGCTCTCCTCGGTACTACGTACACGAGGGCCAACAAGTCGGTACAGAGCGGCCAAGCCTAACCCCGGGTCCCTGGGGCGGCTGGCCCCACTCTGCACTAAAACAGGTACAGGTACTTCCCTTGGTACTGCGTACCGAAGAGACAGTACAAACTACATCTCAGTTCCATTCCTTTTCTTTCCAGGAGTTCCACTCCTAATTCCCCGTAGGGTTCCAGCCCTTTATCTCAGAACATCATATGTTTCACGTTCCAGATTCACGTTCTCAATTTCCATGATCTCAAACATGTTTCTTTGTTCATAACAGGCAGCTGTTAATTAATTTCACAGGCAGCTTATATATTCCTTTCCATTTTTCCAAGACTGCAGTAATATACATTCCACTAGTTTTTCCATCCTAGGATTCATGCCATATCCTAGGATCTATCATACAATCTAGTTTTCCGGCCCTAGGATTCATGCAACACCTAGGAGCTATCATTCCATACATTTCTCATTCCTAGGATTCATGCAATGCCCTAGGTTCTAGTTATGATTCCATACTTTAACAGATTTTTTTAATACTTAAAACCACTCTACCAGGTACAACGGGAGTAATGGGGGCGTGGTCGGGAATCCCGCGCGCCTCCGCGACTCTCAAGACTGCAACCGAACGAGGTCCTATCACAAGGATCAAACACAAGGAGAGTCTCAAAACAGTGTATAGCTACTGTAGGCGGGTAGAGGAATAAATTCTGAAACGAACGCAACTCGAATCGCGGAAAACGGAGCCCAAACGGGCCTTAAACGGGTCGAGAAAGACAATACTGTGCAAAATCAGACGTCTGGAACTCCTTCCAGACGTCTTAAACGGTGGATCAGAGAATTACCTGTTCGGCTTGGTTCTCCGGACGTCCAGAAGTCTGTGGGGACGTCTCTCCTAGATCCCAGACGTCCGATGGTCTCTCCGGACGTCTGGAGGTCACTCCCGCCGTCTGGTACAACTTCCAGACGTCTGATTCGCAAAGGATGACGAATCCGAACACCTGCGCACAGCCAACCCTCCTCCCTCAGTACGGTCAGTCGACAAAAAGAAGGAGAAAGCGGAACTCACCTTTCAGACGTCTGTATGATCTCACAGACGTCGACCTTGTCGTCTGGATATCAGTCCAGACGTCTGATTCTGGAGATTTTTCCAGAATCAAAACCTCGCTCGGCCTCCGCTCGCGACGCCGCCCGCGTCGCACCTCGCGCGTCCGCTGCTCCGCCCGCAGCAGGTCCCTCTCCGCGACGCTCTGCGCCCCCTGCGCCCTCCGCCGGCCGGCCAAGCCGCTCCCGGCGAGCTCGCCCTCACGGCAGAGCCCTGCCCTCGCACGCCGCAGCTCCTCCGCGCCTTCTGCGGCCGCCGCTGCCGCTGCGCCCTCGCGTCCGCTCGCTCTCGCGCACCGGCAGGAGAGAAGGAGGAAGATGGTGGAGACGGGAGGGGAGGCGCGCCCCCTCCCCCTTTTAACGCCGCGCGGAGAGGAGGGAGAGACGGTCGCAGTCGCCTGCAGCCGCAGAGAAGATGCGGGATCGCAGGTCTGCGCGCACAGGCGCGCAGACGAATATCCCGTGCGAGCATAACTGTTCGCCAGACGTCTGTAAACTATCCCGGACGTCTGGTCAGACGTCCGGATGTGATCCCAGACGTCTTTACAGACGTCTGGGCCACCTCCCAGACGTCTTAAAAGACGTCTGGGGCACGCGCTCGTTACAAGCGGTCTTGGGGTAGAAAGCTGACGGAAAACCCGTGGTCATCTACTACGCTAGCAAGACACTTGACGAGGCTTAGCGTAACTATACGGTTACGGAGAAAGAGCTGCTAGCCGTAGTATTTGCCCTTGAAAAGTTTCGATCGTATCTCCTGGGTTCCCATGTCATCATCTACTAGGATCACACGGTTGTAAGGCATCTCCTTGCCAAGAAGGACGCGAAGCCCCAACTAATTCGTTGGATCTTGCTGTTGCAAGAGTTCGATCTTGAGATTCGCGACAAGGTGGGAGGGCAGAATGTGGTAGCCGACCATCTGTCCCGTCTTCCTTCTGAGATTATCAACCCTTCCAATCCCATCACGGAACATTTTCCTGATGAGCACCTGCTTACTGTCGGTACTAGACTTCCATGGTTTGCTGATATAATAAACTACTTGGCATCTCATTAGACCCCGTCTGATTGGCCGAAGGCTAAGAAAGACAAATTGCGTTCTAATACCAAGTATTACATCTGGGAAGACCCATACCTTTTCCGCATAAGGGCTAATCAAATCATCCCGAGATGTGTCCCGGAAGAGGAAATCAACAATATCCTCTCTTTCTGCCATGACCAGGCATGCGGTGGCCATTTCACTAGGCATAAAACCGCATCAAAAGTCCTCCAGTGTGGCTTTTACTGGCCCATGCCATTCAAAGATGCATACAGTCACTGCAAGGCATGCAGTCGTTGCCAGACTTTGGGCAACATGAGTCGTCGCGACATGATGCCTTTGCAGCCGATTCTCGTATACGAAATCTTTAATGTTTGGGGGATTTATTTTATGGGCCCCTTTCCTGCTTCGGATGGTTTCGAATACATTTTGCTTGTTGTAAACTACGTGTCCAAATGGATCGAGGCCATACCGACCCGAACCTGTGATCACAAAATTGTTCTCAAATTCATTCATCAAAACATTTTCTCAAGGTTCAGGATTCCCCGTGCTATAATCTCTGATGGGGGGACCCATTTCACAAACGCTCAGTTTAGGTCACTGATAACCAAATACGGGGTGTCTCACCGAATCTCTACTCCTTACCACCCCCAAACTAATGGTCTAGCTGAGTTGTCAAATCGGGAGATCAAGAAAATCCTGCAGGTCACTGTTCGGCCTGACAGAAAGGACTGGTCGTCCCAACTTTCGAAAGCATTGTGGGCCTATAGGACCGCCCACAAAACCCAATTAGGCATGTCTCCCTTTAGACTAGTGTACGGAAAGGCGTGTCACCTTCCCGTAGAACTGGAGCATAAAGCCTATTGGGTAGTACGGAATTGTAATCTAGATCTTTCGAAAGCTGGAACCCACAGAAAACTTCAAATCAGCGAGATCGATGAATTACGCCTAGACGTGTATGAGAACTCGCGAATCTACAAGGAGCGGGTTAAAGCCTTCCATGACAAGCATATCTTGAGAAAGATCTTTCATCCTGGTCAGAAGGTCCTACTCTTTGATGCCCGACTCAAACTTTTGCTGGGAAAGCTGTGATCCAAGTGGGTCGGACCATATTTAGTCCGACAGGTTTTTGGAAATGGAGCCATCGAAATCAGTCCACTAAGCCACGATTCCGAACCTTTCATCGTGAACGGTCAGAGACTCAAGCAGTTCATTGATGTGACTTCTACTGATTTGGCTGAATCATCTTATATCCTCCATTCCCCTTGAGCTTATTGCGCCCAGCCGATGGCGTAAAACTCAGCGCTTAACGGGAGGCAGCCCGTCATTTTCCTAAAAATCTAAAACCTTTTTCACACTTTTGTTCACGTAAGGTTCACCCTTATAGACAACCGACCCCACCTCAGATGCTTGCATCTGGGATTAGAAATCGTCCGCAGAATTCATCCCGACCCGTTCACTTATTAAAACATCTGTCTTAAGGAATGAACCAAGTAAATAAAAACCCCTTAAGTCACAATGAGGACATTACAAACCTTAGGTATGAGGGGATATAAAAGTGCAAAACTTGTAAGAAAAGATTTTAAATTAAAAAAAAATTCACATATGCCAAAAACACCATAAAAATTAAAAAAAAAAATTTAAAGAATAATAGGAAAAAGGAAATTTTGTGGGAGAAGGAACAAAATGAAAAAGGAGCATAAATTGAAAGAAAAGAGTGAGTCATTAGTAAGAAACTAAGGAATTGACCTAAGTTCTAGACCTTATTTGAGAAAAGAAATGAAAAGTGCATGGTGAGATTAGTAAGAACGCAAACTTTAGGCATTCTTGGATAGACTCTTAGTACCCATTAAGATCTAGACATTCCTCAAGAGGTTGAGGAAAATGAAAAGCTTAAGTATTAGGTCCAAGGCTTAGGGAGTATTTGACCTCATTAACTAACTTCTAATTTACGAGACTTAGTAATCTAAGCACCCCAACCTCACACACAGCCTAGTTCAGGAAACGCTAAAAATCAAAATCACGCAAAAGCGTCACAAAATTCTGAAAAATACACCTAGAATAGGAGCGGCCGATCAACACAAGTTGATTTGGATGAGTTCCCAGCACGGAGAGGCGGGAAATCCCCTCGAAGATGCGTAACAAAATATCATCTCCTCGGTGCTTATCTCTTAGGATATTTACATATCCTACTAGGGGCATGTAAGCACTCTACTGGTTCAGATTCCATGGATGGCATTATCACGAAGTGTCAATTGCCAGGGTCTGGATTCGGCCACAGAACACCATGGATGGGATTACCTCAAAATCTCAATAGCCAGGGTTCCGGGGGTTGCCATGGGCGGTGCTATCTCGAAGCATCGATTGCCAGGAACCCTTGAGGATTGATGATGGGAGCAAGGAATCTGATACAGACCATGTTGAAAAGCCAATCCTAAGCTAGAACTAAAAAGAAAAAGAGAGAGAAAACTCTCCAAACAGAAAAACTTTCTATCTCTCTCTCTTACAAAACGCACTGCGAACTGAACCAGGGCTACAATCATTTCAAGCACAGGTGCTTTAACCACAAAGTCCAATAGACCTTAGGTTAGTTCTTGTGGGCCTTAAAAACCTTTGTCAAAGACAGAGGCTAAGGCTAGACAGATCTGGATCTTGATTGGTACTAGAGTACCTTTTAGGCCTACGGTCAGCATTCTAACTTAATCTAAGTTCAAATAAAAAGCACTTATCTGAAGTTATTAAAAACATCATGGTCTAGAACAAAGGTTAAAACCTTAGGTTTTTGCTAAGGGACTAGCAAAAGCTAAGCATGGGGGTATGATGAGAACCTCGTCATAAACCCTAAACTAGCACCATCTAACCTATATTTGCAGGAAAAAACTCCTACATAACTTATAGAAAGGCTTGACTCAGAGAATTCTGAGTTTCTGAAGGAAACAGGAACTAAGGGGTAAAAATGCAATTTCACCAACATAATCAGTAAACAGGGTGACTCAGGGTCCAAACATAGGACAAACTAACCTAATAAGAAGGAAAGTAGGATGATATGATCCAATAAGGGCTACAGCAACTCCAAGGAATTAAATGACATCCTGTAACCCTAAAACAAATCCACTTCAATTCACGAGGTTCGAGGCAAATAAAAAATCGACTAAACCCTCTAAAATTCATAGAAAAATAATCTCTAGGGTTTAGAACCTTTAATTTAGCCTTAAGAACCCACTTTGACCTACATTGAGAACCATGCCCAATTAATGATTTAATTTAGATTTTTATGTAAATTGATCTGTCAAACAAGGTCTGATCTAGAAATAAATTTCACCATTAGAATCTTTAGGTCCCATTTCATCATGCATAAAAACTTGAGCCTAAGAAGAGACCTTCTTGACCGACTTTGCATTTTGGTCCTCATCTATTACTTTTTGACCCTCAACTTTTGAAACCCTCACATTTTGACCCCTAAGTCTTCATCGTTCTTTGCATTTAGGTCCTCCCTGCAAAACCCTGAGCAGCGCCATGCTCCGGCGACTTTGCGCGGAGCATGGCGCTGCACAGGGTGAGGGAGGCCCTCTGCCCTTTCAACGGGGTGTTCCCTGCGATGTCTGCTGTCGCAGGGACACCTCCATGATCTCTGCGGCAGCCCATACCTTCCGTGCGAACGCACGGAAGGTATGGGTCCCTACTTCGGCCATCCTCCGGCGAGGGAGGCACGTCGCCTCCCTCTGCCCACCTCTCTGCCTTAGCCTTTATAAAAGCCGCCTCCGCCTGTAGAAGAGAGCAGCTTGGTCCTGATGGAGAAACACCCCCATCTTTCCTCTCTTCCCACTCCGGCAGAAGCCCTCCAGCTCCGGCGGTTCTTCCTCCCCCTCGTCGTCGCTCTGCTGCAATACCAGCAGCAGAGCCACCCTCACCCGCTCTTCCTGCGTCGCGCCGTACCCAGCGCACGCCCTTCCGCTCTCTCCTCGCCGCCGCCCTCTCCCTCTGGGCATCTTCTTCTCCGGCAACAGTTGTTACGACTGCCGCCCTGCTCCGGCCCCTTTCGCCCCTTTAACTAGGTCAGCACTACTCCCCATCTCCCCCTCTTTCTTTTCCTCACTGTTTTTCATTCAATTAAGCCCTCGACCACTCCTGTTCACCGTCACCCCCTTCGTCTCCGGCTACCCTCCGGCGAGACGCCCCCATCGCTCCATAGCCCTACACGCCTCGCCGACCCTCACAGAACCTCCGCCTCATCACACTGAGCAACCTCCGCCCACTAATTACCGCTCCACACCCCCACCTCACTTCCCTGAACAGACCCATTTTTCCGGTCACTGTCCGACCTAGCCCCGCTGCCAGACGCCGTCCCACGACTTGCCACACCCCGCACCACCTTCGCCGTGCCACGGCGAAGGTCCCCCGCTAGTTTGATTAGGCCGAAGGGCCATGTTTCTGTCTGACAAGATCGCTGCTCCAGCCGCCATTAACGACGACTGAAGCAGCTTCGGGGCGAGCTCCAGACCCTGCAGCCCAGGTTCCCAGGTGCTGCAGGTTGGGGCGAAGTCCGCGAAGACTCTTGCCTTATCAGTTGGCACCGACATCGGCTGCAGCTGAGCAGAGGGCGAGGTGGAGTCATCCTGCGGGCACGCGCGAAGATAGCACAAAAGATAGTCCCACATCGTGGGATTTCGAAACGCCGCCTGCGCATAAATTGGAAAAGTGCCTTAGCCTATTCGACTCCTAACCACGGGGTGAGGTCCCTCTCACCCGCTTCACCCGGCCTCGTCCGCGACACCCCCCCGCGGACCTGGCCCAACCCGTATACCCGACCTGCACTCCTCGCCCACCACCGCACGTCGGTGGGCCTGGTCCCGGGCGCGAATCCGTACCCGAATACCCGGCTTTGGGAGAGCGATCCTTTGAGCGAAAGCTGAGAAAGAGAGAGACGCGGGGGAGGGTAGGGGTAGGTTTTTGCTCTGACCAAGCTATGTGAGTGTGCAGGCAGAGAAGAAGAAGAAGAAGAAGAAAGACGATTGCAAGAAGAAGAAGAAAGAAGACCGCAGAAGAGGAAGAAGAAGAAGAAGCATTGTAGCAGACACTACTTAAGCCGTCTGATTGAGAAATCAGACGACGGATGAAGCTCTGCAAACAAAGTAAAGAAGAAGAAGAGAAGAGAAGGTGCTGCAGCTGAAGGCAAAGAAAAGAAGGAAGAAAAGAGAAGAAGAATCAAGAAGAACAGAAGATAAAGGAAGAAGATAAAGAGCTGAAGAAGATCAAAGAGAGAAGGAAAGAAAAAGAAAGAAGGTAAAGAAGAAGAAGAACTAAGGATGATCAAGCAAGGAGAAGAGAAGAGAAAGAAGAAGAAGACAAAGACAAGAGAGAAAGAAGAGAAGAAGAAAAAACCAAGAGACCAATCTACCTTTCTCTCTCTCTTATTTTTGTAATAAAAACATTGTACTTCTAGAATTATAGTTTGCGCCCTGAGTTCGACCTCGGGAAACCTTTTATTTCCGAGTAAAATTGTAATAGTGGCAATGACTATCTGTACTACAATGCCATTTCTATAACAAACAACAAAACCTAGTCATACCGCCACTAAGCAGCCAGAGCCTACGACTGCAGAGGGTGCTGGGCCCAGTAGTTGTACTTTTGTTGTACCCATTTTCTGTAGTAGTGAGTATTTTGTTACATTCTTGTACTCTTTTATTGTAATTTTATATTCTTGGACCCTTTTTAAATTCTCTACTATTGTGATGGTATGTACTGTAGTAGTTTATTTCTTTACTACTGTACTTTTGTTACTCTTAGTTGCTTGCATGGTGAATGTGATTTATTTTATTACTTTTTTGTTACCTTCTCGTTGGACGACCGGGTCTTGGGATCAGTCGAGTCAGTTCGATTCTCATGTCTCGTAGGGATTCGGGAATCGGGTCGTGACATTTTCTCTTTCAATCCAGGATAATCAGATATATGGATCCGGTTAATCGGGTTTGGCTAGACTTGTGTGCATGTGTGCACAGGCGAGGCATGAGGCGTGGAGCGCGTGAAGTGGGGGACCTGACCCCTTGGTGTTCTTGGGCAATCCACCGATACCACAAAATCACTTAAAGTCGCATCGCGAGGTTGCCCATTATCGATGTGGGACTGTCCCACTTTCCTTTTCTTGTGTACGCAGCTGCAGGTGATGCTTCACCAATACATCCTGGCAACTACAATTAGAAGCCTAGGAGGCTTCCTGAAGCTAAACTGCAGCTCCTAGGTGTAATAGCGAGGAAGAACTTGGTCGAAGGACTACAGTTGAACCAGAGAAGATGGTGGCGGCGAAGGATGGCGGATGAAGACTTGAAATTCATGAATACGGCCTCTCGGTCCAATTAAAGGAGCTCAGGAGCATCACCAGTGAACGAGGAGTGCATTGGTGGTGGTTTTGTGGAGTTCGGAGGTGAGGTGTGGCCTAATGGTGTCAGGGAAGATGAGCGAGGGGGGTTGAGTTCGGTCGGATGGTAGATAGGCCGATAGGCCCAATAATGTTAGGGCTTTTGTTTTAGGGGCCACGGTGGAAATTTTGGCAGTGGTGGTGGCACAGGCTCCCTAGAACCCTTGCCAGACTTAGAGAAGACAGAGGGGGAGAGCGTGAACGGCGGTTGAAATTGGAGTTTAAAGAGAGAAAGAGGAAGTAGAGGGGAAGAGGGATCGAGGGGACCAAAAATTATGGATGAAATGAGAGAGATTCACATGCCAATGTGATTGCCAGACGTAGGGAAGATGAATCCTTCGTTAGGGAGACAGTGGTGAGGAAAGGTTCGAAAACAACAGGGCTTTGGCCGGCCACCGTCGGAGGAAGGAGGGGAGGACATCTGTGCCTCCAATTTAACAGTTGGAGGTGCGAACGAAGGAGAATGAGGACCTCTGGAGCGTAGGTCGGAGGAGACCGGAGATAGAGAAAAGGGAAAAATTTTGAGGTCAAACCTAACTAAGGAGGTAAGGAATGCAATATGGATCCTTTTATAGGTCTTAGAGAGGGGCTTTAAGCATGGAAGGAAGCTTTCAAGCTCCATCCAATTTATGCATAAGAAATACCCACATCTTCCATGCATTCGCATAAAAGATTGGGAAAGAGTTAGGAATTATGGCTGGGTTCATTTGGAAGAGGATTCCTCAAGGAATCTCTGGTTTAAAATTAGGACTCATTTATTGAGAAACGAGGGAGAAAATCTCTCTCGAATCTCGTTAAAGAGGTGTAGCTACTCCTAATGGTGGAAGGGACCTGGATGTCAAGGAGATGACAAAGTTAGGGGGGTCCTTGCAATAAATTTCAAAAGCTGGGTGTATATATGTAAGGAAAAGAGTCAGATCAGGACTGGAGTGCAAACTAGGTAAAGATGGTCTCTGATTGGGCTTAAATTTTGGTACAAACCTAATTTGGACCTAAGAAATCTGATGGTGAAGTCAGATTTTGGTTTTGACCAATTTTGACTGGGTCATTTGCATAGAAACCTAAATTAGGATAATTATCTGTCTGAGACTGTTTTAGGTCAAATCGGGCTCAGATGGTCAAATTAAAGGTACTAAACCATAGAGAATATTTTTCTATGATTTTTAGAAGATTTAGGTGAATTTTATCCTGACTAGAACCTCAGTTAATTAAGCGGGTCTGTTTTTAGGATTTCAGATGTCATTTAATTCTCAAAACGGTTGAAAACCCATTTCGTTCTGCAGAAACCTACTTATTAGGCATTTATGAACATTTGATCTTTAATTAACTCTTGAGAAACCCCGTGATTGTTCTACATTTAGGATATACTATTAAAACTGTAGGTTTACTCGTGTTTTCATGTTTATCTCTCAGAATGAATATGCAATGAATTATGGTCTTCTGGTGATTATGTAGGAGCATTTATCAATGGATTTTGACTAAATATAGCTAAATATGGTTGATGATGATGTTATCATCATACGTCATGCCTAACTTTTGTTAATCCGTTAGCAAAATCTTATGAAATTAACTTGAATTCTAGACCATGCTTTGAAGTTCAAAGTCCTGATTCTTTCTTTTTTTAGAAATTAGGTTAGAATGCTAATAATAGGCCTAGAGGTACTCAAGTACCAACCAACATCCAGACCTGATCAGTTTTAGACTCAGTTTGCCACGAAAGTTTCTAAGGCCCACAGAGACTATCTAAAGGTTTTTTGAACCCAGCGGTTAAAGCACCCGTGGTTATAACATAGTTAGTTCCGATTCTGTTTATAATGCATTTTTGTAAGAGAGAGAGATAGAAGAATTTTTGCATTTTTGGAGAGTTTTCTCTCTCTTTTTCTTATCTTTATTTCTAGCTTCAGATTGGCTCAAAAACACAGTCCGTATTGGATTCCTTACTCCCACCATCAATCCTTGCAGGGTCCTTGGCAATCGATGCTTCGAGATAGCACTGCCTATGGCAACCCCTAGAACCTTGGCTTTCGACACTTCGAGATAGTGCTGCCCATAGCGTTTTGTAGCTAAATTCAGGCCCTGGTAATCGGCATTTCGGGATAATCCTGCCTATAACACCTGAACCAGCACAAGGTGCTTACATACCCCGGTAGGATATTTAGATATCCTAGGAGACAAGCACGGAGGAGACGGTATGTTATTGCATATCTTCGAGGGGAATTTCCTGCTCTCTATGCCGGGAACTCATCCAAATCAACTTGTGTTGATAAGTCGCTCCTAATCTAGGTAGCTTTTTCATAATAGAATAAACACTTTTGCGTGATTTTGATTATTAAGCGTACTGAACCAGACTTGTGTGTGGATTAGGGTGCTTAGGTTATCGAGTTCCGCAAACTAAAGGTCAATTAACGAGGCTGAATAATCCCTAAGCCTTAGACCTAATACATAAGCTTCGCATTTTCCTTAACCTCCCGAGGATTATCCAGATCTTAATGGATACATGAATTTTTTTAAGCCTAAAACAACTCTAAGAGGCATAAGATCAACACTCATACTAATCTCTTTGTCTCTCTGTTATTCTAGAACTTAATTATTTTCTTTTAATTTGGTCCATAACTTAAGTAAATTCCATAATCATTTACTATTGACTATCACTTTTTTTATTTCAGATTGTTACTTCTTTTTATCATTTAAATCACTTCCTCATTTCCTCCTTAAAAATGATATGCAATTAATCTCTCAAAATTTCCTCCCCTTTCTCCATATTTTTGTTCTTTTTCAATTTTTATTTTTTTTGGTGTTTTGAATGAATAATTTTTTGTGAGAACCCGTCAAAAACTTGAATTTTTATGTGTTTGTACTTTAGCACCCCCTCATGCCTATGTTTTGCAATGTCTTCATTGTAAATTGAAGGGTATGAAATCAGCTTGGGTTAAGCATTAGAATAGGATTAAAAGGGTGGGTGAACGGGCCGGAATGACTGTTGTGGACGATTTCAAACTTTGGTATGAATACCAAAGGTGGAGTCGATTATTCTAACAATGAACTCAGAGTGTAGTAAACGTGAAGCTCAAAAGGATAATCAAAAGGGACTCTGGTTTTTGGAATGACAAGTTGCCTTCCGTTAAGCACTAAATTCAATGCCTTCAACTATGAAGAAAGTGGTTGATGTAGACACATCTTTTAGGTTAAAATGCCTATTCATGTATGTTCCTAGGCTTAGATTTGCATTTCATTTTATAAATATTGCATAGCATGCATCATTCTGCATTTAGAGTAGTATATATTTTAGGTTAATTAGGTCCTTTTTATGGTCAGGAAAGAAGAAGATTTATTTTAGGGCCTTGAATGGACAATCAGACTGTACAGATCTGATCAGGACGACGATCGGAGTCTAACGCCTCCAAAATCGTCTAGATCGGAGTCCTGTAGCATCATATGAAGCCCGAGGAAGATCAACGGCTAGGGGAAATGCGACATCCATACAAGTTTCAGATGGAAAATTCGATTGTACGGATGGATCTGGAGCGACGATTGTAGTCCAGCAATGTAGGAATCATTTCGATCTGGGCACCGTGGCACCCTCTGCAACAGAAAGAAGAATGGACGGCCTAGATGGTGCCACGTGGGGCCATCCAAGCCACTCAACACCGGCCAGCAACGCCCGCTCCCACCTCTCCATCATTCGCGACCTTCATTCCCAGCCGTTGGATCTTGATCCAAGAGCTCAGAAGCTCTCCTCCACCGCGAGCGTTAAGTCGTCCACTTGACACAGTAGACATCTTGGCACAATGGTGGAGGCATGGGTTTTTAACGAAGGGGCGTGGGTTCGAAACCCGCTACCCCCCCAATTGGGTGCACATGAAGGACTGCAGTGCACCGCACATAGCCGTAGCCGCACGTAGCGCTAGCAGAGCACGTGCCAGCGGGGATATGCAGGGGTCTTCAGCAACAGTTGCGCATGCCTTTAGTGACGCTTGTAGCTGTCACTAATGGCCCGTGCACGCCAGCAAAGGAATTGAAGGTGCGGATCGGTAGCGATAGGAGCGGATCTATAGTGACATTTACAGACATCAGTAATGACCCATGTACGAATTTGTTCTTCCTCCACTATAAAAGGACCAACCCACCACCATTCCAAACCGTCTCTTCTTTTCTTCCTCTCACCACCTCCAAGGCTTTAGAGAGAGCTTGTCCCAAACCCGGGATGATCCTCTAGAGTAGAAAACTAAATAATTTTCCCTCCCCTCATCCCTATTCGTGGAGCATCTCGTGGCCGTCTCCTCACCACCCTTCGGAAAGAAGATCCTCACCGTGACGCTGTCCTACCCCATCCTCCGTCCTCTGGCTCCGTCCCTGTTCGTCCCTCTCCTCACCACTTTCCTCCAGGCGACGTCAGAGCAAGTCATCCTCCAAGCGACCGTCGAGGGGGATTTCTCTCACCTCTATCTTTCTTTCGCTTTCGTAGTGTAGATTTTCCACTTTCATAGTTGTAACAAACAATTCTTTATAAATAGATGATTATTTCTCTCTCTCTATCTTAAATTTTTGCAAGTAGATTAGCTAAAATTCATCGACCTGATCTCTTGTTTGCTAAAAATACCAAAAAAATTAGAAAAGATAAAAATGATAAAAAATAAATAAAAGTGAAGAGCGATTTTTATAAAATCAAACGTTCGCCTCCTCGTGTTCGACCTGGGATTCACTTTTCGAGTTTCGATTATAAATTTTATTTGATAGACGTGTTTTGCGAGTTACGACGACGGGTCCTCCAAACCCCTGATTTCTAATTTGTGAAACACGTCATGATCATTTTGCCACCGTTGCTGAGGAGGCAACGCTCTTTGGTTTTTTTCCGTGTTTTTTCGCCTTACCTAACTTTTATCTCACTTTTTCTCTGATCTTACTATGATTGCAAGTACTCATTTAAGGCGAGCCAAAGTGGTTAGATCAGAGAAAAGTGCGGATGAAGGTTTTGTAAGTTTATCCACACCACCCTTACCCTAGTTTTCATTCCATAACCTAATAACTCAAACCCAAATCAACTTAGGTGCTTGCATAAACCCTAAGGTAAATTTTGGTTATTTGATTGTCACTCCACTCACCTCACCCACCCGCATATATAAAAAAATAAAAAAATATTTTTCTCTTGTGGGATTTAACTGAAAGCTACACACTTAATACCCACAACGTTTTATCCTAAGGCACACGATCACTTTAATTCTACCACTTAACTGGGATCTGACCTGTGGACCCAATACACTTCAACTCAATACACATGAGTAGAAATTTAAATAGGTTAAACATTTTTGTATGCCTTAACTAAGTGGTACAACAGGCCAATTGATTGAGCTGTTTGGGCCACACCACTCAATTTAAAACTGATCCATCAAGTAGCTTGCCTCTTAAGGTTGATTTTTAGCGCTGAACCAGGCACTCCACATTTTTTCTGATTTCTAAAGGAATATATCATCACCAGTGCTTTCAAAACTTGGAGTGTTCTATTGAACCTTGATTGAATATAATTAAAGATTCAACCCTAAAAGCTACTAAACAAGGTTGAACCCTAAAAGACACATCATCAAATAACCTTGTTTGCAAACCCTGGTTGTGCTTGCACACACATTTGAATTGATCATTAAGGGCACAACCCATCTAAAGGGCCCATCACATTCCAAGAGCATAATCATCCCAAGCCTAATTAAAATTGAGTAAACGTTGGCCTTAAGGATTGATTCGCTCTTTGAGGCTAAGACTGAAATTTTTATCGATTAATCTACTTCTGCTGGTCCATCTGATGTCTAGCTAAGGGAGTAGCATCAAACAACCACGGCTGTGGGGTACACTTAGAACCGGAGGCGTAAGCCAAAGGAAGAACCTTCTTGCCAGTCCCTCCTTCTAACTGGTTGGATTGACTAGATAAAAGTAGACTAAATCGTTTATAATCTCAAAACGGGTCCTGGAAGTCTGTAGGTCCTTAGGCTAACCCACCTAAGGACAGGGTTGATTACTTTTATTGCAAGGCTACTTTCTCTCTTCTGATTTCCCTTTTACTCCACAATGTATCCTTCCACATCCAACATACATTTCACAACCTATCCTCCTACCACCAGTTATCCCCAAGATGATTAATATCCCGACTTGACTTGTAATTACCCATCTAATAGCCAAGATAACTTTGATTAGGGATATGAATCCGAACATCAGTGTCCAGGGCCTAACCTTGGATAACAAGACTATGATTACTATCCTTCCCAGAGCTATAATGATTATAGGCCTCCACCCTTTGATGATCAACCTAACCTGATCTACAATCAAGAAGGATATGTTGACTATAACAACTACCATCCCCAATATTCCACTGAATATAGGTCACCACCATTCTTTGAACAACCCGAGACGACCTACTATTAGGGAGGAACTCGAGAACCTCGATACCTTGACTCCCCTAGATTTAACCTGAATCTACCCAACCCTGAACCAAACCAGTCGGCTTAGGTGAACCAGATCCAAGATAGGGTGTTGGCTAACTTGAGGAACACCATACAATCTTTAGAAGCCCAGCTAACACCATACCATGCACTGAAGCATTGGATCCTATGATAAAAATGATTGATGAGCTGAATAGCTCTTTATTGGATTTGCTCCAAAATGTTAGGGATAGGGGCCTGGGTGAGTTTCTACTTCGGAGTTGTCAAGGTTGAGGATGAAATTTATGATTGCCCTAGTCAAATCTTGGGATGATTCTCAAGATGAACCTCCTTCAGAAGAGCTAATGTCTGAACCCACTCAAGTGCCTATCGGGGGGGATACACTTTCTGAGATGGGGGATGACCAGGTTGGGCTAGAGCAACCAATTGAGGATGATGAACCGATTAATTCACCCATGATCCTCGACCCAGGGAACGACGAAAAATGTCTCCATGGACCATGAAATAACATTTGATTTTGATACATATATAAATGAGAATCAAGAATTCTTTTATTCTGAGGGTGACGAATCTCTGAGTGACATCGCACTTTAAGTTAAGGAAAACGATTTTAGTGAGACAAAAATGCTCGAGGAGTATGACGAATTTGATAGCCCGACCATTGAATATTCTGGTTCGATTGGGGCTAACTTAGAGGATCTGAATCCTGATGATTCAATCAGTAGTCCCATTGTTTAACCACACCCTGAAGAGCTAAATTATGATATTCTTTAGATTACCAGACCCAAGTCAATCCTGATTGAGCTACAATTGTTGGACTTGGCTACTTTAGATGGGGTGTACAAAGATTTGGAGGTCCCAGAAATATTGATTTTAGAGGATAGGAATTTGGCAATGAAAATCTAGGAGGCTAATTCTGAGGGAACTGCAATTTTGGATCAGAGGGTTCCTGTTGACCTGAAATCACCTGCTTTCTACTAGGACCCTTACAATATCTTTCACGTGCAACCCAAACTCGAAATAATCATTTATCTTTCTGAGCTAAACTCTAAGTGGACATTTGAACCAAGTGAAACAAATCTACCCATTGTCTGCCACTTTAGTCTTGGGTTGCACACCACAAAACCATAGGCTTGGACCCACAAACACAACAATCTTCGATTTTGGGTGATTTTCGTCCAGAACCTTAGAACCACTCGACTCTGGGGTATGGGTTTGCACCATAACTTGGTCCGCATCTATGGACATATTTTGTTGGCAGGTCTGAGGATCAATATTTTTATTTTGATTCTAACCCGCACTTGTGAATTCTCCATTTCTTCCTTATATGTATTTTATGTCTAGCTAAAGGCATTAAAATTAGCGAGTGTGTATACTCTCTTCTCTCTGTGAAGTTGATCGGGTTGTCACAAAATTCAGGTGATATTTTGTTTACTCCACCCTTTTTATGTCTTCATTTTTACAATGAGGATATTGCATCATTTAAGCATGGGGGGTGGATACTTAATCCTAAAATTATTTCGTTAGCTCTGTAGAATTTCTTTTATTTTCTTAAAAAAAAATTGAAAATTCAAAAAGACAAAAAATAAAAATAAAAATAGAATTAAGAGAAGATAACTTAGGCTTTTGGAAGTTATTAACTTTAGGAAATGATACAATAGGACTTGAACACTTAGACTCTTGAGGTTTTCGGGCTTAATTAACCTGGGTGTCCACTTGAATGTGAACTTAGTCTCAAATCCTCGTCAAGTAATTCTATTTTAACTGGCCAATAAATTGGGGTGATAAGTGTACGACTTATCAACCTGCCCTCTAATATGGGGGGACTTTAAGCCTAAGCATCTACACTTTTTGTACCGACTCACTTTTTGATGGTTTCTTCAAAAATTGGGTAGCTAATGAACTATCTAGGGTAGTATGGCTGATAAGTTGTCGGTGGTAACAGCTCATCGGTCGGTTGTCCAGAGCCTAGTCACAAGACCATTTTCTTCGTACTACCTTTAGGTAAATCTTAGACCAGGGAAGCCACCTACTTAGGCAAAAAAAAATAAAGAAAGAAAAGAAAAAAATATATATAGAAAAAGGAGAAAATAAAAAAAATAAAAGAAAATAATAAAGCCACACTTCACTACATGAGTATGGTTGGCAAGTGGTCGTGGGTAACAGCTCGTTGACCGGTTGTCCAGAGCCTAGCTCAAAAAAATACACAATAATTCCCAAAACACGTAGGGAAGAAGCGGGGAAGTAGAATAAACAACGGAGATATACACTGAGTTCGCCCTTGTGTTGACCCCATAAATAAAAGAAGTAGGGAGAAAGCTACCAATCAAAAAGATAAACCTTTAAGTAAGGTCACCTACGGTCGTAGAAACCCGAAGTTCGTCTTAACGGTTGCCTCGTGAGTCTTTCACTCTTTTCACTAGATACTTAGAACTTAGAGTCCTTGTCGAGTCTTGGGCGGGTCGAGTAGCCGTAAAAAGTTATCCCGACACTCTCAAACTCTAAAAGTCCAAAAAAAAATAACAAAAGAAGAAAAATAAAAAAAAAATGTATCTTCCCTTTTCAAATAAGGCGAGAACTTGGGCGGTCTACATTCTGGCAGACACCCAGGTACTATTGAGTTTTTGTTGTTTAGGACCTTAGTTGAAATTTTCTATTGTTAATAAACAACTTTGGCCTAAGTAATCTAATCCTAATTCTGATTTTATACATAGCATGTAGTTTAACTTTGCTAGGGACTAGTAAAAGATAAGCATGGGATTATAATGTAGACACATCTATTTAGGTTAAAATACCTATTCATGCATGTTCCTAGGCTTAGATTTGCATTTCATGTTATAAATATTGCATAGCATGTATCATTCTGCATCTAGAGTAGTTATATATATTTTATGTTAATTAGGTTCTTTTTATGGTCAAGAAAGAAGAAGATTTATTTCAGGGCCTTGGATGGACGATCGGACTATACGGATCTGATCAGGACGATGATCAGAGTCTAACGCCTCCAAAATCCTCTAAATAGGAGTCCCGTAACATCATATGAAGTTCGAGAAAGATCAACGGCTAGGGGGCAATGCGACATCCATACGAGTTTTAGATGGAAAATCCGACCATACAGATAGATTCGGAGCGACGATCGTAGTTCGGCAACGTAGAAATCATCTTGATCTGAGCACCATGGCACCCTCTACAACAGTAAGAAGAATGGACGGCCCAGGTGGCACCACATGGAGCCATCCAGTCCGCCCAACATCGGCCAACAACGCCTGCTCCCACCTCTCCATCATCAGTGACCTTCATTCCCAGCCGTTGGATCTTGATCCAAGGGCTGAGAAGCTCTCCTCCACCGTGAGCGTTAAGTCGTCCGCTCGACACAGCAGACGTCTTGACACAATGGTGGAGGCATGAGTTTGAAACCCGCTACCCCCCCAATTGGGCGTACATGAAGCACTGCAACGCACCGCGCACAGCCGTAGCCGCACGCAGCGCCAATAGAGCACGTGCTAGCGGGGATATGCATGGGTCTTCAGTGACAATTGCGTAGGCCTTTAGTGATGCTTGCAACTGTCACTAATGGCCCATGCACACCAGCAAAGGAATTGAAGGTGCGGATCTTCAACGATAAAAGAGGCGGATCTGTAGAGACGTTTATGGACATCAGTAATGACCCATATACGAATTTGTTCTTCCTCCACTATAAAAGGACCTACCCACCACCATTCCAAACCATCTCTTCCTTTCTTCCTCTCACCACCTCCAAGGCTCTAGAGAGAGCTTATCCCAAGCCCAGGATGCTTCTCTAGAGTAGAAAACCAAATAGTTTTCCCTCCCCTCATCCCCATTCGTGGAGTATCCCGTGGCTGTCTCCTCACCTCCCTTCGGGAAGAAGATCCTCGTCGCAACGCCATCCTGCCCCATCCTTCGTCCTCCGGCTCCATCCCCGTTCATCCTGCTCCTTACCACCTTCCTCCAGGTGACGTCAGAGCGAGTTATCCTCCAATCGACCGTCGATGGGGATTTCTCTCACCTCTTTCTATCTTTCTTTCGCTTTCGTAGTGCAGAGCTTCCGCTTTCGTAGTTATAACAAACAATTCTTTATAAATAGACGATTGTTTCTATCTCTCTCTTCTCCCTCTCTCTCTTAAATTTTTGCAAGTAGATTAACTAAAATTCATCGACCTGATCTCTTGCTTGTTAAAAATACCAAAAAAATTAGAAAAGATAAAAATGACCAGAAACAAATAAAAGTGAAGTGCAGATTTTTATAAAATTAAACGTTCGCCTCCCCGTGTTCGACCCAAGACTCACTTTTCGAGTTTCGATTATAAATTTTATCTGATAGGCGCATTCTGCGAGCTACAATGATGGGTCCTTTGAACCCTTAATTTTAATTCGTGAAACATGCCTCGATCAGTGGTCATGGAGGAGTGGTCAAATCAGATGAATTTTGTAAAACAAGCACCTGGATCAATAGCCTGGTTGGTCCAACCAGGTGCTTGTTTAGATCAACGGGTTGATGATGCAGCCCAAACCCAATCAATCTGATGGGATAATGGATGTGAATCAATAGATGCGATGCCCACCAGTTACTCTGTGATTCAGAAAGATATGGCAGTGTGAATCGCGGGTTTGGTTAATTCTATTCAGCCTGATCAGAGAAGGGATCCTAAAAAAAAATGAATTTGTGGAGGATGTAGGAACCCTACGAAAGTGATCAGAGAAAGATGGGACGTGATTATCAATCTGATCAGAGTCCGAATCCCGATCAAAAGATGGAGGAGAATCATGTGCTACCGGATCATTGAGAGGAGAATCAGAGTAAAAATTGATTCCGATGGCGAGTTAGGGTTGGGATCGGATTCGAGAAGATTCTGTATGTGTTGTAGAAGAGGTGGTTTCTTTCAAATCAATGACCTCAGTGTCAAAATCAAAGGATGGGTTGTAGTCGCTAAGGTCGTAAACAGGTTTGAAGTCATTAGGAAACAACAGTTCTCCGAAATTAGAGTAAGATTCGAAATCATCGGAAAACTTGCAAGGATCATGTTTTGAACTCGATTCCAGATCAGAGGTACCACCACAGAAAGGATCAAGATGTGTAGAATCAACAACCTGACTTAGATCTATCCTCATTTCAGATTCCGAATTTAAAAAGATGTCCCTATTAGGCATGGGCTCGGGTTCTTGGCCTCTAGGGTAGACCCAATCAATTCCTAACTCATCCAACTCCTCAATTTTTGTATCATAGATCAGCATGACTTTCAAGAAATCAATTTGTGTCTTAGAGGAGGTTGGAGAGGTGTATTCATCAAATACAAGCCCTGAATCATATTTCAAATTTGAAATCTGTGTCTCATCATATGGGGGCTCATAATTATCCCATTTAGGCTCGAATCCAGATTCTAAGTTAATGGTAAGGGTTATATCACTAGGACCTAGATTGGGCTCTACAGGGATGTCAGAATCATTCTCGGGAATCACCTTAATAGGATAAGGCTCGGAATTTACATTCTCGAGAAGTTCTATTTTAAGTTCATTATCACAGGTGTTGGGGAAATCTAAGCTTGATGAACCAGGTTCTTGATTTTCTAGGGCTAGTTCAAAATCGGGAACACCTACAATTGGATCTTCCCCACCCTCGTCAAAATCATAAATGTCAATTGTTATGAAATTTGAATCTGAATTCATTTGGGTTGGGGGTCCATAACAACTCTGAATGTCTAACCCAGGCTCTAGAGAAGCTTTAGAATCACTCCAAGATGTCTCATCGATGGCTTCTCATAATAGACTTAGAACATCCACATGTTGCTCAATGATATCTTGGTGTATCTTCTAGAGTGATGGATTTGCAAAGCAATGTAAACCCTCCGTTCTGTGTAATTCGTAAACTTCATTGAATTCTTGTGTGAGGGTCTCCTAAGCTGAACCATTTCTTAGTTGAGTAAGTAATAGTTTAGCACGGTTCATAATGAATTTTGTTATTTTCTGGGACATTAACCTGAATCGTGTTGGCTAGATAATTTTCAAAATATCTAAGGGCAGCCTCAATCACTTTGTCTTTTATGATCATTTTGGGACTCAGGTTTCCTAATTTGGTCTTTCCCAAGTTGTCAAGTTGTAAAATTCAGGTGGTGGAATCAAGATTTAGAATCAAACTCAGGATAGATTGAAGTTGATCAGAACTAATAGAGACTCCCAAGAAGATCTAATGAGGTCTCTTAGATTAAAAATCTAAGGACTTTCCTGTGTTTGTGCTCTATACAAAAGATGAGGGACTAGATATTATTTAGACCCAATCAAGGCACCCAAAGATTTTTGGATGACTAAGGTAGTTTCGAGGTGGATGATACCTATGAATTAGAAATCTGCACACCCAAGAAATACATAGGCAGCCAAGAAGGGAGAACCCCGCAAAGACTCCTGCACAGTAGAGCGTCCCTACGGGTTACAGGGTTTCCCCCACCCGACCTTCCTTGTCACTACGGTTCCAAGTAGACCGGAATGTACGGACTTATGACCTTAAGTCTACCAATTTTAGCCTAATTAGTGCCTTGAATTTCACTTGATTAGAAGCTGATTTGACTCGTGACCTAATTTGGAGGTTGGTTAGCCCACAAAGTAGACCAACTTCACCTAACCTACCCTAAAGGAAGTAAAATAAAATCTAGGTCAAGACCCAAAAATCACCCTAAATTGACTCTCAGGTTATTAGGTCCAAGAGTTTTAGGGTTCAAGTGAATCTTAAGGCCTGATTTTAGGGTTCTTTTTTATTAAATCTTTTCAAACAGAGCTTGGGTAGCACATAAACACGGGAGGGTTAATTTCCTTTAATTCAAGCGAATGTGAACTAACACTTCAAAACCCTAGAGTAAAAGCCTTAGTTGGCTCTATTTTAAGTCCAATTAAATCTCAAGATGTACACCTTGGACTTCAAACAGGAAGGTGAGTAGTCCAAGATGTTTAGAATTTAAGCGTAATCCCTAATAGGTACAGGAGATAGGGTAGGGATCTCCTAAAAAATCATCTCAAGCTTTCAATTAGTTATGAATTTTTTTCGCAAATCAGGAAACTTGCCTTTTTAATGTTATTGCTAAGAAAATAAGACAAGTAGCTCCAATTGATTGTTTCCTTTTCTCTCTTCCAAGGATTAAAAGATTAGGGAAGAAGAGAGATTACCTGCCCTGGGAGTGGCAGTTTTCACAAGAAGCAAACAAGGGTAAGTTAGTGCTCAGATATAATCAAATAGAAACAAGAATAGCGGTGAATTACACCTTGCTCCCCGGCAACAGTGCCAAAATGTTGTTGAGTTTTCTAGGAGACGAAATATGCATTCGTTGTAGTACTCTCTAAATCGCTCAATCAACAAATAAAATTTATAACTCAAAAATATAAAAATGAAGTCTGAGATTGAATACAGGGAGCAAATAGGAATTCACATGCTAAGCTTTAATTGCACATAAATGAGCATAAGAAATTAAGCAAAATATAGATTTTCAGTGCATAATAACCTGTCACATTAAATATTCAATGAAGATCAATATATCTACAAATAAAAAGTAAAGAGAAGCCCAAAAAATGGTGATTTAGATCACCAAATAAGCCCTCCAAGCATTCATCACAAATATCTCAATTATTCGAAATAACCCAATAGAAACTTGAATGCTACAGTGATCAGATGTCGGGTCTATATATCAGACGACTTAAATGATTAAGGATCTCAATGCCTTCTTTCTTTCTTCTCTTCTTCTGCTTTCCTTGTTCTCTTCAAGTTCTCTCTCTCTTCTTCTTCACTTCTTGTTACGACTCGATCCCAGATCCCTACAGGACCTGAGACCGGCTCGCCTCGACTAATCCCAAAACCTAGTTGTCCAATGAGAAATAATCAAAAGCAGAAAATAATACAGTGATAGTAAATGAAACAGAACAAAATGTCCCATAACTTTACATATAACAAAAACTCACTACTACAACAAAAGAACATACTGGAACAGAAAATGACAACTAAGGCTGGGCTCGACTGGGCCTAGCTCCCTCTGCAGCTAGTGGTACTGGCTACTCAACTCTCTGACCTGAACAAGGTTATAAAATTCCGTAGTCAGTTAACGCTAAGTAGAGTGGTAACTAAACCATTTACATGTAATTAACTTAAGACAAGCAACTAATTTATTATTCAATTCAATTTAGTTTAACTAAGTGGTTCTAATTTATTTATTCTCTTAAGAATCAAGTCATTTCTTGATCTTGACTGTCCCTCAAGGGGACGATCTTGATTGCAATCTTTCTCGTGATGTAGGATGTACACGTGGTACTCTCCTTGCTGGGAGAGTCCCCCGTGGTAATCCTACACCCAGTCAACCACCCTGAGGTCACAGTCGTGACGTAGCGGTGACTACGGCACGCATGATAAGTGCACTGGTAGCTATCCCGCACAAGCACGCGGTCAGTCATTTCCGCTAATGGGTACGCCCAAAGGTACAGTATGGAACAGTACAGGGCCTTGCCCTCTCAGAACAAAACAGGGTCTCGCCCCTCAGAACAAAATAGGGGTCTCACCCCTCCACAGTCTACGTACCCTCGTCCAACTATCCCGGTTTCCCAGTGGGCCTAACAAGAGTCGGTGTAGGGTGGCTAGTCCTAACCTCGAGTCCTATGGGGCAGCTAGCTCCCTCCCTACACTAAGTAGCTCACCTCGATATCACATACACGAGGGCCAAACAGATGTCGGTGTAGCGTGACTAGTCCTAACCCCAGGTCTCAACCAAAAGGGGCGGCTAACTCCCCTTTATACTAAAGGGACAGTTTCTCTCCTTGGTACCATGTACACAAGGGCCAGCTCACTTCCCGTCTATTTACAAGGTTCTTTCCATATACAGGAGTTCTACTCTTAGTTCCCCATAGCGTTCATGCTTGTATTTGTTTCATTTCATTTCTCAATATGCATAATTCGTTGTTCATCTTCTGATCCTCATTCGTATAATAGGCAGCTCGTATTTTTCACAACTGAATGAGCAACACAACAAGTATTTAACACTCTCTAGCAATTAGGATTTAACATGCATCTCAAGTAATCAGTTTAGCTCAAGAAATATTCGTTCGTTTCTGTCTTAGGGTTCATTTCACATCCTAAGGTTCAATCAAGTTGTTCTAACATGCACTTCATTATTTAAATCATAATATTAAAGTAAACCACTCTACCGGTAAACACGTGAGGAATGGGAGCTAGAAACGAAGGTCTTGTCGTCTCCGCGGGCCTCTAACACGCTACAGGCTAGAGACCTATACCAGCGACCAAATCACATCAGACAAGTTCAATACAGTACATAATCGACACTAAAATGTAGGAAAACTCTAGCGAAAAGCAACGGTACTTCGTTTGTGGAAATTTGATTCTGTTTGGACCATAAATGGCTCAAAAATGCATATACTGTCTAAAATCAGACGTTTAGAACTAGACCCAGACGTCTTAAACGAGCTCAGAATCTCACCTTGCTTCCCTGCGGCTTCCTCAGACGTCCAAACCCCTCTGCAACCATTTGAGGGTGATCCTAGACGTCGAATACTCCCTTCGATTGTCTGGGGGCGCCGTCAGACGTCTGGTACCGTCTCCAGACACCCTAAGGTACCTCAAAGGGCGTGCTTGCGTGCCTTTCTAAGGCTTGTACCTGTGTACACACTCGCGGGTTAAAACCTTCGACAGCGCAATGTTACGTAACGTACACGCATGCATGTACGTTCAGGACGCTTACCTCAACACTCTACGAGTTTTCGGATGTCCAGCCTTAGCTCTAGACGTTCGCTGCCACTCTAGACGTCTGATATTGGAAAAATCCAGTATCGAGGAACTCCTCGCGCGGCTCGTCTTCCTCGTGCCTCTGCCCGCAGCACGACAAAGCTCTCGTGTGTGTGCTCGCCTCCTCCCGCAGGCTCCCATGACTCCTCCCCTCACAACTCCGAGTTCTCACCGATGCACCGCGGCAAGGCTCTCCCCGCGTGCGTGAGCTCTCCTGCTCGAGCTCGTCCACCGCGCACCCAAGCTCCCCGAGCTTCCTCCTCTCTCCCACGCCCTCACTCCCCCTCTCTCCCTCGCTCACACTCCCACCCTCTCTCCTCCTCATCCCGTCCCTTTCCTTCCTCTCCACTCACTGCGACACGGGGGCGGGGAAGAAGATGGTCACCAGTAGGGGGAAGGAGATGAAGGTGGTGGTGCGAAGATGGAGTGGGGTGTAGGGGTTAAATAGGAGTGGGTTAGGGTTTTAGGGGAAAGAAGGAGGTGTGCGTGTGTGTGTGCGTGAGTGGGTGTGTGAGGAGAGAGAGGAGGGGAAAAATAGCGTGACACCCCCTCGCAAACTCTCGTCTTCCCAAAGAAACCACACACTCAACTCAAAGAGTCAAAGTTTTCGCATTTATATCCCTAACTTTCTGGAAAATTCCCAACGATCCTTGGAAGGGTCATTTCAACATAACAAATGTTTACATCCCTAACTTTCGAGGGGAAGTTTCCTCTCTGAAACTTGTGTTAAGTAGGGTATGGAAAATACGTAAAAGCACATAACAAACTTAAAGAGAACCAAAGTAGGTCTAAAGAGACATACTCTCAAAAAGCTTTGGGTACTTCTCTCGCATTACCTCGTCAGGCTACCAAGTCGCCTCCTCGTACCACTGGCTTCTCCATAGGACCTTCACTAGTGGTACCTGCTTCTGTCTCAGACTTCAGATGGCTCTGTCTAGTATCTGTACTGGCCTCTCGGGATAGGTCAGGTCCTCCCACCTCGACGCTCTCGTGGCTCAGAACATGGCTGGGATCGACGACGTACTTCCTGAGGTTGGACACATGGAACACGTCGTGCACTCCAGAGAGCTGGGGAGGAAGGGCAAGCCAGTAAGCAACAGGTCCAACCCGCTCCAAGACCTCAAAGAGCCCCACAAACCTCGGCGTAAACTTTCCTTTCACCTCAAAATGCTACAAGCCCTTCATGGGCAAAACATGGAGGAAGACGTGATCCCCAACCTCGAACTGCACCTCTCTACGCTTCCTATCGACGTAGCTCTTCTGCCTGCTCTTAACAGAATGGAGCCATTTGTGAATCTGCTCTATCACCTCTTGACTTTGCCGGATCAGCCTGGGACCAACCTCCCACTTGGTCCCCACCTCGACCCAACTCAAGGGTGTAGTACACTTCCTCCCATATAGAGCCTCGTAAGGTGCCATGTCGATGCTCGAATGATAGTTGTTATTGTATGCAAACTCTGCTAAGGGCAAATGCTCCTCCCAGGAGCCTCTCCAGTCTAGTGCACAAGCGCGTAGGAGGTCCTCAAGTGTCTGTATGGTGCACTCGACTGCCCGTCGATCTGGGGTTGGTAGGCGGTATTGAACCTCAGATGGGTCCCCAATGCCTGCTGAAACTCTGCCTAGAACTAGGAAGTGAAACGAGTATCCCTGTCAGATACAATCTCGCAAGGGACTCCGTGCAGATGTACCACATCTCTGATGTATCGCTCTGCTAGCTGTGCTAACCCAAAGATGACTCAAATCGGCAGGAACCGTGCCGTCTTCATCAACTGGTCTACTATCACCCAAACTACGTCATGTCCCTACTAGGTAACTGATAGAGGCACCACTAAGTCCATGGTGATACTCTCCCACTTCCACTCTGGCATAGGAAGTGGTTGTAATTGCCTTGCAGGTCTCTGGTGCTTGACCTTCACATGTTGGCATATCAAGCATTGCTAAACAAACTCACTAACATCTCGCTTCATCCCTTTCCACCAGAAATTGTGTCGCAGATCATGGTACATCTTTGTATTTCCGAGATGTATGGTGAACCAGGACCCGTGCGCCTCAGTCAGGAGCTCTCTCAACAGCTCCTCGTCTCTAGTAACTCATAGGCTTCTCCTCATGCGCAGTATCTCGTTTGAGAAGGAAAAGTCTCTTGGGTCCCCTGTCAACACCCTGTCTTGCAGTGTCTGTAAGTACGGATCGGCCATCTACCCTGCAATGATGCGATCTATCATCTCTGGTCGTGCCTATTGCATCACTGTCACTGCCCCGCAGTACCCCCGTGACTCGTGGGTCGCTAACTGCCTACCTCCTCCATGAGTCTCCAACTCCGGGCCTGCAAGCTGGCCAAGTGGGAGGGCACCTTCTAGCTCAAGGCGTCGGCCACCACATTGGCCTTTCCTGGGTGGTAGGAGATGCTGCAGTCGTAGTCCTTCAGGAGCTCTAACCAACGTCTCTATCTCATGTTGAGCTCCTTCTGGTCAGATAGATACCTGAGGCTCTTGTGATCTGTGAAGATCTCGAATGTCTTACCATACAAGTAGTGCCTCCATGTCTTCAGCGTGAAGACAACTGCTGCCAGCTCTAAGTCATAAGTAGAGTAGCTGTGCTCATGGGGCTTCAGTTGCCATGAAGCGTAAGTGACAATGTGACCCCGCTGCATGAGCACACCACCCAACCCCTGCAATGAGGCATCGGTGTAAACCACAAACCCGCCACTACTGTCTGGGATGGTAAGCATAGGAGAGGAAGTCAGTCTCTCCTTCAGCTCCTGGAAGCATGCCTCACGCTTGTCTGTCTAGGCAAAGGGCACATCCTTCCAGGTCAGCTAAGTCATAAGATGCACGATCTGAGAGAACCCTCTGACAAACCGTCGGTAGTAGCCTTCTAGTCCCAGAAAGCTGCGTATCTTTGTCACTGTGTGTGGCCTCTCCCACTTGAGTATGACCTCAACCTTGGCTGAATCCACAGCCAATCCGTCTCCTGAAATCATGTGGCCCAAGAAAATCACCTATCTTAGCCAAAACTTGCACTTGCTATACTTGCCGTACAACCTGCATCTTCTTAAGGTATCTAGGACCATACGTAAATGATATATATGCTGTGCCTGATCCCGTGAGTCGACTAAGACATCATCGATGAACACCACCACAAACAGGTCTAAATACGGCCTGAAAACATGGTTCATCATGTCCATGAAAGCAGTGGGGCCATTGGTCAGCCCAAACGGCATGACCAAGAACTCGTAGTGCCCATACCGAGTACGGAAAGCTATCTTGGAGACTTCGATCTCCTTGATCCTCAACTGGTGGTAATCTGACCTCAGATTTATCTTAGAAAACACTGTAGCGTCTCTCAACTGGTCAAAGAGTTCGTCGATACGAGGCAGCGGGTACTTGTTCTTGATGGTGACCCGATTCAGCTATCGGTAGTCGACACAAAGTCGCAGGGTACCATCCTTCTTTACAAACAACACAGGAGCTCCCCATGGGGACGCACTGAGCCTCACAAAGCCCTTCTCCAACAGGTCCTGCAACTGTGACTTGAGCTCTCGCAGCTCAAGTGGCTCCATCCTGTATGGTGCAGTAGAAATGGGCCTGGTTCCCGATACTAATGAGATCTCAAACTTGATCTCACACTTAGGCGGTGGTCCTGGCAACTCCTCTGAAAAAACGTTAGGGTACTTGCAGACCACCGGGATACTCTGAAAGTCAACCACAGGGCTAGGCTCTGCTACTACACAAGCTAAGAAGCCCTCACAACCCTATCTCAAAAGCTTCGCTGCCCGAAGTGCAGAAACGCATCTGAAGCCACCGTCCATCGGTTAGCCGTGAAACTAAAAGGGAGGCAACTCCGGTATGGAGAAGATGATCTTCCTCCCAAAATAGTCCACCAGGGTGTGATAGGCAGACAGCCAGTTCATCCCTAGGATCATGCCAAAGTCCTCCATCGGGATCACTATCAGGTCGACGGAAAGACTGTGTCCTCCTATAGCGACCTCACAGTTTGTAAAGACCTCTACTATGAACAACTGTCCACCTGGCCCTCTAATCAGGAACGGAACCTCTAACAATACAGTGCTCGACCCCAAACTAATGGCAAAACTCGAGGAGACAAAAGAGTGTGGCACCAGAATCGAAAAGAACGTAGACTAATATGCCAGAAACGGTAACCATACCTGTCACCACAGAACCTAAAGACCTAGTGTCTCTATGTGTTAGGGAGTTGATATGCCCCTCAGCCCTAGGAGCAGAAGAAGCGGCCACGCTCTGGGTTGGGTGAGCAGCAGCTGGCCGGTACCCTCCTCGTGGCTGCTATCCTCCTCCACGCACCTAGTGACCGCAGCTGCCAACTTGACCTCCAGTGCTTGGTGCGGGGAGCATCTACTGTGCTCCGGCCTTAGAGGGGTAGTCCCTTCTGATGTGGCCCGGCTGGCTACACTTGTAGCAGAGAGGGGCACAACCTCCTCCCTCAGTCGGTCCTGTTGGTGGCTGGGCGAAGGTCCAATGCTGGCAGTTGGCCCCTGTTTGGAGCCCCCAAAGGACACTAGTGGCCCTACAGAATGAGACAGCTCTCCTGCGGGCACCGTGTGCCTCCTCTCCCAACGGCCCTATGAGTACTCTGGCTGGTAGGGCCTCTTCCATCCTCCATCAGTGTCTTGCGTGGTCAGGTTGGTCTCCTCAAAGGTAATGGCCGCCTTAACCACACGAGAGAAAGTGGGTAGCTTCAAGGGCTTCACATACCCCCAAATCACAGGTCGGAGCCCCTCAATAAACCTCCACAGGCACTCCTCAATAGACACAGCTGTCAGGGCGAAGCATGACAGCTCCAAGAAATGTGTGCGGTACACGCTAACTGTCATCACCTCCTAACGGAGAGTGTGGAACTCTCGCCTCCTCTGGTCCAGCCAGGTCTGTGGAAAGTACTGTTCTTAGAAAAGAGCCACGAACTAGTCCAATGTTGGCTCTCTCCCCTCCTGGCCTCTGACTGCCCTCCACCACCTTAGGGCTATGCTCTCCAGCTGGTACGTGGCAAAGGCTACGTGACACTCTACAGGAGGGTGGAGTGTGTCGAACACCTTCTCTATCTGCTCCAGCTAGTCCTCTACCTCAGGCGAGCTCTCATCCCCCTTGAAAGAGGGGGGCTTCAGCTTCCGGAACTGATCGAAAAGCTCGTGGTGGAGCTACAATGGGGGAATAGGTACGCCTCCAGGCAAGGAGAGCTCATGCTCGGAAGTGTTTGAGGGTAGTGGGGGTGGTGGAGGATCACCCCCTCCCCCTCCAGCTTGCATGGCACTGCAGCGGTTCCCCTGTCCCACGAAGGACTCTCCCTCCAAGTCCTCAAGGAGGGCTGGCCAAGGAGGTTGCTACAGCTCCTCCCGTACGATATCTTGGATCAGCTGGGTGAGATCCTGGGCCTGAATGCCCGGAAGGAGAGGTGGGTCGGCTGGTGCCTCAGGTCCGGCACATCTGCCTCTCCGACCTCGCCCACGGCCATGACCATGGCCTACCTCGAGAACTTGACGAGACATCTCACACAAGGAGACACAAGAAAAGAGCTGGAACTATCAATGATACAGGAATACATAAGGAAGTAAGACTCGGAAACGAAGATCAAAGTGATATGTTGTGATGGCTATTCTAGCTACATGCACGTGAGTGGTTACTCCCTGACCATTTGGTTCATTTTTCGAGACGACCTTACTCTGATAGCATCTTATTACGACCCAATTCCAGATCCCTATAGGACCCGAGACCGGCTCGCCTCGACTAATCCCAAGACCTAGTTGTCCAACGAGAAATAACCAAAAGTAGAAAATAATATAGAGACAGTAAATGAAATAGGATGAAATGTTCCATAACATTACATGTAATAAAAACTCACTAGTACAACAAAAGAACGTGCTGGAACAGAAAACGACAACTAAGGCTAGGCTCGACTGGGCCCAGTTCCCTCTGCAGTCGGTGGTGCTGACTGCTCAACTCCCTGACTTGAACAAGGTTATAAAATTCTGTAGTCAGCTAACGCTAACTAGAGTGGCAGCTAAGCCATTTACATGCAATTAACTTAAGACAAGCAACTAATTTATTATTCAATTCAATTTAGTTTAACTAAGTGGTTTTAATTTGTTTATTCTCTTAAGAATTTGGTCATTTCTTGATCTTGACTATCCCTCAAGGGAACGATCTTGATTGCAGTCTTTCCTATGATGTTGGATGTATACGTGGTGCTCTCCTGGCTGGAAGAGTCCCCCAAGGTAGTCCTACACCTAGTCAACCACCCCGAGATCACGGTCGCGACGTAGTAGTGACTACGGCACGTGCAATAAGCGCACGGGTAGCTATGCTGCACTAGCACCCGGTTAGTCGTTTCCGCTAACGGTACGCCCAAAGGTACAGTATAGAACAGTACAAGGCCTTGCCCTCTCAGAACAGGGGTCTCACCCCTCCACAGTCCACGTACCTTCGTTCGACTATCCCACTTTGCCCATGGGCCTAACAAGAGTCAGTGTAGGGTGGCTAGTCCTAACCTTGGGCCCTGTGGGGCGGCTAACTCCCTCCCTACACTAAGTAGCTCACCTTGGTACCACGTACACAAGGGCCAAACAGAAGTCGATGTAGCATGACTCGTCCTAACCCCAAGTCTCAACCCAAAAGGGCGGCTAGCTCCCCTCTACACTAATGAGACAGATGCTCTTTTTGGTACCATGTACACAAGGGCCAGCTCACTTCTCGTCTACTTACAAGGTTCTTTCCGTATATAGGAGTTCTACTCCTTGCTCCCTGTAAAGTTCATGCTCGTTTTTGTTTCATTTCATTTCTCAACATGCATAATTCGTTGTTCATCTTTTGATCCTCATTCGTATAACAGGCAGCTCATATTTTTTACAACTGAAAGAGCATCACATCAAGCATTTAACACTTGCTAGCAATTAGGGTTTAACATGCATCTCAAGTAATCAGTTTAGCTCAAGCAATATTCGTTCGTTTCTACCCTAGGGTTCATTTCACATCCTAGGGTTCAATCAAGTTGTTCTGACATGCACTGCATTATTTAAATCTTAATATTAAAGTAAACCACTCTACTGGGAAACACAAGAGGAATGGGGGCTATAACTGCAGGTCCTATCGTCTCCGCTGGCTCCAAACACGCTACAGGCTGGAGACCTATACCAACAACCAAATCACATCAGTTGAGTTCAATAAAGTACATAAACAACACTGACACGTAGGGAAACTCTAGCGGAAAATAATGGTACTTCGTTTACGAAAATTTGATTCCGTTTGGGCCCTAAACGACCCAAAAATGCACATACTGTCTAAAATCAGACATCTGGAACTAGACTCAGACATCTTAAATGAGCTCAGAATCTCACCTTACTTCCCTGCGGCTCCTCAGACGTCCAAACCCCTCTACAACCATCTGAGGGTGATCGCAGACGTCGAATACTCCCTCCGGTTGTCTAGGGGTGCCGCCAGACATCTGGTACCGTCTCTAGACGTCCTAAGGTACCTCGAAGGGCATGCTTGCGCGCCTTTCAGAGGCTTGTACCTGCGTACACACTCGCGGGTTAAAACCTTCAACAGGACAACCTTATGTATGTTACATACGTAACGTACACACATGCATGCACGTTCAGGATGCATATCTCGGCACTCCGTGAGTTTTTAGACGTCCGGCCTCAGCTCTGGACGGCCACTGCCGCTCTAGATGTCTGGGAGATTCTATAGACGTCTAATACTAGAAAAATCCAGTATCTAGGGACTCATCACGTGACTTGTCTTCCTCGCGCCTCTGACCACAGCACGGCAGCAGTAGCTCCAGCAGCTGTAGAGGGTCGAGAGGCTCTCTCCACGAGCCCCTCCTCCTCGTGTGCATGCTCGCCTCCTCCCGCACGAGCTCCTCAGAGTTCCCGCGGGCTCCTGTGACTCCTAGCCTCGCAACTCGAAGTGCTCGCTGATGCACCCGCGGCAAGGCACTCCCCGTGCACGTGAGCTCTCCTGCTCGAGCTCGTCCGCTGCGCACCCAAGCTCCCCAAGCTTCCTCCTCTCTCCCAAGCACTCGCTCCCCCTTTCTCCCTCTCTCACACTCCTACCCTCTCTCCTCCTCGTCCCGTCCCTCTCCTTCCTCTCCACTCGCTGTAGCAAGGGGGCGGGGAAGGAGATGAAGGTGGTGGTGTGGAGATGGAGTGGGGTGTAGGGGTTAAATAGGAGGGTTAGGGTTTTAGGGGAAAGAAGGAGGTGTGCGTGTGTGTGTGCGTGAGTGGGTGTGTGAGGAGAGAGAGAGGGAGGGGAAAAATAGCATGATACCCCCTCGCAAACTCTCGTCTTCCAGAAGAAACCACACACTCAACTCAGAGAGTCAAAGTTTTCACGTTTGTGTCCCTAACTTTCCGAAAAATTCCCAACGATCTTGGGTCATTTCACTTCTGCCCGTCTCCTCTCTAGCTTTTCTTCTTTTACACACGAGGGAAGCCAAGGCCTTCAGCGACTAAGTATTACACAAGCCCACCTATAAGAGTGCAAAAGGCCCCCTACCCTCTCTTTTTCTCTTTCACAAATCCTCCTATATTTCTCCTCTTTTCTCTTTCAATCCAGAACAATCGGATATGGATCCTGTTAACCGAGTTTGGCCAGACCTACGTGCATGTGTGCACAGGCAAGGCGTGAGATGCAGAGTGCATGAAGCGGGGAACCCGACCCCTCAGTGTACTTGGGCAAACAACCGATACCACAAAATAAATTTAAGTCGCGTCGTGAGGTTGCCCGTTAATGATGTGGGACTATCCCACTTTCCTTTTCTTACGTATGCAACTGCAAGTGATGCTTCACCAATTAAAGTTGAATACGTCCTAGCAGCTACAATTGGATGCCTAGGAGGCTTCCTGAAGCTAAATTGCAGCTTCTGGCTGCAATAGCGAGGAAGAACTTGGCCGAAGGACTGCAGTTTAACCAGAGAAGATGGTGGCGGTGGAGGACGGCAGACAAAGACCTGAAATTCGTGAATTCGGCCTCTCGGCCAAGTTAAAGGAGCTCTGGAGCATCGCCGGTGGACGAGGAGTGCGTTGGTGGTGGTTTTGTGGAGTTCTGAGGTGAGGCGTGGCCTGACGGTGTCGGGGAAGATGAGCGAGGGAGGTTGAGTTTGGTAGGATGGTAGATAGGTTGATAGGCCCAATAATGTTAGGGATTTTGTTTTAGGGGCCATGGTGGAAATTTTGGCATGGTAGTGTGATGTTTGATGGCGTGTGGTGGTGGCATGGGCTCGCCAGAGCCCTTACCGGACTTGGAGAAGATGGAGGGGGAGAGCGTGAACGGCGGTCGAAATTGGAGTTTAAAGAGAGAGTGGAAGTAGAGGGGAAGAGGGATCAAGGGGACCTAAAATTATGGATGAAATGAGGAAAATTCCCATGCCGGTGCGATTGCTGGACGTGGGGAAGATGAATCCTCTGTAAGAGAGATGGCAGTAAGGAAAGGTTCGAAAATGACGGGGCTTTGGCCGGCCACTGTCGGAGGAAGGAGGGGAGGATAGCTGTGCCTCCAATTTGACAGTTGGAGGTGCGTACGAAGGAGAACGAAAAGGACCACCAAAGCGTAGGTCGAAGGAGGCCAGAGATAGGGAAAAGGGAAGATTTTTGAGGCCAAATCTAGCTAAGGAGGTAAGGAATGCAATATGGATCCTTTTATAGGTCTTAGAGAGGGGTTCCAAGCATGGAAGGAAGCTTTCAAGCTCCATCCAATTTGCGCATAAGAGATACCCACATCGTCCATGTGTTCTCATGGGAGATTGGGAAAGAGTTAGGAATTATGGCCGTGTCCATTTGGAAGAGGATTTCTCAAGAAATCTCTGGTTCAAAATTGGGACTGATTGATTGAGAAACGAGTGAGAAAACCTTGCTCGAATCACTCCAGAGAGATGCAGCTGTTCCTAATAGCAGTAGGGACCTGGATGTGAAGGAGATGACAGAGTTAAGGGGGTCCCTGCAATAGATTTCAAAAGTTAGGGGTATATATGTAAGGAAAAGAGTCAGATCAGGACTGGAGTGCAAACTAGGTCAAGATGATCTCTGGTTGGACCCAAATTTTGGTACAAACCTAATTTGGACCAAAAAAATCTGATGGTGAAGTTGAATTTTGGTTTTGACCAAGTTTGACTTTGTAATTTGCATAGAAACTTAAATTAGGGCAACTGTTTGTCTGAGACTCTGTTTTAGGTCAAATCGAGTTCAGATGGTCAAATCAAAGGTACCAAACCTTAGAGAATATTTTTCTATAATTTTTAGAAGGTTCAGGTGAATTTTATCCTGACCAAAACCTTAGTTAATTAAGCGGATCTGTTTTAGGGTTTCAGATGTCATTTAATTCTTAAAACGCCTGGAAACCCATTTCGTTCTGCATAAACCCACTTATTAGGCATTTATGAACATTTGACCTTTAATTAACCCCTGAGAAACCCTGTGATTCTTCTGCATTTAGGATATTATGTTAAAACTACAGATTTACCCCTATTTTCATGTTTATCTCTCAAAATGAATATGCAATGAATTGTGGTCTTTTGGCAGTTATGTAGGAGCATTTATCAATGTATTATGATTAAATAAAGCTAGATATGACTGATGATGACGTTGTCATCAAATATCCGATAAACAGGGGAAACTCTACTCGATTTTCAGAAGGTTTTGACCTTATAATGTATTTAAAATTCAATTGTCCTATGACATACCCAATTGATGAGATCTCGAACTCTAACCTGAGCCACTCGGTAGCTAGGACCTTAGCATGTTATTGGGGTATAGTGTTTGGGGTGCCTAGTTCAGGTACTAATATTTGCTACTGCCACGTTATGGCCCAGTGGAGGCAATGGGTATGATGGGAATACCATCATGAGCCCTAACTAGCTCATTTTGATTCAGAAAAGAGAACAAAAGCTCCTACATAACCAACTGGAGGTCTTATCTCAATGAATAACCATTCTGAGAGAAAAGCAAGAAACAAGGGGTAAAACTGCAATGTTACAATTGCAGTACAATAACGGGATTTCTCATGGGCTAAACATAAGTCAGATGGTCTTAACAAGATAAAAAGTGGTTGGTTCAAACAGAAAAGGATTCATGTGAATTTTGGGAATTAAATGACTTCTTGTAACCCTAAAACAGACCCACTTAATTTAACAAGGTTCTGGTCAGGATAAAATTTACCTAAATTCTCTAAAAATCATGGAAAAATATTCTTTAGGGTTTAGAACCTTCAATTTGGCTCTTAGAACCTGTTTTGACCTAAATTGGGGTCTCAATCAAATATTGCCCCTAAATTAGATTCTTACGTAAATTTCCTAGTCAAACGTGGTCAAATCCAAAATCTAACTTCACCATTAGATTTCTTAGGTTCAAATTAGGTTTGTACCAAAATTTGGACCTAAGGGAAACTCATATTGACCTACTTTGCAAACAGGTCCAGCCCAATTACATTTCTACCCCTATCTTTTGAAAATCTCTACAGAAACCCCCCTAACTTCCTCGTCATTTTTTGCAATTAGATCCCTCCACCATTATAGCGAAGGGAATCCTACTCCAACAAGCTTCTCAAGGAAGATTCTCCTTGATTGCTTAGAGAATCCTTCCCAAAATTGAAAGGGAGATTCTCTGAGTAATCCTCTTCAATCCAAACCCACTGATGAGCCATAATTTATACCCAATCTCTCATGCGAACGCATGAGATATTTGGGTCTTTTTAAACTTCCAACTCTAGCGAGCTTGTCGTGCTTGGAAGCTTGGCTTCCAAGCACAAACCCAACCTCCAAGGCCAATATAAGAAACCCTAATTCATTCCGCACCTCCTGAGCTTGGAATTGGGCCAGTCCACCCCACTTTCTTCTCTCCTTGGCTTCCAAGCACAAACCCAACCTCCAAGGCCAATATAAGAAACCCTAATTCATTCCGCACCTCCTGAGCTTGGAATTGGGCCAGTCCACCCCACTTTCTTCTCTCCTCACCGGCCACAACCTCTCCACAAGCTCCGGCAGCTCCGTCCCCTCTCTCTCGTCGCCCAACCACAATACCAATGGTTGGGTTGCCTTCCTCTCGTTCATCCGTGTCGGCCATACCAGCCTGACGCTGCCTTTGCCCCTATCGTCGTTGCCGCCTCACCTACGGAGAGCATCGTCTCCGACGACGGCAATATGAGCTGGCTGCCATCCCTACCTCCTTTATTCTTAGGTTAGGTCAGATAACTTCTCTCTCCCTCCTCTTCCTGTTCCCCCTCTTTATTTCTTGAAAATGCCCCTCGACACATGCAATCACCCTCACCTTCTTCATCTCCGGCCAAACCTCCGACGAGGCGTCCCCGCCGCTCCACACCTCCATCCACCTCTCCAACCACCCCATAATCACCGCAACACTCCACTGACCATAAACCCTCACTCCATTCACCGCGCCACGCCCCCAGAACACCTCCCGAACACACCCAATCTAACGCACACAGGGTGCCCTAAGCACACACACTTCGGCCACCCCACGCCACGCTGACCCCCGCACCACATTCGCCATGTCTCGACGAAGCTTTCTGAGCTTTCTGACAAGGCCACGAGGCCGTTTTCATGTTGACAGGTGTTGGAGGTCCTCCACCATTGACGCACGCAAGCTACTAGCTGCAAGCTCACTCCAAGTCTCCTTGCTCCAGGCTAAGAGTCCCAGGGTATGTGGACTCTTCTCGCGCATGGCTTTAAGTAGGCAATTGGTTTTGAAGACCCCAGTAGCTGCTACAATCAAGGAAGCCTCCTGTTGCGGACGCATGCGAAGGAAGGTGGGACATTTGTCCCACCTTGGAACCTGTCGAGCAGGCGCAATGGGATAAATTGAAAAACTAAAGTAGGCTTATCGCCTCCTGACCACAGGGTGAGGTCCCACTCACCCTCTCACTGCCTCGTTTGTGACCCGATCTCGTGGACCTGGCTTGCCCGTATACCCGACCTGCACTCCTCGCCCACCACCGCATGCCGGTGGGCCTAGTCCTGGGTGCATACCCGACCCAATTACTCGAGAAAGTGGCTCTGGGAGAGCGAGCCTAAGAGAGAAAGAGGAAGAGAGATCACGTGCAGGTAGGGGTAGGTTTTTCTCTCTCAGGAAAGGAGAAGAAGAAGAAGCCAAGGAAGAAGAGGGTGGAAGCCAGAGAGGCCAAGGAAGGAGAAGGCAAGGACTGAAGAGGAAGAAGCTGAAGGCTGAAGGACTGAAGAAAGAGAAAGAGATGGAGAAGGAACTAAAGGCAGAAGAAAGAGGAGTCACCAGAAGGAAAGAAAGAAGAAGGAGAAGCCAAAGGCAAAGGCCAGAGAAGGCAAAAGAAGAAAGGAGGGCTTGTAATTTCCTAGTTGGAGGGGGTGAGATATAAAGTGCGGAAATAAAATAGAAAATCTCACAAAATTAAGCAATCACATAATAGGAACAAGTATTTTTAGGTGAAAATCCAAACCGGGTGAAAACCACCACCTAACCCTCTCGAGTTAGGATTTTTCGATTGACCTAGTTGATCAAATCTACTAAATCCAGTCACTTGAACGAGGGTGACCGAACCTCAATTACAACCACACTACTTAGATCTAAGGTAGTGTACCTCAAACCCCTTCTCTTCACAAGAAGGATTTTGTCTCACGAAGGAGACGGGAATTCACAAAGCAAATACCCAACCAAAGATAATAAAATGTACAACAATCCTATAGAGCACAAATATTTAAACCTAGCTTCTATAGGAGTTAGGAAACTTCCCTTTGGTGGAAGTGCGTCGATGTGACGACGCGGGTGCGTGAACCACGCGATTGCGCTTCGTCGCTCTCGTAATCGCAGAGGGAGAGCTGGTGCGCAAGTTTGATGAGGCACTTGAATGTGGAACAAGCCTTTGAGAGCAAGTGCTTCTTCTACTTCAATTTGACATAAGAGAGGGGAAATATTATTGCAAGGTATGTCTTGGGTGTATCTTTCAAGCCAAGGGGTCCTCTATTTATAGAGGGTTAAGGAAGGCTTTGGAAAGCCTTGGAAGGCTTCCATAGCTGTTGGGTGCAAATCCAAAGCAAATCAGGCTATAGTTACAATTAATCATAATTCTGATAGGGTTAACGGACATCTGGTCCTGGCATGAGACATCTGGAAAACCTATTTAAGACGTTTGGGAACTAAGTCAAACGTTTGATTTTAGGCGAGTTTCCTTCCTGACTTGAATCAGACCAAAACAGGGTTCTAGTGTATGTCCATCAGACGACACACAGGACGTCTGGAAACCTATTGTTCTACGGAAATGGATTCTCAAGGGAGTACAACGGCTAGAAAATCTATGAGAAGAGATTTTGGGTCAGCCAAAGCAAAACGGTCATATATCAGACGTCTGGGGTCCTCTATAGATGTCTGATACAAGGCTAACGGTCATTTACCAAGGCAGCTAACGTTCCACTATTTGGACGTCTGGCAAAGGCATCAGACGTCTGGACTAAGGTCTGGACGACTGATTCTAACAGATAGAACCTACTGAGTCCAGCCTAGATGGTTTGGATGTCTGATCAAACAGTTAGACGTCTTAAAAGTGAATATCAGACATCTGATTTCCAGATTGGACATCTGATAAGGCTGTTTGAACCCTATTTTGGTTTTCTAAGTTCTTTACATAAAACCTAAGTATTCTAGGGTGGTGCAGGTGTTCCTAGGACTACTTTAAGGGTTCTTTAAGGCTCTTTAACATAAGATCTAAGATAAAAATAAAGAGAAAAACAATGAGACAAAATTACATAGAACAAGATTAAATGAAATTTATCATATTCTTTATCTCCTTTCTTTAATCTTTCGCTCCTTATGAAGCTCCTTTGCCTCAGTCCAGCTCCTCCAATCTGCCATGGATCTGAGCTCGAACTCTGTCAATCACTTGTCTCTATTTGCAATTTGTCCTAAAAATTAAAACTCAAAAGTAAATGTTAAAAGACACGTGTTTTGTTATCATCAAAATAAACGATCATGGTGCTCTAGCACCAACAATCTCCCCCTTTTTGATGATGACAAAACCAAAATAATAATGCATAAAATCTTCCCCCTTTTTGACATTATCAAAAAGGTTTTTATCAATTTTAAATTTCCTATAACTCCCCCTTAAAACATGCTCTTCTATAATTGGGTTGAATTTCTTTTAACAAGAGTAATGTCCTCCCCTTTTTTGTAACAACAAGATAGCTATTATTTTTCTCCTCTTTTCTAACAAAAATATAGCTAACAAGATCTCCCCCTTAATGATTAACAAATAGCTCATAATTTCAACTCCCCCTATCTATATGCTAATGATAAAAAGATAGGGTTAAGCGTTACCTCACCTACCATGGCCAATAGAATGGCCCAAATGGAGATGGTGGATGCCACATCGGATGGGGCTCCCATCCGTAGTTTGGAGGCCTAGGCATCGGCACTAGTCTCCAATCTGGTGGACGACGTGCGGCGGGTTGGTCGGTTATTCGTCGTCTCATCGGTCTTCTCGTTCTCCTCCTTAGTCTACTTCTTAGTCCTCCCAACTCGAGTTGACTGGCCTTGAGCTTGTAGGTCCAGTCCTTTACGTTGATATCTTCTTTGAAACCTACAAAACAAGATTCCAATTCTTTCTTCAGTATCCAAGTGACCTTGGATCTGGATCTACTAGCGGGTCTCCTTGACGGAAATCCTTTCTCAATCTTAGGGCTATGCAAATTTTCTATTTTGTTGATTAATTTGTTGGAATTTTCCCTAAGACATGCGATTTCTTTTTCTATAATATGCATCTTAATCTTTAAATCAGAAATTTCTAATTTTAGACTAGCATTTTCCTCAATCAATTTAGTATTCTCATTATTTAAATCTTTATTTTCTAATAACAAGTTATTATCCTTAGGACTAGCTTCTAGATCCTTGAGTTTTATTTCTGATATTTTATTTTCACTTTTAAGAAAACTAAGATTCCTTTTAATATTTTTATTTTCTACCTTAAGTGATTTACTAAACTCAAATAATTCATCAAAAGCATCTTGTAAATCGAGATTTACCTCATTGTCGATGTTGTCACTGTCAATATCACTTCCTATGGCCATGAAGGCCATGCAGGCGATTTCTTCCTCGGGGTTTTGCTTTTCTTCCTCTGAGCTCGTGTCATCCCAAGTTGCTTGGAACGCCTTCTTCTTAGACTTCTCCTTTTCCTTCTTCTCCTTCTTGAGAAGAGGGCACTCTGGTCGTAGATGCCCTTTCTCGTTGCAGTGGTAGCAACGTCTCGGGCTTTCCTTCTTCTCCTTTTCTTTCTTTGATTCCTTACAAAACTTAAAAAATTTCTTAAGTAAAATTTTAAAGTCATCATTGTCGAAACTTACCTCGCTATCCGACGTAGCTTTGAAGGCGAGAGTCTTCTTAAGCTTTGATTCTGGTGTGTCCTTCTGCTTTAGTTTTGTCTCATAGGCCATTAGGTTGCCTACGAGATCCTCCATATTGAGCTCCTCTACTTCGTTTGCCTCCTCGATTGCGATGACCTTCTGCTCCCATTCCAGTCCAAGGGAATGGAGTAGGTTTCACTGAAGCTCCCCCTTGATGAAGGTCTTACCTAAAGCTTTTAAATTATTTACAATGAGAGTGAACCTAGTGTTCATCTCACTTAAAGATTCGTTAGACTTCATTGAAAAAGACTCAAATTCTTGAGAAAGTAAATTTATTTTAGAAGTCTTTACCTTTGAGGTACCTTCATGAGTTACCTCGAGTGTGTGTCAGATCTTGTATGCGGTGGCGCATTGCGAGATTCTGTTGAACTCCTCCGGGTTGAACACGCAGTACAACTTGTTCATTATTTTTGCATTGAGAGTGAGAGTTCCCGGATCTGCTGCTGCGAGTATCCTGCAACGGGTCTTTCTGGGATGTCGAAGGGGATCTCGCAACGATCCCATATTATGAAGTCATTGGCTTGAAGCTATATCTTCATCCGCAACTTCTAGTATGGGTAATTGCTCCCATCAAAGAACGTTGGTCAAGTCGTAGATTGCCCCTTAGAAATCCTACTTGCGGAACTACTTTCCTCCATGATCTTCTTGCTTGGTTGTTACGCCGAAACAGCAAGAACGTCCTCTGATACCAATTGTAATTTCTTTGTTGGAGGGGGTGAGATATAAAGTGCGGAAATAAAATAGACAATCTCACAAAATTAAGCAATCACACAATAGGCACAAGTATTTTTAGGTGGAAACCCAAACTGGGTGAAAACCACCACCTAACCCTCTCGAGTTAGGATTTCCCGATTGACCTAGTCGATCAAATCCATTAAACCCAGTCACTTGAACGAATGTGACTAAACCTCAATTACAACCACACTACTTAGACCAAAGGTAGTGTACCTCAAAACCCCTTCTCTTCACAAGAAGGATTTTGTCTCGCGAAGGAGACGAGAATTCGCAAAGCAAATACCCAACCAAAGACAATAAAGTGTACAACAATCCTATAGAGCCACAAATATTTAAACCTAGCTTCTATAGGAGTTAGGAAACTTCCCTTTGGTGGAAGTGCATTGATGTGACAACGCGGGTGCGTGAACCACACAACTGTGCTTCGTCACTCTCATAATCTCAGAGGGAGAGCGGGTGCGCAAGTTTGATGAGGCACTTAGATGTGGAACAAGCCTTTGAGAGCAAGTGCTTCTTCTACTTCAATTTGACACAAGAGAGTGGAAATATTCTTGCAAGGTGTGTCTTGGGTGTATCTTTCAAGCCAAGGGGTCCTCTATTTATATAGGGTTAAGGAAGGCTTTGGAAGGCCTTGGAAGGCTTCCATAGCCGTTGGATGCAAATCCAAGGCAAATTAGGCTGTAGTCAAAATTAATCATGATTCTGATAGGGTTATCAATTGTCTGGTCCTGGCATCAGATGTCTAAAAAAGCTATTTAAGACGTCTAGGAACTAAGTCAGATGTCTGATTTTAGGCAGGTTTCCTTCCTGACTTGAATCAGATCGAAACATGGTTCTAGTGTATGTCCATCAGACGACACACAGGATGTCTGGCACTAGTTCTGGACGTCTGGAAACCTATTGTTATGCGGAAATGGATTCCCAAGGGAGTACAACGGCTAGCAAATCTCTGAGAAGAGATTTTGGGTCAGCCGAGGCAAAACGGTCACATATCAGATGTCTGGGGTCCTTTACAGACGTCTGATACAAGGCTAACAGTCATTTACTAAGGTAGCTAACATTCCACTAATTGGATGTCTGGCAAAGGCATCAGACGTTTGTTAAGACGTTTGGACTAAGGTCTGGACGACTGATTCTAACAGATAGAACCTACTAAGTCTAGCCTAGATGGTTTGGACATTTGATCAAATAGTCAGGCGTCTTAAAAGTGAATATCAGACATCTGATTTTCAGATTGGACGTCTAATAAGGCTATCTGAACCCTATTTTGATTTTCTAAGTTCTTTACATAAAACCTAAGTATTCTAGGGTAGTGCAGGTGTTCCTAGGACTACTTTAAGGGTTCTTTGAGGCTCTTTAACATAAGATCTAAGACAAAAATAAAGAGAAAAACAACGAAACAAAATTACATAGAACAAGATAAAATGAAATCTATCATATTCTTCATCTCCTTCTTTCTTCAAGCTTTCGCTTCTCGTGAAGCTCCTCTGCCTTAGTCCAGCTCCTCCAATCTGCTATGGATGCGAGCTCGAACTTCGTCTAATCACTTGTCTCTATTTACAATTTATCCTGAAAACTAGAACTCAAAAGCAAATGTTAAAAGACACGTGTTTTGTTATCATCAAAATAAACTATCGTGGTGCTCTAGCACCAACAGGGCTAAGACACGAAAAGAATAGAGAAGAGAGAAAAAGAAGAAAAGCACAGCACTGTAGCAAACATATTTAAGACGTCTGATTCATAAAATCAGACGTCCATTTTTTGTGCTTTCTTTATATACATTGATATTCAATGTTTACATTTACATTTTTGCATTACAACTCTGATTTTCATTGCAAATTATATTCAATTTTCCAAAGTTGTGCTCTTAATTTTTAAACCCCAATTTGCTCCATATGTTTGACCTCAGACTTAAAACTTCGAGTAATAAAATTTATTTATTTTCAAGAAATTTCAACCTATACTACGATGCATCGATTTTAAAAACATTGAACTCGTTTGGTAAACAGGGTGCCCAGCACCAATTCCTAGGACTAGGATCGGTACTGGTGTACTTGTTCCACGTTGCTTGAACTCTAAAAAGAGGATTAAAATTTGATAGAACCTGGCTAAGAAAAGGATCGAATCCAAAATGTTGCACCTATATTGACTCGGTTAGAGTATCCTAAGGTCTTTTGATAAGACCCTAGGTGATCCACTAGCTCTCTAGGACTTCGTCCCTGACATGGAACCCAATGAAATTAAGCAATAGTAGGTTGACTAGGTGAGCTCGTAAGGCTGTACTCTTGGACTTGGTGAACCATGAATTCACTACTCAACTAAAGAACCCAAGTTGTTGCGGTAGTTGGTGGCTACCAAGGAATCTGCCTCGAAACTTAGAAGGTTCCCAAGTTTGGTGACAGGCCCTAGGATGTCATCGGTGTTTGGTACTTGAATGTACCAGAATCTGACTTGATGCAAAGGTGCTCGTGGTTCTAGGCTTTGTCGGTACCCGCATGGGCATTGAGGGATGTCGGGGTACGTGGTACTCGTAGCTAGAGGTTCATTGGGCACCTTTAAGTACGAAAGTGTCAAGGTACTGTGATGGATTGGTTGAGACCTCATTCGATGGCGGATTGAGAGGGCACACCTGCAAACTACACTCCTACAGGAAGTTGCTCCTAGCGAGAGTATTGGTGTGGTTCGACAGTTCTAGTCAATCCTACGATGACAAGGTATATAGGCCTGGGTAACTCCCAAGAGGTCCGACTCTTCTTGCTGAGGTCAGCAACGTACTCGATACGTCGAGAATGGGCACACCTTTCTCGAGGATCAATTGACTTACTAGCGTCTCCCCTAGCCAAGGCGAGACTATCAGGCTAGAATCCAAAGGAAAAGATGCACCTTAATCTCCTCTAGTAGAAAGGGATGATTCTCAGAATCTGATCACTAGGGCGAGTGAGAGAATAAATATTAATAATCATGAGGTATTGGGGCAAGATGATTAGTTGGTTTGGACCATGATGGTTGGTCAAGTTAAACTAGGTTTGGGAGTCAAAACCAGAGGTGTTGAGTTTAGCTAGGGATCTAGCCAGTTAATGAAATTGTACACTACCTTATGTTTCTTATTACAATACAATAGTTTATTCTCTACTAGGCCGATTAGCTCATCTCTACTTTGTGACCTAGTGTTAGGTGTTTGTCGTCATGTGTCGTTGACACTCAGGATTTGTCATTGCACGGGTTTTTCTCGAGATTCTGGTAGGTAATCTTTTACGCTTTGTTTCCATTGTAACTTCCTGTTTAGCGAATGTTTAATTTTTGTTTCTTTTCTTATCAATTATGAGCCATCCTTTCCGTATTTTCTTTCATTTTATGTATTAAATGGAACTCTTTTATAGCTCGACTTAGGTGCAACCTGAATTAAATAAATTAATACCTCTTCTGTTGCCATTCCTCGGAACTAAAACCCTCATTTAGGGGCTTGGGTTTTTGGACATGACAACTCACCTTAGTTTTGGGTCTCAAGTATAAGGTTATATGGCTTGGAAATCCACCCAAAGTTTGTAAGAAACTGCAATGCTAAGTATTTGTACTTGTGCAACAACTCAACAAGTGGGCAACTGCATTAAATTTTCGTTTTCTTTCAGATTAAATGTATCCATCATTCCACTTACTCCACTTTGGATCTTCCTTACTACAAAAATGAAATCATCGCCCTGTAAGAGACACCTTCCTGGCCAGGCCTTACACTTTAACGTCTCGGGATGACGCCGTAAGAGGCACTTGACCTTATTTTGCAATATACTATAAATATTTTTCTTTACTTTTTCTATTTTTTTCTTCTTTTTCTTATTATATATATATATATATAGCTATGGAGCTCATTTAAGAACTTGTTTTAGAACATCACCTTAGTGGAGTTATGCAAAAATCTAGTTGTTAGGTTAGGTTTTGAATACCCAACATCTAGAGAGCATACCCAGTAACAGCTATACCCATTAAAGTAAGTTCTTGATATGTAGTTGCCATGAGTGAAATCAAATTGCAAGTGTGAAATGTGAGATACTTAGGTTTCAACGACTCAAACTAGAGGGCAAACAAAAACAAGCCACATACTTCACCATTGACTTAATACCTTGGCTAATCAATTTCTTCAAAGGCTAAGAAACAGGTCCACATCTTAGTAAGTACATGAGTTGATTAAATCACTCATGACTTGGAGAGTCTAGGTGCTGACTCATTTCGATCGTGTTTTAAAAATGTTTCGTTGTAGTATAGTGATCAAAACGAATCAAGCATTTAAACTTTTTTTTAATACTCAAATCAAAAAGAAATCCAAAGGCATCTCTGGGAGTAATGAAATGCATGAATATCTCTATTTGATTTTTATTCGATGATTTAAGTGAACTTATGGATAACTTTAAGAAAATAAGACAAGTTCACTGATGCACTTAATTTATAGAGAATAGAAATTGTATGCAGTGTAAGAAATATTTATTAAAAGCTCAATAAAAAGTTATTAATCAATGATAATCGTATATGCATTAAATGAGGCACACATGAGCTTTAACAAGAATATTTGCCAAGTTATAGTAGTAAACCACCAAAAGATATGAGAGATTAAGTGATTACTTACATAGATTAAATTAATTCCTCGAGCTGTACAAATAGGTCCCTGAGAACTTGCAATTTGGATCTTGATCTCTTGCGGTTAGGTCCCTGGAACTTTATTTCCCTCGCAACCAAGCCCCTGGCCTTCTTCTTCCTCCTCTTCCTCTTCTTCCTTGCGTGAAACCCACTGCAGGCCGTCGGCAATGGAGGAGGTCGGCAAAGCTCCCAAGCACGAAGCTCTTCGCCAAGGTGGCAGTGTTTTGAGCGTGTCCACGCGGAGCTTCCTGCTGATTTTGGAGGTGTGAGGACGGTCGATGAAGCACCAGAGTTGGCGACGAGGAGGGTGGCAGCGTGAGGATGGTGATGGTCAACGGAGCTCCTTGAGGCACGACAAGGATTGCTGGAGGTCGCAAATCGCTCCTTGTGCTACCACAAAGCTTCTCACGAAGCTTGGAGGCTTGCAAGTGGCCGGAGCGTGATCGGCATCGTCGGGGTTGATGGGTACTGTCGGCGATGGTGATTGACGCGAGAGATGTCTAAACTCCCAACCAAGAGGGCAGGGAGGTTCGCCATGGAGAGCTGGAGGTGTTGCGGTGGTAATTAGATGTGACGAGGCCAGAGAAGAGTCATCGGCATCGAGGAAGATGATGGTGAGGGTTGTGTTCGGTGGAAGCCTCGAAGCATCGGTACCCTCGATTGGAAGAGAGCTTTTGTTCGGCGCTGTGAGGCGAAGCTCGTGGGATGGTCGACGGTGAGTGAGAAGGCACGTACGTCGGGATGTGCGCTCGCCAGATAGTGGCCGGCGATGTTGCCGCCCACGAAGAAGGTGGCGAACGAAGAGGTATTAGGGTCAAAACCAAAGTCTAAAAGGCCTAAACTAATCTAGAAGAAGAGGGGGAGAAGAGGAGTTACCTAAGAGGAGGAGAGGAGGTCAGAGAGGAGGCCGATGTGGGTCACTGGACTTTGAGAAGGAGGAGATGGCGAGGAGCTTGGAGCAGAAGAAGAGAGTAGGAGTGTCAATTCTTTGATGGGAAGCATGGCAACGACGAGGGAAGAAGAAACCCTCTACCAATTGCACAGTAGAGCAGCCGACGAAGAAAGTTGAGAAGCTCCAAGGTCGGCATTAATGGCAGCGCTCGAGGAGGAAGGAGGGGAGTTGCGCTTGCCAAAATGCGACGACTTGCAACGGCGTGAGGCGATGAATGTTTATAACCTGTTGGCGAGCGAAGAGAGGGCCGGAGGTTGCACAAACAACCTCGTCGAAGTTGCGTGGCTGGCGGGGTTGGAGGTGGATGGTGGAGAAGATGATAGTGGGGGTATAAATGCAAATAAATTGAAAGTTGAGGGGATTTGTAAGGAAATCAGGAATTAAGGACCAAAATGCAAAGTTGACCAAGATGAAGTCCAAATGAACCCAAATTTTTATGGTAGTCTAATTTGGATATAAGGAAACTGATGGTGACTTCAATTTTGGGTTTTGATGCTGTTTTCATGGTCAATTTATGTTTAGAACCAAATTATACCAAATACCTGTCTTTATTCTGTTTTAGGTCAAAACGAGTTCCGATTATCAAATTTAATATGCTAAACCTTATAAAATATTTTAAATTGATTTTTAGAAGGTTTAGATTACATTTATTCCCATAGAAACTATTTGAATTGAAGTGAGGTTGAAATTAGGTTTTTAATTAGAATTAAACATTCAATTTGAATGTAAATCTTGTGTTACTCAATACTAACCAACTTTTAAGATGTTTAAGCTCAATTGACCTTTAATTAATCATAAGTTCACCCTCCAGCTAATCTACATTCACAATTATCTGTGAAAATTACGAAATTAACCCATTTTCTGTTAATTCTTATCTTTTCAGCTTTGATTGACTAATACCCTTTAAATATGTTAATTAAGTGAATTTTCCTTTAGAACTTAGCTAAATTAGGTTATTTACAGAGGATGATAGTGATGTCATCACTAGGTACACGACCTTGATACATATCCCTGAAGTTAGTAATTGCTTAATACTTTTTCTTATCATCCTTCACTAGCTTAGATCATACAACTCATGCTATTTACACAACCTTCTTTTTTTTCAAGAAAACATAATAGAGGAAAATTTTCTAAAAATTAGTAATATTACTCTAAATGATCTACTCACCCCCATGCCTATTTTATGCAATGTCATTATTGTATGCATAAGAAGGGTAATTAAGATAGCATCTGAAACCAAAGTTTTTGGACCATGTAGATCAGCTAGTTCCAGATCTGAAGAGCCAAATGAAATATGTACAAGGACATGTTGGGCTACTTTCCAATGAGCACTAAGTTTAACATCTTCATCCAAACGTAGTGTAGCTCGAATCATATTTAGGAGGGCCAATTTCTTAGAGACGACCCTAGGTGAGGAATGCTCAAAATAAGGCTTGAACCTCTATCCATTCACTAGTGATTTTTGGCTGATTTTAAGATCTTAAATTTCTACGATCCCATGTACAAAAAAGCAAGTCATGATTTAGGGGCCCTTTCATTTTGGCCTAAGTTTTCCAGGGAACAAGTCATAAACAGGTGTTGAAGAGCCACACACTTTGGTTTGATTCAAAGTTTTTCGAGATATGAGTGTTACGACCTGATTCCCGAATCCTTACAGGACACGAGAATCGAACCGACTCGACTGATCCCAAGATCCAGTCGTCCAACGAGAAAGTAACCAAAAAGCAGTAAAATAAACCACATTCACCATGCAAGTAACTAACAGTAACAAAAGTATAGCAGTAAAGAAAAGAACTACTACAGTACATACCACCACAATAGTAGAGAATGTAAAAAAAGGTACAGAAATATGAAGTTTACAATAAAAGAGTAAAAGGTGTAACAGAAATACTCACTACTACAGAAAATAGGTACAACAAAAGTACAACTACTGGGCTCTACTAGGCCCAGCACCCTCCGCAGCCGTAGGCTCTAGCTGCTCAACACCTTGTCTTGAAAAAGGTGACAAATATGACACGTCAACGAAACGCTGAGTACAGTGGCAACCAGCTAGCTAAGAGAAAACAGTAAAGGTGGACAAGTAGCTATTGTTTTTAATTTCTTTCTTTATTTCTCTATTTACTCTTTCTTGAATTATTTCTCAGATCTTTCTCTTGATCTCGAATGTTTCTCGTGGGAATGATCTTGATTGCAGTTTTTTCCGAAAAGTAGAAGTAGCACGTGGTGCTCTCTTGGCCGGGAGAGTCCCCCGTGGCAGTTCTACCCTCAGTCAACCACCCCAAGGTCGCTGACAAACGTAACGGTGACTACGGTATGCGTGATAAACGAATGGGTAGCTACCCCGCACTGACACGCAGTTAGTCGTTTCCATTAACGGGTGCGCCCAAAGCACAGCACGGAACCAGTATGGGGCAGAGCCCTCTCAGTAATAGGGGTCCTGCCCCTCCACAGTAACCAACAGAGATCTTACCCCTCCATAGTCCGCGCACCCTCGCCTGACTACCCTGGTTTGTCCAGTGGGCCTAACAAGTCGGTGTAGGACGGCTAGCTGAACCCCGGGGTGGCTAGCTCTCTCCCTACACTAATAGATCTCCCCGGTACTGTGTACGCGAGGGCCAAAAGTCGGTATAAAGTGGCCAGACCTAACCTCGGGTCCCTGGGGTGGCTAGCTCCGCTCTGCACTAAACAGGGGGACAGTCGCTCTCCTTGGTACTCCGTACTCAAGGGCTAACTCACTTCCCCATCCATTTTCCCAGTTCCATTCTATTTATTTTCCAGGAGTTCTACTCCTAATTCCCCGTAAGGTTCATGCTCATATTTCTCAGGACAAGCCATACTAGGTTTCACCATTTCAGTTTCATTCACATTTAGCCCATGTTTCCAACATTTAGCATCAATTTATATACAAGCAGCTCAATTTAATTTCCAAGCAACAGGAAATACATGTAGCAGTTACTAGCAGCAGTATTCTACATTTCACAGGTAGCTGTTATCCAATTACAGGCAATTATCATTATTCTGTCCAAGATTGCAATTCAGGTATTCAAGACATTCGTTTCAGTGTTTCTGTTCCTAAGATTCATGCTACACCCTAGGATCTATCATTCAATCTAGTTTCCAGGTCCTAGGATTCATGCCATACCCTAGGATCTATCATTCAATCTAGTTTTCAGGTCCTAGGATTCATGCCATACCCTAGGATCTATCATTCATTTCAGAGATGCATTAATGTTTATAAGTAACTAAGGGGAGCCACTCTAGCCGCAAGATCGGGAGTGATGGGGGCGTGATCGGCAGGTCCACGTGCCTCTGCAACCCCCAAAGTCGCAACAGAACGAAGTCCTAACACAAGAATCAATTCATAAGGAACCACTTAGAACATGATACAAGTATTTTAACAAGTAGAGGAACTAATTCTGAGAAGAACGAAATTTCAAACGCGAAAATTGGATCTCGAACGAACCCTAAACGGGTCAAAAATGACAACTCTGACTCAAATCAGACGTCTGGAAAACTTCCAGACGTCCTAAAAAGTGGTACAGGCCATACCTCACTCTACGCTGCTCCTCAGACATCCAGGGATCCTGCTATACCATCTGGACCTAGTTCCAGACATCCGACTATCACTCCGGATGTCTGGAGACACTCTCCGCCGTCTGGTGCTGTGCCTAGACGTCTGATCTACGTGGGAGGAAATGTCCTCACGCCTTCCCAAAATGAAACCTGCACGCGTGACGAAAGCCTCCTCATCACAACACATCTTAGCACTTCAGCGGATCGGCCTGCATGGCCATATCCGCAAAAAGGAGGGAGGAGAAATTTTGTACCTCTCAGACGTTTGGAGCTCCCTCCAGACGTCGCCCGCGTCGTCTGGATGTAGGTCCAAACGTCTAATTCTAGGAAAATTTTTCAGAACCAGAACCTCCTCGTCTTCTTCCTGCTGTGCGCGGCCGCGCCGCGCTTGTCCGCCTACTATCTGAGTTGCAGCAGCACCGGGGTAACCTCCACAGCACCACGCTCCTCTGCGTGCCCATTGGCCAGCCCTGAGTTGCTCTGGCGAGCTCGCTCTCTCTTTCTCGCGCGCTCTCCCTCTTCATTTCATTTCAGTTTCATCATTTTAGTTTCATTTAAATTTAGCCCGTGTTTTCAACATTTAACATCAATTTATATACAAGCAACTCAATTTAATTTCCAAACAACAGGAAATACATGTAGCAGTTACTAGCAGCAGTATTCTACATTTCACAGGAAGCTGTTATCCAATTACAGGCAATTATCATTATTCTGTCCAAGACTGCAATTCAGGTATTCAAGACATTCGTTTCAGTGTTTCTGTTCCTAAGATTCATGCTACACCCTAGGATCTATCATTCAATCTAGTTTCCAGGTCCTAGGATTCATGCCATACCCTAGGATCTATCATTCAATCTAGTTTTCAGGTCCTAGGATTCATGCCATACCCTAGGATCTATCATTCATTTCAGAGATGCATTAATGTTTGTAAGTAACTAAGGGGAGCCACTCTAGCCGCAAGATCGGGAGTGATGGGGGCGTGATCGGCAGGTCCACGTGCCTCTGCAACCCCCAAAGTCGCAACAGAACGAAGTCCTAACACAAGAATCAATTCATAAGGAACCACTTAGAACATGATACAAGTATTTTAACAAGTAGAGGAACTAATTCTGAGAAGAACGAAATTTTAAACGCGAAAATCGGACCTCGAACGGATCCTAAATGGGTCAAAAATGACAACTCTGACTCAAATCAGATGTCTGGAACACCTTCCAGACATCTTAAAAAGTGGTCCAGGCCATACCTCACTCTGTGCTGCTCCTCAGACGTCTAGGGATCCTGGACCTAGTTCCAGATGTCCGACTATCACTCCGGACGTCTAGAGACGCTCTCTGCCGTCTGGTGTTGTGTCCAGATGTTTGATCCGCATGGGAGGGCGAGTCCTCGCACCTTTCTGAAACGAAACCTGCACATGCGACGAAAGCCTCCTCATCACAGCATGTCTCAGCACTTCGGCGGATCGGCCTGCATGGCCATATCAGCAAAAAGGAGGGAGAGGAGAAATTTCGTACCTCTCAGACGTTTGGAGTTCCCTCCAGACGTCTCCCGCGTCGTCTGAATGTAGGTTCAAACGTCTGATTCTGGGAAAATTTTCCAGAACCAGAACCTCCCCATCTTCTTCCCATTGTGCGCGGCCGCGCCGCACTTGTCCACCTACTGTCTGAGTTGCAGCAGCACCAGGGTAACCTCCCCAGCACCACGCTCCTCTGCGTGCTCATCGGCCAGCCCCGAGCTGCTCCGGCGAGCTCTCTCTCTCTTTCTCGCGCGCTCTCCCTCTTCTTCCCTCTCGCTGCACCTCTTCCTCTCCGCACCGCACCTAGCAGCAGCTGCTGCCCGCTCTCACTCCCGCTCTCACGCTCGCCCTGGAGGAAGGGGAAGACGATGGGGTGGTGAACGAGGGAGAGGGGAGAGTGGTATTTGAAGGTGTGGGGCGAGAAAAGTGTCTACAGGTTGGCGGGTTTCTGTCTGCGCACGCACGCGCGCAGACTCGCAATCGTACTCACGCAAAAATTTATTTCCAGACGTTTGAGAAGGCATCCAGACATCTGACTAGACGTCTGGACCAACTCCCAGACTTCTTAAAAAGTGTTTGATGTCTCGGGTCTTAACAATGAGCTTGTCATGCAAAGCTTTGGTTTTTTCCTTATAAATCTTATCACTCTCATACACCTCGTTTCAGATCTCGTCAACCTTGGTCAATTGGAGGTTGCGATGCCAACCCACTTTATTTGAGTCAAAATTGCATTCCTTGATTGCATAATAATCCTTGTGCTCAATTACTATGGAGAGGTGACAAGTTTTTCGATATACCATCATGTAAGGTGACATGCCAATGGGGATTTTGTAGGCTATACAATAGGCTCATAGTGTGTCATCAACCATCATGGCCTAGTCTTTCCTATCGGGCCATACCATTTTCTGCAATATATACTTCACCTCCCTATTAGACACCTCATCTTGTCCATTGGTTTGGGGATGGTACGGTGTGGATTTCTTATGAGTTACTCTATATTTTGCCAATAAATTCTAGAATTGGGCATGCATGAAATGAGATCCTTCATCACTAACCAAAGCCCTCGGAACCCTAAATCGACTAAAAATGTTTTTCTTGATAAATTCCATGACCACCTTGTAGGTGTTGGTCTGTGTCAAAATGGCTTCGATCCATTTGGATACGAAATTAATGGCCACTAGAATATATTGGTATCCAAATGACAGGGTGAATGGTCCCATGAAATCTTTGCACCATATGTCAAAAACCTCAATGACCAAGATCGAGTTCAAGGGCATCATGTCTCTTCTGGTCATGTTTCTAATGCTCTAGTAGCGTGTGCATGACCTAGAGAACTGGTAAGCTTCTTTAAATAAATACGGCCAGTAAAATTTGCTTTGAGGTACCTTTGTTGCCATCTTCTTTCCTGAAAAATGACTTCCACAGGCAGAACTATAACAAAAGTCTAGAATACCATGAAACTCATTTTCAGGGATGCAATGCCTAATGACCTAATTGACACATATCCACGGGAGTGCATCCCTTGAGACAGTTAAAAGGGTTTTGTCAAGGAAGGAGTCAACTAAGTTGGGGTGTAGGTTTTGTACTAGGATTTGCAATAGGTGATCCACCAAAATGTTTTGGGCCTCAGTTTTGTCCTAAATTTCCAAATCAAATTCTTGGAGTAGTAGTATCCATCGAATTAGTTGTGGCTTGGCATTCTTCTTGGTGAGAAGGTACTTGAGGGTGGAGTGGTCTTTATAAATAATCACATGTGATCCTAGTAAATAAGGTCAGAATTTTTCCAAAGTAAAAACTACAGCTAGCAATTCTTTTTCTATAGCAGTATAATTTTTCTAAGATTCATCCAAGGTTCTGCTGGCGTAGTAAATAACAATGGCTTTCTCTCAATTTTCTAGTCGATGTGCCAAGCTTGAAATAGAAGGCATCAATCATGATCTTTAAAGGTTCGTTCTAATTAGGTGGTTAGAGGATGGGAGCTTAGTGATTGTTTGTTTGAGTGAGTTGAAGGCCTTGAGACATGATGAATCAAAATCAAATGTTGGTCCTTATCAAGTAGATTGCTTAAGGGTCGGGCCACCTTAGAGAAATCATTAATAAATCTTCTATAAAACCCTACATGAGCAAGAAATAATCAAACTTGCCTTATTATTGTGGGTGGTGGAAGTTTGTCTATGGAGTCCACTTTGGCCTTGTCCACTTCTATGCCTCTTAGAAATCACATGGCCAAGAATAATGCCTTCTTGAACCATGAAGTGGATTTTCTCCCAATTCAAAATCAGATTCACATCAATGCATTTCTTCAGGACTCTATTTAAATTGCCTAAATAGGAGTCAAATGAATCCTTGAAGATAGAGAAATTATCCATGAACACATCCAAGAAATCTCCAACCATATTCGAAAATATCGCGAGCGTGTAACACTGAAAGGATGCAGGTGCGTTGCATAATCCAAATGGCATTCTACAGAATGCAAAAGTTTCGTAGGGATATGTGAAGGTGGTTTTCGCCTAGTCCTTCGAGTCTATGGCAACCTGATTAAATGCTACATAAGCATCAAGGAAGTAAAAATATTTCTGGCTAGCCAATCTTTTTATGATTTGGCCATTGAATGGGAGGGAAAAATGGTCTTTCTTCTTGGCCATGTTGAGCTTCTTATAGTCAATACACACTCGTCATGAGGAAGCCATTCTCATAGGTACAGGCTCACCTTTTTCATTGGTGATTACAGTAGGCTTAGCCTCCTTGGGAATCACTTGCACGGGGCTAACCCATAGGCTATCAAAGATGGGGTATATAATGCATGCGTCAAGCCACTTAATTATTTCCTCATTCATCACCTCCCACATGTTGGGGTTAAGTCTTCTCTGCATCTTGCAGGAGGGTCTTGCTCCTTTTCTAGATAAATCTTATGGGTGAAATAGGAAGGGCTAATCCCTTGAAGGTTGGCCAAAGTTCACTCGATTACCTTTCCATTTTTGCTTAGGAACTAAATCAATTGGTCTTATGGGCACTAATAATTAGGAGTAGTGTTTTATTTAGTCCTAAAATATGTATTTCAAAGTCTCAGGCAAGGGTTTTAGTTCCAGGTGGGGTTCCTCGGTTGGTTGGGGTAAAAATGGGGTGTAGGTGATGTCCTCCAAGTGGTAGCTCCAAGGGGGTCAAGTACTTGATGAGGCTTGGATCACTTCACTAACATCCTTGGGTGGTGAGTGATCGTAAATCAGAGCCAAGGGTTGGGTTAAGCATGTGGCTAAAGGGTCTTCAATCACCTTGATTGACATGGGTTCGTCAACAACATGGTCCATTTCATCATCATCTTTGATCATCCCACAATCTTCAAAATTCCTTATTTCCTTAAAGATGTTCAAATTTATCTTTTGTCCCTTAAAGGTGATTTCCATGTTGCTGGCCTTATAGTCAATGTGAGCCTTTGTGGTAGCTAAGAAGGGCCTTCCTAAAATGATGGGTGTGTTCCTTAATTCCTCAAGCACCTCCGTGTCAAGGACTAGGAAATCTACTGGAAAATAAAAATCTTGGACCTTGACAATCACATCCTCCAAGACTCTCTTGGGTGTGGTCATAGATTGGTTCGCTAACTGTAGTGTGATCAAAGTGGGCTTAAGATCACCAAATCTAAATCTCTCATACAAAACCATGGGGATTAGATTGATGGAGGTGCTTAGATCTTGGAGGGTGTTGTTGAAAGTCAAGTCCCTAATAACACAAGAGATTAATGAGGCACCTAGGTCCTTCCTTTTCGGAGGTAGCCTACTTAGGATGATGGAGCAAGCCCCCTCAGAAAGGACTACTCTCCTAGGAGTCTTGTCCTGGCACTTCTAGGTGCATAAATTCTTTAGAAACTTGGCACAGGGCAGTATGTGTCTAATGCCATCAAGAAGGGGAATGTTGATTTGAACCTATCTAAATAAATACAAGAGCTTCTTGTTGTTTGAGTCTTTCTTCTAGATTTACTCAAAGCCTCGGGGAAGGGGATCCAGGTTGGGTCAACTACAACGAGTTCCTGAATCTCCTTATTCTCTCTAATCTGGTCATGACCCTCAGGTCTCTCAGGATCCTAGTGAACTGCAGGTGTGGATGGTGCAAGATCTTGGGTTGCTTTTCCACTCCTAAGGGTAATGGCACTAGCGGATGCACTCTGGTTTAGGTGAATTCATGGGGTAGCAAGAATTGGTTGGGTATGTTAAGGGGCTTGGGTTTGGTAGAAACCTGGTGGTATCTGGCGAGCGAGTTACATTATGTGTGCTTGGTTGGGTTGCTCCCTAGGGTAGTTGAAAATTAGAAGTCCATTTCCCTATATATTGAGGTTTCTTCGGTTTGGAATGGGCTGGGATGGTAATGCACCAGGTTGGTGCATGTCAAAAATGAGCCTGGGTTGAGGTTGCAGGTTATCGATGGATCGCTTCATTTGTTGCATCATTTGCAACATCGTAGCCTACATCTCTACCATCCTCAGGTTTAACTCAGCCTAACTATTTTGGCTCAGGAAATTCACATTCGACTGGTTGCATTGGTTCTGGGGCAAGGTTGGGTATGCCTAACTCAAACCTATTAGACATGGCTAGTTCAGGTTTCCAAATTGGGGTCTAGGTTGAGCCACCTAACAATACTCTTGCCCTTAAGGCCTCTATGAAAAATTAGGGTGATTCTTCCAACCCAGATTATACAAGTTGGAATAAGGATTGTGCCTAAAGTTGTCCTTGAAGGACTGGTCATCCTCATAAGATGAGGATGGAAGACTGGGGTATGGAAAAGCGAGAGCAAAGGTCCTGGTCTGGAACCCAAGTGGTTCCTAGTGAATGGTTAGGTTCCTAGGTGGAGCCACATCTAAATTGTGCACAAACTCCCTACCTGAGGGAGTTTGTAAGGAAGAGGGGAAGGGTGGTGTTGTTTCTTGCAAGAAGGATGGACCGTGGGTAGTGGGCCTAATCGAGTTCCAGGTTTGAGACATTAACTCATCCAATTTCTTTAAGACAAGATCCATTTGATCAAGCTTCTTACAATTTATTTCTATGTTAGCCTTGCTAAAATGGTCCTGGATCTCATGTAAGCGAAGACAGGGTTGCATGGACCTCTTAAATGTGTCCATGGAAGCATGGTTTAGGGAATTCTTGCTTATTTCCTCAAATAACTCATAAGAACTATCTGTATCCTTGTTAAGGAAATTTCCTCCACAAGAAGTGTCCACATAATTCTTAAGCTGGTAATTGAGTCCATGATAGAAAATTTGTATGAGTTGTCATTTAGGCACCTCGTGATGTGGACATTTTCTCAAAAGGTCTAAAAATCTCTCCTAGGTCTCATGTAATTACTTCCCATGTTTTTGGTAAAAGGTAGTGATTGCTTTCTTAAGGGCATTAGTGTGACTTATGGGAAAGAATCTTTTCAGGAAAACACTCTTCAATTCCCTCCATGTGTTAATGGACTTTCCTATAGTCCTGTACCGATGGGTTTCTATTGAAACTACGAGTTGCTATGCTAACGTATTTGGTTTTGAAAACCTATCATTGTAGTTTGAAAGCGAAGAACTTGTGTTTAATAAATAAAATTTATACCAGAATAGAAATCCTGGGTCGAACTCAGGGAGGCGGACGTTTGATTAAAAATACGCGTTTGTTTTATTTGTCACGAAGTAGATTAATTGATTAGAAACTATCTATCTATTTACACTAAATAGAAGAGAGAGAATATTACAAACAAAAACCAAAAAGAGATGTAGAATGAACATGGAATCCATTATCAAAGAAATTGTTCATCACACTAAACATTACGATTAGAAAGCAGAAAATGATTACACTAGAAAGCAGTAAATCCACTCTAGAAAGCATTAAAAAGAATGGAGAGAGAATTATCCTCCTCGACGGTCGCTTGGAGGAGGAGCTGGATGGGACGACGCCTGGAAGACAGGGAACGGAGCAGGACGAAGGACGAAATAGGAAGAACGGGAACGGGGCAGCACGTCATCGTCGTCGTGAGATCCACTTTCAAAAGGGGGACGAAAATTGGACTTTATCTCTTGAGAAGCATCCCGGGTGTGGGATAAGCTTCTCTTGAGCTTTAGAGAGGGAAAGAAGAGAAAGAAGGGATGAAGATTTCGTATGGAGGTCTCCTTTTATAGTTGCAAGGAATGAGGGCAATTTGGTCTTTTTAATTTTAAAACATTAAATCAGGGGTCTTTAGTGACGGATAAAACCGTCTCTAAAGACCCATCATGGGCGACATGGGCCAGCCGCTCACCTCCCGTGCATGCAACGCCTTTCCACGTTCATCAAATCTTGGTCGTCCGATCGCGAGATCGAACAGCTGAGATTTGATAACCGTCGCGCCTCATCTGATCGTGACTTTGAATGAAATCGCGCGTCCACGCAGCGCGGCCCCTGAGTGCACCACATCTCCGCCCTTGCAGCCAGTCATCCAAGATCTGACGGTCCAAATAACGCCATCGCAAGCGCCTGCGTTCAATTGAGGATCGCAGGGTTTCGAACCCGTGCCTCTTGCTCGCAATAAGGCTTCCACCCGCTGTGCTACGGAGGGGAAATAGGCGCGTGGGTGTTTTGAGGTGTGGCTGCCCATGGCCGTTGGATGGCGATCCAACTGCCCAGATCTAACGCGTGGTGGAAGGGTGCGATGGTCTTCAAGATCAGCTGGGCCAGTTTGGGCGGCTGAGATGGCGTCACATGGCGCCATCTTGGCCTTCCATCTTCTGGATGATGTAGATGGTACCATGGGTGTTGGATTGAGTCAATTTTTACGCCGTTAGGTTGCGATCATCGATCCAAATCCATCAATGCGGTTAGATTTGTCGTTTGATGTGTGAATTCACACCATCTTGGCCCTTGATCTTCTAGGGTTCCCCGATCTCTATCTAATGCTACAGATGTCTAATTAGAGCGATCTTGGAGTCGTTGAACTCCAATCATCGCCCTGATCAAATTTGTACGGTTGAATCTTCGATCCGAGGCCCCAATAAAAATTTTGCCCTATCCTTGAACATAAAAGGAGACAATTAACCTCCATTTTATTCAAACTAATTTAAATGCAAGATGATGCATGCTATGAAATATTTATAGTATGTAATGCAATCCTATACTTAAGAACATGCATAAATAGACATCTTATATAGTGTAAACATGTTTACATCAGTTTCCTTATCCTTAAGGGAGTGATGAATCAATTTCATCATCACCAAACCATCATCTACGTTGCAAACCTTAGTGATTTGAGTTAAAATGGCAAGGTTCTCCAAGTGTTGGAATGGGTCCTCAGAACTAAGTCCATGCAAGTGTGAAATAAGTCCAAGGACTTGGGACTTGATCTCAAAATCCCTATCGGGGATTCTAACACTCGATCCAACCCTATAATTGGAGGGGTCATAAAACTCCCTCAGAGGGAAAGGTCCTAGCTCATTTTGCCCTCTTAACTGGGTCATGACTCATTCTTGGATTTCCTACATCTAGGCTATTTATTGGCTTAACACCTCAAATTGGTTCATCTAGGGTGGGTTTTTGGCCATTAAGGTAGGTTCACCAAAATTAGGTCCTCCTAGGAGTAGAATCCGAGGGTCCTTCCAAGATCAGTCTCTATGATCTCTTACCGTGCATGTAACATTGGATGAAATGGAGATGAGACGGAATAGAAGAGAGAAGTTGTGCCCTAGTTAGATTAAGCATGCATCCATATTTAGCCCTAACGTATCACCTGATGATAATACCATTATTAGCTATAAGTAGCTTTAATTAGTCAGAATCAAGAGACAAATGCTCCTACATAATCACCTGAGAGCCGTAATTCCATGCAAATCCATTCTGAGAAGAAAACATTAAAACAAGGTTAATTCTGCCACCATTACCGGTGTGAACTCAAAGCAGCCAACCTTCAATCAGAGATTCCTTTCTGATTACTCAACCGAATCCCTCCAAATGTGGAGGGAATGTTCCTGAGAACCTTCCTAATCGATTGCACCGCCTTTCAAACCCTAAATTGAGCCCCTTAGATCAAGAGAATGCAATAAAATTTAAGGATCTTCTCCCCTGAAATCTTGAGCTTCCCAAGCTTCTTCCCAAGCTTGGAGATCTACATAAGGCCTTTAAAATGACCCCCTTTGCAAGGTCGTGCTCCTTAGCAAGTTTTGAGGTCAAAATCTCCTCTTCTTCATCTTCCTTTGGCCTACTCCAGCTTGCTCTGGTGACCCTTCTCTGGATTCCTCGCCCTCTGCTACATACCATAGGCAGCGAGAATCCCTTCCTCTTCGTCGTCTACTCCTTGCCATACCTGTGAGAGGCTTCCTCCTTCAAATTTCGTCGTTCCCCTCTTCAAAGCTGATGGTAACACCATCATTAGCCATAACTAGCCAAAATTAGTGAAAATCAAGAGACAAATGCTCCTACATAATCTCCTAAGAGCCGTAATTCCATGTAAAACCATTCCAAGAAGAAAACATTAAAATAAGGTTAATTCTGTAGTTTTAACAACGCATCATGAAAGTAGAGTAACCATGGAGTTTTCAAGGGGTTAATCTAAGGTCAATTAGGCATTAAAGTCCTAAGAGTGTGTCTACACAGACAGAAACATGGTTTCACACGTTTCAAGAACTGAATCAGAACATAAAACCCTAATTTCAGACCCGCTTGAATTCAAGAGGTTCTGGTTAGGATAAATTTAATCTAAACCTCATAAAATTCATAAAAAAACATCCTAAGAGATTTTGTACCCTTGGTCTAACCATCTGAACCTATTTTGACCATGAATAGAGTGGCAAACGGGATTTTGCCTTAATTTAGGCTTCTATGTAAATTGCCTAGTCAAACATGGTCAAAACTAAAATCCAAGTTCAACATCAAATTCTTTGGGTCCAAATTAGGTTAAAGCCAAAATTTGGGTCCAATTAGAGTTCATCTTGACCTATTTTGCAATCTGGCCACTTAAAACTCTATTTTTTACAATCAGACCCCCAACTTTCGAAATCTCTTACACATAGGCCCCTAACTTTGTTGTCACCTTCGCAAATGGGTCCCTACCGCCATGGCAAGTGTGAACCCAAGAGCACTGACCTTCAAGAGAGGAGATCTATCTCGATTCGACTCCAAATCCCTCCAAAATTAGAGGGATTGATGATCAGACAATCAGGAATCCAATCAACCCCATTTGAGGGATTAGAATTGATCCTAGAGCTCAGGAGAGCTCAAGGATTTTGGAGAACTTTTCCCCCAAAAGCTGCGAATCAATCAACCTCTTTTCCTCATTTAAAGCTCTTCCTAAAGCTCTATATATAAGCTTCCCTACGCTTAGACGTTCTCCTTAGTCTAGTTTAGGCCCAGAAACCTCAAGTTCTTCCCTTCTCCGGCCACCCTCCGACTTGACTCCAGCGACCCTCCTTGACAGCTTCTTCAAGCCAACCAATGGCCAAATTGGCCCGACCTCAACCTTCCTCTCCTTCCTCCGCCTCTCACCAACCAAAGTAGAGGTTATCTACCCCTTCGTCGTCGTCGCTTCCCCTCAACGGAGAAACCTATGTCTCCGGCACCGGCCAATCAAAGCCAGTGCCAAATCCTTCCCCCTACATCCCTAATTTAGGTCCAACCTACTCCTCTTCCTCTCTAGATCTTTCCTAACGGTTTCCCCTCTTATTTCAATCGACGCTCACCTCGCTCCCCCGTCATCTTCTCTGCCTCTGGCATGAGCTCCGACAAGCTCGTGCTAGTGTTACACACATCCAAGTCGCTCGCCACCACCTCCACTAGCTTCGTTGCATCACCTCCTTCAAAACCCTTCAAGAAATTCCACCAATCGCTCATCCCTTTGCCCCACCAGACAACCCATCCTCCATTCACCCTCTCTAACTCTGTCTGGCCACCACACGCCATCATTCACTAAATCAACTTTGCCACCACCTTCGTCGTGCTCCAGCGATGCTTCTAGACCTACCGATTGGGGTGTTTAGTCCATGTTCTTGAATTTCAAGTGTCACCACCGTCGACCATCATCTCCGTCACCGACAGTCATCAACCGACCTCCAACTTCAAATCTACCTCCTGTGTTGTAGATTACACCCACTAGTCAACGCAATGGCAATTGGACTCAAGAAGTCTCACTACTACAACAATCGACGATGACATCTCACTATAGCTGCATAAAGGAGACAACACCTATTTAGTCCCACATCGTGTGGGAATAATTTGGGGAGGCACATAAATTGATTTCCTACTCTAAGCTTCTCACCCAGTAACACAGGGGGTCGGGTCCTGATAGCGAAATACGCGTGATTTGTAAAAGTGGGTTTTTAACGTCGTTGTAACACGCGAATCCGCTTTCGCTTTTAAATTTATATCCTAGATAGGGGAGTATCTAGGGTCGTCCAAGGAGGCAAAAAAAATGCAAAATTAATCCTCTTGCTTACAGATAGATCTCAACTTTCTTTTTGATATTTTTCAATATGTAATTTTTTTTGTATTTTGAAAAGACGAGGGCAAACTGCAGATTGTAGCTAAAAGAACTAACACCTACAAATGATTAACTAAAAATCTAAAAGATAGAAATATCTTCTTCCTAGGCTCACTCTAGGCAAGTGGAGGCCTAGGGTAATTAGGAAGAAGAGGTGAAACAAGTGCTAGAACCAAAACAAACAACTGCAATAAAAAGCTAAAAGAAGGCAATTTTGATTGAGTAGAATGAGTGTTCCTTTCAAGGACAAGTAGAGGAATGCTTCTACTAGAATTAAACAATCTAAAAGCAAGAAAAGAAACACAAATCCTCTTGTAACAATGGTGAAGAAGGTTGTCTTCTTGCTCCAAGCCTAGCTGCTCCTTGGCTTGAAAAGAGGGCTTCCTTCTCCTCCTTCCTTGAGAGCTCCTCCAAGGTGGAAGCTTCCACCTTCAATGCTCTCTCCAAGGGGTGGGCGTGCACCACCCTCAAGAACTCCTCGAAGGTGGCGTGGACCACCTTCAAGATCTCCTCCAAGATCTTCCTTGCCTGGCTTCTCCTTTGGCTGGCGTGACCCAAGAGAGAAGGGAAGAGGGGAAGGCACCAAGGGGATAGAATATCCCCTTAATCTTCTTCTTCTTCTTCTCTCTTGGACGTGGGCTTCTTGGTGGAATATGAGAGTGAAATTGCTAGCCAAGGATGGCTTGAATGGTGGTGGGTAGTGGTCTTTTTATAGGGTAGGATGGGGGGTTAAGGTGCCCCTTGAAATGGAGGGCTAGGATGGAAGAATGGAGGTGGTTGGTGATCCTATGGCTAAGGAGAGTTGGCGCCAACCCAAGAGGTGTTAAAGGGGGTAGTTATGGTGGTGTTGGTGTCTTTTGGTGGTGGAGAGACACCACCATGTTGGCGCCAACATGGGGTCTTCTAGAAGGGGGGTTAGGTGGATGGTGGAGATGGGTTCAAGGGGGATTGTGTGGTGGAGATGAGGGGAGATTTTGGAGGGAAAAGTGGCGCCATTAAGGGGTGGTTATGGGTAGTTTTTGGCGCCACTTTTAGGTGTCTTTTGGAGGTGGTGGGTAGGTTAGGTTGGTGCCAAGTAGGTTAGCTTATGTGGAGCTTAGGTGGAGCTAGTTGGGTGGAGTTGGTAGGTGGGTTTTTGGGGTGGTACAAGCTAAGGAAGTTGGAGCATAGCTAAGCTAAGCTAAGCTAGCTTAGCTAATGGAGGAGTAGAGGAGAAGGTAATGGAGCTAGGGTTTAGAGGAAGGAGCTGAGGAGGAGAAGTCTGGAACTGAAATTTGGAGCTGGCTGCTGCTGAAGAGGCTGGCATGGAGCTATTCTAGCTGGCTTAGCTTGCTAGTTCTTTGCTAGCTACTAAGCCGAGCTAAGGTGAGCTGGGTCTGGTGCTCCCGGGGAGAATCAAGCTGGTTGAGGCAGCTAAGGTAGCTTAGCTCAACTGAGTTGAGCTAAGCTGAGTCCCCGGGAGCTGGACTTGAGCTTCCTGAGCTGGGATGAGTTCTTCTTCAGCTGGCTGGAGCTGAGTGGAGCTGGATGTAGCTGGATCTGAGCTGGGGTGAACTCTTGTCAACTTAGTTGAGCTAGCTAGAGCTCCCTGTGGACTAGTGGGAGCTGAGATGAGCTAGACTCAGCTAAGTTGAGTTGGATCTGAGCTGACTTGAGCTAGGGTGAGCTAAGGTGAACTCTCTTGAGCTGCCATCCAGCTGAGATTAGCTGAATGGAGCTAGGATGAGCTAACCCTAGTTCAAGTAAGCTAGGTTCCAGCTGCGGTGAGCTGGATTAAGCTGAGTTCCAGCTAGTCTGGGCTTCTCTTTCACCATTTGCCTTCTTGAGTGCTAGGGTTTTGGGGATCTATATATCTGTACATCCCTAACACTCACAAAAACATATTAAAAAGATAATAAAAAATGCAATGCATGCCTAACCTATTTTATGCCGAAATGCAGCCCAAAAACCCGTTTGCGGAGTAAAATCCTAAGAGCTAGGTTTGTTTTAATGCATAAGAATGATGATAAACTGGCGTTTATCAGGTCCCCCTTCGCACGCGCCTCCTCATGCTCTCACTCCTCACCCATGCACACATGCACACAGGCCTGGACCCCATATCTAGATCTGATTACCCACTTATATCTGATTAGCTGGTTCTGAGAGAAGTAGAGGAGAAATTATGAGGAAGGGGGAGGGTTTCGCTTCAGGCTTTGACACCTCGGGGTGTGTACTTAAAAGGCTAAGACTTAGCCTGTAGGGAATAACTTTCGCCCTTGTGCATATGTTGAGGTTCTATGCTCTGTGGCCCTATGCTTGAGTAAAGTGTGAGGCTTGGCTCCCTTGTTCGCCTTGCTGTAGTTCTGACGCTCTAATAGTTAAGTCATTTGTGAAACATTGCGATGTCTGATTGAGTACTGTAGCTTTATTTGAATACTTGATTCTTGGATCATTTGGTTAAATTGAATACATGAGATGCATGCTTAATTAGAGAATTAAGTGGTGATTTAAATTACCATTGTTTTGATTCTCTCTTTATTTTTTTTAATGGTTTCTTGAGATATCATTGTATATATTTCTGTGCATATTATTCATTGCATGTATTTCTTGTACTTAATTGATTGTGCTAATTATTTCTAAAAGTGATTGGTGCATGAATTCCATAATTGCTCCCTGCGAACGACCTTGGACTCCAAATTGATTTCAAGCTTTATAAAGTTAAGTGCTTTGTCACATTATTGTCAACTATACTACAACGCAAATACATTTCTTAAGAGACGACTCAAACGCATTGAACAAGAGCTCTCTTCGTCTCCTTCACCAGGCTATCATAACCAGTGCCATTCCCGCTCTCTCCTCGTCCGTAGTCACTCGTTCTCGACTCCTCTCCTTCCCCTGACTCTTCCTACACCCTTAGAACTTAGGTTCACACACTACATCACCCATACCACCTCCACCTTCCTCAGTGCCAGCGTACCTTCGGCGAGCTTGCATGCCCTCTCCACCTCACCAATCACCTCGCCACAACTTCTAGATGCACCGTCTCATCCCCGTGGCCAAAAGTCCTAACATCACTAGGGCTATTGACCACTAGAACACCCCATCGAACTCCACCACCTTCGTTCTTCTTCTTCGATTTCGCCACGCACACACACATCTCTGCACCACATGAAACCACCACCAAGTCCACCACACTCAGGCGATCCTCTTGAGCTGTTCTGATAAGGCCGAGAGGCCGTATTTTTTCTTTTCAAGTCTACGTCGAAGCTCCGTAGCCGCCCCTCCTCCGACTCCGTCCACTGTCTCCCAACCGAGTTCATCCATGTTAATGCCTCCAGGTGCTACGGAGCATCCCCAGACTCCCCTTTAGGTCCTCAATTGCAGTAGCAGGCACTCCATTCATCCTCAATTGAAACAACTCCACCTACAGTTGCTGCACAAAAGAAGGGGATCTCATTAGTCCTACATCGTGTGTGGGAAAACTGCTAGCGTGATATAAAAGGAAAAGCGTATACCGACCCCTCACCCAAGACACGGGGGTCGAGTCCCCATCGCACGAGCCCGCGCACCCTCACCCACTACACCATGCCGGTGGGTCTGGATCTTTGACCATATACCCAATTACCCGGTACTATTCACCCGGGTCTGAGTTGAGAGGCTGGGAAGAGAATCAAAGAGAGAGGGGGGGAGGGTTTTGCTCTTCTTGGGATTCGTGCCTTCTCCCTCTCTCAACACTTAGCCTCAGAGGCCCTTGCACCTCTGTTGGTGCACTACTGCTGTGCCTTTTCTGTGAGGCTTAAGGCAAGGCCTTATGCCTTGTGAGACTCTACTGGTTAAGGCATCTGTGCCTTGGGTTTGACGGCTAATTGAGTACATTGGTCTGATAATTGATTGAGATTGCTGTTGGTTTATTTAAGTTGATTTGTGAGCATTAAACTTAAAGATTAATTTAGTGATTCAAATCACTATTTTAACCTAATTTTTTTTGCACTAACTCTCTGTTCTTTATTGAAATATTATTCTGAGCATTTCATTGATTTCAATTGCATATTACTTTTGATATTATGATTAGTTGATAGAAATTGCCATATTTGCTCCCTGCAAATGACCTTGGACTCACATTATTTTCAAGCTTATAAATTTAAGTGTTTTACGTGATTTTCATCCTATACTATAACGCGTATTTCTAAAAGACGACTCTCGCGCTTAAATAGCATTCCTATGGGATTAAAAGCCTTGAAAGAATGACTAAATTTGCAAGCAATAAGACTTCGCTTTCCAAGATCAATCCAACCAGACTGTTTACGAGTATGGTTGGGGGAACACTTCCCAAGGCTCTTGCCAATGGTGCCAATTGCTAACCTTAACCTCCTTTGGTTGTTTGACGCTGTACCCATAGCCTAGTCATCGGATTTAATCAAGGAAATTGAGGCCAACCACTTAACAAGTTCAATCAAGCCCCGAAGACTTAAATCAATCCTACCTAGGGCACACCTACTCGATTTTTAATTAAGCTTGTGATGAGTGTGCTCTTAGAATGTGATGAGCCCTTTAATGGGGATTGTTACACTTAATGATCAATTTTCAAGTGTGTAGTGTGAGTAGCAAACAACTCAAAGAAGACCTTTAATTGGGATGAGAGTTTTTTAGAGTTTTGACCTTGGTTTAATGTTCTTTAGGATTTCACTTGTTAATATCTTCAATCAAAGTTTGGTAGGCACCTCAAGCTTTGCAATCACAATTGAGAGTATTTTTCCTTTACCGCAAATCAAAGATATGGGGGTGTCTACCACAAGCAAGGATCCTAATGTTTGCACCCTAAGTATGCAGCTCCTATCGAGTTTAGAACATGAGAGTTAGTCAATTTTTTTTTTTTTGAAAGAGAGTTAGTCAATTTTATTCCCAAAGTAGTCAAGCCTAGCACAAATAAACAAACAATGTTAGGTTCTGTTACACCACTAAAGGGAGATCACAAAAACGTTTTTTTCTAAGGGGGGTTGTTTCAATAATTAAAATGGATTTTAAAATGCAACTAGCACAGAAAAATGGAAATGACCCCCCAGATAGAAAAACATCCAGATTGATAATTTACCACTTTCCAAAGATTCTCAAAAAATTCCAAGAGGTTATAAATTTGATAAGGAAATAGATGAAACAAATTTGAGGATTTTTTGATCTGTATACAAGTGCCAGCAAAATTGCAAAGTTGCACAATTTAGGTTCTATTCTATTTATAACCCGTGCATACTATAAGAATTTTTAAAAATTACACAGTGTGAGTTTTGTCCTCAAACTTATGTCATCTAAAAGCTTGCTTAAAGGGCTACTTTCAGTCAAAGTCTCAAGATTTTTAGGTGTCCATAGAAGCTGACACAAATTTTTCATTCCACATAAATAGTTCTAGTCTGGTCCAAAAATATTTTAGACACCTGATTTTTGAAATGAGGATCAAGTGTCACACATCCATGGCACTTTTAAGATTTTATTTTCTTTTTCTTTTTTTTCCTTTTTGCTAAATTAAATACAAGAGACTTTTTTTTTTAGATATTTTTCTAACGAATGTTCTAGAGAGGATATCTCGCATCTTCACCTACGCTCGATGCATGTGCAGCGCTTCCTTTGCAGAAGTTCGACAACACCTCTAAAGAACACAAATGAAAACGAGGCGAGTGTGTTAGTTATATGTTAAAACAAAAATTAAAATAAATATGCAAACGTGAAACATTGCCTCCCAACAACAGTGCCAAAAGCTAGGTGAACGAAATTGGGTATATGATAAAAATCGTATTGTAGTACGCAAAATTGCGATAGAGGCTTAAAATTTGTAATCGAACTACGGTAAGTTTGAATCATCCAAGGGAGGCAATCATTGTGTTCTCTTATGCTTTTATGTCCATTTTTTTTATTTGTTTTCATCTTTTATTGATTGTTTTTGTCTTTTCAATCTACGAAAGAGAGGAGTGTAATGGAGAGTGACTATATTATCATGCTAAGTATAATACAACAAAAATGATGAAATGCATTTTGACTACCGCCAACAAAACATGAATCTAGTAAACGAGAGACAAGAGAGAGAACAACTAGGCTACCACTATGCTATTAGAAAAACTACCACTAGTTACACTTCAAATAAAAAAAGCGTACAAAAAGCAAATGAGAGAAGAGTAGAGATGAAAGGATGTGTGGCCAAGATTGGTGAGTTCATGGTTGGGAAGAAGAGTCTTGCCATAATCACCAATGGCCACTTGAACCGCGAGGAGATGGTGGAGCCATGGCAATGGTGGATGGTGGTGGTGTTCAAATGGTGCCAAGGAGAGGAGGGGGATTGCTTGGAGGAGAGGAGAGGAGAGGAGGGAGGGGGGGTGGGGGGACAGCTAGAGTTCTGAGGAGGAGGGGGTGGCTTGCTGTAAAGCTAGGTCTTTTATAGATGAGGGGAGGGGGGAGGGTGGCTTGTAGGAGGGGCTAGGATTTTAGATATTTTAGGTAGCATTGATGAGATGGAAGGTGAGTAGGTATCCATGTGGAGGTGAGGATGACTAGGATGATGACATGGCAAAAGTTTTAGGTGAAATTTTAGGAGAGGGTAGGGAGTGTCTTGTGATGCATTTTGGTGTAGGTTTGGGTAGGATTAGGCTTGATTAGGTGTTGGAATGCAGTGAATGCCTCCGCTCCTTGGTGTTGGGCTTGCCTTTTATTCATCTACCAGGCTCTCTTACTAGTTCAGCGTTGGGTTCAGCTCCTACAATTAGAGGTGCATGAGTTACCATAATTGTTCATTATTAGCTCTAAAATATATGCTTGGTCTAACATGCTTGAATGTATGAAATGAAATATATATGTACATATAAATTTAATGCATACTAGTTCACTAAGCATAAAATAAGTATATATGTTAATCATGATTTCATTAGCACACCATTGACTACCATGTTTCATTTTCTAAATTCTCAGACATATATTTTATGAACTAGTCTTGCGATATTTATCATGGTCTCTATTGTTGTCTTAGATTGAATTGTTCTGACATTTAATTGTTGTGGCTATGCAAGATAGCATCCTATTTTGGTTCCATGATCAGCTTCTTAGAATATTGAATTTTTGCCTCAAATGCATAGTCAAAGAATTATACCTCCTCTTTTTAATGATCAGGTTATAATCAAATAGGATAATTTGTCCACCCCTAGTTTGTAATTGTCTTGCTCCCTATAAAGCTTATGATGGTCCACAATGATTCATGTTGGCATCTTGATTATTGTCCTTATATATCAATAAGCGACCCTCTTTGACCTTTCAACCACTACTGTTACTGCTAGCACATGAGATGTTTTGTTGGCACTTCGATGTCTCAGATTTCCATGGAAAGGATTTTGGAGAATGTAAAGATCATGGTACATTGGGGATTATCTTAAATTTTGTACTACACATTTCTTATTTTTGCATGCCAATATTTGCCTTTTCTTGTTTTAATTGACCTGAATTATTTACAATAGGATTCAAATTGGTGCATCGATATTGCCTTCTCAAACACAATTGGGAATAGGTCTTGATTGGAAATGTCCCATGGTCAGTAAGGTCCCCTTTCCAACATGCAATAATGTGGGACCATTGCTTTAAAAATTGTCACATCATAGTTCACCAATTACAAATATAATTTTTCATAAGATTTTAGTTGAAATCAACAAATATAAACTATCTAGGGAGATCTAGATGCTAACAAGAAACAACCCAAAAGGATCAATATGCCAACAAGAGAATAGGTTGGTTTAGACACCCTTTGGCTTATTCTAGACAATAAAGTCTTGCAGGGAAAGTACACTGGTTGTTATTGTTGGTGCAAGTACACCACGATCGTTGATTTTAATGATAACAAAACATTTATATTTTAGCATTTGCATTGAGTTTATAATTTCAGATTAATTACAAGTGGAAACAAGAGTGCAGGAGCTCAAGCTCAAGTCCATGGAGGCATAGAGGAGCTTGATAGGAGCAAAAGCATCAACGAGCTCAAAGACGGAACTTTACTCTTAAAGTGTGAAGAAGGAAAATGAAGAATAGGAGAGATTGATGTTTCATGTATATGTATTTGTCTTTCTTTGTTGCTGTTTTATTTCCTTATAAATATGTTAAAGAGCTCAAAATATATTAACCTAAGTCCTAGGAGCACTTACCTATCTTTAGAACACTTAGGCAAATCTTATAATAGACTTAGAAAACCAAAACTATAATCAGACAGCTTTACATGATTACCAAAAATCTGATATCACCTTATAAGACGTCTGATGTTTAGATCAGACGTCTAATATAGAGTCGTTGGATATTGTCAAAACACAATCTTCTTGAGACACTTAACCCATATTTTAATATAATTATCAGACGTCTGAGACCCTATCCAGACGTATGATAAAGAGACATTGGATCTTGTCAGACCCAAATCCAACCGTTAACTTCTCGGGAATCAATTCCCACAGAGATCCTTGTGTTCCAGACGTCCAGTACCCTGATCAAACGTCCAATAAGACGTCAGACATATGTGCACTAGATCCGTATTTGGATCTGATCAAATCCAGGAACAACCCCCACATAATTAGACATCTACCATTACTTTCGGACATCTTAAAACTCAAAACCATATGTTTAACCCTTAGAGACAAGGTCTCTATTGAGATCCAATCATTTCCAGGAAGACCACCCTTTTTTATCAAACGTCTAAAAATATAGTCAGATGTCTAATATATCCTTACCAGACTTTCCACCCTAAAATTAGGCATCCAATTTTGCTGCTACAGTCATTATGACCCTAATTTTAGCCTAACCTATCTTGGAATCTTTCCAACGGCTATAAGGCCTCTTCAAGGCCTTCTTGAAGGTTCTTACAGCCTTTATAAATAGAGGAGGACCTCTCCTTTGTTGAGACACCCCAAGAGACAATTCTTTCTACCATTTTAGTGTTTAAGAGAAAGAAATCATCTAAAAGTGAAGTCCTTGCTCTTCAAGCTTTCTACCATACATCCAAGAGCACCGAAACTCTGCCGCATTTCACGCATACTTTCTTCCGCATAAGGGCATTCCTTTCGCCTATGGTAGCATAATTTAATCTATACTTTGTGGCTCTATAGATTCTCTTATTTTTTTGTTTCCTTAGTTGGGTATTCATGTGGTGAATTCCCGTCTTGTTCGTAAGACAAAATTCTCTTCATGAAGAAAAGGGATTGAGGTACACTACCCTCGCTTGTAAAGTAGTGTGGTTTGTATTGAAGTTGTACTATCCTCATTTTAAGTAGTACGGTTAGTGAATTTGATCAACTTAGTTGATCGAGGAATCCTAAGTCAAGAGGCTTAGGTGGTGGTTTTTACCCGGGTTGGGTTTTTATCTAAAAATGCTTGTCTTGTGGTGAATACTTTTGTGTGATTGCATTTCATTTGTACTAAATTTCAATTCATTATTCACCCCTCCTCTAATGAAATTTTAGTTGGTATCAGAGCGAGGACTCATGATTTCGACGTTATAAATTGGCGAGGATCCGAACATAGAGGGGAGCATCTTTGCTATGAGACAAACTGAGGGGCAATCCACTATGCGACCTCCATACTTTGAAGGTAAAAACTATCCCTATTGGAAATTACGCATGCATGTCGTTGCAGGAAAATGACTACTTAAGTTAGGAGATATGTGAGAGTCCTTATGTCATCCTGGAGAAGCCCATGGGAGGATATTCGCAACAACAAATCAAGAAACTTTCCCTCAACGCGAAGATGATGAATGTGTTGTATTGCGCATTGAGTACGAAGGAGTTCAACTGAATTTCACAATGCTTAACTGCATATGAGGTGTGGCACACCCTTGAGGTAACTCAAGAAGGTACATCTAAGGTAAAAACATCTAAAACTAACTTGCTTTCTTAAGAATTTGAATCTTTCTCTATAAAAACTAATAAAAGCTTAAGTGAGATGCATGTTAGGTTTACATTAATAGTGAACAATCTTAAAGCTTTAGCAAAGACCTTCATTCAAGGAGAACTTCAATTGAAACTCCTTTGCTCCCTTTGAACTGAGTAGGAACAAAAAGTCACTGCCATTGAGGAAGTTCACTAATTAGAAGACCTCAACATGGACGACCTCTTAGGTAACCTCAACAAGATGAAGTAAAGGAAGAAGCAAGTCACTCCAGAGCCAAAGATGAAAAATCTTGCTTTCAATGCCGCATCGAATAGCGAAGTAAGCTCTGATGACGAGGAACTCGATTTTTTAACTAACAAATTTGTTAAGTTCCTTAAGCTTAGAGAACAGAAAGAAGAGATGGAAAGATCAACTTGTTGCTATCATTGCAACAAGAAGGGGCACCTTCGACCGGAATGCCCTCTCTTGAAGAAGGCGTTCCAAGCTTCTTGGGACGACTCATCCTCGGAGGAAGAATAAGAAGAACCTAAGAAGGAATCAAAAAATGAAACTGCATGCCTTGGTTTCATGGCAATCACAGATGAAAGTGAGAAAGAAGACAATGACGACAATAAGGTAAACTCTTTTTCAATAGAAGATCTCCAAGATGCCTTTGGATCTTTATTTTTTGAATAAAAGATTGTTAAAAATGAATGCAAGAAACTTAAATCTGAAAATAAATCCGCATTGGATAAGTTTGAAAAACTAGACTTTGACAAAAAAATTCATGTGGAGAAAATTAAGGAAATAGAAGCAAATGAATCCTTACTTAGCTTTGAAAATCATATTTTGAAAGAAGATATTAAAGAATTCAAGGACAATATTCAAAATTTAGAACTTGAAATAGCCCATCTCAAGGAGAAGTTGAATCAACTTCTTGATGATCTAGCCAAATTCACTCAAGGGAAGGCAAATTTGGACAAATTGATTGCCCATCAAAGGCCAAGCTCTAGTAAATTTGGAGACCTAGTAACAAATCCGGATCCAAATTAACTTGGATACTGAAAAAACAACTCAAAATTTATTTTGTAGGATTCCAAGAAGACTACAATGCGAAGAATTGGATCTACAAATTGAAAAATGGACAACTCAAATTAGCAAAACCAAAGAATGGATCTCAGAAGCTTCAACGAACACGAAGAAACCCTAGATGGACAGTAAGAAGGCCAATGGAATACAACTGGAATTAAGCACCATTTCCTGGATTTGAAAGTTATGGATGGAGAGGTGTTCGTCGCCACTAGACGTGTTTGGAAAGGTAGATATTATCGTCGTAGTGCGAATCGCGACGGAACAAATAAATTTATAAAAGCTGGGAGTACCGGGTTGTTCACAAGGAGGCAATCACGATTTATAGGGAAGCTTTTCAGAAAACTAGCTTTAAACTTATATATATATATATATATGTATGTATGTATGTATAGATCAAATATGTAGACGATCGAAATTTTTATTGCATTCAAAAATAGAATTTGGTTTGCTAAGAAATAGATAGATAGAGATATATATATATATAGAAGGCAGATAGATGACGACGCCGCTTATCAGATGCTTATGTAAAGTGTGGCAACACTTCAGATCTAGGGCGCCGAGATGAAGGTCAGAGCAAAGTTGCAAAGGGAGAGAGACTAGTCTGGAGGGTTTGGAAGAGAGATGGTGGAAGACGGTGGAAGATATCTGTTAACTGGGGGGCCCTGGGCCTTCTTTTATAGCTTTGATGAGGGGCAAAGAGGGCTTTTTAGCCCCTAAAATCATGTAACTCCTAGGCGATGAGATCTGTTGATCGAGAGATCAACGGACCAAATCGCGCCTCAAAACACCTTCATTTGCACCTTCATCGCGCGGATTGCTTCTCTAGCCAACAAGTGGAAGCTCCTTTGTCGTCAAATCGCAATCAGCGGTTCAGTGCGTGCCTCGCACTCGCCCACTCATTTTCCTCTCTCTTCATGTGCACCCACTTATTCAAATCGAGCACCTCATCCTCAATCGTCCCATCTTACGATCGAATGACTTAAATCAAGCATGTGTTCGGCACGTAATTCGCGTTTTAAAAGTTGATCAGTTGTAGTATATCACAAAAACACATCGACAAATAAATTTATAAAACTCTGGTGAGTACCAAGTCATTCGCAGGGAGGCAATCGTAATATATGTAGAAGCGTTTCAATAAAACTAATTCTAACTATATATATGTATATATGCATAAAGCAGATATCCAGAGAATTAGAATTTTATTGCAATTAGATAAAGTTTTTCAAAATATAAAATGCTAATAGAGACAGATAGATAGAAAGAGGGAGAGAGAGAGGGAGACAAGAAGTGGCAGAGAAACGACACCGCTTATGAGATGCTTATGCGAGATGCGGCAATACCTCAGATCCAAAGTGCCAAGATGAAGGTCGGAGCGGAGTTGCAGAGGGAAGGAGAATTGCAGAGAAGGTGGAAGATGTCTGGAGTGGATGAAAGAGAGAGATATACTTCAACTGGAGGGGCCCTGAGCCTTCTTTTATAGCTTTTGTGGAGGGAAAAAAGGTATTTTAGCACTTAATCTTGTGTAACAACTTCTGTTTGATCAAATCCGTTGATCGGGAGATCAACGGATCAGATCTTGCCTCAAAAAACCTTCAAATTTGCCTCCATCGCACGGATTTAATCCCTGGCTAACACATGGCGCTCGCTATGCCCTTGGATCGTGATCGCATGGCCCCGCTTCCTTCTCACACGCACCCACAAGGCCATTTTCTACGCTTGATCCTTAACTGTTTGATCGTGAGATCAGACGACTCGAGCGCGCTTGCCTCACCTTCCTGATCTCACAAAACACGTGGGATCACGCGTTCGCCCGCGACGCATCTAATCGTGCCACGTGGACGTGCCTTCACCCTCCGATCGCATAATTGCGCCCGTGCCCGCACCCAACGCCACTTCGAATTCACATAATGCATGGCTCAAACACGCGTCACATGCTTCCGCGCGCGTGCGTGAGCCAACGCACTGCATGAACCTTCTGTTATATATACTTATTTGTTTCTATTTATACTTATCCAGCTAGACGAGCGATGTGGCGTGCTCATGGCCATTGGATGAAGACCCAATGGCCCACAGCGTGCAATATGGCCTTCCTAGATGGGGTGGTGGTGAGGGAGCGGCTGTGATGGCACCACGTGGCACCATCATGGCTGTCCATCTTCATTTCTTTGTATCTGGTGATGTAGACCTCTGATCGAGTTGATTTTTGTGTCGTTGGACTGCGATCATCTATCCAGATTCATCCGTGCGGTTGGATTCTTCATATGAGGCTCGAATCTTTGTCCTTTGGCTTTATGATCTTCATTCTTTTATGGACTACACAAGGTGCCCTAGTTGTCTAATCAAGACGATTTCAGAAGTGTTGGACTCCCGTCATCATACTGATCAGGTCTATCTAGTCTGATCTGACATCCACAGCTTTGAATCATCTACGATTAAAATCATCTCTCTTTTAGGTTATAAAATGACAATATTACCTATATGACTAATAAACTAGCTATTGTGCAAATTACGATGCCTATGAATGCATTATACCTAAGTTATTCTAGGTTATAGCTTAATTCAGGTGATTTAGGTTGCATAATTACTGTGCAATCAGCGTGCCACCACCTTTATTGAAAAGCATGTGAGATCACGCATTATGCATGCGTTGGATCGTGCATGCAGCCGCGAAGAGCTTTTATCGCGTCACACATTCGCTTATCCGCCCTTCAATCACCATCCGATGGTCAATAGCACTACGTCCTATCGACTTTCACAATTTTGCGTTGAGCGCGAGTCAATCCTGCATCGGCTGCTTGCAGGCAAAGGCGCTAACCGCTGCACTGTGCCGCCTTTTATGTTGCAGGTAGGAATTAGGCAACTCCGCTCTCAGCCATTGGATGGAGATCCAACGACTGCGAGGCATTCTTCTTTGATGAGGGCGCGGGGAGATCATGAGATGTGGCTGCTTCTTGGCCGTTGGATGTTGATCCAACGACCCTCGTTTCTTCCTTCAGAGGTTGGGAGCACGACAGAGGTGGCTGCGATGGTGCCACGCGGTGCCATCGTGGCCATCCATCTACTCCTCTTTGTAAATGGTGATGTAGGCCTTCGATCAGGTTGATTGTTTGTGTTGTTGGATAGCAATTGTTGATTTGGATCCATCGGTGCGGTCGGATCTTTCATCTGATGCTTTGATCTTTGTCATCTGGCTCCTTGACCTTCTTTTATGGGCTCCACATGATGCTCCGATTGTCTGATCAAGATGATTCCGGAAGCGTTGGACTCCCGTCGTCGTCTTGATTAGATCTGTGTGGTTTGACCTGTCACCGCAGCCTTGAATCATCTGTAATTTATTTCATCTCTCTTTTAGGTCATAAAATGATAATATTATTTATGCAGCTAACAAACTAACTATTATGCGAATTACAATGCTTATGAATGCATTGTTCCTAAGTTATGCTAGAATCTAACTTAATTCAAGTGATTTAGGCTGCATGATTGCTGTGTAATCACCACCCCATACCTGAATCTTACTAGTCCCTAGCAAATGTAAGACTAAATACAAAGTGGTCCTACATGACAAATTTCTATCAAGAGTTTGACTAAAGATTTATTTCTTTTGTTTTCATCCAAAACTTTAGAAATCCAGATAATCGTGAAAGTGTTTTGTTACAGCCTATGCAACGGATCCAAGTGAAAAGTCAATCCACATCTAAAGCTCATACTTGACCCTTAGTAAAATTCTATTGGGATAGACAAACTTCTTCCCTTGGGGTTATAACATAATTTGGAAATTTAGCCCCAGCTTTTGGTATAGGTAGAAGATTTCTGAGTTAAGTAAATTTGTATTTGATAGCTCACACTCATCTAGCATTGCATATAGACTAATACTTTAGAACCTAGATTTTCAAACTATTAAATAATTCAACTAAAAGAGAGGCGGAGAAATTATGCTCTCTTTAGTTCCTTTGTACTCATTCTCTCTCTTACTTTCCTTTTTCTTTATTTTTCTTATTTTTCTTATCTTTTCTTTTCTTTCTTTTAGAGCACACAATCTCACCAGATTTGTCGGTCTATTTGGTAGTCTCTCATGTATTAACACTTTGATTAGGTTCTGATAACTCTACGACTAAGTCAAAATTCCTCAGCTCGTATTCATGCGGCCAAAAGTAGGTCAAGGTTGCATTTGGTGAATCGTGAGGGTGGTAGGTGTTGTTGACTCAATACACTTGAAATAAACTCTAAACTCATAAACTCACTTTTCTCTGCTTTTCTTTTTTTTCTAAATTTTTTTTATGTATATATATTTTTTTCTTCTCTTTTCCCTCTCCTTTTTCTATATATATATATATATTTCTTTTCTCTCTTTTTTTTCTTTTTCTTTCGCATCCATATATCTACTAACACAATGTAGTATAGCATACGAACTTTTATTTATGAGGCATTATTGAGGATTGGAAATGTTCAAAAGGATATCAGGTGGCTTATTTGGTGGAAGTGTCTATTCTCAACACTGGGAAAAGAATGGATAGGATAGCGTATTTTTAACCTTGACATTAATACCCTCTTTTAGCTGAGGATTCCGTAAAGGATGGTCATGACCATCCACCTTATTCCTAGTTTTCTTAGAACTCGCTCTCTGCGTATTTTGCCTTATTTGGTGGCTTTCAAAATATTCGTACTAAGAACTTGTACACAGAAATCGAGAGCAAAAACTTATGCCTAACTCCGAGTATCATTATCTTATTATCTAGAAGTTAAGATTCCTCATACTAGCCTTAGAGCACCAGTAGACTTTCCACTCTCACCTCACACTTGTTTGGTGAATCTGCTAGAAGATAGTTTTCCTGACTCCCTAATTACTGTCCACAGGCTTAGGATTGCTTCTTCTTAACAAACTAAAGATGTCTATCGGTCTTCACAGAGGATCCAATGCAAATTCTGTGTAAGTGTGAAATTATACTGGATTATAAACTCAGGAATCAACTTAAGAATAAATCCCTAATAAAATCTTTTTTATAAAAATTCTTTATGCCTAAATGCAATATTTTCTTTTTCTGACATAAAAATAAGACATGCAATGTCCACCCCCCCATGCCTATTCATTACAATATCCTCATTGAAATGTATGTAGGAAAATCAAAATATAATAAGCAAGAGGAAGGGATATCACCTGACTAAGCTTGTTAATCCAGGTCAGCTTGGATGCAAAACTACCTGTAGTGAATACTGGATTGCCTCCTAGCCATTGCTAAGTTTAACGTCATTAGCTGGACCTCAACCTAAAAATGAATGATCAGATTAATGAGTTGAGTTAGGATTAAAATGAAGATATGATCATGCAATGCAAGGATCAGTGATCCACAAATGCGAATTAGCTGATGGTGAATACCAAGCCTAAAAGGTCGGAAAAATAAAGTGAATGAGCTTGAAACTATTTGCAGCCATATGCTACAAAAGAGAGAAACATTAGTACGGGTGCCAGAATGGAAAGTAGATGGTGGCAACCTTAAGAAGTGATGCATGAAGAAGGCAAATGAGGTGGATACATTTTGGTTCATGGGGAATAAATCATATAGGTCCTGAAAGTGATGACAAATGAAAGGAGGAACCCGAGTGGTGTAGTTTGAAATGGTATAGGAAACCACTTTGCAAATCAAGTTAGGTATGGATGGATGTCGAGTAGGTGAGTCAAATAAGATCTAGTGGTCCATCTCAATAGTTTCAGACTGATCAGAATCCTCAATCTTATCCCTGAGGTGATCAAAAATCTTATTTGAGTCACCCAAATCTTGTTTTAATTCATGATGCAAGTCTTCAAATGTAATGGACGGAAATTCATTATTCCTTAGAATCACAACCTCAGGGGGAGTAAGATCAGAATCTAGATTAGTTAAAATCTCAAATTCTTTTAGTTCTGTGGACTTCTGAATTTGATCCCAATTGTCTTTCTCTTGAATTACATCTTCTAAGGGAATGTTTTTATGTTCCTCATTAGTTAAATCAAACTCCTCAGGATTTCATGATTCAGCAAAATTCTTTGCTTCCTCAGATAGATCTTCATAAGTCATCCCCTGTAATTCTGCAATTTCTTAAGCATCTTTTTCATAAGAGAATTGTCTGTTTTATTCAATCTCGAGATGTTGGGGATAAGGGTCAAATTTTTCTTCAGAACTGGTGGATGGGAAGAGAAGAGTGTGAATTAGCTGAAAAAAAAGTGAAAGCAGATTCAGCTCTATATGGGATATCTTAGAATGATTAGTATCTACAAATCCAGATATCAAATCATTTAAGCACATCTAATCATGGTAATCCTTAGACAAGATCACATTAGAGCCATCCAACTGTGCTTGGCTGGGAGTGTCACTATTCCCAATCTATCTTCTTGATCTTGCTCTAATTCTCCCAAATCATCCATGTACTCCAATTGTGTGTCTTTAAACATAAAAGACTCATACTCCAGCCCACCATAGATTATGTCCTCAAAATAGAATGGTTGCAATTCAGGGCCTAAATCAAGATATAATTCCTCAAGTGAGCCTTCCTCCTCAAAGTCAATTTTTGGGATATCAAAATTATTTATTAGTTCAGCTGTAGGCCTAAGTAAGATTTGTTCTACATAATCACAAGGCTGGTGGGTGAGCTCAGTGTATGTAGAGGTTGGGATTGGATAAGATGTCATACTTAAGGTTGGATACTCAACCTTAAGTGGCTTACCACCAACTTGTGGCATACTCGAACCAGGTTTATCACCTTATGCTTTCCAGATTCTATTGAGTTGTTTTGTCAAATTATCTGTATTTCTTTTATTAGCTTCTCTCATCCCCTGGACTACTTGGAGTAATTGGGTGATCTCTGGATCACCACCATGGTCAGGGATTTGAGCAGGCTGAGGAAAATAATTTTCAGAATTTCTAACCTCAGTCAAATCATAATATCTATCATTTGAATACCTAAGGCAAGAATCATATCCTTTGTTGAGTGGTGTAGGGCTATCCCAATAAGAAGGTGAAGTTGTTTGGGTGGAATTGGGATAATTTGCAAAGTGATTTCGAGGATAGGATTGATATTCTAGGTATTGGGATTTTAAGGCATATCCCTAATTCAGGGAGAGATGAATTTGGCTGAACCAATCAAGATAGTTGGTCATGCCAATTAGGTGCTGGTCCCGTATGGAGAGTGTCTTTTGAGGTTGTAGAGATCCTTGATATCCAGAGTTTCGTGAGGGATTCTATAAGGTAGGCCTAGCTCTACCTAGGGAATATGAGGTGTAGGCAAGGGAATCAAATCTCGGGTGTTGAGGAGAGTTCTCCCATCCTGACGGAGTTGAAGTAAGGGAAGGATTGGGATAGGGAGAAAATGAGGAATAGTGTGAGGCAAAAGAGTATGGGTCCCCTCTACAATCAGTTCTTCCTCAGGGCAATTAGTCATTGGAATTTATTCAGAAAAATTGGGTCTGCTCCTTAGTTTACTCTCTAAAGGTGGTACCAAATCAGGGTTCAGAGACCTTTTAGCATCCATGTACTAGAAGAAAGTTAATAGATGAGAAAGAGAAGACAGACGAGAGAATATCCCACCCTTTCAATACAAACAATCAAACTGGTCCTTAGAGTGTCAACCCTAAATAGACCTAATCCTGGCTCCCCAAAACACGACTGGGTTAGATCAACCCTTGAATTACTTGGCTAGCTAAAAGGGTGGGACCCCCTAGAACACCCCGCATAGCATGACACCACTAAGGGTTAACGCAGTTACCGCACTGACCTTTTTTGTCACCAGTAGGTCCAAGTAGACAAGGCCTTGACCTTAGTCCAATCTAATTTCAAGTCCCCAAGACTATTAATCCTGCCTACGGCACATCTACTCAGTTTTAGGCTTGGGTTTGATGTGCTTTTGAAATATGATGGGCGTTAGGGGGGTGTTTGCCCTTAAAATTGATTTTAGATGTGTGAAGTGCGCAGGCAAAAGAGGTTTACAAGCAATTTTTCTTAATGAAGTATCTTTTAAGGTTCAAATGCTTATATTGGTGAATTTTAGGGTTCACTTGATTTAATTCTTCAATCAAGGTTCTGATGAGACACTTAAGAGTTTTGCAAATCCCAGTTTGTTTGATAGATTTCCATTAATTATGGAAATGCAGGTGTGCTCTATCATTAATGTGAAACACTAAGCAAGATAGTTCTAGATGATTCTATTAAGTCCAAAATCAGATGAGTAGTGCAACCCAAGCAACACAATCAATTGGACCTATTGCACCACTAACTAGGCACTCAGCAAATATTTTTTCAAGAATTTTAATGTACGTTTTCTATTTTTTTCTTATTTAAAGTGTACTGGGAGTTTTAAAGTCTGTTTTGACTCCCAAGTCATGATTGAATAATTCGTGCAATCAAATATGCAAGAAATATTTTCTTTCAGATTTTTTCTAAATTCTTAATTATTTAGAAATTTAGTGTCATAAATTTCAAGTCAATCAGAGTTATATAAAAATTCCTATGATATTTTAAACTCTGAAAAATCAAGAATAATAACCGTTTTGATAAAATATTAGTGCATGAATTTTTAAAATTTTTCTATAACTCTAATTTATGCAAAATTTGGATATGTTGTTTCTGACTTCAAAAATCACGTCCAACAAAAATTTGAGAATTTTTGGACATGCGGATCTTTGGGAATTGAATTTATAAGTTCAGAGTTTCTTTCAGCCCCAAAATCACTAACAAGAGAGAAACAAAATTTCAATAAGCAAGCAAATTCTAACTGATCCGAAGGTTCAAGAAAATCCAAAATTTTCTAAATCTAACTAATCTAAACTATGGGTACTTACCTGAGATTCGAACCCACAATTTCTCCATTTGTCATGTACTGTTTAGATTTCCATGCTTCCTGAAATCAATGGAAAAATAGTAAGTTAGAGATCTCGAATAAGCATCGAAAAGCTTCAAAAATTTCGTTGCCACCCCGGCAATGGCACCAACTTGTTCGTCGCCGCTAGATGCATTTGGAAAGGTAGATATTATTGTCGTAGTGTGAATCACAATGGAACAAATAAATTTATAAAAGCAAGGAGTACGGGATCATTCATAGGGAAGCAATCATGATTTATACGGATGATTTTTAGAAAACTAGCTTTAAATTTATATATATATATATATGTATATATGTATAGATCAGATATGTAGAAGATCGAAATTTTTATTGCATTCAAAAATAGTTTTTCAAAAATAGAATTCACTATGCTAAGAACAGATAAATAGAGAGAGAGAGAGATAGATAGATAGATAGAAGGCAGATAGATGACGCCGCCACTTGTCGGATGCTTGTGCGAAATGCGGTATGACTTCAAATCCAGAGCACCGGGATGAATGTCGGAGCAGAGTTGCAGAGGGAGAGAGACTGGTCTGGAGGGTCTCAAAGAGAGATGATGGAAGATGGTGGAAGATATCTGTTAACTGGGGGCCCTAGGCCTTCTTTTATAGCTTTGATGAGGGGCAAAGAGGGCATTTTAGCCCCCAAAACTGTGTAACTCTTGGGCGATCAGATCCATCAATCAGGAGATCAACGAACCAAATCGCGCCTCAAAACACCTTCATTTGTGCCTTCATCGAGCGGATTGTTTCTCTGGCCGACACGTAGCAGCTCCTGTGTCATCGGATCATGATCGATTGATTCAGCGTGCGCCTCATACCCACCCGCTCGTTTTCCTCTCTTCGCACACGCCCGCTTATTCAAATCGAGTGCCTCATCCTCAACCGTTCGATCTTACAATTGAACGGCTTAAATCAAGCGTGCAACCGCCTTTATTGAAAAGCATGTGAAATTGCACGTTATGCACGTGTTGGATCACGCGTGCAGCCGCGGAGAGCTTTAATCACGCCACGCGTTCGCTTATCCGCCCTTTGATCGCCATCCGATGATCAATAGTGCTTGCGCCCTACCGGCTTCCACAATTTCACACTGATCGCGAGTTGATCCTGCATCAGCTGCTTACAGGTGAAGGCGTTAACCACTGCGCTGTGCCACCTTTTATGTTGTGAGTAGGAATTAGACAACTCCGCTCTCGGCCATTGCTCCATCCAATAGCTGAGATGCGTTCCTCTTTGATGAGGGTGAAGGGAGATCAAGCGACGTGGCTGCTTCTTGGCCATTGGATGTTGATCCAACGACCCTCGTTTCTTCCTTCAGAGGTTGGGGGGGTGGCAAGGGTGGCTGCAATGGCGCCACGCGGCACCATTGTGGTCGTCCATCTACTCTTCTTTGTAAATGGTGATGTAGGCCTCCGATCGGGTTGATTTTTGCACCGTTGGCCTGCGATTGTTAATCCAGATCTATCCATGCAGTCGAATCTTTCATCTGAGGCTTTGATCTTTGTCATCTGGCTCCTTGACCTCCATTCTTTTATGGGTTGCACATGATGCTCTAGTTGTCTGATCAAGACGATTATGGAAGCATTGGACTCCTGTCGTCATCCTGATTAGATCTATGCAGTCTGATGTGTCATCCGTAGCCTCAAACCATCTACAATTTATTTCATCTCTCTTTTAGGTCATAAAATGATAATATTATTTATGAAGTAACTAACTATTATGCGAATTATGATGCTTATGAGTGCATTACTCCTAAATTATTCTAGAATCTAACTTAATTCAGGTGATTTAAGTTGCATGATTGTTGTGCAATCAAGAGGTGATTGTAGGTGGCAACCTCCATATGGGCCATATTATTGGCCTTGGTAAGTTGGGTAAAATGTTTTGATTTTGATGATCTATCTCTAATTAGCATCAAGATAGGGGAAGTAAATGAATCTTAGAAAAGCACATTTCTCGTATTATTATGTCAAAAAAGGGGAGTTAATCTTATGTTAGAAGAGCATGTTTTTAGGGGGAGACCTTAAAAGTTTATGAAGGTATATTTCCATTAAAAAGGGGGAGAGCACTTGTTACCCGTATAATTTTTGAATTTGATAATAGAAGTGCATGTTGTTAGGAAATATGAGCTTATTATGTCAAAATGGGGGAGATAATGGATTCTTGAAGAACACATCTCTTGTATAATTATGTCAAAAAGGGAGAATTAACCCAAGCTTAGAAGAGCATGTTTCAAGGGAAAGTTATAGGATAAATGTTGCAAGTGCTTGAGTCAAATGTTAAGAGAAAATGCACATTATAGTACGATAGATAAAAATGCTACATCATTTAAAATTTATAAAGTACTCGAAAACAGAAATTAAGTCTAAGGTCGTTCATAGGGAGCAAATATAGAATTCACTCACTAATCACAATATACAAATAATGAGCACAAAGATAAAAATATGCAATGAATATCAGTAATAAAAAATATATTCAATAACAGCTCAAATTGTATCTCAAGAAAGAAAGGGATAAAAAGAGTATAGAGGACTTGATGGGAACACCATCATGATTAAGTCAATAAAAGCTTCTACATATCCATCAGAAGGTCTTAAGGGCACAAAACATTGATTCGAGAAGAAAATCATAATATAGGGTTATTTATGTAAATTTACCATTCTATCACAAAAACAGAATAACCACAGGTTTTCTCAGGGGTGGAACAAAGGTCAAATGGTCTTAAGAGTCTAATAACTGGATTAGAACAAACAAAAAAGGGTTTTCATGCGTTACAGGAATTAATGGACATCTGAAACCATAAAAATAGACCCGCCTAATCTACCAAGGTTCTGGTCAGGATAAAATTTACCTAAACCCTCTAAAAATCATAGAAAAATATTCTTTAGGGTTTAGCACCTTTAATTTGACCATTGGAACCCATTTTGACCTAAAACAGATTCTCAGGCAAACATTTACCCTAATTTGGGTAATTATGCAAATTACCTAGTCAAACTAGGTCAAAACCAAAATTCAACTTCACCATTGGATTCTTTAGGTCCAAATTAGGTTTATACAAAAAATTTGGGCCCAATCTGAGATTGTTTCAACCTAATTTGCACATTGGTCCATGTCTGATTTCCTTTATTCCACATGGGTCCTTAGCTTTTGAATTTCTTACAAAAAGGCCCCTATATTTATCATCATTTTCTTCAAATAGGTCCCTATCGCCACGAATCCTATTCCTACAAATTTCGACGACCTAAATATGGCATGTTCTCCTTGATTCCTTAATAAATCCCTTTCAGATTTGAAAGGGAAATTCGTCAAGAAATTCTCTTTTTTTTTAGCCAATTCCCATGCCCTAAAACCTTCCCAATCCCTCATGCAAACGCATGAGAGATTAGGATATCTTGGAATTCCTATCTCCGGCAAGCTTTCCTAGCTTCCCAAGCCCAAAAATCCCTCCAGAGGCCTATAAAAGAACCCCCATATCAGGTCGAACTTCTCAAGCTCAATTTTGGCCGGAAACTCACCATATTCCTCCTCCCTATTCCGATCGAAAGGCTCCTCAAGCTTTGGCGATCTCCTCCGACCATCGTCCATTCGTAATACCAGCGACAGATTCTTCTTCCTCGTCTTCCTTCGCGTCGTGCCATACCAACGGGCATCTCTCTCTACATCATCCTTGCCGTCCTACCCTCACCGGAGCCACCTTCGTCCCCGACGCCGACCATACCGCAACCAAAGCCGCCTCTACCTTACTTCATCTACTACGTAGACCTATTGACGCCTTATCTTCCACTCATCATTTCCATGCATTTGCAACTTCGATTCAACCGCCGACTCACCCTCATGCCCTCCGTCTTCCACCTCGCCGACGTACCACCGGCGTGCTCCAGCGACCACCATAGACCACCTACGCTGCCACTTCCACACTCTACACCTCCGCCTCAACCTCAGGAGCAAAAGTCCTAACTTAGTTAGGTCGATTGCTCCTCTAAACCCTCTGTCGAACACACCCACCTCCGCACACCAACTCCGACACCGTCCGACCAACACAGCCACTTTCACGACACGCCGCACCCACCACCATACTCGCCACCCTATGACGAAGCTCCTGAACTTATTTAACAAGGCCGAGAGGCCGTATTCTGACTTTCAGGTCTTCGCTCCTTCGACCGCCACTACTGCAGCTTCGAGCGAAGCTTGAAGCCTTCTCCAGCCACGTAAGTTCCAGGTGTTACGCTCAGGTTGTACGGAGAGGCTCCAGGAAGATCTCCAAACCTTCAATTGGCACCAACATCTACTGCTGCTGCTCCAATTCAGTGAAGGAAACCCACTGCAGCTGCACGCAGAAGAAGGCAGTGGGATAGTCCCACCTCGGAAGTTGAAGAGTGCATGCACCCGCATAAATTATTTTTGTAATTAGGGCTTATCGCCACCAACCATGAGGTAAGGTCCCATTACACCCTCACCTATGCTTCACTCGCGACACCTAACTCGTGGGTCTGGTGCATCCGATTACTTGCCTAAGCCTTGTTCACACCTCGCTCACCACTGACTACCAGTGAGCCTGGTCCCAGGTGCGCTCTACTCAAATACACGAGGCCCTAGAGGAGTAGATCCCACAGAGAAAAGGAGAGAAAGCGCGCGAGGGCAGGGGGGGTTTTGCTCTTAGGACCAAAGGCCGACACTTAGCTGTTTAAGGAACCTCCCCCTTGCATGTAAAGAAGGAAGAAGGAGAGGAAGCTTGAGCAGAAGAGAAAGAAAAGAAGAGCAACTACAGCACAACCAAAGGAAGAAAAAGAGAAACCTGAGGAGAAGAGAAGAGGAGCTGTAGAAGAAAAGATACCCAAGAGAAGAAGAAGCCACAGAAAGAAGCAGTCGGGCACTGTAGTAGTGAGCAGGATAAGTCATCCGACTAGCTGAGCAGACGTCTGAAGTGCACTGTGCACTTATCCTACGTGGCATTTAATTACTTAGTACTAGAGTTATTTGATATAATTGTGAAGGGTAATTAGTGATTTAAATCACCATTTTACCCCATTCTTTTTGCATTATTTGACATTCACTTTCATTCATATTTGTTTAGAATTCTATTGCTTATATATTTATGTTAAATTGCAATCTTGAGAATTATTTTTGCCAATTGCTTCCTGTGTTCGACTTCGGACTTCATTTCTGATATTCGAGTTATAAATTTTACTTGTTTTTTCGGGCTGATTCAAACTATACTGCAGCGTATTGATTTTAAAACCCGATTTAGAACGATAAATAAGACTATAAAAATGTTGATTTAGATCACCAATTAATTCCCCACATTAAGCACATATCCCAAGGAAATCAGCCAATCAATATCTCAATAGTGGTTCAAATCACTAATCCACGTCAGATAAGAGCCAAGTATCTCCACACAGTAACTCAAATATAGCTACAAAACCCAAATCAGACGTCGGATTTAACCCCCAGACGCCTTAAGTGTCCACACCTCAGAGTAGGCACAAGAGTGCCAAGCACAGAGCAGTCCTTAAAGACACTAAGTGTTGAGCTTATTAGCACACATCTCAAGGCACAGGGCATAAATCCCAGTGTAAAACCTACCCCTACCCTCCTAAGATTTCTCTCTTTTTCCTCTATTCAGAACTGGGCATAGGGTAGTCGAGTATACCAGTAATTGAGTCGTGTACAGTGTCCAGGCTGACCGAGTGTAAGTGGTGAGCAAGGAGTGCACAGGTCACATGAGGCGGGGACCTCACCCCTACTGTGAGAGGCAAGCAACCAATGTCATAATTTCCTCTTATACGCTGCTTTCAGTGTATTCCCACATGATGTGGGACTATCTTGTGTTCCTCTCCTTTATGCGCTTCAAGCATATACGGCGTTGTTGAGCTTCAACCAATTGAGGCTGGTGCTGCTGTTATCCACTCAATCGAGGGTCTGGACTCCTTCCTGATGTGAGAGCACATCACTTGGAGGTGGTAACGGGTCTGATGAATGGTCAGAGGAGCATGGTTGGTGACGAAGAAGACGACCGACGGCAATGACACCTGAAAACAAGAATATGGCCTCTCGGTCCCATTAGACTAGCTTAGAAGTTTCGCTGTAGTGTGAGGTGATTTGGTGATTGGAGCATCATAGTTGCAGGACGAAGTCGGATTGTGCAAAAGGAAGGTGGGTTGTCCAAAAGGGTGAAAGGAAGGTCAAAACTTCAAATACCATTGGGGCTTTTACTTGTGGAGATGAGGCAAAGGTTTTGGTGGCGGTGGTGTGGCGTTTCGTTGAGTGTAGCGATAGAGCGACCACGCCGAAGGCGGAGAAGATGGAGGGGAATGGAGGTGTTCGTTGGTTGAAATTGGGAGATGAGGGTTCTAATCCTAACTAGAGAAGGAGAGGGAGATATTGACCTAATCTAAGGGACGAAAGGGGAGGAATGACACCGACTATGATTGGCTGGTGCCGAAGATGGTGAATTCTTTGATGGGAGAGATGGCGAGGAAGAAGAGGTCGAGGCAACTCCTACTTTGATCGACGAGGAGTGAAGGAAGCCGAGGAAGAAGTTCCCTCTGCCTATCGTACATGGCAGAGGGCAACAACGGAGATTTAAGGTGCTCATTGGAGTTGCAGTGGAGGTGGCCAGAGGAAGAGAAGGAAGAAGAATTTTGGGCCAAACCAGACTAAAGAGAACACTAGGACCATCGTGAGCTTTTATAGAGCTTAGAACTAAACTCTAATTGAGGAAAGAAGCTCAATTGGGCTTTGATTTAGAATCAAGAAACCCACGGATTTCGTGAGTGTCGCTGGGGCTTTATACAGTGAATTAAGGTCCAAGATGCTAATAAGATGATTTTCTGCAATATGAACACCAATCCCACCAAATTTGGTAGGATTCAGAGTTGATTTGATGAGGTTTTGATCAAGTCAAAGCTTGCTTATAAGTCGGTTGACCTAAAAATGGTGGCAGAGACTAAAGCGTGAAGAAGACGAGAAACTAGGGGCCTTTTTGCAAGGAATTTCGAAAGCTAGGGGTCTAATTGAGAGAAATAGAGATTTAAGGGACTGAAATGAAAACAACTCAAGATGGACTCTGTTTGGGCCTAAATTTTGGCCTTAACCTAATTTAGACTCAAGAAATATAATGATGAAGTTGGAGCTGAGTTTTGACCACGTTTGACTGGGCAATTTGCACAAAAGCCCAAATTAAGGTAAAATCCCGCCTGAAACTCTATTGAAGGTCAATAGGTTTAGATGATCAAATCAAAGGCACCAAATCTCTTAGAATATTTTTCTATGAATTTTAGGAGATTTAGATGAATTTTATACTGACCATAACCTCTTCAATTTAAGCGGGTTTAAAATTAGGGTTTTATGTACTGTTGTGGTTCTCAAAGGTGCGTGAAATCCTGTTTCTGTCTGTGTGGACCCTTTTTTAGTATTTAATGCTCAATTGACCTCTAATTAACCCTTGGGTGACCCCATGGTTACTCTACATTTATGATGTGATGTTAAAACCTCAGAATCAACCTTTTTTATTATTTTCTTCTCAAAATGGATTTGAGTGGAGTTACTGTCCTCAGCCAATTATTCAGGAGTAGTTGTCTCTTGATTCTGATTAATTAAAGATATTTATGGCTAATGATAGTGTTACCATCAATAAATTAATTAAAATTTATTAAAATCTTTTTAATAATGTCAAAAAGGGGGAGAATTTCTTGAGTATTATTTATGATTTTGTTATCATAAAAAAGGAGGAGATTGTTAGTACAAGTATACCATGATCTTTGATTTTGATGATAACAAAACACTTATATTTTAACATTTGCATTGAGTTTATAATTTCAAATTAAATGCAAGTGGAAACAAGTATGTAGGAGCTCAAGCTCAAATCCATGGAGGCATGGAGGAGCTTGATAGGAGCTAAAGCATCAAGGAGCGCAAAGACGGAACTTTAGTCTTAAAGCGTGAAGAAGAATAATGAAGAATAGGATAGATTGATGTTTCATGTATATGTATTTTCCTTTCTTTGTTGCTCTTTTATTTCCTTAGAAATATGTTAAAGAACCCAAAATATATTAACCTAAGTCCTAGGAACACTTACCTATCTTTAGAACACTTAGGAAAATCATGGAATAGACTTAGAAAATCAAAACCATAATTAGACAGCTTTATCAAACATTCGACATGATTACCAAGTGTCTGATAACACCTATAAGACGTCTGATGTTAGATGTCAAATATAGAGTCATTGGATATTGTCAAAACACAATCTTCCCGAGACACTTAACCCATATTTTAATATTATTATCGAACGTCCAAGACCCTATCTAGACATCTAATAAAGAGATGTTGGACCTTATCAGACCTAAATCCAACTGTTAGCTTCTCGGGAATCAATTCCTGCAAAGTTCCTTGTGTTCCAGACGTCCAGTACCCTAATTAGACGTCCAATAAGACGTCTGCACTAGATCTCTGTTTGGATCTGACCAAATCCAGGAAGAACCTCCACATAATTAGATGTCGAATATTACTTTTAGATGTCTTAAAACTCAAAACCAAACGTCTAACTGTTAATGACAAGATCCCTGTTTAGATCCAATCATTTCCAGGAAGACTACCATTCTTTATTAGATGTCCAAAAATATAGTCAGAAGTCTAATATATCATTATCAAATGTCTGACCCTAAAATTAGACGTCTGACTTTACTGTTAGAGTCATTCTGACCCTGAGTTCGGCTTGATCTATCTTGGAATCTTTCCTAACGACTATGAGGCCTCTCGAAGGCCTTCTTGAAGGTTCTTAAGGCCTCTATAAATAGAGGAGGACCTCTCCTTTGTTGAGACACCCCAAGAGACAATTCTTTCTACCATTTGAGTGTTTAAGAGAAAGAAATCATCTAAAAGAGAAGTCCCTTCTCTCCAAGCTTTCTACCATACATCCGAAAGCACTAAAATGCTATCTCACTTCACGCATACTCTCTTCCACATAAGGGAATTCCTTTCACCTATAGTATCATAGTTTAATCTCTACTTTGTGGCACTATAGGTTCTCTTGTATTTTCATTCTTTTGGTTGTGTATTCATGTGGTGAATTCCTGTCTCCTTCGTGAGATAAAATTCTCTTCGCGAAGAAGAGGGATTGAGGTATACTACCCTTGGTTGTAAGTAGTGTAGTTTGTATATAGGTTATACTACTCTCATTTTAAGTAGTACAGTTAGTTGATTTGATCGACTCAGTCGATCAAGAAATCTTAAGTCAAGAGACTTAAGTAGTGGTTTTTACTCGAGTTGAGTTTCCACCTAAAAATACTTGCATCATGTGGCAAATGATATTTATGTAATTGTATTTCATTTGTATTAAATTTCAATTCACTATTCACTCTCCCTCTAGTGAAATTTCAGTTGTAGTACCAATATATTATTATTCCATCACCACTCCTAAACTAGCCAATGTTTTGGCTTTCTTGGTAATTTTTAATTTTGTAATGTTGTTTCTTTTACTTCCATACATTATCAATAATTGGTGTCCTTTGTTTTTCCCTTTTTTGGTTATTTGCTATCTTGTAAGCTTCTTTTACTGAATATATAGTGGAATCTGGTGCTATTTGTTTTATTGACCCCTTTCAAATTGACCATATGGGATATATCATGCAGTGGAAGCTGCTTTCACGATCTCAGGTGCCAACATGAAGAGGGAATTTTAAATTAGTGTGTATATTTCATAATAATCACAAGTGGTTTAGCACTCCCAAAATACCACTGAGAGTAATTTTTCATGTCTCTAACCTCTTTTTTCATTGTGTTACTGATGTTTTTATGTCGAAGCAATTAAGGTCATAACCAACATGCTTGCACATCATTTTGAGGTCATTAGAAATTGCCAATTCTAATCACAAAGAAGGCATTGTACCAACGTTATCCATGAGCTTTTTGTTATTTCATAGGAGTAGGAGTATAGAATATATATAGGCTTGAATGCTCGACACTTGAACATGGGTAAATGAATCTTTCCAAGATCTAGATGTTCTTTGTAATCCATAAATGAACCTCATATCCAAAAGTACCATGGCATGGCCTTGACATGGTTATCGAATATCAAGCAAGTCTTCTTACATGAATTCCCAAAAAATTTGCCCAACTAAAATCACTCAAAAGCACAGCATTACTGTCTTAAGTCAAATCTTTGTGCTGAAAAGCAAGAAGGGGTGATGATTGTAACAAAGTATGCAAATGTAGAACTTCTACTCACTCTAAAGGAAATGACTGGGTCAGGGGATGTCTGGATTCTTTAGATTTAAGAGGGAAAGCAATTAATAAATAATACTCTCCTTGCTAAAGAATTCAAAGTTCAAGTCAAGACCTAGGAAGATCTCTTTCTTCCTATCCGCTTAAATAATATTACCATTCTAGGGAAAGGAAAGTGGTAAAAAATAATTTCTTCCACTTCAGAAAGTTCCATTGAACTTTTGCTCCTTTTTTTATTGATGTGTAAGAAATGAGGAAGGTTTTTGACAACCAATGTATTTACTTCCCATACAAAATATACAACTACAGAGAAATAGATATCACAAAGAACAATCACAAGCAACACAAACACACATACATTTACATGGAAACCCTCTCAAGAGAAAGAAGGGGGCGAGAACAATTGTCCTAGACCTCCTATCTTGTAGGTTGTATTTCTTCACTAAACTCCAGAAAAATGGAGTAGTTTATATTATAGAGGAGAAAAGTTATGTAGACCCATATCAAAAGATCCATATATCTAAGGCACTACTCAATGCTTCCCATCAAGTTAGGCATAAATAATGGATATGTCCAGCTTGCTACATTTTGTTCATACTTTGTCATTGAAAGGCCTTTAATGAAGACATTCATAACTTGGTCCTCATTCTTGTTAGTGGCACATGCTGGAGGGTTGAATTGCACAACAAAAATTAATTATAAACAATCACACGAAATAACAACAGACATTATAAAGGAAACCCTTATGAGAAGAATTTCTATGTAGATCTCCCAATCTATGATTTTGCCTCCAAAAGTAATGAGAATCACTATAATAGAAATTGAAAAACCCCTCTCTTGGATAGTCCATAAGTAGTTTTGTCCATCTCTAAGAGAGAACGAGAATCTACAGCTCGGGTACCCAACAAACTAATAAAAAATAGTGTAAATAAAATCCTAAGAGCCCTTAAAGGAAATGGAATATAAAGTACGCTTTAAATACTCCCTTATCAAACCTATAAGTAGCAAAGATGGATCAGAGGAAGTGAGTATACTCCTAGAGTTTGCAAAAGCAAGGAGAGCACAAGAAGCACAAAATGCTTAGAATAAGAGAATAGAAGGAATTTTTTTGCTTGGTGTGTAGGCTTAGGAAGCCTTGGGTGGGTATTTATAGGGTGTAAGAGGTCAAGTTTAAGCCTTAGGAGCCATTGAAATTCAAATTAGAATGCAATCATTTGAGGTAGAATGGATGCAAAACATTAATGCAAAATTTAACTAGTTCGGCCATTTGAAAATGAACTTAAGACATCTGAAAGATGAAACCAAGACATTTGAAAGAAGATTCAGACATCTGAAGATGAAATAGAAGACATCATAGAGAGAGAACAGACATTTGAAAATTACTAACCCAACATTTAAAAGATTCCAACAACTAAAGTCCAGCATTCGCATTTGGTAGGACGCCTAAACAAAATATTAGGACATCTCAAAATAGTATTCAAACGTTTGAAGAAGATAGACGCCAAAATAAGCAACAGTATCAAGAGTTGAGTTTCTAGACTTGAGGTACTAAGAACAAGATCATCTAATGGATACCTATAGATGTCCTATAATACAAAATAAGTTGTCTAACAATAAGGGCAAACATCTAGAAGGGTGAATAAGACATCTTAAAGAGAAATTCAGAAGTTTGAAAGGCTAAAATGCTTAATCAAACTCAATCATTCTTTTGAACGTTGGGATTTGAAAAATATGATCATTGATAAAATTTTCAAACTCACTTAGACGTTTGAAATGCAATGTAGACATCTGAAATCAAGAATAGATCAAGATGAGAATAGATAAAGTCTAGATAGAATGATAGATGGTTGAAAAGAAATGTTAGATATCTGAAATTGAAAATTCAAACATTAGAAAGAAAATAAGACTACTGAAAATAGACAAAATGATTTTCTCAAGGATCTAAAGATATAGAAAGTTTAGGTAGGTTCTAAGATATATCCTATGGGTGTTTTCAAGGCTATCAAGGCTCTTTTTACATTCTAAAAATAAAAAATAATACAACAAAAGTGTAAGATAGAAATCTATAAAAATCTAACTATCTTCACATCTCATATTTTTGAACTCAATTCTTTAGTTCCATCTTTAATGCTCCCTTGCCTTATAATTTTCCTGTATCACTTGTTAGTCCTCACATATAAAATAAATTGTCATTATCAAAAATATGTTAATAATATTCTCCTTTTTTGTAATGGCAAAAAATTTAAACAAAATTTAATCTTAGCTCCCCTTAACAATAAGCTTATATCAATTTTAAATGACTCTCCCTAACAATAAGCATCTATTTTCTCCCTTTCTGTCAATATCAAAGCAACATAGATTTTGAAACAAGAATCATAAAACTAAAACAGCATGCATCATAGATAAGATTAAAGAGAAGTTCAACAACAAACAAAGTGATTACAAACCATAAGTTTTTTTTTAAAAAAAGGAGAAAGGATTACTATCGTAGACGATAGCAATCCAAAGGCAATTTTATTACTGCAAAAGTGATTACAGGTGGGCAAGCCATTGCCTGCTAGAGTATGAGCCCCATTACATATAAGTTCCACCCACCCACAACCTACATTGAATAAAACATCATTCCTAATGCACCAGACTTTCCACAAGACAGTGATCATGATACTTCTAGAGGTAGCTGGATTAAGTAGAAGAGACCAGAGGCCATCCCACGTAGACAGTGGAGAACCCACACATCGCAGCCAAGCCTCAGCAATGACCAAACAAGAACTAAACAGGTGCTTTATGTCGTCCTCAGCAAAGTTGCATAAAGGGCATCTAATAGATTCCATACCAATCCTTTTAGCAAGTAAGGACCCTGAATGAAGACCATCGCGCAACATAAACCATGGAAACATTTGAATTTTGAGAGTTCTCAACTTCCAAATGGCAACGCACTTGGAAGCAAGAGGGTCAACATCCACAGACTCCATCAGTTTGTCATATCCCCTTTTAGAGGTATACAAGCCTATTCTCCAACAGTATTCGTCCACTCCCATAGCTGTGGTCGAAAGGCATCCAACGTCTCCTCCAAGCATTGCAGCTCCTCATGTAGCCGACTCTAGTAAGGCCCATACGACCTTTGAAGATTCCACTTGCCTTCACCATTACCCCAACATTCAACTACCCTTTGTGTCTTGCTAGGCACAACATCAAAGGCCCTTGGAAACCGTCCATCAAGCCATCCTACATCTGTCCAATTGTCCTTCCAGAAACTAAAAGAAGACCCATTACCAAGAGACGGCTTGAAGCAAGCCCAATGCTCAAGCGTATCCTTGGACACAGAAGACCAGAAGGGAGATGCCTTCTGAGGCCTCAGGATATCAGCTGGCAAAGCATTGGTCCCATAGGAATCACAAACGAGATCTTGCCACATGCCAGTATTACCTCTAAGAATCACCACTCCCCATTTTAACAGAAGCGCATCGCCAAACTCACACAGGGATTTTACACCTAATCCACCCTTATTTTTGGAGCAGTAGATGGTCTTCCACTTGACTATTTGCGTGAATCTACCTCCATGGGTTGGTCCCTTCCACAGAAAGCATTTCCGAATAGCATCCAATCTTTTAACTACCACTTTTGGAGGTCAGAGCACTAACAAATAAAACACTGGAATAACAGAAATGATAGAGTTCAATAAAATAAGCCTTCCACCATGCGAGAGGAATCTACTGCACCAACTAGATAATTTTCCAAAAATCTTTTCAAATAAAACACTCCAATCTCTAATCCTCATCTTCCTACCAAGGGTAACCCAAGATACTTAATGGGAAGAGATCCCACAGGTGTTTACAAAATCTCTGACATTTCATCCTTGGTAATGTCTGAGGCACCGAAACATATAAGAGAAGATTTGGAGCCATTAACACTAAGACCTGAAATTTCACCAAAATTGTCAACGAGGTGTTTGATCACCTCTGCCTCTCTCGTTTGACCTTCTATGAAAAAAATAGTGTCATCTGCATATTGAAGAATCAACGTTAGCACCCATGAGGTAGAAAGTGTGTATCCCTGTATCAACGCACCAGAGCAAGCCTTGAAGGCAAAGTGAGCCAATGTATCCATTGCAAGGAGAAAGATGAGGGGAGCTACAAGACACCCATGGCGGACTCGCTTCTAAGGTTGAATCCATGTTCCTGTTGGCTTCCCATTTACCAAGGGAGAAAAGGAGGCAGTGGTGATACACCTGCCTCAGGAAAGCCTCTCCTACAAAAAATTTCCCACAAGTAGGGCCACGAAACTGAATCATTGGCCTTGAAGAAATCAACTTTCCACATGAAGGCTTTAGTTTTCCTCCTTGTCTAACCTGCAATCATCTCTTGGGCTAATATGAAAGACTCAAGTAAGGACCGACCCTTCAAGAAGGCAGATTAGACTGGATTAATGAGACGCCCCAACACAACTCTCAACCTATTGGCCATAATCTTCCCAATCAACAGATATATCGAGTTGGAGAGGGCAATAGGCCTAAATTCTAACAATGTATCCACCCTTTGTTTCTTGGGCAATAAAAATAACATTGATCTATTCAATCTCTCCAACCCAAAGTTGCCTCGCTGAAATTTATCAATAACTTTCATAACATCATCTTTAACTACCGGCCAAAATTCTTTATAAAGAAGACCTGGAAGCCATCTAGACCAGGAGACTCTTCAGCCTTTAACCCCTTCAGGGCCATCTCCACCTCCTGCAATTCAATGTTTTTTTATCAGGGAGCTGGCCTCATCTTCACTTACTTTGGGCAAGTCTGAACAGGCCAATCTCCAAATACCACCACTGCCAGCCCTAGTAGAGTCCAGAAAGTAAGCGTCTATGGCGAATCTAATCTCCTGTGGTGAGGAAATAGTGTCATCACCAACCAGCAAGGAGGAGATAAGATTGAATCTCCTCCTTGCACTTGCCGTAGTGTGGAAGAATTTAGTGTTGGAATCACCTTCATGCAACCAAAGCTACCTGGATTTCTCCCTCCAATCTATCTCCCTCTTTCTATCCTCCCTGTCCATGATTCCTTGGAGGTTCTTCCTGCACTACTTGTCCTCCTCAACCAATGGCTGAAGCTCCTCTTCTGCGTCCAATTGCCTGACACCTTCAACGGCAGTAACACATACCTAAGCCCTTTGGTTTAGAAGATTCTTCTTATATTCCATCGGCATAAGGTGCAAGTCCCTTAATTTAGCGTAAAGGGATTGCATAGCACTCCCCTCCACCTCCTTAGAGGCCCACCAAGTGGACACCATGTCCTGAAAACCCAGCTCGGATAGCCAAGATTTTTGGAACTTGAAGTAAGATCCACATGCAGAACTCTCATCGCTATCCCACACAAGTGGCATGTGATGTGAGAACGGATACCCCAAGGCCATTACTGTTGACAACTGTAGTGTGCTCATGCAATCAACATTACATAAAAAGTAATCAAACCTTGACATTTGCCTATTGCCATTCCTCCACGTGTACACCGCTCCCGACATGGGTAAGTCAACTAGCTCCAACTCCAAAACAATGGATTGGAAGCCCATGGTAGTAGAGTCCACTCGGCCATCAGGTCTATCCTCCTCTCTCAATGTTGCGTTGAAATCACCACCAATAAGCCAAGGACCTCATTTGCAAAAGTTGTAGCCCCCCTCAAGTCCTCTCATAACTCATGTCTCAAACTCAAGGAACACGGTCCATATACGCACGAGAGACAAATTGAGGCCCCATCCGACCTCTTCTGGAACTGGCCTGTGATCATATGGGTGTCCATCCATACGTCCAAGAGATTAAGTACCTCGATCTTCCACCAAATGCAAAGACCCCTAGCTCTACCACTATCATTGATGTTGCAAATTTCACAGACCCCATCAACAACGAGGGGCTGCCAATCAAACTTCTGGTCACGCTCAATATGTGTTTCCTGGAGGAAAGCATAGTCAACTCGCCACTCCTGCAAGTAGTGGGAAAGCGACGCACGCCAACCCCTATCACGTAGCCCACGTACATTCCACGTCAAGACCCTCATACAAAAGCAGTGTGATACCCCTTCTTCATACACGTAGTGCGTTCTACTTTCAACAACTGAGCCAGGTGATCAATGTTGACCTTGAAGACATTGGAAGACCCATGGCTCAGGTTATACCCAACTCTAGAGGAAAGAAGTTGCTTTAGCATCTCTGTCGAATCCACTTCAGCATTTGGTTCACATGGCATCGGGGAACATATCTCCTGTGACAACACTTTGGCGGATTGCTACAGACACGTCACCAATGCTTTGGATGTAGGAAGACTTTTATCTTCAGGAGCCATGCCCTCAGAGTCCCCAATCCCTTCCTCATGAACTTCCACACTACCTTGGGGATCGGATGGTGTTTCCTCCATAGGAACCTCCACATTTTTGTCTTGATCCACCACACCTTTATTTTTCCTACATTCGTCTCCTGACAACCATCCACTGCATTTGGGTAGTTTCTTCAAGGCCTCCCTGTTGCTATGGAGTTAGTTGAGAAACCTCAGAAGTAGTGACAACAACCTAAAGTAACCATGAGCTTCCTCCACATCTAAGTACCACCGTGTTCGGGTATGGCCCTGCATGGCGAAGATCAACATTGACCACAACCTTCCTCCCATCTCCATCCACAAGCCCAACGGACTCATCAGTGGACAAGGAGGAGAACCCAGAGATTACTTGCTTCACAACTACCACCAATCGAAGATGTAACAGAATTCCCTACACCTCAACAACCCCACTCTTCTTGAAAGCCCATTGAGGAGGCCGATCTACACAGGCTCCGTCAAAGGGCTGTACAAGTCGCCAAACCACACACAGAGAACCCACAGTTGATGTACGAAAGCGCAATCGTTCAACATCCGCACAACACAAGCCAAAAATAATGAATCTCGATGAGGATAAGGACATAATCTTCCAACCAACTCATTCTAGAGTTAAAGAAGTCACCAACTTGCGCAGATCCTCCATGTCTATCGCACCGGCCATCACCTCTTCGATTAGTGCATCACAAAGGAGACCCTTAGCTTCCAAAACCTCTGAAGTCATTGGGACTTCCACATCCAGACTAAGCGGAGGACAGGTGATGAGAGCCTCATCATGAGCCATAACTAGCTCATTTTGACCCAATAAAGAAGATAAAAGCTCCTACATAACCTAGAAGAAGGCTTAACTGAAGGAACAAGTGCTCTGAGAAGAAAACATAAAATAAAGGTTAAAACTGCAACTACCATTGTAGTACATAAACGGGATTTCTCAGAAGCAAAACATAGGTCAAATGGTCCAAATAAGATAAAAAGTGGGTTGAGTTAATCAGAAATGGGTTTATGTGCAATCTAAGAACTAAATGACACTTGGTAACCCTAAAACAGACCCGCTTAAATTAACAAGGTTCCGGTCAGAATAAAAATCAAGTAAACCCTCTAAAAATCATAGAAAAACATCCTCTAGGGTTTAGAACACTTAATTTGGCCTTTGGAACCTAGTTTGACCTAGATTAGGGTCCTAGATCTTCAATTAACTTAATTTGGGTTTTTATGCAAAATGTCCAGTCAAACAGGGTCAAAACTAAAATCCAACTTCACCATTGGATTCCTTAGGTCCAAATTAGGTTTGTAATAAAATTTGGACCTAAGGAGAGGTCATCTTGACCTACTTTGCAATTTAGTACACCCAAATCATAAATTGATCCCTATCTTTTGAATACCTTTGCAGAGAGCCCCCTAGGTTCTTCTCCTTTGCAAACCGATCCTGCCGCCATTGCTAGGGCAGAACCGAGCTCCGGCAAAGTTTTGAGAGAGATTGCTCTCTAATTCCTCAGAGATTCTCTCCCAGAAATGGAAGGGGGATTCTCTGAGGAATTCCCTTCCTTCTAAAGCCAATTACAATCGCTGGTGTGAACCCAATCTCTCGTGCGAACGCACGAGAGATTTGGGTATCCACCTTCCTTCCATATCCGGCGAGCCGGCAGCGTTGATTGCGCGGTCTCCACGCACTGGTAGGTGCGGCCAGCACCTATAAAAGACACCCCAGACCCTGCCGCAGAAGGCAAGCTTGATTTTGACGGAGATCCCTTCCAAATTCCTCCCTCTCCCATCTCCGGCCAAACGACCCACAAGCTCCGGCGACCTCCTCCCCTCCTTCTCGTCGCTCTGCTGCCATACCAGCAGCAGAATCCTCTCCGCTGCTTCCTCCCGCGTCGCGCTGTACCCCGCGCGCGCGCTTCTGACCTCATCTTCGTCGCCGCTTCCTCCCTCAGGGTCTTTCTTCCCCGACGACGGCAGTTACGAGCCGTCCTCTCCGCCGCCTCCCTTCCTTCCAGACAACCCCAGATACGTTCTCCATCCTCTCCTCTCTCTTTTTCCCCAACTATTTTACTTGATTACCCCTCGACAGTACCTAACCGCCTCCATCTTCCTCGCCTCCGACCGCACTCCGGCGAGCTGCCCACACCACTCCGCCACTCCACACGGCTCGCCAACCACCTCGAGAGCTCCGCCTCACCACCAGGAACTCTCTCCACCCCACAACTGCCACTCCAGACCTCCATAATCACCCCCCGACCAACCCACCATCTCCGGCCACAGGTTGACCTAGGCACGCACGCCTAGGCCGACCGGCCACCTGCAGCATCACCCACCGCCTTCGCCGTGCTACGGCGAAGGTTTTCAGCTATTCTGATTGGGCCAATAGGCCGTTCTGTTGGATGTCAGGTGTAAGCCCCAGCCGCCATTAACAGCCGAAGCAGCAGGGTGCTTGGAGCAGCAGCAGGCGTCAGGCTTCCCAGGCGGCAGGTGCAGCAGACTCTCGCAAGTGTCGCGAAGCAACCAAGGCCAGCCAGTAGCGTAGAGGAGTCAACAGCTTGGGCAATCGAGCGACAAAACTCTGCGGGCGCGCGTGAAGGCGAGACCAGATAGTCCCACATCGTGGGATCGCAACACTCAGGTACCATATAAGTTTTTTTTGTGTTATCGTCTTAGTGCCTCCGTAAGCACAGGGGTGAGGTCCCTCACTGCCCTCACACACGCCTCGTCTGCGGCTTGACCTCGCGGATCTGGCGGATCCGACCCGACCTAGACCTACGCACTCCTCGCGCATCACCACTTGCCAATGCGCCTGGTCCCGGGTGCAAACCCAACCCGACTACCCGTGTGGCTCTGGGAGAGCGTCCGTGAGTGTATTGCTTGAGAGAGAGAGACGTTTGGGTAGAGGGACGGGGGTAGGTTTTTGCTACTGTGTGGTGTGTGCAGGAAGGAAGAACTGACCCAGGCAGCGAACACTTAGCGGCTGCAGAACAGGAAGAGAAGAAAGAAGAGGCTGTGTAGCAGTGAAAGGAGAAGTCTTCGCAGAGAAGAAGAAGAAGGAAGACAAGGCAGAAGAGAGAGAAGAACGAAGAAGAAGACAAGGGAAGACTGCAAAGAGATCAGAAGAAAAAGAAGAAGAAGAAGAAAGAAGAAAGGCAAGGCAGGAGAAGAAGGAAAGATACCAGAAGCAAAGAAAGGAGAAGAGCCACGAAGAAGAAGAGAGAAAGAGAGATCACATTTAAGACGTCTGATACACAAATCAGACGTCCAATTCTACTTTTTTTTTCGAAATCCTTTTTTAAAATTCTCTTTGAATGAATTATATTTGCATTTAAACAGTTGTATTCTTTGATTTTACAAAGTACTGAGATTGCTCCCCGTGTTCGACCTCGGATACTCTAGTTGTTCGAGTAATAAAATTCTTTATATTTGTTTAGACGTTTTGTCGGTTATACTACAACGTGACATCCTTTAAACCCGCACAAAATGTTGAGAACATTTTGGCGCCGTTGCCGGGGAGCAACGGGCACTTTTAAAGCTTTTGAGTACAACTTTTCTATCTAATATCTGACTTAACTTCTCTCTTTTGTTGTGTTCAAGCAGGGAAAGCAAAACAAAAAGGAAAGAATAGCAACTGCACAATAGACTCTCCAAGGAACAGGTAATCTCCATAAGCCCTCTCTCTTAACCCTCTCACAATCTAAAAAAGGAAAAAAAAAGAGAGATTAACTTAGGGCTACCTGTTTCATATTTAGTAACTCATCAAGTTGCCTGATTTTCATTTCAACATATTTTTGTCTGTTCATCTAACTAAGGCAACTAGGGCTAAAACTTTCTTGATTGAGCCCTAGGTGCTAATTTCTAAGGCAACTAAATTGGACCCACTAGAGCCAAGTTAGGGATTGCAAAGCTAGGGCTTTTAGAGACACATCTTCTCTAAAACAAAGAAACAAACTTTCCAAAAAGAGGTGTGCCTAAACCGTGTCTGAAACGATTTATACAAAAGGAACCCTAAGCAAATCAGGCTGATAATCCATTTGAACCATAAAAGGAAGGACCTAAAAGCTCTCAAAGGAACAAGAGGTGAAATTGATCCCTTGGGTCAACCAACCTTAATATTAGGTCACTTTTGCACTCAAAATACTTAAAAGTTCAAGTGGAACATTAAGCACCTTGATCTTAAAATAAAAAAAGGTAAACTTAAGAGGTCAAGATCCCCATTCTGGTCTACCTGGAACCGCAGTGACAAGAGAGGTCGGGTGGAGGAAACCCTGTAACCCGTGGGGACGCTCTACCGTGTAGGGGTCTTTGCGGGACTCTCCCTCTCTGGCTGCCCAGGTATTTCTCAGGTGGACGATCTTCTGATCCAGGGGTCCATCTGCCCCGAACCTCTATAGTCACCCAACAATTCTTGGGTGTCTTGATTGGGTCCAGCACCTTCTAATCTCATCACATCTTTCGGTGCATGTTCGGTAGGAGGTCCTTAAGACCACCTTTAAGACCTCCTTTAGAAATTCATTCTCGTCGAGGCCAAGCCTCGATGCCCTTGTTTGTGCAGCAACCCCACCACATAAATCTTTCATCTGATTCAGACCCTGATTCTCCTTCTTCTCCCATCATGGCACAACCCATTGAAGAGGAGAATAACCTTGAACACCAACTTCAACGCTTGAACGATCTCTTTCAGAACTTTGCAAACCCACCGTAGCGACCTATGATGCGAGATCACTATAATCCCGCTGCGGTGGCAATCGAACCCCGAGTACGAATCCCAATTGGAGGACCCGATTATGAACTGAAGCCCAATATGATTCATGCCATACCGAAGTTCCATGGGCTTAACTCTGAGGATCCATTCCAACACATTAAACAACTCAAGCATTTGGCCCAGACCTTCGGGTCAGATGTACAAAATCGGGATATCCTACTCATGAAAATGTTTTCGTTCTCCCTCTTGGACAAGGCTGCACACTGGTATCAAACTCAGACCCGCCCGATCAACACATGGGAGGAATTACAGTCCGAATTTTTGAAAAAATTCTTCCCTGTTGGCCGGACGAATGCCTTGCGCCACCAGATCACTCATTTCACTCAACAACCGGGAGAACCTCTTCACGAAGCTTGGGATCGATTCCTAGATCTCATGCGAAGGTGCCCCCATCACGGAGTTCCTAAGTGGGAACAAGTCCAGTCTTTTTACCAGGGACTCCGTGAGGATATTCGTCTATTCGTCAATGCAACATGTGGAGGAAACATCATGGGCCAACACGAGGACACGGTGTGGGAGATTCTCGAAAACATGTGCGAGAACTCCATAAACAATGACTCCTTGGGCTTATTCGACAGGACGAATGCCCGCGCATCGACGAATCTAAGAGGGACACATGAGACGCAGGACCTGTCCACTCCTGTCGACCTGGAACTGATGGCCAGTCGGTTGGACAAGGTCTTTATCATAGAAAAGAAGGTGGACGAGCTAACTCGACATTTGCAGCAAGCCACCTCTGCACAAAACTCTTTTGCACGACCTCCTCTGGCAAGGGAAACAGTGCAAAACATCTATCACCAACCTGCCAAGGGGATGGACCCATATCCACCCCCGTCTACCTCTCGGACCGGAGTGACCTCCGATCCCTTCTACTCGAGTTGGGGGAACTCTGAACCCTCGTATTCTGACTTTCCTGAGGTTCCTCAGAACTGCGAGGACCTCAACGCCATCCAGAATGACCCATACTCCAATACCTACAACCCTGGATGGCGAAATCATCCTAACTTTCAGTGGGCGGGAAATTCTCAAAAACCACCATATCAACCCCGTCCACAAGCTCCTCGTCCATATCAGCCGCCTCAGCCTCGGCCCAATCCCACCTACCAATCCGGGCAAAATCAGGATCAACTGACTCTTATCCTTCAAACACTGGCTGACATTCAAAAGACGAATGCGGCAATGCAAAAACAGCACAAGGATGAGATCACAGAGGTTCGCAACCAACTGGCCCAGATGGCAAATTCCCGCCAACCTGGCACCCTTCCTTCGCAACCTCTGCCCAACCCAAATAACGTACCGACCCAAAGGCACGTTATGAATCCGAATCCAGGCCACGCACATTTGATTTATCAGGCCCCTGCTACTCCATCACTAGACGGGATGGAGGCTTCAACATCTTATGCAGGATTGCAGCAGCAGCCACCCCTCCTACCTAACCCAAACCAAAGTCAGGCCGGATTAAACTCTGTAACAACACGTAGTGGTAAAACAACACAAGACCCACATTATCCGAACCACTCCAAGCCTGATAATCGCCAAGACCCTAGGGTAGTCATCCAAGATAGTACTGTCCCAGATCAAGAACCTGGACCTATCCTAGAGGAACCAGCTAGGATCCCATTTCCTGAGGCCTTGACCAAAGGAAAAAGGACAACCAAACCTGTGGCTCCTGAGGAGGATCTGGTCAAGCTCTTTGAACAGGTCCAGATAAACATCCCGTTGATGGATGCAATCCGCCACATATCGGCTTACGCAAGGTTCTTGAAAGACATATGTACACCTAAACGTAAGCCGCGAACCAAGGATGGGAACCCAATCGTACTGTCAGAGCAAGCCAGCTCTGTCATCTTGAGCAAACTCCCACCCAAGGCTAAAGACCCAAGAACTCCCTTGATTTCTTGTAAAATTGGTGAAACTCAACTTGATAGAGCCCTACTAGACCTAGGTGCCTCCATAAATTTAATACCTACATCCCTCCTTGACCACCTTGAAGAATCTGAACTTAAACCCACTGAGGTGACATTGCAGTTAGCCGATCGATCCATCAAGTCACCCAAAGGAATACTCGAGGATGTCATTGTTAGGGTACGAGATTTTTATTTCCCAGTGGACTTCATAGTACTGGACATGGATGCACCTAAGAACCCAAGGGACACACCAATCATATTAGGGAGACCCTTTTTGGCCACTGCTAGGGCCAATATAAACTGCGAAGAGGGCCAGATAGAATTAAAATTTGGGAATCAAAATCTGAAGATTGACATTTTCAAGGCCCATCAAGGGATTAATTGCGGGGTTATAGAGGAAATTTGTGATGTCGAAGCCGTGGTTGATGAACTGCATATAGAGGACAACCTGATTATTCCTGATCAACCACTAGAGAATCAAAAACCACTAACAGAGGAGTGCGAACATGATCTAGACACACCTATGACTCCTACCATTGCTCCCGATACAAACCCCGAACCACCCGCTGCTGCTGACAATCCTGTCATGGAACTCAAGCCCCTTCCCGAACATCTAAAATACATCTTTTTGGATTCAAATCAGACATTTCCTGTGATTATCAATTCTCGACTCACACCTGACCAGGAACTCTGTTTGATTTCTGTTCTCCAGCAACATCGTAGAGCCATTGGATGGACTCTAGATGATTTGACTGGTATAAGCCCTTCATACTGCACACATCGAATCTACACAGAAGAAGGCTCACGACCTTCAAGAGAAATGCAAAGACGCCTAAACCCTAACCTACAGAAGGTCGTGAAAAAGGAGATCATTAAGTGGTTAGATGCAGGGATCATCTACCCGATCTCCGACAGTCGTTGGGTGAGTCCAATACAAGTGGTGCCTAAGAAGGCAGGACTTACCATCATCACGACTGAAACCGGAGAAGTCATTCCTACCCGAATAGCTAATTCGTGGAGAGTCTGCATTGATTACAGAAGACTAAATTCCTCCACGAAGAAGGATCATTTCCCACTACCATTTATTGATCAGATCCTCGAGAAACTAGCGGGAAATAGATTCTTCTGCTTTCTTGACGGGTACTCCGGTTACAATCAGGTGGCAATCCATCCAGAGGACCAAGAAAAGACCACATTCACCTGCCCCTTCGGGACGTACGCGTTCCGAAGGATGCCGTTTGGTCTCTGCAATGCACCTGCAACTTTTCAGCGGTGCATGCTTGCCATATTCTCAGATATGGTAGGTGATTATCTGGAAGTCTTCACGGATGACTTTTCAGTTTTTGGACAATCATTTGACGATTGCCTCCAACACTTGGTCCATATACTCAGGCGGTGCATCGAGGTGAATTTGGTTCTTTCCTGGGAAAAGAGCCATTTCATGGTGCCTGAGGGAATTGTCCTGGGACATTTAATCTCAGAGAAAGGCATCCAAGTGGATCGAGCTAAGGTTAACCTGATTTCCAAGCTCCCTATGCCTAGCTCGATTAAAGACATCCGATCTTTTTTGGGGCACGTCGGTTTCTACCGTCGATTCATCCCTGATTTCTCCAAAATCGTGCGCCCCCTGACCAATCTTCTCTCCAAGGATGTGCCTTTCGAAATTTCCAAAGAATGCACTCAAGCATTTGAGATCCTACGTGACCGAGTCACCCAAGCCGCAATCCTACAGTCCCCTGATTGGTCTCAACCCTTTGAGATCATGTGCGATGCATCTGACTTCGCTGTAGGAGCGGTTTTGGGGCAGAAAATTGACGGGAAACCTGTGGTCATTTACTATGCCAGCAAAACACTAGATGAGGCTCAGCGTAACTGTACGGTTACTGAGAAAGAGCTGCTGGCCGTAGTATTTGCCCTGGAAAAATTCAGATCATACCTTCTGGGTTCCCGTATTATCATATACTCGGATCACACAGCTGTAAGGCATCTCCTTGCCAAGAAGGACGCGAAACCTCGACTAATCCGCTGGATCTTGCTGTTGCAAGAATTTGACCTCGAGATTCGCGACAAGGCGGGAAAGCACAATGTGGTAGCTGATCACTTGTCCCGCCTTCCTTCTAAAATTATTGATCCTTCCGGACCTATTATAGAACATTTCCCTGATGAGAACCTCCTGACTATCAGTACAAGTCTTCCATGGTTCGTCGATATAGTTAATTACCTAGCATCACATCAGATTCCGCCCGATTGGTCGAAGGCCAAAAAGGACAAATTGCGTTCCGATGCCAAGTATTACCTATGGGAAGACCCGTATCTTTTCCGCATTGGTGCTGATCAGATAATCCGACGGTGTATCACGGAAGTGGAAATCAAAGACATACTCTCATTCTGCCATGACCAGGCATGCGGTGGACATTTTTCTGGACATAAAATCGCATCAAAAGTCCTCCAGTGTGGCTTCTACTGGCCCACAATTTTCAAGGATGCATACGATCACTGTAAGGCATGTTCCTGTTGCCAGACTCTGGGCAACATGAGCCATAGAGACATGATGCCTCTACAGCCGATCTTGGTATGCGAAATTTTTGATATTTGGGGGATTGATTTCATGGGACCCTTTCCGACCTCGGATGGCTTCGAATACATCTTACTCGCAGTTGACTATGTGTCCAAGTGGATAGAAGCCATTCCGACCCGAACCAACAATCATAAAGTCGTTATAAAATTCCTCCATCAAAACATTTTCTCAAGGTTCGGGATTCCGCGTGCTATAATTTCCGACGGAGGGACCCATTTTACGAACGCTCAATTCAGGTCACTGATAACCAAATACGGGGTGTCACACCGAATCTCTACTCCTTACCACCCCCAAACTAATGGTCTAGCTGAGCTATCTAACCGAGAGATCAAGAAGATCCTTCAGGTTACTGTTCGACCTGATAGAAAAGATTGGTCTTCTCGGCTTCCGGAAGCATTGTGGGCCTATAGGACCGCCCACAAGACCCAATTAGGAATGTCTCCCTTCAGACTAGTGTACGGGAAGGCATGTCACCTCCCCGTCGAATTGGAGCATAAAGCCTACTGGGCAGTACGGACCTGTAATCTCGACCTTTCTAAGGCTAGAACCCACAGAAGACTTCAAATGAGCGAGATCGATGAATTACGCCACGACGCGTATGAGAACTCACGAATTTACAAAGAACAGGTTAAAGCTTTTCACGACAAACACATTTCTAGAAAGGTCTTTCATCCTGATCAAAAAGTTTTACTCTTTGATGCCCAACTCAAATTATTCCCAGGAAAGCTAAGATCCAAGTGGGTCGGACCCTACCTAGTCCGACAAATCTTCGGAAATGGAGCCATTGAAATCAGCCCACTCAGCCACGATTCTGAACCCTTTGTCGTGAACGGTCAGAGACTCAAGCCGTTCATTGACATGACCGATATAGATTTGGCTGAGTCATCCTTTGCCCTCCATTCCTCTTGAGCTCATTGCACCCAGCTGATGGCGTAAAACTCAGCGCTTAACGGGAGGCAACCCGTCATTCTTTGAAAAACCCGAAACCATTTCTGACATCTCTATGCGGAACTCATATTGCACTTTAGGGTTCATCCATTAGAACAGCCGACTTCACCTCAGGTGTACCTACCCGAGATTCGAAATCATTCACAACAAGTCACTTCGACCCATTCACTCACCATACACCTGTCCTAATACATGAACTAAGCTGAATTGAACCCACCTAATTTACAATGGGGACATTGCAAATCTTAGGCATGAGGGGGTATGAAATTTCAAAATGTCAGAAAATTCATATCAAGAAAGGGTTTCACATAAAAAAAAAGAGACTTGATAGAGGGGAGGAACAATTTAGGGTCATACAAATGAGAGGAGGAAAAGAAAGAAGAATGACAAAAAGGAACACAAAATGAAAATGAAAAGAAATAGTCATTAGTAAAAGATTAAGGGGTTAACTGAAGTTCTAGACCGAATCAAGAAAAAGAAAAGAAAAGTGCTACGGAGATATAATAAGAGATTAGCGGGAACGCTGGTCTTAGGCCTTTTGGGCTAAATTTGTTAGCTTAAAAATCCACGTATCCGTTAAAATCTGGATAATCCTCAAGAGGTTGAGGAAAATGCGAAGCTTAAGTATTAGGTCTAAGGCTTAGGAAGTATTCGGCCTCGTTAACTGACCTCCGATTTGAGGGATTCGGTAACCTAAGCACCCAAATTCACACACAGTCTGGTTCAGTGCGCATAAACATCCAAATCACGCGAAAAGCGTTTAATGTTCTGAAAAAGTCACCTAGATTAGGAGCGGTCAATCAACACAAATTGATTTGGACGAGTTCGCAGCGCGGAGAGGCGAGAAATTCCCCTCGAAGATGCGTAACAACATATCGTCTCCTCGGTGCTTGTCTCTTAGGATATTTAAATATCCTACTGGGGGCATGTAAGCACTCTGCTGGTTCAGATACCATGGGTGGCATTATTACGAAATGTCGATCGCCAGGGTCTGGATTTGGCCACAGAATGCCATGGGCAGGATTATCTCGAAATCTCGAAAGCCAGGGTTCCGGGGGTTGCCATGGGCGGGATTATCTTGAAATCTCGAAAGCCAGGGACCCTTGAGGATTGATGATGGGGACGAGGAATCCGATACAGACCGTGTTGAGAAGCTAATCCGAAGCTAGAAATAAAAAGAAAAGAGAGAGAAAAGCTCTCCAAACAAATAAATCTTCTATCTCTCTCTTACAAAAAACGCACTGCAAACTGAACTTAGGCTAAAAATGTCTCAAGCACGGGTGCTTTAACCGCGGAGTCCAACAAACCCTAGGTTAGTTTCTGTGGGCCGTAGAAACCTTTGTGGAAGACTGAGGCTAAAGCGGAATAGGTCCGGATTTTGGTTGGTACTTGAGTACCTCTAGGCCTATTGTCGGCATTCCCACCTAATCACAAAAGAAAAGGAGAAGCACTTATCATTGTTGACAGACATTCAGGGTCTAGAACGGAAGCTAAAACTTTGAAATTTTGCTAAGGGACTAGCAAAAGCTAGGCATGGAGGTATGATGAGAGCCTCATCATGAGCCATAACTAGCTCATTTTGACCCAATAAGGAAGATAAAAGCTCCTACATAACCTAGAAGAAGGCTTAACTGAAGGAACAAGTGCTCTGAGAAGAAAACATAAAATAAAGGTTAAAACTGCAACTACCATTGCAGTACATAAACGAGATTTCTCAGAAACAAAACATAGGTCAAATGGTCCAAATAAGATAAAAAGTGGGTTGAGTTAATCAGAAATGGGTTTATGTGCAATCTAAGAACTAAATGACACTTGGTAACCCTAAAACAGACCCGCTTAAATTAACAAGGTTCCGGTCAGAATAAAAATCAAGTAAACCCTCTCAAAATCATAGAAAAACATCCTCTAGGGTTTAGAACACTTAATTTGGCCTTTGGAACCTAGTTTGACCTAGATTAGGGTCCTAGATCTTCAATTAACCTAATTTGGGTTTTTACGTAAAATATCTAGTCAAACGAGGTCAAAACTAAAATCCAACTTCACCATTGGATTCCTTAGGTCCAAATTAGGTTTGTAACAAAATTTGGACCTAAGGAGAGGTCATCTTGACCTACTTTGCAATTTAGTACACCCAAATCATAAATTGATCCCTATCTTTTGAATACCTTTGCAGAGAGCCCCCTAGGTTCTTCGCCTCCTTTGCAAACCGGTCCTGCCGCCATTGCTAGGGCAGAACCGAGCTCCGGCAAAGTTTCGAGAGAGATTGCTCTCTAATTCCTCAGAGATTCTCTCCCAGAAATGGAAGGGGGATTCTCTGAGGAATTCCCTTCCTTCTAAAGCCAATTACAATCGCTGGTGTGAACCCAATCTCTCGTGCGAACGCACGAGAGATTTGGGTATCAACCTTCCTTCCATATCCGACGAGCCGGCAGCGTTGATTGCGCGGTCTCCACGCGCTGGTAGGTGCGGCCAGCACCTATAAAAGACACCCCAGACCCTGCCGCAGAAGGCAAGCTTGATTTTGACGGAGATCCCTTCCAAATTCCTCCCTCTCCCATCTCCGGCCAAACGACCCACAAGCTCCGGCGACCTCCTCCCCTCCTTCTCGTCGCTCTGTTGCCATACCAGCAGCAGAGTCCTCTCCGCTGCTTCCTCCCGCGTCGCGCTGTGCCCCACGCGCGCGCTTCCGACCTCATCTTCGTCGCCGCTTCCTCCCTCAGGGTCTTTCTTCCCCGACGACGGCAGTTACGAGCCGTCCTCTCCGCCGCCTCCCTTCCTTCCAGACAACCCCAGATACGCTCTCCATCCTCTCCTCTCTCTTTTTCCCCAACTATTTTACTTGATTACCCCTCGACAGTACCTAACCGCCTCCATCTTCCTCGCCTCCGACTGCACTCCGGCGAGCCGCCCACACCACTCCGCCACTCCACACGGCTCGCCAACCACCTCGAGAGCTCCGCCTCACCACCAGGAACTCGCTCCACCCCACAACTGCCACTCCAGCCCTCCATAATCACCCCCCGACCAACCCACCATCTCCGGCCACAGGTTGACCTAGGCACGCACGCCTAGGCCGATCGGCCACCTGCAGCATCACCCACCGCCTTCGTCGTGCTACGACGAAGGTTTCCAGCTATTCTGATTGGGCCAATAGGCCGTTCTGTTGGATGTCAGGTGTAAGCCCCAGCCGCCATTAACAGCCGAAGCAGCAGGGAGCTTGGAGCAGCAGCAGGCGTCAGGCTTCCCAGGCGGCAGGTGCAGCAGACTCTCGCAAGTGTCGCGAAGCAACCAAGGCCAGCCAGTAGCGCAGAGGAGTCAACAGCTTGGGCAATCGAGCGACAAAACTCTGCGGGCGCGCGTGAAGGCGAGACCAGATAGTCCCACATCGTGGGATCGCAACACTCAGGTACCATATAAGTTTTTTTTGTGTTATCGTCTTAGTGCCTCCGTAAGCACAGGGGTGAGGTCCCGTACTGCCCTCACACACGCCTCGTCCGCGGCTTGACCTCGCGGATCTGGCGGATCCGACCGGACCTAGACCTACGCACTCCTCGCGCATCACCACTTGCTGATGCGCCTGGTCCCGGGTGCGAACCTGACCCGACTACCCGTGTGGCTCTGGGAGAGCGTCCGTGAGTGTATTGCTTGAGAGAGAGAGACATTTGGGTAGAGGGATGAGGGTAGGTTTTTCCTACTATGTGGTCTGTGCAGGAAGGAAGAACTGACCCAGGCAGCGAACACTTAGCGGCTGCAGAACAGGAAGAGAAGAAAGAAGAGGCTGTGTAGCAGTGAAAGGAGAAGTCTTCGCAGAGAAGAAGAAGAAGGAAGACAAGGCAAAAGAGAGAGAAGAACGAAGAAGAAGACAAGGGAAGACTGCAAAGAGATCAGAAGAAAAAGAAGAAGAAGAAGAAAGAAGAAAGGCAAGGCAGGAGAAGAAGGAAAGATACCAGAAGCAAAGAAAGAAGAAGAGCCACGAAGAAGAAGAGAGAAAGAGAGATCACATTTAAGACGTCTGATACACAAATCAGACGTCCAATTCTACTTTTTTTTCGCAAATCCTTTTTTAAAATTCTCTCTTTGAATGAACTATATTTGCATTTAAACAGTTGTATTCTTTGGTTTTACAAAGTACTGAGGTTGCTCCCCATGTTCGACCTCGGATACTCTAGTTGTTCGAGTAATAAAATTCTTTATATTTGTTTAGACGTTTTGTCGGTTATACTACAACGTGACATCCTTTAAACCCGCACAAAACGTTGAGAACAACAGGGTGGAGGAGTGTGGGGTTTGGCCAAACCCCTAGTCTTCCCGTCCTGTACCACATCGCTCCACCACCTTCCAGGTGCTCCGCCTTTCCTACTCTATTGGGGATGCCTCCAGCAAAAGAATCGTGTGTGCCCTAAGCCGCCACACTTAAGGCATCAAATCTCGTTCCTACAAGAAGTAGAAAGATGGCCTCGTGTTTCCTCAGACGACATCCCTCCATCGATCCTCCCTCCTCCCCCTATTCTCATGTGTTTCCTGGCGATGACCTCCAAACCAAGCCCTAGACCATCCACGGGGCCCACTCTCCTGACATCACCAATCACCCATCCCTCTCCAAGTGCTTGTCGAGCATAGTGGTTGAAGACGAGGTCGAGGGCCCCAAAATTAGTGAAATTTCATTATAAACCATAAATTATTACATACTATAATAAAGTTCATCAAAAAGAAAGACAGAGGGTGTCAAGCAACTCAAACAATAACAAAACATCAAACAAAGTCTTCATGAGTATTATTTTCCTTTTTGATATTCCGTGTCAAGGTTCATTCATTCTTTAAGACTCGTAATATGCAAAGCATATTGATTGGTGAAGCTCTAGAGATAATCATGATCTTCATGTTGATTTTTGAGTTGAAGTCCCATTCCATAAAACATAGCCTTTTAAAAGACTTATTGATAACAAAACACTTGTTATTTAACATTTGCAATTTGAGTTTATGAGTTTCAGGATAATTGCAAATAGATACAAGTGTGAAGGAGCTCAAGCTCGCGTCCATGGTGGATTGGAGGATCTTAATGGAGGAAAAGGAGCTTCACTTGGAGAAAGAGCTTGAAGAAGCATGGAGATGAAGAATATGATAGAAGTTCATTCTATTCTTGTATTTTGTCTTTGTAGTTGTCCTTTTGTTCTTTGCTTTTCATTTTCTTAGATCATTTGTTAAAGAGCCTCAAAGTAACAAAGCAATAGTCTTATGAACACTGAACCCTATGATACTTAGTGTTACGACTCGGTTCCCGAATCCCTACAGGACCCGAGACCGACTCGACTCGACTAATCCCAAGACCCAGTCGTCCAACAAGAAATAACCAAAAAGCAGGAAAGTAAACCACATTCACTATGCTAAGTAACTAACAGTAAAAGAGTACAAGCAATAAAGGAAGTAAAAGCTGCTAACAGTATATATCACCACCACAACAGTAAAGCGAAAACAAAGTACAAAAACATAAACGGTAACAAGAGTTTGAACTCACTAACAAAAGAAAGTACAACAACAGGAAGACTATTGTTGGGCTCGACTGGGCCCAGCACCCTCTGCAGCCGGTGACTCGAGCTGCTCAACACCTGGACCTGAAAAGGGTTATAAGTAAACAGAGTCAGCTAACGCTGAGTAGAGTGGTAACCAACTAACTAAAGCAGTAAAAGCTAACAGGTAATTTATCTTTTCCAAATACTTTATTTTACAAGTTATTCCTTTTCACCCATTGGTTTATTTTTCATATCTCTTTCTTGATCTCGAATGTTCCTCGTGGGAACAATCTTGATTACAGTCTTTTTCGAAGAGTAGAAGGCACACGTGGTGCTCTCCTGGCCGAGAGAGTCCCCCGTGGTGATCCTACACCCAGTCAACCACCCCGAGGTCACGGACAGACGTAGCGGTGACTACGGCACGCGTGATAAGCGCACAGGTAGCTACCTCACACTAGCACGCGGTCAGTCGTTCCGCTAACAGGTACGCCCAATGTACAGCACGAAACAATATAGGGCCTAGCACTCTCAATAACATAGGTCTAGCCCCTCAAAGCCAAACAGGGGTCTTGCCCCTCCACAGTCTGCGCAACCTCATCTGACTACCCCGATTTGCCCAGTGGGCCTAACAAGTCAGTGTAGGGTGGCTAGTTGAACCCCGGGCCCCATGGGGTGGTTAGCTCTCTCCCTACACTAATAGCTCTCCCCCTACACTAATAGCTCTCCCCGGTACAGTGTACACAAGGGCCAAAGAAGTCAGTGTAGAGTGGCCAATCCTAACCCTGGGTCCCAACCCAAGGGCAGCTAGCTCCGCTCTACACTAAACAGGGGACAGTCACTCTCCTTGGTACCATGTACTCAAGGGCTAGCACACTTCCCACTCACATTTCCAGATCCATTCCATTTATTCACAGGAGCTCTACTCCTAATTCCCCGTAGGGTTCATGCTCCTATTCCCCATGTCATTCCATACCAGGTTTCATCATTTACATTTCCATTCTCAGATTATACACATGCAGCTTGTATTTCCATCATTTAACGTAGACAATAAGTAATGTCATAGGTAGCTGTTTAACTAGCACAGGCATTTCATATTTCACAGGCAGCTTTTGTTTATTAACAGGCAGTTGTTCACATTTCTATTCATTCATTTAAGAATGCAATTTCAGACACGCATACAAATAGTGCAAGTACTTCTCATCCTAGAATTCATGCCACATCTTAGGTTTCTAGTTATCCAATTTCACATATGCATTCAGGTTTATAATTTAAATAGGGGAAAATCACTCTAGCATACAATCCGAGAGTACTAGGGACTCGAACGGCAGGCTCACGTGCCTCTGCAGGCCCCGAACACGCAACAGAACGAAGTTCTATACCAAAGAACATAACACAACGGAATGTTCAGAACAGTATATAAGGCTCTCTAACACTTAGAGGAATTCACAAGAAATCCACAAATATCTTGTTTGTGTAAAACGAACCTCAAACGGATCCTAAACAGGTCAAAAATAGGACTGCCAGGGGTAAGTACTCCTCCCAAGAGCCCCTCCAGTCCAGTACGCAGGTGCGTAAAAGGTCCTCAAGTGTCTGTATCATGCACTCTGACTGTCCGTCCGTCTGGAGGTGGTATGCCATACTGAACCTCAATAGTGTCCCCAAGGTCTGCTAAAACTCAACCCAAAACTAGGAAGTAAAACGGGTATCTCGGTCGAATACAATCTCATGCGGAACTCCATGCAGATGTACCACGTCACGAATATACCTATCTGCCAAGTGCGTTGGTCCCAAGGTGACTCGAATCAGCAAGAAATGTGCTGTCTTCGTCAATCTGTCTACAATCACCCAGACTGCGTCATGTCCTTGATGGGTAATAGGTAAGCCCACCAACAAGTCCATGGTGATGCTCTCCCACTTTCACTCTAGCATAGGAAGTGGTTGCAACAACCCTGCAGGCCTCTGATGCTTGGCCTTCACCTGCTGGCACACCAAACATTGCTGCACAAACTCACCTACATCCCGCTTCATCCCTCTCCACCAAAAGTCACGTCTCAGATCATGATACATCTTCATGTTCCCGGGATGTATGATGAACCTAGACCCGTGTGCCTCAGTCAAGAGCTCTCTCAACAACTCCTTGTCCCTAGGAACGCACAAATTGTTGGTGCTAGAGCACCACAATCATTTGTTTTGATGATAACAAAACACGTGTTATTTAACATTTGCACTTGGAGTTTTAGATTTCAGGTCAATTGCAAATGTAGACATGTTTAGACGGAATTCGAGCTCGCATCTAGGACAGATTGGAGAAGCTTGATGGAGAACAGAGGAGATTCGCGAGGAGCGCTAGATTGAAGATGGAAGGACAAGAAGAATAGGATAGAATTTTGTTTAATCCTTTCATGTACTTTTATCTTTATTTTGCTTGCTCTTTTTATTTCCTTAGAACATTATGTTAAAGAGCCTCAAAGTACCCTAACAGTAGTCCTAGGAACACCTGCACAACCCTAGGATACTTAGGTTTTCTGTAGAATACTTAGAAAACCAATATAGGGTTCAAACAGAGTTTCCAGACGTCTAATTCCCAAATCAGACGTCTGATAAAGTATTTTAAGACGTCTGACTGTTGATTCAGACATCTGATAACTATTAGGCTGGACATGGTTAGTTCTGTCTGATGAAATCAGATGTCCTGACCTTAAACCAGACATCTTAGGAGACGTCTGATGACTTTGCCAGACGTCCAATTAGTGGACCGTTGGCTGGCTTAGCGAACAGTCAAGAATGTGACCGTTAGAGCCTTATCAGACGTCCATAGGACTTTCCAGACGTCTGATAATTGATCGTTTTGCCTTGGCTGACCCAAAATCTCTTCTCAGAGATTTTCTAGCCGTTGCAACGTTTGGAAATCCATTCCCACAGAAAAAGTAGGTTTCCAGACGTCCAGACATAGTGCCAGACGTCTTATATGTCATTTGATGGACTTGCACAAGAACCTTGTTTAGATCTGATTCAAGTCAGGAAGAGACCCGCCCAAAATCAGACGTCTGACCTTGAAATCAGACGTCTTAAAGTGAACTTCCAGACGTCTGATGCCAGAATTAGACGTCTGATAAGCCTGTCAGAACAATGATTGTTCCTGATTTCGGGTTGATTCTCTTGGGCTTTGCACCCAACAGCTATAGAACCTTTCCTAAGCCTTCCAAAGCCTTCCTAAGGCCTCTATAAATAGAGGGGAACCTTTGCAACATAAAAACACACCTAGAAACACCAAGACACACCTTGCAATACACTTTCAAACCATTTTGTGTCTCTCTTGCTCTCTAAGCTCAAGTTCTACATCCTGAGAGCATCAAGCCTTCGCGCACCCGCTCTCCCGCCGTAGTTCACGAGAGCGAAGTTGCGCCGTCGCGTGGCACACGCATCCGCGTCGTCGACGTACTCCTTTCAAAGGGAAGCATCCTATTTCCTATAGAAGCTTAGGTTAAATATTACTTTGTTGGCTCTATAGGATTACTTATTTTATCTTTGTTATTTGGTTGGGTATTCGCTTTGCGAATTCCCGTCTCCTTCGAGGGACAAAATCCTTCTCGTGAAGAGAAGGGGTTGAGGAACGCTACCCTCGCACTTGTAGCGTGGTTGTATTTGAGGTTGAATCACCCTCGTTTAAAGTGATTCGCTTAGTGGATTTTGATCAACTTGGTTGATCGGAAAATCCTAACTCGAGAGGGTTAGGTGGTGGTTTTCACCCGATTTGGGTTTCCACCTAAAAAATACTTGTGTACTTGTGTGATTGTCTATTTTTGAGATTGTTTATATTTATTTCTGCAATTATTACGTCACCCCCTCCTAGTGGGGAATTTCACAAATGTCCCCTCATGCGCAGCACCTTGTTTGTAAAAGAAAAGTCTCCTGGGTCCCCTAACAGTACTCTGTCTCGTAACGACTGTAGGTACGGATCTGTCATCTGTCCTATGATGATGCAGTATTTCAGCTCTGGTCTCTTCTGTCGTGTCACTGTCACTGCCCCACAATGCCCCTGTAACTCTAGGGGTCGCCAACTGCCCAACTCCTCCATAAGTCTCCAACTTTGTGCCTGTAAGCTGGCTGAGTAGATGGGTGCCTTCTGACTCAAGGCGTTAGCCACCATGTTGGTCTTCCCCGAATGGTAGGAGATGCTACAGTCATAGTCCTTCAGGAGCTCTAACTAACGTCTCTGTCTCATGTTAAGCTCCTTCTGATCAAACAAATACCTGAGTCTCTTATGATCCGTGAAAATCTCACAGGTCTCACCGTAAAGGTAGTGCCTCCATGTCTTCAGCGTGAAGACAACAGCTGCCAGCTCTAAGTCATGGGTAGGGTAGTTATGCTCATGGGGCTTCAGTTGTCGTAAAGCGTAAGTGACAACGTGACCCCGCTACATGAGCACACCCCCTAACCCTGCAACGAAGCGTCTGTGTAGACAACAAAACTGCCACTGCTATCTGGGATGATAAGCACAGGAGCCGAAGTCAGCCTCTTCTTCAACTCCTGAAAACATGCCTCACAAGCGTCTGTCCAAGCAAAGGGCACATCCTTCCAGGTCAACTGAGTCATAAGATGCACAATCTATGAGAAACCCCTGATAAACTACCGGTAGTAACCTGCCAATCCTAAGAAACTGTGTATTTCTGTCATTGTACGTGGCCTCTCCCACCTGAGTACTGCCTCTACCTTGGCTAGATCCACAGCCAAGCCATCCCCTGAAATCACATGACCCAAGAAGGTCACCTACCTCAACCAAAACTCGCACTTGCGGTATTTAGCATACAGCCTGCGTCATTTCAAAGTGTCTAGAACCATCCGCAAGTGTTGTCCGTGTTGTGCCTGATCCCGCAAGTAAACGAGCACGTCATCAATAAATACCACCACAAACTGATCAAGATATGGTCTGAACACCCAGTTCATCAAATTCATGAAGGCAGCGGGGGCATTAGTCAGCCCAAACAGCATGACTAAAAACTCATATTGTTCGTACCAGGTGCGGAAAGTTGTTTTGGAGACGTTGGTCTCCCTGATCCTCACTGGTGGTAGCCTGATCTCAGATCTATCTTAGAGAATACCGTGGCACCTCGTAATTGGTCAAACAGATCATCAATCCTCGGCAGCGGATACCTGCTCTTGATGATGACCCTATTCATCTGTCTGTAGTCGACACGAAGGCGTAGGGTACCATCCTTCTTCTTCACAAATAACACCGGGGCTCCCCACGGGGATGCACTGGGCCTCACAAAGCCCTTCTACAACAGGTCTTGCAACTGTGACTTGAGCTCTCGTAGCTCAAGTGGTGCCATCCTATACGGTGCCGTAGAAATGGGGCTGGTTCCCGGTACCAGTGAGATCTCAAACTCGATCTCACGCTCAGGTGGTAGTCCTGGCAGCTCCTCTGGAAACATGTCGAAGTACTCTCTGACCATCGGGATGCTCTGCAAGTCTGCCACGAGGCTGGGCTCTGTCACTACACAAGCTAGAAAGCCCTCACACCCCTGGCCCAAAAGTCTCGCTACCCAAAGTGCAGAAATGCACCTGAAACCTCTATCCATCGGCTGTCCGTGAAACTCAAAGGAAGGCATCTCCGGTATGGAGAAGACGATCTTCCTCTCAAAACAGTCCACCAAGGCGTGGTAAGCGGGCAGCCAATCCATCCCCAAAATAATGCCAAAATCCTCCATCGGTATCACAATCAGGTTAGCAGGGAGGCTGTGTCCCCCAATACTGACCTCACAGTCTGTGTAGACCTCCTCAGCTACAGACAGCTATCCACCCGGACCTCTGATCACAAATGGATCCTCTAACAACACGCAGTCCTGTCCCAAACTAACACCAAAACTCGCAGCAACAAACGAATGCATGGCATCGGAATAAAAAAGTACGTAAATTAATCTGTTGGAAACTGTAACCATACCTGCCACCACTGAACCTGATGCCCTTGCATCTCTATGTGTTAGAGCGTTGATACACCCCTCAACTCTCAGTGTAGAAGAAGCAGCCACACTATGCGTCGGACGAGTAGCCACTGGCCGGTACCCTCCCCGTGACTGCTGTCTTCCCCCACGCGCATGGGAACCATGACCACTAGTACGGCCTCCAGTACTCAGTGCGGGGAGCATCTGCTGCGCTTCCACCCTAGATGGGCAGTCCCTCCTAATGTGGCTCGACTGGCCACACTGGTAGCAAAGGGGAACTCGACTCCCTCCCACGATAGGTCTCTGCTGACGGCTAGGTGGGGGTCCAGTGCTGACAGGTGGCCCCTATTAGGGGACCCCAAAGGCCACTAATGACCCTACAAAATGAGACGGCTCTCCTGCGGGTGCCGTGTGCCTCCTCTCTCATCGGCCTTATGAGTACTCTGGCTGGTAGGGCCTCTTTCGTCCGCTGTCGGTGTCTCGTGCGGCTGGGTTGGTCTCCTCGTACGTCATAGCTGCCTCCACTAGTCTCGAAAAGGTGGGCAGCTTCAGGGGTTTGACGTACCCTCGAATGGCAGGCCAAAGCCCCTCAGAGAACCTCCACAGGCGCTCCTCCTCAGTAGCTACAGCTGTCGTAGCGAAACATGACAGCTCCAGGAAGCGCACGCAGTACGCGCTAACAGTCATCGTTCCCTGGCGGAGAGTGTGGAACTCCCGCCTGCTCTGGTCCTACCAAGTCTTCGGGAAGATTGCTCACAGAAGAGGGTCACGAACTGGTCCCACGTAGGCTCTGCCCTCTCCTGGCCTCTGACTGCCATCCATCATCTATGTGCCACACTCTCCAGCTAATACATAGCAAAAGCCATGCAACACTCCGCAGGGGGGAGAAGGGTGTCAAACACCTTCTTGATCTGCTCTAGCCAGTCCTCTGCCTTAGACGGATCCTCATCCCCCTTGAAAGAGGGGGGCTTCAGCTTCCGGAACTATCCGAAAAGCTTGTAGTGCAGCTGTAGTGGGGGAACGGGCATGCCTCCGGCAGGGAGGGCTTGTGCTCAAAAGTGTCAAAGTACAGTGGGGGCGGTGGAGGACCACCACGTCCCCCTCGTCCAGCGCTCCGCCAGTCTCTCGACCCCATAAAGGACTCCCCCTCCACATCCCCAGGGAGAGGCACCCGTGCAGGCAGTGGAGCTCCTCTCATACTATGTCTCGTGTCAACTGAGCAACGTCCTGGGCCTGAATGCCCGGGAGAAGTGGCTGGTCAACTAGCACCTCGGGCCCGGCACGTCCGCCCCTCCGATCTTGTCCACGGCCGCATCCGTGGCCAGCCTCAAGGACTCCACGTCGAGGCATCTCATGCAAGGAAACGCGGAAAATAGCACAAAAGGAAGTCAACTCTAACGGACTTTGGAAAAAGAACCTCAGAACAGATGTCAAATGGTACGTTGTGGTGGTTACTCTAGTTACATGCACGTGAATTGGTTATTCTCAAGCTAGTTGGTCCATTTCTCGGGACGACTTTACTCTGATATCATCTTGTTACGACCCGATTCCTGAATCTCTACAGGATCCGAGACCGACTCAACTCGACTAATCCCAAGACCCAGTCGTCCAACAAGAAATAACCAAAAAGCAGGAAAGTAAACCGCATTCACTATGCTAAGTAACTAACAGTAAAAGAGTACAAGCAGTAAAGGAAGTAAAAGTTGCTAACAGTACATATCACCACCACAACAATAAAGCGGAAACAAAGTACAGAAACGTAAACAGTAACAAGAGTCTGAACTCACTAACAAAAGAAAGTACAACAATAGGAAGACTACTGCTGGGCTCGACTGGGCCTAGCACCCTCTGTAGTCGGTGACTCGAGCTGCTCAACACCTGAACCTGAAAAGGGTTATGAGTAAACAAAGTAAGCTAACGCTGAGTAGAGTGGTAACCAACTAACTAAAGCAGTAAAAGCTAATAGGTAATTTATCTTTTCCAATTATTTTATTTTACAAGTTATTCCTTTTCACCTATTGGTTTATTTTTCAGGTCTCATTCTTGATCTCGAATGTTCCTCATGGGAACGACCTTGATTGCAGTCTTTTCCAAAGAGTAGAAGGCACACGTTGTGCTCTCCTGCCCGGGAGAGTCCCCCGTGGTGATCCTACACCCAGTCAATCACCCCAAGGTCACGGATAGATGTAGCAGTGACTGCAACACGCGCGATAAGCGCACGGGTAGCTACCCCACACTGGCACGCAGTCAGTTGTTTCCGCTAGCGGGTACACCCAAAGTACAGCACGGAACAGTATAAGGCCTAGCCCTCTCATTGACAGGGGTCTAGCCCCTCAAAACCAAACAGGGGTCTCGCCCCTCCACAGTCTGCGCACCCTCGTCTGACTACCCTGGTTTGCCCAGTGGGCCTAACAAGTCGGTGTAGGGTGGCTAGCTGAACCCCAAGCCTCATGGGGTGGTAAGCTCTCTCCCTACACTAGTAGCTCTCCCCGGTACAGTGTACGCGAGGGCCAAAGAAGTCAGTGTAGAGTGGCCAATCCTAACCCTGGGTCCCAACCCAAGGGCAACTAGCTCTACTTTACACTAAACAGGGGACAGTCGCTCTCCTTGGTACCACGTACTCAAGGGCCAGCACGCTTCCCACTCACATTTCCAGATCCATTCCATTTATTCACAGGAGCTCTACTCCTAATTCCCTGTAGGATTCATGCTCTTATTCCCCATGTCATTCCATACCAGGTTTCATCATTTACATTTCCATTCTCAGATTATACACATGCAGCTCGTATTTCCATCATTTAACATGTGCAACAAGTAATGTCACAAGTAGCTGTTTAACTAGCACAGACATTTCATATTTCACACGCAGCTCTTATTTATTAACATGCAGTTGTTCACATTTCTATTCATTTATTTAAGACTGCAATTTCAGACACGCATACAAACAGTGCAAGTACTTCTCGTCCTATGATTCATGCCACATCTTAGGTTTCTAGCTATCCAATTTCACATATGCATTCAGGTTTATAATTAAAATAGGGGAAAACTACTCTACCATACAATCCGGGAGTACTGGGGGCTCGAACGACAGGCTCACATGCCTCTGCAGGCCTGGAACATGCAACGGAACAAAGTCCTATACCAAAGAACATAACACAATGGAATGTTCAGAATAGTATATAAGGCTTTCTAACACTTAAGGGAACTCACAAGGAATCCACAGATATCATGTTTGCGTAAAACAGACCTCAAACGGACCCTAAACTGGTCAAAAATAGAACTGCAGACCTAAATTAGATGTCTGGCACAAGGTCTAGACGTCTTAAAAGTAACAAAAGTCTCACCTCAGGTTCTGCTTCGACCTCAGACGTCCAGAACCTCTTCTTGATCGTTTGTACCCAGCTCCAGACGTTCGACCTCTCATCCGGTTGTCTGAGAGTGCTTCCGATCATTTGGTAAGCTGTCCAGACGTCTGAAACGCGTGGGAGGGCGTGCCCCGTGCCTTCCTGAAGCTATCTTTGCACGCAACAGGTAAATCATCTACTTTTAGCCATGCAGATCGAAGCTGCGGTGTAGCCTACATCGCCTTAACCGCAAGAGGAACATACCTTCGCAGAACACTACTTTCAGACGTCCGATGTTGTCACCAGACGTCCACCCAGTTGTCTGGATGTCATGCCAGACGTATGATTCTGAGAAAATCCCAGAACCAGAACTACCTTCCGCTTCTCCTCGCCGCATGCAACCGCGGCCTCGCCTCCTCGCCTGCAGCTCCGGCTGCAGCAAGTGTCAAGGACGTCTCCCCCGACGCGCTCTCCTCCTGCACACGTCGCTCCGACAGTGCGTCCTCCGACGAACTCCCACGAGCTTGTAAGCTCAAGCTCTTCCTCCTCTCCTCACGTCGCCTCTCCTCCTCATCGCTTGCTCTCGCACTTGCCCCTCTCGCTGCAGTGCAGAGGGTGGAAGGAAGGTGACTATGGTGGAGTGGGGAAGAAAGGAAGGGAGAGAAAGCCTTATGTAAGGGTGCTCTAGGGTTCTGCGGGGGGAGAAGAAAAAGAGAGAAGAGGGAAAAAAAGGCAGTCGGCGCGCAGCCAGTGCGCAGACATGAAGCTACATACAAATTTTTCAGTTTCCAGACATCTAGGAGTGTGTCCAGACATCCAACCAGACACTTAACCAACCGTCCAGACGTCTTAAAGGGCTTAGAACAGAATGGGTTGAAAGAGTGATCTTCGTTTTCGTCAAAAACTTTAACATAAAATGATGTGCCATTGTATTTAATTGCGTGGTAGAAAATCGCTTTTCAAAACATTTAAATTTTCAAAACTAACCACGAAGAGTTAGGTCATCTCCACTGGGAGGAATTAGCCTATTAAAAATATGAGTAATAATGCATAAAGGAATCAGGAATATTAATAGAGGTGCATGCTAACTAGTGCTCTCATTTCCAACAAAAATTCTCAATATAGATAATTAATCAAGAAGATGAGGGTGCACATGCAAAATTACCATAATATAATATTCTAAATAATGACATTGGTAATAGCAAACAATGTTAATATTAATCTCCTAACTAATGACACTAATGTACTATAATCAGTATCTCATGTTGTATGTCATTCATGAGGAGAAATCATTTATATGTAATTCCAAATTAAGCAAGGGGTTTCCATGCAAATTTTGCTGTAATATATTAATTCAAAAAATAAATGAACAGCAACTTTTACAATGGCATTTTCTATAATTTTTAATTGAAGAGGAAACAGAGCATTTGCTCTCTCTCCTCCTCGCGAGAGAGAGCACCGGCGGGCTGTGGATTCGCTAGGGAGGTTGGCGAGGATGAGACCTATCCGATGGAGGCCGCGGCGTCGACGGAGATGGCCGGAGGCAGCCGGCCGGTGGAGGAGTGGCGGCGATGGAGAGGCTACTGCTGTCGCGCATGCTTAAGAGGGGCGCGCGGCAGATGTGAAGGCTTGGCATGTGGGCGCTCTACAGTGCGCGTAGGCGTGCGTGGAGGTGCAGCACTTGAGGCGCTGGGTGAAGCGGAGCGAGTGCCTGCGCAGGCCTACGATGATGTCGGGCGGACGATTGCAGGCGCTTGCAGGGGTGCGCGCCTGCGGGGAGGTGCTAGAGGGTGTGCCTGCAAGCGCGACTAGAGGATGAAGGTGGACGTGCTTGCGGGCGCAGGTGGCGGTGCAGAGCAGCGTCTGCGGGCGCTAAGGGGCGAGGGCGGTGCCTGCAAGAGCAAGCGCTGGATGCCTGCGGGCGTGCGAGCGAGAGGGGAGGGGCGCGCTGCAGATGGCACGGCCTGGAGTGGGGCGCGAACGGATGCCTACAAGCGCTTGCAGAGGCGCAGGTGCTGCGGCAGGTGCACGGTGAGGCGAGGGCCGTGCTTGAAGGCAGGTGCAGGCGGTGTGTGCTAGAGTAGGCAGAGATGATGGCACGAGTGCCTGCAGCATGGGAGGGGAAACGCTGGTGGTGCGAATCTGTAGAGGTGGGCGGTGTGCTTGGATTGGAGAAGTGGCTGGAGATGTGCGCGCGGAGAAGATGCAGATCCTGGTCCACAGTGCACGCTGGGTAGTTCCCCGCAAGAGGGTAGATGGATCCGCCCAAAAGAGAAGCCCCCTGCTTTTCTACTTCTTCCTCCTATGCGCGTGCAAGAGTTAAGGGATTTTCAAATCCCTTAGCTATTTTTGGCCTCGTTTGTTGAGGGAGGGCGGCGGGATATCGGATAAACGTTGGGAGGAGTTGTGGCTGGCCAGAGATCAGGGAAAAGATGCCACCGGTTGTTGGAAAGGAAAATTTCCCCTCACCTCCTTGTTATTTTGCCAAAGATTCTTCCTGCACATAAAAAGAACATAATCATTACACATTAAGTTATAGAATGTTATAAAATTAAATCATGATGCATACAATTATTCTATAACTTAGTGTAGTTATTAACAAACCTAAAATGTTAAAAGAGAATTACTTAGGCGTAACATTAGTCCATTAAAATGGACTCATCACGGGTCTTTACACTTAGGGATCTCTTAAAGAACTTAGAAAACTAAAGTAGGCATCAAACAGCCTGATCAGACGTCCAATCTGGACATCAGACATTTGATCTTAAACCTTAAGACATCTGACTATTTGATCAAATGCCCAAACACTTAGGCTGGACTTAGTGCTTTCTGTCTGTTGATTTCAGATGACCGATCTTTAGTCCAGGCATCTTAGAAGATGTCTGAGGACCTTTCCAGACGTCCAACTAGAGGACCATTGGCTTTAGAAATCTAATCGCTGAGGATTAACCCTTAATATGATTCACATTCACTTTCAGACGTTTGTAGTGTATCCCAGACGTCTGATAAATAGACGTTAGGCTAAGATATGACCCTAATTACTTCTTATCAGACCTTATAGCCGTTTGAGCCTTAGGAAATCCATTCCCGCAATGATTTGTGTTTCTAGACATCCAGACCTATTGCCAGATGTCCGATCTGTCGTCTATGCAACTTAACACTAGAACCTTGTTTCAATCTTGACAAAATAGGAAGAAAACCCATTTAGAATTAGACATCATATCAGATTCCCAAATGTCCTAAAACACTTCTTTAGATGTCCATCTTGATCTAACCCAGTCCAGATCTTCTACCTTTCTAGATCAAACGACCAATCCCTAGATCAAACGATGGCCCAGATTCTGACCTTAGAACCAGACATCTGATAACCCTGTCAGAATCATAAATGATACTGATTTCGACCTGTTTTGCCTTGGGATTATTCCCAATGACTATAGAAGCCTTCCAACAGCTAGAAGAGGCTTCTAAACCCTTCTTAGGGCCTCTATAAATAGAGGAGAACCCTTCCTTTGCAAAACACACCCAAGAATATTACTTCCACTCATTTTGTGTCAAATTGATCTTGAGAAGTGTTGTTACTCTCCAAACCTTTGTCCACACTCTTGATAGCACCATATTCGCTGCACACCCATTCTCCCATCCTCACATACGAGAGTGTCGTCTATGCCCTTGCATGTTCACGCACTCCGCGTCAATAGCCGATGCACTTCCATCAAAGGGAGGTTTCTATTGCCTATAGTAGCTAGTTTTAAATACTTACTTTGTAGCTCTATAGGATTTTGTTATATTATCTTTGTTGGGTATTCGCCTTGCAAATTCTCATCTCCCTCACAAGACAAAATACTCCTCGTGAAGAGGAGGGGTTTGAGGTACTCTACCCTCGTTTAATAGTATGGTTGTAAGAGGTTGTACTACTCTTGTTGAAGTAGTGCATTAGTGGATTTGATCGACTAAGTCAATCAGAAAATCCTAAATCGAGAGGCTTAGGTGGTGGTTTTTACCCAGGTTTGGGTTTCCACGTAAAAATCCTTTGCGTTCTTGTGATTGCCTTTTTGTGTGATTGTCATATTTATATTTCCACATTATTTTATTTCACGCAAATCTCACCCCCCTCCGCTAGAACCCACATCATGGTCTTCATGTTGCCCCAATCCATCAAACATAGCCTTTTGAAAGGCTTCTTAATTGCCCTACACATCCTCCCACGAATAATCCCAAGATGCATTGTGATAATAAGAATGGGTAGAAGGAGGAAGTAGGGTGAGAGGAACTTGAGATGGAGTCTTGACTTGCCTCTTGGGTTTCTTGTTCACTTTCCTTCATAATTTCCATAAGAAGGAGAGTGGTCCTATCAAACTCTTTAACTGACTCATCCATGTATTGTCTCTTTAGGTCTATGTTAAAATGAAGAAGCATATGGGAGATAAAAGCTCTGAGAGGAAGGTCCCTACGATGGGTAGCACAAAGAGAATCCATGATAAGATCACACTAATTTAACTTAGTGCCATTCATTATGGTGTAGAGAATATAGGCAAGGTCCTTAGAAATGTAATCAAATGAACCCAATTTCCCCTGGAGGTTCCAAGACACAGGTCGAGCTAATAGTCTAGGAATCGTCCTTAGGTATTTTGATTCGAGTTTGATCTCCTCGAAGTAAACATCATCCTTGACTAGGGTTTTGGTGATGGTTTTGAAATTAACTTCCTTTTCAATGTCTCTTAAATGAACAATAGTGTCAGTGGGCATCATAATGGAAGAAATGACTTCATTGGTCATGGTAAAAGAAACATTCAAAATAGAAGATTTTAGGATAGCGACCTCGGTGGTAGAATCATTATTAAGGTTGGCATGAAATAATTTAACAAGTTCAGGGAAAATACCAAGTAGTTTCCCTCTAGGGAAGAATTCTTCATCAAAGAAATGATGAATCCCTTGGGTTTGAAAAAGTTCTAAGCCAAAATCATGAAAGTCTTCCCATACTGTAGGGTGACCCGTCCTAACCTTAAATTTCTCAATGTTGTTTAATTTTTGAGAGGCCCTTTTGGTGAGTGATGGGAGATTTGCTCAGTTTTATAAATTGGGATTTTAATGTCGTTGCAACGCATAAAATTGATCAGCTTTTAAATTTATATTACGAGATGGTGGTGGTATCTAGGGTCTTCCAAGGAGGCCAATTTGTTAGTCAAATAAGTGATTCTCTCTCTCGTCTCTCAAATCAACACTTCTCTTTTTGTATTTTGATTTTTGTAAATTTTTATGTTTGGAAATAAGCAGGATACGAATGCGAAGATAAAACCACACTAAAGAAACTTTCCTAACAATTAGAACCTAAGTGAGAAGAGAAGTCTTCTCTTCTAAGCTTACCCTAGGCAAGTGCGCCTAGGATAATTAGAAGAGAGATGTGATGCACTAAAAGAAATAAAGTTGCTACTTAAAACTAGAATTCAAGAATGAAGAAAGACACTTTGCTATTAAGAAGGAATGCTTACAAAGTACCTAGGGAGCTCAACTAAGCAGAGGTTTCACTTAGTTAATCCCTAGGTAGATGAATGCTTAACTGGAATTAAAATGCAACAAAATAAAAGATAAAAAGTTCTCCCGAGTAGCTGAGGCAGCCTTCGCTCCAACAATGGTGGCTCCCATACTTGAAAAAGAATTCCTTCTAGCTCCTTGAGTTTCTCCTCCCAAGAGTGGATGTCCTCCACCCTTCTTTCCTCTTGCCTGGCCCTCCTCCTTAGTGAAGAGCTTGCTCTTTGGCGTGGCACAAAGAAGGAGAAAGAAGAGGAAGGAGGCACCAAGGGAGTGGGTAGGTTGCTCCCTTAATCTTCTTCTCTCATTCTCCTTTCTTGGTTGTGGGATGTATAGTGGTTATAGGTGTTTGACAGAAAGAATTGTTGCTTACCAAGGATTATTTGAATGGTAGGATAGGGGGTCTTTTTATAGGCTAGTATGGACGGTGGTTAGGAAGCTTCCTTGGCACCATGTGAAAGGGTGCCAGGGAGGGTGGCTTGGATGGTGGTTAGGAAGCTTCCTTGGCACCATGTGAAAGGGTGCTAAGGAGGGTGGTTAGGAAGCCTCCTTGGCGCCATGTGAAAGAGTGCCAACGAGGATGGTTAGGAAGCTTCCTTGGTGCCATGTGAAAGGGTGCCCAGGAGTGTATTTTAGGCACCAATGGTTGGTGGTTTTAATGTGGGTGGATGGCCATTAAGGTGGAGAGGGAGTAGGGTAGGAGTTGGATTTGAGTTGGATCCAGCTGAGTTGAGCTAGGGTCCAACTATTGGAGCTTCTATCTTCACAAATGTTCTAAGTGCCTTCCATACTGCCAGGGTTTCTCTAATTTCCAATGCATTCATCCCTGGCAATCGAATGGAAACTATATGAGATAATGTGAAATGAATGCTAATTTATGCTCTAAACCCTAAATGCACATGCATGCTAAATGCAATGATATAATGCAATGCAGTTGGCAAAATCATAGGAACTAGATGTGAATGAATGCTAAGGATGATGATAAACTGGCGTTTATCACACCCCCATGCTTTTCTTTTTGCTAGTCCCTTAGCAAAAATTGTGATTGCACCACATTATTTCTCAAGAAACCAACTTTTTGTGTTTTGAGGAAAAAGTTCAAGATAGGACCCTAGTTGATTTTTGGTTAAGGTAGGTATGAGATTTATTAAGGATAAAACATCTGGACTTAGCTTTGGATTAAAAGATTAGACAAATCAGGACCACTGTATCCTTTGAGAATTCACTACTTAACTCTTTTTAATTCAAATATCCCAAAACTATTTTTGCTGTTAGGATTTCCCTGTCTCGTGAACTCAATTCGTAACTCGTAAGTTGATGAAAATTCAAGTGTCAGTGCTTTGTGATATGCCAACATTATTGGGATAAGGTCATGTTATTGAAACTTTTTTTTTCAACTATTTCCCCCGTGCTTAGCCTTAGCTTAGTCCTACTACAGATGTGTCGAGATCCTCATTCCCGTTACCAATCCTCAAGGGGGCTCTGGCGTTGGCACTTCGAGATAGTACCGTCCAAGACACACCCTAGGAGCTCACAACCCCAAAGCACAATGCGATGTAAAGGGGTGCTCCAAGCAAACTCAACCTCTTACTCCGACGCTATGAGTAGAGCATCGTCCAAGACACCTGAGCTGCAAAATGCACCCTAATGCTCCATCTAAAGATGTGAAATATAAATATAGAGTAGCGCCGATGTGGTAACATGCTGACATCACATCCTCAAAGGAATTATTTTTCCTTCTCGGCAGTGGGAACTCAAACCAATCATCTATCTTGATCTTTTACTAAGAATTTGCAAGAGTTTTTTAATGATTTAGATGTTTTTAGGCTTAGGTAGTGTTGGCTTTGTGTGTAAAATGTTTGACACCAGGTTTTCAAAAGAAAGCAAATTTTTGGATCGAGAGCTAAGTCAGGTGTTGATGCGGAAAGTCTACACAAAAAGGTTTGAGTTTGGAAAATCATCATTGTAGCGCAATTTGTGAGGAAAATCGTTAATTGATAAATTTAATCGAAACTCGAAAGGAATTCCGGATCGAACACAGGGAGGCGGATGTTTGATTAAAAATCATGTTTGTTTTATTTGTCACAAAGCAGATTAGTTGGTCAAAAAACTAGCTATCTACTTAAAGAATAATGAATAGAAGAGAGAGAGGGAGAGAATATTACAAATAAAGATAAAATAGAGATAGAAAAAATAAATATTTCATAACCACAAAATGATGTCTGTTACAACTAACCACTATAGTAGAAAGAGGAAAATCTTACAACTAGAAAGCGGTAAATCTACTCTAGAAAGCAGTAAAAAGGTGGAGAAAAGTTATCCTCCTCGACGGCTTCTTAGAGGATGAACCGCATTGACGGAGTGCTCGAAAAGATGTGGTAAGATGCAGGATGAAGGAGAACGACGACGAACGATGGAGAATGGGGCAAGGCGACGTCACAGCGGGATCCGCTTCCCCAACGGCGATGAGAAGACAACCGCAAAATGCTCCACTAGTGGGATGAGAACGTGGAAAAATTATATTTTTAACTCTAGAAGAGCATCCCGGGTTTGGGACAAGCTCTTAGAGCTTTGAGGAGGTGAGAGAAGAGAGGAAGGGATAAGAAATATGTAGGGGTCGTAGCGCTATTTATAGGTGAGCTTTGAAGGGGCAATTAGGTCATTTCAAGTTAAAAACATTAATGCAAGGGCCTTTAGTGACAGATTTAAGCGTCACTAAAGCCCTAAACGTAGGTGTAGTGACACGTGCCTGCCACGCCTCCTCCTCTCCCCGTGCACAAAATGCCTTATACTCGCGCAATATCAGCCGTCCGATCTCGAACGACTTAAAATGCTCCATCGCTCGCCTTCTCATCGCACGTTTGTGCGTGCGATGGCGCATACAAAATCGCATCCGATCGGGCGTGTGCCTGATTGGCAGATCTAGGTCGTTCGTAGATGATCGCACGGTCGAGATAAATCTGTGTGTGCCTCTAATTGCTAATTGAACTCGCGACCTCTGCTTCACGAGCATACGCTCGCCCAATGTGCCAAGCCGTCCTCTTTGTTGCGCGGATGCTTTTGCGCTCAGCCGATCTTGGCCATTGGATCTTTGTCCAATGGTCGAGATCAAGCATTGATCTTTGCTTGGAGAAGTGGAGCGAGAGGCCTTGGCGAGTGTTGGGCGGCTGGGATGGCGTCACGTGGTGCCATCTTGGTCGTCCATCTTCTGTAAGTTGTAGATGGTGCCACAGATGTCGAATTGGATCGTGTTTTACACTGTTGGGTTGCAATCGTCAATTCAAACCCATCCGTGCGATAGGATTTGTCATCTAAGGTATGGATTTGCACCACCTTGGCCCTTGACCTATGATCTTTCTCGGACTGCATCTAATGATACGGAAGTCCAATCGAGGCAATCTTGGAGTCGTTAAACTTCGATCGTCATCCTGATCAATTCCGTACAGTTGAATCTTCAATCCGAGGCCCCGATTAAATGTCACCCTGTCACATGACCATAAAAAGAGATAATTAACCTAAATTTTATACAATCTAACCTAAAAGCAAGATGATGCATGTTATGTAATATTTATAATATATGATGCAAATATATGCCTAAGGACACACATAAATAGATAGTTTATGTGATATAAACGTGTTTACATCACACCCCCATGCCTATCTTTTGCTAGTCCCTAGCAAAACTACATGCTATTTATAAGAGAATTAGGTCAGATTTCTTGGGCAATAGTTATTTTCAACACAGAGATTTCAACTAAAACCTAAACTACGGAGACACAACAGTGCCCGGGATTTTACCAAAATGCAGACTGCCTCAAGCCCTCGCCTTATTCAAAGAAGAATCTTTTTCTTTTTCTTCTTTTCTAATTTTTTTGGATTATTGAGTTTAGGGTTTCGGTTCAGCTTTTTATGGCCACTCAACCTTCCCAAGACTCGATGAGAACCCTAAGTTATAAGCAACTTTTTGTGTGTCATGCTAGACTCATTGATAAGTAATCAAAATGGACTTCAGGCTTCTATGCCACTAGGTGACCTTAAAAAGAAATTCTACCTAAAGGTATATCTATTCGACCGGTAGCTTTCTCCCTACTTTTATTTTTATGGGGTCAACACAAGGGCGAACCCAGTGTATATCTCCCCGGCTTATTCTACTTCTCTATTTCTTCCTAAGTGCTTTGGAATTATACGTGCATTTCTTGAGTTGGGTTCTGGACAACCTACCAATGGGTTGTTACCCACGATAACTTGCTAGCCATACTTGTGCCGTGACGTGTGTCTTATTTCTTTTTTTTCTTTCCTTTTCTGTTTCTTTTTCTTTTTTTTGGATATTTTTCTTTTCTTTTCTTTCTTTAAGCAGGTGGTTTCCCTGATCTAAGATTTATTTAAAGGCAGCAGGAAAAGAATGGTCATGTGACTGGGTTCTGGACAACCGGCCAAAAGGTTGTTACCCACAATAACTTGCCAGCCATACCACCCTAGAAGGTTCATTTGCTACCCAATTTCCATAAAAACTACCAAACAATGAGTCAGTGCGAAAAGTGTGTAGATTCTTAGACTTAAAATTCCCTCGAATCAGATAGTGGGTTGATAAATCGTGTACTTATCACCCCAACTTATTTAATCAAATTAGAAATATATTCAAATTGGCGAGGACTCGAGAAACAAATCCACATTTTAGTAGACACCCGAGCTGATTAAGTCTGAAGACCTGAAGGGTCTTAGTGTTCAAGTCATATAGCTTTATTCTTTAAGATTGAAAATTTTCTAAAGCCCAAGTTCTATTTCCTAATTCCACAAAAATTTTGTTTAATAAATAAAAATAAAACAAAAAGAATCTACGGAGCTGAAAAAATAATTCAGAGATGAATATCTACCCTCCCATGCCTATCTATTACATTGTCCTCATTGTATTAAAAAGACATGAAACTGAGTGGAGTAGAGTAGAAAGCACCTGAATTGCGTGAATAACAGGTTGGCTCCAAGATGAAAAGAAATTGTATACGTGTTGAATTTAGTGCCTTCAGTTAGGCACACTATACAAAGAAGAAGAAATAAAGAATTCACAAGTGCAGGTCAAAATCAGGATAAAAAGATTCACCTCAGGACCTACAACAGATGTCCACAGATGTGAACCAGATTGTGGTGTAGACCCATACCCCATGATCAAGTATATCTAAGGTTCTGGATAAAAATTACCCAGAACCTGAGATCAGTATGCAAGTGGGGTCAGGCTTGCGATTTATGAGGATGCAACCCAAGATCAAAAAGTCGGGTTATAAAGAAATCAAGCTCAAAAGGATGATAATCAATGAATGTGCACTTGGGTTGGACATCCTCTGAGTCAACAATGTCATAAGGGTCCTGGTAGAAAGTTGGTGGTTTCAAACAAATTGGAACTCTTAGACTTGTTCTTTGGCTTCCTCCGAAATTAACTTCCCAAAGTTTCACTTCCCAATTCCTATCCTTCTCAATCAGGACTTCAAATTCTAGGACCTCTTTCATGATAATCACCCCATTTAAAATTTCCAAGTCTAAGATTGATGACTGAATCAAAATTGATTTGGGTCTAGTGATTTCAAAATCAAAATCATCAACATGCTCAATGAGGTATGATTAAGGAATGGGGCTTTGAATTGAGTCCTTAATAACAGGATCTAAATCTGCCATGCGAGCCCCAACAAGATCAAATTTCTCAATTTTAGGGCCATCAAATGATTCATCGAATTCCTCAGGCCCAGTCGTCTCACTGAGATCGTGTGCTATAAACTCAAGTGAGACTTCGCATAATGATTCTTCACCTTCAGAATCAAAGAATTCTAAATCTGCATTAATGTATGTCTCAAAATCATCAACCACTTTCTATTCCATGGAGACATACGTTTCCTCATCCCCCAACTCAGGGATCTCAGGTGAAGAATTCAATTCATCCTTATTTAATTACTCTAGAACAACCTGGTCAACCCTTATCTCGTAAAACATGTTCCCCCTACAGGTGCCTGAGCAGATTCTAATATCGGCTCTCCCGTCAGGGGTTCATCCTAGGAATCCTCCCAAGATTGGACTAGAGTAATCACAAATCTCATCCTCAATTTTGATACCTTCCTAAGTAAAAACTCACCCGAGCCTTTATCCTAAACATCCTGGAGCCAATCCAACAAATACTTGTTAAGAGCATCAATCATTTCAATCAAAGGCTCCAATTCTTTAGGGCAAGGTATTGGCTGAGCTTCTAGAGATTAAATGGTGTTCCTTAAGTTAGCCAACACCTTATCTTGAACCTATTTAACCTAAACCAAATGGTTTGGTTCAGGGTTGGGTGGGTTTGGGTTCAGTGTAGGGGAGTCAACAAATTGAGGTTCTTGATATCTTCTCTGATAATAGGTCATTTCGAGTTGTCCATAAGGAGGTGATGACCTATATGCAATGTAATCTGGGGAAGGGTAAGGATCAGCATATCCTTCTTGATTGTAGATCATATTAGGTTGTCCAAATGAGGGCGATGATCTATAATCGATGTAGCTCGGAGAAAGATAAGAATCAAGATCATGGTGTCCAAGGTTAGACCCTGAACAAGGAGGTCCGGAATTGTACCCCCAATCAGAATTATCCCAACTAGAAAATGGATGAGAATAAGTCTGGTTGAAATAATAATCATTTTTGGAATAAGTAGTGGTAGGAGGGTAGGAGTGGAAGTGCAAATAAGATGTGGAAGGATCCATGACAAACGGGAGGAAGAAAGGTGATCACTCTGTATTCAATGATGATAATTCCATCAAACTGGGGCTAGTTTTGGGGGTATATGCTCACTAATAACATACCATAATGGGCAGGGGAGTGGTCGTGCTACTCCTCAACTCAGTTAATTAAGTTAATTTTACTTAATTAAGAGTAGAAGAAAGTAACTTAGGTTAACTCAAAATTGTATCGGTTTAGTAGTATAGGGTCGAATTAACCTAACATTTTAGATTTTTTTAACTGGTTGAGTCCAGGTTGTTCGCTTGGAGGTATACATTATTTAAATTCACCAATTAATTCTAAATATCTTATAGGTATTGGAGGTATAATTAAGTTAATTTTAATAACATGAATTTTGCAAAATGATTTAAATTGAGAAAATATGCAAAATTCCATATGAAATCACATTTACAACATTTAAAAACATGTAAATTCTCTACTTATTTCAAAAGAATTAAGGCAAATAAGAGTTTATCTATTCAAAGTATGCCTTATTACAACAATTGAAAGCAAGAGAAATTAAAAATATAGTAAGAAAAATAATTTCTTTATTTCTTTACTCTTCAGCCTCTCTCTCTCTTTTCTTCTTCTTAAGCTTCTTTCTTTATTTTTCTATTTTCCTTTTATTTTATTTATCCTTTATCTTTCTCTTTCTCTTTCTGTCTTATTCTCTCAAGCTTCCTTTCTTTCCTTCTCTTCTGCTCAGCCTCTTTCTTTCCTTAGTCTCTTTAGCTTTCTTAGTCTCTTTAGCATCTTCCTTAGTGCATGTTCTTTCTTCCTCTTTACGAGTTCTTCTGCTCCCTTTCTTCTTTCTTTTTCCTTTCTATCTTTCCTTCTTCCCTTAGTTTCCTTCTTCCTTACCTTAGTGATTTTTCCCTTCAGCCTTCTGATTCTTAGCTTCAACTGAACCGAACCGATTTTTCTTCCTCGACCAAAAATTGGTTTTTGGTTTGCAGCTCAGACCTTTCGAGGATACGCAGCACCTTTTACAGGGTGGGACCAAACCCTACTAGGTCCTCGCCTGATTCGGTTATTTTGGTTTATTTTCGGTTCATTTTCTCGAGCCAAATTGGCCCAACCGCCTCCCAGACCTCGCCCTCCCAGAGCCACACACATCACACGCCCACATAGGAGCACACTCGCAGGCACACACACGCATGCTCATTCGTAACCGGTATCCATGCGCCGAGCGCCGATGACTGCATAGAGTAAAGAACAAAATGCTTTTATACTAAGGCGGGCGCACAAGGGTTTCTGATGTGGGACTAAGATTTCCCCTTCTAGAGCCAACTTCAAGTGTCAATATCTCCTAGCTCAGAGCTCCAAATCAAGCGAATCAAAGCTTGTTGGAAAGCTCTTGAGTAGCTCTACAAGATTACAGGGTCAATTTAATGCTAAGGGGAAGATTTCCTCTTCGATTTGAAGGGTGGACTTATGGGTTTCCTACGGTATATTTATGCCTGGAAATGAAATTAAAGTTGCAGAGTCCATAAGCTGGACTTTCCCTCTTGGCTAAGGCTCTAAATAGGTTCTATAAGGTATTCGACAGCTTAAGGAATGGGTTTTGAGCTCTCAAAGCTTCAAGTAACCGTAGAGAAGTTGAAGCTTCTCTGAAAGCTTTAGAGACTGAAATCAAACATGAGAAAGGTGTAACAGACATATACAGTTGAGTTTAATCGATCAGAACAGATTCTAAGGGTTGTTATAAACTGATCTAGGCAGAAATCACACTCAAATCTCATCCTAAAACCACTGCCAACAGTTTGGGTTCAAAAATAACCGAAACTGGCAGTTAATGAATTCTAACCAAATCACTCATCTGAGCTCATCTAATTCACTCTACAATCATTCATACAAATCTCAGAAACAATTCAAGCTTCTCAAATCATCAAATTGAGCTCAGAGTCAAGATCTCCAACTGAGGTTTGATTATAAGGCTCAAAAATTGACTTTCTGTTTTACGCCTCTTCACAAGAAATTAAAGCCTAAGATAGGATCCTTTCAAACTCAGGAACTTGCTCAACCCCTTAAATAGTTATTTTGACCTTGGAAACTAGGGTTTCAGGCTCATCGCTGGCGGAGGGATTCTCGCTTATTTATGATAGTAATAGAATGATATGTCGTTGTGTTTTATGTGGTGGAGAATCTCTCAATCAAAAATAAATATCAAATTTTACCACAATAAAAATGTCGCATCCACAAGGAGGAATAGAACCAATAAATTCACGAGTAGAGGAATATACTGTTTGCAGACACTTTCACGACTTCAATGCGAGGAATATGCTATTTTAAATGGAGCTTGCAATTTCCTTAAAAGTTTAGGATTATTTATGCAATTTTCACGTCAGGAATTAAGCTCTCAAAAATATGTATATGATGCATGTGCAATGACATATCATGTAAATTTAACTTGCATGCAAATCTGATTTGAATTTCAAAGTTGAATGATGCACATAACTCAAGTGAAGTAAATTCAAGAAACTATAAGGGCATCCATGCAATGTGGCCTGAATAAAACAATAATATCTAAATGGAAATGGCATTCAATGTAAATATTAATTAAGGAGAAAACAAAGGATTTCTCCTCTCTCTTCCTCACTTGGACTGCCGTGCACGGTTGGCGGCGAGAGTCGATGGGGTGGTGCACCTCAACGCGTGCTTCGCGATGGTAGTGACGCGACGGCTGGAGGTGGCCGGCAGCGGCCGGATGGTGGAGAACAGCCGCCGGCCTGTTGGCTCTATTGGAGGAGGAGCATCACGCGTGGAGAGGAGGAAGAGCACTACTGTAGCCCACGCGGATGCGCGCACAAGGGCGTACTAGGGCGCGCTGTGGCAAGGCCTGCGGGCAGCTGCGGCCTACGGGCGTGGTCTGCCTGCGGGCGCTGGTGAGGGCGCGCTGTGGCACTGCACTGAGGGCAGGAGGGCAATGGCATGGCTGCAGGGCGCACAAGGAGCGCTGTGGTAAGGGCAGGAGGGCGTTTGGTGCAGCACCTGCGGGCATTTGGTGCGGCGCCTGCAGGTGCTTGGTGCAGCTAGGACGCGGGTGTAGGCTGTGCTGGGCAGGCGGTGGAAGGTGTGGCTATGGTAGTGCAGTGGAAGGTGTGGCTGTGGTAGCTCGGTCCATAATGTATGCCCACACGCACTCTCGACCGTCCAATCATCCATTGGACGGCTCACATGGCGCGCACACGAATTGCAGGGGCGAAGGAAGCACGCGTGCGTGCTTGGATCGGCGGGTGAGGGGCTACACCAACATTTTTGGAATGGGTTTAGCTACGTCCTGGAAGTCGCTAAAGCCCTTAGTTTAGAAACCCCTCTTCTCTATATAAACCCTCCCAACCACCCCATTCAAAGGCATTCAATACACACACACCTTCCATACTACTCTAGACTTCTCCTAGCTCCACCAAATACTCCATACCCGCCTCGGAGTTGTCAAGCCACCGACGGAGACTCCCTCAGCCGCCGTGGCCGCCTTGACTCCTTCTCGCACTATCTCTTTACTTTAGTTTATGTTGCACTTATTTAAGCTTTCATATATTGTTGTAGTTGTAAACAAACTTTAATTGCATGCTATATATATATATATATATATATATATATATATATATATATATATATATATATATATATATATATATATATATATATATATATATTGATGATGTTTTGTAGCACACATCCTTGAATGCTTGTCATGTTTTAAACACGATATCTAACCCTACTCTCTCTCTCTCTCGCATTTTCTTGCAAGCAAGCAAACCACCCATTCCTGTGACAAAGCGACAAACTAATCTGGTTTTACGTCAACTTGTGTTCGACACTTGGACTCACCAAATCCACATTCTAAATTAAAATAGACGTCGTGAACGCATACTACAATGGCATAATTAAACAATCGCATTCCGCACGTGTTAGTTTTTGACACCGTTGCCGGGGAGGCAACGGATTTCTTTTGTCACTTGTATCCCACACTTGTATTCACATCTTCTAACTCATTTTGCTCTCTCTACTTGATTGGTTGCAGGAACTCGACGCTTGGGCGACTGAGGAGCGTGATCCAAGATAGTGGACCTAGAGTAAAGTGCGGTGAAGACGGTTGTGAGTAATACTTCACCTATTGTTTGTTTACCTACCTAAAATAAAAATATACAAAAAATATAAAAATCTAAAATTGGCGTGGTGAATGACTACTTGACCCACATTCCAAACTCATCACCTAACAAAAAAATACACTCTAACATTCTTGAAGATAATCATTTTGGAGTGTTCATTCTTTTGAGTGGTGTTTGCGAAGCCACCATGACTTGATTTGGGCCACACCACTCACCATAATTAAAATCAACTCACCTGGTAGAATTGCATAAACACTAGGGTGACCACACTAGAGTAGTTTTTCTAGGGCCACATCATTCTAAAGGGAATTGACTTTCGCCCGTTGTGTGCAAAACCTTGTGTGCCCACTTGAACTTTGTTTGAAAACATTAAAGAACTTCAACCCTAAAAAGCATTAAAGCAAGGACAAATCATTAAACGACAAAAACTAACATGCTCGGAATGTGGTTGTTTAATTATGCCATTTTAGTATGCGTTTGCGACGTCGGTTTTAATTTAGAATGTGGATTATGTGAGTCCAAGTGTCGAACACAAGGAGGCGTAAAATCAGATTAGTTTGTCACTTTAAGTGTCACAGGAATGGGTGGTTTGCTTGCTTGCGAGAAAACGCGAGAGAGAGAGAGAGAGAGAGAGTAGGGTTAGAAATCGTGTTTAAAACATGATAAGCATTCAGAGGATGTGTGCTACAAAACATCATCAATATATATAGCATGCAATTAAAGTTTGTTTACAACTACAACAATAGATGAAAGCTTAAATAAGTGCAACATAAACTAAAGTAAAGAGAGTGCGAGAAGGAGTCAAGGTGGCTACGGCGGTGGAGGGAGGCTCCATTGGCGACTGGACAACTCCAAGGCAGGTATGGAGTATTTGGTGGAGCTAGGAGAAGGCTAGAGTAGTATGGAAGGTGTGTGTGTATTGAATGCCTTTGAATGGGGTGGTTTGGAGCGTTTATATAGAGAAGAGGGGTTTCTAAACTAAGGGCTTTAGTGATGTCTGGGACATCGCTAAACCCATTCCCAAAACGTTGGTGAAGCTCCTCGCCCGCCAGTCCAAGCGCGTGTGTGTGCTTCCTTCGCCCGCACAATCCGTGTACGTGCCATGTGAGCCATCCGATGGATGATCGGACGATCGAGAGTGCGCGTGGGCGCGCGCTATGGATCACGCCTTGAGCGCGCGTGGGAGATGGCGTGCATCCAGAGCGCCACGTAGCCACCATCCGTACCGCTCAGCGTCGCTCAGGCGGTCAAAATTCCCCACGGTGCGCACTGGGCACGATTTGAGGCACAGCGGGAGTTGAACGCTCGCCGCTACTTGTGAGTGCAAGCGTTTGACCGCTACGCTACCTCCTCGAGTTGGTATGGTGGAGAAGTTGGGCGCGCGCGATGTCAACCGTTGGATGGAGATCCAACGGTTAAATCTTAAAGCTCCTTGGACATGCTGGGGGTGGGATGCTGAGCTCGCGAATCCTCAGCCGTCAGATGAGAGATGTGCGACTGAGATTGCGCGATGAAGAGAGAGGGCAGCAGATGCGGGCAGGCAGGGCGCGATGTGGCACGTTATGGGTCGTTGATCATTAGATCAACTGCCAGAACTTCTTGGGCTGGTCGAGGGAGCTTCGGATGTCGGATTTAAGTGATTTCAAGTCTGTTGGACTCCATTCGTTGATCTGAATCCATCCATGCAGTCTGATTGCTCATCTGAGGCCTATTTCAACATGCACTTGTATATATGGCCATTAAACATTGATTTATAAGCAATCTTAATTTGCAATGCATGTAGTACTCGCCTACCCATCATGGTATGTTATTAGTGCGCATATATCCCCAAAACTAACCCAGTTGATAGAATTATCATCATTGAATGCAGAGTTATCATACCCCCATGCTCATCCCTTGCTAGTTCCTAGTAAGGTTTATCCTAACCGTTATTTTCAATTGGAATTAGGAATTGATTACTTAGACATATGTTGCTTGCAACAGGAAGAAATATACTAAGATCCTAATTCACAGGGACTAAACAACACCCGAGTGTCTGCCAAAATGCAAACCACCCAAGTCCTCGCTTTAAAGCATATATACAGATATATGCATATATTTTTTTTTTCCTTTTTCATCTTTTCTAATTTTTTTTTTGGATTTTTGTATTTGAGTGTGTAGGTAACTTTTTACAGCTACCCAACCCACCCATAACTCGAAAAGACTCTAAGTGCTAAGCATCTTGGTATGAAGATTGTGATAGACTCACTCAATGGTAATTAAAATAGACTTCAGGTTTCTACGCCCCTAGGTGACCGGAAAAGGAAATGCTTGCCTAAAGGTGTATCTGTCCAATCTGTAGCTTTCTCCCTACTTTTATTTTGAGTGGGGTCAACACAAGGGTGTTTCCAGTGTATATCTCCTCGGATTGCTCTACTTCCCCGCTTCTTCCTAAAGTGTTTTGGGCTTTTTCGTGCATTTCATGAGCTGGGTTCTAGACAACTGGCCAATGAGCTTTACCAACGACCACTTGCTAGCCATACTCGTGCGGTGAAGTGTGGCTTATTTATTTTTTTCTTTTTCTTCTTTTTCTATATATATTTCTTTTTCAATTTCTCCCTTTTTCTCTTTTTATTCCTACTTTTTCTTTTTTTGTTTCAGTAGGTGACTTCCTTGATCTAAGATTTACCTAGAGGCAATAAAAGAGAATGGTCCTGTGGCTGGGCTCTAGACAACCGGCCAATGGGCTGTTACCCACGACAACTTGCTAGCCATACCACCCTAGAAGGTTCATTAGCTACCCAATTTCTGTTAGAATCTCCAAGGAGTGAGTCAGTGCAAAAATATGTGCAGATGCTTAGATTAAAAGTCCCTCTTAGTCAGAGGGCGGGTTGATAAGTCGTATAGTCATCACCTTTCTTTATTGATTAGATTAATGTAAATTAAGGTTGCGAGGATTCGGGACTAAATCCACATTTTAGTGGACACCAAGGCTGATTAAGCCTGAAGGCCTGAAAAGTCCAGGCGTTTCAGGTTCTTCTCGTATTATTTCCCACAGTTGAAAAGCTCCTAATGCCTAAGTTTTCCTTCCTAATTTATTATTATTATATATATATAATTCAAGTTGATAATATAAACTCAAAGAATGCGAATTACCACCCCCTTGCTTAGTTGGACAATGTCTTCATTGGCAAATAAATGTATGCGCAGGGGTACTAAAAGAAATCACCTGAGTGTCACACTTTACCTGATCAGTCGAAATCTTCTAGGTTGCCTCCCAGGAAGCACTAAGTTTATTGCCTCCAGCTGGGCGAGGCTCCGTGTCAACCCCCAATGAGGGTAACTACTTCCTTTGGGGGAACCTAGGCAAGATAATGTTTTAATCACTGGCCTTTTACTGTGAATGTTTGCCCAGCGTTAGGATCTACAATTTCAACCGCCCAAATGGGATAAGGTTTGACCACCTGATATGGTTCTGTCCATTTTGATCTCAGCTTCCCAGGGAAAAGTTTAAGTCTTGCATCAAAAAGCCAGACTTGCTGATTGGGCTTGAAGGTCTTCCTATGAATGTATCTGTCGTGGATGGCTTTCATCTTTTCTTTGTAAAGTTGACTATTCTCATAGGCGTCTCGATGGATTTCCTCGAGCTTAGAGAGTTGGAGCATCCTTTAAGCTCCGGCCAACTGGGAATCCATATTGCACTACTTCACAACCCAGTATGCCTAATGTTCCAACTCGATCGAAAGGTGGCAAGCTTTTCCAAAGACCAATTAATAAGGTGACATACCTATTGGGGTCTTAAAAGCGGTCCTGTATGCCCAAAGGGCATCATCCAATCGTGTGGATCAATCCTTCCGGTCAAGTCTCACGGTCTTTTACAGAATATTCTTGATTTATTTATTAGAGACCTCAATTTGCCCATTTGTTTGCTGGTGATACGGGGTGGCAATGCGTTGAGTAACCCCGTATTTCTAGGTAGGGCACAAAATTGGGCATGAATAAAGTGGCTCCCACCATCACTGATCATGGCCTTCGGTATCCCAAACCGAGAGAAGATGTTCTGCTTAACAAAGTCCATGACAGTCTTATGGTCACATCTTCGGGTGGCTACGGCTTTGATCTACTTTGAGACATAGTCTACTGAAACTAATATGTACTCGTAGCCGTTGGATGGTGGGAAGGGATCCATAAAATCGATGCCCCAAACATTGAAAATTTCAACAATCAAAATGGGCTGAAGGGGCATCATATCCTTTCTAGTCATAGTCCCTAATGTCTGGCACCGAGAGCAAGTCGTAGCGAAACTGTGTGCATCCTTGAATAAGGATGGCCAGTAAAATCCAGACTGTAAAACTTTTGCAGCCATTTTCTTCCTAGAGAAGTGGCCAACATAGGCTTGGTCGTGACAAAAGGACAGCACACTTTGAACTTCCTCTTCAAGAATACACCTCCTAATGATCTGGTCAACACAGAGTCTAAACAGCATAAGATCATCCCAGAAATAGTGCTTAGCTTCAGCCAAGAACTTGTCCCGTTGCTGTCTGGACCAGCCGTATGGAGTTTGTCTGACCACCAGATAGTTGACTAAGTCTGCATACCATGGTAGATTTCTTCCTTGCATGGCTAGAAGTTGTTCATCAGGGAAGGTGTCAATCAAAGGTAATGAGGATCCGATGTGGTTCGAGTGAAGTCTAGACTGGTGATCGGCTACAACGTTCTTGGACCCAGCTTTGTCGCGTATTTCCAGGTCAAATTTCTGCAAGAGCAGGATCCATCGGATGAGCTTGAGTTTAGCATTCTTTTTGTCCAACAAATGCCGGATAGTCGAGTGGTTAGTGTAAACCGTCACATGGGATCCCAGAAGCTTTGATCGAAACTTTTCTAGTCCAAAGACTACGGTGAGCAATTATTTCTCAGTGACGGTGTAATTCTGTTGAGCCTCATCCAACATTTTACTCCCGTAGTAGATCACCATGGGCTTCTTCTCTCTTCTTTGTCCTAGGACTGCGCGGATGGCAAAATCTGATGCATCTCACATAATCTCAGTCTTAGGACCAGTCTGGGGGTTGCAAAATAGGTGAAGTGGAGATCGTATCTATTACGACCCAGTTCCCGAATCCCTACAGAACACGAGACCGGCTCGACTCGACTGATCCCAAGACCCAGTCGTCCAACAACAAATAACCAAAAAGCAGAAAAGTAAGCCACATTCACTATGCTATGTAACTAACAGTAAAGAGTACAAGCAGTAAGGAAAGAAAAGTTGCTAACAGTACATATCACCACCACAACAATAAAGCGGAAATAAAGTACATAACGTAAACAGTAACAAGAGTCTGAACTCACTAACAAAAGAAGGCACAACAAAAGGAAGACTACTGCTATTGGGCTCTACTGGGTCCAGCACCCTCTGCAGCCGATGACTCGAGCTGCTTAACACCTAGAGCTAAAAAGGGTTATGAGGAAACAAATTCAGCGAACGCTGAGTAGAGTGGCAACCAACTAACTAAAGCAGTAAAAGCTAACAGGTAAACTATCTATTCCAATTCTTTATTTTACAAGTTATTCCTTTTCACCCATTGGTTTATTTTTCAAATCTCTTTCTTAATCTCGGATGTTCCTCGTGGGAACGATCTTGATTGCAATCTTTTCCGAAGAGTAGAAGGCACACGTGGTGCTCTCCTGGCCAAGAGAGTACCCCATGGTGGTCCTACACCCAGTCAACCACCCCAAGGTCACGAACAGACGTAGCGGTGACTACGGCACGCGCGATAAGCGCACTGGTAGCTACCCCGCACTGGCACACGGTCAGTCGTTTCTGCCAATAAGTACGCCCAAAGTACAGCACGGAACAGTATAGGGCCTAGCCCTCTCAGTAACAGGGGTCTAGCCTCTCAGAACCAAACAGGGGTCTCACCCCTCCACAGTCCGCGCACCCTCGTCTAACTACCCTGGTTTGTCCAATGGGCCTAACAAGTTAGTGTAGGGTGGCTAGCTGAACCCCAGGCCCCGTGGGGTGGCTAGCTCTCTCCCTACACTAGTAGCTCTCCCCGGTACAGTGTATGCAAGGGCCAACAAGTCGGTGCAGAGTGGCCAATCCTAACCCCAGGTCCCAACCTAAGGGTGGCTAGCTCTGCTCTACACTAAACAGGGGACAGTCGCTCTCCTTGGTACCACATACTCAAGGGCCAGCACACCTCCCACTCACATTTCCAGATCCATTCCATTTATTTCCAAGAGCTCTACTATTAATTCCCCGTAGGGTTCATGCTCATATTTCTCATGCCATTCCATACCAGGTTTCATCATTCACATTTCCATTCTCAGGTTATACACATGCAGCTCGTATTTCTATCATTTAACGTATACAACAGGTAATGTCACATGTAACTGTTTAACTAGCACAGGTAATTCATATTTCACAAGCAACTCTTGTTCATTAACAGGCAATTGTTAACATTTCTATTTATTCATTCAAGACTGCAATTCAAACACGCATACAGACATTTCAAGTAACTTCTCATCCTAGGATTCATGCCAAATCCTAGGTTCTAGTTATTCAATCCACATACGCATTCAGCTTTTATAACTACATTAGGGAAAGCCACTCTACCAGACAACCCAGGAGTATTGGGGGCTCGAACGGCAGGCTCACGTGCCTCAGCAAGCCCCGAACCCACAACAGATCGAATTCCTATAACAAGGAACATACCATAATGAAATATTTAGAACAGTGTAAGAGCCCTACTAACAAGTAGAGGAACTCACAAGGAAAACATCGATATCTTGTTTACATAAAACGAACCTCAAACGGATCCTAAACGGGTCAAAAACATGGCTACAGACCCAAATCAGACGTCTGGCACAAGGTCCAGACGTCTTAAAAGTAACCGGAAACTCACCTCAGGTTTTGCGTTGACCTCAGACATCCAGAACCTCTTCTAGACCGTCTGGACCTAGCTCCAGACGTCCGACCTCTCCTCCGAAAGTCTGGGAGTGCTTCTGATCATCTAGTAAGTTGTCCAAACGTCCGAAACACGTGGGAGGGCGTGTCTCGTGCCTTCCCGAAGGAATCCCTGCACGCGACAACCAAATCTCCTATATTTATCCACGTAAAACGTAGCTGCGGTGCGGCCTGCATGGTCGTATTTGCAAAAGGAACGTACCTTCGTGAAGATCTGCTTTTAGACATCCAGTGTAGTCACTAGACGTTTGCCCCGTCGTGTGGACATCATGCCAGACATCTGATTCTGAAAAAATCCCAGAACCAGAACCTCCTCCTGCTCTCCCTCGCAGCGCGCAGCCACGGCCTTGCCTCCTTGCCTACAGCGATGGCTGCAGCAAGTATCGGGGACGGCTCCCCCGACGCACTCCTCCCACACGCGCCGCTCCGACCGTGCACCCTCTGGCAAGCTCCCACGAGCTCGTGAGCTCAAGCTCTTCCTCCTCTCCTCACGTCGCCTCTCCTCCTCGCCGCCGCTCTCGCGCTCACTCCTCTTGCTGTGGTGGAGGGGAAGAGAAGAAGGTGGCTGGCTGTGGTGAAGTTGGGAAGAAAGGAAGAGGGGGAGAGGGGTTTTATAGAGGTGCATTAAGGTTCGGTGGAGGAGGGAAGAGGGACAGAGAGAGAAGAAGGGTACTGTCTGCGTGCAGCCCACACGCAGACGCGAAGGCTTGTACCAAAATTTTGATTTCCAGACATCTGGGAGGGGTCCAAACGTCTGTCCAGACGTCTGACTGACAGTCCAGACGTCTTAAAAGGCTCAGAACAAAATGGGTCTTTACATCATAACAAACTTAAAGGAAGTTTCATCCCCGAAACTTGAGCTAGCTAGGGTGCAGAAAAGAACTATATACGCATAACAAACTTAAAGAGGACCGAAGCTGATCCGAAAAGACGTACCCTCAAAAAGCTCCGGGTATCGCTCTCGCATCGCCGCCTCAGGCTCCCAGGTAGCTTCCTCGTACCTCAATCTCCTCCACAAGACCTTTACCAAGGGTACCTGCTTCTGTCTGCAGGAAGTACTGCTCGCAGAAGAGGGTCACAAACTGGTCCCACGTCGGCTCTGCCCTCTCCTGGCCTCTGACTGACCTCCACCACCTGTGTGTCACACTCTCCAGCTGGTATGTGGCAAAGGCCATGCGACACTCTGCAGGGGGGCGAAGGGTGTCAAACACCTTCTCGATCTGCTCCAGCCAGTCCTCGACCTCAGATGGGTCCTCATCCCCCTTGAAGGAAGGGGGCTTCAGCTTCCAGAACTATCTGAAAAGCTCGTAGTGCAACTGTAATGGGGGAACGGGCACACCTTCAGGTAGGGAGGACTCCTGCTCGGAAGTGTCAGAGTGCGGTGGGGGCAGTGGAGGACCACCCCCTCCCCCACGTCCAGTGCTGCGACGGTCTCGTGGTCCCACAGAGGACTTCCCCTCCACATCCCCAGGAAGAGGCACCCATGGAGGCGGGTGGAGCTCCTCTCGTACTATATCTCGTATCAACTGTGCGAGGTTTTGGGCCTGAATGCCAGGGATGAGTGGCTTTTCAACTGACTCCTCAGACCCGGCACGTCCACCCCTCCGACCTCGTCCACGGCCGCGTCCGCGGATCGCCTCAAGGACTCCACGTCAAGGCATCTCCTACAAGGAGACGCAGAAACATAACAAAAAGAAGTCAACTCTAATGGACTTCAGCAAAGGAAACTCAGAACAGATGTCAAGCGGTACGTTGTGGTGGTTACTCTAGTTACATGCACGTGAATTGGTTATTTTCAAGCTGGTTGGTTCATTTCTCGGGATGACCTTGCTCTGATACCATCTTGTCACGACCCGGTTCCCAAATCCCTACAGGACACGAGACAAGCTTGACTCGACTGATCCCAAGACCCAGTCGTCCAACAAGAAATAACCAAAAAGTAGGAAAGTAAGCCACATTCACTATGCTATGCAACTAACAGTAAAGTACAAGCAGTAAGGAAAGAAAAGCTACAAACAGTACATATCACCACCACAATAGTAAAGCGGAAACAAAGTACAGAACATAAACAGTAACAACAATCCGAAGTCACTAACAAAAGAAGGTACAACAAAAGGAAGACTACTACAATTGGGCTCTACTAGATCCAACACCCTCTACAGCCGATGACTCGGGCTACTCAACACCTGCACCTAAAAAGGCTTATGAGTAAACAAAGTCAGCGAACGCTGAGTAGAGTGGCAACCAACTAACTAAAGCAGTAAAAACTAACAGGTAAACTATCTATTCCAATTCTTTATTTTACAAGTTATTCCTTTTCACCCATTGGTTTATTTTTCAAATCTCTTTCTTGATCTCGTATGTTCCTCGTGGGAACGATCTTGATTGTAGTCTTTTCCAAAGAATAGGAGGCGCACATGGTGCTCTCCTGGCCAGGAGAGTCCCCCATGGTGGTCCTACACCCAATCAACCACCCCAAGGTCACAAACAGACGTAGCGGTGACTACGGCACGCACGATAAGCGTACTGGTAGCTACCCCGCACTGGCACATGGTCAGTCATTTCTGCCAATAAGTACGCCCAAAGTACAACACGGAACAGTATAGGGCCTAGCCCTCTCAGTAACAAGGGTCTAGCCCCTCAGAACCAAATAGGGGTCTCACCCCTCCACAATCCGTGCACCCTCGTCTGACTACCCTGGTTTGCCCAGTGGGCCTAACAAGTCAGTGTAGGGTGGCTAGCTGAACCCGGGCCCCATGGGGTGGCTAGCTCTCTCCCTACACTAGTAGCTTTCCCCGGTACAGTGTACGCAAGGGCCAAGAAGTCGGTGCAGAGAGGCCAATCCTAACCCTGGGTCCTAACCTAAGGGTGGCTAGCTCCGCTCTACACTAAACAGGGGACAGTCACTCTCCTTGGTACCACGTACTCAAGGGCCAGCACACTTCCTACTCACATTTCCATATCCATTTCATTTATTTCCAGGAGCTCTACTATTAATTTCCCGTAGGGTTCATGCTCATATTTCTCATGCCATTCCATACCAGGTTTCATCATTCACATTTCCATTCTTAGGTTATACACATGCAGCTCGTATTTCTATCATTTAACGTATACAATAGGTAATGTCACATGTAACTGTTTAACTAGCACAGGTAATTCATATTTCACAGGTAGCTCTTGTTCATTAATAGACAGTTGTTAACATTTCTATTTATTCATTCAAGACTGCAATTCAAACACGCATACAGACATTTCAAGTAACTTCTCATCCAAGGATTCATGCCATATCCTAGGTTCTAGTTATTCAATCCACATATGCATTCATCTTTTATAATTAAATTAGGGAAAGCCACTCTACCAGACAACCCAGGAGTATTGAGGGCTCGAACGGCAAGCTCACATGCCTCAATAAGCCCCGAACCCGCAATGGATCGAAGTCATATAATAAGGAACATACCACAATGGAATATTTAGAACAGTATAAGAGGCCTACTGACAAGTAGAGGAACTTACAAGGAAAATATTGATATCTTGTTTGCATAAAAAGGACCTCAAACGGACCCTAAATGGGTCAAAAACAGGCTACAGACCCAAATCAAACATTTGGCACAAGGTCCAGACGTCTTAAAAATAACCAGAAACTCACCTCAGGTTCTACGTCGACCTCAGACGTCCAGAACCTCTTCTAGACCGTCTGGACCCAGCTCCAGATGTCCGACCTCTCCTCCGGACGTCTGGGAGTGCTTCTAGTTGTTTGGTAAGTTATCTAGATGTCCGAAACGCATTCGAGGGCATGTCCCGTGCCTTCCCAAAGCAATCCCTGCACGCGAAAGCCAAATCTCCTATATTTAGCCACGCAAAACATAGCTGCGGTGCGGCCTGCATGGCCATATCCGCAAAAGGAACTTACCTTCGTGAAGAGTGCCTTCAGACGTCCGGTGTAGTCACCAGACGTCCGCCCCGTCATCTGGACGTCACGCCAGACGTCTGATTCTGGAAAAATCCCAGAACCAGAACCTCTTCCTGCTCTCCCTCGCCGCGCACAACCGCGGCCTTGCCTCCTCGCCTGCAGCTTCGGCTGCAGCAATTGTCAGGGATGGCTCCCTCGACGCACTCCTCCCGCACGCGTCGCTCTGACCATGCACCCTCTGGCTAGCTCCCTCAAGCTCACGAGCTCAAGCTCTTCCTCCTCTCCTCACGTCGCCTCTCCTCCTCGTCGCCGCTCTCACGCTCTATCTCGCGCTCGCTCCTCTCACTGTGGTGGAGAGGAAGAAAAGAAGGTGGCTGGCTGCAGTGAAGTAGGGAAGAAAGGAAGAGGGGGAGAGGGGTTTTATAGAGGTGCATTAGGGTTTGATGGAGGAGGGAAGAGCGAAAAAGAGAGAAGAATGGTACTGTCTGCGTGCAGACGCGAAGGTTCGTACCAAAATTTTAATTTCTAAACGTCTGGGAAGGGGTCCAGATGTCTGACCGACAGTCCAGACATCTTAAAAGGCTCAGGACAGAACGGGTCTTTACAGTTTCCCTAAGAGTATTGTAAGCCTTGATGCAATCAGTTGTCATGTGAAAAGGGCGTCGTTGGCTAAAAGGTCAGTCAAAGGCTTAGAAAGTTTAGAAAAATCCTTAATGAACCTTTTATAGAAGCCAACATGTCCTAGGAAAGATCGGATTTGCTTGACCGAGCTAGGGGGTGAAAGTTTGGAAATTAAATCAACCTTAGCTCTATCCACTTCAATGACGATGTGACCAAGGACAATCCCTTCCCGAACCATGAAATGGCTCTTTTCCCAACTTAAAACCAGGTTGACCTCGATACATCGCTTCAGAATCTTCTCTAAGTTGCTAAGACAATGGTCGAATGAGTTCCCGAACACAGAGAAATCATCCATAAAGACCTCCAGGTATTCACCCACCATTTCCGAAAAAATGGCTAGCAGGCAACGTTGAAAGGTAGCGGATGCATTGCATAACCCGAATGGCATATGACAGAATGCGAACATGCCATACAGGCAAGTGAATGTGGTCTTCTCTTGATCCTCTAGTGTGATAGGAACTTGGTTGTATCCTGAATATCCATCCAGGAAGCAAAAATATTTCTGCCCTACCAATCGCTCAAGAATCTGGTCAATGAATGGCAAAGGGAAATGATCTTTCTTGGTGGCCTCATTAAGCTTCCTATAGTCGATGCACACCCACCATGCGATAGCGGTGCGAGTGGGGATGGATTCACCCTAGTCATTCGCGACCACGGTGAGCCCAGCTTTCTTGGGTACCACTTGAGTAGGGCTCACCCAGGGGCTATCGGAAATCGGGTAAATGATATCTACGTCAAGACACTTGATTATTTCTTTTTTAACAACCTCTCCCATATCCGAGTTCAATCGCCTTTGCATCTGGCGAGAAGGTCGAGCCCCATCTTCTAAATAGATCTTGTGAGTGCAATAGGTAGGGCTAATTCCCCGTAGGTCAGAAATTGTCCACCCAATGGCTGCCCGATGTTTCGAGAGGGTTGCAGTCAACCTAAGTTCTTGATCCTTATTTAAGTGGACATTGATAATCATAGGAAAGGTCTGGTCAGGTCCTAGGAAGACATACTTGAGATTATCGGGCAAAGGTTTTAGTTCGGGCGTAGGTGGGACAACATTTGATGGGTAAGGGAAAGGGGGGAGTTGATCAACATCAATATCCTCGAATGGAGGTTGCTAAAGGTAATCAGCTCTACACAGGTCAACCTCCATAAGTTGGGGTGGTTCAGGGTAGTCATCAACTAGTTGAGTCAGATGGTCTACTAAAGAGCTAAGAGTGAGGCATTCTTCAACCAAAGGTTCCATGGGATCGTTCTCCTCAACCCAGCCACAATCAAAAGACTTAGCCACCCTGAAGATATCCAATTGCATCTTCTTGTCCCCAAAGGCGATTTCCATGCATCCCGTGTCGCAACCAATGTTCGCCTTAACCGTAGCTAAGAAAGGTCTGCCCAGGATGATAGGTGTGTTTTGTAGCTGTTTGGGGACTTCCATGTCTTGGACCAAAAAGTCGACCAAGAAGTAGAAGTCCTTGATTCAAACAATCGCGTCCTCGACTACCCCCTTCAGGGTTTTCACAGATCTATCAGCCAATTGGATAGTCACAGGTGTGGGTTTCAATTCTCCAAATCCAAACTGGTGATATAGGGTCGTCGGGATGAGGTTGATCAAAACACCTAAGTCCAAGAGCGCTCTATCAAATGTCATGTCCTTGATATTACAAGAAATCAGGGGTGCTCTTGGGTCAGTTTGTTTGGGAGGCAGGCTGCTCAAAATCACTGAACTAGCTTGTTCTGAGAGCATTACCTTCCTAGGTGCTTGGGTTTTCAGCTTATGCTTCGGCGTACAGACATCCTTCAAGAACTTAGCATAAGCCGGGAAATGTTTAATTTCTTTGAGGAGAGGAATATTAATCTGGACTTGTTTGAAAATCTCCAACAGCTCCTCATTCTCAACTACAGCTTTCTTTTTCTTCCTTTTCTCCAAGGCCTCAGGGTATGGTGCTTGGGTTTGAATCAGGTCAGTCTCCATGTCCTTGGGTTCCTCTCACTCATCCTCAGACTTGGGTATCTCAGGGAGTGAGGTCACAGGAGGGGTTGGCCATTTGGGGTCCTGGGTTTTAGTGTCGCTTCTCAAGGTAACCGTGTTGGCAGAGGCATTAGGACCATGGGTATATCCTTGAGAAGAAAAGGAAGAAGGAGCACCAAACCCAGGGGGTGTTTGTGGGGCTTGCTGGACCATGTGGGCATGTCCAGCATTGGCTTGGAACCCTTGAGAATTGGGGCTTCTATTGATCACATTTCTCGAGTTCGGTTGTGGCTGAGAAGGAAGGGATCCTTGTTGTTTGCAATCCAACAACTGGCTCAACTGTCCCTTCACCAATGCCATTTCCTCCTGATGTTTTTGATTCATATCAGCCATCATTTTTATCAGCATGTCCATTTGGTTTCGTGGGGGAGGGGCCATCCTATTTTGATTATAGGGTGGTCTAACTGGTGGACCTTGCTAATAGGAGGGGGGTTTGGCTTGAGTTGGTTCTGGAATTGGTTCGAGTTTTGGTTCATCCAGGCGAAATTCGGGTGATTACGCCATCCGGTGTTAGGTGTTGGAGAAGGGGTCAGGTTTGGAGTAACCTTGGATGGCTTGGACATCTTCAAAGATAGAAGGTGCTGAGGGGGAAGGGAGAGAGTAATCAGGCTTTAAGGGAGCAAAGGTCCCTCCCTGGAACATGGTCAGGGGTTGTTCCAAGTGTATTTAGTTCATTGGCTGCACCAAATCTACATTGTGTGCTCCCTTTACTAGGGAGAGGGTTTGTAGCGGGTTTCTAGTTTGGTTCAACAGTTCATCAATCTTCTTGTCCACCAACTCAACTCAATCCAACTTTTTGGCTATGATGTCCATGTCAACCGTTCCAGAATTGGCTTGCACTTCATAGATCCCACCACGGGGTTGATTAGATCGATTAAACTAGGTCATGGAGGAATTGCTGAGTGAGTTCTCACTCATGGACTCAAAGAGTTCAAACGCGCTCTCCTCATCTTTGTTCAAAAAGTTGCCTCCACATAAGGCATCAACAAAGCTCCTAAGGTTGTTGTCTAGACCATGGTAAAAGATCTGGGCCAATTGCCACCTTGGAACCTCATGGTGTGGGCATTTCCTCAACAATTCATTAAATCTTTCCCACGCCTCATGGAATTGTTCCCCACCTTGTAGTGTAAACGTGGTAATGGCTCTCCTGAGGGCATTGGTTTTACCTATGGGGAAAATTTTCTTCAAGAATGCATGCCCCAGTTCCTCCCAGGTGGAGATGGGTCTCCCTAAGGTTCTAAGCCAGTGAGATTCTTTATCTTTTAGGGAGAAGGGGAACATCTTAATCAAAATAATGTCCAAGTTGATGTTCCTGGGTTTCACTATCCGGGCGATACGATCTAGATCCTCAAGGTGTTGGAAGGGGTCCTTATTTGAGCTCCCATGAAAGTGGCTCTGAATTAAGCTCAGGAGATTAGGTTTCAGCTCAAAATCATCTCCTCCTTCGAGGACCCTAAGATATGGCTCGATCTAGATAGTGGACGAATCGTAGAAATCATGGAGAGGCCTAGGTTGGCCTTCAGGAGGTTGTGGTGGGTTAGGTGGGTTTAGTGGTGGTTTCCCTTGAGGGTTTTGCAATCTGTGTATGGCTTGTATGATGGTTTGGATTTGTTGTTGTTGAAGTTGGTGGTTGGCAGAGATCTGGGCCTAAATTATGCCATAGCATTGGGTGGGGGTTGGTCCTCAACCTCATCAATTCTTGGTTAAGCCATTTCTCGTGCAAAATCAAGTCTCCTCCTGATTTCCCTATCTAAAACAAACATCTCGGATGCAGTGATCGTCTCCCGTGCATACACTAGGGAAGAATAGGGAGGGATGTAGAGAGAGACAAGTACGAGAAGTGTGTGCACAAACAAGCAAATAAATCTAGTCCTTATAATGTATACCTTAAGTGACCTAGAAGCCTCAGAGGAATGATCAAATTTATAAGCACTTAACCACCCTTCCTGATGTTAATCTGGTCAAGTTGATCACGAGGGGATTGAAGGGAAGGTTCTTCCTTTGGCTTTCACCGTCGGTTCCGTAGACCTAACAACCATAGTCGTTTGACACTTCCCCGTAGCCTAGACACCAGATTCTGCAAAGGGAATGAAGGCCAAGTGCTTGTGCCTTCAAGACTTAGACTAGTCCTGCCTAAGGCACGTCTACTCCATTTTAATGAGGGCTAGGTTAGTGCTTGTGCTCAAGATATGTGATGAGGCATTGTTTGGGGTTGTGCCTCTTAGTTAACTGATTTGAGCATGTGTGTGCACTTAGCAAAACATGATTTTCAAGCAAGGATTTTAAGATGTGGTGTCTTTTAATGATTTGTCCTTGCTTTAATGCTTTTTATGGCTGAAGTTCTTTAATGTTTTCAAACAAGGTTCAAGTGGGCACACAAGGTTTTGCACACAACGGGCGAAAGTCAATTTCCTTTAGAATGATGTGGCCCTAGAAAAACAATCCTAGTGTGGTCACCCTAGTGTCCATGCAATTCTACTAGGTGAGTTGATTTTAATTATGGTGAGTAGTGAGGCCCAAATCAAGTCATGGTGGCTTCGCAAACACCACTCAAAAGAAAGAAGAACACTCCAAAAGGATTATCTCTTCAAGAATTTTAGAGTGTATTTTTTTGTTGGGTGATGAGTTTGGAATGTGAGTCAAGTAGCCATTCACCATGCCAATTTTAGATTTTTATATTTTTTGTATATTTTCTTTTAGGCAAGCAAACGATCAATAGGTGAAGTATTACTCACAACCGTCTTCACCGCATTTTACTCTGGGTCAACTATCTTGGATCGTGCTCCTTCGTCGCCCAAGCATCGAGTTCCTGCAACCAATCAAGTAGAGAGAGCAAAATGAGTTAGAAGATGTGAATACAACTGCAGGATACAACCTCGATGGCTCCATCGGTGGAGGGAGGCTCCATCGGTGGCTTGACTCCTTCTCGTACTCTCTCTTTACTTTAGTTTATGTTGCACTTATTTAAGCTTTCATCTATTGTTGTAGTTGTAAACAAGCTTTAATTGCATGCTATACATATATTGATGATGTTTTGTAGCACACATCCTCCGAATGCTTGTCATGTTTTAAACATGATTTCTAACCCTACTCTCTCTCTCTCTCTCTCGCATTTTCTCGCAAGCAAGCAAACCACCCATTCCTATGACACTTAAAGCGACAAACTAATCCGATTTTATGCCTCCTTGTGTTCGACACTTGGACTCACCAAATCCACATTATAAATTAAAATCGATGTCACGAACGCATACTACAATGACATAATTAAACAACCGCGTTCCGCACGCGTCAAAAGGTGCCCTGCAATACAAACAATCAAACATGTCTTTAAGTGGGCTAGCCTAAAGACCTACATACTCCCAGAACCCATCTTAAGATGAATAAACTATTTGATCTACTTCTTTCCAGTCAATCCAACCAGTTAGAGGGAGGGGCTGGGGAGAATGTTCTTCCTTTAGCTTGTGCCTTCGGTTCCTAGTGTACTCCCCAACTATAATCGTTTGATTCTGCTCCCCTAGCTAGACATCAAATTGAACGGTAGAAATAGACTAATCGAAAATAATCTCTACCTGGGCTCCGAAGAGCGAGTCCAATCCTTAATGACAATGTCTACTCTGTTTTAATTAGGGTTAGGTTTAAATGTGCTTTGGAATGTAATAGGCCCTTTATCTTGGTTGTTCCCTTAATGATTGATTGATATGTGTGTGCATGCACAACCAGTGATTTTCAAGTAAGATTATTTTTGGATGTGGTGAATTTTAGGGTTTAAATCTTGCTAGTAACTTTGAGGATTTAACTTTAGGTGTATTCAATCAAGTTCAGTTTGCACACCAGGTTCTAAAAGCACAGGTGAAGATGTCTTCCTTTAAAGCTTAAAAGAATGTGGAGTGCTTGGTAAATCCCTAAAAGTTGAACCTATGTGGCAGCTACTTGATGAGTTGTTTTTAGTTGAAGTGGTACGGCCCAAACAACTCAATCAATTGGCCTAATGCACCACTTAATTAGGCACACAAGTGATTACCTAATCTGATTTCTACTCAATTATGTACTGATGAGTATACCAGTCTCAAAGATCGGGTTACCGATTGAGTATGAAGAATCAGAAGAAGTTATGTACCTCTGTGAGATTTTTTTTTAATCTTTCTTTATATGCGGAGGGTGAGGCGGGTGGAGGTGACAACCAAATAATCAAAACTAACATTAGGTTTATGACAACTCCTAAGTTAATTATGGTTTGTGTTATTAGGTGATGGAATGAAATCTAGTGGGTGAGGAGGTGGGGATAAACTTACAGACCTTTTAACAGCACTTTACTCAATCTACCGCCTTTGCCCGCCTCATGAGAGTACCTACAATCATAATAAGAAAGAAGAGAAGTGAGGTAAAAGATAAGTAAGGTGGAAAACATAAAAAATCAAAGGGTGTCGCCTCCCCGTCAACAGCGCCGAAATGTTGATGCAGAAATTCTACACAAAAAGGTTTGAGTTTGGAAAACTCGTCATTGTAGCGTAATTTGCAAGGAAAATCGTCAACAGATAAATTTAACCAAAACTTGAAAGGAATTCTGGGTCGAACACAGGGAGGCGGGCGTTTAATTAAAAATCATGTTTGTTTTATTTGTTATAAAGCAGATTAGTTGGTCGAAAAACTAGCTATCTGATAAGTCAATTTTCGCTTTCGAATAATGTGATTAAGATGATCTGTCGTTTTAGTAACAAAGTGGTGGAAAATCGCTTAACAAAATAATTACAATAAAAATTACCACTCACAGAAGAGTGGGTCGTGTCCACAGGGAGGAAATGATGCAATAAAATCTCGATTATTTCGTATTCTTTCAATCAAATGTAAAATCCATAGTCAAATCTGACATGAAATGCGATGGAAAGAAGATGCACATAACTCAAAAATATAAGGGTATATGTGCAATTTTTCCTCACTAAAATATTCAATAAATATGTGATGATTTTATGTAATTTCCAATTGACATGTATTAAAGAAAATTTGTGCACATTTTAATCCCAAAATCAATGTTAAAACATGTGAATATCAATAACCATGCAATTATCAGAAAGCATGAGTATGCAGTAACAATTTCACCACAATAAAATAATCATAAATTAAAATTGATTTTGGTGGCAATGGCATTCAAATGTAAATTTTAATTAACATAAAAATAGGGGATTTTACCTCTCTCCCCTCTACGCATGGGAGAGAGGTTCAATCAAGGAGTTACTCCTACAAGAGGTTGGCTGAAGCGAGGCCTTCGCGGTGGTGGCAGCGGTGCGTTGTGAGATGGCCGGAGTCGCCTTGCCGGAGGAGAGGAGTGGTGGCGGTAGAGAAGCCTGCTGCTGGCCGCACTTGCTGGTGAAGGCACGTGCAGGTGCAGAGGGCGCTGCAGGTGCGCGAAGGCGTAGGCGCTGGGTGCTCTGCAGAGCACGTAGGCGTGCGCGGGCATGGTGGTGGAGCCAGCAGCAGGTGCTGCGCGGGGTGATGGCGCAGGCACATGTAGTGGCTAAGGCGTTGCAGGGTGTGTGCAAATGGTACTATTGGCGCCGATGCAGGTGATGCAGAGAGCGCTACAGATGATGGCACGGGTGCATGCAGGCGCTAAGGCGAGGAGACGCGGACATACGGTGCCTGGGCTGGAGGCAAGGTGCGCTAGAGAAGGAAGTGAGGGCGCGTGGTGGGTTGCTGGGCTGGAGGCGCGTGGTGGGTCTGATGGAGCAGGGGGAAGCTGCTAGTGCGTGCGCTGGCTGAGGTGTAGGCACGCGCGCGCAGGTGGCTGGTGCTGCAGTGATGAAGTGAGGGCGTGCGTTGGCTGAGTTGAGGGTGAAGGCGCGGTGGGCAGATGGCTGACGGCTGGAACTGAAGTGAAAGCGTGCACGGTGGTGTCTGATGGAGTGGTGGCAGGCGCTCTTGGCTAGGAGTGGGTGTGAGTTGCTGGCTAAGATGAAGAGTTGCAGAGACTCTTTGGCAATGTGGGTTGTCACCCCACACGCCCAAGGTGATGAGTCGTTCTGCCGCGGTGAGGTCGGTGATATGGAATGGAAGAGGAGGAAGGTCCTCTCAACACAATGAGGAGCCAAGGATAGTGGCCTCCCTCAACGGTAGCTCTCCTTCCTCCTTTTGTAGCCACGGCCATGATTTCAAATTCAAAATGCCGTAGCATAAATGTGATGCGTAGGAGGAGGCAGAGCCGAAGCTGGAGGAGTTACCTGTGCAAAGGAGAAAAAAAAAAAAGAATAAAATATTATGGTTATTTATGCATAAGCCCTTAACTTCTATGTTAAATTAAAACAATGCAAGTAATTCACCTAATTGATTAACTATTCAAATGCATGTAATTCTAAGTTAATTCTAAATGCATGCAATGAATGAATTATGCAATTAGTCTAAAAATATGAATTAATTTATTTACATCCTAATGTATGCTATCTAAATGTTCAAATTAATTTAATGTCTAGACATTTAGATACTTAAATAGCCCACGAATATGGGCTAATCAAATACCCTCATGCCTAATTTTTGCTAGTCCCTAGCAAAATCAAGCAAAACATAGCACTCCAAGTAGACTAGCCAACCCAATCGATCTTCCTTTAGAAACATATTAAGTTCAGACATTAGACCTAAGGTTCCCAAGTAGTTGTTAAGTTACAGACTAGGTCGGTTAAAGATGAGTTGCAGACACAAGTTTTCCTGATTTCTGACTCTACCCTAAGGTTTATTGATCCCTGAGATTAAAGCACCCGTGCATGTGCATTGGTCTGAGTTATTTGAGTTAAAGGAAAAATGATTTTTTTTTGAATATTTTTTTTTGTTTGATTCCTCTAAGTCTAACCTCGGATCAACTATCAACACAGTCTGTGTCAGATTCATTGTCCCCATCACCGTACCTCGAAGGGTGCCTGGCTTTCAATGCTTCTAGATAGCACCGCCCATAACAACCCCAAGAACTCCTGGCAATCAACACTTCGAGATAGTATCGCCCATGGATTTCTTAAGCGAATTCAGTCCTGTGGCAATCGGCACTTCGAGATAGGGCCATCCATGGTACCTAAACCGCACAATGCGCTTACATGCCCTCAGTTGGATGGATATCCTAAGAGACAAACGTCGAGGAGGTAATATGTTATCATCACATCCTCAAGGTGAATATATACTCCACCTCTCCTGTGGTGGGAACTCTTCCAATCAAATTGTGTTTTCAAGCCTCTCCTAAGTCAAAACTAAGAGAACCAAATCTCTTTTAAGAAAGGAATTAAGTTGATTACTTACTTACACCAAACCAAGTGTGTGAAATTTGGATGCTTGGGTTACAAGGACCCGTAAACCAAAAGGTAGAACAAGACTCCAGGTACCAGCCCACCTTTTAACTCAACCCTAGCTTTCCTTCCTCAACCTCTTGAGGAATGGTCTGCAACTTAACTCCTACTTAAGTTTTTAAGTCCACAAAGGATCCTAAAGGTCTAAAACTAGTTGCTCATTTAGCTTCTAAAGTTAGACCCTAGAATCAACTTAGTCTAACCTAGAGTTCTGATTTGCTTAAGAATGCAGGACCTAGCCAGTTAAGCTCAAAACTTTTTTTTTTTTTAAATGCAATATGCATGAATGAATGCAAAATGTAGACATACTATAAACAAAATGCCTCAGGTCCTCTCCCTCATGCCTGGTTCAAACAATGTCCTCATTGGAAACAAAAATAGTTAAAGGAAGATATTACCTGAGGCGGAGAATGGTAGGAGATAAGGCTCCTTAAGAGTGACCTCGTCAACCAGGGCCATCCAAATTAATGTATGGTTTTAACCATTGACCGTTGACAATAAAGGGAGTTGCTGAAGAGGAAGGGCTTTTAATCTCCACAGCTCCATGCGGAAACACTTTAGTGATTATGTAAGGCCCATCCCAACGAAATTTTAACTTCCCAGGAAAAAGCTTAAGTCTGCAATTGAAAAGCCAGACTTATTAGTTGGGCTCAAAGGTCTTTCGAAGTATATACTTAACATGCAAGACCTTAGTTCTTTCTTTATAAGCTTAAGAGGTGTCATAAGCATCATTCCTCAGCTCCTCAAGCTCACTTAATTCCAGAAGTTGTGCCTTACCCGCCTTCTCTAAATCCATGTCAACACATCGAATAGCCCAAAGTACCTTATGTTCCAACTCAACAGGTAAATGGCACGCTTTCCCATACACAATCCGAAAGGGAGAAGTACCCAAAGGGGTCTTATAGGCCATTTGATATGCCCACAAAGCATCATCAAGCCTTTGGGACCAGTCTTTCCTATCAGGTCTAACAGTCTTTTCCAAAATATTTTTTATCTCCCTATTCGACACTTCAACCTAGCCACTCGTCTGAGGATGGTAAGGGGTAGTGACCTTGTGAGTCACTCCCAGACTCCTAATTAGCCGATTGAAGTGGTGGTTTTGGAAATGAGGTCCCCCATCACTTATAATGGTCTTGGGGCAGCCGAAACGAGATATGATATTGGCCTTCACAAATTTCAAAACCACAGAGTGGTCATTTGTGCGCGTAGGAATGGCCTCTATCCATTTAGAGAATAATCAACTACCACCAAGATATATTCACAACCATGGGATGACGGGAAGGGGCCCATAAAGTCAATTCCCCACACATCAAAAATTTCAACAGATTGAATAGGGTGTTGAGGCATTTAATTCCTCTTCCCAATCGTTCCAGTCCATTGACATCTAATACAGGCCTTAACAATATTATGAGAATCCTTAAATAAGGAAGGCCACCAAAAATCGGACTGGAGAACCTTAAAAGCAATTTTCTTAGCACCAAAGTGTCCTCCACAATGAAGTTCATGGCAAAACCTCAGCACACTTTGTTGTTCCTCTTCAGGTACACAACATCTCAATACTTGGTCTTGTCCAATTCTAAATAATTCTGGCTCTTCCCAATGAAAATATCTTGCTTGGGAAATTAATCTCTTTCTTTGCTACTCATCCCAAGAGCCAGGAGTTTGTCCAGTGACCAAGTAATTTACGGTATCTGCATACCAAGGTAAAGTTGGTGTTACCGCCATCAGAGTTTCATCGGGAAATGTCTCGCGAATGTCTCCAGAAAGAGAGTCATTAAGTGGAAGGTGAGACAGGTGGTCAGCCACAACATTTTCTACTCCTTTCTTTTCACGTATCTCCAAGTCAAATTCTTGAAGGAGTAGGATCCACCTAATTAGACGTGGCTTAGAATCTTTCTTAGCAATGAGATGTTTCACTGCCGCATGATCAGCAAAATAACCACCTTAGACCCAAGCAGATAAGACCTAAACTTCTCCAGAGCAAAAACTATAGCAAGTAATTCTTTTTCAGTGACGGTGTAGTTTTGCTGAGGTTCGGTTAAAGTCTTGCTGGCATAATGTAGCACATGAAGTCTTCCCTCAACCCTTTGTCCAAGGACTGCTCCCACTGCATAATCCGAAGCATCACACATTAGCTCAAATGGGAGTGTCCAATCAGGAGCTTGGAGAATAGGCACAGAGATCAAGGCCTCCTTCAGAGTTTGAAAGGCCTCGACACACTTCGAATCAAAATTGAAGGAAGATTCCTTCGCCAACAAGTCACAAAGTGGCCTAGAAATTTTACTAAAATTTTTAATAAAGCGCCTATAAAAGTCGGCATTGCCCAGAAAGGATCTAATTTGTTTGACGTTCGTGGGCAATGGGAGTTTGGAAATAGAATCAATCTTGGCTTTATCTACTTCCAAACCTCGCTCGGATATAATATGCCCAAGTAAAATTCCTTTTTGTACCATGAAATGACTCTTCTCCCAGCTGAGGACTAAACCAATCTCCTTACATCGCTTCAACACATTCTCCAGGTGCAGGAGACACTAGTCGAAAGACAAGCCATAAATGGAGAAGTCATCCATAAACACTTCAACACACTCATCAATCACGTCCGAAAAACTAGACATCATACACCACTGGAAGGTTGCAGGGGCATTACATAATCCAAACGGCATACGCCTGAATGCAAAAGTACCGTAAGGACTCATGAATGTCGTCTTCTCCTGGTCATCAGAAAAGACTGCCACCTGGTTGTACCCAGAATATCCATCGAGAAAGCAATAGTACTTATTCCCTGCCAATTTCTCGAGAATTTGATCAATAAAAGGCAAGGGAAAGTGATCCTTCTGGGTAACGGTGTTCAGCTTGCGATAATCAATACAGACCCTCCATCCAGTTGAGGGTCTAGTGACAACTTGTTCACCTTGGTCGTTGAATTCCAAAGTAAAGCCTGCCTTCTTTGGCACCACATGAATAGGACTTACCCATTTACTATCTGCAATGGGATATATGATCCCAGTATCCAACCACTTCAGGATTTCCTTTTTGACCACCTCCCTCATATTAGGGTTCATACATCTCTGCATGTCCCTAAATGGCTTGATGGAATCATCAGTATAAATGTGGTGCATGCAGAGTGTAGAGTCTATACCCTTAATGTCAGCAATGCTCCAAGCAATAGCTTCCTTGTGCCTAGACAAGCATTCAATTAGGGCTCCCTCCTGTGCCTCAGATAGCACAGTCGAAATGATAATGGGGAGCGTATCATTGACACCTAGAAAAATGTACTTGAGAGTGTCAGGGAGGGGTTTCAACTCAAGGTCGGGGGCTTGTATAGTTGAGGGTTCCATAATAGATGTCCCCATCTCATGTAGCAAATATACCTTAGGCAGAGATGATGGGGGAAGAGACTCAGCAGAAACACCCAGCAATTCCTTAAGTTTTAGTATATCCCCTTCACATTCCTCCAAGAGATGGGAATGCTCATTTAGCATGACATGCTGAAGGGGGTCATCACATAACATTGCAGGGGTTGCCTCTTCAATCAGGTCATCTATCACCTCAACTTGAGAACAATCCTCAAGTCCGGCTTATTTGTAAGCATCAAGCACATTAAGCTGGATTTTCCTATTCCCAAAGCCCATTTTCAATACCCCAGTATTGCAATTGATTGAAGCATGCGAAGTTGCAAGGAAGGGGCGGCCCAAAATGATGGATGGTTTGGTTGGCTTGTTGGTAGGGTCAATGTCCAAAACTAAGAAGTCAACGAGAAAGAACAAATCCTCCACTCTTACAAGGACATCTTCCAAAATTCCCTGTGGTGTCTTTAGTGATCGATCAGCAACTTGAAGGATTACAGGGCTAGGCTTCAGATTGCCTCCCCCAAGTTGTTCATACACGTAGCTCGGAAGGATGTTCACTCCCACACCCAAATCAAGTAGACCCTCATCAATTTGTAAGTCACCAATAACTACTGAGATGTATGGGGCTCCTGGGTCCTTAAGTTTCGGGGGTGTGCCATGTTGAGCAATTGAGCTAACAGAATCATGCAGGATAACTTTTGATTGGACCTATTTCCTAGATTGCCGCTTTTTCGTGCACAGGTCCTTTAAGAAACGGGCATAAGACGGAATCTTCCTGATAGCTTCAAGCAAAGGCAGGTTAATCTGCACTTGGTTGAAAGTTTCCATGATCTCATCCGTTTTATCTTTGGTTCCAGATGAGTCAACAGAAGTCTGCCTAGAGGTGGATAAGCGCTCTGGAAATGGCACTCTCAATCTCTGGGTGGAAGGGTTGTCATGTCGAGTAAGGGCTGGAACATGGGCAACTTCTTCCGATGAGGTGATTTCAAGTGGAGAAGATTTGGGCAAGTCTTCTCCGGTGGGGGTGAAAGTCGGGGTGGATGATTTTTTAGGGGTGAGACTATAGGAGCATCGGGTTTGGAAATTTCTTTCCCACTCCTCAGAATAGTCACCGTCTGAGCATGCTCCCTAAAGACAGTCCATTTTCCTTTAGGATTCTCCTCAGCAGCACCGGGGAGCTTCCCAGTTTCCCTCTGTCTAATGGCCTCAACAAGGTGTCCTATTTGTGATTTCATCTCATGTATAGCCGTGTCATGAGATTGGATGATGGCACTTTGACTTTCTTGCATAGTTTTCAACATTGCCTTCAATTCATCCATCTTAGAGGTCTTAGGTTGGGCAAAGGTCTGAGGTTGGTTCATTTGATGGTTTTGAAAGGATTGTGGTTTATAATTCCCTGAATTTGAGACATTTCCTTATCCACAAGAAAAGTTTGGGTGGTTCCTCCATCCCTCATTATAAGTTTTGGAAAAAGGGTCATTACAAGGTCTAGGATGGAACCCTTGAGCGGCATTCAGATCCGCTTGTACAAGCTCAGGGAATTGGGCGGCCAAGTGGCAATCCACAGTGGCGTGTGTATTGCCCTGGCAAATTGAGCATTCGAAAGCTTGGGATGTGGAGGTGTTAGATACGAATGGACTCGAGTTCGACATAAGCCTTTCCGTGTTTTGATACAATAATTGAATCTGATAGGCTAAATTCTGGGTGTCCCTTGCCTCATTCGCCTCCAACTTTCTTTGCATGAGAGTGGGCTTTCTATCCATGTAGGTAGAATTCAAGTGAATAGAATTCTCACTCAAAGTATCAAAAAGGTTCCAAGCTTCATCCTCAATCTTAGATGGAAAGGTTCCTGCACAGGCACCATCCACAGTTTGCCTATGCGAATCATTAAGTCCGGTGTAGAACCTTTCAAGCAGTTGCCATTTAGGCACCTGGTGATGTGGGCAAAGTCTCAGCAAGTCGTTAAAGCGCTCCCACGCATCATGGAAAGCTTCCCCATCTTTTTGAACAAAACTCATAATTTCCCTCCTAAAGTGATTGGTTTTGCTCATGAGGAAGTACTTCAAAAACTCCTTCTTCAGGGCATCCCAAGAGTTAATATTATCAAGGGTGTGATATAAATACTTGGCTTTGTCCTTAAGGGAGAAGGGAAAGAGGGTCCGCATTTAAGCGTCATCAATAACGCCCTGCAGCTTCACCATGGAACAGACCTCGGTGAATTTCTCTATATGCCTGTAAGGGTCTTCCCTAGCAGCACCATAAAAGGAGGGCAGCAAGGATATGGTACTGCTTTTGATCTCATAAGGATTGTCCCCTCCAAGTCTACGTAGTGCAGGGCCAGCTTGATTGGTTGGAATAAAATATTCCTTAAGGCTCCTTTGACCGGCCATATTTACCCTTGGAAGGTTTCTTCTTAAGATTCTTTCAGGTTTAGGATCAAACACAAGTTGTCTCCTAAGAGAACACCTACCAAGCATGCACTACAAATACAATTCAAAAGGACTTGTTCGGTCTTTACAAATTTAGGCTTTTGACTTTAGTTCAAATTGTAGGTGACAAAGCAAGTTGTCCAATCAATTATGCACCTATTGTCAACCTTTGAAATGCCTAAAATGACCTAGTCAGAGCTTAGGTATTCTTCCCCAAATCTCAAATGGTAAAGCAAATCCAAAGATGGAAGATCGATGGATGCAAGTAGGCCTAAGCCTTCCTTTGAAGCTGTGCTTTCGCAGTGCTTCTCAACTACCCCTAAAAATCTATGATAGGGTATCCCCCTCTTTGGATTTACAAAACCTTTGATCTCAAGTTCTGAACACTTCAGAATCCAACGATAGGAGGGTTCTTGTCCTAGTCGTTCCAAGACTTAGGAGTGTCTAAATGCGTGCCGTGGTGCAAAAGATATAAGTGTGCATACACCGCAAAAAGATTTTGAATTTTGAATCGCACACCACGTTTGAAAATCAAGTCCTTGATTTTTAGATGTCCCTCCTTTAATTAGTCCTTTTTCAAGAATATATGTGACCACTTGTTAGATCGCTTCAAGACAAATTATGTGGTCTTCGAATTAAGTTCAAATGCAATGCGTGATCAAGAATAGGATGCAAAGTAAGAGAATGCGTACCTTGCTTCTAGCAATCAACAATGCGAGAATGCACGCAATGTAGAGAAATAAATCTAGAAGCTACTCATACAGACCTAAATGGTTCATCCTAGGGGCAAGCAGCTTCTAGCAGGCAGCTTTTTTTTTTTTTTTTTTTTTTTTTTAGCTACTTATGCACAAGCAAATAAAGGGTAAACAATCCACAAAATAAATTAAAAACCTAAATCTAAAGAAAAGGGAACAAGCTCCCAAAAATCAGCCCCAATTACTACAAGAGCGAGAAAATAGAAATAAAACTTATGAAATGGGAAATCTCCTATAGAGGCAGAATCCAGGTCTCCTTCGTCTTCCCCGCGTGAAAGCATCACTCAAGGTCGACGTCTTCTGCACGATGTGCCTGTCACCTCTCTCAAATTCCTCGCACAAATTCCTCGCACAGAAAAGATAATAAATGGTCAGATCACTGTGCAATGAGAAATAATCAGAAATAAAATCAGGTGAAATTATTGCATTTGTTACCTCCCCGGCAACGGCGCCATTTGATAAGTCGACTTTCGCTTTCGAATAATGTGATTAAGATGATCTGTCATTTTAGTAACAAAGTGGTGGAAAATCGCTTAACAAAATAATTACAATAAAAATTACCACTCACAGAAGAGCGGGTCGTGTCCACAGGGAGGCAATGATGCAATAAAATCTCGATTATTTCGTATTCTTTCAATCAAGTGCGAAATCCATAGTCAAATCCGACATGAAATGTGATGGAAAGAAGATGCACAATAACTCAAAAATATAAGGGTATATGTGCAATTTTTCCTCACTAAAATATTCAATAAATATGTGATGATTTTATGTAATTTCCAATTGACATGTATTATAGAAGATTTGTGCACATTTTAATCCCAAAATCAATGTTAAAACATGTGAATATCAATAACCATGCAATTATCAGAAAGCATGAGTATGCAGTAACAATTTCACAATAATAAAGAAATCATAAATTAAAATTGATTTTGGTGGCAATGGCATTCAAATGTAAATTTTAATTAACATAAAAACAGGGGATTTTACCTCTCTCCTCCTTACGCATGGGAGAGAGGTTCAATCAAGGAGTTACTCCTACAAGAGGTTGGCTAAAGCGAGGCCTTCGCGGTGGTGGCAGTCGTGCATCGTGAGATGGCCGGAGCCGGCTTGCCGGAGGAGAGGAGTGGCGGCGGTGGAGAAGCCTGCTGCTGGCTGCGCTTGCTGGTGAAGGCGTGTGCGGGTGTAGAGGGCGCTGCAAGCACGCGAAGGCGAGAAGGCGTGGGTGCTGGGTGCTCTGCAAAGCACGTAGGCGCATGCAGGCGTGGTGGTGGCACCGGCTGCAGGTGCTGCGCGGGGTGATGGCGCAGGCGCATGCAGTGGCTGAGGCGCTGCAGTAGGGGCGGGTGGTGGTGCGGGTTCTCCAGAGGTTGAGGCACTGCAGGGTGCGTGTGGGTGGTACGGTTGGCACCGCTGTAGGTGCTGCAAAGGGCGCTGCAGATGATGGTGCGGGTGCGTGCAGGTGCTAAGGTGAGGAGACGTGAGCGTACGGTGGCTGGGCTGGAGGCAGGGTGCGCTGCAGAAGGAAGTGAGGGTGCGATGTGGGTTGCTGGGCTGGAGGTGCGTGATGAAGTGAGGGCGTGCGTTGGCTGAGTTGAGGGTGAAGGCACGGTGGGTAGATGGCTGATGGCTGAAACTGAAGTGAGAGCGCGCACGGTGGTGTCTGATGGAGCGGTGGCAGGCGCTCTTGGCTGGGAGTGGGCGTGAGTTGCTGGCTAAGATGAAGACTTGCAGAGTCTTTGGTGGTGTGGGTTGTCACCCCACGCACCCACGATGATGAGTCATTCTGCCGCGGTGAGGTCGGTGGTATGGAATGGAAGAGGAGGAAGGTCCTCTCAACACAGTGAGGAGAAAAGGATGGTGGCCTCCCTCAACGGCAGCTCTCCCTCCTCCTTTTGTAGCCACGGCCATGATTTCAAATTCAAAATGCCGTAGCATAAATGTGATGCGTAGGAGGAGGAGGCAGAGCCGAAGCCGGAGGAGTTACCTATGCAAAGGAGAAAAAAAATAAAAGAATAAAATACTATGGTTATTTATGCATAAGCCCTTAACTTCTATGTTAAATTAAAGCAATGCAAGTAATTCACCTAATTGATTAACTAATCAAATGTATGCAATTCTAAGTTAATTCTAAATGCATGCAATGAATGAATTATGCAATTAGGCTAAAAATATGAATTAATTTATTTGCATCCTAATGTATGCTATCTAAATGTTCAAATTAATTTAATGTCTAGATATTTAGATACTTAAATAGCCTACGAATATGGGCCAATCACTATCTACATAAAGAATAATGAATAGAAGAGAGAGAAAGAAGATTACAAATAAAGGACAAAATAGAGATAGAAAAAATAGATATTTCATAACCACAGAATGTTGTCTATTACAACTAACCACTGCAGTAGAAAGCGGTAAATCTACTCTAGAAAGCAATGAAAAGAAGGTGGAGAGAAGTTATCCTCCTCACGGCTACTTGGAGGACGAGCCACGTTGACAGAGCACCCGGAAGAATGTGGTAAGATGCGGGACGAAGGAGAACGAAGATGGACGACGGAGAGCGGAGCAGGTCGACGTCGCAGCGGGATCTGCTTCCCGAACGGCGGTGAGAAGACAACCGTAGAATGCTCCACCAATGGGATGAGAAGGTGGAAAAATTATATTTTTAACTCTAGAGGAGCATCCCATGTTTGGGACAAGCTCTTAGACCTTTAGAGGGGGTGAGGGAAGAGAGGAAGGGATAAGAAATATGTGGGGGTCACAGGGCAATTTATAGGTGGGGTTTGAAGGGGCAATTAGGTCATTTCAAGTTAAAAACATTAATGCAAGGGCCTTTAGTGATGGATTTAAGCATCACTAAAGCCCTGAACGTGGGTTTAATGATGTGCGCCCGCCATGCCTCCTCCTCTCTCTGCACACAAAATGCATTATACACGTTCGCGTAATATTATTCGTCCGATCACGAGATCGGACGGCTTAAAATGCTCCATCACTCACCTTCTCATCGCGTGCCTGCACGTGCGATGGCACGTGCAGAACCGCATCCGATCGAGCGTGCGCCTGATTGGTAGATCCGGGCTATTCGTAGATGATCGCACAGTCAAGATAAATCTGCGCACGCCTCTGATTGCAAGTCGAGCTCGCAACCTCTACTTCACGAGCATGCGCTCACCCAACACGTCAAGCTTCCCTCTTTGTCGCGTGGATGCTTTTGTGCTCAGCCGATCTTGGTCGTTGGATCATCATCCAATGGTCGAGATCAAGCATTGATCTTCGCTTGGAGAAGTGGAGGAGGCCTTGGGAAGCATTGGGCAGCTGGGATGGCGCCATGTGGTGCCATCTTGGCCGTCCATCTTCTGTGAGTTGTAGATGGTGCCATGAATGTCAAATTGGATTGATTTTTGCGTTGTTGGGCTACAATCGTCGATTCGAACCCATCCGTGTGGTTGGATTTGTCATCTTAGCTATGGATTTACACCACCTTGGCCCTTGACCTATGATCTTCCTCGGACTGCATCAGATGCTATGGAAGTCCGATCGGGGTGATCTTGGAATCGTTAAACTCCAATGTCACCCTAATCTGACCCATACGGTTGGATCTTCAATCCGAGGCCTCGATTAAATGTTGCCCTGTCACTTGACCATAAAAAGAGATAATTAACCTAAATTTTATACAATCTAACTTAAATGCAAGATGATTCATGTTATGCAATATTTATAATGTATAATGCAATTATATGCCTAAGAACATGCATAAATAGATGATTTATGTGATATAAACGTGTTTACATCATCAGGTACTATCCAAGTCGCTAAACAAAGTCAGGTTACTTGAATCATCAAGTGTTAAGATGGAATTCTTTGCATGATACCTAATCTAGTCTACATTTCTAGACCTAAAACATCTAAAAATGAATCTGCATCTTCATCCTTAGTTTGTTAATGATTAAACCCCAGGTGTCCTAGTTTGAATTAAAGTTCAACCATTGGTCCTTTCTTTCACTAAAAATTCTCAAAACATTTTTAGAAGTTATGCAAATAGAGTGCATGTGAAAATGCAGATGATGCGAAAGCAAAATATTTTAATATTTTTAGGTTCTTAAAAATAATGAAATGCCTAACAAAATTGAAGTACTCCCCCATGTTTAAGGTTTGCAAGTCCCTTGCAAAAGGAAAAGAGTAGGAGAAGATATCACCTAAGAGAGGAAATCAGGATAGAGGTGAAGTTTTGTAGAACCTGAAAAAGAAAATGAAAGCGAAAAGGAAAATGTTGCTGGGTTACCTCCCAACTAGTGTTGTCTTTAACGCCATTCAGTCGGGTGTGAAGCAATGCACGGAAGACGAACAGTCATGTAAATAATTGGACACTTGAATGTCCTCAAGAAATATGTCTTCCTCAGGATCCCCTAAAAGATGATTGGTAAAAATATAGGGTGCAAAATGAAAAGAAAAAATGGAAGAATGACCTAACTTTAGCCATTATTTGCGTTCATGATAAAATTCAAACTCAGGTGGGTTGGGTAGTAAGTCCAACGAAAAGGGACTGTAGGAGAAGTCAGTGTGATGAAGGGTGGGTGAAGTTAGTGTGGATGGGTCGGGTGAAAAATCAGGAAGATTTGAAAAATGAAGGTCAAACCCTAATTGATATGAAATGTCTTTGACCACATAATCATATTCAAAATATGAATCAACAAAATCTGGATCAATGGTGGTCAAAGCGGAGTAGGAATTAATCAACATAGATTTCTCAAGTACCACTTCCATTTCATTATCAGTGTCCTCAAAAAATTCATGATCAATGGACCTCTTGGAAGCTTTGAAAATATCTAACAAGGTAGTCTAGTTACTGCAAGTTATATCCATTTTTCTAGAATGACAATTGACTTTTGTGGTAACTAGAAAGGGTCTTCCAAGGATGACAGGGGCATTTTTGAGAGCCTCAGGTACCTCTATGTCAAGGACTAGAAAATCAACTGAAAATAGATAATTTTGGGCCTTGACAATAATATCCTCGAAAACTCCCCGTGGTTTAATGGTACATCGGTCAGTCAATTGAAATTGAACCTTAATAGGTTTTAATTCATTGAATCAAAATTCCTTGAATAAGACCAGGGAATGAGATCAATAGAGGCACCTAAGTCGAGAGGGTGCGATAAAAGGTGGTGTCATTTATGACAATTGAAATGAGTAGTGTGTCCGGGTCCTTTTTCGTGAGAGGCAGCTTGCTTTGTACAACTGAGCTTACTGTCTCAGAAAGGTCCACCCGTCCTAGATTCTGGTCCTACCACTTTAGAGTACACCTTTCTTTCAAAAATTTAGCATAAGCAAGAGTGGCATCTAAGAGGGGGATGCTAGTCCCAAATAAGTCCAAAAGATCTTGGTGAGAAGGCTTTGATTTCTTTTTAGGATGATTGGAGTGTAGTGCTTGAGGGTAAGAAATAGGATTTGAATCTTGTGTTTTTGGTGTTTCTTTTTCTTCTTCCTAATTGGGGTTAGGAGAGTCAATTTGCATAGGTTGAGAGTGGGTTTCATCAATTTGATTTGAAGGCCCTAAATCAGTGGTGGTTTTCCCACTCCTCAATGTATCTGCATATGCAGTTTGGTTATCACTAGGAGGAGGTGGGGGGGCCTATTGTTGATAGAAACCAGGTTGGTGCTGAGGTATCGAGTTAATAGGAGGCTGATTAGTGTGGTTCTGATGTTCGTTTCCACCTGGGTGTTGGTTCCTTTGATTGACAGGGTTTGGTGTGGACTGGGATGATGAATGTCCTGCAGGTCTTTGGGTCAGAGTAACCACAACTTGATCATGGAGATTGTTAATAACATGGGTTACTTCCGTCATTTTGCTTTGCATTTCCTGTAGGGTTTTCATCATCTGGGCATTGATGTCTTCTTAAGATGGCCAAGATTGATAACAAGTCTGATTTGAACCATACACTCCAAATGAGTTTTGTTGTTGGTGAGGAATTGGATTAGTCCAGGAGTGAGTCGGATAATTCCTCCAATTAGAGGAATTTTTAAATTGCTCTTAGAGGAGATATTTTGAGTGGGGCGATGATTTGGATATGTGTAATTCCCCATTGAACCGTAAAAAGCCTCAGAATATTGATTATACTCAGCATGAGCAGTATTTAGATTATGTAAATTTTCTCTCTTTGGGGTGTTAGATGGGGTTAGATGTGGAACCCATGGAGCTTGGGTAGGTTTGGCAAGTCTCCCTTGGTTGTCTAGGTTTGTTATAGCCCTAGTCAACTGTTGTTGATTGGCTTGTAGCTGAGACATCATGGAGTAGAAATGAGGTGGGGGGTGTAACGACCCGGTTCCCGAGTCCCTACAAGACACGAGAACCGGACCGACTCGACTAATCCCAAGACCTAGTCGTCCAACGAGGAAGTAACCAAAAGACAGTAAAATAAACCACATTCAGCATGAATATAACTAACAGTAAGAAAGTACAGCAGTAAGGAAAGAAACTACTACAGTAGGTACCACCACAACAGTAAAACAGCATTTATCATATAACAAGAACTGCAGGTAAAGAAGGTACAGCGGAAACAAAAAAAACTCACTAGAACAGAAACAAAAGGGGTACAAAAGGCTGAGGTAACTCTACTGGACCCTACTCGGCCCAGCGTCCTCTGCAGCCGCCGACCCTGGCTGCTCAACACCTGGTCCTGAAAAAGGTAACGAGTGTAACACGTCAGCAAAACGCTGAGTAGAGTGGCAAACTAACTAAAGGCAACAGTAGAGTGTACAGTAGCTGTTATGTTCTATTACTTCCTTTATTCACATCTTTCAATTTTTCTCACTATTTCATTTATTTCTCAGATCCTTTACTTGATCTCGAATGTCCTCGTGGGAACGATCTTGATTGCAGTCTTTTCCAAAAGTAGAAGTAGCACGTGGTGCTCTCCTGGCCGGGAGAGTCCCCCGTGGTGATCCTACCCTCAGTCAACCACCCCAAGGTCACTGACAGACGTAACGGTGACTACGGCACGCGCGATAAACGCACAGGTAGCTAGCCCGCACTGGCACGCGGTCAGTCGTTTCCGTTAACGGGTGTGCCCAAAGCACAGCACGGAACCAGGGCAGAGCCCTCTCAGTAACAGGGGTCCAACCCCTCCACAGTAACCAAACCGGGGCCTTGCCCCTCCACAGTCCACGCACCCTCGCCTGACTACCCTGGTTTGCCCTAGTGGGCCTAACAAGTCGGTGAAGGAGGCTAGCAGAACCCCGGGGCCCGTGGGGTAGCTAGTACTCTCCTAACACTACTAGCTCTCCTCGGTACTACGTACACGAGGGCCAACAAGTCGGTACAGAGTGGCCAGTCCTAACCCCCGGGTCCCTGGGGTGGCTAGCTCAGCTCTGCACTAAACAGGGGGACAGTCGCTCTCCTTGGTACTCCGTACTCAAGGGCCAGCTCACTTCCCCAATTCTATTCCATTCGCTTTCCAGGAGTTCTACTCCTACTTCCCCGTAGGGTTCCAGAACATCTCATGTCTTACTTTCCAGTTTCACGTTCTTACAAACCATGATCCCAATCATGTTTCTTTATTCATAACAGGCAGCTGTGAACTCAATTTACAGGCAGCTTCATATATTCCTTTCCATTTTTCCAAGACTGCATTATTATACATTCCACTAGTTTTTCCATCCTAGGATTCATGCCATATCCTAGGGTCTATCATACAATCTAGTTTTCCGGCCCTAGGATTCATACAACACCTAGGAACTATCATTCCATATATTTCTCATTCCTAGGATTCATGCAATGTCCTAGGTTCTAGTTATGGTTCCATACTTTAACAAATTTTATTAATACTTAAAGCCACTCTACCAGGTACAACGGGAGTAATGGGGGCGTGATCGGGAATCCCGCGTGCCTCCACGACTCTCAAGACTGCAACCGAACGAGGTCCTATCACAAGGATCAAACACAAGGAGTGTCTCAAAACAGTGTATAGCTACTGTAGACGGGTAGAGGAATTACTTCTGAAAAGAATGCAACTCGAATCGCGGAAAACGGAGCCCGAACGGGCCCTAAACGGGTCGAAAAAGATGATACTGTGCAAAATCAGACGTCTGGAACTCCTTCCAGACGTCTTAAAAAGTGGATCAGAGAATTACCTGTTCAGCGTGGTTTCCCAGACGTCCAGAAGTCTGCGGGGACGTCTGCCCTAGATCCCAGACGTCCGATGGTCCCTCAGGACGTCTGGAGGTCACTCCCGCCGTCTGGTACAACTTCCAGACATCTGATTCGCAAAGGATGGCGAATCAGCGAACCTGCGCACAGCCAACCCCCTCCCTCAGTACGGTCAGTCGACAAGAAGGAAGAAGAAGGCGGAAACTCACCTTTCAGACGTCTGTATGATCTTACAGACGTCGACCTTGCCGTCTGGCTATCAATCCAGACGTCTGATTCTGGAAATTTTTCCAGAATCAGGACCCTGCTCGGCCTCCGCTCGCGACGCCGCCCGCGTCGCACCTCGCGCTCCTACTGCTCAGACCGCAGCAGGTCCCTCTCCGCGTCGCTCCGCGCCCCCTGCGCCCTCCACCAGCCGGCCAAGCCGCTCCGGCGAGCTCGCCCTCACGGCAGAGCTCCGCCCTCGCACGCCGCACCTCCGCGCTCACTGCGGCCGCCGCTGCCGCCCTCGCGTCCGCTCGCTCTCGCGCACAGGAAGGAGAAGAAGAAGGAGACGGTGGAGACGGGAGGGGAGGCGCGCCCCTTTTAACGCCGCGCAGAGAGGAGAGAGGAGGTAGCAGGCCGCCTGCAGCCGCAGAGAGAAAAAGGGGGAATATGCGGTCTACGCGCTCAGGCGCGCAGGCGACTCGCGTGTGTCGAAAATAACGAATTTCCAGACGTCTTGAAACTATCCCAGACGTCTTATCAGACGTCTGGTTGTGATCCCAGACGTCTTGTACGACGTCTGAGCCACCTCCCAGACGTCTTAAAATACGTCTGGGGCACACATTCGTTACAGGGGGGCTTGATTAGGTAACTCTAGGGCAGATAGATGCGGGATAGAAAAATCAGCATGTGGGTTAGAGGACCTATTTTGTTTTTCCTTTTTTTTTTTAAATGCAAAGAAGAGGAAGAATGCGGGAAAAGAGGTCTTTGGTGCAAGGGACAAAATCAAGTGGTCCCTCCAAGTGCAGAGTTTGGGACCATTGCCCATGCAAAAATGGAAGAAATGGAGAGGAGAGGAGGGAGAGATGAGAGAAAGTGTGCAATCAAGTAACAAAATTCTAGACCTAATTTAAATGTGACTCCCTAAAAATTAACCTAAGACTCGGTCTATCTAGGAAATAAGAAATCAATATTGGATATCTGTTCTCTCATTAAATCTGGTTAGGCTGAATAAGGGGAGGGTTGGGCCCAAGCATGTCCCAAGAAAATCACTGGGGGCTTGTGTATACCCGTGCCTGGTCGTTTGACACGGCCCCTCAGCCTGGCACCAGATATAGATGAAAGAATTGATACCAACTAAAGAAAACTTAAAACCTAGGTAGCAAGCCTAAGTTTGATGAAACCTTAGGAGTTAAATTGCTACAAAATTTTAATTAAGTCTAAGAGCTTAAAGTGCACAAGGAATGTGATGGGCATTGTTTGGGGTAATGCCCGATTATTTCTTTTTTTGTGTGCGAATTGGGTGGGAAGTGGTGCCCAAGCCAAATCAAAAGAGGTTTGCAAACAAGGAGTTTTGGTTGAAGGATTTTAGGGTTTTAATAAAGATTTAATGTATTTTAGGATCTCTCTTATTAAATGTTCAACAAGATTTTGATGTTCCACAAAATAATGGCAAACAAGTTGTTGTTGGTGGTGGTGATCAATTCCTTTAAATTTTGATGTGGCTAAGAGAAAATTAAAAACCCTAAAGTTGGAATTCTTAGTTATGCAACTTCTTAATATGAATCTCTTTTTAAAATCATTTTAGGTGGTGGTCCATACAGGACAAACAACACCACCACTTGCTGTAAAATCAAATAAGGAATCGAAATTTTATTTTTTTGTGATTTTAGGAATTTGTTTCATATTTTTTTGAAATTTTTCTTCTTACTGGTGTCAAGAGTCAGAAATGATAAATTCGAGAATTGATTCTGTAGAAACCTCAAATAATCTCAAAAATTTTTGAAAATTTTATATGATGTAGAAAATTTCTCATGGTTTCCAAAAATATAAATTTTTCCCAAATCTGATGAGTAAAAAATTTATAAAATTCTCAGACAATAAGAAAATAGTAAGAAAACAAGGTCTGACCCCTGTTCAGTCTGTCACTTTTTTAATTTTCTATATTTAGTAAAACTACTTGAAAATTGGACTCAAGGTTCTTGACTCAAAGGAGCTTCTTTGGATGAAATTTGATAATCTTAGGAAGCTTCTAAATGCCTGAACCTAATTTTTAAAAATCAAGATAAAAGTCTAGATTTTCAAAAATCAGACACCAATAAGACAAAGGTACTGGAAAAATGAAGCAAACAAGCAACAAAATGAATTTTAGGGTTCTACCATGCTTAATTTTTCTTTTTTTTTATTTTTTGATAATTTAAAGATTTTTTAAGAGATTTTGCTTTTGTTTTTGATAAGAAAAGGCCTAGGATACTAACCTGAAGTACGCGGGAAGAAAAGAAACTTGAAGCTTCCGCTCCAAGTGCTCTAAATCCCTCTCCTACTCCTGATTCGCACCTGAAATCAAAAGAAACAAAATTTCGTGAAGATCAAGCAAGCAAGAGATTAAATATGTGACTAAGCCATGCCTCCCCGGCAACGGCGCCAATAGTGATGCGAGATTTACATGGTTTTATAAATGGGGGTTTTAATGTCATTGCAACACGCAAAATCGATCAGCTTTTAATTTTATATTCCTAGAGGGTGGTGATATCAGGGTCGTCCAAGGAGGCCAATTTGTTAGTCAAATAAGTGATTCTCTCTCTCATCTCTCAAATCAACACTTTTTTTGTATTTTGATTTTTGTAAATTTTTATGTTTGGAAATAAGCAAGATACGAATACAAAGATAGAACTACGTTAAAGAAGCTTGCCTAACAACTAGAACCTAAGTGAGAAGAGAAGTCTTGTCTTTTAAGCTCACCCTAGGCAAGTGCGTCTAGGTAAATTAGAAGAGAGATGTGATGCACTAAAATAAATAAAGTTGCTACTTAAAACTGAAAATTCAAGAATGAAGAAAGACACTTTGCTATTAAGAAGAAATGCTTACAAAGTACCTAGGGAGCTCAACTAAGCAGAGGTTCCACTTAGTTAATCCCTAGGTAAATGAATGCTTAACAGGAATTAAAATGCAACAAAATAAAAGATAGAAAGTTCTCCCAAGTAGCTGAGGCAACCTTTGCTCCAAGAATGGTAGCTCCTAGACTTGAAGAAGAATTCCTTTTAGCTCCTTGAGTTTCTCCTCTCAAGAGTGGATGTCCTCCACGCTTCTTTCCTCCTGCCTAGCCCTCCTCCTTGGTGAAGAGCTTGCTCTTTGGCATGGCACAAGGAAGGGGAATGAAGAGGAAGAAGGCACCAAGGGAGTGGGTAGGTTGCTCCCTTAATCTTCTTCTCTCATTCTCCTTTCTTAGCCATGGGATGTATGGTGGTTATAAGTGTTTGATAGAACAAATTTTTGCCTGCCAAGGATCGTTTGAATGGTAGGATGGGGGGTCTTTTTATAGGCTAGTATGGATGGTGGTTAGGAAGCTTTCTTAGCACCATGTGAAAGGGTGCCAAGGAGGGTGGCTTGGATGGTAGTTAGGAAGCTTCCTTGGCACCATGTGAAAGGGTGCTAAGGAGAGTAGTTAGGAAGCTTCCTTGGTGCCATGTGAAAGGGTGCCAAGGAGGATGGTTAGGAGGCTTCCTTGGTGCCATGTGAAAGGGTGCCCAGGAGTGTATTTTAGGCACCAATGGTTGGTGGTTTTAATGTGGGTGGATGGCCATTAATGTGGAGAGGGAGTAGGGTAGGAGTTGGATTTGAGTTGGATCCAACTGAGTTGAGCTGGGGTCCAACTACTGGAGCTTTTGCCTTCACAAATGTTCCAAGTGCCTTCCATACTTCCAGGGTTTCTCTGATTTCCAATGTATTCATCCCTGGCAATCAAATGGAAACTACATGAGATAATGTGAAATGATGCTAATGTATGCTCTAAACCCTAAATGCACATGCATGCTAAATGCAATGATATAATGCAATGCAGTTGGCAAAATCATAGGAACTAAATGTGAATGGATGCTAAGGATGATGATAAACTGGCATTTATCAGTGAGGCAAATATGTTCCATGACATTTAGGAGTTCCTCATCCTCTAGGGTAGGTCTACTAGGTCTTTCACTCTTTTGTTTCTTTCTTGGTGTCACTGGAAAGGAAACGAAGAGGTATATAAGCAAAATCAACAAAGACAGGCAAAATCAGACATTTGAAAATTCAATCAAATGTCTGAAAATGAAAAATTAGACATCTGAATAAGAAAATCTAACAACCAAATAAATCAAGTGAAAATATCTAATGGCCGTGAAATATAGACATCCGAGATAAAAAATAAACGTCCAAATGATTAGTGAATGATATGGCCAAATCGAAATATAGACGTCCAAAATCAAGTATAGATAACCAAAATAATCAGGAATCATATGACCAAATGATTGATGTAGAGATGAATAAAAAATGCATCTAAAATGAAAAAACAAGTCCTTAAATGAAAACCAAATAATATTAGTGAATGAAAATATATAAAAGGTTGTAAAGAGAACTTGAAACAATGAGATGGGGAGAGATTACTAAGGGAAGAAGATAACTTCCTCCTTATAGAGATAAGAGATAAGAGAGGTTGAGGAGGAGATCAAACATCTGGCAAGGTCCAGTAGAAGTCCGACGACCGTGCAAATGGTCAAAGAATGAAGTTCAAATGGTCTGTGGAGAGGAAGAATTTTGAGATAGGTTGAGAATGAAGGTTTGAGAAAGGAAGAAATGAGAGAAAAGTGTTGTAAAGAGGAAGAATATAAAGATTTTAAGTGAGATTTGAAATGTTTTGAAAAGATATTGTTTATCGGGTGAGATCAATGTTTTAAAATTAATGCGTCATGGTATAGTTAAAATCACTCGAAAACAAATAGATTTTTTTTATTACTTGAAGTTTTAAGTCCGAGGTCAAATGCAGGGAGCAAATTGGGGTTTAAAAATCAAGAGCACAACTTTAAAATTGAATATAATATGCAATGAAAATTAGAGTTATAGTGCAAAAATGTAAATGTGAACACTAGATATCAATGTATATGAAGAGCACAAAAAAAATGGACGTCTGATTTTGTGAATCAGACGTCTTAAACTTGTGATTGCTACAGTGCTATTTCACTTCTCTAATCTGTCTCTGGCTGCTTCCTTCCTTCTTTCTCTTCTTTCTTCTGTTCTCGTGCCTTTGCCTTTCTACCTTTAGCTACTCTGGCCTTTGTCTTCTTCTTCTTTCTTTCCTTCTTCTTCTTCTTTCTTTGGCAGCTCCTCTTTCTTCTACCTTCAGCTTCTCCTTCTCTTTCTCTTTCTTCAACCCTTCAGCTTCTTTGGCTTCTTCTTCTTCTCCTTGCCTGTGAGAGAGCAAAACCTACCCCTACCCACCCCCCACGATCTCTCTTCCTCTTTCTCTCTTAGGCTCGCTCTCCCAGAGCCGCTTCTCAGGTAATCAGCTCGGGTGCACGCCTGGGACCAGGCCCACCGGCATGCGGTGGTGGGCGAGGAGTGCAGGTCGAGTATACAGGTCAAGCCAAGTCCGCGGGGATCGGGTCATGGATGAGGCAATGAGAAGTGAGTGGGACCTCACCCCATGGTTAGGAGGCAATAAGCCTTCATCACTTTTTCAATTTATCTCACTGCGCCTGCTCAAGATCTTCCGAGGTGGGATGTTTCAATTTATCTCACTGCGCCTGCTCAAGATCTTCCGAGGTGGGACTAAACATCCCACCTTCCTTCACGTGCACCTATAGCAGGAGACCTCCTTGATTGCAGCAGTGATGAGAGCCTCATCATGAGCCCTAACTAGCTCATTTTGACCTAAGAAAGAGAATAAGAGCTCCTACATAACCTAGAGAAGGGCTTAATTTAAAGAATAACTGTTCTGAGAAGAAAATATGAAATAAGGGTTAAAACTATAATTTTACCATTGCAGTACATAAACGGGATTTCTCAGAAGCAAAACATATGTCAAATGATCTAAATAAGATAAAAAGTGGGTTGGTTCAATTAGGAATGGGTTCATGTGCAATCTAGGAATTAAATGACATTCTATAACCCTAAAATAGATCCACTTAATTCAACAAGGTTATAGTCAGGATAAAAATCAAGTAAACCCTTTAACATTCATGGAAAAATATCCCCTAGGGTTTAGAACCTTCAAATTGACCTTTGGAACCTATTTTGACCTAGATTGGGGTCCTAGCTCATCAATTGACCTAATTTGGGTTTTTATGCAAAATATCCAGTCAAACATGGTCAAACCTAAAATCCAACTTCACCATTGGATTTATTAGGTCCAAATTAGGTTTGTACCAAAATTTGGACCTAAGGGGAGGTCATCTTGACCTACTTTGCAAAATAGTACACCCAATTACATTTTGGCCCCTATCTTTTGAAAACATTGCACAGACCCCCCTAACTTCCTCACCACTCTTACAAATAGGTCCATCCACCATTCATGGGGAGAAATCCTACTCCAACGAGGAATGGAGGGGGAGTACTCCCTGATTCCTCAGAGATCTCCTCCCAGATTTGGAAGGGAGATTCTCTGAAGAATTCCCTTCCATCTGAGCTCGATCCTAATCTCTGATTTGCACCCAATCTCTCATGCGAACGCACAAGATATTTGGGTCTCTAACTGATTCCTTCTCCAGCGAGGACTCCCATGCTTGGAAGCTTGTCTTCCAAGCACAGGAACCCCTGCTAGCATTTATAAAATGACCATCATCTCCGGCCGCACCTCTTCAGCTGGACTTGGCCAGAGATCCACCTCAATTTCTTCTTCTTCTCCTCCAGCCAAGTGGTCCAGCGAGCTCCGGCGAGCCTCCCTCCTCTTTTTCGTCTCTCTGCCACCATACCAGTGGCAGAGCTGTCCCCACCATCCTCCTCCGCATCACGCAACACCCGCACAAGCATCTCTAGCCCCGTCGTCGTCGCCGTCTCCCTCTACTGGACACCGTCTTCTCCGACGACAGCAGGTACTACCAGTCGCCATCTCTCCCCCTTCGTCCACTTCGTTAGGTTAGAATCACTCGTCTCTATCCCCTCTTCAATTCCCCCCAATTTATTTCACAAATTACCCCTCGACAGCCACTGTCCATAGCCATCTTCCCCATCTTCGACCAACCTTAGGCGAGATGCATCCGTCACTCCACACCTCCACACGTCTCACCACCAACCTCTTCACCTCCTCCACAGTCCACTGAACATCATCCACCCACTCACAGACCGCAAACACCTCCCTAAACACCCCCCGACCTAACCAATAAACCCGGCCACAGAGCGACCTAGGCACGCACGCCTAGGTCTCCCCGCGGCTCGCCACCTACCGTCCCACCTTCGCCTTCGCATGGCGAAGCTTACCATGTATTTTAATGGGGCCACCAGGCCGTATTCATGTATGGCAGATCTAAGAACCAGCCGCCATTAGTGACGACTCAAGGAGGTCGCGAGCTTCATCCCAGGCTACGTGCTCCAAGTGTCGGGGTCCCAAAGGAAGCAGACGCGTGCGCGAACTCAAACAGCAGGGCAATTGGTTTGGTGAGGCCTCTAGCTGCTGCAATTGGAAGAAGGAGCTCCTACAAGCGAACGCGCAAAAGTGGGTGGGACATTAGTCCCACCTCGGAAAATCAAGAGTGAGGTGCATGCGATATATTGAATTTGTGTTTTACTCTATTCGCCTCAAGACACACATGGGGTGAGGTCCCTCACCTATTATGCCTCATCCGCGACATTCTAACCCGCAGGCTTGGCACCCGACCCGACTAACCTACCGAGCACTCCTCGCGCACGACACCCACGCCGGTGCGCCTGGACCCAGGCACGCGACCCGACCTGATTACCCGACTCTGGGAAAGCGTACCAAAGAGTGATATACAAAGAGAGAGAGACGTAGGGGTGGGTCGAGGGGTAGGTTTTGCTCTTCAGTGTTGTGTGTGCAGGGAAGAAGGAAAGAAGCCAAAGAGAAGAGAATGTCAGAGGAAGCTAAGGGAGGAAGAGGCGCAACAGAGAAGGAAAGGAATAAGGACTTAGCCGCAGCAAGAGAAGAAGAAGGAAGGAAGAGAAAACGCCAGAGGAGAGCAAAGGTTGAAGAAGGAAAGAAAGAAGAAGGCCCGCAGAGGAAGAAAGGAAGGAAGAAAGCAAATAAGAGAAGGCAGAAGAGAAGCAACTGAAGCAGAGACAGAAAGAGAAGAAAGAAGAAGAAAGGAAAAAAGGAGCAAGGCAAAGAGGCACTGTGAATCAGGGCAAGACAGAAAGAAGAAGAAGAGAGCTGCAAGAAGAAGAATAAAGAGGCCATCATTTAAGACGTCTAATCCTTTGACCAGACGTCCAACTCTTTTATTTTTGCTATAAATTTAATTCATAAACTCTTGCATTTATATTCTGAATTAAGTTTTGAGTAATTCTAAATGTTCAATTACATTATTGAGGTTAGTGAATAAATTCCATTTGCTCCCTGTGTTCGACATCGGATACTTAGGTTTTCGAGTATTAAATTCTTATTTGTTGTCAATGCTTGGTCACCTATACTACAAAGCAACTGACTTATAAAACACAATCAAGCGCTGCCAACAAGCAGCTACTAGGTCTTCGAAGCCAATCGCTCGGCTGAAGTTGTGCGCGAAGGAATTCCACACACCTAGGGTGATTCACCTGGAGCGGAGCGACTTGGAGGAGGCTTGCAAGCAAGCTCCTTGCGTGTGTCAATGGCGGTGGAGACGCCTACACCTATCAACATGAAAATGACCTTGCGGCCTCGTCAAAAAGCTCAGACAGCTTCGCCAAGACACGGCGAACGTAGTGTAAGGGTCGACGTGGCGTGGGGTGGCCGGAGAGTGCGTGCCTAGGGCACCCTGTGTGCGTGAGAGTGGGTGTGTTCGAGGGGTGTTTTCGAGGCTTGGCATGGTGAGTGGAATGAGGGTTTAGGATCAGTGAGGTGTGGCGATGCTTATGGGGTGGTTGGCGAGGCGGGTGGAGTTGTGGAGTGGTGGGTACACCTCGTCAGAGGTCTGGCCGGAGATGAAGGAGGTGAGGGTGATAGCGTGCATCAAGGCGTGTTTTGAAGAAATAAAGAGAGAAAAATGATTAGAATAGAGAAAGGACTTAACTGTGCGTAGGGAGATGAAGGGGGATGCAGAGATGGCAGCCGGCTCGTATTGCTATAACCGGACACGAAGCACTCAATGGGGGGAGGACGGCGATGATGAAGGGGCTGCAAGGACGTCGGCGGGTGTGGTGCAACACGAACGAACAGGAGGAAGAGAATCCTGCCACTGGTATTGTGGCAGAGCGACGAGGGAAAGAGAGGGATGTCCTTGGAGCTTGCTGGGTCACTGGTCGAAGGGGGAAGAGATGAAGTAAGGGAATTCTCTGGCCAATTTCAAGCATGGAGGATGTGGGGTGATCTGGGTGTGCTTTTATAGGCCCTGGTAGAAGGTTTTGTGCTTGGAAGCCAAGCACAGCAACCTCACCGGAGATGGAAATTAAAAGGAGACCCGAATCTCTCATGCATTCGCATGAGAGATTGGGTACCAAATCGAGACTGGAATTGTGTTCAAACTAGAGGAGATTTCTCAGAGAATCTCCCTTTCAATTTTGAAGGGGATTCTCTGAGAAATCAGAGAGATCATTCCTTTGAAACCTCACCGGAGTAGGATTTCCTCTACTAGAATGGCAGAGGGACCTAATTGCAAAGAACGAAGACAAAGATAGGGGGTTTCTACAGAAGTTTTCAAAAGGTAGTAGAAATGTAATTGGGTTGGACTTGTTTGCAAAATAGGTCAAGGTGAATTCCCCTTAGGTTTAAATTTTGGTAAAAACCTAATCTGAACCTAAGGAATCCAATGGTGAAGTTGTATTTTGGGTTTTACCATGTTTGACTAGGTAATTTACGTAAAAACCCAATTTAGGGCAAGCATTTGACTAAGACCCCAATTTAGGTCAAAATAGGTTATAAGGACTAAATTGAAGGTTCTAAGCCCTAAAGAATATTTTTCCATGATTTTTGGAGGGTTTAGGTGAATTTTATCCTAACAAGAACCTTGTCAAATCAAGTGGATCTATTTTAGGGTTACAAGAAGTCATTTAATTCCTAGAATTCACATGAACCCTTTTCTATTTGAACCAACCCACTTTTTATCTTGTTAAGATCATTTGACCTGTGTTTAGCTCATGAGAAAATCTGTTGTTGTACTGCAATGGTAAAATTACAGTTTTACCCCTTGTTTCTTACTTTTCTCTCAGAATGGTTATTCATTGAGTTAAGACCTCCAGTTGGTTATGTAGGAGCTTTTGTTCTCTTTTCTAGGTCAAAATGAGCTAAGTAGGGTTCATGATGGTGTTCCCATCAGATACCGTCATAAAACCCAAGAGATGTAGTTACCCATGGGATAAATGGATTCTGCTTTTCAAAAATCGTCAAATGGAGTAGTTGGATCAAAGGTTTCAAATTTTAAAATTCATAAATCAAATGTCTCAAGAGCAATTCAGACATCTTAAACTTAATGTTCAGATGTCCAAAGAATAGAACAAATGTCCAAAAAGGTTTAGATTCAGGAAATTTACATTCAAAATTTGATCAAAATGACAGTTGAAGATAGAAAATAAAAGAGTATTGAGAAAAGCAAACATCTCAAGGGCATTGATGGACTTATGAAATTCCTCAAATGTCTCAAAATAGACAAACAACATAGTATAATGTTGCAGTTAATTTCAGTCCTTTTAAAAAAATGTTGCGATGTAGTATAGTCAACAAAAAATGAGTTAACACTTAAATTTATAGTGCTCAAAAAGCATAAGTTTCCGAGGTTGTTCGCAAGGAAGAAAATAATTGTAATTCAAACACTAATCAAATTGCACAAAATATTAAATGAATGCTTCAATTTATTAAAATATCAAAAAGATATGAATCAATGTATATCAAGCTAAAAAATGTAAATGCATCAAGGGCAAAAACTATGGTGAAGAGAGAGATACAACAAAAAATGTTGTGGTTTGAAACCACTAATAAGCCTTTCAACACTTAGGCTTAATTTAACCCCAAAGCCTTCAATCAGATGTTGCTCAACAGATCCCAGATGACTTAACTCAAAGCCTAAGTGAAGGCCCAACTCCTCTCAGAGCAAACCTCCCTTTTTCTCTTAGCCCAAACCTTCTTCTCTCTCTCCCTAATCGGATCGGGTAATCGGACTAAGCCCGTCCCGGTGTGGGCGGCGAGCAAGGTGTACGATGCTCGTGCGTGGGGGACTTGACACCCCATGCACTGGATGAACAACTAGGGAACACAGAGTGTAATGAGGGCATTTCTGGTTTTCCTTCCCACAATGTGGGTCTAAAGCTCCTGCAATTCCTTCATTTCTTCGCGAAGAGGTGTTGTCAATTGGTGCTGTTGCTGCTGCTGGTTTGCCCAATCAAGAGCCAGAAGATGGTCCTAGAGATGGCCCGCTTTGATTGGCAATGATGGTTAGGTGGACACTATTGTTTGCGAAAATCGTCGTTTAAAATATAGCATCGTAGTATAGTGACAAAAATCGCAACAACATTTAAATTTATAAAACTTGGAAAACAGAAGTGAGTCTGAGGTCGTTCGCAGGGAGCAATTAGAACAATTCAATCCCCTAATCAAAATATCAAGAATAATATGCAATTAGAATCAAAACAATGCTCAATCTATATCAAAATAATATCTCAAGAATAATCAGGAATTAGAATGCAAAAAGATTGGGTTAAAGTGGTGGTTTGAACCACCAATTTAACCCTAATGTTTAAGTTCTCCAGTAACTACAATCAAATGTAACCACAGTAACCAGCAGAATCAGAACAAGGTCTCAGACGATAGGTTAAAGGCTCAGACGCCTTAACCTCAAGCCTCAACAGAAGCCAGGGCGACAACAGCAGCAAAGAGACACAAGGATCTCGTAAGCACAAGGCACAAGGGCCTCTCAGAGTCTTTAGAAGACTAAGTGTTAAGCGTGGGAGAGGGCACGATTCCCGAGAAGAAAAACCCTCCTCCCTCCTCAAATTTCCTTCAGAACCAAATCGAACCTGGATAACCGGGCAATTAGATCCGGTCTAGAACCGTAGGCAAAATCGCAGGCGAGGGCGCGTAAGGGAGCACGTGGGTGAGCGCATGCATTCAGGCGTGTATGGGACCTCACCCCGTGCGTGCTAAGGCAATAAGCCACGGACACCTCTGCTATTATACTCCTTCAAGAACCCCTACGTCCCCAAAGTGGGACTATCCGGTCCTTACTCTTCGTGCGAGGCTTCACCTGGGTTGAAATTGATTTGTTGAAGAATTGAGGTGCTGGAGCTTGTTCCTTCACTCAATTGGAGTCCTGGAGGGCATCAAGGACTAGAACCATGAAACTTGCTAGTCGCACCAGGGTGTTTGAAGGTCAGAGGAAGGCAATCAACATCAGAGAAGGCAGTGGCGGTGATGGCGATCCGACGTACATTTGAAGAAGAAAACACGGCCTTGCAGCCCTGTCAGATAAGCTCACGAGCTTCGCCGATCGTCGACGAGTGTAGTGGTAGTCATGGATTGGTGATTGGAGGTGTGGCATGGCCAGCCTAAGTCGGAGAGTGGGGTGGAGAGGTGTGGTGGTCAGCCGGACATCTCAGAGGTTAACAGCCCTAATTATGTTAGGGCTTTTAACTGTGAGGTGGTACGGAGTGTTTTGGATGTGATGGTGGTGTGTTTGATGGTGTGTGGTGCCGGTGCGAGTTCGCCGAAGCTCATGCCAAACGTGGGGAAGATGACGGTGTTGAGGGTGATGTGGCAGTCAGTCCTAAATTCTAAAGGGGTGAAGGTGTTTTGGAGAGGGAGAGGAAGATAGTAGAGGAGCTTAGGTGATGAAACGGAGAGGGATCGAAGCCGGCTGTGATTGGCCGACCTCGGAGAAGGTGATGTCATCGACGAGGGAGCGGTGAGATAGGAGAGGGTGAAAACATCCAGTCTTTGACTGGACACAGTCGCAAAGAAGAGGTGAAGAAGAGCCGGACAATTTGACTGTCGGCTGACTCGATGAAGGGGGAAGAGGTGCTTGCCAGATCTCAAAGAAGCGACGACCGGAGGAGAGAGGAAGTGGCTCATGTGGCCTTTTCCAAGCTGCTGAGAACAGCGAGGATACCAAGGGTTTATATAGAGCTCTTAGAAGCATAGAAACAGCCAGAATAGGAAAACCCCAGGTTGATTTTTGAGCTTGAGATTCTATGGTTCGCTGGTGATGAATCCTGCCACAATCAATCTCAAAACCTAGTTCAATCTTTTTTCAAAAAAAAAAACCTAGTTCAAACTGCAGGGAATCGTGTTAGGGGCAACCTCTCCAAATTTGGAGAGGATTGGGCAAGAATTGAGTGAGGAATCCTCACTCAAAAGTTGGCAGTGAGCTTCCATTCACACCAATGGCGGTAGGGACCAGAATGAAGAAAATGACGAGAAAGTTAGGGACCCATTTGCAATAAATTCGAAACCTGAGGGGCTAAATGTAAGAAATAAAGTTTTAAAGGGCTAAATTACAAAATAGGTCAAGATGGGCTCAGATTAGGCCTAAATTTTGGTGTTAACTTAATTTTGACCTAAGGAATCTAATGGTGAACTTGGATTTGAGTTTTTATCACGTTCGTTAGGGAAAATTACACTGAGGCCCAAATCAAGGTAGAATTCCGTCTGAAACTCTGTTTTAGGTCAAAATGGGTTCAGATGGTCAAACCAAGGGTACCAAACCTCTTAGAATATTTTTCTATGAATTTTATGAGGTTTATATGAATTTTATATTAAGTATAACCTCTTCTATTTAAGCAGGTTGATAATTAGGATTTTGTGTACTATTTCGATTCTCACAATGCATGAAACCCCGTTTCTGTCAGTGTTAACCCAATTTTTTGACTTTTGAACTTATTTGACCTTTTAACCCCTGAGTGACCCCGTAGTTAATCTGTGTTTGTGGTGTGCTGTTAAAATTATAGAATTAACCCTGATTTCCAATTCTTCTCTCAAATTAGAATAATACAAAGATACAACCCTCAGATGATTAGGTAGGAGCTTTTAATAATCAAACTAGATTAAATGTGGCTAGTTGGGGCTCATGATGGTGTTCCCATCATACCCTGATGCTTAGCTTTTGCTAGTCCCTAGCAAAATCCTATAGATCAAACGAGATTTCCAAGTCAGACATAACCATCAAGATGCCCTACTAGGCTGCATCTCTAGAAATTAGATCAAAATACCAACAACAAGCCTAGAGGTACTCAGGTACCAGCCAAGATCTAGACCTAACTAACTTCAGCCTGGGTCTACTGCGAAGGTTTTTAAGGCCCACAAAAACTATCTAGAGGTTCACTGACCCCAGTGGTTAAAGCACCCGTGCGTAGAATGTATCAAGTCCAAGTTCAGTTTGTCAGTGCATTTTGATGAGAGAGATAGAGAAGGATTTTTCATTTTGAGAGTTTTCTCTCTTTTCTTTTTACATTTCTCTAAATCTAGCCTCGAATTGGCCTTAAACACAATCTGTATCGGATTTCTTGTCCCCACCATCAATCCTTGAAGGGTCCTTGGCTTTCGATGCTTCAGGATAGCACTGTCCATGGTAACCCTAGAACTTTGGCTTTTGACACTTTGGGATAGTGCCTCTCTTGGCACTCTATAGCTGAATTCAAGCCCCAATGATAGGCCCAAGAGGCTTAAGATCAACACTCTTTACTAATCTCCTTGTCTCTAGCACTTTAGGACCTAATACTTGTTTTGATTTGGTCTAGAACATAAGTAAATCCCACAATCAAATGCTAAGACTATCAATTTTTTCTTGATTTTTTTTGCTCCTTTTGACATTTTCTATTTCCTTATCTTTTCCTCCTCAAGAAGGATTTTCAATCATTTCTCAAAATTTTCCTCCCCTTTTTCCCATTGTTTTTAATATGTAATTTTTTTGTAAGAACCCCTCAAAGACTTGAATTTCCATTTGTTTTGCACTTTAACAACCCCCATGCTTAAGTTTTGCAATGTCCTCATTGTAAACCAGGTGGTGTTGACAAGGCTAAATCGAGGTTTTAGAAGATGTGTTCGTTGTAGTAATAAATCCTCAAAAATAGCTCAAACAACAGATAAAATTTATAACTTGAATATCAGAAATGAAAGTCTGAGGTCATTCACTGGGAGCAAATACAGAATTCACGCTAATCTCAAATAATATGTAACTGAGCACAAGAACTTAAACCAAATAATGATATTCAATAAATACTAATCTGTCACATTAGATATTCAATGAATTCTCATGTATCTTGAGACAAAAACATAAAAAATAGAGAAGCTAAAACAATGGTGATTTAAATCACCAATTACTCTCTAAGCATATATATCAAGCATTCAACAAATTTAAATATCTCAATAGTAATTCTAAATCAATCGTTCAAAGTATCAAGCCTCAAATCAGATGTCGGGTCTAATGACCAGACAACTTAAACGTCACAACACAAGGCTTCTCAAAGCGTTCTTCTCCCTCCTTTCTTCTATCTTCTTCACGCACATAGGGAGGCAATCCCTCCAGCGGCTAAGTGTCACAGAGAGAAAAACCCCCTGCCCCCACTCTCTCTTTCTTTCTCTCTCTAGGATCCTCTTCCTCACCTTCCCAAGGCCACAATACCAGGTAATCGAATATTTGGGTAGAGCGCACCCGAGACCAAGCTTACCGACAGTGGGTGGTGAGCGAGGAGTGCTTAGCTTAGGTGGGTATACGGGCAGAACCAAGCCCGTGTGAGCAATGTCATGGGCGAGGCGCATGTGAGGGGTGTGGGGACCTCACCCCCTATCTGTTAGTTGAGGCGAATAGCTCATGTGACAAAATCAATTTCAGTCACTATGTCTAGTCTTCAGCAACCGATGTGGGACTATCTTGTCCCCTGTCTTCTTCGCATAAGCAGCTGTGACGCTCCTTCGTTCAATTCGCATTTGATGTTGGTCAAACGTCCCAATTGACCACTTGGAGATGTTCGCCTGATGATTCCGCACCACCTGGTGCTTTCACCTGAAGCTATTAGCTGGGAAGCGAGCTTCAAAGCTTGCTCGAAGCTTCACGGTAATGGCAGCGATGGCAGTGAACTTAAAATGAAGAGCACAGCCTTACATCCTCGTCAGATGATTCAGCAGTTTCGCCGTAGCACGGCGAACATGGTAGTGTGCGTGATATAGCGCAAGGATGCGTGTAGGTGGCTGGCAAAGTCAGAATAGGTTGGAGATGAAGGGTTTGTACGATGGAGGGTTCAGGTGGACGGTGGAGCGAAATAGGAGCGGGGTTTGATTGGTGGAGTCGTGGTGAAGGTTTTGGACCGGTTTGTGAGGGGTTTGAGTGTGTGAAGCGAGCGGAAACCCTCACCGGTGATGTCGTCGGAGGTGGAGGCGAAGGCGGCTTGCGATGGTGTCGAGGGTTATTTTTGGGATTTTTGGGTAGGAAACTAAACTAGGAACCTAGAGAGACCTAACTATCTATTCTAAGTGGATGAAAGGGGGAGGACGACACCAGCATTGGTAGGCCGGTGCCGGGGAAGAAGATGCTCCGGTGAGGGTAGGACGGTGAGGATGAAGGATAGAGGCGCCTACTGGTATGGTGATGAGAGGCTTATCATGGCTTCTAATTAACCCTAATTAACTAGTTTCCCTAGTTAATTAGCTAGGAATATGTATATATATGGGTTAATTATAGAATAAGGGATAAATCATTAAAGGACCTTAAAATAAGTTAAAAATGCTAAATTATTAGCCAATTAATATTATTAATAATTTAATTAATAAATGGACTCAAAATATCATTAATTATTTACCTAATTAATGTGTTAATTAACTTAAGCATAACTTATACCTAAGTATGTAATAACTTAAGTAACTTTACTTAATTAAATAAATTAAGCTAAAAAGGTCAAAAACATAAATCAAAGGTTTATATATAATATTTGTCTAATTTATAATCATATATAAAAAGTTGAAAAAGATTTAAATTAAAATAAGCCTTTAATACCTTAGTTTACGTTTTAGTCCTTAAGTTTTATTTCAATCGAGTCCTTTTCCTTCACTTAGGTCCTTAGTTTTCCTTGCAAACAAATCCCTATATACATCTTCTTCCTCTTCATTTCTTCTTTAGCCACTTCGACAGCTGACGACAGGAGGTGCTTTCACCTGCCGATCACCATCCATCTGATGCTTGTTCACCTCTGCCAAGCTCCTGGAGCTTGCGCTCACCGCCTCCTTTTCATCCATCAGTCTGGATGAAGCTACAATCCTATTTAGGGTTTGAAGATAACCTCACCGACGTCGGAGAAGACGCCGGTGGTTACTTCACTCCTTGACACTTCACCATCCAGATTCACCCTCCTCCTCAGTCATCGCAACCTATAAATACCCCTCCACTTCTCCGATTTCAAGAGGTTAGCTCCCTTCCCTCTTCCCCTTACTGAGCTAACTGATAGGCTATTCGCTCCAAATCCAATGACCTTCCGCTTCCACCGTCTTCCTCTTATCATTTCCACTTGTCCCTGATCTCCACCGTCGTCCGCTGAGTCTTCTGACAAAGTGCCAACGTTGGACTTCATCTCTACACCATCGCCAACACCCGCCAGACTTCTTCCTCCGCCCCTATGATTTCATCGTCCATTAAGGACCATCAACAGAGACTCGCTACCCCCTTCATCCAGGTAACAGTAGGTTAGGTAAGTTAAAGTAAGTAGTGTAGTTAATTAGGTAGTTTAGTTAGGATTAATGTTAGATTTTTTTGTCGTCTTCCTCAGCTCCAGCGAGCTCTTTAAGTTTGACTGGAGAATATTTTTGTCTTTTTGATTCACTGATAACCTTCCATGATCATCTCTGGCACATTAATTTCTTGATTTTAACATGTATATGCTTAATCCATCTACACCTTCACCGACTGCTTCCGCTGTCCATGGCGAAGGTAACCAAGGGCAATTCACTTGCACTGAGGCCCTCCATCACCTAATCATCATCTAAGGGCCCCTATCCTCACTTTAATTTTACTAAAAATCACCTATATCTCAAACGCCTAAAATTCACTCAACCTCCTGAGCTCGCTGTCAATGGCAGCTCAAGAGGAGTTTCTCCACCTAATTAGTCACCTGTACACCATCGCTACACCTCACTGTCATGTTCTCTCTACTCAATTGAGTGAGAGAACTTAATCTAAGTTCCAGCAAACTCAAAACACACTCCCTCTGAATTCAATGTACATCTTTTATTTAAGTCATTAATTGAATGAATTATTGAGTTCCTTAGGTTCCTTGTGACCTCAGGAGACTTTTCAAATCTTCAATGGCCTATTTTTATAGCTTATACATACTTTTAGCCATTGTCTGGACTCACCGAAGCTCCGGTGAGCTCCAGCGAGTCAAAAGTAGTCTTCAGCCTATAGAACTTCCTGAGAAGCTCCAGATTGCTTAATTGAGGTTTAAGGATTCTGTTTTGAGGTTTACTTTGATGTTTGGAAGTCTGGAGCTCCATCTAGATCTTTGTCTTCTCTAACTCCTGCAGAGTTGGAGAATACTGTTGGTTAGGTTTAAACTTGATTAAGGAGGTCTAGAAGCATCAGAAAGATGCCCTGAGATCACTCCCGTGGATCTTTCACTTAGATAAGCCTTAGTTTGTTCTGATGAACAAACTCACTTAGAATCTCAAGCGACAGACCTGAAACCCTAGAATTTTTAGTTGAAACCTCTTTTTGAGACTCTGAAACTGTTTCTGAGGTTAAATAGAGTTGAATTAAGGTATTGATTTCATCTGAAAAAGCTTAATGAAGAAAGTCATGTTTCGAGTCAGTGGTCAAACTCAAGTCAGATTGGATAATTCAGACTTCAATTAGAGGAATTGATGGTTAGAAATGATTTCTGAGATGATTTTAAATGATTTAAGTTTGAATTGGATAAGTTTAAGTTAGGATTTCATGTAAATTTGATTTCTGCTCAGTTTGGGTTCATTTAAACCCAAAAACTGACTTCAGTACATTTTTTATGAGATTCTAAAGCAAATGCTGCCCAGATGGATTCTTCACAACCTTCAGAGGTTGTTTAATTGGATACTACTTCCCTTTAGCTACCTGTCAAGCTTTTCAGATTTCAAATTGGAACTCTAAAGCACCTGTAAGAAGCTTTTGAGCTTTTTCATCTTCCAGAAGCTTCTTAGCACCTCTTCCCTTCACCTTTAGGAGCGGAATCATCTTCTGAGATGATTCAGAACCTCATCTAAGGTCAAAAAGGATCACTACAGGTCATAAGACCTGTGTAGCACTTCTGCAGGCTTAATTAGCCATATAAACCTTCAACTTTCACCCTTCAAATCGAAGGGTAGAATCTATTCTCAGCATCAAATTGATGCTACAATCTTGTAGTACACCTTCATAGCTTTCCAACGAGCCATTGCTTGCTCGATTTGGAGCTCGAAGTCAGCCAGAGTCTCCAGCCAAAGTTTGGCCTAGAGGGGACTTAGTCCCACATCGGTAGAACGTGAGTGCATGCCTTAGGATAAATGGAAAAAGTGATAAGGCTTATTCGGTCGTCAGCACTGGGAGCACAAAGAGCATGTGTGTGTGTGTGCTCCTATGGGCGTGAGCGTGGGCCCGTGAGCGAGCGTGTGTGTGTGCCTGGGAGGCAGGAGACTGTGCATGTGATGATTTAAATCGGAAATAAACCACTTAAGACAAACTAGGCTTGGACTCAGTAGGGTCTGGTCCCACCCTGAGAGGGATGCTATGTATCCCCGTCCGGTCCGAGCCACCCATAATAAAACCAAATTTTTGGTTCAGCATGGTTCAAATGCACAGTTAAAGAGTTGAAATGAAAGAGAAGAGAAGAGGGTCAAGAGACTTAAGAAAATTCAAAAGAGAAGAGAAGAAGAGCTCAAGAAAGGTTAAGACAGAGAAGTAAACAAAGAACAAAGGAAGAGAGAGAGAGAGATAATTGGCAAAAGAAGAACAATTAAGGCTGAAGAAAGAAGAAAAACAAATGGAAATTAAGGAGTTAAAGACATCTGACAATGTAATGTTTTCTTTAAGACGTCTGATTTTTGTAATGTCACTTCAATAACATTTCTTATGGAGCTTAATTGATGTATTAAGGCACTTGTACTCATTTGAATTTCTTTTTCTTGCCTTAATCTTTTGTAAACAAAATGAAATTAGTAAAATAAACATGTTTACTTGCTTTTATAACAAATCATATATGTAAATATGTTTTTCTTATGGAATTTTGCATGTCTTTTAATTGAATATCCTTTGTACAAGATTCATATTCTTAAAGTAATCTAATTATAATTCCAATTGACTAAGTAATTAGCAATTTATGCTTAGGATTTAATGGTGAATTAACTTAGGTTATGCCTCCCAGTGAACGACCTCGACTCAACTAGTTAAAAAAGAACTAAAAATCTAAAATGTTAGGTTAGCTTGACCTTATACTACACAACCGACATTAAATCAAGTTAACTTAAGTTACTTTCTCTTACACTTAATTAAGCCTAAATAACTTAATTAACTGTGTTGAGGAAATAAACGAGCATATGGTGCAAGACGAAGGAAGGCAGGGAAGGGGGATCTGCCGCCAGTATTGCAGTCAGATGACAAGGGGAATTTGGGGATTTTTCGGCCAAAATCGAGTCTAAGGAACTTGGCAAGGTCTGAGGGTCCTTTTATAGGGGTCTAGAGGTCAATTTGAGCTTGGAAGCCAAGCTTCCAAGCTTAGAATGTTTGTCGGAATAGGATACCCATCTCTTTGAAGGATTCGCATGAGAGATTAGGCGAGATCTAGAGCTTCAAATCTGGTTGAAAAGGAAGGCAATTACTTGACGAGTCTCCCTTTCAATTTTGAGAGTGATTCGTCAAGTAATCGCAGAGATTTTGCCAAATTAGGGCCATCGGAGTTTGTAGGATTAGGATTTCATGGAGGCAAGAACCTATTTGTGAAAATGATGATAAAGATAGGGACCGAAATGCAAAGGATTCAAAAGTTAGGGGCATGTGTGTGAGATAAAAGAGTCAGACAAGACCAAATTGCAAAATAGGTCAAGATTATCTCAGATTGGGCCCAAATTTTTCTACAAACCTAATTTGGACCTAAGAAATCTAATGGTGAAGTTTGATTTTGTTTTTGACCTAGTTTGGCTGGAGAAATTGCATAATTACGTAAATTAGGGCAAATGTCTGTCTGAGACTCTATTTTATGTCAAGATGGGTTCTGATGGTCAAATTGAAGGTATCAAACCCTAGAGAATATTTTTCTATGAATTTTAGAGGATTTAGGTGAATTTTATTCTGACCAAAACCTCAGTTAATTAAGCGGGTCTATTTTTATGGTTTAAGAAGTCATTTAATTCCTGAAATGCGTGAAAAACCTTTTCTGACTGTACTAACCACTTGTTAGACTCTTAAGACCATTTGACCCTTAATTAACCCCTGGAGAAACCCATGATTGTACTGCAATTGAGATATGCTATTAGAACTGTAGTTTTACCCCTATTTTATTGTCTTTCCTTCAAAATGGATTTGCAGTGAATTACGTCTCTCTGACGGTTATGTAAGAGCATTTAATCCATGATTATGACTAATTAAAGCTAGATATGGCTGATGATGATGTTATCATCATACCTTCATGCCTAACTTTTGCTGGTCCCTTAGCAAAATCTCGTGGAATTAACTCAAATTCTAGACCATATGTTTAGATCTCTAATGTGTGCTTTTTCTTGTAGATTAGGTCAGAATGCCAATAGTAGGCCTAGAGGTACTCAAGTACCAACCAAGATCCGAACCTGACCAGCACTAGCCTCAGTTTGTCGCGAAAGTTTCTAAGGCTCACAGGAACTAACTTAAGGTTTGTTGAACTCCACGGTTAAAGCACCCGTGCTTAAAACATTTTTAGTCTAGATTCAGTTTGCAGTGTGTTTTTGTAAGAGAGAGACATAAGATTTTTTTTTTTTTTGGAGAGTTTTCTCTCTCTTTTCCTTTTATTATTTCTAGCTTTGGATTGGCTTTATAACATGGTCTGTATCGGATTCCTAGCTCCCACCATCAATCCTCGCAGCGTCCCTATTTTTCGATGCTTTGAGATAGCACCGCCCATGGCAACCCCCAGAATCCTAGCTTTCGACACTTCGAGATAGTGCCGCCCATGACGTTCTATAGCTAAATTCAGGCCCTGGCAATCGACATTTTGAGATAATCCCGCCCATGGCACCTAAATCAGCACAAGGTGCTTACGTGCCTCCAGTAGGATATTTAGATATCCTAGGAGATAAGCACCGAGAAGACGGTATGTTATTGCTCACCTTCGAGGGGAATTTCTCACCTCTCCGTTCAGGAACTCATCCAAATCAACTTGTGTTGATAAGCCACTCCTGATCCATGTATCTTTATTCAGAACAGAATTAATGCTTTTGCGTGATTTTGATAATTAAGCGCATTGAACCAGACTGTGTGTAGATTAGGGTGTTTAGATTACCGAGTCCCGTAAACTAGAGGTCAGTTAATGAGGCCAAATAATCCCTAAGCCTTAAACCTAATACTTAAGCTTCGCATTTTCCTCAACCTCTTGAAGACTATCTAGATCTTAACGGATACTTGAATTTTTAAGCCTAAACACGGCCCAAGAGGCCTAAGATCAATGTTCACACTAATTTGTGTTTCTGTAGCACTTTTGTCTTTTATTTCTTTCTTTTAATTTAGTCTAGAACTAAGTAGATTCCTTAATCTTTTACTAATGTCTAACTCTTTTTATTTCAAACTGTTGCTCCTTTTTAACATTTAAATCACCTCCCCTTTTTCTCCTCAAGAATGATATGCATTTAATTCACTCAAAATTTCCTCCTTTCTCCCAATTTTTTTTTGTTCTTTTTCTTTTTTTTTTTTTGGTTTTTTGAACTATGTATTTTTTTTGTGAGAACCCTTCCAAACTGTGAATTTTGTATGTTTACACTATAACATTCCCTTATACCTAAGTTTTGCAACGTCCTCATTGTAAATGGAGGGTATGAAACATTTTTGGGTTTAGAGATTAGAACAGAATTATCGGGTGGGCGAACGGGTTGGGATGACTGTTGCGGACGATTTCAAGCTCTGATATGAATACCAGAGGTGGAGTCGACTGTTCTAAAACTGAACTCAAAATGCAATAGAAGTGAACTACAAAAAGGATAATCAAAAGGATCTCGGGTTTTTTGGAATGACGGATTGCCTCTCGTTAAGCACTAAATTTAATGCCTTCAATCGAGCAGAAAATGGTATGGAGAAGAAGTGGTCAAATCAGGCGAATTTTGTAAAACAAGCACCTTGATCAAAATCCTGGTTGGTCCAACCAGGTGCTTGTTTAGATCAGTAGGCTGATGATGCAACCCAAATCCATTCAATCTGGTGGGTTGATAGATGTGAATCAACAGATGCGAAACCCACCAGATACTGTGAAGCTCAGAATGATGTGGAAGTGTGAATCCAGGTTTTGCTGAATTGGATCAGTCTAATCAGAGTAGGGATCCTTAAATGAAAATGAATTAGTGGAGTATGTGAGATCCCTACAGGAGTGATTAGAGAAGGATGGGGCATGATTAGTAATCTGATCAAAGTCTGAAACCCGATCAAAATGTGGTGAGGAATCATATGCTATCGAATCATCGAGAGGAGAGTTAGAGTAGAAATTGAGTCCGGTTGCGGGTTGAGGTTGACAATGGGTTTTATAAGGTTCTATATGTGTTGCAAAAGAGGTGTTTTCCTTCAAATTATTGACCTCAGTGTCAGAATCAAAAGATGGGTCGTAGTTGCTGAGGTTGTAAATTGTCTCAGAGTTGTCAGGAAACAACAGTTCTCCAAAATCAAAATAAGATTCGAAATCATCGGAGAACTTGCGAGAATCAAGTTCTGAATTTGATTCGGGATCAGAGGTTCCACCACAGAATAAATCAAAAGATGTGGACTCAGTAACCTGACTTGGATATAACCTAGTTTTAGATTCCGAGCTTAAAAAGGTGTCCCTATTCGACATGGGCTCAGGTTCTTGGCTTGTAGGGAAGACCCAATCAAATCCCAAGTCTTCCAACACCTCAATTTCTATGTCATAGATTGGCGTGACTTTTGAAAAATCAATTTGTATCTCTGAGGAGTTTGGAGAGGTGTACTCATCAAATACGAGCCCTGAATCATAATTCATATTCAAAATCTGATTTGTTTCGCACGGGGCCTCATAATCATCCCAATAAGGCTCAAATCAGATTCTAGGTTAAGGGTGTGGGTTGGATCACTAAGATCTAGATTGGGCTCTATAGGGATGTCAGAATTACTCTCGAGAGTCATCTTATTAGAATAAGGGACGGAATTTACACCCTCGAGAGGTTCTGATTCAATCTTGGTATCACAGGTGTCTGGAAAATTAGGGCATGGTAAGGTTGGCTCGCAATCATGATTACCTATAATCAGAACTTCCCCACCCATTTCAAGATCAGGTATGTCAATTGCTATGAAATTTGAATTGGAATTCCTCTGGGCTAGGGGTCCGTAATAAGTTTGATTATCAAACCCGGGATTTGGTAGATTGTGCTGGTTAATCCAAGATGTCGCAAGGGTGTACTGATGCCTATGATCGATAACACGTTTCAACATTTGCATTATCTTGTCTCTTTTTTCAAGGTCATCTCGGTGTACTTTCCATAGTGATGGCTCAAATCTACACAAGATATACTCACCATTTGCCATCTCTCAATTTCCCGATATTTTGGCATGAGGACATCCCAAGTTGCCCCGTTTTCTAGTTGTGTCAAAATCAGCTGTGCTTGTTCTGAAATGAATGTTGTTGTGTTTGACACATTAGCCTATATATCCTAAAACAAGTCTGCTAACATGTTAGGTTGCATTTTTTAATCAAATGGTGGAATCAAGATGTAGAATCAAAACTGAAGATTAGATTTGACGTTGATCGGATTTGAAAGAAATCCCTAAGATGATCTGTATATGTTCTCTAAATAGAAGGGATGAGGGACTAGATGTGCAATTGGCCCAATCAAGACACCCAAAGATTTTTGGATGACTAAGGCAGTTTCAAGGCGGATGATTCCTCTGAATCAGAAATTCGCACACCCAAGAATTACCTAGGCAAGCAAGAAGGGAGAGCCCCGCAAAGACCTCTACACAGTAGAGTGTCCCCACAAGTTACAGGGTTTCCCCCACCCGACCTTCCTTATCACTGAGGATCCAGGTAGACCGGAATGCACGAACTTAAGTCCTTAAGTCTACCAATTTTATGTCCTAATTTGTGCCTTAATTTTCACTTGATTAGAAGTTAATTCAACTTGTGACCTAATTTGGAGGTTGGTTGGCCTACAATGTAGACCAACTTCACTTGACCTACCCAAAAGATGACAGAATGAGATCTAGGTCAAGACCTAGAAATCATCCTAATTTGACTCTCAGGTTATTAGGTCTAAGGGTTTTAAGATTCAAGTGAAATTAGAGCCTAATTTTAGGATTTTTCTGATTAGATTTTTTCAACCAAGGGCTTGGGTAACACACAAAATGCGGGTGGGTTTGTTTCCTTTTATGCAGCCAAGTGTGAACTAGCACTCCAAAACCCTAAAAATTGAAACCCTAATTGGCTCTATTCTGCATCCAATTTGATCTTTTAAAATGTTTTCCGTGGACCTCAAACAAGAAGTGCATAGTCCAAGAAGCTTAGAATTTAAGCATATTCCCTAATAGGTACAGGGAATCAAGGATGGGATCTCTAAACAGAATCGCTTCAACTTCAATGAGATTTGAAAAAAAAAATTTGCAAATCAGGAAACTTGCCTTTTAAATGATGATTACTATGAAAAATAAGGCAGGTGATTGATGAGAACCTCATCATGAACCCTAACTAACACAATCTAACCTTGATATGCAAGAAAAAGCTCCTACATAACTCAAAGAAAGGCTTAACTCAGAGAATTCTGAGTTCAAAAAGAAAACAAGTTATAAGGGGTAAAAATGCAATTTCACCAACATAATCTGCAAACAGGGTAACTTAGGGTCCAAACACAGGTCAAACAAATCAAATAAGAAGGAAAGTGGGATAATCTGATCCAACAAGGGCTACAGCAACTCCAAGGAATTAAATGACATTCTGTAACCTTAAAACAAACCCACTTCAATTCACGTGGTTCGAGGTAGGAAAAAAATCAACTAAACCCTCAAAAATTCATAGAAAAATAATCTCTAGGGTTTAGAACCTTCAATTTGGCCTTAGAAACCTATTTTGACCTACATTGAGAACCATGCCCAATTAATGATTTAATTTGGGTTTTTACGTAAATTGGCCGATCAAACATGGTCTGACCTAGAAAAAAATTCACCATTAAAATCCTTAGGTCCAATTTAGTCATGCATAAAAACTTAAGCCTAAGAAGAGACCTCCTTGACCGACTTTGCAATTTGGTCCTCATCATTTACTTTTTGACCCTCAACTTTCGAAACCCTTGCATTTTGACCCCTAATTTCCTCATCGTTCTTTGCATTTTGATCCCTCCTGCAAGTCTCTGCGCAGCACCATGCTCCGGCGACTTTGCGCGGAGCATGGCACCGCGCAGGGTGAGGGAGGCGTCCTGCAAAGTAAACGCGAAGTTCCCTGCGACGTCTGCTGTCACAGGGACTCGGCCATGCCACCTGACAACGCCCACACCTTCCGTGCAAACGCGTGGAAGGTATGGGTCTCATCTCCGACCATACTCCGGCGAGGGACGCACGTCGCCTCCCTGCGTCCAACCCTCCGCCACCGCCTTTATAAAGACCAGCATCGCCAGCCGGTTCTCCCAGTCTGGTCTTGGCGGAGAAACCCCCAACCCTTCCTCTCTCCCCACTCCGACAGGAAACCCACCAGCTCCGGCGGCCACTCCTTCTCATCGCTCTGCTGCAATACCAGCAGCAGAGCTAGCCTTGCCCAATCTTCCCGCGTCGCGCCGTACCAAGCGCACGCCTCCCTGCCCACTTCCTCATCGCCACTCTCTCCCCCTGGGTTCTTCTTCTCCAACTCCGGCAGGTACGAGTCGGCGGCTCCGCCCCCCCCCCCCCTCGTCCCTGTAGGTAGGTTACAGTCACTCCCCTTCTTCCCCTCTTTCTTTTCCCCAATCTATTTTGCTTGATTGCCCTACGACCACGCCTGACCACCCTCATCTTCCCCGCCTCCGGCCACTCTCCGGCGAGTGGCCCCCGTCATCCCACAACCCCATACGACTCGCTAACTGCACCAAAAGCTCCGCCTCACCTCACCAAACACCCTCCGCCCCTCCACTGCCACTCCACACCTCCACAACACTCCCCTGATTAAACCCATTTTTCCGGCCACAGAACGACCTAGGCACGCACGCCTAGGCCATCTTGTAGCCTGCTGCACCTCACACCACCTTCGCCGTGCCACGGCGAAGGTTCCCCTGTGGTCTAATTAGGCCGAGAGGCCCTTTTTGTGTTAGACAGATCTGCTGCCCTGGCCGCCATTGGCGACGACCCAAGGAGCTTCCAAGCGAGCTCCAGGCTTCAGAGCGTCAGGTCTCCAGCTAAGGCAAATTTGGGGAGACTCGGGTGAAGGTAGGCAGCTGGCACATGAAGGGAAACGAGGACGCAGCTGCTGAAGCAAGGTCGCGTTCTTCCTGCGGGTACGTGCGAGAAGGAGCGAAGTTTAGTCCCACATCGTAAGATCTCGAAGTGCCGCACCCATTTAAATTGATTTTGTGTTTTTACCTTATCGCCTCCGATACACCTGGGGTGAGGTCCCGCGCCCCATCACACGCCCCGTCTGCGGTTTCACCACGCGGACCCGGCGGATCCGACCCGACACTACCCACGCACACCTCGCGCACCAAATCACGCCGGTGCACCTGGTCCTGGTACGCAACCCGACCCGTTAACCCGCAGCTCTGGGAGAGCTTCCTGTGAGCGGTTTGTAGAGAGAGAGAGACGTGCGGGTAGAGGGAAGGGCTAGGTTTTGCTGTGCTTTGTGCAGGAACAGGGCGCGAAGGAGAAAGGCTCATCACTTAGCCGCAGGAAGGAGAAGAGAAGGAGCAGAAGAAGAATAAACTCTGAAGAAGAGGCTGAGCAAGGCAAAAGACCAAGGAAGAATAAGCAGAAGAAGAAGAAGGCTCGCCAAAGAAGAAGAAGCAGCGAAGGAAGAAAAAGAGGAGAACCACTGTAGCAGACCACAGTTTAAGTCGTCTGACGGCTGTATCAGACAACGGATGAACCTTCAGAGGAGATAAAGCAGAGAAGAAGGAAAGAAGAAGGCTTCGCAGCTGAAGAAAAGAGAAAGAAGAGAAGAAGAAGACAGAGACGAGCAGAAGAAGAGAAGAAGAAGGAAGGATCAGAGAGAAGGCACAAAGAGAAGAAGAGAAGAAGAAAAAGCCAAGACAAAAACCTCTCTCTCTCTTATTTTTGTAATTCAATAGAGGAACTTTGCACTTCTAGAATTCCAGTTACTCCCTGAGTTTGACCTCGGGAAAACTATTTCCGAGTAAAAAATTTGTATGGTAATGAAAACCGTAGCTGTCTCATCTTATACTATAACGACTGTATTATAATAAACATAAAGACATGCAAAAACAGCACCACGGTTGCCCATCATCACCAGTGATTCCTAATTGATTGTTTACTTTTTGTCTTCCCAAGATTAGGAGGTTGATTAGGGAAGAATAGAGAAGTTACCTACCTTGGAGTGGTTGATTTGCGTGGAAGATCTCCTCATGAAGTACCTCGCAAAATCACAAGAATGTAAACAGGGCAAGCCAGTGCTCAAATATAATCAAATAATACATAGAATAGCGGTGAATTGCGCGTTGCTCCCCGGCAACAACGTCAAAATGTTGGCAGGGCTAAATTGAGGTTTTAGAAGATGTGTTCGTTGTAGTAATAAATCCTCAAAAATAGCTCAAACAACAGATAAAACTTATAACTCGAATATCAGAAAAGAAAGTCTGAGGTCGTTCGCTATGAGCAAATATGGAATTCACGCTAATCTCAAATAATATGTAACTGAGAATAATAACTTAAACCAAATAATGATATTCAATATATATTAATCTGTCACATTAGATATTCAATGAATGCTCACGTATCTTGAGACAAAAACATAAAAAATAGAGAAGCTAAAACAATGGTGATTTAAATCACCAATTACTCTCTAAGCATATATATCAAGCATTCAATAAATTTAAATATCTCAACAGTAATTCTAAATCAATCGTTCAAAGTATTAAGCCTCAAATCAGACATCGGGTCTGATGACTAGACGACTTAAACATCACAGCACAAGGCTTCTCAAAGAGTTCTTCTCCTTCCTTTTTTCTGTCTTCTTCATGCATAGAGGGAGGAAATCCCTCCAGTGGCTACGTGTCACAAAGAGAAAAACCCCCTACCCCCGCTCTCTCTTTCTTTCTTGCTCTGGGATCCTCTTCCTCGCCTTCCCAAGGCCACAGTACCAAGTAATCGGATATTCAGGTAGAGCGCACTTGAGACCAGGCTCACCGACAGTGGGTGGTGAGCGAGGAGTGCTTAGCTTGGGCAGGTATATGAGTTAGACCAGGCCCGTGTGAGCAGTGTCACGGGCGAGGCGCATGTGAGGGGTGAGGGGACCTCACCCCCTGTGTGTTAGTTGAGGTGAATAGCTCATGTGACAAAATCAATTTAAGTCGCTGTGTTCTGGTCTTCAGCAATCGATGTGGGACTATCTTGTCCCCTGTCTTCTTCGCATAAGCAGCCGCGACACTCCTTCGTTCAATTTGCGTTCGATGTTGGTCAAACGTCCCAATTGACCACTTGGAGACGTTCGCCTGATGATTCCGCACCACCTGGTGCTTTCGCCTGGAGCTGTTGGCTGGAAAGCGAGCTTCACGGTAATGGCAGCAGTGGCGGTGAACCTGAAATGAAGAACACAACCTTGCGGCCTCGTCAGATGGTTCAGCAGCTTCGTCGTAGCACGGCGAATGTGGTGGTGTGCGTGATATAGCGCGAGGATGCCTGTAGGTGGCTAGCGAAGTCGGAATAGGTCAGAGATGATGGGTTTGTTCGGTGGAGGGTTCAGGTGGACGGTGGAGCAAAATAGGAGCAAGGTTTGATTAGTGGAGTTGTGGCGAAGGTTTTTGACTGGTTGGTGAGGGGTTTGAGTGTGTGAAGCGAGTGGAAACCCTCGCCGATGATGTCACCGGAGGTGGAGACGAAGGCAACTTGCAATTGTGTCAAGGGTTAATTTTAAGATTTTGGGGTAGGAAACTAGAGAGACCTAACTATCTATTCTAAGTGGACGAAAGGGGGTGGATGACACTGGTGTTGGTAGGTCGACATCGGGGAAGAAGATGCTCCGGTGAGGGTAGGACAGTGAGGATGGAGATAGAGGCACCTGCTGGTATGGCGGACGCGGAGGAAGGCAGGGAAGGAGGATCTGCCGCCAGTATTGTGGTCATACGGAGAGGGGAGTCGGAGGGAGTTGCCGAAGCTCGAGGAGCTATTCAGCCGAAATAGGAGAGAGAAATTTGGGGATTTTCCGGCTGGAATCGAGTCTAGGGAACTTGGCGAGGTCTGAGGGTCCTTTTATAGGGGTCTAGAGGTCGATTTGAGCTTGGAAGCGAACCTTCCAAGCTTGGAATGTTCGCTGAAATAAGATACCCATCTCTTTGAAGGATTCGCATGAGAGATTGGGTGAAATCTAGAGCTTCGGATCTGGTTGAAAAGGAAGGCAATTACTTGATGAGTTTTCCTTTCAATTTTGAGAGGGATTCATCAAGTAATCGTAGAGATTTTGCCAAATTAGGGTCGTCGGAGTTTGTAGGATTAGGATTTCATGGAGGTAGGGACCTATTTGCAAAAATAATGATAAAGATAGGGACCTAAATGCAAAGTATTCAAAAGTTAGGGGCATGTGTGTAAGATAAAAGAGTCAGACAATACCAAATTACAAACTAGATCAAGATGATCTCAGATTGGGCCCAAATTTTGCTACAAACCTAATGTGGACCTAAGGAATCCAATGGTAAAGTTGGATTTTATTTTTTACCTATTTTTACTGGAGAAATTGCATAATTACCCAAATTATGGCAAATATCTACCTAAGACTCTGTTTTGGGTCAAGATGGGTTCTAATGGTCAAATTGAAGGTATCAAACCCTAGAGAATATTTTTCTATGAATTTTAGAGGGTTTAGGTGAATTTTATCTTGACTAGAACCTCAGTTAATTAAGAGGGTCTATTTTTAGGGTTTCAAAAGTCATTTAATTCCTGAAATGCGTGAAAACCCTTTTCTGATTGTACTAACCCACTTGTTAGACTATTAAGACCATTTGACCCTTAATTAACCCTCGAAGAAACTCGTGATTGTAATTCAATTGAGATATGCTGTTAAAATTACAGTTTTACCCTTATTTTATTATCTTTCCTTCAAAATAGATTTGCAGTGAATTATGTCTCTCTGGCGGTTATGTAGGAGCATTTAATCTTTGATTATGACTAATTAAAGCTAGATATGGCTGATGACGACGTTATCATCAGGTGGGTACGAATTCAGCTTGGTTCTAGGTTTAGAACAGGGTGAAAGGGTTAGTGAACGGGTCGGGATGTCTATTGCGGACGATTTCTAGCTTTGATACAGGTATCGAAGGTGGAGTCCACTGTTCTAAAGTTAAACCCAAAAGTGCAATAGGAGTGTAGCTTAAAAGGATGATCGAAAGGGTCTCAGATTTTTGGAATGATAGGCTACCTCCTGTTAAGCATTAAATTCAATGCCTTCAGCCGAGCAGAAGGTGGTCAAGGAGAAGGGGTGGTTAGCTTGGAGAATTTTGTAGAACAAGCACCTTGATGAGCAACCTAGTTGGTCCAACCAGGTGCTTGTTCAAATCAACAGGCTAATGATGTAGACCAAACCCAATCAATCTGGTGGGTTGATGGATATGAATCAATAAGTGTGGAGCCCACCAGATGCTTTATGGCTTAAAAAGATGTGGAAATGCAAATCAAGGGTTTGGCTGAATCGCTTTAGCCTAATTAAAGTAAGGGTCCTCAAAGGATAATGGATCTGTAGAAAATTTAGGAACCCTACTGATGCGATCAGACAAGGATAAGACGTGATTGTTGGTCTGATCAGTGTCCAATTCCTGATCAAAAGATGAAGGTGAATCATATACAACCGGATTAGAGAGAAGTGAGTCAGAGTAGAAATTGATTCCGGTGGCGGGTCGAGGTTGGGATCAGATTTTTAAAGGCTCTGTCGTAGGTGTGGCTGCTTCGAGGTTCAAATCATCGGCCTTAGAATCAGAATCAAAGAATGGATCATGGATACTGAGGCCATAAACTAGCCCATAATCATTTGGAAACAAAGGTTCTCTGAAATCAGAGTATGATTCGAAATCGTCGGAGAATTTGAGACAATCATTTTTTGAACCTGATTTAAGATCAAGATTTCCACCACATGATAAATCATGATGCATGGAATCAACAACCTAACTTTGATCTAACCTAGTCTCAAATTCCAAGGTCGAAGAGGTGTCTTTATTAGGCATAGGCTCGGATTCCGAGCACCTAGGGTAGATCCAATCAAATCCCAACTCTTCCAACTCTATTTTTGTATCATAAATTGGTGCAACTTCCAAAAAATCAATTCATTCTTCTGAGTCTGGAGAGGTATAATCATCAAATACGGGCCTAAAATCATAATTCAAATCTAAAATTTGATTCTCATCACATTGGGCCTCATGATCATCTCAAATAGTCTCAAGTCTAGGTTCTAGGTTAGAGGTAGGAATTGGGTCACTAGAATCTGGGCATGATTCTATTGGGATGTCATAATCACTCTTGAGGATTACCTTAACAGGATAAGGTGTGGGAATTACATCCTCGAGAGGTTCTGACTCAAGCTTATCACAAGTGTCTGCATAGATGATCAACTCTAATGGAGGCCTATAGGTAAAACCTAGTGCTTGCATAGCAATCATAGGTCCTAATCTGCCTGAATTAAGTTAGAACCTAGCTTAAATTGGGCATTCTACATGCATTTGCATCATACTTTGCATCGTAGTTGATTTATTAGTTTTGTAAATAATAATGTAGCATTATGATCTAATTGAGAGGCATTAACAATTGTAGGCAATCCGAGGCTGCAGATGACCGATCCAACCTTACGAATCTGCTCAAAACAACAACAGGAGTCCAACGCTTCCAAGATCATATCGATCAGACTCTCGTAGCATCCTATGGAGTCTACAAAAGAGCAAGAGCCAAGAGGCAAATATGTGAAAATCTGGACCTCAGATGATAAATACAACCACACGGATGGATCCAGATCAGTGATCGCAATCCAATGACGTAAGAATCATCCCGATCGGAGGCCTATAGCACCGTCTACAAAAGAGAGAAGATGGACGGCCACGATGGCACCACGTGGCACCATCGCAGCTGCCCCTCACCGTGTCCCCAACTTCAAAAGGCACGTCCCCACATGCTATGGACCATTGGATCATCATCCAACGGCCACAAAGCGCCCACGTAATAGCTCCAGACGCACCTCATCAACTGAGATCATGCCTCAGCCGTTGGATCTCCATCCAATGGCTAAGGACAACTAGACGCAAAGAGGAAACCGCAACAAAACTCACACGTAGCTCGTTGGCTCACACACTTGCGCTGGACAAGAAGGCACGTGTTCGAACCACCTTGAGTGAGAAATCATCGAAAGCATAGGCGCGGATGAAACCATCCATTGGATGGCCATCGGGTAGTACAAATGCAACCGCATGTCGCACTGGCTAGCTTCGGGTGACAATGCGTGCGCATTTTGAAACTCAAAGGCAGACGCTACAGCTCTTTTAAGTCGTCCGATCGTGAGTTAACTGCATTAGGCACGATAAAAGGGCGAGCGGGCACGTAGGTGAAGTAGCGGGCGTTGGTGCGATGAGCACTGGAGCATCAGATTATGATCCATGCATCCAGAGGCTGCTACGTGTTAGCACAAGGGTGAATTCACATGTAAAAGGCATTTTGAAGGTTATTTTGAGGCCAAATCAGAGTCGTTGATCTCCCGATCGACGAATCTGATCACCTGAGGGTTGTTGCACGATTTTGGGGGCTCAACTTCCCATCTTACCCCTCATAAAAGCTATAAAAGAAGGCCCAGGGTCCCCTTAGTGGAGGCAACTCTTCCATCTTCCACCAACCCTCCAGACCCTCTCTAATTCTTCAGATCTTTTCTCCGTCTCTGACTATCCTCCTGAAGCGCCCACCAAGCCACCTTGGTGGACCGCCGTTGCTCTCCCCAACCTCTCCAGAAGCCCATCATGGACCACCCATGGTGCTCTTATTCTGCTAGATAGTAGTTTTTCATTTATGCTCTAGTTAGATAGCAAGAACTTGTTCTAGTCATAATTATATTTTTGAAATGCATGATCAGACTATTTGCATGATATACATATTGTGATATATATATAGATTATTTCGCAATTAGTAGCATATTATCTAGTTAGTAATAAGATCTAGATCAGTTATGAATTCCGAAACATTTCCTGCCTCCCTGAGTTCGACAGAGACTCACCTATTTCGTTAAAATTTATTTGTCGAGACGTATTTTGCACTATACTACGACCGATTTACTCTAAAATGCGATTTACGCCACGAACAAATTGGCGTTGTTGTCGGGGAGGCACGACAATTTTTTATTTCATAGCTGATTTAGTTTTTTTATGCAGGATGAACCAGAGATCTGCACACACATCAAGTGAGAATTTTTAAAAATATCAGGTGCACATTTTCTCTACTTTAGTTTTAGGTTTCTTTCTTAATCTTAAGTTAGATTTTTCTTTTTGAAGAAAAAAATTTAGGTAGTTAGATTAGGATTTCCTTTTGAATCCCAGGTTAACCGTTGCTTGAAAAAAAAAAGAAAGAGAAAAATTTGAAAAAGCTTTTCCCTCCAAAAAAATTTTTTGAAAAAGTTCGAAAAAAAGAAATCATTTTGGTGAAAAGGTTTGAAATTTGAATTTCAAAACCTTTAAAAAGCCTTTCCACCACATCCCTGATTTTCAGCCTTATTTCAATGAGCGATTTAAAAATTCATTTGCCAAAAATATATTGAGCGAAAAATTTTGAAATTCGGGCAAAAGCTTCATTTTCAAACCATCTTTTAAGAGGAACCATTTATTTAGAAATTTTGGATTGTGCAATTTTTAAAAATTTGTGAATTACAAGGGAGTCAAAATGATCCGAATTTGAATATTTTTAAATTTCAAACATAAATTCTAAACAATCCGTGAATCTAATTTGACAAAAAAAGGTGGGGTTTGAAATTAGCCTTCATTCCATATTTTTATCAAATTTTCATAGTTTATTTGATACCATTTTAAATTGGATAACCGACCAGGGCTCAAAATTCCAGATCTGACCCCCTGACATTTAAAAATTCTTATTTATTCGATTGAAATAGTAAAAATTACAAAAGAAATTCTATGAAAAAATAATTGAAAAGGAAATTTGCCTATCGAATTTCAAATTATTTGGATTCCATTTGCATATCAGAAAACTATTTTACTCTTGTTGGTTTGCTGAAACCTTAGAACTGCATGAACCCTTGGTTACACCTTTAGGGTCAAATTTTTAGAGACCACACGTTTGGGCTAACCTAGACTAAATCAAGTCTAGTGGCTAGCCGGTGAGCTTGGTCACCATGTGGGCCACTCACCACAAACCCTAGTTGAAGAAAAAGGGTTAAGAACATTGTTAAAATATGTAAGTCAACCCAAATTCGTTGTCGTACTACTGGGTGATTTCAACCTCTTCTGCCAAACCTTGTGACTAAGCCTACGAGGTAGTGTCAAACGACCGCAGGTAAGGGGTACAAAGGAACCGGAGGCGAAAACCAAAGGAAGAACCTTCCTCTAAGTCCCCTTGTAACCAGACTGGCCAGGTTAGCTTGAGAGATAGGGATTACCTTCAATCGCTTGAACGGTGAATTTTTCTTCAAGAATTAGAATTCTAACGAAAAATCTGGTCATCTGATCTTAAGGACCAATCTAATTAACAGGACCTTAGCCTTGTTCTGCTTGACTAAACCAACCCTTTGAGTTGGTGTATGCAAGGAAGAAGGTCATTAAGTCCTAAACTTGTTGGACCTTGGGACCCAAACCCAAGGCAGCAAAGGTGACTCTCGCCTGAACCTTCTTCCCAACCCTCTTCCTCTCGATTAGCTGAGATGGCTGATCCAGGTCCTCGAGTTGGTCAGGGCCCTAAGAATCAAGACCCAATGGCATGTCTAGAAGCCAGGGTCGAGGAGTCTGAGCAAAGATGCCAGCAGAGCATTGACAGGATCCTCACAACACTAGATAGGATGCAGCATCCACCACGCGGAGAACAACTGCAGGACTTTTATGATCTGACGACGATGATTATAGCACCTTAGGTCCGAATTGCCGCAGGCGGAGATGCATTCGAGTTGAAGTCAAACATCATAAGTCTGATTCAGACTCACTTCCATGGAAACTCGAATGAGGATCCCTTCCAGTACATCGAAGATCTGAGTCGAATTGCAGAGTCAATTCGACCCAGAAATATAGACATTGGAATTATTCTCATGAAGCTTTTTCCTTTCTCTCTCAAGGATAAAGCTTCCTATTGGTTTAAGACTATCAGAAGGCCGATTAGAACCTGGGAGGAATTACGTCGTGAATTCCTCCAAAAGTTCTTCCCGATTGGTCGAACAAATGCTATGAGGCACGCAATCACAACCTTTTCTCAAGGCCGCGAAGAGAAACTACATGATGCCTGGGACAGATTCCACGATCTTCTCAGGAAGTGCCCGCACCATGGTGTACCCAGATGGCATCTTGCACAAGTCTTTTACCATGGGCTGGATGACACACATCGGTACTTGGCCGATACATCTAACGGCGGGAATTTCCTTGCAAAGGATGAGAACAGTGCATTCGAACTATTCGAATCCTTAGCAGAGAACTCGATGAATGCCGCCTCTATGAACCAATTCTAACGACCTGGACAGCAACGAGTTAATGTCTATGAAGCTCATGCCAAATCAACCAAAGCTGATATGGACATCATCACCAAGAAGCTAGACAAGGCAGATCTGCTCGATAAAAAGCTTGATGAATTAATGCGAGCAAGATCTTATCTTCCTGGCAGTACAACTGCATCACACTCCTTTATTGCATCCCAAGCCCCTCCTACTCGTGAACATCCTTTTACTTGAGATGTTTCTTCTCCATCTCTACGAGATCCTGCATATCAGGAGACCATGAGTAATCTGGATATGGCATTGTACAATTAGGGTTACGCACCACATGACAATTCGAGTGCATATTCTTTTCATGAATTTGCGTCTGAGACATCCTTGGCCTACGAAGATGTCAGTACTATCCAAGGTTATAGGAGTAATAACCCGTATTATGAGACGTATAATCCTGGTTAGTGCCAGCATCCTAACTTTTCTTGGTCTGGTAACTCACAAAGACGAAATCCACACTACCAAACCAGACAGTACGGGAATGAGCAAAACACATCCCGAGGCAGCAGCCATTCCCGTCGCAGCAAGAAACACGTTCTATTTATCAACCATTGCACCAAGCTGCCAACTACCCTCCAAAGCGGGCCGACCCTTTGGAGTCACTGAAGGAGAAATTTTAGGAGTCAATTCGGAAATCGACTCATGATAACCTACAAATTATGAAAGCTATGGCTGACCAAATACAGAACATACAAAATACACAGAATTAGATGATGCAAGAGCATAGATCACAGGGAGCCTTGCCCTCCCAACCTGTCCCAAACCCAAGGTATGTGCAAAATCAGGGCACCCCACCTAGGTTCCAAGCACCACAAGGATAGGCACATGCTATTCTACTGGCACCTCCTGCACCACCTGGTTATGGGAAAGGTCAGCCACCTTTATTGTAAAACCCCACATATTTTGTTCCTTCCACTCCTCCCCTACCTCATGGATAGCACGTCAATGAAAAGGCTATCACTTTGAGGAGTGGAAAGATTACACAGGACCCACTACTTAGGCAAGTGGGTCATGATTTTTCACACCCTTCACCGCAGGATGGTTCGACTCCATCTTCATCTCAGGAGCCATCTACGGTTGATAAGGCCAAGAGACCACTTGACCCTGAGATTCCCATCCCTTTTCTTGAGGCTTTAACATGAAATTTAGGATGGAAAAAGGATACTCGGAATTTCGAGGACCTGAAATCAGTGTTTAAGGAAGTACATATTCAGGTCCCACTCCTCAAGGCTATTGATCACATTCCTGCCGTCGCTAGGTTCTTTAAGGACTATTGTACTCCGAAGCAACAACTGAAAAATGGACGATAGGCGGTACTATCAGAGGAGGCTAGCATTGTGATTTTAGCCGACTTACCACCTAAGAAGAAAGACCCTGGTACTCCACTCATTTCCTGCTTTTTGCAGGATTCTCCATTTGATCGGGCCCTTCTTGATCTGGGTTCATCCATCAACTTGACTCCCACTGTTGTATATGATCGATTTCGATTTGTGGAGTTAAAACCCACCTCGGTTACAATTCAGCTTGTTGATAGATCAGTAAAAACATCGAGGGGGTCGTTGAGAACGTGATTGAAAAAGTTTGCGGATTCTACTTTCCCGCAGACTTTTTCGTTCTCGATATGGAGGTTCCTTTTAATCTCTGAGATGCACCGATCATTTTGGGTCGCCCATTTCTAGCGATAGCCCGAGCAAACATTGACTGTGCATCCGGGTGTATGGAGATTGCCCTAGGAGATGAAAGACTTAGACTTGACATATTCAAGGCATCAAGGAACTTCGATTGTGATCGCATCAAGGAGGATGGTGAAGACAAAGAATCAGCTTTTTGTGGTAACATTGGGCTCCTTTGTGATGACCCAATGTCTTATTCGTCTGCACTATCAGGGTTCTTAGACCTTGATCCACACGGGACTGAGGTTAATGACGTGCACATTTCTTCCCGCAGATCTGATTGTCCAGGGTGTTCAGCTAATCATAACACCCCTGATCCTGGTTATTCTATCCAACCAAGCGATGATCTGCTGCCATCAAGATAGGATTACACGACCTCTACAAGCAGATTTTCCGTCAGTCAGGATCATCAGGTTCCCACTATTGATTCTACTCCTCCTATTCAGATTCCCACTACCACCCATGATTCTGATCCACCCGTGATTGAACAAAGCCCTTACCTAACTCACTCAAATACGTGTTTTTGGGTGAAAGTGAGACATACTCGGTGATCATTAGTGCTCACTTAACCCAAGAATAGGATCATCAATTAATCTTTGTATTGCAAGCACATAGGGCTACCATAGGGTGGAGTATTGCTAATCTCTACGGTATTCGACCCTCATATTGGACTCATCATATCTACACGGATGAGGGGGTGAAACCTTCGAGACAACCTCAGAGGCACCTGAATCCTAATATGCTTGAGGTTGTCAAGAAGGAGATTATCAAATGGCTGGATGCGGACATTATCTATCCAATTTCTAACAACCAGTGGGTGAGTCCTATTCAAATTATGCCCAAAAAGGCAAGACTCACCGTTATCAAGAATGAAACAGACGAATCCATCCCGACCCGCACCACTACTACATGGTGGATTTGCATTGATTACAAAAAACTGAACACGAGTATCAAAAAGGATCATTTTCCTTTACCTTTTATTGATCAAATCTTATAAAGGTTATCCGGACGTAGTTTTTTATGCTTTTTGGATGGATATTCCGGGTATAACCAAGTTGTTATTAACCCGGAAGATCAAGACAAGACAACTTTTACTTGTCCCTTCGGAACATTCGCTTTCAAGCGGATGCCCTTCAGCCTCTGTAATGTACCAGCAACATTTCAATGTTGCATGATGGCTATCTTCTCTAACATGATCGGGGACTACGTAGAAGTGTTTATGGATGACTTCTCCATTTTTGGAGATGATTTCGCGCCTTGTCTTAATAACCTCACGAAGATCCTGAGGAGGTGCATAGATGTTAACCTAGTACTTTCATGGGAGAAAAGCCATTTTATGGTAAGGGATGGCATTGTACTAGGTCACAGGATCTCTTCTAATGGACTCGAGGTCGACCAAGCTAAGTCTGAAATCATTTCTCGATTACCTCCACCTAGCTCGGTAAAACAAATCAGATCATTCTTAGGGTATGTCGGATTCTACTGGAGATTCATTCGAGACTTCTCGAAAATTTCCCATCCATTGACAAATCTCTTGGTAGACGACATTCCCTTTAACTTCAATTCCTCGTGTCTCAGCGCTTTCGAGACTTTACGAAGCGCTGTTTCAAATGCACCTATTCTCCAACCTCCTGACTGATCTCTCGACTTTGAGATGATGTGTGACGCCTCTGACTTCTCTGTCGGAGCTATTTTAGGCCAATGTCGGGAGCGCCATCCATTCGTAATATACTACGCTAGCAAGACGTTGAATGAGGCTAGCGTAACTATACAGTTATTGAGAAAGAGCTTCTAGCCGTAGTATTTGGATTGGAGAAGTTTAGGTCGTACCTACTCAAGTCAAAACTAATCATCTTCACTAACCATTCCACCCTCCAGCATTTGTTGGCACAGAAGGATGCCAAACCCAGACTTATTAGATGGATCCTTCTTTTACAAGAATTTGATGTCGAGATCCATGACAAAGCTAGAGCCCATAATGTCGTGGTGGATCACCTGTCTCAGATAAACCCCGAACACATCCCATACTCCCCACCTATCTCTAATCAATTTTCAGATGAGTCTCTATTGGCTATTAACTTTGTTGAGTTTCCTTGGCACGCCGATATTGCAAATTGTCTTGTTGCAGGCAAGCTGCCTGCAGGATTATCCAAGGATCAAAACTCAGATTTATTTCAGAGGCTAAGTTTTATTTCTGGGATGACCCACTGCTCTTTCACATTGGGGCTGATCAGATCATCAGACGATGCGTCCCAGACTCAGAAATCTCAAGTGTGTCATCGTTCTGCCACAACAATGCCTGTGGGGGTCATTTCTTGGGCCAAAAACTACTGCAAAGATTTTGCAGTCTGGATTCTTCTGGCCAACCATTTTCAGAGACACACATGAGTTTGCCAAATGTTGTAAGTGATGTCAGTCGGTTGGTTCTATGACCAGGAGAGACATGATGCCTCTTCAACCTATTCTGATCATAGAAGTGTTCGACATCTGGGGCATCGACTTTATGGGCCCTTTCCCGAACTTGCACGGCTTTGAGTACATACTTCTTGCAGTTGACTATGCCTCAAAGTGGGTTGAAGCTATCCCGACAAGATGAGCTGATCATAAGACCGTTATATCCTTCGTCAGGGAATTTATTTTCGCGAGATTCGGAGTCCCCAGTGCTCTGATTAGCTACAGGGGCAGTCACTTCATCCATGCCCATTTCAGATCTCTTTTGAAGAAATATGGGGTACATCACCATATTGCTACGCCGTATCACCCACAAACCAATGGGCATGCTGAAGTGTCTAGCCGTCAAATCAAGCTCATTATCCAAAAGACGATTAGACCTGATAGGAAGGATTGGTCCAATCGATTGATCGACGCACTTGGGCATATCGGACAGCGTACAAGGCCCTGCTTGGAATGTCACCATACCGCATGGTGTATGGAAAGGCCTATCACCTTCCTGTAGAGCTGGAGCACAGTGCCTTTTGGGTAGTGCAAAAATGTAATTTTAACCTCAATACAAGAGGTTATGAAAGAAAGCTCCAGCTCAACGAGTTAGAAGAGATTCGGCGGGAAGCCTACGAGAATGAAAAGATATACAAAGATAAGACTAAGGCTTTCCATGACTGACACATCCGGAGGAAGGAGTTCATGCCTAACCAGCAGGTCTGGTTATTTGATTCCCGACTCAAATTCTTTGCAGGAAAACTCAAGTCCAAGTGGACTAGGCCGTATCTGGTGATCCACCCATATCCTAACGAGGCAGTTCAAATTATGGACCCGAAATCTAGGCATGTTTTTACTATAAATGGCCAACGCCTCAAGCCATTTTTAGCCCAAGAACCTTCACCTGCTGACGAAACGATACATCTTCTTGAGGACGTGTGACTAACATTTTGCCTAGCTGGAGGCGTTAAACTCAGCACTTATACATATATATATATCCTTTATACATAGCATATTTCATTCTGGCATAGTATTCTGCATATTGTAATTACCATTGTAGTGTTGGCATGTGATGAATGACAAGTTAGGAGTAGTTCCAGGTGATTTCTATCCACTTGCACCTTGCCTTATTTCAATTTCTTTTATTCATGCATGAGGACATGCAAGAACTTGGGCATGGGGGGGTAGTACATATCAACTGAAAATTTTCTGCCAACACCTGGGGGAAATAGATTATTTTATCAAGAGCTTTTATTAAGGATTTATTCTTTAGTAGATTTCTGAACTTAGAAGCCAGTATAATTTCACACTTGCATGTAGAATTTGCAATGGATCCAATGAGAAGACCGATAGACATCTCTAGTTTGTCGATTGCTTCTTCTCCTGAGCCCTTGGACAATAATCAGGGAGTCAGGTAAACCATCTTCTAGTAGATCCACTAACAACATGTGTGAGGTGAGAGTAGAGAGTCTGCTGGTACTCTAAGACTAGTTAAGAAATCTTAAATTTTGGATAATTGAATAATGATACTCGAAGTTAGGCACAATTTTCGCTCTCAGTTCTTGCGTACAAATTCTTTGAGAGAATCCTTGCGAGAGCCACCAAATAAGGCAAGTACACAGAGAACAAGTTCTGATAAAACTAGGACTAAGGTGGATAGTCATGACTGTCCTTCACAGAATACCCAGCTGAAGGAGGGTACTGATATCAAAGTTAGAAATACGTTGTCCTATCCATTCCCTTCCCAATGCCGAGAATAGGCACTTCCACCAAATAAGCCACCCAATATCCTCTTGAACACCCTTAATTCCAAATAATGCCTCGTGAATAAAAGTATGTATGCTATGTTACATTGTGTTAATAGATATGTCATTATATTAGTATATATATATAAAAAAAGAGAAAAAGAAAAAAAAAAGAAAAGAAAAAAAGAGAAGAAAGAAAAAAAAAGAAAAAAAACAAAGAAAAGAAAAAAAAATCTTGACATATTGAGAAGTGTGAGTTATGTTGAGTCAAGTACATTAAGGCAACAACACCTACCACCCTCACAAACCACCAAATACAGCCTTGGCCTACTTTTCCTATATTTCTGACCGCCTAAATACAGGCTAAGGAATTCTAACTTAGTCATAGGGTTATCAAAACCTAATTGAAGTGTAATGCCATGAGAGACCACCAAATATATCCACAAAACTGGTGAGATGTGAGCTCAGGAAGAAAAAGAAAAGAAAAGAAAAAGAAAAAAAACAAAGAAAAAGAAAAAAGAAAAAAGAAGGAAAAAGAGAGAGAGAAGTACAAAAGACTTAAGAGAGAATAGTTTTCCAGCCTCTCTCTAAGTTGATTTGTTTAATAATATGAAAATCTAGATTCTGAAATACTAGTCTCTATGTAGCACCAAAGGAGAGTGAGCCACCAAATATAAATCCATTTAAATCAGACATTTTCTACCGGAGCCAAAAAGCCAGGGCTAAAACTAGAGGATATTCTATGTCCCTGAGAGAAGAGGTTTGCCTATCCTAATAGAGTTTTACGAAGGGTCGAGTACGAGCTTTAGATGTATGTTGACTTTTCGCTTGATTCCATTGCAAAAGCTACACCACTACAAGTTGACGGTTATTTGGATTCTAAATTTTGGATGAAACAAAAAGAAATAAATCTCTAGTTAAACTCTTGATAGAATGCATTTATTCTTGCAGTTGCTAGGGACTAGCAAGATTTAGGCACAGGGGTATGATTGCACAGCAATCATAGGTCCTAATCTGCCTGAATTAAGTTAGAACCTAGTTTAACTTAAGCATTCTGCATGCATTCGCATCATACTTTCTATCGTAGTTGATTTATTAGTTTTGTAAATAATAATGTCATATTATGTTCTAATTGAGAGGTATTAACAATCACAGATAATCCGGGGCTGCAGATGACCGATCCAACCTTACGGATTTGCTCAGAACAACGACGCAGTCCAACGCTTCCAAGATCACATCGATCAAACTCCCGTAGCATCCTATGGAGTCCGTAAAAGAGCAAGAGCCAAGAGGCAAATAGGTGAAAATCCAGACCTCAGATGATAAATCCAACCACACCGATGGATCTAGATCAACGATCGCAATCCAACGGCCCAAGAATCATGTCGATCGGAGGCCTATAGCACCATCTACAAAAGAGAGAACATGGACGACCATGATGGCGCCACGTGACACCAACGCAGCCACCCCTCACCGCACCCCTAACACCTGAAGGCACGTCCCCATGCACTGTGGGCCATTGGATCATGATCCAACAGTCACAAAGCACCCACGTAGCAGCTCCAGATGCGCTTCACCAACTGAGATCACGCCTCAGCCGTTGGATCTCCATCCAACATCCAACGGCTAAGGACAACTAGACGCAAAAAGGAAACCGCAACAAGACTCAAGCGTAGCACGTTGGCTCACGCCCTTGCGCTAGATCAGAAGACACGTGTTCAAACCACCTTGAGTGAGAAATCAGCGAGGGTGTAGACACAGATGAAATCCATCCGTTGGATGGGCATCGAGCAATGCAGACGCAATCGTGTGTCGCACGGCTGGCTTCAGGCAACAACGCACGTGATGATGCACACGTGCGCATTTTGAAAATCAAAGGCAGATGCTGCGGCTCTTTTAAGCCATCCAATCTCACGATCGGACAGTCAATATTTATTAAGCGCGTTAGGCGCAATACAAGGGCAAGCGAGCATGCAGGGGAAGCAGCGAGCATTGGCGTAGTGAGCATTGGAGCATCAGATCGCGATCCAGGCATCCAGAGGCCAGCACGTGTCAGTACAAGGGCAAATCTACACGTAGAAGTCATTTTGAAGGTTATTTTGAGGCCAAGTCAGTGTCGTTGATCTCTTGATCGACGGATCTTATCACTAGAGGGTTGTTGCACAATTTTGGGGGCTGAAATGCCTATCTTGCCCCACATAAAAGCTATAAAAGAAGGCCCAAGGTCCCCCTAGTGGAGGCAACTCTTCCATCTTCCACCAACTCCTCCAGACTTTCTCCATTTCTTCAGATCTTCTTCTTTGTCTCTCTCTGTCTCCGACTATCCTCCTGAAGTGCCCACCAAGCCACCTTAACGAGCCGCCATTGCTCTCCCCAACCTCTCCAGAAGGCCACCACGGACCACTCGTGGTGCCCTTATTATGCTAGATTGTAGTTTTTCATTTATGCTCTAGTTAGATAGCAAGAACTTGTTCAGTCATAATTATATTTCTGAAATCCATGATCAGACTATTTGCATGATATACATATTGTGATATATATGCATAGATTATTTCACAATTAGCAGCATATTATCTAGTTAGTAATTAGATCTAGATCAGTTATGAAATCCGAAACATTTTCTACCTCCTTGAGTTCGATGAGGACTTACCTGTTTCATTAAAATTTATTTATCGAGATGTATTTTGCACTATTCTACGACTGATTTCTTCTAAAAGGTGATTTACACCACGAACACCTAGGGACCTTTCCTGTGTATGTGCACTACAGAATAGATGAGGGAGTAGATGTGTATTGGACCCAATCAAGGCACCCAAAAAAAATTTTTGGATGACTAAGGTTGTTTCGAGGTGGATGATACCTTTGAATCAGAAATCCACAGACCCAAGAATTACTTGGGTAGCCAAGAAGGGAGAGTCTCGCAAAGACCCCTACATTGTAGAGTGTCCCTACGGGTTACAGGGTTTCCCCTACCCAACCTTCCTTGTCACCACGGATCCAAGTAGATCAGAATGTGCGAATTGAGACCTAAGTTTACCAATTTTAGCCCTAATTCATGACTTGAATTTCACTTGATTAGCAGTTAATTCAATTTATGACCCAATTTGTAGGTTGGTTGGTCCATAAGGTGAACCAACTTCACCCAACTTGCCCTAAGGTTGACGATGAAATTTAGGTCAAGGCCCAAATCACCCTGAATTGACTCTTAGGTTATTAGGTCCCAACTTTTAGAGTTCAAGTGAATTTAGAGCCTTGATTTTAGAGTTTACATGAATAGATCAGTTCAGACAAGGGCTTGGGTGGCACACAAAAGCTAAAAGATCAATTTCCTTTATTTCAGGAGAATGTGTACTAACACTTCAAAACCCTGATATGGAAACCCTTAATTGGCTCTGTTTCCAAGTCCAATTTCATTTCAAATGTAACACCTTGGACTCAAACAAGAATGTGAATAGTCCAAGATGTTTCTAAATTTTAGTGCAAATCCCTAATAGATACAGGAAATCAGGATGGGGATCTTCTAATGAAATCGTCTCACTTCAATCAGATATCAAATCAATTTCGCAAATCAGGAAACTTTGCCTTTAAATGATCTTACTAAGAAAATATGGCAAGTGGATCCTAATTTTGTTTCCTTTTTCTCTTTCCCAAGATTAGGTGGTGATTAAGGAAGAAGCGAAATTTTACCTACCCCTGGAGAGGTTGATTGCGTGGAAGATCTCTTTGTGATGTATCTCGCAAAATCAAAGCAAAGCAGATAGGGCAAGTTAGAAATCAAATCAATCAAGAAAGATAAGATTAATGGTGAATTGCATGTTCCCCCCAGAAACGATGGCAAGATGTTGTTGGTGAAAATCTTCGTTTAAAATATAACATCGTAGTATAGTGACAAAATCGCAACATTTAAAATTTATAAAACTCAGGAAACAGAAGTGAGTTTGAGGTCCTTTGTAGGAAGCAAATGGGAATTCACAATACTAATCGCAATTAATAAAAATAAGCACAATAATTCAAATATCAATAATCAGAAGGTATTCAATAATAGCCCAAATTGTATCTCAAGAAATAAAGGGATAAAAAGAATATAAAGAGCTATAAAAATGGTGATTTGAATCACCACTTAATCTCCCACATTAAGCACATATCCTAATGAAATCAGCCACTCAAATATTTCTACAATAGTCTTGAACCACTTATGTTTCAAGTTCCATGCCAACACAGGAGCCAAATAAGTCTATAGTACAAAATCAGACGTCGGCCACAGAGACCAGATGGCTTAAATATCACCAAGCCTCATAACAGTCACAAGGTCTTAACAAAGCCGTAAGATAGAGCTAAAGCACCAAGCCTCAGAGATGCCTAAGTATTGAGCATATAGGCACACATCTTGAGGCAAAACCTACCCCTACCCCCCCAGGTTTTCCTCTCTAATCAAATCACTATTCGAGTAATCGGATCCGAATTGGGTCCATACCCTCGTGCATGTGGGTACGGGCGAGAAGTGAGCAAGTGCGTGGGTAAGCGCATGCATGGGGGACCTCACCCCCCATGTGACTTGAGGCAAAAATCCTTCTCACCAAAACCAACTTATACGCAAGTCGCAGCTTTGTATCCCATGATCCGAGACTTTGTTAGTCCATGTTCCTCACATAGGTAGTGTGTGGGTATCCTCGTCAACTTTTGCTGCTACTTTGCTTCCTTCTTTGATTGAAACTACAGGTAGCTTCGTGGTGGCTTCCGCAGTGCCTGGAGTTGGAAGCGAGGTTGGTGGACAGCGGATGGCTAACAGCGATAGACGACGGAGGAGTTGAAGCTCAATTCGACGAGTACTTGTAACATGAAACACGGGTCTAATGCCCCACTTAGAATGTCCATAAGGGGTCACCGGAGTGTGGGGAGTTTGGTGGTGGTGTTCGTTTGGTGGATGGAGGTCGGACGTGACCAAACGATGTCAAAGAAGGTAATGGTGAAACGTGGTGTTCGGTGGGGTGAAGGAGGAAGCAAAGCTCCTAATTAGTATAGGGCTTTTGCTTGTGAGAGTGAGACGAAGGTGTGGGAGGCAATAGTGTGGAGTTTGGGAGTGTATAGGGGTGTAGCGACCACGCCGGAGGAGTGGCCGGAGTCAGGGAAGACGGAGGGGAAGGAGGTGATTCAGTGATCGAATTAGGAAGATAAGAGGTTGATTCTATCCTAAGGAAGGAGAGGAGAAAGAATGAGCTAGTTACGGATGAGGGGAGGAAGGATTGTCACCAGCTGTGATTGGCTGGTGCCAGAGAAAGTGAATCCTATCCTCCGGTGGAAGGAGTGGCGAGGAGAGGGGTAGGTAGCCCCTACTTTGATCGGCAAGGAGCGGAGGAAGCTGAGGAAGATGAAGGAGCAACCAATTTGGTCATTGGTCAATCTGAGGAAGACGTCGAGGAGAGTCACTGGAGCTGTGGTCGAAGGCGGCTGAGGAAGAAGAAGAAGCTTTTTGGGCTTTAACTGAACTGAGGAGAACGGCGAGGATACCAGGGATTTATATAGAGCTCCTAGAAGCGTGGAAACAACTAAAATAGGCAAACCCCAAGTAGATTTTTGAACTTGAGATTCTAGGGTTCACCGGCAATGAATCTGGCCACAATCGAGCTTAAAACCTAGTCTAATCTGTAGGAATCACATCAGGGGCAATTTCTCCAAATTTGTTTTGGCGAGAATTAAGTGAGGAATCCTCGCTCAAAAGTTGGCAATGAGCTTCTGTTCACACCAAATTTTGGTTATAACCTAATTTGGACCCAAGAAATATAATGGTAAACTTGTATTTGAGTTTTGACCACATTTAACTGGGCAATTTGCATAGAAGTCCAAATCAGGGTAAAATCCTATTTGAAACTCTATTCTAAGTCAAAATAAGTTCAGCTGGTCAAACCAAGGGTACCAAACCTCTTAGAATATTTTTCGATGAATTTTAGGAGGTTTATATGAATTTTATCCTGACCACAACCTCTTCAATTTAAGTGGATTTGATAATTAGGGTTTTGTGTACTATTTTGGTTCTCGAAATACACGAAACCCTGTTTCTGTCAATGCTGACCCACTTTTTAGTCTTTAATGCTCAATTGACCTCTAATTAACTCCTGGGTGACCCCATGGTTACTCTGCATTTATGATATGATGTTAAAATTGCATATTTAACCCTATTTTAATGTTCTCTCCTCAAAATAGATCTAGTGGAATTATGGTTCTCCGGTGATCATTCAGGAGCATTTATCTCTTGATTTCAACTAATTTAAGATAGTTATACCAAATGATGGTGCTATCATCACTAATCTGGACAAAGAAGCTCCAGCGACCTTAATTTTTCCTAAAATCAAGAGTTACCAAAATCAGGAATCCTACGTCGAATTCTTCCAAATTCAGCTTGTAATTGAGCTCTATATAAGCTCTTGGATCTTCCTACGACTTCCTCAACCAAGATCGACCAAAAACCACCTTCCTCCTCTTCTTCCGGTAGTCTCTGATTTGTGCTCCGATGACCTCCTTTAACCCCGTCCTCCAACCGTCCAACAATCAAAATGGATGCTAAAGCCCTTCCTCTCTCTCATCCGCGCCTAGTGTGGGCTTTCTCCCCATTCGTCATTGTCGTTCTCCCCCACTAGAGACTTTATCTCCATCAACTCTGGTAAGTCACGCTAGCGAGGATTCCTTCCCCCCTTCATCCCATAGACTAGGCCTTCTTCTCCCTTTTATTCTCTAGCTTAGGTTTAGGACCTTAGACCTAGTTTTAGACCCTCGACCACCTATCTCCCCCCTCATCCTCTTCAAGTCCAATAAAGCTCCGACGAGCTTTGTCCGAAGACTACACACCCCGAAACACACAACCGCCACCACCACAAGCTCCACCTCGACTCCATGACCAAAAGCCCTAAGCTTATTGGGCATTTCATCTGCTTCACCTCGACGAACAACCCACCCATCTACCACCTACTCCAACTTCAACTGACATCTACAGTCCACCAAACACCCTCACACCACCACCGTCATCTTCCTCGTCTGACGGCAAAGCTCTAGAGCTTTTTAATTTAGGCTTATAGCCCATGTTTTGGTTTTTAGGCCTTCGCTGAAGTGCCTGCCATCGTCACCATTGTTCGTTGTCGCTTCGCCAACTACCACCGTTCAACAAGCTCAACACCACCCCCAAGAGTTGCGATTTGACTTCACGAAGAGCTCCAGGTCATCAATTGACCAAAGCAACCCCTAATTAACTAGTCTTCCTAGTTAATTAGCTAAGGATATGAGTATCTATGGCTTAATTATAAAATAAGGGATATATAGCAAAGGACCTTAAAATAAGTTAAAAATGCTATTTTATCATTCAAATGATATTATTAACAATTTGGTTATTAATTGGACTCGAGATCTTAACAATCATTCCTATAATTAATAAGTTAATTAACTTAAGCATAATGTATACATAAGTATGTAATAACTTAAGTAATTTTACCTAATTTAATAAATTAACCTAAAAAGGTAAAAAATGTAAAGAGAAGGTGTAAACATAATAATTACCTTATTTGTAATCATATATAAAAAGTTGAAAAAGATCTAAGTTAAAATAAACCTTAAAAACCTGAGTTTACATTTAGATCCTTATTACTCATTTCAATCGGGTTCTTAATTCTCATACAGGTCCTTAGGTTTCATTGCATAAAGGTCCCTGTCTTCTTCTTCTTCCTTCAGCCGGTTGAACAGCTGATGACAGAGGGTGCTTCCACCACTCGATCACCGCACATCTGATGTCGTTCCACCTTCTCCAAGCTCTTGGAGCTTGTGCTCACCATTCCATTCTCATCCATCGGTTTGGATGATACTTTAATCCTAATTTTAGGTGGGAGTTAACCTCACCGTGGTCGGAGACAACGTCGATGGTTAACCTCCTCTAGCTCCTCACACGTCCAGACTACGCCACCCTCTTCATCACCGTCAACTATAAATAAACCCTCACCCCCTCAATTTCTGGTAAGTTGGCTCCCTTCTCTCTTCTATCACTGAGCAAACCCAGTAGGCTATTCTTCTACAACTCCGACGATCTTCCACATCATCCTCCGACTACCTCCGTCCATCCTGATTGGCTTAGGAACTTCACCAAGGTCTGTCGCATCCTTGGAGAAAGGCGTCAACCGAGGAGTGCCTCTACTCCATCTATTTTAGCCCGCTGGAGATCTTCCTCAATGCCCTCTGATTTCATCCTCCGTCATGAGCCTTCGACAGAGTTCCTTTACCTCCTTCGTCCAAGTAACAGTAGGTAGGAGTAGGAGTAGGAGTAGTCTAGATAGTTAGTTAGGTAGTAAATGTAGCTTAATGTCAGAATTCAAGGATCGTCTTCTTCGACTCCGACGAGCTTCTTGAGCTTGCTGGAGACTTAGTTTTGTCTTTTAAATCCGCCAATCATCTTCCTCTATCACTCACGATCACTTCTAACCCATTTAAACACTAATTCTATCACTTAATCACCTAAATCATATCCACCTTCAACAGCTACTGTTGTTGTCCATGGCAGCAGTAGCTGGGCTAAATTCACATTCACAGGGTTCTTCATCATCTATTCATCATCTAAGGACCCTATTCCACACCTTAATTTGAATAATTATCATCTCTAATGTAAAAGCCTAATTTTAATTAAGCTCTTGAGCTCGCTGTCAATGGCGGCTTAGGAGCAGTTTAAATTATAAATTATTTATATAATTATGATCGTTGATATCTGTTGACTTGTCTCAACCATTGATTTGAGTGGGAGACCAAGTCCAAAGCCTCAACCACTAAAATTCTCTTAAACTTGAATTTACTGATTAATCATTCATCTAACGAATTAATGAGGAATTAAATGCAATCTTGAGGTTCCTTGTAACCTCAGGAACTTTTTCAAATTGAAAATGGCACAATTCACCATTCTATACACACATTTCATTTTCTTTCTGGACTCATCGAAGCTCCAGTGAGCTTCGGCGAGCCAATTTTTGTTCTTCATCCTACAGAAGACGAAAACAAGCTCCAGAATGATGAAATGATGATTACTGATGAATTAGAGGAAGTTTAATTAGAGTTTTGATCACTGGAGCTCAGAGTGAGGTATCTTCTTCTCCAACTCCGGTGGAGTTGGAGAAGCTTGCACAGAAGTCTAAAAGATGCATTTAAGGAGTCTAGAAACTTCAATGCAGTGCACTGAAGCTATTCCTAACCTCAGATCTTTATAGAAGCCTTCTAAATCTTCTGATGAACAAAGCACCTTAAGAGTTCAGGCGACGAGCCTAGAACCCTAGGTTCTTAAGTTAGAACACCTATTTAAGAGATTGGAAAGATTTCTGAGGTTGAGAGGATGTTATTTTAGGTGTTAATTTCATGAGAAGAAGCATTAATCAGAAAGTCAAAATTTTGAGCTTTACAGTCAAACTGAGTTTGAGATCTTGATTCTGAGCTTGATCTGAGAAATTAAGGAGTTTGAAATGTCTCTGAGATTCTGTTGAATGATTTAAGAATGAATTAATTGAGCTCAAACTTCTATTTGATTAGAATTAACAACCTGCCAGTTTGGGTTATTTTCGAACCCAAACTGATGGCAGTGGCTTTTTGTTGAAATTTGATCTCAATTCCTACCCAAATTAGTTCGTTTTAACCCTTAGAATTTGTTAAAATCGATTAAGAATGTTCTTAGCTATCTGTTACATTTGTTCAGAGTTTAAATTCGTTCTCTGAAGCTTTCAGAGAAGCTTGGAGCTTCTCTGCAGCTTCTGAAGCTTAAAGAGCTTCAGAACCTATTCCAATAGCTGCGAAAAGACCTACAGAGCTGATTAAAACCCTTAGTTAAGTTAGAAAAGCCAATTTATAGACACTATGAGTATTATTTCATTTCCAGGCCATATAACCCCATAGGAACCCCCTAGATTCACTCTTCAAATTGAAGAGGAAAATAACCTCTTAACCTAAAATTGACCTTGCAATCTTGTAGAGCTACCTTAGAGCTTTCCATCAAACTTTGAATTGCTTGATTTGGAGTTCTGAGTAGGGAGATATCCTTAGTCGAAGTCTGGTCTAGAGGGGGGAAACATAGTCCCACATCGGAAATTGTTGAGCATGCGCCTAGGTATAAAATGAATTTGTTACTGTGGCTTACCAGTCTTCAAGCGCTCGGTGCGAAATGAATCCTAACCATTCTGAGCATACTTGCATGTGCGTGTGCAGGCATGTGTGTGCCTACAGGTGTGCACCCGAGTGGCATGTGCGATGTTGGCCCTAGGAGGGCGAGGCCTGGGAGGAGATTGGGCCAGTTCAGCTCAAGAAAGAAATAAATTGAAAATAAACCATAATCAAATAAGGCAAGGACCGAGTAGGGTCTAGTCCTACCCTTCTCAGGGTGCTGTGTATCCTCGAAAGGACCTCGCCGCAAACCTTAAACCAATTTTTGGTTAAAGGGAAAACCCGGTTCAGCTGAAGAGAAAGAAGAAGCTAAAGGTAAGGGAAAGGAAAAGAAAAGGCTACGAAAAGGAGAAGAATAGGCACTAAGGAACAAAGAGTAATAGAAGAAAGAAGGAAGAAAAAGACTAAGGGAAGAGAAGATGAAGGCAGGAACAAAGTAGAGAATGAAGAAAGAAAGAGCTCGAGAGAATAAGAGAGAAATAAAAAGAGAAAGAGAAAAATAAAAGGTTAATAGAATAAAAGGAAATAAAGAAGAGAAGAGAAAGAATAGAGAGAAGAGAAAGAAATGTTGAAGAAAAGAAGTTCAATATCTTTAATTTCTTTTTATATGAATTTGTTGTAATTGCTTTTAATTGTAATAAGGCATGTTTTGAATAGATACTCTTATTTACCTTTAATCTTTTGAAATAAATAGATTTCAAATGGGATTATGCATATTTCTTCAAATTAAATCAATTTTTGCAAAATTCATGTTTTACAATTAACGTAATTATACCTCCTATACTTATATGATAAATAGAGTTAATTAGTGAATTTAAAAATGACCTATACCTCCCAGCGAACGACCTGGACTCAACCAATTAAAAAAATTCTAAAATGTTAGGTTAATTCGACCCTATACTACTAAATGACACAACTTCAAGTTAACCTAAGTTACTTTTCCCTACTCATAATTAAGTAAATTTAACTTAATTAACTGAGTTGAGGTGAGAAGCGACCAACGGCATCCATTGCAACAATTGGAGAAGAGCCACACAATGCAGCTGCGCGAAGAGAAAGCTCAGCTTTAGTCCCACAGCATGGGAGTTTACTTTTGAAATGCGTACAAATTCAATCACACTTGAAGGCTATTCACTCAGCGTGGGGGTCGGGTCCCCACACACGCATATCGCACATGTCCTCACCCATGCCCACACACACGTGCGGTCTGGGCCAGTCTGAACCAGTCTAATTTTGGTCTAAACAGTAAACCAGATTTGGGTTTGAGAGGGAGGAGAGGATTTCTAAGAGAGGGGGGGGTTTCTCTTGGGATCTATGCCCAAGGACTTAGGCAAATTTGTGCATGTCCTTGAATTTAAGCAATTAAGCTGACTGTTAAATGTTTAATCGAAGCCTCTGATGCCCTTTAAGAAGTTGATCTGATATTGAGTTGGGAATTGAGCCAAGTGTTAAAGGCTTAATTGGTGGTTCCAACCATCCCTTTTTAGGTTCTTTATTATATTTTCGTTATTCGACTTCTGAAATACAATTTGGATCTTTCTTGAATATATTTTTGGTTGATTGATCTTTCATTGCATATCATTGTTACTTGTTTATTTGCGCTCATCATTTATAATTGATTAATGGGTTGAATTTCAATTTTGCTCCCTACGAATGACCTCTGAACTCACGATTTTTCGAGCACTATAAATTTAAATGTTGTTACGCTTTTATTGCCTATACTGCGACATATCTCTTTTCTAAAACACGATAAAAGTGCTCCAACATCTACTAACTAAGCTAGTCTACTTTAAATGAGCTCAAGTCCAAAAATCCAATCAATCATGCTCCAATCAACTTGAAATTTTGCATTTGCACATAATAAAATAAACACATCAAGTACCAGATACAATTGTGAGAAAAATTGCATAAAAACCATAAGTATGCATTATTTACAAAATTACTTAAAAGCCTAATCTGACCTAACTAAATGCAATATAACCAAGATTACTCTTAGACTAACATTAGTTAGGCATTAATTAGCATAAATAAATATAGAAATATCATTCACTAAGAACCTTGATTCTCCCTTGATGAAGTCCATACAAGTAACTTCTTGGATCCATTTGTAGATCTACAAAACAAGAGTGGACCAAATGTCTAGGTATCCACATCTTTTTTGGTCCTTTTGGGTTAGCCCTTCTCAACCAAGGTTGGGATCCACTTGGATTCCAATCATTTGGCCTATGCGCATAAGATCTTTTGGTGTGTCCATTTTTGGAGTTAACTTTAGTTCTTTCCTTAATGGATCTAGCTAACTACTTTAGCAATTTATCTGATTTTTCTTTAAGGCAAGCAAGGTCTTTTTCAATAATACTCATCTTGCTTTTTAGAATGGAAGTTTCGAATTTTAGTAAGCTATTCTCTTCAATCAATTTAGTGTTGTTTAAAATTAGGTTATGATTTTCCAAAACAAGAGCATTCTTTTCATTTTCATGGAACTAAAAGAAGCATTCAAACCTTGATTTTTAGCAATAAGATGATCTATTTCAAATTTTAAGGTGTTAGAACTCTTTTTCATATTCTTATTTTCTAACTTTAATGTTCTACTAAAAATATACAATTCCTCTTGTGCTTCTTATAATTCACCTAAAGTAAAAGAATGTACCTCCTCTCTGTTGGAGTTGTCATCATCTTCTTCACTATCACTTGCAGTTGCCATGAAACCCATGCAACCAATCTCCTCTTTGGAATTTTTCTCTTTTCTTCCTTTGAGGTCGAGTCATCCCAAATATCTTGGAATACCTTCCTCTTATTCTTCTTTTCGTTCTTTTCCTCTTTCTTCAAGAGAGGGCACTCCCCCTTCTTATTGCAGTGATGGCAATGGGTTGACCTTTCCTTCTTCTCCTTGCTTTCCCTATACTTGAGAAACTTGGCAAACTTGTTAGCTGGAAATTCAAGTCCCTCATCATCAGAACTTACCTTGTCATCAGAAGTGGCTTTGAAGGCGATTTCTTTATCTTGGGCTCTAATGTCTCCTTCTTCTTTTGCTTCATCTTATTCTTGTAGGCCATGAAGTTGCCTAAGAGATCATCCATGTTGAGCTCCTCAACTTTGTGAGCTTCCTCGATGATGGTGACCTTTTTTCCCACTCCGATCCAAGGGAACATAAGAGCTTAGATTGAAGCTCTCCTTGAAGGAAGGTCTTCCCCAAAGATTTATGGTTGTTTACAAACAATGTGAACCTAGTATACATCTCATTCAAACTTTCATCACTCTTCATAGAAAAAGATTCAAACTCTTGTGAAACTAGATTAATTTTAGAGGTTCTTGTTGGTGCTAGAGCACCACGATCATTTGTTTTGATGATAACAAAACACGTGTTATTTAACATTTGCAATTTGAGTCCTAGATTTCAGGTCAATTGCAAATGTGGACGTGTTTAGACGGAGTTCAAGCTCGCATCCAGGACGGATTGGAGGAGCTTGACGGAAAACAGAGGAGGTTCGCGTGGAGCGAAAGATTGGAGATGGAAGACAAGAAGAATAGGATAGATTCTTTTTTATCCTTTCATGTATCTCTTGTATTTACTTTCTTGCTCTTTTTTATTCCTTAGAACATTATGTTAAAGAGCCTCAAAGTACCCTAAAAGTAGTCCTAGGAACACCTGCACAACCCTAGGATACTTAGGTTTTCTGTAGAATACTTAGAAAACCAATATAGGGCTCAAACAGCATTTCCAGACGTCTAATTCCAAACTCAGACGTCTGATAAAGAATTTTAAGACGTCTGACTGTTGTTTCAGACGTCTGATAACTGTTAGGCTGGACTTAGTTTTCTGTCAGATGAAATCAGACGTCCAGACCTTAGACCAGACGTCTTAGAAGACGTCTGATGGATTTGCCAGACGTCCAGATAGTGGACCGTTGGCTGGCTTAGAAAACACTCAAGATTATGACCGTTAGAGCCTTATCAGACGTCCATAGGACTTACCAGACGTCTGATAAATGACCGTTTTGCCTCGGCTGACCCAAAATCTCTTCTCAGAGATTTTCTAGCCGTTGCAACGTTTGGAAATCAATTCCCACAGTAAAAGTAGGTTTCCAGACGTCCAGACATAGTGCCAGACGTCCTGTATGTCGTCTGATGGACTTGCACAAAAACCCTGTTTAGATCTGATTCAAGTCAGGGAGAAACCCGCATAGAATCAGACGTCTGACCTTGGAATCAGACGTCTTAAAGTGGCCTTCCAGACGTCTGATGCCAGAGTTAGACGTCTGATAACCCTGTCAAATGCAATCATTGTCCTGATTTCGGCCTGATTCTCTTGGGCTTTGCACCCAACGGCTATGGAAGCTTTTCCAAGCCTTCCAAAGCCTTCCTAAGGCCTCTATAAATAGAGGGGAACCTTTGTAACACAAACACACAAGATATACACTTAGAAAAACACAAGACACACTTAAGCAACATACTTCCACTCTCTTGTGTCCAAGAAGCTCTTGCTCTCTAAGCTCAAGTTCTACATCTTGAGAGCATCATTCCCTTCGCGCACCCGCTCTCCCGCCGTTGTCTACGAGAGCGACATTGCGCCGTTGCGTGGCTCACGCACCCGCGTCATCGTCGACGCACTCCTTGCAAAGGGGAGTTTCCTAAATCCTATAGAAGCTTAGGTTAATTACTTTGTTGGCTCTATAGGTTTGTTGTTTTATTTTACCTTTGTCTTTTGGTTGGGTATTCGCTTTGCGAATTCCCGTCTCCTTCGTGGGACAAAATCCTTCTCGTGGAGAGAAGGGGTTGAGGAACGCTACCCTCGTACTTGTAGCGTGGTTGTACTGAGGTTGAATCACCCTCGTTTAAAGTGATTCGTTTAGTGGATTTTGATCAACTTGGTTGATCGGAAAATCCTAACTCGAGAGGGTTAGGTGGTGGTTTTCACCCGGTTTGGGTTTCCACCTAAAAATACCTGTGTACATTTTGTGATTGATTTTTGTGAGATTGCTTTATATTTTATTTCCGCATATTATTACGTCACCCCTCCTAGTGGGACGAACCTTCAGTTCTTACCTTTGACGTACCTTTATGTGTTACCTCGAGGGTGTGCCAAATCTCGTATGCAATTGAGCATTGCAATATCTAGTTGAACTCCTCCAGACTCAATGCACAATACAATGCATTCATTGTCTTTGCGTTAAGGGAAATTTCCTTGATTTATTGTTGCGAGTATCCTCCCATGGGCTTCTCCGAGATGTCCTGAGGAGTCTCTCATCTCTCCTAAACGAAGTAGTCGTTTACCTGCAACCACATTTTCATCCATAACCTCCAATAAGGATAATTCTTACCTTCAAAATATGGCGGTTGCACGGTGGACTGTCCTTCGAATTGTTTCATGGAGAAGATGCTCCCCTCCATATTCTCGTCGGTTTGTTACGCTGATTTGCGAGTCCTCTCTCTGATACCAGTTGTAGGTGCACTAGAGAGGGGGTGAATAATGCAGTAGATAAAACTGATACAAATAAAATCAATCACACAAGCATTCACCACAATGAGACAAGTATTTTTAAGTGGAAACCTAACTTGGGTAAAAACCACCACCTAAGTCTTCTTGACTTTGGATTTGCCAATCTACGGAGTAGATTAAATCCAATAACATATCACTTAAACGAGGGTGATACAACTTTAATTACAACCATACTACTTTAACCGAGGGAAGTGTGCCTCAAATCATCTTCTTCACGAAGAGTATTTTGTCTCACGAAGGAGACAAGAATTCACCACGTGAATACCCAACAAAAAATGAAATAAAAGTACAAGAACCTATAGAGCCTAGATGTACAGTTGAACCTAAGCTTCTATAGGTGAGAGACTGTCATGACCCGATCGCAGATCCCTACAAGACCCGAGACCGGCTCGCCTTGACTAATCCCAAGACCCAATCATCCAACAAGAAATAACCAAATAACATGCATCGATCCACAACCACACAAGTACAGTAGTTAAGAAGGAGAAATTAGCAACAAAAGGAGAAATAGAACAGTAATACTATAATATTACTGATGTAAACACATTTACACTACTTAAAATGTCAATTTATGCATATTCTTAAGCATAGGATTGCATTTCATGATATAAATATTGCATAACATGCATCATCTCGCATTTAGACTAGTTTGAATAAAATGGAGGTTAATTGTCTCCTTTTATGTGCTTGGACAGGGAAAACATTTTATCGGGGCCTCGGATCAAAGATCCAACCGTATGGATATGATCAGGGCGACGATTGGAGTTCAACGACTCCAAGATCGCCCTAATCAGGCATCCGTAGCATCAGATAGAGATCAGGGAACCCTAGAAAATCAAGGGCCAGGATGGTGTAAATCTGCACTTCAGATGACAAATCCGACCGCACGAATGAATTCGGATCGACGATCGCAGCCCAACGACACAAAAATCGAGTCAATCCGACATCCGTGGCACCATCTACAACTTCCAGAAGATGGACGGCCAAGATGGCGCCACGTGGTGCCATCTCAGCCGCCCAAACGGCCACTTGCATCTTGTGAAGACCGCGCACCCGTCTCCTCTCCGCCGTTGGATCTCGATCCAACGGCTGCGACGCGCCCGCGCTGAAGTCAGGTGCTCGACACAAATGCGACCGCAGCGCAGCGGTCGAGCGCTCTAACACGAAGCAGGGACGCGCGTTCGAGCCTCGCCACGTAGAAATTGGAGCGGTGGCGCGCCTCCAATCGACCGCACGCTCGCGATCCAACAGCCACGCGCGCCCGATAGCACCGACGCGCGATTGGACGCGCGCGTGAACGCGCGATCGCACGCACAGGCGAGCAGGCGGCAGCGGTGAAGGCTGAGACTTCGCGGACGTGCGTAGGTGTTACGCACACGGGCAGCCGAGCGGGCGCGCGTGGGCGCGGCGGCGACGGCCACGTCAGGGCTTTAGTGACGGATTTATCCGTCACTAAAGACCCCTTATTTATTATTTTGAAGATGTCATGTCCATTTTGCCCCCACTCCTTGCAACTATAAAAGGAGACCCCCTCCATACGAAATTCTCATCCCTTCTTTCTCCTCTCTACCCCTCCAAAGCTCAAGAGAAGCTTGTCCCACACCCGGGATGCTTCTCGCGAGATAAAGTCCAATTTTCGTTCCCCTTCGGAAGTGGATCCCGCGACTACGACGACGTGCTGCTTCGTTCCCGTTCTTCTGCTTCGTCCTCCTTCGTCCCGCTTCGTTCTCCTTCGTCCAGGCGTCGTCCCATCCGGCTCGTCCTCCGAGCAACCGTCGAGGAGGATTTCTCTCTCCCTATTCTTTTTACCGCTTTCTAGTATAGATTTACTGCTTTCTAGATTAATCTACTCGTCCTCCAAGCAATCGTCGAGGAGGACATTTCTCCCTCCATTCTTTTAATGCTTTCTAGAGTAAATTTATCGCTTTCTAGAGTAATTGTTTTATGCTTTCTAGCTGTAATGAACAATCTCTTCAATGCAAAAATTCCTTTTTTATTCTACATCTCATTTTGATTTTTCTGTGTAATATTCTCTTTCTCTCTTACTCTCTCTCTCTCTTCTATTTATTGTAAATAATTAGATAGTTCTAAATTGAATTATTCTGTAACAAATAAAAAGAAACGCGTAGTTTTTAAATCAAACATCCGCCTCCCTGTGTTCGACCCGGAATTTTAATTTCGGTATAAATTTTATTTGTTGAACACGAATTCTTCACTTTCGAACTACAACGACAGATTTTCCAAAACCAAACACGTTAGCATAGGTCCGTACACGTTCAACAATTACATGCCTTCAAGAATAGGAAATACTGCCATCACAACAAAGCTAGTACAAATAACGGAAAGTACTCGAAAAATAACTACAGGAACTCACTACAACTAGCAGTAGAACTACAGCTGGGCTCGACTAGGCCCAGCATCCTCAGCAGCCAGTAGCTCAGGCTGCTCAAATTTCTGACATGTACAAAGTTATATAACTGGACTTAGCTAAAGTGGAGGCAATGCTCAGGTGGGAGCGACCGTGTACGATGACAGAGATTCACAGTTTTCTGGGACAGGTGGGTTACTACAGACGGTTTATCAGAGGGTTCTTGCAGATTGCACGTCCTCTGACTCAGTTGACTCGGAAGGACGTACCTTTCACCTGGACAGACGAATGTGAGTCTTGCTTACAGGAGCTGAGGTCAGCCTCTCCTTCAGCTCCTAAAAGCATGACTCACATTCGTCTATCCAGGTGAAAGGTACGTCCTTCCGAGTCAATTGAGTCAGAGGACGTGCAATCTACGAGAACCCTCTGATAAACCATCTGTACTAACCCTCCAGTCCCAGAAAACTGCGAATCTCTGTCACTGTACGCAGTCACTCCCACCTGAGCATTGCCTCCACTTTAGCTGGATCCATAGCCAACCCATCCTCTGAGATCACATGGCCTAGGAAGGGCTTGCAGCAGTTTGGGGTGAGAGGGAAGCTTGCACCGAGATTTGTGGGACCCTTTGAGGTCTTAGAATGGGTAGGACCCGTCGCATACCGGCTTGCCCTTCCTCCCCAGCTCTCTAGAGTGCACAACGTATTTCACCTTTCCAACCTCAAGAGATATATTGCTGATCCCAGCCATGTCCTTAGCCACAAGAGCATCGAGGTATGAGACGACCTGACCTATCCCGAGAAGCCAGTACAGATACTAGACAGAGTCGTCTGGAGTCTGAGACGGAAGGAGGTACCTCTGGTGAAAGTCCTGTGGAGAAGCCAGCAGTACGAGGAGGCGACTTGGGAGCCTGAGGCGACAATGTGAGAGCAGTACCTAAAACTTTTTGAGGGTATGTCTCTTCAGACCTACTTCTATCCTTTTTAAGTTTGTTATACGCTACTACATTATTTTTCGCACCCTAGTTAGTTCAAGTTTCGGGGACAAAACTTCCTTTAAGTTTGTTATATTGAAATGACCCATCACCCTTTGATCATTTAAGACGTCTAGGAGGTTCACCAGACGTCTAGGAGGTTCACCAGACGTCTGAGAATACTTTTTCTCTTCAGCACATACCGTACGTATGCCATACCTTCTCCCTCACCCGTGCCTCACCACACCTTCCCCTGCGACATCACTTCGCGCCACACCTTGCCCATACCCTCTCTGACTATCCCAGTTTGCCCAGTAGGCTAACAAGAGTTGGTGTAGGGTGGCTATGCCTAACCCCGGGCCCTCTAGGGTAGCTAGCTCTCCCCCTACACTGAGTAGCTCACCTCGGCACCACGTACGCAAGGGCCAACAGGAGTCAACGTAGAGTAGCCAAACCCACCCTGGGTCTCTACCCAAGGGATCCAAGCTCCCCTCTACACTACAAGGGATAGTTTCTCTCTTCGGTACTACGTACACGAAGGTCAACTCACTTCCCCCAACGGCCGCCTATGGGTGGCAATTTCCAGAACCATCCGGTTCTCTGTGTTACGGTATTTTTTTTTGTTTCATTCTACATTCCCCGTAGGGTTTGTACATGAATTCCTCTATGTTCGGTTTCAAGTATACAGGTAGGTACCAGTTTGTTCATGATGTGGTCCATTCCATTTAGCAACTCATGATTTTCTCAGTCATTCACATACATTCTTTTCTAGCCCTAGTGTTCATGTCACAACCTAGGGTTCAATTGAGTAGATGTATTCTAGAGTATATGTTTTATTTCTTCCTAGGGTTCATCTCACATCCTAGGTTTAACTAATTGCATGCATTTTATTAAAACTAAATATTTATAGTCAAAACCACTCTACCAGGATAACTGGGTGGAATGGGGGCTCGTACAGCAGTTCCCGATGTTTCCGTAGGTCCCGTATGCTTGACGGACTAGAGACCTAAGACGTGGATGGACAAGTCAAAAGGGTTCCACAAGATACAGACAAGATATCATTGAGTGACGAAATTCGTACAAAAAATGATGTTTTGTTTACGAAAAACCGACATTATTTGGGCCTTGAATGAGCCCAACAACAAAGGTTTTGACAGAAATCAGACATCTGGGAAAGATCCCAGACATCTTAAATCAACTCTCAAGCATACCTCTCTCGAGGCACCTCTATCGGACTTCTGGAATGCAATGTCAACGTCCAAGGGTTCCGTCAGACGTCTGGAGGTGCTCCTGGATGTCTAAAACTGCCTCGATCCGCCTTACAACTTCTGACACATATACGTACACTTTCAGGACTCTGGTAGAGAAGAAATACAGAAAGTAGATCTGTAGTAGACATCTCACTCACCATCCCTGACAGCGGTGGCGGATTCGTCGTCTACACAGATGCCTCGTTGCAGGGATTGGGGGGTGTGCTCATGCAGAGGGGTCACGTTGTCCCATATGCTTCGTGGCAACTGAAGCCCCACAAGCATAACTACTCCACCCATGACTTAGAGCTTACAGTGGTCATCCTCGCATTGAAGACCTGGAGGCACTACTTGTGTAGAGATTGATGTTCAAGATTTTCACTGACCGCAAGAGCCTCAGATATCTGTTTGACCAGAAGGAGCTCAACATGAGGCAGAGACGTTGGTTGGAGCTCCTAAAGGACTACGATTGCAGCATCTCCTACCACCCAGGAAGGGCCAATGTGGTGGCTGATGCTTGAGTCGAAAGGCACCCACCCACTTGGCTTGATTACGAGCACAGAGTTGGAAACTCATGGAGGAGTTGAGCAGCTGGTGACCCCAGGAGTCACAGGGGTACTACGGGGAAGTGACAGTGGCGAGGTAGACATGACCAGAGTTGATGGATCACATCATGATTGGACAGATGACGAACCCATACCCTTCCCCTCTCCCTTTATAAACCCTCCTCCTCCTCTTCTTCGCCTCACGTCCACAGTCGAGCGAGAGAGAGAGCAGGGAGCCAGAGCGAGAGCGAACGGAGAGCAGAGAGGGTATGGGCGAGGTGTGGCACAGAGTGACGTCACAGAGGAAGGTGCGGTGAGGCACGGGTGAGGGAGAAGGCATGGCGTACGTACGGTATGTGCTAAAGAGAAAAAGTATTCTCAGACGTCCGTTGATCTTTCCAAATATCTGGACAAACGTCTGGTGAACTTCCCAGACGTCTTAAATGACCAAAGGGTGATGGGTCATTTCAGAGACTTCCCTATGGTGAAAGTTGATAAGCATGAGTGGCACAGCATAACGATGCTCGCGGATGTGTATTTGGAAGCTTAAAGGGAAAGAGCTGATTTTTCTTCTTTGATCTTTCACTTAATAATCCTAATATGGTGGAAAGAATTATCTCTAGGTGTATTTAGCTAAGGAAACATCCTCTCCTATTTATAAAGGCCTTAGTAACCTTCAAGAAGGCTTGAGAGAAGGCTCCTAGCCGTTAGGATAGATTCCAAGAAAAATCAAGCTGAAATCAGGGTCATAATGACTCTAACAGCAGAATTAAACGCCTAATGATCTGGCCAGATGTCTGATCAAGATATACTGGACATTTGATGAAATTTTTTGGACGTCTAATCCTGAAGGGTGGTCTTCTTGAAAATGATTGGATCTAAACAAGAATCTTGTCTTTAAGGGTCAAATGTCTAGTTTTGAGTTTTAATACCTCTGATGAAAATATTGAATGTCTAAAAATGTGTAGGGTGGTTCTTGGAATTGACTAGATCCAAATAGGGATCTAGTGTCTAATGGTCAAACGTCATATCAGACGTTTATACATATTATTGGACGTTTGAATTAGACAATATACTCCTAGAATTGATTTCCTAAGGATCTTGACGTGCCTTCGTGCGTGTGTGTTAAGAGGTGTCGTTATAGTTGCACTTGATACGTCGGTTTTAAAAGAAGTAAACGGAGGTGAGTCCGAGTGTCGATCTCAGGGAGGCGTGGAAATCGGATTTTGTTTACCACTTGTTGTCACGAAAAAAAGGCGGAGTTTTGCTTGCGAAAGAGACGGTTTTGAAAAGCGAGAGATAGAGAGAGTTTAGGGTTAGAAAGCTCTTGGTTTTGATCATGCACTTTAAACAGAAATTAAAATGGCAACTAAATGGAAAATAATTTCATTAAACATGCATTCATAGTTCATGGTTTACAATATTAAATACATGCTTCAACAAAAGTAAATGAAAGCTTAAAAGAGAGAGAGAGAGAGGTAGAGAGAGAGAGTGGAGAGCGACGAGGCAGCCACGGCGGTGGAGGAGGCTCCGTCAGCGGCTCGTCGTCTCCGGCGATTACAAGAGTGCCTAAGACTAGCTAGGAGAGGAGTGGAGTAGTTGCAAGTGGGAGAGGATGCCTTGAATGGTGGTAGAAGGGGGTTTAAATAGAGTTAAGGGCTTCCTAAAAGAAGAATGTGCTTTAGCAACATCCAGAACGTCGCTAAAACTGCTTCCAGATACGTCGGTGAAGGCCTTCTGCCGCCGGTCAGCCGCCCGCCCCTCTCTCTCTTCAGGCGCGATCCGTGGATGTCGAACGAGAGCCGTCCGATTGAAGATCGGACGGCTGAGATCCTCCCGCGCCTGCGCTAGGATCGCGCTTCGGGCGCACGTGCGCGCGCGCGTTTCCGCCCGGCGTGCGTGCGCGCGTGGGAGGTGGGGCGCTGTCGTCGCGCCGCGTGGCGCAATCCTAGCCGCTCGCTTCTGATCGCGCGGCTCAATTTTGCCGCGCCCTTCGCTCTCAATTGATTTTCGCTCCGCGCGATTCGAACGCACGTCGCCGCGACGCGGGCGTGCACGCTAACCGTTGCGCCACGCCCGCGCTTTGTCGCGGCGACCGCGGGCGAGCGCGCGGATCTCGGCCGTTCGATCGAAGATCAACGGCCGAGATGCGTCCTTGGCTGGCTTGGGGGCGTGCGAGCGGCGGGGGCGGGGCGACGTGGCGCGTTCTAGGCCGTTGATCTCCAGATCAACGATTAGGATTTCTTGGGCCCATTGTGGGAGCTCCGGATGTCGGATTTGGCCGATCTTGAGTCCGTTAGACTCCGTTCGTCGTCCTGAATCCATCCGTGCGGTCGGATTGCTCATCTGAGGCCTACTTTGACAAATGCTTTACACAAATGGCCATTAATACAGTTTATAAGCAATCTTGGTACTTGATGCATGCAATGCTCCTATTCTACTTTATGTTGTTCCTTTTATTCTAAAGATGGGCCATATTCAACCTAATTACTACCCCCTTGCGTGGTGTTATCAGATCTCATGATTAAAGGTATTCTAACAAATCAGATTTGGGTCAGATTTGGCCTAACGTCTACTTGTTAGACGTTTGTAGAGGGTTCTAGACGTCTGGAAATATTAATAAGATATTTCCAACAATCTTGAGAGGATATTGTTCTAACAAAAGCTAACGACTCTCTTTTGGACGTCTGATAATGTCTTCAGACGTTAGAAAGAGTGTTTGGATGTATAGAAAGAGTGTGGACATCTAAAAGTATAGGTCAAACCTGTATAGGTAGGTCAAAGGATAATGGACGTCCAATCCTATTATCAGTCAACTTAAAAGTCAATATCAGACATCTTGGACTGATGTTAGATGTCGAATAGTGCAGTCTGATTCCTATTTTGACTTTCTAAGTTGGTTCTAAGATTTGCTTAAGTGTTCTAAATTTGAGTAAGTGTTCCTGGGACCTAGGTTAATTTATTTTGGGCTCTTTAACATATTTCTAAGGAAATAAAGAGCAACGAAGAAAGACAAATACATATACATGAAACATCAATCTATGATATTCTTCATTCTTTATCTCCTTCAAGATGAGTTCAATTCTCCATCTTCATAGCTCCTTGATGCTTTTGTCCTCATCAAGCTCCTCCATTACCTCCACGAACTTGAGCCTGAAGTCCTACGCACTTGCTTTCATTTGCATATAAACCAGAAACTTTAAACTCAAAAACAAATGTTAAATAACAAGTATTTTGTTATCATCAAAATCAATGATCATGGTGCCCTTGCACCAACAATGGAATCATATTGAAAGCACTAGAGGGGGTTAGATAATGCTAATGACATTTTAAAAGAAAATTAAAAATAATAAACACAATTGCCAATAAGTTGAATGTAAATGAATGCAAATTACATGCGTGCTGGTCCCTTATACATAGATGGGAATCCAATTTGTAGTTCTCCCTATTTTTCTTATATAGTATTGAATAAAATGCCCTCTAGATCGCTATCGTAACACGATAGCTTTCCTTTCAGTCTCAAAAAAAAGAGTGCAATTTAGATCAAATAACAACCCACAAGATAGAGTTTATAGTGGAAAACCCTCCAAAGGGAAAAACTACTAAGTCTCCTAACCTAAGATTTTGGCACAATTCAATACCGCAATCACTAACCACAAGCTACTTCAGTGGTAGCTTAACCCACAGTACAAATGACCCTCTTGAAGCCTATTCAAAAGATGCCCTTTTCTCTTTAGAGAGAAGGGAAGCCACAACCTGACTCCTCAAGTACAACAAAATGTATAGAAGAAGGAAATTGAACATGTAAACATCACAAAACTTACTTCTAAGGATAAACCCCTAATGCAAAAGAATGATATCAATTAAGTGTACTAGTTATGGTTTAAAACAAAATAGCCCCTTATACTCCTTGGTGTGTGGATGTAGAACCAGAGGGAGAGAGAGTTTAAGAGCTCCCAAGAGTGTGCAAGACAAGGCAGGAACTCAAGATACACAGAAAACAATAAGAAATAACTTAGAGTGATTGCTTGTGCTCTCAAGAAAATTTTTAAGTGCTCAAGAATAACTCTATATGGTGTGCAATGGTTTGGGCTCAAAATAAGGGCAATGGCTCAATTCCAACACAACAGCCAAATTTACTTTTCAAAAGGCACTTTTACTGGTTACCTAACGTTAAATGGCTTTGACCTAGCGTTAGGTGGCCTTCTTAACATTAAGAAACTTAGTTCATAAAATGCTAGGGTTAGCCAAAAATCAACACCTAAGGTTAGTTTTTGAAAACTAACATTCACTACAAAAAAATGGCCTTTAGTGACGAATTAGATAGTAGCATATAATGCATTTGCCACTAATTCTTTTGATTTAGTGGCAATTTTTTTGTATTTGGCACTATAACATTTTGTCAAGCAACAATTAGTATTAGTAGCAAATATATTTGCCACTATTGACTTTGATTTAGTAACAATTATTATTTATGCTACTATTATATTTTTGTCAAATAATAATTAGTACTAATGACAAATTTCTTTACCACTATAGTCTTTGATTTAGTGGCAATTGTTACTTATGCCACTATAATATTTTTGTAAAATGACAATTAGCATTAGTAGCAAATATATTTGCCACTATAGTCTTTGATTTAGTGGTAATTTTTACTTATGCCACTATAATATTTTTTTCGAACGACAAATTGGTGTAGATGAAATGAGGCCACTATATTATCTTCAACATTTTTTTTAATAACATAAAGTAAAATCTTCTGATAATTGAAAATTAATATTAATGGTAAATATATATACAACTATATGTATATATATAGCATGTTTTCATTACAATTTTTAAAATTAATTTAGAGGCAAAAAATTATGAGCCACTAAAAATTTTTAGTCAACTAACAATTAAAATTTTAGTACCATCATAATCAAGAGATTCAACATAAACATAATTGATGAGAACACCATCATAGGCCCCAACTGGTCACTTTTAGTCAGGTTTGAAAGATAAATGCTTCTACATAACCATCTGAGAGTTATAACTCCACTTCATTCTGTTTTGAGGAGAGAATAGGAAATTAAGGTTAATAATGTAATTTTAACAGCATATCATGAACACAAAATAACCAAGGGGTTTGTCAGGGGTAAACTGAAGGTGAAATGAGCATTAAAGACTAATAAGTGGGTCCATGCAGATAGAAATGAGGATTCACATGTTTCAAGAACCAATACAGCCTCAAAACCCTAATTTTAGACTCGCTTGAATTACAGAGGTTTTGTTTAGAATAAAATTCATTTAAACCTTTAAAATTTCATAAAAAAATATTCCTTGATATTTGGTATCCTTGATTTGACCATTTAAACCTATTTTGACCTTAAATAGAGTCACAGACAGATTTCTACCCTAATTTGGGTTTCTATGCAAATTGCTCAGTCATACTTGGTCAAAACTAAAATCCAACTTCACCATCAAATTACTTAGGTCCAAATTAGGTTTGTACCAAAATTTAGTTAGAGTCCATCTTAACCTAGTTTGCATTTTAGTCCATTTAAACTCTATTCCTCTCAATTAAGCCCATAACTTTTGAAATATTTGTGATAAGGTCCCTAACTTTGTCATCATTTTTTAAAAAAGGTCCCTACCTCCATTGGTGTGAACGGAGCTCCTCCACCAAGATTCAAGCGAGGTTTTCTCACCCGATTCTCAATCAAATCCTCCCAGAATTGGAAGGAAGAATCCTTGAGAGGTCCTCTATCTATTGGACCAGGTATTTGACCTTGATTTGCATCAGATTCCTCATGTGAACTCTCGCAATCTCAGGAATCCTCTTCCCTGAGTTCTCGAGCTCATTGAACCTCCTACCTTGCTTGGAACAACTTCTGATGCCTTTAAATAGGACCCTCTTGAGAAACTGTGCTCCTTAGCAAAGTTTGGAGCTGGAAAACCCTCTCTTCCTCATCTCTGGCTATCCTCACCTTCTTCTTAGATGAGCCTCTCCGTCCTCTTCAGTGAGTTGATCAACGGTCAAATTGATCGGCCCAATATCTTCCCCTCTTCCTCGCGACCGTCGCCAACCAAAGTGCGGTCGCTCTCCACCTCTCCTTCCTCATCGCCATGACGCCATTGCCTTCACCTTCTCTGGTGTCGACCCATCATAGTTGGCCGCCCTCACTCACTCTCTCCCTCTCTAAATCTCTCTTTCTCTTCCTCTCACCCTCCTGATCCTCTCCAACCCCTTAGATCTTAGGTTTCACCCACACCATCACCCACACAACATTCGTCTTCCCCACGCCCGACACGAGCTCTGGCGAGCTCACACTAGCGCTACACAGTGCCAAACTCCACGCCACCAGTCCCAAAACCTTCACCGTCCCATGCCCACAAAAACCCCTCAAGAAATTGAGGGGATTACCCACTCAACACCTCCACCGAACTCGACCTCCTCCGCACCACCTCCTCGACTCTGCGAGGCCACCACACGACCCCTCACCGCACGCAACACCCACCAACATGTTCTCATGTTCCAGGAGAAGCTTTTGAGCTTCTTTAACGAGGCCAAAAGGTCGTATTCTCCTTTTTAGGTGTTCGTCGAATGTCCACCACTGTGACCGTCTTCTCCGACCTCCGCTGTAGTGCTCTGGCCGTGTTCTTCATTGCTGCCACCTCCAGGCGACGTGGAACCATCAGCTGTAGTTGTCCAAACCCTCAATTGAAGTTGCAAGGGTCATCTTCCACCCCAATAGGAGGCTTTACCTCTTATTGCTCACATGCAAAGACTCTGTGGGATAGTCCCACTTCGTAGAGTAAGGGGGTCTCTACAGGGTACAAAAGCAAAAGGTCGCATACACTGTTCGCCTTCAGGAGGATGATTGAGCCCTAGGTGCCCAATTTGGAAAGAATTAGACCTAGAAAAGAGCCAAATTAAGGTTTCTACTTTAGGGTTTGAGGAAAACATACTTGCTTGAATTAAAAGAGAATTGATTTCCCGCATTATGTGTCACCCAAACCTTGATTGAATTGACCTAATCAAGAAGACCCTAAAAGAAGGCTCTAATATTCACTTGCATCCATAAAACTTGGGACTTAATAACCTACTTGTAAACCACTCAGGGTGATTTTGGGTTCATTACCTAACTCATCCTAAATTTTAGGGCAGGTTAGTTGAAGTTGACCTACCTTGTGGGTAAACCAACCTTCAAATTAAATCACAAATATAATCAATCCTAAAGTTCAAGTGAAAATCAAAGCACAATAATTCAGGACTAAAATTAGTAGACTTAATGGGTTAAGTTGCTTATTTCGATCTACTTGGATTCTCAATGACAAGGAAGGTCGAGTGGGGGAAACCCTATAACATGTGGGGACTCTCTACCATGTAGGGGTCTTTACGAGGCTCTCCCTTCCTGGATGCCCAAGTATTTCTTGAGTGAGTGATTTTCTGATCAAGAGGTATCATCCGCCTCGAACCTCCTTAGTCATCCAAAGATCTTTGTGTGCCTCGATTGGATCCATTACACATTCTATTCCTCATCTGGCTCATTAGTGCATGTTCAGGAGGAGGTCCTTAAGACCACCCTTGAGACCTCCATTAGCAGTTCATTCTCTTTGCTACCTTCCGACTAGATCGATATCTCTTCTAACTCTTCTACTTCTGAGCCCAGATCTCCATCTACATCCATGGAGAATCACAAAGACGACCTTGATTTCCAGAATCAGCTACAACACCTCAATGATCTAGTCCATGCACACATCAATCCACCGCCGTGTCCTCAGATGCGAGATCACTACAATCCTGCTGTGATAGAGATCGAATCCAGGGTACAAATCCCAGCTGGAAGGCCTGATGTTGAACTCAAGCCAAATATAATCCATGCTATTCCTAAATTCCATGGCTCAAACTCCAAAGATCCCTTCCAGCATATCAACCAGCTGAAACATCTGGCCTAAACCTTCGGGCCTGCCATACAAAATCGGGACATCCTACTCATGAAGATGTTCTCCTTCTCACCCATGGGTAAAGCTGCTAATTGGTTTCAGACTTTGACCCGTCCAATCAACACATGGGGGGAACTCCATATTGAATTCTTACAGAAATTCTTCCCCGTTGGTCAGACAAATGCTTTGAGGTACCAAATCACGCACTTCTCGCAAAATGTGGGAGAACCACTTCATGAGGCATGGGACCGTTTTTTGGATCTCATGTAGAGATGCCCCCATCATGGAGTTCCTAAGTGGGAACAAGTCCAGTCTTTTTACCATGGTCTCACTGATGATATCAAGCTCTTTGTCAATGCAACCTGTGGTGAAAGCATCATGAGTCAACAAGAAGATGCCATTTGGGAGATTCTCGAGAATATGTGCGAGAACTCCATAAACAATGAATCCATGGCTATGTTCAATTAGATGACTACCTGTGCATTGACAAACACACAAGGGGCACACAAGACTCAAGGCCTGTCCGCATCCACTGATCTGGAACTAATGGCCAATCGCCTGGACAAGGTCTCTATTATTGAGAAGAAGGTGGACGAATTGACTCGACATCTGCAGAGAGCCACCTCAACAAAACAAAACAAATATGCACAACTGCCCAACCACCCTCCAGTAGGGAGGTTGTGCATAACATTTATCACTACTCTCATCAGGGGATGGACCCATATCCACCCCCGTCTGATCTTGGTTTCGGAGGAAACTCCAGAACTACCTACTCTAGTTGGGGGAACTTTGAACCCTCATACTCTAACTTCTCTGGAGTTCCTCAGACTTGCGAGGATCTCCATGCCATCTAGAATGATCTATTCTCAAACACCTATAACCCTGGATGGCGTAATCATCCCAACTTTGCGTGGTCAGGAAATAATCAGAACACCAGATCTCAATTCCAACCCCGACCACAAGTCCCGCGCCCACATTAGCAAGATCAGCCTATGTCCAATTTGAATTACCAATCTGGGCCTAGAAAGGAAGAGCAAATGAGCATGATTCTACAAGCCCTAGCCGACATTCAGAAGACTAACGCGACTATGTAGAAACAGCACAAAGATGAGATCACAGAGGTTCGAAATCAGCTCACACAAATGGCATGGACTCACTAGACTGGTGCACTTTCCTCCCAACCTCTGCCAAATCCAAACATGTCGAATCAAAAACACCTCGTGAATCAAATCCAAGGGCAAGCAAGCTACACTCAGCCAGGCTCATCGACTCATACCTGTGTGTTTGCCCCTTCCACCTCAGCTAATTCGAATCACACCATGACCTATCCTACTGTTCAGCAACAGGGTTCAATTCTCTCTCCTCTACCTCCACATCATGACTATGCTATGATCAATGTTGTGGGCATGAGAAAAGAGGACAAAACCAGGCCTTGAGACCCATCTCCCAAATCTCACCCAACCTATGATCAACATAACGAGGTCAAGGACAAAACCAAGAGGTGGAAACAAAAACCTGTCCCCCAAGATAGCCAATCCATTCCCCTATCCCAAATCTTATCCCACCTCCACACTTGAGGACTGTCGGAATCTGACGTAATAGGACCATTGAGGAATGCACAAGTCACTATCCCATTACTTGATATCCTCACTCTCAATCCCACCTCGCCTGACTTATCCAAAAAAGAGGTGGAAGAACCATCACAAGGGAAGGTAATATTGTCTGAAAGTGTGAGTGCCATGATCCAAAACAGTCTACCTCCTAAGAAATCCGATCCAAGCACGCCACTGATCCCCTGCAAGATCAGTGGTACAAATTTCAAGTGAGTTGTGTTGGATCTTGGTGCTTCAGTCAACCTAATCCCAACCGCCCTATTTGAGAAACTACGGATTGGCCAACTAAAACCCACTAATGTTACTCTGCAATTAGCTGACCGAACCGTAATCACCCCAATTGGGTTGATAGAAAATGTGGTAATTAGAGGCAAGGATTTTAGCTACCTAGCTGATTTCTTAGTTCTTAACATGGATGTGCCACAACAAATTCAAGATATTGCCTTGATTTTGGGGAGACCTTTCTTGGCTACTGGAGGAGCCATAATCAACTGTGAATCAGGGCACATGATAATTGCCTCTGGAGATAAGCAAACTGAGATCAATATTTTCAAAGCATCAGCTAAAGGAAAAGGAAAATACTCGGCAGAACAACTAGGTTTGAATCAGGATCTCATGACTGTTTCGGTAGTAGAAAACCTAGAGCCAGAATTGAGAGTTTTTCACATGATGGAGGATCACAATTTAGCCAAGATGGTTCCAGCAAATTGAGAGTATTGGAGGCTTTCACCTTTGATCTTAAGGGAACATACATGGATTTCGGGGAATAGGATAACAATCGATGGGACTCCAATTTTTATTCCATGGATCTAGAGACATTTCATTATGATGATTGTTTTGAGGATCTCCAGGAATTGGGCATGGTAGATACCAAGAGTGACCACAATCCATAGTATGAATCCTTTACAGATTTGGAATTGGATAATCAAAAAGGCACTCTCCAGACATTTACCTTTGATTGGGATGAAAACTATAGAGAAGAATCAATAAATGACCCAATTTTTGAGTCATATTTTGGGGAATTGATCTTACACCCATTATAGAAAAATCAAGATGACTCATTAGAAAAGGATCCATCGGGTTACATTGCACAAGAGGAACCACACATCTGGGATATGCTAACTAGATTCACCCCTGTTGAGTCCTGGACCCACGACGATCTTTCTTCAGAACTCCATGATCACTACATCATCCGAGTGATTCCTCTGCTAAAACTTCATAAGAGCCACCCAAAAATGAATCAACTTGATCCATATCATAGACCTTCTGAAATGACTCTTCATCATAATTTGATACTCATTTGTGGCCATCTGATCCTCGTCCACCACGATCATATATTTTCCCCTATTACTCATCATAATGCAACGGTTGACATATCCTTTTGAGCTCCTTGCGCCCAGCTGATGGCGTTAAACTTAGTACTTAAATGGAGGCAACCCGTCATCTTTGAAAAACCCAAAACCCTTTTGACATATCTCTTTACTGAAATCATATTGCACTTTAGGGTTCGTCCATTAAAACAACCAACTCCACCTTTGATACTCGTATTAGAGCTAGAAATAGTCTGTAACAGTCATTTCGACCCATTCACAACCCACCTATTCTAATGTACGATCTAAATTGAACTTGAACCCACCTAATTTACAATGAGGACATTGCAAATCTTAGGCATGGGGGGGTATTAAAGTGCAAAATGCTGTGAAAATCAATTCATGGAAGGGTTCCATTCAAAAAAAGAAAAGAAGAAGAAAGGAGAAAAGAGGAAAGGAGAGGTCAATTTGAACCGAAAAACAATTGAGGAGACGAAAAGAAAAGAAAAGAAAGAGAAAAAGGAGCAATCAAAAAGAAAATAAAATAAGATAGTACCTTAAAATTGAGTATGAAACTTACCTAACTTCTAAGTTGGATCGGATGATGAATTAAGACCTAGAAGGCTAAAACTTAGGAGATTATTGACGAGTACCGACCTTAGGCCTCTTGGACCTATTTCAAGGTTTAAACACTCACATATTTGATAAGATCTGGATTAGTCCTCAGGAGGTTGAGGAAAGTGAGAGGCTGATGTAGTAGGTCTAAGGCTTAGGGATTATTCGGCCCCGTTGCTTGCCCTTTGGTTTGCGGGACTTGGTAACCTAAGCACCCAAAAATCACACACTAAGTCCGGTTCAGTGCGCTTAATAAAGAAAATCATGCCAAAAGTTTTCTATTCTGAAAAGCCTTGAAAATCTAGCTTAGGAGCAGCTCGACAACACAAGTTGATTGGATGAGTTCCTGACATGGAGAGGTGGGAAATTCCCCTCGAAGATGCATAATAACATATCATCTCCTTAGTGCTTGTCTCCCAAGATATCTAAATGTCTTATTGGTGGCATGTAAGCACCTTATTCTAGTTCAGGTGCCATGAGCAAGATTATCCCGAAATGTCGATTGCCAAGGCCTGAATTTAGCTACAGAACGCCTTGGGCATCACTATCCCGAAGTGTCGAAAGCTAGGGTTTTGAGGGTTGCCATGGGCGGTGCTATCCCGAAGCATTAAAAGCCAGGGACCCTTCGAGGATTAATGGTGGGGACAAGGAATCGATATAGATCATGTTTAGGGCCAATTCAAGGCTAGATTTAGGCAATAATAAAAAGAAAAGAGAGAAATTCTCCAAATAAAAAATCCTTCTCTATCTCTCTCTTAACAAAAAATGCATTGGCAAACTGAACCTAGACATATTACATCTATGCATAGGTGCTTCAACCGCTGGGGTCAACGAACCTCTGGGCAGTTTTTGCGGGCCTTAGAAACCTTCGTGGCAAACTCAAGCTTAAGCTGGCCAGGTCTGGATCTTGGCTGGTACTTAAGTACCTCTAGGCGTATTGTTGGTATTTTGATATGATTTCTAGGGATGCAACTTAGTAAGGCACCCTGACAGTTACATCCGACCTAGAGACTTGGTTCGATCCATAGGATTTTTGCTAAGGGACTAGCAAAAGCTAGACATGGGGGTATGATGGGAACACCATCATAGGCCCTAACTAGCCACTTTTAGTCAGGTTTGAAAGATAAATGCTCCTACATAACCATTTGAGGGTTATAACTCCACTTCATTCTGTTTTGAGAAGAGAACAGGAAACTAAGGTTAATTCTATAATTATAACAGCATCTCATGAACACAGAATAACTAAGGGGTTTTTTAGGGATAAAATGAAGGTCAAATGAGCATTAAAGACTAATAAGTGGGTCCATGCAGACAAAAATGGGATTTTACGCATTTCAAGAACCAATACAACATCCAAAACCCAAATTTCAAACTCGCTTGAATTACAGAGGTTTTGGTTCGAATAAAATTCATCTAAACCTTCTAAATTTCATATAAAAATATTCCTTGAGGTTTGGTATCCTTGATTTGACCATTAGAACCTATTTTAACCTTAAACAAAGTCACAAACAGATTTCTGCCCTAATTTATGTTTCTACGCAAAATTCCTAATCAAACTTGCTCAAAACTAAAATCAGACTTCACCATCAAATTCCTTGGGTCCAAATTAGGTTTTTACCAAAATTTGGGCTCAATCAGAGTCCATCTTGACCTAGTTTGCATTTTAATCCATTTAAACTCTATTCCTCTCAATTAAGCCCTTAACTTTTGAAATATTTGTGATAAGGTCCCTAACTGTGTCATCATTTTTGCAAAAGGGTCCCTACCACCATTGGTGTGAACGGAGCTCCTCCTCCGAGATTCGAGCGAGATTTTCTTGCTCGATTCCCAATCAAATCCTCCTAAAATTAAAAGGGAGAATCCTTGAGAGGTCCTCTATCAATTGGACCAGATCTTCGACCTTGATTTCCACCCGATTCCTCATGCAAACACTCACAATCTCAGGGATCCTCTTCCCTGAGTTCTTGAGCTCGCTGAACCTCCTACCTTACTTGGAACAACTTCTGATGCCTTTAAATAGGATCCTCTTGAGAAACTAAACTCCTTAGTGAAGTTTGAAGCCGGAAAACTCTCTCTTCCTCATCTCTGGCTGTCTACACCTTCATCTCCGGCAAGCCTCTCCATCCTCTTCATTTAGCTGGCCAATGGTCAAATTTACCAGCCCAACATCCTCCCATCTTCCTCACGACCATCGCCAGCCAAAGCACGGCCGCTCTCCACCTCTGTTTCCTTACCACTGTGACATCATCACCTTCACTTTCTTCGATGCTGACCATCATAGTCGGCCACCCTCGCTCACTCTCTCCCTCTCTAAATCTCCCTTTTCTCTTCCTCTCACCCTCCTGATCCTCTCCAACCCCTTAGATCTTAGGTTTCACCCACACCATCTCCTGCACGACCTTCGCCTTCCCCACATCTGACACAAGCTCTTGCAAGCTCATGCCGACGCCACACAGCACCAAACTCCACTCCACCAATCCCAAAACCTTCATCGTCCCATGCCCACCAAAACCCCTCAAGAAATTGAGGGGATTGCCCACTCGACACCTCCACCGAACTCGACCTCCTCCGCACCACCTTCTCAACTCCGCCAAGCCACCACATGACCCCTCACCACACGCAACACCCACCAACATGTTCCCCTCTTCTAGGCAAAGCTTTTGAGTTTCTTTGACGAGGCCGAAAGGTCGTATTCTCCTTTTCAAGTGTTCTTCGGAAGTCCGCCGCTACGACCGTCTTCTCCGACCTCCGCTGTAGTGCTCTAGCCATGTTCTTCGTTATTTCCACCTCCAAGCGACACAGAGCCATCAGCTGCAGTTGTCCAGGCCCTCAATTGAAGCTGTAAGGGTCATCTTCCACCTTAATTAGAGGCTTTACCTCCTGCTACTCTCACGCAAAGAAGACTCTGTGGGATAGTCCCACATCGTAGAGTGAGGGGCTCATCCACAGGGTACAAAAGCAAAAAGTCGCATACGTTGTTCGCTTTCATGTCATTGGGGTCAAGTCCCTACTCTCACATGCGTCAAGCACATGCCCTTACTCTCCACGCACGTCGATGGGTCTAGGCTGATCCGTTTACCCACTATCTGGGTCTTGTCCGTTATGAGCTGAGAAGAAAGAGAAAAAGAATCTGAGAGAGAGGGGAGCAGGTTTTGCTGCCTTGGGATTTGAGCCCTCTCCTCTCTCAACACTTAGCCTCTGGGGGCTTTGTGTGAGGCCCTTGAGCCTCTATTGGTGTTGCTGCTCTGTTCTTCTGAGGCTCTTGAGAAAAAGAGAACCTTGAGCTCTTGTAAGGCCCTTGAAGCTTCTTCTGATAAGGAGTTTGAAGCCTTTGGTTGACATCTAACTCCCATTGGTGCTTGATTCTGCTGGCTACTGTTGGAATATTTGAATTACTTGACTAACATGGATTATTGATTTTGGTTTGCTGTTGAAACATTTAAGTAGATTAAGAGCTTAACATTAAGGGTTAATTTAGTGATTCAAATCATCATTTTAACCCAACCTTTTTGCACCGATACTCTATTCTTCATTGAAATTTCATTCTGAGTATTTTTTATTTCAATTGCATATATTTCTTGTTAAATTGTGCTTGGTGAATTAAATTGCACAATTGCTCCCTACGAACGACCTTGGACTCCTTTCTGAATCTAAGTTTTATAAATTTAAATATTTTGAGTGATCTTGTCAACTATACTACGACGCATTTCCTATAAATCGACAATTTCACGTAAACAATAATTTTGTAGCAAACCTAAGAGATTCTTCAGTTATGCCATCAGATTTTGTGCTGATTTCCTTCCAGTAAGATACTACAACATCATTTTTATTTCTTCGAATCTTTCATATGAGTTATTGATTCCTATTATGAAATTTCCATATATTAGATTTCTCAAATTGCTCATAACTTGGTGAGTTTAGGGGATTTTGTGATTATAGGTGCTATACGATGATTTCTAATAAAGATTAATACTTGACTATACAAGATTAAGCCCAACTTGACTATTACTAACCTAATTAGACATGATTAGCCATAAGTAGTGAGTAATTAAACTAGACAAAGGTGTAAATTACATTTTTAATGCATGGATCACCTAGTTTAAGCCTAAGTGTGCCAAGCAAGGGGGGGTTATTCGTACATTTTCCTATTAAAGAAATAAAAATACAATATATTGGTCCTAGATTACATCAAGCTTAAGCATAAGACCCTTCGAAGGAATTTTTTCAAGCCAAGGTGCCCTTTTTGAGGTTTAGCTTCATTCTTTGGCTTCTCCATCCTTAAGCTTAGCTTAGCTCTTAACTTGCACAATTTGCCCCTAGTGACACTTTTTCCATCATGGCGATCCTCTTACAAATCCAATATGCATATTGAGAAGATATTTGAGTGTCAATTTTAATTTTGCCAAGTTGAATTGTTTGTTATCATGAAAATCACAATTAAGGAGTGATTAAGGTATCTAGTTGCTTATGCATTTGCATACATCCCATGCTCGTCATATTTATCTTGCTAGGAAAAAAACTACCACTTACAAAGCAAGAGAGTCAACTGAATAAAACTTTTCAAAAACTTATTATTTTTTATCCACATTTAGTGGTTTTTAAAATAATAATTCCAAAGGAGCACGAAAACAGAAATATGATGCCTCAATGACAATTGATTACATTTTCAATATTTCTATAGAAATGCTAGCAATAAGGTCTACACAAATTAAACTGTTGAACTGTTCTAGTCGACCAATTCATTTGCATGAAAGAACATTTAGGCTGCATTTGGACATGGGATAAAATATTGTAAAAATAGGATAAGTGGAGAGAGGTATTTGTTTGGATGGTGGAATAAGTAGCAAGATAAAATGATTAGTGTATTGATGTGCTATTAGTAGATATTTATTTAATAGTAAGATATAGGCGTAAGGGAGTTGATGTAATGTAGTAAATATATTTTAATGGGTATGTTATATTAAAGTGGATATATTTTAATATATATTGGTATTAATGTTATGTAATGAAATGGCTTGATTTGGATGTTGATAAAAGTGATAAATAGTGTCCCAAGCCTCCTAAGAGGGATATCCCTCCACGTATCCTACATTCAAATAGGTCCTAAGATATGAGTGTGAATGAGTTGATATGATATAGTAAATATACTTTAATGGATATGTTATGTTAAATGAATATATTTTAATATATATTGATATTGATGTAATGTTTGGAATAGTTTGATTTGGATGTTAATGAAAGTGATGAATAGTACCCCAATATCTCATAAATAGTGTCCCGAGCCCCCTAAGAGGGATATCTCTCCACTTATCTCATGTCCAATCAGACCCTTAGTTGGCTACACGCCCTATAGCCCCAACCCAATCTCATTGAATAAGGAACTACTCAATTTAATTAACTCATCTTAGCTACTAACCTTATCCAGCCCAAGCCTTGCATATGGTTTGAATTGGTTAGAATTGTTAATAGCCTTATAGTTTCCCTATTTAATATTATCAAAATTTTGAATTTATGCATATGCTTATTCAAGGTACAATAAATTTTAAGAAAACAAGTAGAAACAAAAAAGAAGTTGCAAAGAACTAGTATACTTATGAAAGATACCTTAAGACCTTGATAAAATGTAAAATGATGGCATTTAAGTGTAATTGGGAATATACGGAATAGGTGTATGACAATTACCAAACATTGAGTATAACAGAGTGGGCAAGTCTGGCAACTCAAATTGTTAGGACAAATGCATCCTTTCTATAATATAGACCAAATCCAAAGGTCAAAACCCCCTTTCCTATTAAAAGCACAAATGTAAGTTAACACAAAAATCCACATAAAAGTTCATACATATCCTTTTAATTAAATTGCATTGGTGATATTTAGGCATGAACATATGATATTTGAATTTTAAATTAAATTGCACTGGTGATATTTCAATTTTTGAACCAAATACAACCAATAATATTTGAAATATCACCTGTAATATTCAGCTCTCGATCAAATATCACTCATAATATTTGAAATATTACCTGTGATATTTGAATATTTTGAATCTAAACTAAATATCACCATTGACTTTTGAATATTACCAGTGTAATACAATTTTAGAGGGTACATGAACTTTTATTGAGTAATTACGTTTCTAAATAGCAATCCCCTGTGAAAATAAGGGGAAAATTCTTTAAGAGTTAAAATAATGGATCTGAATTCAAGGGCCCAGATGTAGTGCAACACTTCAGGGCTAGTTTACAGTAAGGGTTGCCTAACCTGGGTTAGCTTCTTTGTAACTCAGGATAACCCCTGATTGTGTTTACTTTGTGATTGGAGCACCATTAATGGAGCTATGAAGGTGGAGAGAAAATGCATACCTCAATGAGGAAGAAGAAGAAATAGTTGCACATTCCTTGCAAGAGGCGGTGCCTTTTTATAACTGAGAGCACGCGTGCTCCGCCCATTGAGGAGGCATAACAAATTGCCTTTTTACAGGTGATCGACGAATAACTATTAGCAATAAAAATGTTGTTTTATGTGTCGTTGTTATAGTATAGGTGTTACAATACAAACAGATGTCACGTCATTTTTATTTAATTATAATTTTTACTAGTTAGTTTCTAGATCGTACACTGGGAGGCAAATATTGATATACATCACTCTCTAAGTCCAAAAATGTTCTTTTATTCCAAAAAAATGTTAATTTCATTTACAAAATGAATCAATGAATTAAACAATGAATGAATGATTAATTATATACAGAAGAATCAAGTATTTCTACCAACAGTACCTTAAACATATGTACAAATAACAGGCATAAAAAATTAATTAATACTACACTATGTTAATTATATACAATTACCATAAGTAATACCTAAGTATAGGTACAAAAATAGCTATTAATATATACTATGTTAAGTTATATTAACATACTAATATCTTCAGTAACATATATTCTATATACAATGACATTTACATACGTTGGTATAGCTTAGTAAACTATATACATAACCTAAGGCAAAAATAGTTATCTATACTAATATATTAACATATATATAGTGACAGATATAGCTGTCACTAAAGCTCAGTGTTATTTATGTACAAAAGAGCTCAAACAGTACTTACTCTACTCATATTATACGTATACATTTTATAATTATTTATTTATATACATATACTTATACATTTATATTATACTTATACATATATACACATACGCACGCGCACACACACACACCTAACACTTAGCCACTACACTACTCTAACTCTCTTCTTTTCTTCTTCTCTTCTTCAACACTTAGCCTTATTGGAAACATTCTTCTCTCTCAACACACAGACACTATACACCAACCCAAAATTTAGGTTTATTAGTGGGTAGGTTGGGCTATGTTCAAGGGGTACACAGCACTTCAAAGAGGTGGGTCCAAACCTCTACTAGTGGGCCGACCCTAGTTTAAATTAGGTCTTTTTCGTGCATTTTAGGCCCAATACAGGCCCACCAAAGCCCACATATGTGCCTACATGCACTCACGAACAAGCCCACGCACGCCCACAGACGCAAGCAGGCCTACATGCTCATTTGTTTGCACCAGAGCTGATGACCGAGGAGGTCATGAGCACTGGACAAAATATACCGCTACAAGGCCTTTACGCCACATGATGTGGCACCAATCCTGAGTGCCAATTGAGCGCGCTCTAGTGCTACAGCGCGTGAGAATTCAAGGGTTTTGACCCTCGATTTAAGAGCCATAATTTAGTCTAACTTAAAATTAAATACATGATTACAAAGCCCTTATATAGGGCTACATAGTGATACAATTAATTTAGAGAAAGAAACTATTTAGATATATAATAAAATTAGTTAAAGTTGATGGTTTATACATGTTAAATTAAAGGTTAATTTCTTAATTAAAGTATAAATTAGTTAATTAATCATACAATTGACCTTATACAGAATTAATTTATATAATAAATTATTTATTGTACATTTTTAATGTATTTTAGAAACTTTATTTTAATTTATTTACATTTAATTACATGTTTAAGTTAGTTTTACACATAAATAATTTATAAATACTATAATACATTATAAATACAGTATAAATAGGTTGAAAATACTTAATATAATACTATACAAGTATACATTATAAATTATCTCAGTATTAACTTAAATTACTAATTTATTTTATTTTAAGTTAACAATTTACTTAATTAAACTTATAACTTAATTACCTACTATAATTACTTAATTAAATTAAATTATAGGTATTATACTATATATATCACTTAAATATGTATGTATAGTATTAGATACAATTATGTACATATATATAGGTTTGCATAATTACTTAGGTTATTATGCATTTAAGTTTATATAAATTAATAGTGAATTATACAATAAAGTTATATATACAATAAATCATTCTAAATATTTAATTTAATATATAGAATACATATATAAGCTAATTATGTACATTATCTACATATTATACAATATATACATATAGCTTAGGTTTAAGTTATATTATACAAGTATATACATAGTATACAAGGTATTTTTATGTATTTTTCAGTATTTTCTAATTTTTATAGTTTTTATAGATACAGTAGAGATAGGTGATGAGAGAGAAAGGATGAGATGAGAGAGAGGATGTTCTTTTTGTGATTTTTCATCTTTGATCTTTTATTAAATTCTAAGGTATACTGAACCGTCGGCTAGTATGTTCTACCAAGTTAGGGGTTTAGAATACCTTGAAACTTGGTGAACCTTAAAGAAATACCTGATCTTACTCAAGACAGGTTTATTTTATTTTTTTGTGATTTTTTTAAGTATTTTATTTATTTACAAACCAACTCCATTTTAAGCCTTAATGAATGTTTAGAAAGGAACCTAAGGCCTTTAATTCTATTCTAAGGGATGGAATTGAGATGTATCAGCTCAAAAGTATCCAACACATCACATAAGAGGTATGCCAGCATTTAAACATGATTTTTAACTCAATTCTCAAACAAAATACAATTTGGGCAGTTAAAGCACATTGCATATAGTTGACAAAGGATCTAAATATCATTTACATGTCAAATTACAATCTAAATTGGATCCAGCCCATACATGAATGCTTGAATGAACTATTTTAACAATATACACTTGTCAGATCTTTTAATTCCTCAAAATCATCCAAAATCCATGCTTAGATCCTTGGTTCAAACCTACTAAAACTGATATGTGGTAGCCAAATTTGTTGCTGCAATGTTGTTTGATCAGATCAGCAGGTCTGAACTCAGCTGCTATCATTTCAGAACAGATGCAGCTCCTAAACTGATTAAACAAAACTCTGATCATACCAACTAGATCTGATCTTAAACTCCACTAGAATAGGTTCAAATCTTCCAATGCTTGAAATCAGGGTCAATCCCATATAATGTAGCTATTGAGTAGCTCTTTAATATATTGAAATGAGAGATCAAAACCAACTCGACTTCAAAAAAAATGAATGTTGAATGCTTTTTGAAAAACATGCCAAATCCCATATCTGAAATGTATGAGTCAAAATCATGAAAAACCAACTCCAAATCTGTTCTAAATCATTCTGAAACTCAAGGGAATTTAGATACAATTAATTGAAATCCTAACGTATTCTTCAGCTTACACTATAGCCAGTGTAAGGTAAATATTCATGTCCGAGTTTCAAACACATTAAAGCTTGGTTCAAAGGTGTTTAAAACATTGCATGATAGATTTAGGACTCATTCTAAGTCAGATTGAAGCTCGAAGATGAAATATACTCTAATCTAATCCCTATCTTATCCCATAGACAACATGAAGAAAGATCAATTCAAACCTTGAAATCCATTAACATGGAATACCAAACCTTCAAATCCCTCAATAATGACCCAAAACCCTGATTAAAATCAAATCAAGACCACATCTGCGAAAATCACCAATTCATAGCATTCAAAATAGGGTCATTTCTGAATTCGTGGATTGAATGATATAACCCTTAAATGAAATTGGCATAAATAGCAAATCTAAGAGCTAGAGAACTCTAGATCAGCTAATGGCCTGATGGATGGGTGAATGATGAAGTAAATCATCGAGGAAATTAGAGAATGCAAGTTGTGATCATGAAGTGAAGGGGAAGCTGTATGATCTATGTGGGTGTCAGCGAATTCATCTCCTCTGATTGGAATTGATCAGAGGAGGTGTGGATGAACTACACTAATCTATCACCAATCAATTCCTGAATCCATGATCTAATGCACTAATTCTACTCTACCGAATCTAGATTACACTCACAACTACTCTAGAAAGCATGTAAAATCCTAATCTAATCAAATGAATGGGACCTTTGGATCCAAAGCCGGCGGCTAAGGAGGAAGAAGAGAGGGAGGTTCTCCAGCGGAGTGAAAACTCGCTAGTGGAGTTCTAGGTCGCCCTCAGGTGCTACAGAGTCCTTAGTAGCAAGGAGTGATCGTAGGAAGGTGGTGCTCCACCGCCAAGGCAGTGAAATAGGGGTCGCATGGGGAGAGAGGGCTGGAGAGGACGAAGGTGCTTAACTCAAGGAAGTAGGAGGGAGTCGATGCATGCACGAGGAGCTCAGGTGGTCACTTAAGTAGGTGCGAGAGCTGATCAGGTCACCGCGATGGTAGGATCAAGCTTTGATAAACACGCATGAATTCATGATAAAATGCTTATTTATGATAGTTCCTAGGCCTAGCATTGCATATCATAGTATAAATATTGCATTACATTCATTGCATTGCATTTAGGATAGTTTGTATGTTCTGTATATTAATTCCAACATTTTATATGGCCAGGAGATAATGTGACATCTTTACAGGCTTCGGATGAAGAATTCGACCGTACGAGTAGATCCGGACTGACGATCGCAGTCGGTTAGCTCAAAAAACACCTCGATCAAGCTCTGTAGCATCCTCTACAAGAAGGAGATGGACAACCCAGATGGCGCCACGTGGTGCCATCCAGGCTGCCCTACATGAGCTGCAGCCTCCCCAACTTCATGCAAGGAGTGATCCCAGCCGTTGGATCTTAATCCAATGGGTGAGAAGCACTGTTCATCGCCTGGCCTCAAGCATCTCAAGGAAGAATTGATCTCGACCATTGGATCTTCATCCAACAGTCGAGAAGCGTGGCCACACCTCATCTCCACGCAACCAAGCAGCTCCTTGGCCAAACGGTAAAGCGCCTGCTCCGCAAATGAGAGGCATGGGTTAGAGCCTCAATCCTCCGCGCCTGCTCCAGCATCAATTAAATTGGACCGCTCGATATTGATGAGCGGTCGAGGTGACTCACGTGCGATCAGACGCTGGACGACGACGTGCAACCGCATGCCAAGGCAAACGCGCACCATCTGGAGTGCTCCTTTAAGTCGACTAGGCGTGTTAACAGTCATCCGATCGTCGTGATCGTGCGGTGAGCACGATTCAAATCAATGAAGGCATGATCTGCGAGTGCCTCCCAGTCATGCGATGGTGGATCCAACGGCTACCAGTGAGCACACGATTTGAATGCCAGCGAGCACGTGCGATCTCCTCGTGATCTCAGCCATCCGCACCCGATCCAATGGTTGATGCTCTCCTTGCACTTTGCCAGCTGCAGCCATGCCTCCTCACACCAGCAGAGACACTTGAATGTTTAGCAACACCCTAGCAGGTCTTTAGCGACATTTTAAATGTTGCTGAAGACCCGTGTGCGTAAAACACCTCCATTCCTCCACTATATAAACCCCGTGACCCCTTCCCTTCCAAACCATCTCTACCTACTCTACTCCCACCTACTCCTAAGCTCTAGTAGCCTACCAAAGCTCCCTTAGAGCTTATTCCCAAGCTCCAAAGGCCTTCTATTAGCGTAATGCTCCTATACCCCACCAAATATTCATCCTCCATTTCACCACCTTCATAGGAAACCTTGGAGCCATCCTCCAACCTCCATTCCGGTAGAAGATCACCTTGATCTCCTCATCCCCATTTCAAAGCCTTGGTGAAGCATTCCTCTACTTGGCATCCTCCTGTATCTCACCTCCGTCGTCCAACACCTCACCCCCTTCGTCCAAGCACCGTCATCTCGCCAAACAGCCAATTTGGGAGATTTCTTCACACCCCTATCTCTTTTATTTTTGCATATTGTAATTGATGACTGAATGACATTGTGATATATCCATTTGTTCCCTCCATTTTGTGAAATTATCTTACTTGCTTCTTTATTGCAAAAACAAAAAAAAACAAAACAAAACCCTAAAACATCAAAAAGAAACAAAACAAAGTGTGGATTTCAACAAAAGTAAATGTCGCCTCCCTGTGTCCGGCCTGAGACTCCCTTGGAGTTTCGGTTAAAAATTGTATTTCCTAACGTGTCTTGCGAACTACGACGACGGGTTCTCGAAACCCTGATTTTACTTCGCCAAAACCCGTACATCAAGCTTCTAGGGTATGGGCAGTGGGATGGGCTTAAAAGGGACGCAGGAACATCCATATAAAATCACAGCCACAAGATCGGATCTGGGGTGAGGGGTGATTCTATGCACAAAGGCGCAGGAAAATTGGATGAATATCGGCCAATGGATCGAGAGTACATGGGAGCAATGACCCAGATTAGTCGTGTTCTTCGATTGAAACAATGTGCCTCCTCTAACAGGTGTGTTGGGTAAATTACGAGAGAGCCCTTAAGGTGAAACAGTAGAAGAATTATGAGGAGACCCATAAGTGGCTGAAAAGTGTTACAATGCGATCCCTAGCTCTTGCAAGAAGGTCCCTTATGGCTCACAATTAAGTCCCTGGAAGTTTTTACCATATAGAAATGTGAATGATGAAGGACCTATTTGTAATCTAATGATTGCAAGGTCCTATTGATGCCCAAATACAACCAAGTTTTTATTAAAGCTCAATTAAATATTTAGGAAGTTAATTCAACCTTTGATTTTAACTTTTGAACCCAAATATGTGTTCAATTTACAATTGGATCATCATATTATACTTTTGAATAAAATATCTCATTTTATGACCTAATTGTGCATTTTTAACGCTGATTTGTTGTTCTAGGTCATTTCTATTAATTCTCACACTTAACCCATTTCTTGTGTTAAGTATATAGTATTTAACCTAGTTTCTAGCTTAACTTTGGCATTTTAGTGATGATGAGCCACACCTCATCAACAGGGGAATGGCAGAGATGGTGAATTTACAAATGGGCCATGGAGGTAGATACTATTCATATGCCCCCGCAAGCTAAAGGCATTGGAAGAAGACGAAGAAATTGATAGCGGGTTGTAGATAGAGCCTTCATGAGGTTGTCAGGACTTGAATTATGGAGGGTATATACAGAAAGCTGAGTTCTTTACAAGAAACTTTTTCTCGAATAAAATGAAAATCAATCTTGGCGTGTTTCATTTTGTTGTGGAAAACGGGATTGGTTGTTAAGTATTTGGCACCAAAATTGTCACAATAAATCTTCAAGCAATTGGGAAGGTGAAATCCAATCTCTTATATTAAAGACTTCAGCCAAATCAGTTTAGAGGTGGTGTTGGTGATGTTGCAGTATTCAGCTTCTGTGGAGGAACGAGCAACCGTGGATTGTTTCTTACAACTCCAAGAAATAGGTGCATCACCCAGAAACATTACAAGGGTTAAGATTTTTGAGTGCACTTAATATGTTAATTAAATCCTTAATTAGTTACTTAATGGTGGATTAAGGACATTAGGGACCTTAATTTGGTAATGGCAATTTTTTAAAAGATAAGTAAACCTTTAAATCTTAAGTAAATGTTTATGTAATAAAAGTTGAGGGGCCTCCAGTGCAATCTTTCTTTTTCATATTTTAAAAGTGGATAGCCTGTGAAGGAAGCCTCATTCTTTTTTTGGCTCGCAAAGGACTCCTCCTCTTTCTTCCCCTCCACGCCACTCCTCCTCTTTCTTTCCCCTCCAAGCCATTCCTTTCTTCCCCATTACTCCAACATAAGAAAAAGAGAGAAAAGGGAGGGTGACCTTCATTTCCTACCTTCTAAGTCACTTTCCTCTTCTTTGATGGTGAAGAGCACCTCCCCCTCCATCTTACATCCCACTATAGGCCAGCCACTTCACTCCACTCCACCTTGCTCCATCGACCAACCACTTCATCAACCGCTGCCACTTTCGTTGCCAGAGGAGCTATCGTAGCCGATGCTACTGTTGTAGTTGTAGCTGTTGTGACTATTGTTGCATGAGAAGAAAAGAGAAAAAGGAAGAAGGAGCTCAAATTTGAGGTAGGGTTTTCCCTTATTGATACTTCCTCTCGTTTTCATTTGATTAAGAGTATGTTTTGGGATTAAAATCAGTATTTGCATGTGGAGATTTGATGATAGAATGCCATGTTTTTATACCTTGGTGGGTTAAAATTGTGGTAATGTGATTTTTCTACTTAAGGGATACCCTAACGTTTGGTGAGGGATTTCATGGGTTTAATATGGTCCTTATATGTGTCGAAACATGGAATCAAGGTTTCATCACTTTTGGATGTTGCTATTGCTACTTGCTATACGAAATGTTGTTGGTAGTTACCACACCGTGCACCATTGGTTGTTGCTCTTTAATCTACATATAGCTATTTCTTGAAACATGGTTTAAGTATACCAGTACCATGCTGTGAGGAAAAACTAGGTTACTTCCAATTGGAATGTTCATCCTTGATACATAGAGGACGAATGGTAAAGTTACAAATATATACCTATAGAAATAATTAGATGTAAAAGACAAATAACAAAATAAAAATAAGTCTGTCAATCATCAAAGATATGAAATTTAGTGTATTGATAAATGTCAGTTTATCATTATTCTTATGACCTAAAACAGATCTAGCTCTTAGGTTTTTAACTCCGCAAACAGGTTTCTGGGTTGCATTTAGGCAAAACCTTGGATTAGGCATTCATTACATTATTTTTGTATTTTTAACATCTTTACGTAAGTGTTAAGGTTAAGCAGATATTCAAACCATTAAAACCCTAGCACTCAAGAAGGAAGAAAGTGAAGAAATCCAAATTAGCTGAACCCTAGTTGGATCCAGCTCATCTCAGCTGGATATTAGCTCACACTGGTTAAGTTTAGCTCCATTCAACTCATCTTAGCCGGAGGGTAGCTCATCTTAGCTCAGCCTACCTCAGCTCAGCTTAGATCCAGCTCAACTTAGTTGAGTCCACCTCATCCTAGCTCTAGTCAGTTCACTGGAAGCTCTAGCTAGCTCAGCTTAGTTGTCGAGAGTTCATTCTAAGTCCAGCTCATTCCAAGTTCAGCTCTACCCAGCTCCACTTAGCTCACAACAACTGAACTCCCTCCAGCTTAGCTACTACTTGCCTACTTAGTAGCTAAGCTAGCTCGAGAGTTCTCATTAGAGGCAATTCCAGCTCAACCTCGCTTCAACTAGGTTGAAACCTGCTCAACTTAGCTCAACTACTTAAGCCTAGCTACTAGCATAAGAACTAGCTAGCTAAGCTAAGTAGTTGAGCTCCTCATGAAGACCTCCTCAGCAGAGTCAACTCCAGTGTAGCTCCAGTTCAGCTCCAGTCAGCTCTTCCTTAGTTCATTTTCTCAAAAACCTAACTCCACTACTATTCTACTAGTTAAGCTAGCTTAGCTAGCTTAGCTAAGCTCAAAACCAGGTCCATCTCCATGGCTGTCCTAAACCCTAACCTAACTCCACTCCAAAGTCCACCACCTAAGCAAGCTACCTACTTCACTCTTAGTTGGCACCACCAACCCCCATGTCCCTTCACACCACCACCTCCAAAAGCCACCTAGTCTTCCCTCCAAAACCATCTAATAACTACCCTTTTGTTGGCGCCATAATTAACCCCCATCCTAGCCCTACATCCCACCACATGTGCCATCTCCACCTTCCATATATGGCACCAACACAAGAGGCACCAAAAGGGAGTAACCACCACTTAACTACCCCCTTGAGTTGGCGCCAAAATAATCTAACCACACCCTTCCTTTTTGGCGCCAACTCCACCTTATATCTCCACCATACACATCACCCTACAACCATCATCCAACCTATCCTCACCCTTCAAAAGTGGTGCCAACCCTTAACCCCTAACCTCACCAAAAAATGGCGCCAACCCAACCATAACCAACACTCAACACACCCCTACATGTGGCGCCAACCTAATCCAACCATCCATCCATTAACTACCATCCTAAACCTTCATCCTAACCCTACAGCTACCCTCCACACCACCTTAAACCCCAACCACACCAAATAGTTGGTGCCAACTCTCCCTACACATCCCTAAACTTGGCGCCAACACATCCAAGCCATCCATCCATCAACCACCTTCCTAAGATCAAATCCTAGCCTTCTACCACCCTACACGCCACCTAACCTAAAGACCTACCATGGTTAAGGCCAACCAACCACCACTAAATCTATAAAAACCCCATGTAACCACCATTTGAAATCCATCCTTGGTTACATTTTTCTACCCTTATTCCACCCATATCCAACGTCCAAGGAGAGAAAGAGAGGCGGAAGAAGATCAAGGAGACACCCTGTCTCCTTGGTGGCTTCAACTTCTTCTGCTTCTTCCTTGTGTCACCATCAAACCAAGGAGGAAGGCCAGGCAAGGAGGACATCCAGAGGAGAAGATACTGAAGGTGGTCCAGGCCACCTTAGGGAGAAGTTCTTGGAGTGGAGATCTTCCACACCAAGGAGAAGGAGGCACGCCCACCTAGGGTTTGCCACATAGAGGACTTTTAGGAGAGAAGATTTCCTTTTGGTCCTGGGGCAACCAAGACTAGAGTAGGAATTCTGGGCAGCAGCATCATCATCAACATTATCTTCCTAAGCTTTCTTCTATACACTTGTTATTTCTTTTGCATAGTAGTGCAGTGCTTTTGTTGGAGATTACAAGTGGGAATTCCTCTCACTTGTGAGTTCTCTAACCTATTGTAAAGCAAGTTTTCAAATCAACAAAAGCATTCCTCTATTTTTTTAGATAGCTTGTGGTTGTGTTGTGACTTGCTTCTTCATACACTAGGCCTTTCATGCTTAGGGTGAGTTGGAGAAGCAAGGCACTTGTTGCTTTGCATTTCCGTAGTTTCAATTTCCATCTCTCTCCGTATTATTTTGCCTGTATTAAAAAACCCTAAAAAAATTACATATTTCAAAACTCAAAAAAGAAGTTGCTTTCCAAGATTCAAGTGAGAGATTTGATTTAAAGCATTCCTACTTCTCTTGGGATGACCCGAATACTTTCTCAAGTACTCAAAGTTTAAAAATTTAAAAGCGATTCAAATTACGTGTTACAACGACCTAATTCGCAATTTTTACAAATCACACTTTTTAGCGATCATGTATCGAGATAGGCCATATTGCCCACCCAATAAGAGACAAGTAGGCCCGTTTCGTACAGAAACTTCCTCACTGGGATCAGGAATTTAATCTAATTAGTCCAATCCGTGTCTAATACCTAAGATTTGAAGCTATTGATCCATGTTGATATTTAATATTGGAAACCTAGATTTTAGGCATAATTGGGTCCTATGATGGTTAGTCCATAATTAGAAATAAGGTAAGCCCTCTAGGGATACAAATCCAAATCTAAGAGAAAGATGAGACTTAATGTGGATGCATGAGCCCAGGTTGTAGGGGTACCCACATGGCCCAATGCATAGTTTAAACCCAACTTTAAAGGTCCTAGTAAGTGTATAGGGATCCTAAATTTCTAAGCAAGGCACAACTATGGAATGGTAGGGTGAAAGTCCTATCAAGAACTCTAGTGATTATAAGGGTATGGTATAGGGTTCTAGGCTTGATGCCATCGGATGCACATGTGTATCTTGAGTGCGTACTTATTGGGGAAGTGGGCCAGGTCAAGCAATGTGTTGTTATTATGTGTTTATGGAGGCCATTACCTTTAAACTTGTGCAGTTATATTGTGAATTCATGGGGTGTACCCACTTCTTGGTTAATTGTGTAATCTAGTGGTGAATGTGGATAAATAATGGAAGAATATTTCCCTTGATTTTCTTTAGTTGCTTGTGTTCTTTCCATGCTTGTAAATGCCTGGAATGGTGTTCTAAATGTGTGGTGTTAAGTGGTAAACATGGAGAAATCAAATGGAAGGTTTTAAAGTTCAGAACTGGGTGCTAGAGACACTTAGTACCGGTACTAGTGACCAGTATCGGTACTAGTTGGCTCCGCACGAGCTAAAAAGGGACTTAGGTCTGGTACTGAAGGCACTTAGTATCAATACTGGTGATCAGTACCAATACTGGATGGTTTCAATAGCCATGACAGTGGATACCTAGTACCGGTACTGGTGTTCCGTGTCGATACTAGTTGGAAAGGTGTGGATCGTGCCTAGTACCGGTATTGGTGCTCAGTACTGGTATTGGCTTGTATTGTGGCATTGTGTTGTGGGTGCCTAGTATTGGTACTTGGACTGAGTACCAGTACTGGCACACTATGGTTTGGTTGGGACAGTGGGTACCCAACACCAGTACCTAGGACTAGGACCGTTATTTGTATATCTATTCCACCCTACTTGAACTCTAAGAAGAGAGTAAAAAGTTGATTAAATTTGGCTAAGTAAAGGATTGAATCCAAAATACTAGGATCAGGGTTCTCTTTGGTTCAAATGTACCTAACGTGAGTGTGTATTGGTGGTCAAGATTGCAAGTGGATTAGAGGCACAAAACCTGGATTTTGAGCACGAAAGGCGGGTTTTGCAGTCCTAAAATTGGCCTGTAGCCCAACCTAACATTAGGTCAGGATTACCTAACGATAGGTGGATGCTGGTAGGGTTTCCTAACGTTAGGTAACAGGTCCCTAACGTTAGGTAGTTTCTTAGAGTTACTAATTGGCCTGAATGTGGATTTCTGACATTATGAATCCTAAGGAAATGGTGAAACTGCAGTTAAATCCTAGATAGAAAATGTGTGTGTGTTTAATCTGAGCTTGAAGCTCTCTAAATGGATTCTAAGCAATTTGAATTGGCTAAATAATGACTTGAACCTCACATGATATTTGTGACTCGGCCAGAGTCAAATAAATGGAATGCCTGGATCCTAAGGTCTTAAGTAAGACCCCAAGTAATCCACTAGGTTTCTAGGGCTTCATTCCAGACACAGAACCCAATCAAGTAAAATGATAGTAGGTCGACTAGGTGTGCTCGTAAGGATGCACCCTTGGACTTGGTGAATCATGGGTTCACTGCTCGGGTAAAGGACTCGAGTTATTGTGGCGGCTGGAGGCTTCCAAGGAATTTTGCCTCGGAACTTTGAGGGTTCCCTGGTTCGGTGACAGGCCTTGGGCTGTTGATAAACGCTAGTTTATCATCATTCTTATGCCCTAAAATAAACCTAGCTTTTAGGATTTTAACTCTACAAATGCATTTTTGAACTGCATTTAGACATAAATTAGGTTAGGCATTCATTGCATATTTTATTATATTTTTAATACATTTATTTGAGTGTTAGGGATAAACAGATAGATAGATCCCTAAAATTCTAACACTCATTAAGGCAACTGGTGAATAGGGAGCTCATTCTGATTGGGACTCAGCCAATTCCAGGTCATCATAGCTGGATACCAGCTCACTTGGGTTAGGGTTTGCTCTATTTAGCTCCATTCAACTCATCTTAGCTGAATGGAAGCTCAGGGCAACTCATCTTAGCTCAACCTAGCTCAAGTCAGCTCAGATCCAACTCAACTTAGTTGAGTCTAGCTCATCTCAGCTCTAATCAGTTCACTGGGAGTTCTAGCTAGCTCAACCAAGTTAACAAGAGTCCACCTCAGCTCAAGTCCAGCTCTCCCCAGCTCCACTCAGCTCATGGTAGCTGAACTCCCTCAAGCTTAGCTACTACTTGTCAACTAGTAGCTAAGCTAGCTCGGGAGTTCCCATCAAAAGCAATTCCAACCCAACCTAGCTTCAGTTAGGTTGAAACCATCTCAATTTAGTTCAACTACGCAAGCTTAGCTGCTAGCATAAGAACTAACTAGCTAAGCTGAGTAGTTGACTCTTCATAAAGGCCTCTTCAGCATTCCAGCTCCAATGCAGCTTCATTCCAGCTCCAAATAATTTTTCCTCAGCTCCTCTTCATTAAACCCTAGCTCCATCCCACCTCCTCTACTCAACTACTAGCTAAGCTAGCTTATCTAGCTTAGCTTAGCTACACCTTAGCTCCTAATGGCCATCCACCACCTACAACCTAACTCCACATCACCACCTAACTAGTCCACCAAATAAGCTAACCACCTACACCTACTCCTACTCCAACTTGGCGCCACCACCATCACAACCCTTCACCCCATCACCACCTCCAAAAGCCAACAAAAAGGTGGAGCCAAAACCCCCATAACCACCCTTGTTTTGGCACCACTTTTCCCTCCAAAAATCCCTCCATCACCACCATACACCTACCTCTACAATCCATCCTAACCATCCACCTACATCCCTTCTAGAACCTAAGTTGGCGCCAACTTTAAGCAGCCTTCCACCACCATAACTACCTCCTAACCACCCTAAGTTGGCGCCAATATACCCTACACACATCCCTACAAATTGGCGCCAACATCCACCCTAATCTCCACCTTACACCTACCCACATAGACCATCACCACCACCCATTTTTGGCACCAAACCCTTAACCCACAAACCCCATCCTAACCCTCTTCTAGTTGGTGCCAAAAACCCACTTAACCAACATCTAAGTTGGCGCCAACTTATACCCACACATCCACCTTTCATCCACTTCACAACTTCATCCTAACCTTCCATTCTCCAAACCCACCACCAACACCTTAACCCTCCTATGGATGGTGCCATTAATGGTGCCTCTCCACCAACATAACTACCACCCACACACCTCCTCCCTCAGTGCCAAATAACCCTAGCCCTAGTATCATCTAACCACCCTCATAAGCCCATCTTAACCCTACACCTCACCTACACCTACACCCCCATCACCACTCTTATATATACCTCCTACCTACCACCATTAATCCCCATCCTTTGGCTTCATTAATTCCGCCATTACTCCACCTTATAGTCGTCCAAGAGAAGAAGGAGAAGAAGAAGATTAAGGAGACACTCTGTCTTCTTGGTGCCTTCCCCTCTTCCCTTCTCTCTTGTGCCCCCACCAGCTAGAAGAGCAACCAGGTAAGGAAGACCTTAGGAGGAGGTTTTGAGGGTGGTGCATGCCACCCTAGAAGGAGATTTGTGGATGGAGATCATCCACCTTTAGAGAAGCAAAGGCACACCCCCCCCCCCCCCCTCTTAGGGCTTGCCAAAGAAGACATCACCTTGGAGGAGCTTTTAAGGGAAGGAGTTGGAGAGACCCTTTTCAAGCCTAGGAGCAACTGATCTTGGAGCAAGGACTCTCTCCTCTTCACCACCATCATCAAGAGGATTTGTGTTTTACTTCTTTTGTATTTTTTTATTTTAGAGTAGAAGCATTCCTCCACTTGTCTTACATAAAACATTTTTGCTATCTAATTAAAGTTGCCTTCTCTTCATTTGTGTTGCATCTTTTTGTTGTTTCTAGTCTTTGCACTCTCTCTCTCTAATTACTTTAGGCCTCCACGTGCCTAGGGTGAGTTTAGAGAGAGAAGACTATCTTGTCATTATAGTGTTAGCATTAGCAATCTAGGTGTAATCGTTTTCCCACTCTCAATTGTGTAATTTCCCATTATTTCAAAACTAAAAAAAAAATCTTATATCTAAAAACCAAAAAGAAAGTTGATTTCCCCGTTTTCAAGAGAGAGTGTTAAATTTTGCAAACTTTCCTCCTTGGATGACCCTAGATACCTCACTATTTAGGTTTTATAAATTTTAAAAGCGATTAAGAAATTGTGTGTTGCAACAACTTAAACCCTAGTTTTAACAAATCACGCATTCTTCGCATTAGCTGTCATTAATATTTGGCACTTGGATATTGATGAGAACCTCATCATGAACCCTAACTAGCACAATCTAATCCAAATATGTGTGAAAAAGCTCCTACAAAACCCAAAGAGAGGCTTAACTTAGAGAATTCTGAGTTAAAGGATAAAACAAATCATCAGGGGTAAAACTACAATTTCACCAATGCAAGTATGCAAATAGGGTAATTAAGCATCCAAACATAAGTCAAACAAGCTTAATAACAAGGGAAGTGGGATGATCAGATTTGAAAAGGGTTATAGCAACTTCTAGGAATTAAATGACATTCTGTAACCCTAAAACAAACTCACTTTAATTCACGAGGTTCGAGGTAGGATAAAAATCAACTAAACCCTCTAAAATTCATATAAAAATATCCCCTAGGGTTTAGAACCTTCAATTTGGCCTTTGAAACCTATTTTGACCTAAAAAGAGAACCATGCCCAATTAATGACTTAATTTAGGTTTTTGCACAAATTGACCGGTCAAACATGGTCCAACCTAAAATCAAAATTCACCATTAAAATCCTTAGGTTCAAATTAGTATAGTATAAAAACTTGGGCCTAAGAAAAGACCATCTTAACCAACTTTACAAATTGGTCCTCTTAATTTACTTTTTGACCCTTATCTTTTGAACTTGCGTTTAAGCCCCAAACTTCTCGTCGTTCATTGCAAAACGGTCCTCCCTGCCACTTCTACGTAGCGCCATGCCTCCGGCGACCTTGCGCGGAGGATGGCGTAGCGCAGGGCAGGGCAGCCGTCCTCTAGAACAGACGGGGGGTTCCCTGTGACGTCCTCTGTCACAGGGACCCTCCCCTACCCTCTGCCATCAACCATGCCTCTCGTGCAAACGCACGACAGGCATGGGTATCCTCTCCGGCCACTCTCCGGCGAGGCTGTCACATCGCCACCTCGATCCCCTCTCCGCGCCTAGGCCTTTATAAAGAGCGGCAAGGTCTGCCGACTCCTTCAACCTTCCTCTGGCGGAGAAATACCTCGCACTTCATCTCTTCCTCCTCCGGTCAGAGCTCCCGAAGCTTCCGACGATCTCCTCCTCCTCGTCGCTCTGCTGCCCTACCTGCAGCAGAGTTTACTCTGCCCTATCGTCTGCGCCAGGCCGTACCAACTGGCGCCCTCCGACCGCCTCCTCGTCACCGATACCCTCCTCCTGGGCATCTTCGTCCTCAGCTCCGGCAGGCACGAGCCGGGCGCTGCTCTCTCCCCCTTCGTCGAGTAAATAGGTACAAAGTTTTCTCTCTCTCTCCCTTGTATTTTCCCCCTTCTAATTTGCCATTTCAACCACCCGACCGCCACTGTCAAACTCCATCTTCCCCATCTCCGGTCGCCTTCTCTGGCGAGGCCATCCCACTTCCACAGACCTCCCCATCCCTCGCTGACCAGCCCAGAGGCTCCCCCTCACTCCACTCGACCATTCCCCCTACTCCATACACCGCCACTCACCGCCCGACCACCCCCCGAATAAACCCATCTTCCCGCACACGTTCTGACCTAAGTCCACCGTCGCAGCCGTTCTCGTGCCTCGCCGACCCCCGCACTGGCTTCGCCACACTCCGGCGAAGCTTTCCACGTTATCTAACTTGGCCGAGAGGCCGTCTCTGTGTATTCAGGTCAGCAACCCCTCGCCGCCCTTGCTAAGCTGCTACAGCTCCTTCGCTCGCAACTCCAGGCTTCCTCCAGCCCAGGCGCACATCCCAGGGAGCGTGGATCGCTCTGCGAATACGCCCAGGCTTTCGATTTAGGTCACAAGCCTCGCGGCTGCCCCAATTGGTAGCAGCTTCCTCAGCCGCGGGCACGAGATTTGGAGGTGGGATTTTAGTCCCACCTCGTAAGTGTGCGGCCGCGTGCCCACACTTATATTGAAAAAGTGTATCAGGCTATTTGCCTTCGATACACAGGGATCAGGTCCCTCTCACCCGCACGCAGCACGCCATGCGCTCGCTCGCCCTCGCCCGCGCTCACGCCCTGCGGGTCTGGGCCAGATCTGACTACCCGACCAAGCACTCCTCGCCCACCACCGCACGCCGGCGGGCCTGGTCCCAGGCACGCTACCCGAACCCGATTACCCGGCTCTGGGAGAGCATTCCTAAGAGAGATTCTGAGAAAGAGAGAGATGCGGGGAAGGGGTAGGGGTAGGTTTTGCACTGACCACTGTGTGTGCATGAGGAAAGAAAGAAAGAAAGAAGAAGAAGAAGCAAGAAAGGAAGGAGAGGAGCTGAAGAAGAAGAGAAGAAGCCGCACTGTAGAAACCCACAGTTAAGTCGTCTGAGCATCAAATCAGACGACGGAAGGGCAGCGGCCAGAGCAGAAAGAAGAGGAAAAGAAAAGGAGCAAAAGCAGAGAAGAAGGAAGAAGAAAGAAGAAAGAAGACACAAGAAAAGAGAAGAAAAGAAAGAAGGAAGCAGAGAAGAGAAAGAACAAGGCAGGCCGAGAAGAAAGGAAGACTCTGCAGCTCAAAGAAAGAAAGAAAAAGAGAGGAGAAAGAAGAAGATCACCACAGCCGCAACTAAAGAAGAAAGAGGAAGGCAGGAAGAAAAGAATAAAGAAGAAGAAGAAGAAGGTAGGAAGAAGACTCTGCAGGAGAAAACAGAGAAAGAGAAGAAGATCAGCTGAAAGAGAAAGAAGAGGAAGAGAGAAGAAGAAGAAGCCAAGAGAACTTTTGCTCCCCCCCCCCTTTCTCTCTCCCTTATTGTTGTAACATAATTGAGAACTTTTACACTTCTAGAATTATGGTTGCTCCCTGAGTTCGACCTCGGGAAAACTTATTATTCCAAGTAAAAAATTTCTGTAGTAATCTGGTAGCTGTTTTATCATTTACTACAACGATTGTAAACCATAAATAACCATCACAACCAAACAAAACAAGCTAAAACCAGCCGTTTACTATTTTGGCGCCGTTGCCCGAGAGCAACGGCTATTCTAGAAGCCATAAGATCTCTATTTTTGAGTTTCTACTAATCTCTTCTCTTTTGTGTGCAAGCACAAGAAATAGGACAACAAGCAGCCGCACAACCACTCCAAGGACAGGTAATTTTCTATCCTCTCACTTTAACCCCTCAATTCTAAAGAGGAAGAAAAGAAAAGAACAAGCAATACAGGTATAACCTATCTTCCATACCTAGTAAACCATCAAAGCTGCATGTTTTTCAATTTCAACCCACTATTTCTGCACACACTATTAAGGGTATTTAAGGGCTAACACACTCTTGCCTGAGCCCTAATTACCCAACAAGGAGCTAACTGGACCAAGTAGAGCCAACAAAAGATTCAACATTAGGATTTTAGAGACACACTTCTTAAGCAAGAATTAAGAAATCCCAAAAGAAGTGTGCCTAAGCCATTGATTGAAAATACTTATTCAAAGAAACCCTAAGCAATTTAGCTCTTTAAAGACACTTGAACCCTAAAAGACAAGACCTAATAAGCTCTCAAAGGAACTAGCGGGTGAAGTTGACCCCTTGGGTCAACCAACCTTCAACTTAGGTCACTCTTTGCACTCAAAAGGCTAAAGTTCAAGTGAAAACCTAAGCACCTTGATCTTAATTAAAAGTGGTAGACTTAAGAGGTCAAGATCCCCATTCTGGTCTACCTGGAATCTCAGTAATAAGAGAGGTCAGGTGGGGGAAACCCTGTAACTCGTGGGGACGCTCTACCGTGTAGGGGTCTTCACGGGACTCACCCTCTCTGCCTGCCCAGGTAATTCTCAGGTGGACGATCTTTTGATCAAGGGGTCCATCTGCCCCGCACCTCTATAACCACCTAACATTTTGGGTGTCTTGATTGGGTCCAGCACCTGCTAAACTCATCTTCTCCATCAATGTATGTTTGATAGGAGGTCCTTGAAACCTCCTTTAGAAATTCACTCTCCTCGAGGTCGAGCCTCAGTGCCCTTGTTTGAGCAAACAACACTTCACATAGACCTCTCCTCCGACTCTGAACCCAACTCACCTTCTTCTTCCACAATGGCTCAGCCATTTGAGGAAGAGAACAATCTGGAGCACCAGCTCCAGTGACTCAATGACCTCTTCCAAAACTTTGTGCACCCACCGCAGCGTCCTATGATGCGAGACCATTATAATCCTACTGCGGTGGCTATTGAGTCTCGAGTCAAAATCCCGACTGGAGGACCTGATTCTAAATTAAAGCCTAATATGATTCATGCCATACCTAAATTTCATGGCTTAATTCTGAAGATCCCTTCCAGCACATAAAACAGCTAAAGCATTTGGCCCAGACTTCTAGGTCAGATGCAGAAAATCGGGATATTCTCCTCATGAAGATGTTCTCCTTCTCCCTTATGGACAAGGCCGCTCATTGGTACCAAACACAGACCCGGCCGATCAATAATTGGGAGGAACTTCAGTTCGAATTTTTGAATAAGTTCTTTCCCGTTGGTCGGACCAATGCCTTGCGCCATCAAATTACCCACTTCACGCAACAATCGGGAGAACCTCTTCATGAAGCATGGGATCGCTTTCAAGATCTCATGAGAAAGTGCCCCCATCACGGAGTTCCTAAATGGGAACAAGTCCAGTCTTTTTACCAGGGACTCCGTGAAGATATTAGGCTTTTCGTCAATGCAACTTACGGAGGAAATATCATGGGTCAGCATGAGGACACCGTGTGGGAGATTCTCGAAAATATGTGCAAGAACTCCATCACTAATGACTCCATGGGATTATTCAACAGGACGAATACCCGCGCATCAACGAACCTTAGGGGAGCACATGAGACGTAGGGCCTGTCCGCATCAATCGACCTAGAATTGATGGCCAATCGATTGGACAAGGTCTCTATCATTGAGAAGAAGGTGGACGAGCTGACTCAGCACTTGCAGCGAGCCACCTCTGTGCATAATTCTTTTGCACAGCGTCCTTCCACACAGGAGACTGTGCAAAACATTCTCCACCGACCTTCTCCTGGGATGGATCCGTATTCAACCCCATTTGATTCTCGGATCGGAGGATCCTCCGATCCTTTCTATACTAGCCAGGGGAATTCCATTCCCCCATTCTCTGACTCTTTGGAGGTTCCTCAGACCTGCGAGGACCTCAACGCCATCCAGAATGATCCATTCTCCAACACCTACAATCCTGGATGGCGAAACCATCCCAACTTCCAGTGGGTGGGAAATTCCCAAACTCAAAGACCACCTTTTCAGCCCCGTCCACAACCACCTCATCCTTACTAGCCGCCTCAGCCTCGGCCCCACCCTACTTATTCATCAGGGCCAAATCAAGACCAAATGTCCCTCATCCTTCAGACTCTGGCTGACATTCAGAGAACGAATGCAGCTATTCAAAAACAACACAAGGACGAACTTACAGAGGTTCGAAATCAACTGGCCCAGTTGGCAAATTCTCGCCAACCGGGCACACTTCCTTCCCAACCTCTTCCTAACCCTAATAACGTGCCAACCCAGCGGCGTGTTATGAACCCAAACCCGGGCCAAGCACACATGATTTATCAGGCCCCCTCTGTTCCTTCACCTGACGGGATGGAAGCTTCCACCTCTTATGCAAGTTATCAGCAGCAACCCATCCTATCAAACCCTAACCAAAACCAGGCAGGATTGAATTCTGTAACCACCCGTAGTGGTAAGGAGACCCAAGATTCACCCTATCCAGACCACTCCAAGCCTGGTAGTGATCCGAACCCTAGGACAGTAATCCAGGACGTTCCTATCCCTGTCCTAGATCAAAGACCTGGACCTATCCTAGAAGAACCAACCAAGGTTCCATTTCCCGAAGCCTTAACCAAGGGAAAGAAGACAACCAAGCCCATGGCACTAGAGGAGGACCTGGTCAAGCTCTTTGAGCAGATCCAAATAAACATCCCCATGATGGATGCAATTCGCCACGTACCGGCTTACGCACGATTCTTAAAGAATGTGTGTACACCTCAGCGTAAGCCGCGAACCAAGAGTGGGAGTCCAATTGTACTGTCCGAGCAAGCCAGCTTTGTAATCCTGAACAGACTCCCACCCAAGGCAAAAGACCCAGGTACTCCCCTGATTTCCTGCAAAATAGGTGAAACCCAATTCAACAGAGCATTTCTAGACTTGGGTGCTTCCATAAATCTGATACCCACATCCTTACTAAAACACCTAGAAAAATCTGACTTAAAACCAACTAAGGTGACACTACAGTTAGCAGATCGATCTATAAAGTCACCTAAAGGGATTCTTGAGGATGTTATTGTAAGAGTGCGGGATTTCTATTTTCCTGTAGACTTTATAGTCTTAGACATGGACGCACCTGAAAACCCTAGGGATACACCGATCATTCTAAGGAGACCTTTCCTAGCTACTGCTAGAGCCAACATCAGTTGTAAGAAGGGCCAAATAGAGCTAAAATTTGGAAATCAAACCCTAAAAATTGACATCTTTAAGGCCCAACAAGGAATCAATTGCAGTGTGATCGAACAAATATGTGATATTAGGGCTTGGGTTGATGAAACACATTTTGAGAATAACCTGATTATGCCCTATCAACCACAGAAAGATCTTGAACCGCAATTAGAGGAGTCAAACCCTGATTTAGACAAACCCATGACTCCTATCCTTGAACCTCACACTTACCCTGAACCACCCGCTACTGCTGATAACCCCATCCTTGAATTAAAACCCCTTCCCGATCACTTGAAATACATCTTTTTGGGTTCTAATCAGACTTTTCCTGTGATTATAAATTCCAAGCTCACTCCTGATCAGGAATCCCATCTGATTGTTGTTCTCCAACAACATCGCAGAGCCATTGGATGGACTCTCGATGACTTAACTGGAATAAGTCCCTCTTATTGTACACACCATATTTATTCAGAAGAGGGTGCACGACCTTCCCATGAAATGCAGAAATGTTTAAACCCCAATCTGCAGGAGGTCGTGAAAAAGGAGATCATCAAGTGGTTAGATGCAGGGATCATCTACCCGATCTCCGACAGTCGATGGGTGAGCCCAATTCAGGTTGTGCCTAAAAAGGCAGGGCTCACCACCATTACGACTGAAACCGGAGAAGTCATACATACCCGATTAGCCAACTCGTGGAGATTCTGTATAGATTACCGACGACTCAATTCCTCCACGAAGAAGGATCATTTCCCACTACCTTTCATTGATCAGATTCTCGAAAAATTAGCGGGAAATCGATTCTTCTGCTTTCTTGGCGGGTACTCCAGTTATAACCAAGTTGCTATTCATCCTGAGGACCAAGAAAAGACCACATTCACCTGCCCCTTCAGAACGTATGCATTCCGAAGGATGCCTTTCGGTCTCTGCAATGCACCCGCGACTTTTCAGCAGTGCATGCTTGCCATATTCTTTGATATGGTAGGTGATTATCTGGAAGTCTTCATGGATGACTTCTCAATTTTTGGGGCATCATTTGATAATTGCCTCCAGCACTTGGTTCATATACTCAGGCGTTGCATCGACATTAATTTGGTTCTTTCCTGGGAAAAGAGCCATTTTATGGTGCCTAAGGGGATCGTCCTAGGACATCTGATTTCTGAGAAGGGCATCCAAGTGGATCGAGCCAAGGTTGATCTAATTTCTCGTCTTCCGATGCCTAACTCGATCAGGGACATCCGTTCTTTTCTAAGGCATGTCTGTTTTTACCGTCGTTTCATTCCTGATTTTTCAAAAATCGCGCGCCCCCTGACTACTCTTCTCTCTAAGGATGTCCCCTTTGAGATCTCCAAGGAATGCACTCAAGCCTTTGAAAACCTCCGTGACCGAGTCACCCAGGCCCCGATCCTACAATCCCCTAATTGGTCTCAACCCTTTGAGATCATGTGCGATGCATCTGATTTCGCTGTAGGAGCAGTTATGGGGCAGAAAGTTGACGGGAAACCCGTGGTCATCTACTACGCTAGCAAGACACTTGACGAGGCTCAACGTAACTACACAGTTACGGAGAAAGAGCTGCTAGCCGTAGTATTTGCCCTTGAAAATTTTTGATCTTATCTCCTGGGTTCCCATGTCATCATCTACTCGGATCACACAGCTGTGAGGCATCTCCTTGCCAAGAAGGATGCGAAGCCCCGACTAATCCGATGGATCTTGCTGTTGCAAGAATTCGACCTCGAGATTCGCGACAAGGCGGGAAGATAAAATGTGGTAGCTGACCATTTATCTCGCCTTCCTTCTGAGATCATCAACCCTTTTGGACCCATCACGGAGCATTTCCCTGATGAGCACCTGCTGACTATTGGTACTAAACTTCCATGATTTGCTAATATAGTAAACTACTTAGCATCTCATCAGATCCCGTCTGATTGGCCGAAAGCCAAGAAAGACAAATTGAGCTCTGATGCCAAGTACCACATTTGGGAAGATCCGTACCTCTTCCGCATAGGTGCCGACCAAATCATCCGGAAATGTGTCCCGGAAGGTGAAATCAATGATATTCTCTCCTTCTGCCATGACCAGGCATGCAGTGGCCATTTCTCTTGGCACAAAACCGCATCGAAATCCTCCAGTATGGCTTTTATTGGCCTACTCTGTTCAAGGACGCATACAATCACTACAAGGCATGTAGTCGTTGCCAATCTTTGGGCAACATGAGCCATCGCGACATGATGCATTTGCAGTCGATTCTCGTATGCGAAATCTTTGATATTTAGGAGATTGATTTTATGGGCCCCTTTCCGATTTCGGATGGTTTCGAGTACATTCTGCTGGCTGTGGACTACGTGTCCAAATGGATCGAAGCCATACCGACCTGAACCTGTGATCATAAAATCATTCTCAAATTCATTCATCATAATATCTTCTCACGGTTCGGGATTCCTCGTGCTATCATCTCCGATGGGGGGACCCATTTCACGAATGCTCAATTCAGGTCACTGATGACCAAATACGGGGTGTCTCACCGAATCTCCACTCCTTATCACCCCCAGACTACTAGTCTAGCTAAGCTATCAAATCGGGAGATCAAGAAAATCCTGCAGGTCACTGTTCAGCCTGACAGGAAGGAGTGGTCGTCCCGACTTCTGGAAGCTTTGTGGGCTTATAGGACCGCCCACAAAACCCAATTAGGCATGTCTCCTTTTAGACTGGTGTACGGGAAGGCGTGTCACCTTCCCATCGAACTAGAGCATAAAGCCTATTGGGCAGTACGGAGCTGTAATTTAGATCTTTCTAAGGCTGGAACCCACAGAAAGCTTCAGATAACCGAGATCGATGAGTTACGCCTTGATGCGTATGAGAACTCGTGAATCTACAAGGAGCGGGTTAAAGCCTTCCATGACAAACACATCTCTAGAAAGATCTTTCATCCTGGTCAGAAGGTCCTACTCTTTGATGCCCGACTCAAACTTTTCCCTGGGAAACTGTAATCCAAGTGGGTCGGACCATACCTTGCCCGACAGGTTTTTGGAAATGGAGCCGTCGAAATCAGTCCGCTCAGCCATGATTCCAAACCTTTCATCGTGAACGGTCAGAGACTCAAACCGTTCATTGATGTAACCTCCACTGATTTGGCTGAATCATCAATTATCCTCCATTTTCCCTGAGCATATTGCGCCCAGCCAATGGCATAAAACTCAGCGCTCAACAGGAGGTAGCCCGTCATTCTCATTGAAAAAACCTGAACCTTTTCTGACACCTTTTCGCACTTAAGGTTCACCCTTTAGGACAGCCGACTCCACCTCAGGTGCTTACATCTGAGATTAGAAATCGTCCGCAACTGTCACCCCGACCCATTCACTCATCAAAACATCTGTCCTAATGTATGAACTAAGTTGAATAAAAACCCTCCTAAGTTACAATGAGGACATTGCAAATCTTAGGCATGGGGGGATATGAAAGTGCAAATCTTGTAAGAAAAGGTTTTAAACAAAAAAAAAATTCACATATGCCAAAAACATCATAAAAATTAAAAAAAAAATTGAAAAAGAATAATAAAATGAGAGGAGGAAAGAAATTTTGTGGACTCTACAAAAGAGGAGGAGAAAAAGGAACAAAATGAAAAGAAGGAGCACAAAATGAAAGAAAAGTGATAGTCATTAGTAAGAAATTAAGGAATTAACCTAAGTTTTAGACATCATTCAGGAAAAGAAATGGAAAATGCACAATGAGATTAGTAAGAACGCGAACCTTAGGCATTATTGGATAGACTCTTAGTACCTACTAAGATCTACACATTCCTCAAGAGGTTGAGGAAAATGAAAAGCTTAAGTATTAGGTCCAAGGCTTAGGGAGTATTTGGCCTCGTTAACTAACTTTTGGTTTACGGGACTCAGTAACCTAAGCACCCTAACTTCACACACAACCTGGTTCAGTAAGCATAAAAATCAAAATCACGTAGAAGCGTTACAAAAATTCTGAAAATAACACCTAGAGTAGGAGCGACTGATCAACAGAAGTTGATTTGGACGAGTTCACAGCACAGAGAGGTGGAAAATTCCCCTGGAAGATGAGTAACAAAATATCATCTCCTCGATGCTTGTCTCTTAGGATATTTACATATCCTACTGGGGGCATGTAAGCACTCTGTTGGTTCAGATTCCATGGATGGCATTATCATGAAATGTCAATTGCCAGGGTCTGAATTCAGCCACGGAACACCATGGATGGGATTATCTCGAAATCTCAACAGCTAGGGTTCTGGGGGTTAACATGAGCGGTGCTATCCCGAAGCATCGATTGCCAGGAACCCTTGAGGATTGATGATGGGGACAAGGAATCTGATACAGACCGTGTTGAGAAGCCAATCCTAAGCTAGAATTAAAAAGGAAAAGAGAGAGAAAACTCTCCAAACATATAAATCTTATACCTCTCTTTCTTACAAAACGCACTGCGAACTGAGCCAGGGCTAAAACTATCTCAAGCACGGGTGCTTTAACCACAAAGTCCAATAAACCTTAGGTTAGTTCTTGTAGGCCTTAAAAACCTTTGCTAAGGACTAAGGCTAAGGCTAGATAGATCTGGATCTTGGTTGGTACTTGAGTACCTTTTAGGCCTATGGTTGGCATTCTAACCTAATCTAGGTCTCAAAAGAAAAAGCACTTATCTAAAATCATTAAGAACTTCATGATCTAGAACAAGTGTTGAAACCTTAAAATTTTGCTAAGGGATTAGTAAAAGCTAGGCATGGGGGTATGATAAGAACCTCATCATGAACCCTAACTAGCACAATCTAATCCAAATATGTGTGAAAAAGCTCCTACAAAACCCAAAGAGAGGCTTAACTCAAAGAATTCTGAGTTAAAGGATAAAACAAATCATCAGGGGTAAAACTGTAATTTCACCAATGCAAGTATGCAAATAGGGTAATTAAGGGTCTAAACATAGGTCAAACAAGCTTAATAAGAAGGGAAGTGGGATGATCTGATTTGAAAAGGGTTATAGCAACTTCTAGGAATTAAATGACATTCTGTAACCCTAAAATAAACCCACTTTAATTCACGAGATTCGAGGTAAGATAAAAATCAACTAAACCCTCTAAAATTCATAGAAAAATATCCCCTAGGGTTTATAACCTTCAATTTGGCTTTTGAAACCTATTTTGACCTAAAAAGAGAACCATGCCCAATTAATGACTTAATTTGGGTTTTTACGCAAATTGACCAGTCAAACATGGTCCAACCTAAAATCAAAATTCACCATTAAAATCTTTAGGTTCAAATTAGTATAGTATAAAAACTTAGGCCTAAGAAAAGACCATCTTAACCAACTTTCTCGTCGTTCTTTGCAGAACGGTCCTCCCTACCACTTCTGCACAGCGCCATGCCTCCGGCAACCTTGCGCGGAGGATGGTGCCGCACAGGGCAGGGTAGCCATCCTCTAGAACAGACGAGGGGTTCCCTGCGACGTCCTCTATCGCAGGGACCCTCCCCTGCCCTCTGCCATCAACCATGCCTCTCGTGCGAACGCACGAAAGGCATGGGTATCCTCTCCGGCCACTCTCCGGCGAGGCTGGCACGTCGCCACCTCGGTCCCCTCTCCGCGCCAAGGCCTTTATAAGGAGCGACAAGGTCTGCCGACTCCTTCAAGCTTCCTCTGGCGGAGAAATACCTCGCACTTCATCTCTTCCTCCTCCGGTCAGAGCTCCCGAAGCTTCCGACGATCTCCTCCTCCTCGTCGCTCTGCTGCCCTACCTGCAGCAGAGTTTACTCTGCCCTATCGTCTGCGCCAGGCCGTACCAACTGGCGCCCTCCGACCGCCTCCTCGTCACCGATACCCTCCTCCTGGGCATCTTCGTCCTCAGCTCCGGCAGGCACGAGCCGGGCGCTGCTCTCTCCCCCTTCGTCGAGTAAATAGGTACAAAGTTTTCTCTCTCTCTCCCTTGTATTTTCCCCCTTCTAATTTGCCATTTGAACCACCCGACCGCCACTGTCAAACTCCATCTTCCCCATCTCCGGTCGCCTTCTCCAGCGAGGCCATCCCACTTCCATAGACCTCCCCATCCCTCGCCGACCAGCCCAGAGACTCCCCCTCACTCCATACACCGCCACTCACCGCCCGAACAAACCCATCTTCCCGCACACGTCCTGACCTAAGTCCACCGCAGCAGGCGTTCTCGCACCTCGCCGACCCCCGCACTGACTTCGCCACACTCCGGCGAAGCTTTCCACGTTATCTGACTTGGCCGAGAGGCCGTATCTATGTATTCAGGTCAACAGCCCCTCGCCGCCATTGCTAAGCTGCTGCAGCTCCTTCGCTCGCATCTCCAGGCTTCCTCCAGCCCAGGCACACATCCCAGGTAGCGCGGATCGCTGCTGCGAATACGCCCAAGCTTTCGATTTGGGTCGTGAGCCTCGAGGCTGCCCTAATTGGCAGCAGCTTCCTCAGCCGCGGGCGCGAGATTTGGAGGTGGGATTTTAGTCCCACATCGTAAGTGTGCGGCCACGCGCCCACACTTATATTGAAAAAGTGTATCAGGCTATTTGCCTTCGATACACAGGGGTCAGGTCCCTCTCACCCGCAAGCAGCGCGCCACGCGCTCGCTCGCCCTCACCCGCGCTCACGCCCTGCTGGTGTGGGCCGGATCCGACTACCCGACCAAGCACTCCTCGCCCACCACCGCACGCCGGTGGGCCTGGTCCTGGGTGCGCTACCCGAACCCGATTACCCGGCTCTGGGAGAGCATTCCTAAGAGAGATTCTGAGAAAGAGAGAGATGCGGAGAAGGGGTAGGGGCAGGTTTTGCACTGACCACTGTGTGTGCACGCAGGAAAGAAAGAAAGAAAGAAGAAGAAGAAGCAAGAAAGGAAGGAGAGGAGCTGAAGAAGAAGAGAAGAAGCCGCACTGTAGAAACCCACAGTTAAGTCGTCTGAGCATCAAATCAGACGACGAAAGGGCAGTGGCCAGAGCAGAAAGAAGAGGAAAAGAAAAGGAGCAGAAGCAGAGAAGAAGAAGGAAGAAGAAGAAGAAGAAAGAAGGCACAAGAAAAGAGAAGAAAAGAAAGAAGGAAGCAGAGAAGAGAAAGAACAAGGCAGGCTGAGAAGAAAGGAAGACTCTGCAGCTCAAAGAAAGAAAGAAAAAGAGAGGAGAAAGAAGAAGAAGATCACCACAGCCGCAACTAAAGAAGAAAGAGGAAGGCAGGAAGAAAAGAAGAAAGAAGAAGCAGAGAAGAGAAAGAACAAGGCAGGCTGAGAAGAAAGGAAGACTCTATAGCTCAAAGAAAGAAAGAAAAAGAGAGGAGAAAGAAGAAGAAGATCACCACAGCCGCAACTAAAGAAGAAAGAGGAAGGCAGGAAGAAAAGAAGAAAGAAGAAGAAGAAGAAGAAGAAGAAGAAGAAGAAAGAACAAGAAGAAGGTAGGAAGAAAAGAAGAAGAAGGCAGGAAGAAGACTCTGCAAGAGAAAACAGAGAAAGAAGAGGAAGAGAGAAGAAGAAGAGGCCAAGAGAACTTTTGCTCCCCCCCCTCTCTCTCTCTCTTATTGTTGTAACATAATTGAAAACTTTTACACTTCTAGAATTATGGTTGCTCCCTGAGTTCGACCTCGGGAAAACTTATTATTCCGAGTAAAAAATTTCTATAGTAATCTGGTAGCTGTTTTGTCATATACTACAACGATTGTAAACCATAAATAACCATCACGACCAAACAAAACAAGCTCAAACCAGCCGTTTACTAGATGTACTCGAATCCAACTCAATGCGGAGGTACTCATGGCTCTAGGTTCAAATCCGACTCAATGCGGAGGTACTCGTGGCTCTAGGCTCATAAGCACCCGCATGCGTAGCAGTGGACGCCGAGGTACATGGTGCTCATAGCTAAAGGCTCACTTGGCGACCACAGGCATAGAATTTGCTTGGGTACCGTGATGGATTGGTTGAGATCTTGTCCGACAGCAGATTGAGAGGACACACCCAAGGACTGCACTTCTATGGGGAAACGCTTCTAGCGGGAGCATTGGTCTGGCTCGACAATTCTGGCTAATCCTGCGATGATGATCTGGTTTAATCTATGACTGGTCCTTGTTGGACACGAACCAAGTTTTCTCTTCGTGGTTGCAAGGTTTAAGCTTAGGTAGCTCCCAAGTGGCTCGACTGTTTAACTGAGGTCGACAACGTTCTCTATACGTCGAGAATGGGCATACTTTTTTGAGGATCAACAAACTTGTTAGCCTCTCGCCTGGCTAAGGTGAGACTATCAGGCTGGAAATCCAAGGAAATAATGCATCTTAGTTTCCTCTGGTAGAGAGGAATGATTCCCAAAATCTGATCGCTGAGGCAAGTGAAAGAATAAATTTCGTAATACCAGATAACGAGAAAAAGGGACAACTCAGTTAATGGGTTTGGACCATGATGGTTGGTCAATTTAAGCCAAGTTTAGGAGTCTAAACCTGGGGAGTCATCTTGGTCTAAGAATCTAGCTAGTTAATGAAATTATACACCGCCCTGTGTTTTGTTGTGATACAATAGTTGTTTGTTCCTTACTAAGCCGATTGGTTCATCCATACTTTGTGACCTAATTTTAGGTTGTTGCTATCGTGCGACATCGATGCACGGGATTTGTCGCTATGTAAGTTTTTGCCAAAATCTTTGGTAGGTAACTTTTACGTTTTGGTTTTACAGTGGATTCTATTTTATATGCTAGCTGAGTATATGTTTAGTTTGTGCTATACATTTTTATTTATGTTCCATTCATCCAATATTTTCTTCCATTTATTAATAAATGGAACTTTTTGATAGCTCCACTTAGTTTGGTACAATGTAAATTAAATAAACTAACACCTCTTCTATTGCCATTCCTTGGAACTTCGACCCTCGTTGGAGCCTGGGCTTTTGGGGCGTGACATTACAAATGCCAATGTAGACTTGCGGTCAATTGCAGAGGAAGCCCAATTTGAATCGGAGGCAGCAGTAAAGCCAGTGCTAGGCGTGGTGGGAAAAAGAATGCCAAGTTGAATGGAGCCTTTCAAGTAGCAGAGTATGCATTTGAGCACCTCGTAGTAAATGTCTAGAGGCTTGTGCATGACCTAGCTTTGGCGGTTCACCACAATGCAATATCAGGTCGAGTAAAGAGAAGATATTGCAAAGCTCCCACTATTTGGCAAAATTACGTGGCATCTGAAAATAGAGTGCCATTGCGTTGGGCAAGAAGATTGAGTGGTGGGCGTTAGAGGAGTTGCGACAAGACTTGAGGCCATCAAGGTTGTGTTCAATAAGTAGATCAGCGATATAGCACACTTGTGATAGAATAATCCCACTGTTAGAAGGGGTGATTTCCATGCCAAGGAAATACAACCAAGATGTCTGGCAGGAAATGCAGCTACAATTTGGTTTATAATATGTGTGGAAGTAGAGGATAAATACAAACAGTTTGTCAAATCTATAAATAAACAATGATGGATTAGTCTTCAACCTGGAGAAGCCAATCGACTACAAGAAAGTGGAGAGCTATTGAAACCAAGATCAGGGAATTGAGGCTGTACAAGGACTTGTGTAGCCGACAAACATAAGTGGGATAGTCGGGGTGCGTGAATCCCTGTGATTGGGCCATATAAATGTTCTCATTGATAGTGCCATGGATAAAAGCATTTTGTATATCAAGTTGCCAAATGCTCCACTTATGTGTAAGGGCAAGGTCTAGCAATTGACAGATAGTGGTTGGTTTGATGACGGGGCTAAATGTATCAGTGGTTAATTTTACCGTTAGAGTTTTGCTTGATGCCATATATCCACTTAGTACCAATGGCATTCATGTCTTGTTGCCTGGGAATTAGTGTCCACGTATTGTTTTTGAGTAGCGCATCAAATTCCACTATAGTAGCTTCGTGCCAATGTTTGGATTTGGTAGCCTAGGAATAGGAGGTAGGCTCCTGATCATTACACGTGGGGTGTAGTGACGAAGGCAAGGTATGACAAGTGCCAGCATATATTTTCTTCTTGAGGATGCCAGACATGGAGCGGGTACGCATATGGTGCGTGCAGTTCGAGGTGGCAGAGGGTGGTAGGAAGGGAGGGGGAGGTGATGAGGATGTAGGGAGAGGTGGTGTAGGGGAGCAAGGGAAAGTCTGCTAGGTTGGGGCAATAGGGGGAGAGGGTGGGAGTGGGAGAGGATTGGTGTGGGATTGGGTTATATCAGGTGGTAGTGGAGGAAGGGAAACTGGTGGGGCTAGTGTAGGGGATTCTAGTGGGAAGTGGTGCCAAAGGGAAACAATGTTTCATCGAAGATGACATGGCGGGATAGCAGGAATTTGTTGGTTCTTGGATTGAAGCGTCAATAGGCTTTGTACTTGTTGTCATAGCCAAAAAATATATGGAGGGTGCATCACGGTTGGAGTTTGTGGGTGGTATAGGCACATAAAAGAGGATAACACCTGCATCCAAATGTTTTAAGGAATTTGTAATCTGGAGTCTCATAAAATAGCACCTCATAGGGGATTTTATTGTGAATGGTTGTGGAGGGAAGTCGATTGATAATATAAACTGTAGTCTGAACAGCATGGAGCCAAAATCATGTAAGAGAGCTTTGGGAAGTCCATCCATGGGCCCGTTTTTGCATTCAGCAAACCCATTTTGTTGGGTAGTGTAGGACATAAGCCCACCACGCTTCCACTGCGCCACTGTGAAGACTACATGGGCAATAATGTTGGGGGCGAATTGGTAGCTAAGAAGGTGTTGTTCATGGGTGAGAAGATGGCCGAGAAGTTCTTCAAAGGAAATACTGTTGCTACAGGTGGTGGCAAATGTAATGACCGAATCATAGTCAGGGCCAAGACCGTTGAGAATAGCAAGGTTCTTCATTATCAAGGTTCTTACCGGAAGCAATAGCAAGATTTAATGTTATTTGCTTGGCCTTAGACGTGAACTTAGTGATGGAGGAATCCCCCTTTTGTAGGGAGCTGAGCTCTACCTTGTATTGGAGAACCCGCGAAGTACTTTTGGTGGAGAAGTGCATGTCAAGAAAAAGCCAGGCATCACGAGCGGTGGAGAGGTGGATAAGATAGGAACCGATTTCATCTAACACCGATGCAAAGATCCAAGTCATGACATGTCAATCTTTATGGCACCACTTGTAGGTGCCATAGGTGGCATTGCGAATGGGTTGGGTCGAGGTCAAACTAGTGCCATCGACAATCCCGTACAAATCATAAGCGACCAAAAGGGAGGAGATTTGAGCCTTTGGAGTAGTTGTTGTGGGATAATTTGACATGTTAAAATTATTATGTGAATTGATATATATTATTATTATAGAATTATATATTATATACACATACATTAGATATTACATTTACGATCATTAAAGTAGTCAATTATATAAATTGATCATTGATATTTTATTAGGATATAAAATTTAATACATAGAAATCTTAAGTAAAATATAATTTCATGATAGGTGGAATTGTTATTTCATTTTTGCGAGTATGATCCTTAGAGGGGTGTAAGCGAAGTAGGCATTCGATTTTTTCTGCATCTCATCTCAGAAATATAAAGGGCCCATGGCAGAACCTAAGGGGTACACTCTTACTTTCAGTTCTCTTCCACTCTTGCTCTCTAAACCCTTTGGAAGTATCATTGCCACCATCTCTAATTGGAGAAGCAAATCCCATGACTCCAGAAGATTTTCGTGATCTCCTCAATGCTTCCACTACGATGGATTCAGATATCCTTTCATCATTTCCCCTTTTAATCGTTGTGGGTTGACATTTTGATGATTAGGATTGGTCTCAGAATTTGATAAAAAATCATTCGATTTTGATTTTTATATGTATTAAATCCAACAAAGGGTACTAGAGCCTTTCATATTCGTTGAATCATTACCTTTTTCATTGTTTTAAAGAACAATCCATTGAATTTTTGGGATTGTTCTTGAGTTTGGTGTTTGATAAGTCCATATTAGTGAACTAAATTAGAGCCTAAGAACCTCATTATTAAAATGAAATTATAGCCTAAATCATGCATTGCATAGATAAATTTAATAAAGCTGTAAAATTATCATTTAATGTATTGCATCAATTTTTCATCTTAATCAAGTCGAGTCAATATGGAAGGGACAATTTGGATGGAATTATACCTCAATTGAGAATATCATTTTTTAAGATTTAATTTCCTACGTAAGAAATGAAAGAACTCTTCAATTTTCAATTAAAAATCTTCTTCAAAATAGATTTTGGAAACCACAATTGGAAATGAGAGAAAAGAAAGAAAAAATAAATAAAGAAAATTTTCCTTACTTTCTTTCCCACTCCCTCCAATCTCTCCCTCCAATCTTTCCCTCAAATATCTCTCTAATTCTTTCTCTCTTTTCTCTCTTCATAAACGGGGCAAAGATGGGCATCGAACATCGATCATCTTCCTCCTCCCTCAAGAGGGAACACCTTCATCTCCTCCCCCACATACCCACAACGGTGAGCCTCCATTGACACCGCGACTTCTCCCTTGCCACAACCGCGAGTTCCCCACAACCGCACTCCAGCAACCTCTACTGCGTGCCCACGACTCCGCCACCGCGAACCATCCGACCGTGACCGTGCTTCCTCTCGACGAGCGTGGTGACAGCATGCTCCTCGACACCACGTCCTCCTCATTGCGACCATGTGCCTCATCGTCCGTGAGCACCACATCCACCGTGCTTCTCCTTGATTGGCTCCTCCTCAACGTCCAGTGCCACCCCACCACGCGTGCCACCGCTCAGCCACAGCCAAGCCACCCTGGCGCGTAGGGCCTACGTGTCACCGCCAACACACGCACACCTCCATCACAGCAAACCATGCCCTTCCTCCTTGTCTGCGACAGCAACACCTACCTCGACCTTCCTCGACCATGCACCTCCACAACCGTGAGCAGTCTCTAGCGCAGACCTCTCCATACCGCCACCCACTAGCACCGTCTCCTTCGTACACCGACAGTAGCACCCACAGTGCGCAACAAACGTACGCAGCCATAGCCGCACAACCCGTCCTTCCTTCTTCTTCATCTCCACCGGCTGCAACTACATCCACCGAAGAAGAACCCAGCACCATCCACACGCAGCCGCCAACTCGAGCTGCTAAACTCGCCGTCAACATCGTTGTTCTCCTCGCCACACCTCACCACACATTTCCCCTCGTCCACGATTGCCGACATCGACCGCACGATCGCCGACAGAGCTCCACATCGCCGGTTAACCTCCTCTCTGGCCAGCGACTACCGACCATCTCTCGTTGCGTCGCCACCCCCAACGCAAAGCCCTCGTCCGCCTCAACCTTTCTCGAGCTCCTTGGCCCTTGCCATTGACTCCTCGACGTGTACGACAGGAGAAGTACTTGTTTTGGGTTTAAAAAGAATTTACATTTCATGTCATTGCAAAGAGAAGGAATTAGTTGATTTTAATATTATATTGTGCAGCAATTGCACAGCAACCCTCAAGATTCTCTATATTTTGTGTTAATGCTTATTCAAGTCATTTTTTATCTCATTTGATGCTTTAACTAATCGACAAATTGATTTTGCATCATATTAGCCTCGTATAATATACTCAAATAATGCATTGAAAATATTCATGAATTTATTGCAGTCATTCCTCCTTGTGGACACGACCTAATCCACCGTGGTTAGTTTTACCAATATATATTTTTGTTCAAGATTTTTCCACCATGCAATTTGTACTACAATGACGTATTTTTCTGACATATTTTTCAGCAAAGCGAAACCTCCCGTTCAGTGTTTGATTCATTTTTAATCCAATATTTGACGAATCAACGCATATTAATGTTTGTTTTGGGGATTCATGTCACTAATAATACCATCTTTGATTCCTGAGATGCCTAAGTTTGATTAAAATCGAATTAGGGATGTTATGGGGTAATTTGCAATCCAGTTTTCCGCCCATACATTCGATGCCGGTACTTATGATGAGTATCGATACTAGTTGGGTACGGGAAAGCCATCAGGCGATTCTAGAACCCAACCTGTATCATATAGGTACCGATACTAAAGTTTAGTACCAATACATAGAGGATACTATTTTTGTTCTAGAACCATCTCTAGGATTGATGTAGTACCAGTACATAAGGTCAGTATCGGTACAAATTATTAGGGTACCGGTACATGAAGCTTAGTACCGGTACACATGAGGTACGGTTTCTTAAAAAATGTACTCTATGAATACTAGTACTTATCATGGGTATTGATGCTCATAAGAACCTGGGACAATTGGATCAATATAATCTGTACCCATTAGGTACTGGTACTCATCTTGAGTGCTGGTACATAAAGGAAACAAGAACCGATATTGGACTTTGGTATCGATATCTGGTCTATCCAATTGGTACCAGTATACATACTCAGTACCAGTACATATGTGTTATCAAGGATGTTTTATATGTATTGTCATGAATCATTTGGCATAACCATTAGTACTTGATTTTAATGTATTAAATACTCTATCACATTTGATAATTCTTGCCAAAGCATATTAATTTTTGTGCTGATTTATTTAAAACACTAAAGCGATTGTATATGTTGTATTCCTATATGAGGTACTTAACCCAAAGGTAAACCACTTTATAACTGAATGCATATGTAAACATTTAATGATAAATTTTCTATTGAATTATTAGGTTTCATGTGAGTAGTTAAGTTAATCCAAAAATGACTTAATAACTTACATGATTGTTTTCAATAGTTATTTATCATTTCTTAAGACTGCCTTTACAATGTTAATGTTTACTGTCCAAAGACTAAATATTAATGATTGTATTATTTAGTTTACTTGATTCGGAGTATGTATTTAGTTTATTTCCTTTATTTTCCAATTAACTCTTCTATATCTGCCATAACTGTCAACCTAAATTCAATTTCAGAATTAAATAGATCTAATTTTAAATTCTTGAAAGAAAGTGTCCTTATCGTTCTAAGATGCATAAATCTGGACCTTACGCTTAGGATTGATCCTCCCTCCCCTTCACGTATAAGAGTTCTTTTCATAAAATAAAAAACTCTAAGAGGTGGGAGTAATTAAATCGCACGTGTCTAATGATCATGAAACGTGTTATCCCAAAAAAACTTTAAGGGTGCTATCTTAGAGGAATTAAATGCTAAGAAATTTCTTGATGAGATTGAGAAAAAATTTACTAAGAATAAAAAATCTAAGACAAGTAATTTCCTTAACAAACTTGTCTCACTTAAGCACAAAGGCACTAGAAACATTAAGAAACATATTATGTAAATGTCTCATTTGACCTTAAAACTAAAGATACTTCAATTGTTGTTGTTAGATGATCTTCTCTTGCATTTGATTTTGATCTCCCTACTTACATAACATGAATAGTTTAAGGTCAACTATAATTACCAAAGTGAGATGTCCATTCTTAATGAGTTCATTTCTCATTGTATACAAGAGAGACTGAAATATGACAAACCAAAAAATGCTCATTTGATTTCTACGCCCAAATAGAAATAGGCTAAGGATACAACTGCTATCAATTCGTAAGGGTGCTAATCAAATTGAACGAACTCAAACATAACTATGTTTGAGTTTAATTTCGATAAAATATTCAATGTTCAAGTTTGATTCGAATTCGTTGAGCATTCAGTTACAAATGTTCGAGTTCGATTCAATGACAAAACCAAACGTTTGAGTTCGCTTCATTATTAGTTCGTTTGCTTTGTTGTTCAATTTAGATAATATGTTCGATATTATTAAATTTGTTAACAATTCGTTTGATAATAATTCATTCCATAAATAAAGTATCTTAGATTTGAATATTTACCATAGTCAATGTTTATGAGTATAAAGAACAATCCATACATATAGATTCATGTATGTATGTTGGTAGCTTAAATTAAAGTGAGCAAAAGTACAAGAACATTTTACATGGAGACTCCTAAATCCTTAAAACACTTCACATTCTTACAAATATTCTCAATGAATGCCCTTTCCAACTTAAAATTACACTGAATCTTTGAAGCCAAAGTGTCCAAAAAAAAATAGTAAATAATTTCACCCATTCCTTTTGATGTCCAGGAAGAACCCCACAAAGGACACCTCTGAAAAACTCCCGTACGAAGATGAATCACATAATCAAATCTGATCCAATCCATCCTTTTGAATCCACAAAAGAAAAATAAGTTCTTACCATCCTCCTGGGCCTCCCCACTTAAAATGCAAGCAGTGTCAGGAGGAGCAACCTTCAATCGCCAAATCGAACATTTGCAACATATAGATGTTTTACAACTAAATCAGAACCATCATCATGAAAGGAATTTCTTTCAACATCCAGGAATTCTGCATCAATTTTTTGCCTAAACTTGCTTATGAAGTGCTGGTGGTTGATGCTTCACCTGCATTTCAACAAGAATATATACCCATTATCTTCCACAAACATTTTGATTCAAGCTTTTCACACTGAGAAAAGAGGGAATTTAGTAATGTTAAGCATTAGTACAAGGTTGGGAATATTCAACCAATTCTTGGAAAGCTTAAACCAATTCTTTGTGAAGACCAAAGATGAAGCTTCAATCAGGTTTGTTAAACAAAACGTAGACATTTAGGGGAAAAAAATGGGTCCAGGATATTTACATCACACAAATATTTCCCAACAATAAGTGGAACTTGATCTACAATGAACAGAATAAGGTAATTCTGACGCAATGATAAGGGGTATTCTTATCTTTTTTCAGTTACATGTTTTGAATTTTCAACTATTATGTGATTTAGATTGACATTTGCAATGGGCTTGTGCAGTCAAAGCGGGAGTTGTGGTCAATGATTATGCATATAAATTTTGGGCCAAGGGAGGCAGGTCTTACCATGGAAAGCAATGAGGCAGAAACTCCTCAGCCCAGTTACCACATTCAAATTTGCTTGCCTAATTTGTGTGTAGTTGGGAATTCATAAGAACCCGATTGACATTGAGGTTTCCCTAGCAATCTCAATCAAATCAGCAAGGAGGTGGGCATCTGAGTTCTGGTGTAGGCATTGTTGTTCAATGGGTACTTCTCAAAAAAATTGTTGTTCAACGGGCAGAAGATTGGAGTTATCCTATATGGTTTCCATGGGCAATAAGGTGTGCAAAGATACTTGATTTGGCTCAAAGGACTGTGGCCATTATGTTGAAGGATTGAGGTTACCTTGATGAATGATAGTGACACTGAGGTGGCAGCTGTCATATTGTTAAAATATCTGAGATTTTTTTCCCCATTAGACAGTTTGAGAGCACCGTACCTCCATTTGTTTTCTTTGATGGTCGTTTCCTCAAGAGGAACTCCAGTTCACACCCAAGGGAAACCAATGCTATCTCTGGAGTTGGTCCATATAGCTTTTCATCATCAGAATGCCAGGATACATAATCAGAAACATTCTTGTATCTATTTAATAACAAACTGTTAAAACTGCTACCAGGAAGGGCAACATGAACCTAAGAACAGAAGTATATTAAAAAGAAAAGTTGTATTTGGAATATGGACAGTCTAATAAGAAGATAATCAACATTCATTATACTGGTGGCCAGCAACCAACAATATTGTAGCTACTAGAAAATAGAAATCACATCTAAGCATTCTACTGACCTGTTACCTCTTTAGCATAACAATGCAAAATGTATTCACTTTAATTATTGAATGATTAAAACATACCTATTCACCTGCAAAGAAATCCACCTTATTTGATTATAAGCCTACAACTAGAGTATGATTAAAGATGAAAATTGCAGATGAGACATACTGATAGCCAATTTTGTCTCTGGCAAGAACTTTTGGTGCTTTAAGAGATTTTTCTTATATCTACAGGTATACGTCCAGTAAAGAAACAATCCAGAAGTCAGACAAAATATATATTCAATATATCAATACTTCCCTACGTTTATGTGGAGCATAACAGTCATGTAAGAGAAAATTACCATTCTTCAAGTTAAGGGATCCAGAATCATAATAGTTTCAAAAAAACATAAAAAAGAATCTATGAATCAGTAGTTTTTAATTAGTGTCACATAATAACCATTTCAACACAATATTGTGTATGGGAACTTTCCACCATTAGAAACCAGGTATATATTGTACATGGAAAATTTTCCACAATTATATATATATATATATATATATATATATATATATATATATATATATATTCAACCATTAGAAACTAAGTACTCGAAGGATTACCTAAAGAAGTTCCTCCAAAGTAATTCAAACCAGTTCATTCTGCTACCACCTGAGGTTCCGCCATTCTTTGGAGCAGTTGCTCTAGTAAAATCATCACAAAAAATGAATCTCTTGTGTTTATGTTAATAAATAAAAGAAACAAAGGAAACTCATGATAATAAAACTAAATAGTATTTCACAGCTTATAAGAAGTTTCTTATGAAAAGAATACAAAAAGGGAAAAAAAAAAAGCAAAACACATTGCAGTTTCACCACTAGCCTATAACAGAAACCTAACGTTACAGTGCAAGTTCCGATTTCACTTTCATGTTCATTTGCCTATTTTTCAACTTAGAAAATATCAGATTTGGTAGGTTTTGGGTTTGGAAAATACATGCATACCTTATTTTTACAATGTTTTAACAGTACTGATTGATTCAGAAGGGTGCTTCCTAAGGTCAAGGGTGGATGGAGGTAGAGCAGGGGAAGGATCGGAGGAGTGGAGTGCAGGAGAGGAGAGTGGTCGAAGGAGCTGCTGATGGGGCGTACCTCGAGGATGACGTCGACGAGGACGGAGCCGCTGATAGGTGAAGATGGCAACTGCGGCAATGGGGTGGGTATCGGCTAACGACGAGAGCTTCGCAGGAGAAGTAGCCTAGCACTGGGGTCGGCTGGTACTGGTAGTGGTAGCCAACGGCATCGAGAAAAGCAGCGGCGCTAGGGTTTTGCTTGGGGCCTGGGCTAACGTGTGAGGGGAAGTGGTGAATCGGTGATGGAAGTAGTGATGGGGGGCTTGGTGCGTTTCAGTGCATTAGTGGCCTGTGCTTGATCTCTGGAGAGGAAATAATATTGATTATATTTATAATAGATTTTGTACGTTGTTGAATATATATATATATATATATATATAACGATTTTTAATCAACCCATTTAAACTAATGTAAACTGATATAATTAACATTAATATCAAATAAATTATTCTTAATTAAAAATCATTGTATGTATGTATATATATTTAGATTCCAACTTTTATAGAACGAACATGTATTATGTTCATATTTGATTCGTTAAGCTATTGAACTTAGTTTTAATGTTCGTGTTTGGTTAATTTTTTTTTAATGAATTTTTATCGAATATTTGATTGAACGAATTCAAGTTGAATTCGAATCGTTCAATTCATTTAGCAGCTCTACGAATTTGTCCTCCTCCAAAGGGAGTCAGAAGAAGCCTAAGGCATCTTGCTTCTTCTACAAGGGAGGACACATAAAGGAGTATACCAAATATCACGCTTGGCATGAAAAGAAAGGTACATCACTCTCTTTGGTTTGTTTAGGAATTAATTATGCTTCTGTACCCTCAGACATTTGCTGGATAGATTTGAGAACTACCATTCACATTAGTGTGTCTGTACAGGATTGCCTAAGTTGTCGAATGCCAAGTGATGGTGAAAGATACATCTATGTAGGCGACAATAAAAAGTTGGAGGTAGAAGTCATTGTAGATTTCAGGCTATCACTGATTACCGACCACTAATTAGATTTAAAAGAAACATTTATTGTACCGTCGTTTAGATGGAATTTAGTTTCTGTTTATTTGTTAGACAATTTTGGATATTCTTATTCATTTGGAGATAAACAATTTCAGTTGTTTCTCAATTCAAATTTAGTTGGTTCTAGTTCTTTGAATGTTAGTGATAAACTGTATATGCTTCGTACGGATGCTTCCACTTTTGAAAACTTCAATGTAACTTTGAGTGATACAAAGTGTAAAATAACTCAAGAGAATTTCGCTTTACTATGGCATAAGCGTTTAAGACATATCTCTAAATAGAGAATGGATATGCTTAGTTCAAATGAAATTCTTGATTCCCTTGATTACACAGATCTGGATATATGTGTAGAATATTTTAAAAGGAAAAAAACAAACAAAAGAGGTGCAGGTGCCACTGGAGCTACTGTTAAGACACGTGCCACCAAAATCCTTTTAAGATGTCTGGGAATTGGTCCAGACGTCTGGACACCTTCCCAGACGTCTGGAAATAAATTTTTGCATGTGTACAACCGCGAGTCTACGCGCGTGCCGCGTGCAGACTGATCCCCAGCCGCCCTCTTCTCTTTCTTCCTCCCCTCGCTGACTTGCAGAGCTGCCCCCATGCCTACATATATCCCCTCCCCTCTCCCTCGTTCGCCACCCCACACCATCTGTCTTCTCCTTCCTCCAGCACGAGAGTGAGAGTGAGAGCGAGCGCGGCAACTGCAGCCGAGTGCAGCGGTGGAGAGGAGAAGAGCAGCAAGAGGGAAGAGAAGAGAGCACGCGAGCCATGAGGAAGGAGAAGAGGAAGGGAACGGAGATGACGGGAGTGAGGGAGAGGGCGTGGCCTTTTAAGGCCGCGCGAGGAGGAGAGAGAGAGGACTGAGGGCACAGCCTGCAGCTGCAGGAGAGAGGGAAAAAGCGAGAGAGAGAGATGCGCTCGCAGGTCTGCGCGCTCAGGCGCGCAGACGAAACTGTTGTGTCGAAAAAATCGAATCCTAGACGTCTGAAGCCACACGTTCGTAACAATATAACAAACTCAAAGGAAGTTTCGTCCCCGAAACTTGCGCTAACTAGGGTGCGGGAAAAACGTCATAGTAACCATAACAAACTCAAAGAGCACCGAAGCCGATCCGAAAAGGCGTACCCGCGAAAAGCTCCGGGTACCGCTCCCGCATTGCCGCCTCAGGCTCCCAGGTAGCCTCCTCGTACCGCTGGCTCCTCCACAAAACCTTTACCAGGGGTACTTGCTTTCGTCTCAAACTGCGGACGGCTCGGTCTAGAATCTGCACTGGCCGCTCAGGGTAGGTCAGGTCGTCGCCCACCTCGACGCTCTCTTGACTCAGTACGTGATTGGGATCGGCTATGTACTTCCTAAGGTTGGACACGTGGAACACGTCATGCACACCAGAAAGCTGCGGGGGGAGGGCAAGTCTGTAAGCAATAGGTCCAACCCGCTCCAGGACCTCAAAGGGCCCCACGAACCTCGGCGCAAGCTTCCCTCTCACCCCAAACCGCTGCAGGCCCTTCATGGGCGAAACACGAAGAAAGACGTGATCCCCAACCTCGAACTGCACCTCTCTGCGTTTCCGATCCGCGTAGCTCTTCTGTCTGCTCCTGACAGTGCGGAGTCGCCTATGGATCTGCTCAACTACCTCCTGACTCTGCTGGATCAACCTGGGGCCAACCTCCCACTTGGCCCCCACCTCAACCCAACTCAAGGGTGCCGTACACCTCCGTCCATACAGAGCCTCGTAGGGAGCCATGCCGATACTCGAGTGATAGCTGTTGTTATATGCAAACTCTGCCAGGGGCAGGTGCTCCTCCCAAGAGCCCCTCCAGTCCAGTACACAGGCACACAAAAGGTCCTCAAGTGTCTGTATCGTGCGCTCAGACTGTCCGTCCATCTGGGGGTGGTAAGCCGTATTAAACCTCAACCGCGTCCCCAAGGCCTGCTGAAACTCAGCCCAAAACTGGGATGTAAAGCGGGTATCCCGGTCGGATACGATCTCCCGCGGAACTCCGTGTAGTCGTACCACATCACGGATATACCTCTCTGCCAACTGTGCTGGTCCCAAAGTGACTCGGATCGGCAGGAATCGTGTCGTCTTCGTCAGTCTATCCACAATTACCCAGACAGCGTCGTGTCCTCGCTGGGTAGCAGGTAAGCCCACCACCAAGTCCATGGTGATGCTCTCCCACTTCCACTCTGGCACTGGAAGCGGCTGTAGCGGCCCTGCAGGCCTCTGATGCTCGGCTTTCACCTGCTGGCACACTTAGCACTGCTGCACGAATTCACCCACATCCCGCTTCATCTCCCTCCACCAAAACTCGCGTCTCAAGTCGTGGTACATCTTCGTGTTTCCGGGATGTATGGTGAACCTGGAACTGTGTGCCTCAGTCAGGAGCTCTCTCAACAGCTCCTCGTCTTTGGGAACGCACAACCGTCCCCTCAGGCGCAGCACCTGGTCTGTGAAAGAGAAGTCCCCCGGGTCTCCTAACAGTACTCTGTCGCACAAGGACTGCAAGTACGGATCGGCCATCTGTCCTGTGATGATGCGGTCTATCAGCTCTGTCCTAGTCTGCCGTGTCACAGTCACTGCCCCGCAGTACCCCCATAACTCCAGAGGTCGCCAACTGCCCACCTCCTCCAAAAGGCTCCAACTCTGTAACTGTAAACTGGCCAAGTGTGCGGGCGCCTTACGGCTCAAGGCGTCAGCCACCACATTGGCCTTTCCCGGGTGGTAGGAGATGCTGCAGTCGTAGTCCTTCAGGAGCTCCAACCAACGTCTCTGTCTCATGTTGAGCTCCTTCTGATCAAAAAGGTATCTGAGGCTCTTGTGATCTGTGAAAATCTCGAAGGTCTCACCGTATGATGAGAACCTCATCATGAGCCATAACTAGCTCATTTTGACCTAATACAAAGGATAAAAGCTCCTACATAACTCAAGGAAAGGCTTAACTCAGAGAATTCTGAGTTTAAGGAGAAAACAAGTCATAAGGGGTAAAAATGCAATTTTACCAGTATAATCTGCATACAGGGTAATTCAGGGTCCAAACATAGGTCAAAGCAACTTAATAAGAATAAAAGTGGGATGAGATGATCTAGAAAGGGCTACAGCAATTCCAAGGAACTAAATGATAATCTGTAACCCTAAAACAACCCACTTCAATTCACGAGGTTCAAGGCAAAGTAAAAATAGAATAAACCCTCTAAAATTCATAGAAAAATAATCTCTAGGGTTTAGAACCTTCAATTTGGCCTTCAGAACCCATTTTGACCTACATTGAGAACCATGCCCAATTAATAACTTAATTTGGGTTTTCGCATAAATTGACCGGTCAAACAAGGTTTAATATAGAAATGAAATTCACCATCAGATTCCTTAGGTCCTAATTAGTCATGTATAAAAACTTGAGCCTAAGAAGAAACCTCCTTGACCAACTTTACACTTTGGTCCTCATATATTTACTTTTTGGCCCTCAACTTTTGAACCCTAGCATTTTGGCCCCTAACTCTCCTTCGTTCTTTGCGTTCAGGTCCCCCCTGCAAAACCTGCCAGCACCATGCTCCGGCGACCTTGCGCGGAGCATGGCGCCGCGCAGGGTGAGGGGGAGAGCCTGGCAAGTAAACCGGGGGTGCCCTGCGTCGTCAGCCGTCGCAGGGACACCCCCCTGGTCGCTGTAACCCGCCATACCGGCCGTGCGAACGCACGGACGGTATGGGTTTCCATCTCCGGCATCCTCCGGCGAGGGAGACACGTCGTCTCCCTCCGCCTTCCTCCCTGATTCGGTCCCTATAAATACCCTCGTCGCTCCACCGTTCTTCGGAGCTCGGATCTGACGGAGAAAACCCCCAACTTTCCTCTCCTCTCACTCCGGCAGACGCCCACCAGCTCCGGCGGTTCCTCCTCCTCCTCTTCGCTCTGCCGCAATACCAGCAGCAGAGACTTCTTCCCCTGCTCTTCCCGCGCCACGCCGCACCCAGCTGGCGCATCTCCGGCCCTCTGCTCGCCGCCGCCCCTTTCCCTGGGCATCTTCTTCTCCGGCGACAGTCGATACGACTGCCGCCCTGCCCCGGCCCCTTTCGTCTCCGTAGCCAGGTCAGAACTCCTCCCCATCTCCCCCTCTTTCTTTTCCTCACTGTCTTTTATTTGATTAAACCCTCGACCGCTCCTGTCCACCGTCACCCCCTTCGTCTCCGGCCATCCTCCGGCGAGCCGCTCCCATCACCCCAGCATCCCACACGACTCGCCGACCACCGCAGAACCTCCGCCTCCTCACCCTGATCAATCCCCGCCCTTCCACTTCCCCCACATCACCCTCTGCAACCCCACCGAACAAACCCATCCGCCGACCCACAGTTCGACCTAGGGCAGCCCTTGCACGCCGCCCCACGCCTCACCACCACCCACACGAGCTTCGCCGCACTCTGGCGAAGCTCCCGGCACCTTCTGATTAGGCCGAGAGGCCGTTTTGCTGTGAACAGGCCACCCGACCTCCGCCGCCATTGCCGTGCAGAAGGAGCTGCTTCCGCCTGCAGCTGCAGGCGCGCCACGCCCAGCGCCACGCCCAGATTCGACTCCCAGGCCTTGCGAGGCATTTCGACAAAGCATCAGGCTCGCAGCTGGGGAGAAGGCTTCGCGTGAAGCCGCGATCGCCTACTGCTTTCTCCGCTGCGGGCGCTCAATTAGGGTGGGACATTTAGTCCCACCTCGGAAAAGTCTGAAGAGGCGCAGTGGTATAAAGCGAAAAAGTGCTGGAGGCTTACTGCCTCAGCACACGGGGTGAGGTCCCCTTCACCCGCCCGGTTACCCGGTCTCGTCCGCGCTCACGCCCCGCGGATCTGACCCGACCCGACTTAGACTGACCTGCACTCCTCGCCCACCACGCACGTCGGTGGGCCTGGACCCGGGCGCGACCCGTACCCGGCTACCCGGCAGCTCTGGGAGAGCTATCCTATGAGCGGATTCTGTGAGAGAGAGACGGGGAGGCGGGGGGTAGAGTAGGTTTTGCCCTCTGACGTAAACTCTGAAGTGTGCAGGCACAGGTGAAGAAGAAGGGCCGCGGAAGAAGAAGGAAGCTGAGGGAGACACTGTAGCAACAAGCGGTTTAAGTCGTCTGATTGGAAAATCAGACGACGTCCTGAAGGGAAAAGAAGAAAGAAGGAGAGACGACGTCCTGACAGGAAAAAGAAAAGAAGAAAGAAGGAGATCTGAAGAACAACAGAAGAAGGCGAGGTAGAGGAGAACACAAAAGAACAAGGGAAGAACTGAAAGAAGAAGAGCACGAGAAGAGGATCTGAAGAAAGGAAAAGAAGAAGAACAGGACCGCTCTGCAGAAGAAAAAGGAAGAGCAGGAACAGCTGAAAGAAGAAGAAGAACATCACCACTGCAGATAAAGAAGAAGAAGATAACAGAAGATTTGAGACGAGGAGAAGCAAAGAGAAAAGAAGAAAAGACAACAAATTCTTTCTCTCTTTCTTTATTTTTGTAAAAGAAACATGTATATCTCTAGAATACAACTTGCTCCCTGAGTTCGACCTCGGGAACTCTTTTATTTTCCGAGTAAAAAATTTTATATTTGAAATGTTGGCAATAACTGGCTATACTACAACGCTATAACAATAAAACCCGGTTATCTCAACGAAGCCGTCAGCGTTTCACCGTACAAGTAGTGCCTCCAGGTCTTCAATGCGAAGACAACCGCTGCCAACTCTAGGTCGTGGGTAGGGTAGGTATGCTCATGGGGCTTCAGTTGTCGCGAAGCGTAAGCGACAAAGTGACCTCTCTGCATGAGCACACCTCCTAACCCCTGCAAGGAGGCGTCCGTGTACACAACGAACCCGCCACTACTGTCAGGGATGGTGAGCACGGGAGCCGAGGTCAACCTCTCCTTCAACTCCAGAAAACACGCCTCACAGGCGTCTGTCCAAGCGAAAGGCACGTCCTTCCTGGTCAACTGTGTCATAGGACGCGCGATCTATGAAAAACCTCTGATGAATCGTCTGTAGTAGCCTGCCAGTCCCAGGAAACTGCAAATCTCAGTGACTGAACGCGGTCTCTCCCACCTAAGCACTGCCTCGACCTTGGCTGGGTCCACCGCCAAGCCGTCTCCCGAGATCACATGACCTACGAAGGTCACCTCCCTCAACCAGAACTCGCACTTGCTGTATTTGGCGTACAGCCTACGTCGTCTCAGAGTGTCCAGAACCATCTGCAAGTGCTGTCCGTGCTGCGTCTGATCTCTAGAATAGACGAGTACATCATCTATGAAAACCACCACGAACTGGTCCAAGTAAGGTCTAAACACCCGGTTCATCAGATCCATGAAAGCAGCGGGGGCATTGGTCAGCCCAAACGGCATGACCAAAAACTCGTAGTGTCTGTACCGGGTGCGGAAAGCTGTCTTAGAGACGTCGGTCTCCCTGATCCTCAACTGGTGGTATCCAGACCTCAAGTCGATCTTGGAGAACACTGTGGCACCCCGCAACTGGTCAAATAAGTCGTCGATCCTCGTCGATCAGGGAGACGCACTGGGCCTCACGAAACATTTCTCTAAAAGGTCCTGCAACTGAGACTTGAGCTCTCGTAGCTCAAGCGGTGCCATCCTGTATGGCGCAGTGGAGATGGGGCTGGTCCCTAGTACTAGTGAGATCTCAAACTCGATCTTACACTCGGGCGGTAGTCCTGATAACTCGTCTGGAAACACGTCAGGGTACTCTCTGACCACCGGGATGCTCTGGAAGTCTGCCACAGGGCTGGGCTCTGCCACTACACAAGCTAGGAAACCCTCACACCCCTGGCTCAAAAGTCTCGCCGCCCGAAGTGTCGAAATGCACCTGAAACCTTCGTCCACTGGCTGTCCGTGAAACTCGAAAGAAGGCAACTCCGGAATGGAGAAGACGATCTTCCTCTCAAAACAATCCACCAAGGCGTGGTAAGCGGACAGCCAATCCATCCCCATAATCACTCCAAAGTCCTCCATCTGTAACATAATCAGGTCAGCTAGTAGGCTATGTCCCCCGACGCTGACCTCACAATCCGTGTACACCTCCTCAGCTACAAACAGCTGACCACTCGGACCTCTGATTACTAACGGATTCTCTAACAGCGTATAATCCTGGCCCAAACTAACTGTGAAACTGGCTGCGACAAACGAGTGCGTAGCATCGAAATCGAAAAGTGTGTAAACGAGTCTGCCGGAAACTGAAACCATACCTGCCACTACCGAGCCCGAAGCTCTGGCATCCCTATGTGTCAGGGCGTTGATACGCCCCTCAGCTCTAGGTGCGGACGAAGCAGCCACACTCTGCGTCGGACGGGTAAGTGCTGGCCGGTACCCTCCTCGTGACTGTTGTCCTCCTCCTCGCGCCTGGGAACCGCGGCCTCCTGCGTGCCCTCCAGTGCTCTGCGCGGGGAGTATCTGCTAACCTCCTGCCCTAAACGGGCAGTCCCTCCTGATGTGGCCCGACTGGCCACACTGGTAACAGAGGGGAACCCGACTCCCGCCCTCAGTGGATCCCGGCTGTCGACTGGGTGGGGGTCCGGTGCTGGCGACTGGCCCCTGTCGAGGGCCCCCAAAGGCCACTGATGGCCCTGCAAAAGGTGACGGCTCTCCTGCGGACGCCATGTGTCTCCTTTGAGTTCTAACACGCCTAGTGTGACGACGGAAATCTCGTTCCACCACCAACTCCCCTGTCGTACGCTCGGAAGGGGGAGGGGGTGGCGATGTGGGTGGAAGCTGAAATTCTTCTCGAACCACCTCTCTAATTAGTTGGACGAGGTCTGGTGACGATATGCTCAGGAGAAGAGGAGGGGTAGTATGTACTCCAAGCCCGACACATCTGTCCCTCGGGCCCTGACCTCGGCCGCGCCTGTGGCCCACCCTCCTAGTTCCACGACGAGGCATCTCCTACAAGGAGATGCGAAACAAAACGTCACAACGGAACGATATCGAATGGAAACGTCTAAGAGCTCATGTCAAAAGATATGTTGTGGTGGCTACTCTAGTTATAGACATGTGAATTGGTTATTTTCCAGTAAGTTGATTCACTTCTCGGGACGACCTTGCTCTGATACCATCTTGTAACGACCCGATTCCAGAGTCCCTACGAGACACGAGAACCGGACTGACTCGACTAAACCCAAGACCTGGTCGTCCAACGAGGAAGTAACTAAAAGAGCAATAAAATAAACCACATTCAGCATGAATATAACTAACAGTAAGAAAATACAGCAGTAAAGAAAGAAACAACTACAGTATATACCACCACAACAGTAGAACAACATTCATAACATAATATGGAACTGCAGGTAAAGAAAAGTACAACGGGAACAAGAACTACTCACTACAGTGGAACCAAAAAGAGGTACAAGAGAATAGTGGTAACTCTACTGGACCCTACTCGGCCCAGCATCCTCTGCAGCCGCTGACCCTGGCTGCTCAACACCTGGTCCTGAAAGGTAACGAGTGTAACATGTCAGCAAAACGCTGAGTAGAGTGGCAGCTAAACTAAAGAAACAGTAAAGTGTACAGTAGCTGTTTTAATTTTCTTTCTTCCTTTATTTACGCCATTCTATTGTTTCACAATTTATCTATTTCTCAGATCCTTCACTTGATCTCGAATGTTCCTCGTGGGAACGATCTTGATTGCAATCTTTTTCGAACAGTAGAAGTAGCACGTGGTGCTCTCCTGGCCGGGAGAGTCTCCCGTGGTGATCCTACTCTCAGTCAACCACCCCAAGGTCGCTGACAGACGTAACGGTGACTACGGCACGCGTGGTAAACGCACGGGTAGGTAACCCGCACTGGCACACGGTCAGTCGTTTTCGTTAACGGGTGCGCCCAAAGCACAGCACAGAACCAGTACAAGGCAGAGCCCTCTCAGTAACAGGGGTCCAACCCCTCCACAGTAACCAAACAGGGGCCTTGCCCCTCCACAATCCGCGCACCCTCGCCTGACTATCCTGGTTTGCCCCAGTGGGCCTAACAAGTCGGTGTAGGAGGCTAGCAGAACCCCGGCGCCCGTGGGGTAGCTAGTACCTCCCTACACTAGTAGCTCTCCTCGGTACTACGTACACGAGGGCCAGCAAGTCGGTACAGAGTGGCCAGTCCTAACCCCGGGTCCCTGGGGCGGCTGGCTCCGCTCTGCACTAAACAGGGGGACAGTCGCTCTCCTTGGTACTCCGTACTCAAGGGCCAGCTCACTTCCCCAATTCTATTCCATTCACTTTCCAGGAGTTCTACTCCTAATTCCCCATAGGGCTCCAGCTCTTTAACTCAGCGCATTCCAGTTTCACCTTTCCAGTTTCATGTTCATACATCCCATATTCTTAATCATGTTCATTTATTCATAACAGGCAGCTGTTAATTCAATTCACAGGCAGCTATTGTTTCCTTTCCACATTTTTCAAAGACTGCAGTATTCATATATTCCACTAGTTCTTCCCATCGTAGGATTCATGCCATACCCTAGGATCTATCATACAATCTAGTTTTCCAGCCCTAGGATTCATGCAACACCTAGGATCTACCATTCATTCTAGTTTCTCATTCCTAGGATTCATGCAATGTCCTAAATGCTATTTATGGTTCCATAATTTAACAGATTATACCAATAAACTTAAATGTCACTCTACCGGTTACAACAGGCGAACTGGGGGCGTGGTCGGGAATCCCGCGTGCCTCCGCAACCCCCGAGACTGCAACGGAACGGGGTCCTATCACAAGGATCAAACAAAAGGAATTTCTCAAAACAGTATACAGTTACTGTAGACAGGTAGAGGATTTAATTCCGAAAAGAACGCAACTCGAAACGCGGAAAACGGAACACGAACGGGCCCTAAATGGGTCGAAAACGACGAAACAGTGCAAAATCAGACGTCTGGAACTTATTCCAGACGTCTTAAAAAGTGGATCAGGGATTACCTTACTCTGCATGGTCTCTCAAACGTCCAGAAGCCTGCGGGGGCGTCTGGCCTAGTTCCCAGACGTCCGATGGTCACCCCGGACGTCTGGAAGTCGCTCCAGTCGTCTGGCACTGCAGTCAGACGTCTGATTCGCATTGGATGCGAATCTCAGACCCTGCGCGTACCCATTTCCTCTCTCTCTTAGTACGGTCAATCGAAGAAAACGAAGAAGACGGAATAACTCACCTTTCAGACGTCTGTACAGTCTTCCAGACGTCGTTCCCGTCGTCTGGATAGAATCCCAGACGTATGATTCTGGAAAAGTTTCCAGAACCAGGGTGCAACTCGCCCTCCGCTCGCGACGCCCGACCGCGCCGCGCCTCGTCCGCCTGCTGCTCGAGCTGCAGCAGTCCTCCCGCGTCGCTCCGCGCCCGCTGCGGCCCCCACCGACCGGCCCTAGTAGCCCCGGCGAGCTCGCCCTCATGGCCGAGCGCTTCTTCCTACACGCAGCACCTCCTCCCACGCTCACCGCGACTGTCGCTGTCGCCGCCTCACTTGCGCTCGCTCTCGCGCACCGGCTGGAAGGAGAAGTGGAAGGGAACGGAGATGACGGGAGTGAGGGAGAGGGCGTGGCCTTTTAAGGCCGCGCGAGGAGGAGAGAGAGAGGACTGAGGGCCCAGCCTGCAGCTGCAGGAGAGAGGGAAAAAGCGAGAGAGAGAGATGCACTCGCAGGTCTGCGTGCTCAGGCGTGCAGACGAAACCGTTGTGTCGAAAAAATCGAATCCCGGACATCTAGAATGGGTTCCAGACGTCTGGTCAGACGTCTTAAAAGACGTCTGAAGCCGCGCGTTCGTAACACAAACCAAGGTAGTCAGGTGAGGGTGCGCGGACTGTGGTGGGGCGAGACCCCTATTTGGTTACTATGGAGGGGCTAGACCCCTGTTACTAAGAGGGCTCTGCCCTATATTGGTTCCATGCTGTGCTTTGGGTGCACCTATTAACGGAAACGACTGACCGCGTGCTAGTGTGGGGTAGCTACCCATGCGTTTATCGCGCGTGTCATAGTCATCGTTACGTCTATCAGCGACCTTGGGATGGTTGACTGAGGGTAGGACCACCACAGGGGACTCTCCCGGCCAGGAAAGCACCACGTGCTACTTCTACTCTTCAGAAAGACTGCAATCTCGATCGTTCCTACGAGGAACATTCGAGATCAAGAAAAAGACCTGATAAATAAACCAAGTGATGAAAGAAAGAATAATTAGTTGAATAAAGAAAGAAATTGAAAACAACAGCTACCTGTTCACCTTTACTGTTTCTCCTAGTTAGCTGGTTACCACTCTACTCAGCGTTTCGCTGACGTATCGTACTTACCACCTTTTCAGGTCTAGGTGTTGAGCAGCCAGAGCCTACGGCTGTGGAGGGTGCTGGGCCTAGTAGAACCCAGTTGTTGTACTTGTGTTGTACCCGTTTCTGTAGTAGTGAGTATTTTGTTACACTTTTGTACTCTTTTATTGTAAACTTCATATCTCTGTACCTGTTTTTAATTCTCTACTATTGTGGTGGTGTGTACTATAGTAGTTCCTTTCTTTACTGCTATACTTTTGTTACTGTTAGTTGCTTGCATGGTGAATGTGGTTTATTTTACTGCTTTTTTGGTTACTTTCTCGTTGGACGACTGGGTCTTGGGATCAGTCTAGTCGGTCCGATTCTCGTGTCCCATAGGGATTCGGGAACCGGGTCGTAACAAAATGGTATCAGAGCAAGGTCGTCCCGAGAAGTGAACAAACTAGTTGGAAAATAACCAATTCACGTGCCTGTAACTAGAGTAACCACCACAGCATATCTCTTGACATCTGTTCTGGGGTTCTTTCATTGAACGACGATTGGAATTGATGCCTTTTCTGTTCTGTGTTCGCATCTCCTTGCAGAGGTAGCAAGGCGGGCCGCGGACGCGGCTAAGGACGAGGTCGGAGGGGTGGGCGTGTTGAGCCTGACGCCTCAGTGGACCAGCCACTACTCCCAGGCATTCAAGCCCAGGACCTTGCCCAACTGATACGGGAGATCGTACGAGAGGAGGCACGTGGTGCCCGCAGGAGAGCCATCACACTTTGCGGGGCCATCAATGGCCTTTGGGGGCCCCCGACAGGGGCCAGCTACTAGCACCGGACCCCCGCCCAGCCGTCAACAGGGACCCACTGAGGGCGGGAGTCAAGTCCCCCTTTGCTACCAGTGTGGCCAGCCAGGCCACATCAGGAGGGATTGCCCATTTAGGGCAGGAGGCCAACAGATGTTCCCCACGTCGAGCACTAGAGGGCGAGCAGGAGGCCGAGGTTTCCAGGCGCGAGGACAGCAGTCGCGAGGAAGGTACTGGCCAACGGCTACCCATCCGACTCAGAGTGTGGCTGCTTCGTCCGCACCTAAGGCTGAGGGGCGTATCAACGCCCTGACACATAGGGATGCCAGAGCTTCAGGATCAGTGGTGGCAGGTATGGTTACAGTTTTTGGCAGGCTTGTTTACACGCTTTTCGATTCCAACGCCACGCACTCGTTTGTCGTTACTAGTTTTGTTGTTAGTTTGGGGCAGGACTATGTGTTGTTAGAGGATTCGTTTGTTATCAGAGGTCCGGGTGGTCAGTTGTTTGTAGCTGAGGAGGTTTACATGGATTGTGAGGTCAGTGTTGGGGGACACATCCTTCCCATCGACCTGATTATGATATAGATGGAGGACTTTGGCGTGATTCTGAGGATGGACTGGCTGTCCGCTTACCACGCCTTGGTGGACTGCTTTGAGAGGAAGATAGTCTTCTCCATACTGGAGTTGCCTTCTTTCGAGTTCCACGGGCAGCCAGTGGACAGAGGCTTCAGGTGCATTTCTGCACTTCGGGCGGCGAGACTTTTGAGCCAGGGGTGTGAGGGCTTCCTAGCTTGCGTGGTGGCGGAGCCCAGCCTTGTGGCAGACCTCCAGAGTATCCTAGTGGTCAAAGAGTACCCCGACGTGTTCTCAGATGAGTTGCTAGGACTACTGACGTGTCGTTGTGCATGTGTTAAGGAGTGTCGTTATAGTCGCACTTGCAACGTCGGTTTTAAAATAAGTAAACAGAGGTGAGTCCGAGTGTCGGTCTCAGGGAGGCGTGAAAATCAGATTTTTGCTTACCACTTGTTGTCACGGAAAGTGCGGGGTTTTTCTTGCGAAGGATGCGGTTTTGAAAAGCGAGAGAGAGATAGAGAGAGAGATTAGGGTTAAAAAGTTCATTGTTTGATCATGCAACTTGAATGGAAATTAAAGTGACAATTGAACGGAAAATAACTTCATTAATCATGCACTTGTAGTTCATAGCTTACAACATTAAATACATGCTTCAAACAAAAGTAATGGAAAGCTTAAAAGAGAGAGAGAGAGGGTGGAGAGCGACGAGGCAGCCACGGCGGTGAAGGAGGCTCCGTCGGCGGCTTGTCATCTCCGGCGATTACAAGAGGTCCTAAAGCTAGCTAAGAGAGGGGTGGAGTAGTTGCAAGGGGAGTGGATGAATTGAATGAGTGGTTGGAGGGGGCATAAATAGGGTTAAGGGCTTCCTAAAAGAAGAAGGGGCTTTAGCGATGTCCAGAGTGTCGCTAAAACCACTCCCAAAAGTATCGGTGAAGCCTTCCAGCCGCCCGCCCCGTTTCTTCTACTCGCGCAATCCATGGCTGTTGAACGAGAGCCGTCCGATCGAAGATTAGACGGCTGAGAATCCTCCTCGGCTGTGTTGGGATCGCACCTCGAGCGCGCGTGTGCGCGCGCGTCATCGCCCGGCGTGCGCGCGCACGTGGACGATCATGAGCTGCGGTCGCGCCGCATGGCAAGATCCCGGCTGCCCGCTGCTGATCGAGTGGCCCAATTTCTCCGCGCCCGTCTCCTGTCTTCAATTCCCACTCCGCGCGGCTTGAACCCGCGTCGCGTGGGTGCGGGCGTGCGTGCTAACTGTTGCGCCACGCCCACGCTTTGTCGCAGCAACCGCGGGCGGGCGCGCGAGTCTCGACCGTTCGATCAAAGATCGACGGCCGAGATCTGATCTTGGCTTGATGAAGGCGTGGCGCGCGGTGGGGCGGTGCTGACGTGGCGCGATATGGGCCATTGATCTCCAGATCAACGGTCAGAACTTCTTAGGCCCATTGTAGGAGCTCCGGATGTCGGATTTGGCCTATCTTGAGTCCATTGGACTCCATTCGTCATTCTGAATCCATCCGTGCGGTCTGATTGCTCATCTGAGGTCTGCTTTGACAAATGCTTACACAAATGGCCATTAATACAGTTTTATAAGCAATCTTGGTACATGATGCATGCAATGCTCCCATTCAACTTATGTTATGCCTTTTATTCTTAAGATGGGCTATATTCAACATACTTATCACCCCCTTATGCAGTGTTATCATACCCCCATGCTTACTCCTTGCTAGTCCCTAGCAAGGTTTATTCTAGCTTTTATTTCCTTTCAGAATTTAAGAAGTAATTGCTTAGACACTTCGTTACTTGTCAATAAGAAGAAATATACGAAGATCTTAATCTACAAAGACTAAGCAGCGCCCAGGTGTCTGCCAAAATACAAATCGCTCGAATCCTTGCTTTAATGTATATAACTATACATATGTATATGTATATATATATATATATTTAGAATTTTTTCGAAATTTAGTGTGGGTTGATAACTTTTTACGGCTACCCAACCCACCTAAAACTTGGTCAAAACCCTAAGTGTTAAGCATCTTGGTGTGAATGTTGTGATAGACTCACTTAATGGTAATTGAGACAGACTTCGAGTTTCTACGCCTCTAGGTGACTGGAAAAGGAAATAAATTTTTGCCTGAAAGTGTATTTGTTTGATTGGTAGCTTTCTCCCTACGTTTATTTTAATTGGGGTCAACACAAGGATTTTTCCAGTGTATATCTCCCCGGCTTTTTCTACTTCCCTGCTTCTTCCTTAGGTGTTTTGGTCTTTTTTGTGCAATTATTGAGCTGGGCTCTGGACAACCGATCAATGGGCTGTTACCCACGATCACTTGCCAGCCATACTTGTGCGGTGAAGTGTGGTTTATTTTCTTTTCTTCTTCTTCCTTTTTTTTTTTTCATAGGTGGCTTCCCTGATCTCAAATGTACTTAGAGGCAGTGAAAAAGAAATGGCCTGTGGCTAGGTTTTGGACAACCTGCCAATGGGCTGTTACCCACGACAACTTGCCAGCCATACCACCCTAGAGAGTTCATTAGCTACCCAATTTCTGTCAAAATCTCCAAAAAGTGAGTCTGTGCAAAAATGTGTGCAGATGCTTAGACTCAAAGTTTTTCTGAGTTAGAGCTTGAGTTGATAAGTCGTATACTTATTACCTTATTTAGTAGGTGGATTAGAATAGCTTAAGGTTGCAAGAATTCGCCGCTAAATCCATATTTTAACGGACACCAGGGCTGATTAAGCCTGAAGGCCTGAAAGGTCTAAGTGTTTAAGTTCTTTTTGTATTATTTCCCACTATTGACAAGTTTCTAATGCCTAAGTTTTATTCCTAAATTCACTTTTTTTAATTTATTTATTCATTTAAACTGATTAATTGAGCTCAGGATTATACAATTTACCACCCCCCCATGCTTAAGTTGGACAATGTCCTCATTGGCAGATACATGGATGCAAAAGGGTTCAAAAAGATAGTACCTGAGTAACGTAAACTACTAGATCAGTCTGAATCCTCTGGGTTGCCTACCAGGAAGCGCTGAGTTTAACGCCTCCAGCTGGGCGGTGCTCGGTGTCAGCCCTTAACAAGGGTGACACTTTCCTTTGGGGGAACCTAGGCCAGAAAATGCTTTAATCTTTGACCATTAACTGTAAAAGTGTGCCCAGTGTTTAGATCAGCGATTTCAACCGCCCCATTAGAATAGGGCTTAACCACCCAAAATGGTCCTGTCCATTTGGACCTGAGTTTCCCTGGGAAGAGTTTTAGGCGTGCGTCAAACAGCCAAACTTGCTGGTTAGGCTCAAAGGTTTTTCTATGAATGAGTCGGTCGTGGACGGCTTTCATTTTCTCCTTATACAGTCGACTATTGTCAAAGGCGTCCCGACGAATTTCTTCGAGCTCAGATAATTGAAGCATCCTCTGCGCACCGGCCAACTGGGGATCCATGTTACATTGCTTGACAGCCTAGTAAGCCCGGTGTTCCAATTCGACAGGAAGATGGCAGGCTTTGCCAAAGACCAGGCGATAAGGCGACATGCCTATCGGGGTCTTGAAAGCGGTCCTATATGCCCACAGGGCATCATCAAGTCGTGTGGACTAGTCTTTCCTATCAGGTCTCACAGTCTTCTGTAAAATGTTCTTGATTTGTCTATTTGAGACCTCAGTCTGCCCATTTGTTTGCGAATGATACGGGGTGGCAATGAGGTGGTTTACCCCGTATTTTCTAAGTAGGGCACGGAATTGGGAATGGATAAAATGGCGCCCACCATCACTGATCATGGCCTTGGGTATTCCAAATCGGGAAAAGATGTTCTTTTTAACAAAGTCCATGACAGTCCTGTGATCGCATCGTCGGGTGGCGACAGCTTCAATCCATTTGGAAACATAGTCTACCGAGACCAGGATGTACTCGAAGCCGTTGGATGGTGGAAAGGGGCCCATAAAATCGATACCCCAAACGTCAAAAATTTCGACAATCAAAATGGACTGAAGGGGCATCATATCTTTCTTGGTCATGGTCCCCAGCGTTTGGCAACGTGAGCAAGTCCTGGCAAAAATGTGTGCATCCTTAAATAGGGATGGCCAGTAAAATCCATACTGCAAAACTTTTGCAGCTATTTTCTTTCCAGAGAAGTGGCCGCCACACGCTTGGTCATGACAAAAGGAAAGCACACTCTGAACTTCATCTTCGGGGATACACCTCCTGATGATATGATCAGCACAGAGGCGAAACAGCATGGGATCATCCCAGAAATAGTGCTTGGCCTCAGCCAAGAACCTGTCCCATTGCTGTCTGGACCAGCTGTGCGGGGTTTGTCCTACAACCAGGTAATTGACGTAGTCAGCATACCATGGCATTTTCTTGTCTTGCACAGCTAGGATGTGTTCATCAAGGAAGGCATCAGATAGAGGTAGGGAGGGTCCAATGTGGTCTGGATGAAGTCTCGACAGGTGGTCAGCCACTACATTCTTCGATCCGGCCTTGTCTCGGATTTCCAGGTCAAATTCCTGCAAAAGCAGGATCCATCTGATGAGCCTGGGCATTGCGTCCTTTTTGGCCAACAGGTGCCGGATGGCTGAATGGTCAGTGTAAATAGTCACGTGGGATCCCAGCAAATATGATCGGAATTTTTCAAGTCCAAAGACTACAGCGAGCAACTCTTTCTCCGTGACAGTATAATTACGTTGGGCCTCGTCCAACGTTTTGCTCGCGTAGTAGATCACCACGGGCTTCTTGTCTTGCCTTTGTCCCAGGACAGCACCTATGGCAAAATCTGATGCATCACACATAATCTCAAAGTCCTGGGACCAGTCTGGGGGTTAAAGTACAGGTGTGGTGGAGACTAAGTCCCGGAGGGTGTGATAAGCCTGGATGCAATCAGGAGACATGTGGAATATGGTGTCGTTGGCTAGAATGTCGGTCAAGGGTTTGGAAAGCTTGGAAAAGTCTTTGATGAACCTTCGGTAGAAGCCAACATGTCCTAGGAAGGAGCGAATCTGCCGGACCGAACTAAGTGGAGGAAGTTTGGAAATTAAATCAACCTTAGCTCGATCTACCTCGATGCCCCTATGCGAAACGATGTGACCAAGGACAATTCCTTCTTGAACCATAAAATGGCTCTTTTCCCAACTTAACACCAAGTTAACCTCGATACATCGTTTCAGGATTTTCTCCAAGTTGCTCAAACAATGGTCGAATGAATCCCAGAATACAGAGAAATCATCCATAAAGACCTCCAAGTATTCACCCACCATTTCTGAAAAAATGGCTAGCATGTAACGCTGGAAGGTCGCAGGTGCGTTGCATAACCCGAACGGCATTCGACGGAATGCAAACGTGCCATACGGGCAAGTGAATGTGGTCTTTTCCTGATCTTCCGGAGCAATTGCGACTTGGTTATATCCTGAATATCCATCCAGGAAGCAAAAATACTTTTGCCCTGCCAATCTTTCAAGGATTTGGTCAATGAATGGCAAGGGGAAGTGGTCCTTCTTACTGGCTTCGTTAAGCTTCCTGTAATCAATACACACCCGCCATGCGGTGGTGGTGCGGGTGGGGATGGATTCGCCATGATCATTGGTGACAACGGTGAGCCCAGCTTTCTTTAGAACCACTTGAGTGGGGCTCACCCAGGGGCTATCGGAGATAGGGTAGATGATGTCAGTGTCAAGCCACTTGATAATTTCTTTTTTAACGACCTCCCGCATGTTTGGGTTTAAACGTCTCTGCATCTGGAGGGAAGGTCGGGTCCCGTCTTCCAGGTAAATCTTGTGGGTGTAATAGGTGGGGCTAATTCCTCTTAAATCCGAAATGGTCCAACCAATGGCGACCAGATGTTCTGAAAGGGTCGCAGTCAACCTGAGTTCCTGATCCTTGGTTAGATGAGAATTAATAATCACTAGGAAGGTCTGGTCAGGTCCCAAGAAGACGTACTTGAGATTCTTGGGCAATGGTTTAAGTTCAGGTGTGGGTGGGACCACAGTCGATGGGAAGGGAAAGGGCGGGAGTTGATCAACATCGATCTCTTCAAAAGGTGTCGTGTGATGGTACTCAACCTTATAGAGGTCCATGGGTAATGATGGTGACAGGTCAGAACAGTCACTACGGGTTTGGTGGTCTGAGACAGAACTGAGGGTGAGGCATTCCTCGATTAAAGTTTCCACGAGATCATGTTCCTTAATGTAATCACAATCAAAAGACTTTGTCGCCTGGAAGATATCCAATTGCATTTTCCTATCTCCGAAGGCGATTTCCATACATCCCGTGTTGCAATCAATGTTTGCTTTAGCCGTAGCTAAGAAAGGTCTGCCTAAGATTATGGGTGCATTCTGTAATTTTTCAGGGACTTCCATGTCGAGCACCAAAAAGTCGACCGGGAAATAAAAGTCCTTGACCCGTACAATCACGTCCTCGACAACCCCCTTCGGGGTTTTCACTGATCTATCAGCCAGCTGGATGGTGACAGGGGTTGGTGTCAGCTCCCCAAAACCAAATTGGTGGTACAGGGTTGTTGGAATTAGGTTGATAGAAGCACCTAGCTCCAGGAGCGCTCTATCAAACGTCATGTCCCCGATATTGCAGGAAATCAGGGGCGCTCCTGGGTCAGTTCGCTTGAGTGGAAGGTTGCTTGATATCACGGAACTTGCTTGCTCAGAGAGTACAACCTTCCTAGGTGCTTGAGGTCTCGGCTTACGCTTGGGTGTACAGGCATCCTTTAAAAACTTGGCGTAAGCAGGGATGTGTTTGACGACTTCAAGGAGCGGGATATTAATCTGTACTTGCTTAAAAATTTCCAACAGCTCCTCAGTTTCCACAGTATTCTTCTTTTTCTTGATTGTTTCAAGGCCTCAGGGTAGGGTGTCTGAATGTGGATTGGTTCCATGTCTGGGTCCTTGGTTGGTGCCTCTTCTGAGTTGGGTATTTTAGCGAGTAAAGTCTCGGGGAGAGTCGACCATTTGGGATCCTGGGTTTTGTTGCCGCTTCTCAAGGTCATTGCATTCGTAGAGGCATTGGGGCCATGGGTTGATCCTTGAGAAGACGAGGACGAAGAAGCACCAAACCCAGGAGGTGTTTGCGGGGCTGGCTGGACCATGTGAGCCTGCTCAGGGTTGCTTTGGAACCCTTACGAATTGGGGCCTCTGTTAATTATGTTTCGCGAGTTCGGTTGTGGTTGGGAAGGTAGGGATCCTTGTTGTTTACAATCCAAGAGTTGGCTTAACTGTCCCTTTACCAAGGTCATTTCCTCTTGATGTTTCTGGTTCATGTCAGCCATCATCTTTATTAGGGTATCCATTTGATTCTGTGGGGAAGGGGCCGCCCTATTCTGATTATATTGAGGTCTAACTGGTGGTCCTTGCTGATAGGGGGCAAGTGTGGCTGCTGGTTTAGCCTAGGCTGGTTTTGGAATTGCGGTGGTTTCTGGTTTGTTCAACCAAAGTTGGGGTGGTTACGCCAATCAGTGTTGTAAGTGTTGGAGAAAGGGTCAGGTTTCGCATAACCTTGGACAGCTTGCACATCTTCTAAGATAGCCGATGTTGATGAAGAGGGAAGGGAGTAGTCAAGGGTCGAGGGAGCAAAGGTCCCTCCCTGGAACGTGGTCAGGGGTTGTTCTAGGTTCAGTTGGGTGAAGGGCTGGACCAGGTCAACATTATGTGCTCCCTTTGCTAAGGAGAAAGTTTATAAGGGGTTCCTAGTCAGGTTCAGTAGCTCATCAATCTTTTTGTCCACCAATTCCACTCGATCCAACTTTTTGGCAATGATGTCCATGTCAACCATTCCAGAATTTGCTTGCACCTCATAAATCCCGCCACGAGGTTGACTGGACCTGTTAAACTGGTTCATGGAGGCATTGTTGAGAGAATTCTCGCTCATAGACTCAAAGAGCTCAAACGCACTCTCCTCGTCTTTGTTTAGGAAGTTTCCCCCGCATGAGGCATCTACGAAGTTCTGTAGGTTGCTGTCCAGACCGTGGTAGAAGATCTGAGCCAATTGCCACCTTGGAACTTCGTGGTGTGGGCATTTCCTCAAAAGTTCATTAAATCTTTCCCACGCCTCATGAAATTGTTCCCCACCCTGGAGTGTGAAGGTAGTGATAGCTCTTCTGAGGGCATTGGTCTTTCCTATGGGGAAGAATTTCTTTAAAAATGCATGCCTCAGTTCTTCCCAGGTGGTGATGGGTCAACCTAGGGTTCTAAGCCAATGAGAAGCCTTGTCTCTTAATGAGAAGGGAAACATCTTGATTAGAACAATGTCAAGGCTAATGTTCCTAGGTTTCACAGTTCGTGCTATGCGGTCAAGATCCTCTAGGTGCTGAAAGGGGTCCTCATTTGAACTTCCATGAAAGTGGCTCTGGATCAAACTTAAGATATTTGGTTTCAGCTCAAAATCATCTCCCCCCTCGGGGATCCTAAGGTGTGGCTCGACTCTAATAGCAGAGGGATTATAGAAATCGCGGAGGGGCCTTGGCTGATCCTGAAATGGTGGTATATCAAGTGGTGGTTGCCCTTGTATGTCTTGGAAAGGTGGTGGTGGTTGGTCTTGTGGGTTCTGTAACCGTTATATGGCTTGCATGATGGTGTGGATTTGTTGTTACTGAAGCCGGTGGTTTGCATTAATTTGGCCTTGGATGATGGCCATTGCGTCTGGTGGGGTTGATCCTCAGCCTCATCTACCCTATGTTCCGCCATGTTCCTAATAGAATCACGTTGCCTAGATTCCTGCCCCAAAACATACAACTCGGGATGCAGTGAGCGTCTCCCGTGCATACTCTAGAGAAGAACAGGAGGGGATGCGGAAGGCGACAGATGCGAGAAATGTGTTTTAATCAAGCACACAAGCCTAGTCCTTATAGTGTATTCCTTAGAAGACCTAGAAATCTCACAAAGAGTGATTAAGTCCGTAAGCACTAGACTCCCCTTCCCATGGCTAATCTGGCCAGGTTGATTACGAGGGGATTGCAGGGAAGGTTCTTCCTTTGGCTTGTGCCTCCAGTTCCGTAGACCCCACAACCACGGTCGTTTGACACTGCCCCGCAACCTAGTCACCAGATTCTACCAAGGGAATGAAAGCCAAGTGCCCGGCGAACAAAACCTCGCCTTTCGAGGCTTAACTCAATCCTGCCTAGGGCACGTCTACTCAGTTTTAAAGGGCTAGGATAGTGCTTGTGCTGGGGTTATGTGATGAGGCGTTGATTGGGGTGATGCCTCTTAATTTTCCACTTTCAAGGTGTGTGCTTCTATCAAAACATGGTTTTCAAGCAAGGATTTTTACGATGTGGTGTCTTTTAGTGTTTCATCCTTACTTTAGTGCTTTTTAGGGTTGACGTGTCTTAATGTTTTTAAACAAGTTTCAGTGGGCACGTCAAGTTCTGCACACAGTTCGGTGAAAGTAGATTTCCTTTTTATTCTGTAGAGGCTCTAAAATCCTAGTGTACTCATCCTAATGATCATGCAACTTTTATTAGATGAGTCGGTTTTAGGGTTGAGTGGTGCGGCCCAGGTCAACTCATGGTGGCTTCGCAAACACCACTTAAGAAAAAGAAAAGAACACTCCAAGAATTTATTCAGAATGTTAGAGTGTACATTTTTTGTGGGGTGATGTGTTAAGGATGTGGGTCAAACAATCATACACCACGTCAATTTTTTTTCAATTTTTTCAATTTTTTGAGTTTTTTCACGCAAGCAAACAATCATGAGAGAAAGATTACTCACTATCAGTCCTCGTAGCGCCTACTCCCTTGCTACCGCCGTGGGATGCGTCGCTTCGCCGTCCATGCGTTGAATTCCTGCAACCATCAAGTAAAAAGGAAAATAGGGCATTAGACGATGTGAGAATGGATATGGAATGGAGGTGATAAAACAAATCCGTTGCCACCCTGGCAACGGCGCCAAAAACTGTCGTGTCGTTGTGCGTGTGTTAAGGAGTGTCGTTATAGTCGCACTTGCAACGTCAGTTTTAAAATAAGTAAATGGAGGTGAGTCCGAATGTCGGTCTCTCTCTCTCTGTAAACTGCTCACAGGAAGCTCTCCCAGAGCTGGTTTATCGGGTCGGATAGCGTACCCGTGACCAGGCGCACCGGCATGGGTGGTGCGCGAGGAGTGCAGGGTAAACGGGTCGGCCAGGTCCACGTAGCGTGGGTCGCGGACGAGGCGGGTAAGTGGGCGAGGGGACCTCACCCCGTGTTCTAAGGCGATAAGGTAAAAACACAAAAACAATTTAAAGTGGTGTGGTGCTTCGAGAACTCACGATGTGGGACTAACTTGATGCTCCTTCTCGCGTGCGCCCGCAGGAGAACCTCCTCGCAATTTGCTCAGCTGCTGCCGCTGTTGGTACCAAGTGCTAAAGCAAAAGTCTTCACAGACTTCACCCCAGTCCACAGCACCTGGAGCGCAGCTGCCCCGACACCTGGAGCCTGCTTGGAAGCTGCCTCAATCGTCAACAATGGTGGCAGGGCTCCAAAACCTGTCGTACACGAATACGGCCTATCGGCCTAATCAAACCACAGGGGAACCTTCGCCGTGGCACGGCGAAGGTAGTACGAGGTGTAGCAGGCCACGGGACGGCCTAGGTGTGCGTGCCTAGGTCGTTCTGTGGCCGGAAAAGTGGGTGTGACCGGGGGAGTGTTGTGGAGGTGTAGAGTGGCAGTGGAGGGGCGGAGGGCGTTTGGTATGATGAGGCGAAGCTTTTGGGACAGTTGGCAAGTCGTATGGGGTTGTGGGATGACGGGGGCGACTCGCCGAAGAGTGGCCGGAGGCAGGGAAGGTGAGGGTGATCGGGCGTGGTCATGGGGCAATCAAGCAAACTAAATTGGGGAAAAGAAAGAAGGGAAGAAGGGGAGTAACTGCAACCTACTTACAGGGACGAAGGGGGCCGGAGCGGCGGGCAGTCGTATCGACTGTCGCCGGAGAAGAAGCACCTAGAGGGAGAGAGCGGCGGCGAGGAAGTGGGCAGGGAGGCGCGCGCTTGGTACGCCGCGACGGGGGAAGATTGGGCGAAGCTGGCTCTGCTACTGGTATTGCAGCAAAGCGACGAGAAGGAGGAGGAGTGGCCGCTTGAGCTGGTGGGTTTCCTGTTGGAGTGGGGAGAGAGGAAGGGTTGGGGGTTTCTCCACCAAGACCAGACTGTGAGAACCGGCTGGCGATGCTGGTTCTTATAAAGGCGGTGGCGGAGAGGCGGATGCAGGCTGGCGACGTGCGTCCCTCGCCGGAGTATGGTCGGAGACGAGACCCATACCTTCTGCGCATTCGCACGGAAGGTGTGAGGGTCGTCAGGCAGCATGGCTGAGTCCCTGCGACAGCAAACGTCGCAGGGAACTCCGCGTTCACTTTGCAGGACGTCCCCCTCACCCTGCGCGGCGCCATGCTCCGCGCAAAGTCGCCGGAGCATGGTGCTGCGCAGACTTGCAGGAGGGACCAAAATGCAAAGAACGACGGGTAAATTGGGGGCCAAAATGTAAGGGTTTCGAAGGTTAAGGGTTAAAAAGTAAATGATGAGGACCAAATTGCAAAGTCGGTCAAGGAGGTCTCTTCTTAGGCTCAAGTTTTTATGCATGACTATGTTGAACCTAAGGATTTTAATGGTGAATTTTGTTTCTAGTTCAGACCATGTTTGAATGATCAATTTACGTAAAAACCCAAATTAAATCATTAATTGGGCATGGTTCTCAATGTAGGTCAAAATGGGTTTCTAAGGCCAAATTGAAGGTTCTAAACCCTAGAGATTATTTTTATATGAATTTTAGAGGATTTAGTTGATTTTTACCCTACCTCGAACCTCGTGAATTGAAGTAGGTTTGTTTTAGGGTTACAAAATGTCATTTAATTCCTTGGAATTACTGTAGCCCTTGTTAGGTCAGATCATCCCACTTTCCTTCTTATTAGGTTAGTTTGACCTGTGTTTAGACCCTTAATTACCCTGTTTGCAAATTATGTTGGTGAAATTACATTTTTACCCCTTATGACTTGTTTTCTTTTTGAACTCAGAATTTTCTGAGTTAAGCCTCTCTTTGAGTAATGTATGAGCTTTTTCTTGCATATCTAGGTTAGATTGTGCTAGTTAAGGTTCATGATGAGGTTCTCATCATCCATGTCAACCATTCCAGAATTTGCTTGTACCTCATAAATCCCACTACGGGGTTGACTAGACCTGTTAAACTGGGTCATGGAGGCATTGTTGAGCGAATTCTCACTCATAGACTCAAATAGCTCAAACGCGCTCTCCTCGTCCTTGTTCAGGAAGTTCCCCCCGCATGAGGCATCGACAAAGTTTCGTAAGTTGCTGTCCAGACCGTGGTAGAAAATCTGGGCCAATTGCCACCTTGGTACTTCGTGGTGTGGACATTTCCTCAAGAGTTCATTAAATCTTTCCCACGCCTCATGAAATTGTTCCCCACCCTGGAGTGTAAAGGTAGTGATAGCTCTTCTGAGGGCATTGGTCTTTCCTATGGGGAAGAATTTCTTTAAAAAAGCATGCCTTAGCTCTTCCCAGGTGGTGATGGGTCTACCTAGGGTTCTAAGCCAATGAGAAACCTTGTCTCTTAATGAGAAGGGAAACATCTTGATTAGAACAATGTCAAGGCTAATGTTCCTTGGTTTCACAGTTCGTGCTATGCGGCCGAGATCCTCTACATGCTGGAAGGGGTCCTCATTTGAGCTTCCATGAAAATGGCTCTGGATCAGACTTAAGACATTCGATTTCAGCTCAAAATCATCTCCCCCTTCGGGGATCCTAAGGTGTGGCTCGACTCTAATAGCGAAGGGATTATAGAAATCGCGGAGGGGCCTCGGCTGATCCTGAAATGGTGGTATATCAAGTGGTGGTTGCCTTTGTATGTCTTGGAAAGGTGGTGGTGGTTGTTCTTGTGGGTTCTGTAACCGTTATATGGCTTGCATGATGGTGTGGATTTGTTGTTGCTGAAGCCGGTGGTTTGCATTAATTTGGCCTTGGATGATGGCCATTGCGTCTGGTGGGGGTTGATCCTCAGCCTCATCTACCCTATGTTCCGCCATGTTCCTAACAGAATCACATTGCCTAGATTCCTGCCCCAAAACATACAACTCGGGATGCAGTGAGCGTCTCCCGTGCATACACTAGAGAAGAACAGGAGGGGATGCGGAAGGCGACAGATGCGAAAAATGTGTTTCAATCAAGCACACAAGCCTAGTCCTTATGGTGTATTCCTTAGAAGACCTAGAAATCTCACAAAGAGTGATTAAGTCCGTAAGCACTAGACTCCCCTTCCCAAGGCTAATCTGGCTAGGTTAATTACTAGGGGATTGCAGGGAAGGTTCTTCCTTTGGCTTGTGCCTCTAGTTCCGTAGACCCCACAACCACGGTCGTTTGACACTGCCCCGCAGCCTAGTCACCAGATTCTACCAAGGGAATGAAAGCCAAGTGCCCAGCGAACAAAACCTCGCCTTTCGAGGCTTAACTCAATCCTGCCTAAGGCACGTCTACTCAGTTTTAAAGGGCTAGGATAGTGTTTGTGCTGGGGTTATGTGATGAGGCGTTGATTGGGGTGATGCCTCTTAATTTTCCACTTTCAAGGTGTGTGCTTCTATCAAAACATGGTTTTCAAGTAAGGATTTTTACGATGTGGTGTCTTTTAGTGTTTCATCCTTACTTTAGTGCTTTTTAGGGTTGACATGTCTTAATGTTTTTAGACAAGTTTCAGTGGGCACGTCATGTTCTGCACACAATTCAGTGAAAGTAGATTTCCTTTTATTCTGTAGAGGCTCTAAAACCCTAATGTACTCATCCTAATGATCATGCAGCTTCTATTAGATGAGTCGATTTTAGGGTTGAGTGGTGCAGCCCAGGTTAACTCACGGTGGCTTCGCAAACACCCCTCAAAAGAAAAAGAAAAGAACACTCCAAGAATTTATTCCGGATGTTAGAGTGTACATTTTTTGTGGGGTGATGTGTTAAGGATGTGGGTCAAGCAATCATACAACACGCCCATTTTTTTTTCAATTTTTACAATTGTTTTTTATTTTTTCACGCAAGCAAACAATCATGAGTGAAGAATTACTCACTATCGGTCCTTGTTGCGCCTACTCCCTTGTTACCGTCGTGGGATGCGTCGCTTCACCGTCCAAGCGTCGAATTCTTGCAACCATCAAGTAAAAAGGAAACAAGGCATTAGACGATGTGAGAATGGATGTGGAATGGAGGTGACAAAACAAATCCGTTGCCTCCCCGGCAACGATGCCAAAAACTGACGTACGCTTGTGCGTGTGTGTTAAGAAGTGTTGTTATAGTCGCACTTGCAATGCCGGTTTTAAAGTAAAGAAACGGAGGTGAGTCCGAGTGTCGGTCTCAGGGAGGCGTGAAAATCGAATTTTGCTTATCACTTGTCATGGAAAGTGCGGAATTTTGCTTGTGAAAGATGTGGTTTGAAAAGCGAGAGAGAGATAGAGAGAGAGGGAGAGATTAGGGTTAGAGTTGTTTCTTGCTTGATCATGCAACTTAAACAGGAATTAAAATAAACAATTGAACGGAATGTACTTCATTAATCATGCAGCTTTAGTTCATAGCTTACAACATTAAATCCATGCTCAAACAAAAGTAAAGGGAAGCTTAAAAGAAAGGAAGAGAGAGAGGGGGGGGAGAGCGGTGAGGTAGCCACGACGGTGGAGGGGGCTCCGTCAGCAGCTCGTCGTCTCCGGCGATTACAAGAGGGCTTAAAGCTAGCTAAGAGAGGGGTAGAGTAGTTGCAAGGGAAGTGAATGCCTTGAATGAGTGGTTGGAGGGGGTTTAAATAGGGTTAAGGGCTTTCTAAAAGAAGGGGCTTTAGCGATGTCTGGGACGTCACTAAAACCATTCCAAAAGCGTCGGTGAAGCCCTCCAGCCTGCCGGTCAACCGTTCGTGCCGTTCTTCTTCGCGCTCGATCCGCGGCTGCTGCGTGAGAGCTGTCTGATCTTCGATCGGACGGCTGAGATCTTCCTTGGATGCGCTTGGATCGCACCTTGGGCGCGCGTGTGCGCGGGCGTTGTCGCCCGGCGTGCGCGCGTGCGTGAACGCTCGTGATCTGAGGGTGCGCTGCGTGGCGCGATCACGGCCGCCTGCTGCTGATCGGGCAGGCCAATTTCGCCGCGCGCTCCTTCATCTCCAATTTTACGCATGCGGGCAGCTCGGATCCGCATCGCGTGCATGCGGGCGTGCGCGCTAATCGTTGCGCCACGCCCGCGCTTTGTCGCGACGACTACGGGCGGGCGCGCGGTTCTCGACCGTCCGATCGAAGATCGGACAGCTAAGATTTGATCTCAGTTGAAGGAAGAGGTGGCGTGCAGTGGAGTGGGGGTGACGTGGCGCAACGGGGGCCGTTGATCACCAAATCAACGGTCAGAACTTCTTGGGCCCATTGTAGGAGCTCCAGATGTCGGATTTGGCCGATCTTGAGTCCGTTGGACTCCGTTCGTCGTTCTGAATCCATCCGTGCGGTCCGATTGCTCATCTGAGGCTTGCTTTGACAAGTGCTTACACAAATGGCCATTAATACAGTTTTATAAGCAATCTTGGTACATGATGCATGCAATGCTCCCATTCTACTTATGTTGTGCCTTTTATTCTTAAGATGGGCCCTATTTAACATAATTATCACCCCCTTGTGCAGTGTTATCATCTCTTAGGTACTTGGTACCAAGGGAAGCACATGTTACCTCTTAGTGCAGAGCGGAGCTAGCCGCCCTAGGGTTGAGACCCAGGGTTAGGTCTGGCCACTTTGTATCGACTTTTGGCCCTCGCGTACACAGTACCGAGGAGAGCTACTATGCTTCTTCTTTGAGACTAGGAATGCCCATTTCTTTGAGGATGTTGGTTTGGGGGGTGATAGTCATCACATTACATTTGAAGAACCATATCCTATCCATAAGGAAACCATTGAACATGGTCAAGTTCTTATTTCAAACGTTGTTTTAACAACATGTAATGACCCATCACACTTTCAGCCTTTTAAGACGTCTAGAGTCTTAGTCAGACGTCTGGACTGGAGTCTTAGTCAGACGTCTGTCCAGACATCTAGACCCTTTCCCAGACGTCTAAAAATGAAATTTTTGTATGCACACTACGCTCTGCGCGCGGGCGGCGCGCAGAACCTTCTTCTTCTCTCTTTCCCTTCCTTCCTTCTTCTAACCCTAAACCCCCCACGCTATCTATAAAAGCCCCCCCTCCTCTCCTCTCCACTCCACACACCACCACCACTACCTTCAGAGCTGTGCGGGAGTGGCAAGAGGAGGCAAGCGAGGGAGAGCAAGAGGAGAGTGTGGGAGGAGGAGGCCGAGGTCGGAGAGCTTCGGTGGAAGCTCGACAGAGCTCGCATGGCCACTGTGGGCGCGTATGGGAGGAGGAGAGAGCTCGGGGAGACGGCCTCCCGACCATCTGCAGTGGCTAGAGCTGCGACGACGCGAGGCGGAGCGCAGCGGAGAGCGCTAGGAGGAGGTCCTGATACTGGAAGTTTTCCAATATTAGACATCTGGAGTGGAGTCCAGACGACTGACGGATTACCTGGACGTCTGGAGTTAAGGCCAGACGTCTGAAAGCTCATTTATCATGAAGGTACGTAATCTCCCTACGCCATTCATATCGCAACACAAGGATATGTGTTGGCTAACTGCGCCTGCGTTGTCGTATGCAGGTGCATCCTTGGGAAGGAGCACGGACGCCGCACTTTTGGACGTCTGATCAGATCACCAGACGTCCGGAGCTGCGTCCAGATGACCGGAGGCATCGACCGATGTCTGGAACTGCCTTCAGACGATCGTAGAGAAGGCTTGGACATCTGAGGACACCACAAGGACTTAAGGTAAAGTTCTAGTACCTTTTAAGACGTTTGAACTTGTTCACAGACGTCTGATTTTGAGCAAAAGGCACATTTTTGACCCGTTTGGGGTCCGATCGGGTTCCGTTTTATGCAAACAAAGTACCTGTAGTTTCCTTGTGAGTTTCTCTACGTACTAAAGACCTTTGTACACTATTCTGAACCCTCCTTTTGTGATGTATTCCCTGATATAGGGTTTCAGCCTGCTACGTATTTGGGGCCCATAGAGACGCTTGGGTCTACGGTTCGAGCCCACATTACTCCCGAATTGCCAAGTAGAATGGTTTAATTCTGTTAATAATATTTAAATAAGAATGTGCTTGTGGAAATAGCTGAATGGAACCCTAGGATAGAGGAATGAATGAACCGAACTGTATGATGTATTTGTATGCATGATTGAGTTAAACTGCTAGCACTTGCATGTAATATAGTTGTGAGCTACCTGTTAGAATATGAGTTGTCTGTAACTAATGAATAATTACCTGTGAAGTCATCAGTTGCATGTATCGAATTATGGGAACACGAGCTGCCTGTATATGGACGAGAAATGAATTGTGAATGGTGAAATCTGGATCGGAATAAATGGGGTGAACATGAGCATGAACCCTACGAGGAATTAGGAGTAGAACTCCTGTGGTTAGATGGAAACCTGGAATGTAGATGGGAAGTGTGCTGGCTGTAACGACCCGATTCCCGAGTCCCTACGAGACACGAGAACCAGACCGACTCGACTAATCCCAAGACCTAGTCGTCCAACGAGGAAGTAACCAAAAGAGCAGTAAAATAAACCACATTCAGCATGAATATAACTAACAGTAAGAAAATACAGCAGTAAGGAAAGAAACCACTACAGTATATACCACCACAACAGTAGAACAACATTCATAACATAATATGAAACTGCAGGTAAAGAAAAGTACAGCGGTAACAAGAACTACTCACTACAGTGGAACCAAAAGAGGTACAAGAGAACAGTGGTAACTCTACTGGACCCTACTCGGCCCAGCGTCCTCTGCAGCCGCTGACCCTGGCTGCTCAACACCTGGTCCTGAAAGGTAACGAGTGTAACACGTCAGCAAAATGCTGAGTAGAGTGGCAACTAAAACAAAAGAAACAGTAGAGTGTACAGTAGCTGTTATGTTCTGTTACTTTCTTTAATTACGTCTTTCTATTGTCTCACAATTTATCTATTTCACAGATCCTTCACTTGATCTCGAATGTTCCTCGTGGGAACGATCTTGATTGCAGTCTTTTCTGAACAATAGAAGTAGCACGTGGTGCTCTCTTGGCCGAGAGAGTCCCCCGTGGTAATCCTACTCTCAGTCAACCACCCCAGGGTCACGGACAAACGTAACAGTGACTACGGCATGCGCGATAAACGCACAGGTAGCTAACCCGCACTGGCACGCGGTCAGTCGTTTCCGTTAACGGGTGCGCCCAAAGAACAGCACGGAACCAGTACAGGGCAGAGCCCTCTCAGTAACAGGGGTCCAACCCCTCCACAGTAACCAAATAGGGGCCTTGCCCCTCCACAGTCCGCGCACCCTCGCCTGACTACCCTGGTTTGCCCAGTGGGCCTAACAAGTCGATGTAGGAGGCTAGTAGAACCCCGGGGCCCGTGGGGTAGCTAGTACCTCCCTACACTAGTAGCTCTCCTCGGTACTACGTACACGAGGGCCAGCAAGTCGGTACAAAGTGGCCAGTCCTAACCCCGGGTCCCTGGGGCGGCTGGCTCCGCTTTGCACTAAATAGGTACAGGTACTTCCCTTGGTACTACGTACCCAAGAGACAGCACACTACCACGTCTTTCTTTCTCAGTTCCATTCCTTTCTCTTTCCAGGAGTTTCACTCCTAATTCCCCGTAGGGTTCCAGTTCTTTTAACTCAGCACATTCAGGTTTTACCTTCCCAATTTCACATTCATACATCCCATATTCCAAGACATGCTCATTTATTTATAACAGGCAGCTGTTAAACCAATTTACAGGTAGCTATTATTTCCTTTCCACATTTTCCAAGACTGCAGTATTCATATATTCCACTAGTTCTTCCCATCCTAGGATTCATGCCATACCCTAGGATCTATCATACAATCTAGTTTTCCAGCCCTAGGATTCATGCAACACCCTAGGATCTACCATTCATTCTAGTTTCTCATTCCTAGGATTCATGCAATGTCCTAGGTTCTATTTATGGTTCCATAATTAACAAATTATACTAATAAACTTAAAAGCCACTCTACCGGTTACAACAGGAGTACTGGGGGCGTGGTCGGGAATCCAGCGTGCCTCCGCAACCCCCGAGACTGCAACGGAACGGGGTCCTATCACAAGGATCAAACACAAGGAGTTTCTCAAAACAGTATACAATTACTGTAGACGGGTAGAGGATGTAATTCCGAAAAGCACACAACTCGAAACATGGAAAACGGACTCCGAACGGGCCCTAAACGACAAAACAGTGCAAAATCAGACGTCTTAAAAAGTGGATCAGAGGTTACCTTTGCTCTACGTGGTCTCTCAGATGTCCAGAAGCCTGCGGGGGCGTCTGGCCTAGTTCCCAGACGTCCGATGGTCACCCCGGACGTCTGGAAGTCGTTCCCATCGTCTGGCACTACAGCCAGACGTCTGATTCGCATTGGATGCGAATCTCAGAACCTGCGTGTACCCAATTCCTCTCTCTCTTAGTACGGTCAGTCGAAGAAGAGGAAGAAAGACGGAATAACTCACCTTTCAGACGTCCACCCCGCCGTCTGGTTGTAAGCCTAGACGTCTGATTCTGGAGAAAATTCCACAATCAGGGCGCGACTCGCCCTCCGCTCGCGACGCTCGGCCGCGCCGCGACTCGTTTGCCTGCTGCTCGAGCCGCAACAGGCCTCCCGCGTCACCCCGCGTCCGCTGCTTCCCCCGCCGGCCGGCCCTAGCAGCCCCGGCGAGCTCGCCCTCACGGTCGAGCGCCTCTTCCCACGCGCAGCACCTCCTCCCACGCTCACAGCAGCTGTCGTTGCCGCCGCTCGCTCGCTCTCGCGCACCGGCTGGAAGGAGAAGAGGAAAGGGGGCGGAGGTGACGGGAGTGAGGGGGAGGGCGTGGCCTTTTAAGGCCGCGTAAGGAGGAGAGAGAGAGCGGGACAGAGGGCGCAGGAGGGAGAGGGAAAAAGAGAGAGAGAGACGCTCGCAGGTCTGCGCGAAAATAACCAAATCCCAGACGTCTAGGACACCTCCCAGACGTCTTAAAAACGTTTGAAGGCGAGCGTTCGTAACATTGGCCCTTGAGTACGTGATACCAAGGAGAGCGACTGTCCCCTTTTCGTGTAGAGTGGAGCTAGCCGCCCTTGGGTTGAAACCCGGGGTTATGATTGGCCACTCTACACCGACTCCTGTTGGCCCTCGTGTATGTGGTACCGAGGCGAGTTACTAGTGTAGGGAGAGAGCTAGCCACCCCACGGGGCCCAGGGTTCAGCTAGCTACCCTACACCGACTTGTTAGGCCCTCTAGGTAAACGAGGGTAGTCAGACGAGGGTATGCGGACTGTGGAGGGGCAAGACCCCTGTTTAGTTCTGAGGGGCGAGACCCTTATTCTGAGAGGGCAAGGCCCTATACTGTTCTGTGCTATACTTTGGGCGTACCCGCTAGCGGAAACAACTGACCGCGTATCAGTGCGGGGAGCTACCCGTGCGCTTATCATGCGTGCCGTAGTCACCACTACGTCTTGACAGTGACCTCGGGGTGGTTGACTAGGTATAGGACTACCACGGGGGACTCTCCCGACCAGGGGAGCATCACGTGTACCTTCTACTTTATGGAAAAGACTGCAATCAAGATCGTTCCCATGAGGAACAAGCAAGATCAAGAATATCTGGATGTTTGAGAAAAATGGTGAAAAGGAAATACACATAAAACTGATAAATAGAAAAGAGAATTAAACGTGTTGCTTTTACTATTTTAGATAGTATAGATACCACTCTACTCAGTGTTCGCTAACTCTATCTTTTCATAATACTGTTCAGGACCAGGAGTTGAGCAGCGCGAGCTTCCGGCTGCGGAGGGTGCTGGGCTTAGTCGAGCCCAGCCGTAGTTTTCAGCACTTTCTTTTTGTTCCTTTACTGTTATAGTAAGTATTACCCCTTTAGTTACTGTTTTGTCTCTACTGTTTACTTCTGTTTCCATTGTTTTTGTTGTTATGGTGGTATGTAATAAAACAACAGATTTACTTTTCTTTACTGTTTTGTACGTTTCTTCTGCTTAGTTATATTGCATATGTAAATGTAGTTTACTTTCCTATTTTTTGATTATTTCTTGTTGGACGACTGGGTCTTGGGATTAGTTGAGGCGAGCCGGTCTCGGGTCCTATAGGGATCCGGGAATCGGGTCGTAACACAACATCAGGGGAAGAAAGTAATGTGGATAATCCTCCTATTAATCAAACCGAACACCCTCAAAACATTTTGGATCCTGCACCCATTAGGAGATCCAGTAGAGAAAGGAGAAGTGCAATATATAGTGATTATGTTATCTTTCTTTGGGAAATAGAGGTAGACGAAATGAATACGAATCCCATTTCGGTCACTCATGCCATGAGGAGTTCCCATTCTCAGGACTAGATCAATGTCATGAATGAAGAGATAAAATCTATAAGTGACAACGAGGCTTGGGATGTTGTCCCATTGCCTGAAGGTGTGAAGCTCATTGATTATAAATGGATATTTAAAACCAAACGAGATTTATAAGGCAATATGGACAAATATAAGACTCGTCTTGTTGCCAAGGGATTTACTCAAAAGGAAGTCATAAATTATAAAGAGACATTTTCACATGTTTCATCTAAGGATTCATTTAGAACCATAATGGCTTTGGTAGCTTATTTTGATTTAGAGTTACATCAGATAGATGCAAAGACAGTGTTTCTTAATGGAAACATTAACGAAACAATTTACATGGTGCAACCAGAAAACTGTGCATTAGGAGACGCAAAGAAAATGATTTGTAAATTAAAGAAAGCTATTTATGGATTAAAGCAAGCTTCAAGAGATTGATATTACAAATTTCATCAAGTTATTACCTTATTTGGTTTTGAGACAAATCCAATTGATAATTATATATACCACAAATTCTGTAGGGGAAAACATATCTTTCTGGTATTATATGTGGATGATATTTTCCTTGCCTGTAATGACAATGGTTTGTTCACGAAATCAAGACATTTCTCTCTGGTACTTTTGAAATGAATAATCTTGTTGAAGCCTCTTTTGTATTAGGAATTTAGATATAACGAGATCATTCTCGGAGTATTCTTGGATTGTCATAAAGAGGATACATTGATACTATTCTAAGGCGATTTGGCATGGAGAATTGTAAACCAGAAGATACTCCAGTAGCTAAGGGAGATGAGTTCTCTCTTAACCAATCCCTGAAGAATGAATTTGAAGCAAAAGAGATGAAAAATATTCCCTATGCATCAATAGTGAGAAGTTTGATGTATGCCCAAGTTTGCATGTGGCTAGACCCAGCATACATCGTTGGCATGTTGGGCAGATATTTAAGTAAGCTTAGATCCGACCACTGGAAGGCAGCCAAATGGATCATGTGCTACTTACAAAGAACAAAAGATTTGATGCTCACATACAAGAGATTAGATCATTTGGAGGTCCTCGGATATTTTGACGCTGACTTTGTAGGATGTCAGGATACTCGAAGATCTACTTTGGAATACATTTTTCTGCTGGCTGGAGAAGCTATCTCGTGAAGGAGTGCTAAGAAAATGTTGATAGTTACCTCCCCAATGGAAGTAGAATTTATAGCATGTTTCGAGGCCTCAAATCCTGGAGTATGGATTAGAAATTTTATTACAACACTACGGATCATTGATGGTGTCGAAAGACTATTTCGACTTTACTATGACAATAATTTGGCGGTGATGTACTCCAACAACAGCAAAAGTTCTTTGAGCTCGAAGCACATTGATATCAAGTTTTTAGCAGTCAAGAAAATAGTTCAAAGTGGATAGGTGTCCATTAAACATATTGGGACCAATTCCATGGTGGTAGACCCGCTTACTAAAGGGCTAACGCTAAAGGTTTTTCATGAGCATGTTGTTTGTATGGGTATTACATCTATTCTATATTGTAAGAATTCAGTGAGAGTTTGTCCTATTTTGGCATTTCATGTATGAACATATTTTGGATTATGTACATAATAATAAAGTTTTTCATTTTTTGAACTCATTGGTCCTTGCCATATGATCTCTTGTACGATAATGTTTTGGATCAGTTGAAAATAGGCATGTGTAGATCACATTGACATGCAATTTTCATGCTATGTACCTATATCAAATCTATGTCATTATTTGTGTTAATGTGTGTGATCATTATTTAGTCTAACCGATTTCATAATGGCAAAAACCAACTTTGGTTGTATGTTAACAGAGTATAAATGAGATTGGTGGAGGTATGGTTTATTGTGATGTTGTATTAATGAGCTCATATAGATATATATGAATGTATGATTATAAAAATGATAGATGTGGGTCGAGTGGGAGATTGTTAGAACCGACATGTATTATTATTACGAAATTATACGTTATATATATAAATTAGACTTCACGTTTACGGTCATTAAAGTGGTCTAATTATGTAAATTAACCATTCACATCTCATTACGATATAGAATTTAATAAATAAAAACCTTAAGAGAAATGCAATTCCGTGATCGGTGGAATTGTCATTTCATTTTCGCGAGTATGGTTCTTGGAGAGGTGCCAGTGATGGGCAGTCGATTTTTTCTGCATCCCATCGTAGAAATATAAAGGGCCCATGGCAGAACCCAAGGGATACGCTCCCACTTTCAGTTCTCTTCCACTCATGCTCTTTGAACCGTCTGGAAGTACCATTGCAATCACCTCTCGTTGGAGAAGCAAACCTTATGGCTCTAGAGGATCTCCGTGATTTCAACGCTTCTGCTACGATGGATTCAGGTATCTCTTCATCGTTTCCTTTTTCAATTGTTGTGGTTGATATTTTGATAATTAGGATTGGTTTTGAAATTTGATAGAAAATCATCTGGTTTTGATTTTTATACGTATTAAATCCAACATGACAAAGATATAATTTTGTATATTTGCAGGAAGGGTGAGGGTAGAGGAGATACGAGGGTTGGCCCCTCTATCATTAGGTGAGTTTAACATTGTGGCAATGAGTCGATCAAGCTTTGATACCATGTGATTGGAGCGCCATTAATGGAGCTATGAAGGTAGAGAGAAGAGGTGTACCTCTATGAGGAATAAGCAGAAATGCCCTCACATTAATTGCAGGAAGCGAAGCCTTTTTATAGCTAAGGGTACACGTATTCGACTATTGAGGAGGCATAACAAATTGCCTTTTTTACAAGGGCATGGTAGAGATGGTGAATTTACAAATGGGTCATCAAGGTAGATACTATTTACATACTTGAGAATGAGGGTTAACCTCTGTTTATGTTTATTGAAAAGGGGTTAGGAATATGACTTAACCTGGATGTGAGAGAAAGGTGTTCACTTGGATATAAGAGTTAGAATGGAGAATGAGGTTGGAAAAGACATGTTTGCCCTTGAGATGACAAGTAAGTTGGTTTGTAGTTTTTTGTTTATATTGGAATGGAGGGGCATGTTGGAAAAATCTCATGCGGGAGGTTTCGGTGGAGAAGAGATAAAATGAAGGTTAACTTGCAGGTTATCCTAATTCCTGCCCCAACTTGGATTAGGATAACATAGGTTAGTAAGGGCAAGTAGAGGTTGGGTTATCTCACATTGTAAATACGTGATAACCCTAAAAAACAAAGGTTATCCCTCTATGTAAACTAGGCCTCAAGGAACTTGACCGTAAGGGTAGGAAGGGCATTAGAATTAAAGTAGTTGACGAGATGCAGGAGTGCGGTGGTAGTGGTTTTCTTTTCCTCCCTAACTTTATTTTTTTTTGGAGGATTGAGGGAGATGATGATCGGTAGAGCGTGTGATATTGTATACAATAAATGAAAGTACTTATGAGCTACTAGTTTTTGAGTAAAATTTAATTCTTTTGAGTACCATGGGTTAGTAGTTGGATTAGGCTAACTCATCCTTCCAATTCAACTCATTTCTCAATGACTTGATTGAACAACAACATGATCAAAACAATTTAAACTCCCTAATTGAACCAACCTGACTCAACCAGATTCTTTTGGTTGAGTTGTAAGCTAAGGTCACATGACTAAACGTGCGCCTGCATGATTAAGCATCCGTATCCAATCCACAACAAAGACATGGTTTGACTAAATCCAATTAGCCAAAAAAATGACATGGAAAGCAATTTTTACATGTATACACCGCAAACATTCGCATTATGCACATCGGTCAAAATCAAATCTACGAGCCCACACTCTAAATATACCCAACCAAATCCATCTCAACCAATTTTTATCATGGAAGCATCTTCTTTAAGGCTTTATCCGATCCAAGATGAACAGTATCCATGAAAATTAATTAGGATAGACCTCATATGCGTACCTTAAGATATTAATATTGCACTTATAATTTACTTACTACAGCAGAATCGATAAACAAAGACAAAGTGAATGATCTACAAATTTAGTGGGAAACAGTAACTTAGTTTAATGTTACAAATTTTTGTACTTCAAAAATTTGTGATATTACATCGTATACCCAAATAAAATTTTAAGGCTAATTTACTTAGATGATGAACTCCAATTTTAAGGGAGTCAACCCTTGTTTAATCACAGGTTAACCCAATATTACAAATCCTGGATTGTCATAAGATAATACCAATTTTGCAAATATTACAAAACTTCATTATAGTATATCTTCTCTCCATAAACCTCCCAGTGCATTTAACACCCGATTAACATCTATTCAAATAAAAATAAATAGGTGTTACTACTATAATAACAATAATAAGCCTTTTCTTACACTAAGATGGGTAAGCAACATGGATGTTATTATAAAGATGGAATGGACAGGTGTTGGTACTCCAAAGTAAACAAGAATGGATGTTAACACCATTTCATATCTCAAAAACTAGGTTTTTTTAGCATCCCAAGTAAACTATCCCTCAGGGTACTTGCTAAAAATGAACTTCTGTTCTGTGTTTGGTTGCGGGATAGGAGTTATCTTAGAATAAAATACTATAAGAATAAGTAGAGTAAGGTGTTTGTTTGATCGATGGAATAAGTGGAAGGATAAAATGATTGGTATGATGATATAATGCTAGTGGATGATTTTTTAATATTATGATATATGCGTAAGTGAGTTGATGTAATATAGTGAATATATTTTAATGAGTATATTATGTTAGAGTACGTATATTTTAATATATATTAATGTTGATGTGCTGTAACGAGATAATTCGATGTTGATGTGAATTGATGGAGTGTGATAAGTTGTATCCTCTAACTATAAATTTTATTCCTTTGACCTTCCTTTGATATTTTTTTGATCCTTGAGTTATCCCTCTACGAAATGAAGGAGCCAAGAATGATCAAATTGGATTTTAAATTATAACACAAGCAAGCGTGGTTCTATATTCGACATGGCACTTGCCAGGAGGAGGTAGGCCATACGGGAAAAGCCTCCGATTTTCACCTGGAGATGCCAACCATCCATCGCCCAGGTAAGTTTTTTCCGCAGGGCGTACATGCAAATCAAAACATTATCCAGGGTGGCATACATAAAAGAACCGTCAGATTAACAGGCAATAACACTGCTAGTTGTGGAGGGCCAATAGCATATTCCCACCATTATTCCAATTTCTCTGCCTATTATTCCCCCTGCGATCCGCATCTCCTCTTGTTTCTCTCCTTGCCACCCTTTGGCTTCCTCCCAAAGTTTTCAAACGCCAAACGGGAGGCCCTCGTGTATAAATCTCAACCCCCGAGCGCACCCACGGGCTCGGGGGATGGCGCGTCAACTCCAATCTCTGCTCTGATCCCTCCACGGGTTCTGCGAGGAATAAAATAAAGGTTTCTTTCTCTTCTCGTGTTCTGCCTCTTTAGGTGCGTAGACCTGTCTGGAACTGAAGAAATGCTTGATCTTGTGTTTTGAATGGGTTTGGTAATGACGTGGAGTCGTAACCAAGCAGAAAAGATTGAATCGTTGTTGGGCACGGGGAGGGATTGCTGATTCTATCGGTGTGTTTCGTGTAAGATAGAAAAAGGAGTGGAATTGGAATGATGAATGATATACATGCAATGGAGTAGAGGAAAATTTTTGAGATAAGGCTTGTATTCTATTGTGCGGTATTTAGTCAGCTGCAAAAACATAATGATGAATACTATGGTCAGCTTTTCACTTTTAATTATATATTTTCGCAAAAGAGGAAAAAACCTGTAACATGTCATATTTAAAGCAGAATCCCCGTTCATATTTATATGTTAGCTTTGCTAATTTTTCTTTTCCACAAAAAAATCGCCAGTAAAATATATAAAATAAAAAAGTTAAAGAGATATTACCGGTGGAAATTATGTGGTTTTTGTTGGGGATATATAGGTGATCAAGCCTATAGGAAGTATAAGGGAAGGGACTATCACAAACATGCCATCTACAAACAATGAGAACCATGGATTGGTGACCAAGTTCCATCCCGAGGGTATAAGTCTAGGGAGGGGATTCAACCTTCAACTATTCACTAGATTGCGATTAGGTGTATATTGTTGAGAGATCGGTCCCCTGATAAGGATGCATAAGGTCTCTTTAGGAATGGAAAACAATGACAATTATATGGGCAGAATTATTCTTGCCAGATTGCCTCGTTAACCATGTCAGCATCTCTATTCTCGTGTTGTCGCTTTGGTTCTTATGTCGTCATCTTGACCTTCACTCCTTGAATGTTGGCGATGCCTAAGGCTCTTGGTAGTTGGATTGCCAGTGCACTCTTGGGCAGGCGAGCCAGCTGGTAGGTTCTGGGAGGATAAGGAGGTTGGTAGGTTTTAGGCAAATGAGGTGGTTGACAGGCTGAGCGTGCTTTGCCTCTGGACAAATTGGGTTTTGGGCCACCTTTGGTGGGCCTTTTAGGCTTGTTTTGTAAGGGTTCATTTTTTCTCTCATTAGTTACCCCCACTCTTGTAGTTCTATTACTTTGGCTGCGAGAGGACTCCGTTGTTTTTATTTTTGTGTCTCCTCTTGCCCCAAAAGCTACGGCTTGAGTGTGCCAAGAGGTAGGTGCTTTCGGTACCTCTTGTTGAATCGGGTGACTACCTGCCTTCTTTTCTTGGGGACTTGCCTTTTAGGGTAGCCTCCTTATGTGTCTATCGTCGTAGACTTTGGTTCTTGCTGCTTTCCCTTTGTAGGTGGGGGAGGGGGGGGGGGTTCTATAGCTCGGTGAAACCCTCACCTGTTTGAGATGGTCGGGCTGTGTTTGTTGTTGTAGGGGCTTTTTGGATTTGATGGCTTCCTGTTTGCTCAATGGGGTGAGTAGCCTTTCCAGCTTCTCGCCTTTCTTTGAGTTGGATTCTTAAATAGTTGTCTTGCTTGTTTGCTGAGGCGGGTTGTCTTTTCTTCCTTCTCCTTTCCTTGGGGGATGCTTTGGTTGACTTTCTTCCTTCTCTATGGGCCTGCTAGGCCTTTTGCCCTTGCCCTTTCTTGGGGGTAGGATTTGTTCTGGTTGTCCTTCTGTATAGGATAGCTGGGTTTCTTGCTCCCTTCCTTTGTTGGAGAAGGGTTTGTTCTGGTTGGCTTTTCGCCTCCAAAATCTCGTGATTGCCTCCTTTCCCTCTTTGAGGGAGGTCCTTTATAGTGGTGACCTTCTGCCTATTCAAGTGGGTGGTTGGGCTTTCTGCACCATTTTTCTCTTGGTGGGAAGGTTGGTCCTAGTTGGCCTTTCACTTCCTCATTCAAGTGGCTGGGGCTTTGGCCTTCTCTCTCTCTTACGGGAGGGTTCTTTCTTATTGGCCTGCCACCTTCTCATTTGGGCGTCTGGGCCTTTTGCCTTCTCCCTATCTTGGGGGGAGGGTTGGTTCTTGTTGGAATGCTGCCTTCTCTTTTGGGAGATTGGGCCTTTTGCCTTCTCCCTCTCTTGAGGGGGTCGTTGGTTCTTGTTGGCTTGCTGCCTTCTCATTTAGGTGTCTAGGCCTTTTGCCTTCGCTTTCTCTTGGGGAGAGGGTTGGTTCTTATTGGCCTATCGCATTCTCTTTCGGGTGCCTGAGTCTTTTGCCTTCTCCCTTTCTTGGGGAGAGGGTTGTTTCTTGTTGGCTTACTGCCTTCTCATTTAGGAGGTTAGGCTTTTTTCCTTCTCTCTCTCTTAGGGGGAGGGTTGGTTCTTGTTGGCTTGCCGCATTCTCTTTTGGGCAACTGTGCCTTTTTCCCTTTCCTCTCTAAGGGGAGGGATTGTTCAAGTTCGCACTTGTTAGGCGTTTGTCACTCCTGGTACTATCAAGTTCTTGCATTCTCTTAGATCATGGTAATTGACACGTCTTTCTTGTAGATCGTACCCCTGGAGTTGGTACGCTGCATTTACTGTCGACATGACTCTTTAGGGTGGCATCTTAGGAAGACACATGTGTTTGTCTTCGCCCCTCCTATAAATAGGGCCGATGGGGGGCATTGTCCTTCATCCTTGCCCCTTTGAGGGTTTTGAGGGGAAATGGTGGCGACAAGTTTGCTTTATCTACCACCTTGCTAGGTTTGGGTGTTGCCCTCCACCCCCCTAACCCAATGTCCTTGGTGAAGTGTTTTCTTCTGGAGCCATCCTCTTAGTAACTAGTCTTCCACCTATTATTCATGGCCTGGAGTCTCCCTTTAGGGGTTTGTATCCCCATTTTGGTTTCTACCGGTGAAGGGAGTTTTGTAGGGGAGTTGAGGAAATGTGGGTTGGACCCTTATGGTGGTATGGTGATAAGCGTCTTGATCGGGTCATCTTCCTTAAAATTGGGATAGAGCTCCTTGTTCAAACCTCGACACGTTCGCTGGGTTGTCGGTCGTGCTTGCAATTAGCGAGCCTTTTGTAAGGGCTCTCAAGATTTAACGTTCTTTTTGTTGAGTAAGCAGTTGGGCCTTGTGGGTTTGTTAGCTATCTTAATAGAAGGCAATTGTAGGGCTTCTCCTCATGGGGGGCCCTTACAAGACCTCATGTGTTTGCTCTGCTAGGCCTCGAGATGGCCCTCGTAGGTTGATGGGCACGTGTTGCGCTTGTTCGAGCGGGGCCAACTCTTATGGCTCTCTTTATTTAGAGCTGTTCCAGAGGCAGCCGGTTGAAGGATCGGATGTTGGCCGAGTGGTGCCTTGGCTTTGTGGGGGTAATTGTCTTGTGGGGATCCAAGGCCTTTGTCTCCGGTCAGGTGGCTGTGGTGTTGTTGATCCTCCTAGGGGCCTTGGACGGTGGCTTCGTCGAATTGGCCTGGGGTTTCAGCTTCCGGCCAAGGCAACCTCGTGGCTTTCTCGCTTCGTGGTAGTGGGTCAGTCAGTGGTATCCGCCTACCTTAGCCAAGTTGCTTTTCCTAGGTGGTTAGACTGGATGATGTCGGGGCTCCTGCAGGTGCCCTTACATTCTTGGCGAAGCTAGGTGGTGAGGATAGTCATCCTCCTAGGCCAATCGTTTGTGGTCAAATACTTTTCATTCCTTTCAGGCTTTCTACTTTTGTAATGTTTTGGCCTCCCATTGGCCTGATGTAGGCTCGATGCCATGTCTTGTTGCAATGGGAAAAGAGTGTTTATGTTCTCATTGTGTTGCCTTTGATGTGGAATGATTGCATATTCTTGGTTGCACCCTTCTTCTACTGCGAGCATGCAAATTTCGAGAAGGGAGGCGAAGGTAGGCAGAGGTTCCTTCTTCGTTTGCTGCTCTATGCTGGTTCAATGTTTGGTTGATTTACCTAGGGTGCTGGTTTGCCTTGGTGGGGTGGAGAAAAGAAGGGGGGAGAGGAGAGGCTCATGCTAATCCTCCTCCTTAGCTGGTCCTCAGCTTCTCCAGTCTCGAGGGTCATAGCTCCTTGGGGCTTGAGTTTTTCGGGTACACTTTCTTGCCGCGTATGCCCCTTCGGTGAGAACGTAGTGGTCTTTATCTCAGCATTTCTCTGACATGTCAAGAGCACCTATCTCCTGAGGGTCGTAACCCTTCGGGAAGTGTAGAGTTTTGCTTGCCTTTCTTGGATTTCTTTTTTTGTACCTCCGAGGTTGATAGGTCCCCTTCTTCTTGTGGGAGGTGGGCCTGTTGTACATTGGGGTATTCATTTGATTCCCCGGGGCATTGACTTGGAAGAGGGCACTTGGCCAGTCGGGGCACTGTGTAGGGTGTGTGCGCAGTCTTCGAGCACCAATCGACCCTTAGAATAAGGGTGATGTTCGGGCGGGGTACTGCAGGAGTGTCGTATGCTCCTCTCTGTGCCCTCCTTGAGGCAGCTCGTAAAGCTTCCTGGCTAAAAACCCTTGCTCCCACTAATTGTTGAGCACTGTGTATTTGGGTCGAGGTAACCCCCGTCAGTGGGCACCTGGCCTTTAAGCATGCGGTCCAAGTCTTTATGGTGGCCAGTTGTTTTCCTGGGTGCTCTGAGTCAGGGAACATGCATTACATAACACCATATGTTCGACACCTTTTAGACGAGGGGGCTTAGTGGCCTTGCCTCGTAATGCTGCTGATAGAAGGGGGGAGTGAGGGTTTGCTCCTTATTACTCGAGCATTCATCTACCTAATGCCCTTGCCATTTGGAGGAGAGGCCGTGGTGCCTCCCTCTCGTGCTTATAAGTTTCGCCGCTCTTTAAGGTGAAGGGCATGGGTTGCTCCCAGGCCTTCGTCCTTAAATCTTTGATATTCTCCTCACACCCATTTGGCTGGGTTTGTTGCTGATGAGTGCCCTAGTGCGAAAGGGGGGTTAATTACGAGCTCGGCTTGAATGAGGACCACATCCCCTAAGTGTGATGGATTAAATGGGCCATATTAGGGGCTTGGCTTTTTGTTGCAATTTCCCATAGATGGCACCAACGAATCAAGCTTATCGAACTTAACATGAAGTATAAGGGAATGGACTATCACAAACATGCCATCCACCAACAATAAGAACCACGAATTGGTGATCCAATTCCACCCTAAGGGTGTATGTCTCAGGAAGGGATTCAATCCTCAACTATTCATTAGATTGCGGTTAGGTGTAAAGATTGGTCCCCTGCTTAGGACGTATGAGGTCTCCTTACATAAGGGATCCTTAGGAATGGAAAATATTATTATTAGTTGAAGTGAAAAGAAGTTTTATTGTTATTAGGCAGTTCCTATGTCTCTTTATATAAAGAGAGACAAGGGAAAAATATCACTATATGTCCAACAAGAAAAAAAATAACAAATAGCCCCTCATAATAACATGCAACTCAACATTCCCCTTCAAGCTGAAGCATATATATCCACCATACGCAGCTTGTTTCTACACTTCTCAAATTGGGGGCGAAGCAGTGGCTTGGTGAAAACATTAGCAGTCTGGTCAATAGAGGCAAGAATGTAGTACGAAGTAAATCCTGTTGAATCAAGCTCCTGTTATAATGACAGTCAACTTTCACATGTTTCGTTTTCTCATGAAACATGGGATTATTAGTAATATATGTCGCAGCTTGGTCATTACAATGCATCTCTATAAGCTCCTGGATTTCAACATGAAGATCTCTTAGCAGAGATCTGATCCATATCATCTCAGCTGCAGTATGAGTCATAGCCCTGTACTCGGAGTCAGCATTAGAGCGTAAAACAACACTTTGTTTCTTGCTCCTCCAGGTCACCAAATTTCCAGCCACAAATGTGTAAAAACCAGTAATAGATCGCCTGTCTGCAATGTCTCCTGCATAATCTGCATCAGAGTAAGCCACTACAGACATAGGACCCTTCTTTTGGAATAAAATGCCTCTACTTGGACATCCCTTAATGTACCTCAACACTTGCATAACCGCCTGCTAGTGAATATCAATGGGCTTGTTTAAGAATTGACTTAGTTTACCTACTGCAAGGCTGATGTCTGGCCTGCTGATGGTTAGATACAATAACTTCCCAACTAACTGCTGATAGACCTTGTCCTTTAGCTTCACTGTATCTTCAAATAAGTGAGCTTTAGGATCCATAGGTATGTTGGCTTCCTTGGATCCTAGCATGCCTATCTCCCGAAGAATATTAAGTGCATACTTCCTGTGAGACATTACTATGCCTTGGTTACTTGTGGCGATCTCAATACCCAGAAAATATCTCAGCTTCTCAAGATCTTTCATGACAAACTGGTGAGCCAAGTACTCCTTCACCTGAGTAATACCATCTGCATCATCACCTGTAAGGATAAGGTCATCAACATATACCAATAAAGCCACTGTACCAGTATTGATCTTCCTAACAAACAAAGAATGATCAGAAGAAGATCTCGACATCCCAATCATAGAGAGTGCCTTAGACAAATGCTGAAACCAGGCTCGAGGGCTCTGCTTAAGGCTATAAATAGTCTTATGAAGTTTGCAGACACACTGCCCCCGAACCTCAAAATCAAGTGGCTGCTGCATGTATATCTCCTCCAGATCTCCATATAGAAAGGCATTTTTGACATCCAACTGGTGAATATGCCATCTGTAATGAGCTGCAACAGAGATAAGAATACGGACCGTGGAGAGTCATGCCACAGGAGAAAAAGTGTCAAAGAAATCCATCCTATAGGTCTGGGTGAATCCTTTAGCTACAAGGTGAGCCTTATATCGAGAAATAGACCCATCAGGTTATATTTCAGGGTAAAGACCCATCTGGCCCCAACCAAGTGCACACCAGAAGGTAAGGCAGACAACTCCCATGTACCTCTATCAGGAAGTGCAGACATCTCCTCTTCCATAGCTACCTTCCAACGTGGATGTAGGAGAGCCTGCTGGTAGGAAGTAGGTATCTTCGTACTAGAGATTGCAGTTGTAAAGGCATGAAACTCTGACCTAAGAGAACCTGCAGAAACAACACTGCCAGCAACACGATATTATGCACAGGATCTCGGAGCCTTCCTAATAGCAATGGGAATATCCTCATCTGTGGGCAGAGAAAGGGACCCTGAAGACACATGAGTAGAAGAATCATCAGTATCCCCAATACATACCTAAACGGAGGAGGACGATGGTGGCTTAGTAGGAACTAAAGAAGAGGAGGGGTGTGTCATTTCTCTGTAAGTAACTGGCAGTCGATATGTAACACCTTTAAATGTCTTCTCATTAGGTGGTACAGGTCTGAAAGTGTCCATAGTATGATTGGTAGTAGATACACCATTATTATGGGAGAAATCCTCTAAGGCTATAGGAGGTACAGGCATAGGAGTAGCCACTTCTTTCTCTCTCAACTGATGGCCTGAGGTAGAAAAATAAGGGATAGACTCATGAAAAATCACATCTGCACTCACATAGTGTTTTTGGTGTATGGGATCAAAACACCTGTATCTCTTCTGCGTGCGTGAGTATTCCAAAAATACACACTTAACCGCCCTTGGTGCCAATTTGTCACGACCAGACCTAAGGAGATATACAAACGCCACACACCCAAAGGTCTTTGGTGGCATAAGAAATAAGTTAGCATTAGGGTATAAGATACTCCATGGAATCTGCTCATGCAACACAGAAGAAGGGAGCCTGTTAATGAGATAACAGGCAGTAAGAACCACATTTCCCTAGTAACTATGCGGAACACTGTTTTGGATAAGTAAGGCTCTAGCTGTATCCAAAATGTGGTGGTGTTTCCTTTCAGCTATCCTATTCTACTGTGATGTATGAGGACATGATGTCTGATGCATAATACCTAGTGATCCATACAAATCAGTCAGTTTTTTTGTGCAAAATTCTAATGTATTATCTGTTCTGATTTTCTTAATGCATACACCAAATTGATTTTTCACAAACATCACAAATTGCTGAATCAAAGAGCCAACGTCTGATTTATTCCTCATAAAAAGGTCCATAATAAGCGTGAAAAATCATCCACAAATAACTAATAATATCTAAAATTTTGGCAGTTTGCCATACGGCTAGGACCCCAGACATCACAATGCAACAAATCAAAGCAAGCAGAATTGGTAGACTGGATAGATATTGGAAAGCTGGCACGGTGATGCTTTCCTAGCTGACATGCATCACACTAAATCTTCATGGCAAGAGACAAATGAGATATGATACGACGTAGCTTGTCCAGGGAAGGATGACTTAGTCTTCTGTGCCACTGCAAGGCACTCCTTGCAGTGCTCGTTTGACAGGCTGCAACAACTGGACTCTGAACTAGCCGATATACACCCCCTTCTCATGGCCACCACCAATCGTCCGCCTTGTTATGCGATCTTGAAAAGTGCATCCAACAACATCAAAAATAGCACGACAAGTCAACTGCTTAGTAATAGAACTAACATATAACAGTTGCATTGTTATGTTCGGCACATAATATACATCATCAAGATGCATGGAGAGTGTAACAGATACCCCTCCCTTACCACGGATGAGGGCATGTCCACCATCTGCCATTTGTATAGGATGTTCCTGTGGTGTCTTCTGTAATCCCCTAAAGCACTGGGAGTTTCCTGTCAAATGATCAGATGCACCTGAATCAATCAATCATGATCCTTTTGTACCTGATGCAGATGCATAGGCTGTAGTGCTGGAGGATTAAGGCTGCTCATGGGTCAACTGTGCTAGTCGCCGCACAATTGTATCATAGTCTGCCTCTACAAAAGATACTGCCTCAGTACTCACACTTGGAGAAGTTGTAACAGAAGCCTGGTTGGCCATAGTAGGACGACCGAGCTTATTCTAACACTTAGCCTCAACATGACCAAGCCTGCCACAATAAGAACATGTAGGCTTGCCATGAGCACCATCAGTTCGGCCTCTCCCTTTGGCACGAAAGAAGCCTTCACGACTTGTACGAGTGTTAACAGCAGCATGAGCCGAAGATGTAGTGGTAACAACTGCATCACAAGTAAGCTGAATTTGCATCCTACTTAGTCTCCTGTAAATTTCCTCAATAGGAGGAAGCTCAGAGAGAGTCAGAATCTATGAACGAGCTGCTGAATAGTAATCACTCAGCCTTGCAAGGAACATGTGGGTTGCAAATTCCTTCCTGTGATTCCTGCATGTAGAAGTACACATCGGTCTACATGCATTGTATTTCTCCAATAACCCTTTCATAGTGGAGTAATACTGAGATAGACTCATCTCTTCCTACTTGAGAGGGCATAAATCATAGTAGATCTGAAATAGTTGAGTTGAATTCAACTCATGTGAATAAGCCGACTTCAAGACATCCTACATCTCTTTGGCAGAATTGTAGTACATAACTTCATCACCAATCCTTGGAATAATGCTATTCAAGATCTAGGCTCTCACCATAGCATCATCCCAATTCGAAGTTGCGTATGTTCCTATTTTCTGCTCTGGTGGTGCTTTCAGGAGTACATGCTTCTTATTATGGCCTTCCACAGTGACAAGGAAGGCTTGAGACCAACGGGGGTAGTCGGTCTCATCCAATTTTGTAATAGGAGAAAAGAAGGGGCTCTTATACACCTTGCTTTCTGTACTTTGTCCTGAAGACACCTCAGAAGCATTTGATGCAGACATGGTAGCTCCAAACACATACAAATAAGCCTAAACAACAGATCTGAAATCCTGGATAAAACTCCAACAACTTGGGGAATACACACCTCACAATCCACAGACAAAATATCCAACAATTTACTGGGGAATACACACCCCAAGAATCAATCAATTAGGGGAATACGCACCCCAAATCAGATCAAGAGATCAAAGAAGTCATACCAACCATAGGAAGGTTCTTGCTTCAAATCTTTATCTCCACAACACTCAAGAACTTCCCTACAACGTGTTGGTGGTCAACAGCCTGCTCTCCAGTGACCTAGGCGACAATTGGAAGAGAAGGCGGCGGTGGTGTGCTACTCTGGAGCTGCACCGATGACCTACAGAGTTGCAATGGCAACCTGCTGGAGCTTCGCGCTGCGCTGCAGCGGCGGTCTACTAGAGAGCAGCAGAGCGAGGCAGCACTGCGGTAGGGGAGGCGATGCTGGGGGAGGTTGCTCAACCCTCGGCAATGGTTGCGGAGTAGCGGCGGTGGCTACAGCAGCCCTAGGCGATGCTGCTGCACTGCACCGGCGGCAGCTACAGTAGCGCAAGGAGGCGCTGCAGCAGAGGTGGCGATGGGCGATGCTGCTGTTGTTGCGACGGCGGTAGAGCACCGATGCTGCCGCCGGTGGTGGTGGTGGCGTTCGGCGGTGGTGTGGTTTGAAGGTATGGTTAGGGTTTATTTGGTGGCATCTCCAACCTGATGCTCTGATACAAAGTTGAAGTGAAAAGAAGTCTTATTGTTACTAGGTAGTCCCTATGTCTCTTTATATAGAGGGAGATAAGGGAAAAATAACACCATATGTCCAATAAGAAAAAAAAAAGTAACAAATAGCCCCTCACAATAACACATAACTCAACATTATTACATGAAAAGAATTATTCTTGCCAAATTGCCTTGTTAACCACAATGGTGCCTCTATTCCCATGCTTTCGCTCCAATTCTCGTGTCGCTATCCTTATCTCTACTCCTCTAGTCTTGGCAATGCTTGAGGCTCTTGGCAATTGGATCGCCAGCGTGCTCTTAGGTAGGTGAGCCGGTTGGCAGGTTTTGGGTAGATGAGCCGGTTGGCAAGTTTTGCTGGGTCGGGCGTGCTTTGCCTTTGGACAAATTGGGTTTTGGACTGCCTTTAGTGGGTTTTTTCGGCTGGTTTTGTGAGGGTTCATTCTTTCCATCATCAATAGGCTTTGATAACACCTTTTGATTCCATGGAGGAACACCATCTCTTGAGAGGGTGGGAGCCATTGAATCGCAGACCCTTTTGAAATTGGAATGATGAATGACCCAAATGGAATAAACTGGAGAACATCTTTAAAAGTAATTGTCTTGCATGATTGTAGTGTATATTTCATGTGGTCAACACTTTCTACCAGAGTACCAGATGCAGTGTTTAGTTGGTTGAAAACACATGATTCCTTTGCTGATACATTTACAAGGAAAAATGGGGAAAACTTTACATCGCATATCAAGCACAAAATACCCTTTCTATACGTACTTGGCTTTGCTATCTATTAGAAAGAATATTACTAGTTAATGTACATAAGTAATAAGTTGAGAAAATGAGATGCTTTGCTGGGAGATTATGTAATTTTTATTGGGGATAGATCGAGGTCATATCTTTTCATTCCATGAAGGAAAATAAAGAACATCCTTTGAGAGGATGAGCAATCTATGGAATTACTTTCCTAAAAGTTAATCAGCTTCCTTGAGGCGAAAAGGTTCATCCCGAAGTAGCAAAAGGGCTAAGGAGGAGACATCAAAAATGAAAACTCAATTTCAGTAGATAGGAAGGATGTAATTTCTGAAGAATGAAATCTATATATAACCTTAGGTAATACATATATATTTGTAACTCTTCTTCTCTAACTTCATTCTGACAAATGCAAGAAGATCCACCCAGTCTTGAATTTGTTAAAAACTCAAATAACTAGACCAAGATTAATCCCTAAGTTAAGAAGTGAAGCTAAAGTAAGTGACTTACTTGTCAGAAAGTGATTCAGATGCCTTCTATTCCACAGATAAAAGAAGTAAAAGAAAAAGGATTCTAAAAACCTGGATTGTATGTTATTAGTTGGTTTCATTGGATCTCAACATTGGTACTTTGATGTCAATTTTACATTAGTTTCCTAAGCTTGTTTTGGTTGTGCAAATTTGCCAAGCGGCTCTGGGCAACTTTGGGGTTGGGAGGAGTTGATGTCACATCTATGGAAGATTTTTTGGGCTCATTCAGGAATGCGATTCAACGAACTCTGATGCCTGGGTTAGGGTGGTAGCCATGGTGTTCTCCCTATGGGTCCAACATAATGCAATAGTTTTCCAAGAGGAGAGGGTGTGAGTTGAAAATGTTGTAAGGGAAGCTTGTGTTTTGGCCGATTTTTGGACCCACCATTTGTAATTTTGATTTTCACAGTGAATGAAGTGAACTGCTACTGACCTCCAGTAGCTGTCCTCTTTTTCAAAAAAGGAAAAGAAGAGGCTAAGAGGAAATGGTTTTGTTTTACTTTCTGTTCATTAGTATCTTGGAATCTCAGGTAACCTAATGATCTCAAAGGTCATTTGTTAATCGGTTTTGTCGGCTTCAAGCCTCTCAAGAAGCTAATTCATTCAACATATGCCGAAAGTAGTTTAAAGAGGTTTTGCTGACAATCTCCCTGGTTGCTAGAATAATTTGAGGTTGGTTAGAGTCATATTTTCTGTGTGATCTATAATTTTGTACCACTTTTCTAGGTCAAATGGTGATTCTACTTTAATACCTATTCTTTGCTAAACCCAAATCCCTCTATGTTCGTTGCCCAAATCTTTTAGTCTGTTCAGAAGGCCCCAAATGGAAGTCATAGAATTCATGCAAGAAATCATTTGGGAATTGTAGAAATGTCATCTGAGTATTTGGACTCGGGATAGCTGGTTAAAGTTTGTGACCATTGATAATTCACAGGTTTATAGTGATTTGACACCTTCATCATTGCTATTGAATTATTTGCAGTTGCCAATGAATTCAGAAGATAATTATTTGGTAGCATGCTCCTTACCAGCATCCCTCAGAAGTAAAAGAAATTTACTTATAAAATATGTTTATTGAAATTATTGAAGTACTCTCCTTCAGAAATAGTTTCTGCATCTCGCTATACCTAACTTCTATATGTGGTGTGACTAGTAATTGTGAAACTGTGCATCACTCTAGGGGGTTCTTGGTCTCAAACCATTAAATATATATGTAGCTGCCATCCTATAAGCATACCATCCTCTCTGGTCCTTTGCAGGGATAATATCTTCAATCAACAATTACTTTGAAGCTGCTATATGTGAATTGAATACATTCAACAAGAAACCCAGCAGTTATTGTTCACACAAATAATCATTTGGAGTTCACTTGTAATATTTGTATGCCATTCTACTCCATCATATGAACTTTCTTACGGGTATGATGCTGGGCTTGCATCTATGTGTGCTCTATGTAATTCAAATGCTTTGCCTGTTTCTTATTAAAAAAAAAGTATCAAATAGTGGCTAATTATGTGCATTTTCTAAATAGAAGCTGGTGATAACCACCGGAAGCAATGTGTGTACATAATACTTCAAGCTCTTCTGAAGCCCTAAAGGGCCTTCATGGAGTGCATCTATCATTCTATTCACCACAGAAAGTAGAAGAAAATAACGCATCCCATCATTTTCCTGATGGAGCTGTGAGCATAGAAACTAATTATGGAGTGTCAATTCAGTAAGCCTTGAAAATCTTGTGAATTGTTTCTGGGATTTTTTTTCCTGAATGCTTTATAATTTCATTATATCATGTGTTTAGGCAAATTTGGAAGCAAAGACCAATGTGCTTCAGATTCGCACAATGTAACCTTCAAGGTAACGATATCACTTTATTCTTTTACTTCTTGCTTTTGCTGTTGGTCTGCAATCATTCTTTCTTCCATTACAGGAGATCAAAACCTTCAAGAGACGGTAGTTAATGTTTTAACATCACTCCCGTTTGTTGCTATTGGCCTCCAAACCCCACGGTAAGTTCAATTTAACAATGCTGAGAAATGTGTACATTGAAGTACTTAAGTTATGGGGTTTCTTCTTGGTGCGCAGGAAAAACCTCAATAGCACACTGTATGCAAATTCATTGATTGGAGTTGGAGTTGCTTCGGGCTTGTACCATTGCTCAAGAGGAAAAATAAGAAAGATCATGAGATGGGTAGATTATACAATGATAGCTGCAACAACAGTTGTAAGTTGGAATCTACCTATAAAGCAACATGCTTGCCTTTTGCATGATTCTTCCTGGGAGAAATGTATCTGCATTTTCTATCATATTCATTTCTAGTTGATTTTTAGCTTTTACCATTTTGCCTGTTTTTGGTTTTCCAGTTGTCATTTATATTACAAAGTGCCTGAACCTCCTCATTGGAAAAACAAAATCCTTCCGAATGGGGAGTGATAATGGATGATTCATATTACATTTTGGCAAAAAGCTGAATTTATTGATTAGCCAACCATCTGATTTCAATCCAATTGGAATATTGACTCCCCAATTGGAGAAAAAGTCTCTATGCAGATTAGAGTATATTGTTATATGCATTTGATACGTGGTACTGGTTTCCAAATATAAGAGCTTCTAAGTGCAAAATAGGAAGAAATGGGAGCATTCTTTGTGAGTATGAAGTTTCGTTTCACCAATCATACTTTAAATAATTCCTTTTATTGCATATTGCCGGAGAAAATGATCTTATTTCAATTAGAAACCCTAACCCCTTTATATAGAGGGTTAAGCATATTCTTTCAAGTAGGCTTGGGTTGGGGTTCCCACAGGCTTTGGTGGCTGGTGTGCCGTAGTTCTAGTGGCTCTTGAGACTACCCTTGCGTCGCCCAATCCTTCACTCCATCTCCCAAGGCATCCCACTATCGCCAAAATCCCGGTGGTCTCCCTAAGGGGTTTCTCAATCACTACCTTCAGTAGTGACTTTGGATCTCTCGATCTAATCAATCAGAGATCTCTTACTCCAGTCTCTCTCAATTGATTTCTCTCAATCTTCAAAAGGTTTGACCCCCCCTCGATTAACCTGGATTCTTGATCATGATCCAATCATGATCGGAACTGATTGCCATTGTCACCTCTTCTTGAAGGAGAGTTGAGAACCAAATGCGATCTCTTCTCTTGAGCATTAGTGGTCTCTTCTGTTGTGTGTTGCCATCGACCAACTCCTCTCTTGCGCGGTAGAGTTGGCGCCTTGCATGGCAGAGCGCATGTGGAGGCATTAAGTTTAGTGCCGCCGATGCACACGTGCTGCGCGCTAGGTGGGACATGGTGGCATGAGGGCAGATGTCCCTTGCACGAAGATTAGGAATCCTGAATTGCGAGGATCTAGGCATAAGACTTCTGCTCTAATACCATGTTGGAGGAAATAGTGTCTTATTTGAATTAAAATGACTCTTTAGTAACTAATCCTAATACTGTAACACTCCCCTTTAAATTGTAGCATGGATAACAATCATGCCCAACTTGTTATAGTAAACAAAATTTGATTCCTCCTTAATGAAGACATCTTTTGGCTGAAAGAACAGGTAGGTAGGCAAAAGGAAATGATCCTCGACAGTAGCACTAGTAGAGCAGGAGACAATTCTAAGCAACAACAATAGTAGTGAGAGGATCTCAAGTAGTTCGAGAGACAATCCCAAGCAAACAGTGATAGATAGGCAGTAGTAGGAGGTGAGAGCCTTACTCAAATCCCCCACCAGTCATCAGGTTTATCCAGATTTCCAATAGGAGGAAAGTAGGAAGAAATGAAGTCTCATTCCAATAGAAAACCCTACACCTCTTTATATAGAGAGAGGTGTTGAGTAAATTACATAAGAGAACTAGGTAAAAACATAAAATTAGTCCCTGACAAAACATAAAAGATAAATAGAGTGCTCAACACTCCCCTTCAAGATAGAGCATAGATATCTATCATGCTCAACTTATTACAACAAACTTCAAATCTAGATTTTGGCAAGAGGCTTGGTAAAGATATCTACTATCTGGTTCTTTGAGGCAACTGATGTGGTGAAGCGAAGCCCCTTCTGAATAAGATCTTTAGTGTATACATATTTCGTGCGCTTATAAAACATAGGATTGTCTACTATGTAGGTAGCTGCCCTATCGTCACATCTCATCTCCATAGGCTCCTCGATCTTGACATGCAAGTCAAGTAAGATTGATCTAATCCACACAACCTCAGCTGTTGTCTGTGCCATTGCTCTGTATTCTAACTTTGCACTCGAGCAAGACACAACACTTTGCTTTTTGCTCCTAAGTCACCAGATTACCAGCCACATAGGTGCAAAACCCTAGTGGATTTTCTATCAGAATGACAACCTACATAGCCTGCATCAAAATAACCATGCACCCTAGTGGATTTTCTATCAAAATGACAACCTACATAGCCTGCATCAAAATAACCTACTATGGTCATAGACTTGCCTTTCCTGAACAGTAATCCATTTCTTGGTGCTCATTTCAAGTATCTGAGCACTTTTATGGCAGCATCCTAATGCTGCTTAGTCGGCCTGTTCGTAAACTGACTGAGCTTGCCAACTGCAAGTGAGATGTCTGGACGTGTAATAGTGAGGTAGAGTAGCTTCCTAATCAATTGTCTTTAGCCTTTGCTATTTACAGTTTGTGACTCAAAGTCATATAATTAAGTGCATCTTTGAATCCATAGGTATGTTGGCTGACTTACCTCTCAATATCCAAGTCTCCTGCAGTAAATCAAGAACGTATTTCCTTCGGCTAAGGACAATACCACTCTTTCCTCTAGCCACCTTTATGCCCAAGAAGTATCTCAAGGAGCTTAAATCTTTCATAACAAATTTCTCTGCTAAACTTTACTTGACCTCAACTATCCCAGTTGTATCATCACCGGTGATAATGAGGTCCTTTACATAGATAAGGAGAGCAACAATCCCCTTATCTGTCTTCCTTACAAATAAGGAATGATTAGAAGTAGACTAAATAAGTCCCATATCTTCAATAACCTCTGACAACTTCTGAAACTAGGCTCTCGGACTCTTCTTAAGGCCATATATTTACCCTTTTCAACCTGCACACATACTCCCCTTGAGTCTCAAAATCGGGGGGTTGCTGCATATACACCTCTTCTTACGTATCACCATACAAGAAGGCATTCTTAACATCTAGTTGATATAACTAGTCAAAATGGGCAGTAATAGAAATGAGAATCTGCATAGTAGAAAGCCGAACCACAAGGGTGGTGTCAAAGAAATCCACCTCATAGGTATGGGTGAACCCCTTTGCCACAAGACGAGCCTTGTAACAAGAAATAGATTCGTATGGATTATATTTCATGGCAAAAGCCCAATGACAGCCAATTGTACGTGCACCAGGAGGTAATGGAGTAAGCTCCCAGGTCTGCCAAGACTGTAGTGTAGCTATCTCATCCTTTATGGCTTGACGCCATTTCGGATTGAGCATAGCCTGCTGATAAGTGGCTGGTAGTTGTGAAGAGGTAAGGGCCTTTGTGAAGAAGGCAAATGGGCGACTTATACCCTCAGAGGAAACTGCTCATGCCACTTGATAGTGTGCACAACTCTGAGGGGCCTTTTGAATAGTAATCGGAAGATCCATATCATCAGAAGGAGACTTAGTCTCAATAGGTGGCTCAGACGATGATGTTACGTTATCATAAGGAGACTCAGAGGCAACTGGTATAGCACCTGCAAGGTCATCGCTGGATACATAATGATCAGTAGTATCAGCACATACTTGCTGTGGGGAGGATGATGGTGTTGAAGAGGGGGGGATATGTTGCCAATATGTCATTAGTTTTGCAAATACCAATGGAGGATCTCTGAACCGTGCTCGACTAGTATCTGTAATATCTAGTGATGTAATTTGAGTAGTAGTAGGAAAATCTCCAAACTGAATGGAAGGAATAGGCATGGGAGCTCTCTCTACCTCGAGTATCAATTGTCTGCCAGTAATAGAAAAATATGGGATGACCTCATGAAAAGTAACATTGACACTAACATAGTGCCTCTTCTGTAGAGGATCATAGCATCTGTAGCCTTTCTAGATATGACTGTATCCCAGAAAGACACACTTAACTCTCAAGGGACAAGTTTCTCTACATGACCCAGTAATATGCATAAAGACAACACAACAAAAAGTTTGAAGTGGCAACTGAAATAACTCTCGGTCAGGGTACAATATCTACCATGGTATGTACTCAGAGATAACAGAACTAGGCATCTTGTTGATCAAATAACATGCAGTGAGAACTGCATCTCCCTAGTACTGTAAAGGAACATTATGATGTATCAAAAGAGTCTAAGCCACATCCAGAATGTCTGTGTTTTCTCTCTGCTACCTTATTCTGCTGGGATGTATGGGGACATATGGTCTGATGAATCACTCCATGGGATCTGTAAAATGCTTTTATACGTGTAGTACAAAACTCAAGTGCATTATTAGTACACACAACTTTGACAATAGAAGCAAAATGATTCTTTATTTCAATAATAAAATTCTCAATTATAGAACCAACATTTGACTTATTTTTTAACAAAAATAGCCAAGATAATCTATAACAATCATTCACAATCATCAAGTAGTACCTATGTTTTAGTCGATCTAGAATTCGATTAGGGCCTCATACATCTAAATGTAGCAAATCAAAAAGTGACTTAGAAATAGTAGAACTAACTGGATAAGTGGATCTATGGTGTTTCCCATTTGGCACACATCACAATGAATGTAGGTGGCTGGTGAAAGATGATGAATGATACGATGAAGCCTATTTAGAGATGGATGATCAAGGCGATTGTGCCACTATAAGGCACTCACTGCAGTGAAACACACATCTCCCTGGCAATGTGCAGCAATTGGCGTTTGAGACAGGCGATGCATACCCTCCTCTTCATGCCCACCACTAATCATCCTCCCTGTGAACTTGTCTTGAAACACACAACCATCATCATAAAAAATACCCTGCAATCAAGGTCTTTCATAATTCTGCTAATAGATAACAAGCTCATTGCAAAATCTGGAACAAAAAAAACATTGGGCAATTTCATATTGGGGGTGCTTGGCACCTCCCCCTGACCATCAACTTTGGTATGTCTCCTATCTGCTACCTGCGCGGTCTTACTAGGACGTACAAGCTGACAATGTTGAAAGCTGCTGTGATCACCACTTAAATGTGCTGATGCACCTAAATCTACCAACCAAGTAGACTTGCTAGACATAGCAAAAACACACCATGTACTTGAGGTGGCAATGGTAGTAGTATCTGAAGAGGAAGATGAAGTCTCCTGAATAATTTCAGCAAGCCTCTGTACTGTAGCATCATACTCAGCATGTGACACTATGTCAGGCTCTATCTTAGAAGAAGCAGCAACTTGATTGGCTACAAGAAGTCACCCATGCTTAGACCAGTATGAGGCCTCCACGTGACCAATCCTACCACAGAAAGTGCACATGGGACATGGTTTGCCTGTTTGTCCTCTGCCACACCCACACCTACGAGTAGAGGGTAAACCTCTAGTGCCTCGACCTCCACCAACAACCAGTGCGGAGGTTTGTCCAGTGATCTCAGGAGTAGGAGTAGCCACTATGATCCGACTTGGTTGGCTATAAGTGATGGAAGCTTCAATAATATCAGAATCTAAGAGCGTGTAGATCATATTCGAGGCCTAACCCAGAGAGAAAGTGAAGGATTGTTGTCTCCTTGTGGTATTTCTGATGAGTACCACACGTGCACACAAGCCTGCACGCATTGTACTTCTTCAAAAGCCCTTTCAATGTAGTGTAGTATTGCGTCAAGAGCTGTCCCTCCTATCTGAGAGAAAATATCTCATTGTAGATCTGATAGACCTTGCTGGAATTCTTCTCATGGGAATATGTGTCATGGAGTGTATCCCACATCTCCTTAGTAGTCCTGTAATACATGATGCCATCTCCAATCCGTGGCGAGACGACATTCATGATCCACGCTCTCACCATAGCATTGTTCTTCCACGAGGCATACTTTCCGGTCTTGTTTTGAGGCTCTAGCTCGATTAATAGATGCTTGTTGTCATGACCCTCAATGGTCATCAGGAAAGTTTGAGACCAACAAGCGTAGTTGGTCTCATCCAACTTCACAATAGGGATAAAGAATGGATTTTTATAGTTCCCGCTCTCCTGACTAGTCTCCGATGTCACCTCAGAAGATGAAGGGGAGGCCATGATGCTCTGAAGCTACAGGGAGATGCAAATTCTGAAATTCAATTTTCAGAATTGCAAAGCTACTATAGATTACAAAAGAGAGTGATCTAACATGAAATCTAAGTTATCTCCTTCTTGAAAATCATGTTAGACACACATAGTAGCTCTCCAACATTTGGTAGGAGCCTACCAGGGTCTGAAGGCACCCCTAGCGGCCCCCAAAAGAGGGTTACCAAGGTTCGAAATGTCGATTTCGACGCTGTGCCGATAAAATTCTTAGTATGCATTTCGTGGGCATGTCAATGGCATGCCGTGGAAATGCCGAGGGCATGCCGACAAAAAATCGCATAAATAATCAAAATGATATAATTTTCAAAAAATAATGATTGTGTAACAATAAAGGTATTTTATAATGACCGTGTGTGTGTCCTTAGACCTTTACATTCCTCAATATTGACCTTCTATACCCTTAGGATTCCAGAATTCAGCCTGTGGCAGCAGCACTTTCGCCTAGCAGCATCATACTTGGCACCACCATCAGCATGCCCTTGAAATCGTCGGCATGCTGTCGGCACACCTGTAAACCGATACTATAATCATCTCGGCATGGCCCCCTCCCCAAAATAGCCTTGTCGATGGCATGCCATCGGCATTTAAATCACTAAGGGTTACTACCCTCCTCGCTATGCCGGATCGACAAGACCCACTAGCGGCTCTATTGCCTACCAGTGGAAGATATGCTTTTGTGGCAGATCACCGTCGCCACCCCAGCCCAACGCTGCTAATGCCTGTCGTTGGTGGTGCCTACGGTGTCACCACAGAGGCTAGGTGCCCCTACAGCACCGCCGTAGGAGGCACGAGCACTTTTAGCACCGTCGCTCGCCGCCAATGAGGCCCTCCCTGCTAGCTATGTTGCTGGCGGTGAGGAAGATGAGGCGATGAGCGACGTGGAGAAAGGGTTAGGGTTTTGGTGGAAGGGATTGGTGGCTTATTTCGGTGGGATACCCGAGAGCCGATTTAGGATTGTCGCTCTAATACTAAGTTGGACGAAATGAAGAGTTTCATTCCAATAGAAAACCCTACTCATCTTTATATAGAGAGAGGTGTTGGGTAAATTACATAAGAGAACTAGATGAAAACACAAAATAAATAAACAGTCCCTGACAAAACATAAAAGATAATTAGAGTGCTCAACAAGGAACAAATGCTTTAGAAGAACTGTTGAAGTAGAGGTAGAATTGGAACTCATCAACTTGATCGTGATTCCCTGAACTAGAACGGAGGTTGAGATCTTGGCCTCAGAAGTCATAGTAGTAGAGCCAGTGTCCTACATGAGGAACAAGAACTTGATTAGGTAGTTGGATAGTCAGGCATGTAGGTAGGACCCTGCGCAAGGAGGCATGCGTGGCAAGCAAGACCATGCATGAGAAATCATGTGTGGCAGAGCAAGTACCTTGCAAAGGGGGTGCACGTGAAGGCTAGGCCATGCACGCAAAAGTGCACGCAGCAGGAGCAAGAGCCATGCATAGGTGTGCATGGTGGTAGTTTTAGGCCACACGCAAGCATGTGTGGCAGGGTAGGTAGGCCATGCGCTAGCGCACCCGGTAGGGCAAGCCATGCGACCAAGTAGGCACCTCGCGCAGCAGAGTGCACATGGAGGCACTAGGGCTGATGCCACCAAAAAAATGGTATTCATAAAGTAATCTTTTTAGTGACTTTTATTTGAACCATTTGTGAATTTCATTATTTGATTTGATTATGAAGATGTCTTATAGATATTTGATTTGCTTGATGCTATTTTGGTCCATATGGTTGAATGTTTCAAATGTATTTTGTACAGGAACCTCTCACTTTAACTTCTTTTCACGTGACAGCTCCTTTATGCACTTATATACATGCATGCATGCACGCAATATGTATGCACTGCACAAAAATACACACATATAATGTGCGTGCAGAGAAAGGGGATTGAGAGAGGATATTGTGCACATGAATGGATACCTTCGCTCTCAGCAATAGGCTTGTTTAAGTTGTCAAGCACATGACTTGGAAGGATCCCTTTTAGATAAGCATTGGTGGTGAGGGAGTTTGAGCATCAGCAATAATGGACAAGGGTGTTCAAAAGTAACATTACTGGTTAAAGGACATCATGATCTTCTGGTGTAAACTTTTGAGTTTGTGTGAACCTGCTGTAAGTAGGTACTTGTGGTATATGGGATTGAAGACTGGATGTAGTCAAATGTTACACGTGAATAGTATAGACTATTTTTATAGAAAGCAACATCAAGACAAACGTGATATTTATGAACAAAATTATGCTATGTATAGCCTTCTTGAATTCGAGCATAGCACACAAAAATGCAGCTAGCAGACCTGGGTGACAACTTACCATCGAGAAAAATATGATCAAAGCTAACCTGACTGAAAATAGAAGTTAAAGCAAACAACCTACTTTTCAGGAAATAAAAAATTCCTAGGAATCTGCCTACGAAGAACAAAAAAGAATGCCTGATTTATGTGAAAGTTGGTAGTCTAAACCGCATCATACCATGATAATTCAAGAACCATTCGTTTTGAACATGGTGATAGAAGCCACATCTAACAAATGTCAAAATCTTAGTCTATTAGCATTTTCTTTTGGAGGCTTTAATGCAATATGTTTGATGCAACATGTTATTTGAAAGAAAAAAAAATCATAAAGCATTATTAGAAACTTCAATCCAAACGCTTTGATTATAGAAGAAAATAAACTTTTTTACTTAAAGAAAAAGTACTTGATGATTGTAGGACTTTAAAATTTTTTTAATATACCCAAATGACAGGAGTCCAATCATCAACCAAGACCAACGAAAAATATTAAAATCCACTGCATTCAAGACTTGATATAGACCATACATTTGCGTAACAAAATAGGAGGAAATAGATTCCCATTTATCATGAGACATGCTAAATATAGACCTGGGATGCTAAGAAAATCAGCTATCATCACAAGAAAAAGTGTTATTCAACTTTGAACTTTTCCTAACATCAAAAAATAGACATACGTGAAGGTCTTAGATGTAGGATCGACTGGATAGGAGTAACATGTTAGGCTTCAAAGGTCTTGGAAGGTGAACTTAGCATCCATAAGTAATACATAATAATAGATATCATTGCACTAAAAAACCCCATTAATTATGATACATCTTTCGTAGATCTACAACTTAAAATGAGTGTATTAGAATATAGCTCAACAATTTAGAAATCTAATAAGTCGACTAATAAGCCCGAACAACCACCCAACTCCATTAAAACCAATCAGTAAAGCACGAGCATGTTACATGTATTTTTCCCAAAATGAAAAAAGCAAAGAAATGCAATAGTAAAATTTTCAATGTAAGGATGTTATCCTTTGAAAACTACTACATTCCTTCCTAGTTAGATGTGCCATAACACTGCCAAAATTCTTGAATTCTCTTTCTTCAACTAGAAGATATTCTACCGCACGTGTTTACTTCCTCTCCTAAAAGAACTCTAGAACTCAACCTTAGAAGAGTGATCCACCCATTCAAAGCGCAAGTGGTTCTAGATGTGCGTGGAAAAATCACATTGGAAGAAAAGATGGTTGATATACTCCTGACTTGTGTGGCATAAAGGACAGGTGGTGGCTGCCTCGGGGACCCACCTGGCCCTCCACGTCCGTGTCATCAATCTACCCCTCCTCAGGAGCCAAGCAAAGATCCTAATCTTAAAGGGACAAGTTACTGGCCACAACAACCTACAGTTCCTCAACAGATCAATCTGTGTCAAGTTTCCAACCTATCTCAACCTCTTGTAAGCCTTACGCACTAAGAACTCACCTCCATCCCATAGGTATGCATCAGTACCCACTCTGACTGGTAAGCCTCAAGCAGGCTCATCAACTCCTGAAGTTCTTGCAACCTTTAATTAGAAAGGTTCCCAACAAACGCGAGACTCCATGTATCGTTCCAGTACTCTCCTACTGTGGCCTCCTTGTTTGCTACCATGGCCCAAAGTCTCGAGCAAAGACCTCGCAAGGGGCCTTCTCCTGCCCAAATTCCAATCATCCATCCAGAAGAGAAAACTCTCCCCATTACCAAGATATAGCAAGAAGATATGTTGCAACCTGGGAATTCCAATAGCAATCCCTCTAATGAAGTGGGAAGCTCCTCTAGGGGGTGAAGCTCTCTGCTCCCAATTCATACAACGACCATAGCATTCTATGAAATTTTTGCCAAAGAGGTTAGGTTATGGGGCCATAATCTTAGCCACCCATTTGGTAAGAAAGTCGACATTCATCATTCAAATGCCCCCAACTCCCAATCCTCTTCCTTTAACTGGTTTGCAGATGTCCTCCTAAACCACCAACCTAGCACCTTTGCTAGTTGACCTATAATTTGTCCAAAAGAAATCTCTCATATGACCCATGTCTCCTGCCAACTTTCCGAGGCAAACGGAAAATTGATGGAAAATTGGAGGGCATAGAGAGAAGAACTGCTTTAAGCAGCATAAGCCCTCCACCCTTAGAAAGACTTCTAGAAGCCTAATATGACAATCTCTTCATTTTTTCAATCAAAGCCATCTAGTCTTGGATTGAAATTTGCTTATTCGACAACGGAAGGCCAAGGTATGTCAACAGTAAAGAACCCTTCGAAGTATGCAATGCATTGCCACACAATTGTGCCTCTTCCATCTCCATTTAAAATGGAATAAAAGTTGACTTTAAGAAATTTATCTAGAGACCGAACGCTTCCCTAAATAGCTTGAGTCATCTTCTTGCATCAGAATCAGTCCTCTATAAAGAAAATAGCGTTAGTTGCATATTGGAGAACTAGAACCCTCTAAGTCATCACCTGTGGACAATGAGAAATCACAGAATAGGTTCCCTGAGTAGGCTCTAAATGTGACCCTCGCCAAGGCATTTGTTGCCAGTATGAAGAGCATCAGTGCCAATGGACATCCTTACCAAACACCTCTACATGGGTGCACCCATCCACTAGCCAGGTTTCCATTCTCCAGGATAGAAAAGGAAGTGGTCGTTACACATCTCTTCATCCAACTTATCCACATAAGAGGGAAACCTCTCTTCGCCATGGAAGCCTAGAGAAAAGACCACTGTATGCCTTGATAAATGTTGACCTTCCATAAGAATGCCTTCCTTTCATTTTCCCCCAGTAGGCCAAAATCTTTGAAGCAATTACGAACCCATCTACTATACTTCTCTCTACAAAGAAAGCTGTCTGCATCGGTGAAATGATGTCTTGTAGAACCCCTCGTAGTCTGTTTGCTAGCACCTTGGCCATGATGAGGTATACCACATTTGAGAGAGCGATAGGCCTAAAGTCCTCGATGGCCACCACTCCTTTAGGAGAAGGAACATGAAACCTTAGTTACCTTTAGCAAAGTCAACCATCACTGCCATTACATCCTCCTTCACCACAGGCTAAAACTCCTTATAAAAATACATCGGGAAACTGTCTGGTCTAGGAGATCCTTCCACATTTAAGCCCCATACCGCCTTCCTAACCTTATCTTCCAAAAAACTCCTAACAAGGGAAGAAGCCTACTTAACCGAAATTGGTTGGGTGTCCATACCCAACCACCTCCAACTCCCCATCCTTCTTTGCATAGTGAATTCCTTAAAATATTCAATTAAGGCATGGCCAACATCATCCCTCCCTTCATATTTAGCTCCATCCACAGACACCCTGCCAATCATGTTCTTTCGTCTTCTACCCGATGTTTTTTTAAAAGGCAAAGGGCGATTATCTAAGAGATAACCACCCACATTCATTCAACCTCAAAAAAGGATTACATCAGAAGTTACAAAATAGACCTCCAAAAATCAATTTGGGAGGAGATGGAGGATACAAAGTTCACATATGGTTTCTCTCCCCTAAACAGCACCCCATTCCTTCCCATCCAAACCCCCCACAAAATAGCCAAGACCTTTGCCCAATCATATTTGGAGCGAAAAGTGAAAACTCCACCACCAGCACTTCCCTTGCGAAAGGACCAAAAGCTAGCCACGTCCCTGCGGGAGGTCCAATCAATCCCCATCTCCTGCCAAACCTGCACTACAATCGGGCACTGGAGAAGAAGGTACTGTAAATCCTCATCGGCTCCCCCACAAAGGTAACACGCCAGGTCGTCTATCTGGGCCCATCTCGCTCTCCACTATTTCGTCATAATCCTTCATCTTCTCACCAACTAGGCAAAGATCTTCACCTTTAACAAGCACTTTGCCATCCATATTAGTTTGCAATCCCGTAACAAATCAACATCCAAACCAACCTCTCCACTCCCCAACCTGCGGTATACCTTTGCCACCGAGAAATCTCCCTCTTCCCAAGAAAAACCATCAAGGCCTTTGTTCGACGCCTAACCCACCAGCTCCTGCAACAACTGCTGGAAGTCCTCACATCTCTAATCGGAGAGACCCCCCCGAAAAATGGGGCACCAAGATCTGTCCCAAAATTCCCCAACCTTGGTCGAAGGATCCACCACACTCCCCAAGAGGCGAGGGAACCTCTCCCCTAAAGAAGATCCAACCCCCTGCCAGTCGTCTTGCCAGAAACAGAATGAGTCCCCTACACCAAGCACTGAGTCAAAGAAGCCTCGCACTTTCACTGCCACCGCCGCCAAGCCCTTGAGGAAGTGTGATGCTCCAAGAGGGGAGAAAAATGGTCCCCATGATAGGAAGTCACCGTAGCACCGCCGCATAACATCACCAATAAGCCCCTACTCCTGCCCCACTAACCTCGCAATCCACTTTGTGAGAAGACTGATGTTCATTTTGTCCACATCTCTAACCCCCAGGCCTCCTTCCTATGTAGGCCTGCACACCTCCTCCCAGGCTACCAATCTTGCCCCCCTGCTTGACGACCTTGCAGTAGACCAAAAGAAGTCCCTCATCAACCCCGAGACCTCAATCTTACGTGGCAACTTGAAGATCGAAAGGAAGTACGACGATATGGAAGCCAGAACCGCCTTCACCAGGGTCAGTCGCCCACCTCTAGACGAGTCTGGAAGACCACCCTACCAGCCTTCCCTCCATCCTTTCCAACAGTGGGAACCGATCCTGTACTCTAAGGCGATGATCCAACAAAGGGAGGCCCAAATACACCAATGGCAAAGAACCCACCTCTGTCTCCAAAGCAGCACCCACCCTCTCCGTTTCCGTGTCAGACAAATTGAAAGGAACAAAATTTGACTTCCGATAATTAATTTACAATCTCGATGCCCCACTAAAGAGCTCTAGAAGGATCCTCAACCTCCTTGCCTCCAACTTCGTTCCGTCGACCAGGAAGAGCGTATCATCAGCATGCTGCAGGACCACTACCTCCCTGCCACCACCAGAGTCGGCCCTTAAACAGGCCCCTACTACATGCCCTGTGCGCCGCACGTGCAAGAGCATCCGCTGCAAGAATAAAAAGCATGGGCGCAAAAGGGCAACCCTGTCTGACTCCTCTTCTAGGCTGGACCCACCCTCCTGTCGGGTTCCCGTTGATAAGGACTGAGAAAGATGTTGTCACACATCTCTTCATCCGATTAATCCAAATCGCAGGGAAACCCCTCCTCAGCAAGGAAGCCCATAGGAAATTCCACTGAACCGAGTCATATGCCTTGCTAAAATCTACCTTCCACAAAAAAGGCCAGCTTCTTCTCCCTCCTCCACGTGGCCAAGGCTTTCATCCCAATCACAAAACCATCTAAAATTCCTCTTCCAGGAACAAAAGCTGTTTGAACAGGGGAGACCAACTCCCCTAGAAGATCCCTCAGTTTGTTAGCCAGACCTTAGCTACGATAAGGTAAACCGCATTAGATAGAGCAATCGGTCTAAAGTCCTGAATCGCCTCCGCCCCTTCCTTCTTAGGTAGCAAAAACAAGTAGTATCTATTCAGCTTATTAAAACCTCTGTTGCTGGTCGCAAACTCCTCCACCATCCGCATCACATCCGCCCCCACCATGGGCTAGAACTCTTTGAAAAAGAAGACATGGAAATTGTCTGGGCCGGGGCATCCCTTTGCATTCAGCCCTACGTCGCTTGCCTTTGAGAAGTCAGCTGTGAGACCTTCTGCCTGGGACTCCGTGATGCGCGGTACATCCTCCCCCCTCCACCTCCATCCTCCCTTGAACCGCCTCTTAGTGAACTCTCTAAAATAATCTGTCGTCGCCTACCCCACCTCCTCCCTGCCCGAGAAAGAGTCCCTGCCAATCACCATCTTTTCTATCCAGTTCCTTCTCCTCCTGGCAGAAGCCATTTGGTGGAAGAATCTGGTATTGAAATTGCCTTCCTTCAACCACCTCTGTCTCGATTTCACCTTCCATTCTATCTCTATCTTTTTGTCCTCCTGAACCACCTTTGACATCCTCGCTCTGACCTCCGTATCCTTCGAGGAGATAGGGGCTTGGTCCTCTTGCCTGTCAATCCTGCTGATCTCTGCCAAAGACTCCTCCTTCCTGCCCCTGGTGGATGCCTTGATCTTCCTCCTAGCAAGTTTTAAGTGGTCGCACAGTAAGGAGAGTTTCTTTGCCAGACAAAAAGCCGTCGAACCCTCCACCTCCATCGAGTTCCATTTCTCCACCAGTCTTGAACCCCTCCAACAGCCATGATCGGTCAAATTTGAAATACATGCCAAAGTGCACCACATCATTCAGCCACCACATCAGGGGAGTGTGATATGAGAAAGGCCTCTCCAACGCATAGACATCTGGCATCGGGAACACCTCAACCAACTCCATGTTGGAGAGAAACCTGCCAATCCTGGACATCTGGCCACTGTTATTCCTCCACGTGTATGTGCAAGATGCAGGGGACTAGTCCACGAGCCCATGAGTCGCAACAAAATCCACAAATAATTCTGACTTGGGGTCCAGCCTCCCCCGTCCACCTGGTCTGTCCACCTTCAAGGTCACATTGAAGTTCCCTCCCAACAACCAGGGACTCCCATTGCACTCTGCCGCCAAAGTCGTGAGCTCCTCCCACATGACCCTCCTCGCCTGGGTGTCTGAAGGACCATATGCCCCTGTAACCGTCAATCTGGTGCCTCCTGTCTTCCTAACTAATCTTGCCAAAATGATATGCTCTCCACATCGGAAGCCCTCCAAAGAGAAGACATTCTCCCTTCATCCAAGGATTTGCCCTCCTGACCTACCATTCGCGGCAAGAGAGCGGAACCCCTCCATCCAAGAGCCTCCAATCTCTTTCTAGACACGACCCTTGCATTCAGATACCTTTGTCTCCTGTAATAGCACGTCTGCCCTCTAGCTCCTAAGGTACCTCCCCAAAGCAGCCCTCCTTGATGGGTCGTTGAGGCTCCGCACATTCTAGGTAACCACCCCATTCATCTACACAATGTGGGAGTCTCCTTCGTGGCCTGTCTAAAACCATCGGCTTCCTCCGTCCTATGCACCTCTTCATCATCACCATCAAGCACCGCTCTTGGTTGCGGGTTCTGTGGAGATTTCCCGCGACCATCCACCACCACTCTTAACCTCCGACTGTCACGGAAAGTCCACTTCTATAGCGAAGACCGCCACTGTGCCCCTTACTCACCAAGTGTGGCGTCCATCTCGCCAGAGAGATCTTCGCCCGGTCACCCCCCAGCGAGGAGGTCCCAGCCGACTGCTGCTACCATGGGGGCATCGCTTGCTGGTCCAGGGGTCTTCCTTGTCGGTGAACCTCCTTGTCTGTCGCAGTCGAGGGAGCGCCTTCCCCCGTCGCCATCACCGGAAGAGCTTCCCTCGGTAGGGGAAGGGTCTCACCATCCTTGCCACGCGACGCCGGTTACTGACCACCTTCCTCCTTCCTAGCAGTCGGCTCTTCCTCTGCCGAGCTCAAGGGCAACGTCGAGCAGCCGAAGGGACTCCTACCCTCGAAGGGGGCCTCAAGTCTCAGCTGCTCCAAGACTTGAGCTTCAGCTTCGGACCTCGAGGGCGGATTCGGGTCCAGGTTTGCTCCACCCTCGTTGCCAAGTGCCAAGTCACGTGCCATGCACGCGCTAGGGTTTAAAGGCCCTTCTCCAATCTTGGGGCACCGCACCAAAGATGCACCTCCTGCCTTTTTCGCTTTCGAGATGCCTACAACTACGCAATCCTTGGGCGCCCCCCGACGAGATCCGTGCGAATCTCTCGGAGGCCAAGTCCGCGTCATCGGCTAATCGCCTTCTCCGCGTCGTCATTGCTCGCCGCTTCGCCTTCCCGATGTGGCCATATGGAAAAATCGCGTGTTGGAGTCCCTCTCTTTAAACCATTTCTACCTTGATTTTAACCACCACTCAACCTTTTCCTTCATATCCTCCACCTGAACTACAAGCATATGTGTGCTCCTCGCCAACTACTCCTCTGAAATGTCCTTGTTATCCTCCAATCAATCAAGCCTTTAAACCTCAACCAGTGCCATCAGTTGCCTTCTATTGCAGTTTTCTTTGATTTTCTTCCGATATGTCTTTAAGTATGATCGAAGCCTTGAAAGTTGACTCCAATCTTGCCAAGGCCGCACCATCTGGTTGTAGTGATCTTTATTTCGCTTCCATTGAATCCCTGAAGTCGTCCTCCAAGAGTCAAGACCTGTCAAATTTGAAGTATGTCCCAAGTCACTTGCTCTCATTAGACTACCACAAAAGGGGTATGATTTGAAAATGATCTCTCCATGGGGTGCACCTTGACCACAAGGAAGGCCTCCACTTGCTACACCATCAACTCTTCGCATCTTGCGGCCAGCACCATGGCCATCCCCGAAACCACTTGCGCAAAAGATGGCCTAACTACCTTGGCCACCAAAAGCACTACTACCCATGAGGAACCCCCTTGACGAAGGATTATCTTCTGCGAAATGTGGCAACCAACGGGAACCTCAACTATAGCCCTCACTATGGACAAGTCCCCCTCTTTAATGCCCTGTCAAGTGCACGATCACAACCTCGCGAAGGGGACCACCATCGCCTCCACCACCTCCTTTGATCTCAGACATAATGCGATTCCTTCAAAATCCACCAATACTCCCACCTTCTCTGGTGGCCTCTCCACACATGACCCATTGTGTAATGTTCCAATGTACAACACTGCCAAACACCATATCCTTAAAGCACAACTGTTCTCCGTTGGTGAGAATTTGAATAGGAGGAACTTGTCTTGCACGATTTTCGCAATCTTGATCATCGTCCTCCCCTTAAGTTGCTCCAAAAAGGCCTTTATGACTGTCGACATCACCACCTCGCCTTCCTTTACAACCCCCACTTGCATGGACTCCAAAAATCCATCGATTGACCTCATCGTCGGAGACCAAGGGGTAGAGACCTCCAATTTAGGCACGCCAGATGGAGGTAGAGGCAACGATGATACCATCTTGTGTGGAGCCTTAGCATAAAAGGCGTAGTGATGACCGGGGCAGCCACACTCGAGGCATCGTATTGGGTCCCTATAATCCTTCATGAGACGTCTCCTACCCTGACAATTGAAGCATATGACATCTCTCCCCCTACGACTTCAAGAACCCTAGCTGACGACGAGGGTCTACCCTCCATCAATGGTGGAGAAGCCTTGAGGTCCATCCCTAGGGAACCTTCCCCGCATCGCTCCTCTCATCCTTGACTCTCCAAACCTTTCCAGTGTCCCCTTTCTTCTCAATCCTCTTTTATAGTTGCAACTATCTACATTTAAACCTACTAGTCATGAACACTAAGAGGGAATTTGTAGTAATTCAACACTTGCATCCAAAAGATCCATACACTTAGGAAATCACCCTTATGCAATGAGCTCTAAAGCAAGAAATTAGTCTAGAGATTCATAATCCTTTGTGAAGTCAACTTTCAATAGAAATGCTTTCCTTTCAATGGACAAGATATTTAATTGAAATGAGGAGCAAATATGACATCTGTTGAGGTTTGGGTGTTAGGAAGCATGGAGGCTTCTTTCCACGAAGAGAAGAGACGTAGTAGTAGCAACAGCAAACCCAACAGAGCTTGCTATCCTGTTCACGTGTGTAGAATATGGAGAGGAGAGAGGGGGCAGTATGTGGAAGAGAGAAGAGAGAGAGGAGAGGAGTTGTAAATTTGATTTTATTATAATGCCAACTCAAATAACAATAATAATGGTCTCTTATTTATAGAGATTACAATCCTACTTCCATAACACCTCTTCCTAAAATTAGGAAACAAATCAATCTAAAATAGGAAACACAACTAACTAAATCACCAACTAATCAACATCAAATCCTAATTTGTTTTTAACTAATTTGGGCATTCTTATCCTCCAAGCATGATCGGTGGGCCTTCTCTTTGTTGTAGCTAGTGGTTGCTGATGTTGATGGCCACGTGGACTGTCCACATGGCCTGCTATGCCACGTGGTAGTCCACATGCCATATTCCTTTTTTTTTTATTTTGTTTTCTTGATTCCCAACACTCCCCTGCAAGTCGAGACGCGGGAGATAACGAAGACTCAGTAATATTACTACACCGTTCTTTTCTAAAGAGTTGAGGATGGTCTTTGCGCCTCTTCTACGCTCAAGAGTCAAGCCCTTCATCTCAACGTTCCTTGATACGTTAAAGGGTTCCACGTGCCTCCTCGAAGAGTATGATGCCTTGCTCATGAGTTGGAAAAGACATTTGGCTTTTCTTTGAGCCAAGGTCACTAATAGAAAATGGAGAAGTCGATGCAGTCGTGGTGAACTTTTAGAGGCTACACTATGCCTCTTCTTCACGTTCTTGAGTTGGAGTCGATGCGACAACCATTGGTCCTGGTGCACCCTCGATAGTCGGTGCTCCTTTGGCACTCTAAAGCTCAACATGATTGTTGTGGTGCTCGTCCTTCACTCAATTGATCTTCTTGAAGTGTTTAGCACCCTTTACGCTAGAAGAACCTCCTCTTTTGGAGAATAAAAAATCAGATACAAAGGCACTATACGAACTGAAATACCTTTTGATAAATATCCTCTTCGTTCTTCTCTTGTTTTATTGTCTTTTGCTCCTTTGGTGGTCAACATTGCTTTGTTCTCCACCATCTTCCTTAATCTGCCTCCTCCTTCTTGGCTCTGCGAAGGTGCTGGTGACTCTAGGACTTAGATCTATGTCGAGAAGATGTGTTGAAGATGTGCGTGACTCCTCTCTCCTTGTTTCACCCGCGTTGGATGTCCTCAGGGAGAGTCTAGACTGTTGGCTCTAATACCATGTTGAGATTTGGGCGCTATGGAGCGTGGAGGCTTCTTTCCATGATGAGAAGAGGCCTAGTAGTAGTAGCAACAAGCTCAACAGGGTTTGCTGTCTTGTTCACGTGTATAGAATAGGGAGAGGAGAGAGCGGACAACACGTGGAAGAGAGAAGAGAGAAGAGAGAGAGAGGAGAGGAGTTGTAAATCTGATTTTATTATAATGCCAACTTAAATAACAATGATAATGTTCTCTTTTATTTATAGAGAGATCACAATCCTTCCATAACAACTCTTCCTAAAATAAGGAAACAAATCAATCTAAAATAGGAAACTCAACTAACTAAATCACCAACTAATCAACATCAAATTTTAATTTATTCTTAACTAATTTGGGCTTTTTTAGCCTCCAAGCATGACTGGTGGGCCTTCTCTTTTTCGTAGCTGGTGGTTGCTGATGGTAATGGCCACATGGACTGTCCACATGGCCTGCTGTGCCACATGGTAGTCCACGTTTGGTTAAGGAAGCGACCCTATGAATATGTCAATGGGTATTAGCAGGAAATTTATTGCCTAAATTTTAGGCAAAAAATATGTTAATACATATTAGTTTTTTATTTTTCCTCTCATTGTAAGGGCTTGATAGTCTTTGTCCCTCAGGGATATTTATGTGCTTTTGACTCTACGGTCTTTCTCTATATAAAAAGGGCCTAGGGTTTCTAATGAAATTGACTCTTTTCATCCAATTTTCATCTTATAGGACCGGTCCTAGACTGTGGCTCTAGATATCCCACCTCTCACGGCCTCCTAAACCTTAACATTGATTCTTGATCTCCTCCCTTCCTCGGTGGCGGCAGCGGCCCCTGGCGGCCCTCTGGCCGCACGCAGTAGCCCCAACGGCCCCCGGCGGAGCTCTAGAGGCACGCTTCAGCCCTAACAACGAGGATGCGGCAGTGCGGGGTTGCTGAACCATCGCAGTGGTGCTCAGGCGAGGGTCAGTCGAGCTAGTAGCGGCACTGCGGCTGCATTGCGACGTGCTATAGCAGCTGGCGGAGGCGCAGCTGATCCAAGGACCCTTGGCGGCGCTCTATAGCAGGTGCTAGTGTCGGCGACACGCTTTAGACTGGCAGTGGCGACCTCTTCAATGCCGCGGCGACCATCTACAGTTGCGACAGGCGGTGATTGGCGGTGCAACCACCTGTTGAAGCGGCGTACGGGGCTTCTGATTGCTGTGCAGCGATCGTGAGGGACACCTTGCCCTAATCTAGGGACTGTAGTTCCTGTTCTTGTTGCGAGAAGGAGGTTAGATCTCTTTGGGGCCTCCTTGGGTGTTCTCCTTGCACCTAGGGGAGGCCAACATCTGTCCAAGGAAGCCTCTTATTAACCATACAGATCTGAATTTGTTGGTTTTTCAGATTATTTGATGGTTTCTTGGTCTTAGACGCTTGATCGAGGCTTCCGGATTGCGAAGATGGCTTTAGATGATCAATCCGAGGTGTCTTCAGGCTCTATTTCGGACACCGGGGTGCTTAAGAACCCGTTCTTTGGTCTTGTTGTTAAGTTGGATGAGACCAATTACCCGCGGTGGTCCCAGACCTTTCTTATGACCATCAGGGGTCATACAAAGCCATATACTTACAGATTCGGAGCCTGAGAACAAGACTGGCATAAATGCCAACTGGGATAGTGATAATGCCATGGTTTGTGCATGGCTGATATAGACAGTTATTCCCCGAATAGGAGATGAGAACATGTATTATACTATAGTAAAAGAGATGTGGGAGTCTTTGCGTGATACCTATTCACACGCCAAGAACTCCGCACAAGTTTTCCAGGTCTTTTATAACCTCTTCTATCTACGTCAGGAAGGACGCACACGGTTGTAGTATTACTCCCTTATGAAGGGAATGCTAGAGAGGCACTACTCCTACCTACCAAGGTGTGCCTGTGAGTCTTGGAGGAGTTTTAGGAGACAGTTGGCTGTCTCTTTTTTCCTAGCTGTCCTTGAACCTAAATATGTTGCAGCCAGAGATCAGATTCTCACTGCTCCTGAGCTTCATACCTTGGAGGAAGCACATAGTAGACTTAGCAGAGTTGTGCGTACTCCTACTCCTAACTTTACTGCTCAGTCGTCTGTGCTGGTTGCGATTCCTAGACGTGGTAGGGGTACCACTTATCCTGCACGTGGTCGTGGACGTGGATGTTCTTCTGGTATACGCACTAGGACCCCATGTACTTATTGTGGCAGACTTGGTCACTCTGTGACTACATGTTGGCAGAAGCATGGTAGACCACATGTGGCCAATCAGGTAGCTGAGATCTCAGATTCAGCTCTTCCTACCTCTGATATTAGCTCCTTGAGTACTGAGATTGAAACTTTGCGGCAACAGATTGCTCAGTTGACTCAGGCTTCTTCCTCTCAGACTCTTGACACTACAACTATGGCTACCTCTTTAGAGACCTGCGACTGGTATATCATCCCTTTTGTCTTCTGGTGAGTGGCTGATTGATTCTGGTCCATCCAAGCACCTATGTGGAGACAGAGGTTCTTTCTTTCAGTTAGCACCTGTTACACCTACTAGGACAATACAGGTAGCTGATGGGAGACACTCACCACTTATTGGCAAGGGAGATATGTCTTTATCTTCTACCTTGAGGCTAGTAGATGTTTATTATGAGCCTGATTTTCCTTTGAGTTTATTGTCTGTTAGCAGTATCACTAGATATCTGAACTGCTGAGCTATTTTTGATGTGTCCTCTTGTGTCTTGCAGGACAAGTTCACTGGAAAGACGATTGGTGGAGGGCGTGAGAAACATGGGGTGTACTGTCTGAGCCGTATTGCTTTTGCTACCTCCGCCACTCAGAGCCTTGCTTCTGCTGGATCTCTCCAGTGGCACCACCGCCTTGGCCATCTACCCATTCATCGCCTCAGACGTGTTCTACCACACATACCCTCCACTATTACTCTCACCTGTGATGGCTAGTTTTTCCAGTTCTTCCTCTGTTTCATCTGCTGCTGCATTTGATTTGATTCATATGGACGTGTGGGGTCCCAGTCGTACTCCTGATCGACTTGGGAACAAATATTATCTTGTTTTAGTTGCTTACTTTTCTCGTGTTTCTTGGATGTTTCTCTTGAAAAATAGATTTGATGTGGGATAAATTATTGAGAACTTTATCAAGGAAATAAAAACTCAGCATTCATGTTTAGTGAAATGCTTTCATTCTAATAATGCCTTGGAGTTTTGTACTATGCATTTGTGCAGATTCTTTTCTAGTTGTAGCATTATCCATGAGACAACTTGTCCTCATACCTCTTAGCAAAATGGTATTGCTGAGAGGAAACATCATCATATTCTTGATGTTGCCCGCACTTTATTGATTCATCATTTAGTCCTATCTCTTTACTGGGGTGATGTTTTGATTGCATGTTTTTTTATTAATTGGATGCCCAATGTTGCATTACATGAACGGATTGCTTTTCAGGTTATGTATCCTAATCATCCCCTGTTTCACGTCACCCCTCGGACTTTTGGTTGTGTTGCTTTTGTCCATTTGTTGGGATCGGATCGGGATAAACTTGCACCGAGAGCAACTAAGTGTGTCTTTCTAGGATATACCCAGACACAAAAAGGGTATCGCTGTTTTGATCTGCTTACTTTTCGATACTATATTTCTGCGGATGTTACCTTTCATGAGGCTGTACCTTTCTTTTTTGTGACGGCTGCTGAAATGCCTCCTGAGGGTGATATGGCACCTATGCCATATACTCCCATTCGCTTTGGGAGCTTTCATGAGATTCCTGTCCCTACTACACCACCACTACCTCCTACTATGCATCCCTTTCCACGCTTGACAGGGCCACTCCAGACATGTTCGCCCTCATAGTACCTATCAGGGATCCCCACTCTCGCCTTCACCATCGGTTTCTCAGGTGAGTCTTTTAGATACTGACGTATGTTTGCCATGTGATGGTCACATGGACAGGACATTTGATACGCCAGGCGATGATCTTGATTTTCCGATAGCCATTCAGAAGTGACCATAGACCTGCACTACTTATCCTTCGGCATGGGCACTTGCTACTGGCAGTGTAGCTCCTGGATTTGCTGGATTCACTCAAGCGTTAGCCACTACACAGATTCCAGCTACTCACCGTGAGGCCCTGCTTGATCCAAAATGGCGGGCAGCCATGGAGGATGAGATGGTCGCTCTTCGAGGCCGTGGGACTTGGGAGCCAACTCTCCTTCCTGATGGTGCTGCACTTGTTAGCTGCTGGTGGGCATTTACTGTGAAGTTCAATCTTGATAGTGGTGTTGCAAGCACAAAGCTTGCCTCGTGGCAAAGAGGTTCACTTGGACTTATGGGGTGGACTTTTTTGACACCTTCTCACCAATTGCCAGGCTTTCCACGGTCCGGGTATTGGTTGCAGTGGCAGTTCAGTTAGATTGGCCCTTGCATCAACTAAATGTCAAGAACGCCTTCCTTTATGGTGATCTCCAAGAGGAAGTCTATATGTAGCAGTTACCTGGCTTTGAGAGTAAGGGGGAGTGTGTATGCCGATTACAGAAGGCTATATATGGCCTCAAACATAGTCCCAAAGCTTGGTTTCAGAGGTTGTCACAGGTTGTTGAGGCAGTTGGATTTAGGAGATTGACAACTGATTTTAAACTCTTTGTCAGGAGGACTACATGGGGTTTTGTGGTACTTTTTGTTTATGTTGATTTGATTATCATAGGGGACGATGAGTAGGGCACTGCTGAGGTCAGGCTTATCCTTGCAGAGCAGTTTGTTATGAAGGACTTGGGAGCTCTACGGTATTTCCTTGATATTGAGATTTCTTGCAGCAAGAAGGGTGTGGTCTTGTCTCAAAGGAAGTATGCTTTAGATATCCTGTAGGAGGTTGGTATGCTTGGGGCCAAGGGGGGCCAATATTCCTATGGACCCCAAGCTGCTACACTATGATGAAGTTGCACAGGTGATGGACAATAGACAGCATAGACATCTTGTGGGCAAGCTACTATATCTCACTATCATGAGGCCAGATATCACCTTTGCAGTTGGGAGACTGAGTAGTTCATGGCCAAGTTAATACGTCAGCATTGGGATGCGGCATTGATGGTACTTAGATATATCAAGAAGGCTCATGGAAAGGGTCTTTTCTTCTCCAAGGGGTTTTTTATGATGTTGGTTGGCCACTCTGATGCAGATTATGTTGGATGTCATGTGGATCCAAATCCACTACTGGGCTCTACACCTTCTTAGTAGGGAATTTGGTCACATGAAGGAGTAAGAAACATGGCACAGTTGCGAGATCCAGTGCCGAGTCTGAGTATAGAGATATGGCTCAGATGACTGCTGAGATGATGTGGATCAGATCCTTGCTTATTGATCTATAGGTGCAGTTTTCTAGCCCTATGGAGATGCGATGTGATAATAGAGCAGCCACTTTCATTGTTAACAGCCTAGCATTTCACGAGAGGACAAAGCATGTTGAGGTTGATTGCTACTATACTAGGGACATTATTCAGAAGGGGCTACTATATATCACTTCGGTTGCATCTGAGGAGCAAACTGCAGTTATTTTCACTAAGCTCTTGGCCAGATCCTCATTTGATTCTTGTATGTCCAAGCTGAACACGATAGATATCTATACTTCAGCTTGAGGGGGAGTGTTAATATATATTAGTTTTTTATTTTTCCTCTCATCGTAAGGACTATGATAGTCTTTGTTCCTCAAGGATATTTATATACTTTTGACTCTACGATCTCTCTCTATATAAAGAGGGCGTAGAGTTTCTAATGAAATTGACTATTTTCATCCAATATGAAGACGAATAGTAACCAATGTCGGTAATTGACTACCTCAAGCAAAGTGGGGCTTCATTTCCCCATTCCAGAAGCCATGGAATATCAAGCCAACATTTAATTTAATCACTTCTACATCTTCAAAACTATTTGTTATATTTTTGTTTCTAACCATCATCTCAGCAAATTTGTTAAAAAGGCTTTTGATGCATATTTGTTGTATACATTAATGAGAGGAATAATTGGAGATGTTGCGATCCAATCACCAACTGTTGTCTCAAGGAAAAAATGTTTTCAATGAAGTATCATCTTTGTAGGCATCTCAAGTGGTTGTATTGTTTGATACTAAAGACTTACAAGAGAAAATGAAGGGAAAGAGATAAAGCAAGTAAACGTTGGTGCCAAAGAAAATGGAAAGTCACCCAATCCATCTAAATAACTAAAGAATAGAGCCCATGCTTGGAAATGTGGAGTTTGTGATGCTGCACTCTATGGTTTGTAATAGATATACCGAGTTGGAATTAAGAAGGGATAAGAGTTCCTTTCAAGAAAAAAGAGGCAATGCAAGTTGGGAATGCATCAATTCTACAATAAAGTCCTCGGATCTTCTCATTGCAATAGATGTGATAGATGTGTAGAAGAGTGTCAGAGTTTTGGTCCCATAGATGTAACCAGTTTACTTTAGGGCTTTTGCTTAAATCAATCTAATTGCTCATCCAGTCTTCGACCATTTACTAACCTCTTGATCCTAATCAAATTGAAAAATGACTCATCAGCCACTTTGACATTGGAAGGTGTAGCCAACTTAGCCATTGCCATTAATATGGGAAGAATCCATAGAGTTGGTGTTGCCATCCATTCAGTATCTTGTGACAATTGAGAGAATGAACTTCTAATGACAGGAATGGATAGACCAGATGAGGATGAAATTGTGATGGTAGATCTTGAATTTGAGCTAGCATATTCCTCTTTGATGATACGTTGTGTATTCAACATGGAATCACAACACTCTAATTTGACATAGCCAAAGCAAATAGTTACCTAAACTTAATTCAACACTAGTAGGAATTATGTCGGTCCACCAGTAATTCATCCAATACAATATCCACTGAATTCACAGGCTTTCTCTGAAGACTTGCATCATAGTCCACATCTAGAGCCTTGTATTAGTTGAAGAAGTAACAAGAGGATTGCTAATCTTAACATGAGTCTCCGACCATATGCAAACATGTGAGAAGGTACCTTGTCACTTGAAAGCATCTGATTCGTAGTAGCTTTATATTCTCATAATGCTTCTTATAATGCTCACATCTCATAATGCTTCTTATAATTTTTAGATCAACAATAAGGATTAGATAGAGAGATCATGGTTATCCCACTTACTAAGAGTGCTATAGTCATCGACCAAGAGATAAGTAGCTGTGGTGCAAATTTTTCGTCTTCTTCCATAGCTAACATGTCTTCGTAAAGTTGGAGTTGTGGAAATATACCTAGTAAATAGTGTCTCACATCCCTTTCACCAAAACAAACGAACCTAACAATTAATAGTAAGTTTTATCTTGCCAAGCATTAACCTAATAAGATCATTATTGTATATCTAATTTGCATCCTTCCAAGTCTTCTCTTTAGCTTGTCCTTTGATAAGATATGAAGCGTCTCCAAAGAACTACCAACTTGGTGGAATGATGAAGGATGAGAAATAAAGTTGGTACCATCAAGCTTTACACTGGTGCCTTGAATGTATGTGTAGATTTGGCCAATCGGATTTTTTTTTTTTTGAAAAAGAATTGGAAATATTATTATGAAATCTAAAGAATAAAATAGAATTTGGCCCCTTTATATAGAGGGAACTAATTCTAATTCTATTACAAGAAATAAATCGCATATAATCAAATCTTTAGTAAACTTAAAACATATCTCTAATAAATCTCTAAAAACTAAATAGTAAAAACTAAAATAGGAAGTGGATAATTCCAATCCTAACGAGATTTTCTTTAATGCTCCCCATAAATTGGTGCGTACATGCCTAACTTGAAGTAGTACTAGCAGATGCTCCCCCCATCTAATGTTAAGGCTAGAACACACGTGCAGTAGCAACGAATATGAAGACCGTGGTAAAAGTAGTGGCCTCATAGTTGTCATAGTAGTAGTAGTATAACACATACAATGATCGTCACAGTAGTAGAGACCACACATTGGGAAGCGTTCCTAAGCACAGATGGGGCTAAGCCTATAGCTCATATTTCCCACCACTCATTGTCTTCTGCGTCGATGACATGATATGAAGTTTCAACACATTCTTTTAGGCTAGGCACATGTTGCATAGACAATATTTTGGCGATTTCTTTAATGATCGCAATGGCAACAATAGACTATGAGGGTTCTTCACCCTTCAATAGATTGCATAGGAACTCAATCTAAGCTTGCATGAACGACTGTGACTCTGGTTGTGCAGCCACAAATTTCACGTGGGACGATGGCGCACACAAAGAACACATGAAAGAGGTTGCATGTAGATGGTTTAAAAAAATGAGCCTTGAGGCGATCGAGGCGTACGCCTCGAAGTAAGGTGGCCCAAAATATCCTCGAGGCGGTAGCCTCGGTCTGTAGGGATGAGGCATGTGCCTCACTTAGTCAAGGTGCATCGAGGCAGTGTGAGGTGGTGAGGCGCAGTTGAGGTGTCGCCTCAGGCTGTTTAAGTTGTCATGTACTTGTCACATGACATCTGTTAGGGTTTAAAGATAACATCTAATTGTTTGATCATTATGACTATCTTTTCTGAATTTGCTCGTTTCTTATTTCTGATAGATGCCTCATTAGACAGTAATTCAATGATGTTAGGAAATTTCACAGAAGGCTTAAAGGTGGCAGCAAAATTGAAGAATTGACTCTTGAAATGTAGAGATTTATATAAGATTGAGGTATCAAAGTTGCTGGTGTCAGTTTATGTACCCTACATATTACATTTTTTTTTGTAGTACAGTCCATGTTTGTTTAGTTTTTCGATAGTAGCTTTCTTAGAATTCAGAAACACGTCAAGTCATTTTATGTTTTAGGCAACATGATAGTACGAGAGGTAAGGTAGGCAATGATTCTTTACTTGAGATGGAAATTAATGTTTATTTTTTAGGAGCCCTGTTACTATGGATCTTCATCTCCAGAACTTTTTTGTTGTAGAAGTCTCTACTGAGGTGGGACTTTATGTCAGGTACTAATATTCACAGGTTATGTTTTCCTTGGAGAGAATTTAACAAGGTAGTAACTAGTAAGCATTAAGACCATCTCTCAATTAAGTACAGAATCCAAGTTTATTCGTATATGACTATGGCCAATACTTCATTTGAGTTGCCATGAATGGAATCATAAATAAGTGATTTGGGTTTTCTTACCTATGCAGATTTTTCTAAGAGTTCATATAAAAATACTTTTTTTAACAATATACATTAACAACCAATAACCAATTTTTTTCTAGGTGACTAGAGTTGCACATATGTGGTGGACTACCATTTCATACAATGCTTTGGATGGCTACTTTTGACTAGCCGTTCTCTTCTCTTTCAAAAAAGGGAAAAAAATCGTACGAAACACAATCTTTGAAAGGAAGATTACTACACAATATACACATACCTCATTTGGACTTCAACCTTTTCTAATGCTTCTTGGATTATGTTGTCAAATACCATGTGACAAGTAGGCCTAATTCTAGCTTGAGAGAGGGGTTCAAAGGGTGCTTACATAAATCATTTTGTAATTTATTTTGGGGGGTTATAACTTGTAATAGAGAAAAATGTTATGAAAGTGTATTATTTACATTATTATTTCCTTATTAGCACTTACCAAGTATATATCATATCATTTTTCTATATTTTTTATGCAAATCCTGAGGCTTACGTCTTGACCGCCTTGAGGATTACGTCTCGCCTTGATGAAGGCAAATTGCCTCAGTATTGCCTCACGTTTTTTAAAACCTTGCATGCAGGAGAGATAGGGTTTGCGGTCTCAGGGAGTTCCTTAAGACGGCGTCCACTCTGATACCATGTGGAGATTTAGGGAATTGAAAATATTATTATGAAATCTTAAGAATAAAACATAGAGTTTGGTCTCTTTATATAGAGAGAACCAATCCTAATTCTATCACAATAAACAAATCATGTATGTTTAAATCTAATCGAATCTTTAATAAACCTAAAACATATCTCTAACAAATCTTTAAAAATAAAATAGTAAAAACTAAAATAGGAAGCGGATAATTCCACTCCTAACAAGATTTTCTCTAACGGTGTGCAAGAGTGTTCATGGTTCCATTAGATAGGCCCAAACCAATAGTTGCGGGGTTTATCTTCTCTCTTGATGTAGCCCAAAAATTGAAATAAATATGAAGTCCATCTGTGTCGTTGCAAATTTTTTCATTTACATTATTTCATTGTAATTTCAACCAAGGGATGTCTCGCTCAAGAGTTGTAATTGCAAGTCATGTATTTTTGAATTTGTAACCTCTTTAGAAACTAGGGAGGATTATATGAAAAGTAGTTAGTTAAAATTAAAAAACAACTTAAATTTCATTTTCCCTCTCATCTTATTTTCTTTTCTCATCTCTCTCCTTGTCTCTCTTTTGTCCCTTGAACTTGTCCCTAACATTCGTTCGTACCTCCCAATCCCCTTTCTTCCTCACCATTTTCCCTCTCCCCTTCACCTCCTCCTTTTCAACCAAAATAGCAACCCCACTCCGTAAGCTCCACCTGACCCACCACCATCTCTCCTTATTCTCGCCTACCTCTCTACTTGACCACCAACTCCACCTTCACCAAATAACACCAAACCCATCATCCCAACCTCACCACCTCCTCCCGCTCCTGACCCATCTCCTCCACTTTGTGGTACCCATCATCTCTAGCTGCCCCTCCACCAACCATCCTTGTTGACATCATCCGACGCCAAACTCCACCTCACTGCCCCGCACTGCCACCTTCAAGCAATAGCCCACTTGTCACCACAACAATGCTATCGCCACCGCTGAGCTCCTGCATGACCCCACCGCGTTTAGGCTCTCCAACGAGCTCCATCAACCCCTTGCTCTGACCTCAAACCGTGTTGACCTCCAATGCCTCAGCCTCTACCAAGGCCATCCCATTCCGCCTTCGCCTTTGGCGCTGCCCAGCCTCTGGACCACCTCTTGCAAAGTCCCATTTGCCTTCATGACCAGCAGCCACGGCTTGCCATTCACTTGCGCTGTCTTTCGCTGTACCCTCTCCCCGATTCAGTCCTCCCCTCCTCGTCGATACTCAAGCAGCATTGTTGCAACTCCAATGAAGCTGCCACCCCTGCAATGTTCGAGCTTAGTTCATCCTTGTTTGTTTTTTTATTTAGTTAGAAACTCAGGCTGCATCATCTCTGCCATACTTTTAGAATGAAGGTGTTCAAACAAACAAAAAGTTGACAATATATCATAGAAATATAATATCTCTTACTGTAGCATTTTTGGAGACTTGAAGCATCATTTGAAAGGAGAGAGCAAAGATGGTGGACACTGTTGCAAGAAGGGTTACTGCTACTAAGGTAGGTGCTACAATAATGCAGGTAAAGCAGTGTTCTTAGGAGGTGGGGGACAACTATCATAAAGAATTTTGGGTGATAATGATGGGGCAGTGGCACGTAATGGGTGGGGATCAAGGTTTGAAATATTGATATCGATGTCGTATCGACAAGTAAAAAAAGGAATATATCGAGGATATATTGCTGATATCGGTGAATTTTGAGGAAATCGCTTAGAACGGCATAAAATATCACAAAATATCACAAAATTTAAATGTTAACATTTTTATGAATAATATATCATGAAAGGATGCCTAAAAAACGTGTATGTGTTATATTAGGGATTTTTCACCGATATCGATAATTTTTTTACATCTGTGTGTGTGCCTGTGCATGCGTGTGCGTGTGTGCGTGTGTGTGTGTGTGTGTGTGTGTGTGAACCACTGATTTGTTGGTTGACTTGGGTGCTTCTCGACATAGATTTGATAATACCAGACAGTTCTTTACGTTAAAAGTAGTTCCATCTAGCATAACCATATTAGTTGCTAATGTGAGGTATTCGCCCATTATAGGTTAGGGAAAGGTACAAGATGCACCTCACAGTACGATTGGAGAGTGTGCTTGTTGTCAATTTCCTTTTGAGTTTAATGCTATTAGTAGAATTACGAAGTAGTTGAATTACAAAGCAATGTTTAATGTCGTGTCTCTTATGTTTTAAGACATTATTATTGACAAGTCAAGCGATTGGTTGTGGTCGCGAAAGAGGTGTCTATTGGTTTCCGCAGTCACCATATGTAGGGCTCGTTAGGATGCCTTGTGTGTGTGGTCCAGGAGCTCACAAACCTCCCGCCCAGCAGCTCACAAAACCTCCCGCCCAACAAACCCAACGCCAGCAACTCTTATATTGCCGATTTCTCAGCGATATCGTCAATATATTGGCGATATCTTCCCGTATCGGCGATATATCGCCGATATCTAGGTAAAAAAAAACTTCAGGAGTATCGATATCACCTTACCCCATCGATAGCGATATATCGCGATGGTACTTGTCGGTAGTGGGGATTGTTGGCAGTTAGTCCAACCGGATGCAGATGATGTTGGTCGGCAGTGGAACTGGTGGGCGATAGGGATGACTAGGACGGTAGTTGGGATGGGTGGCAATGATGATTGTATGATTCGCAACAAGGTTGGTCTTTGCTAGATTGGAGGTGGAAGGCATAGTGGTGTTGAGATGATGGTAGCAGGTGATGATCATGGGGATTGTGATGGTGAAAACAAGCGGAAGTAGTGATGAGCAGGTAAGGTGAGTAGTGGACGATAGTGGTGGGGTGACATGGGAGGGGATAATCAGTAATCTACCTATGATACCATGTTAAGACTAATGCAAAGTAGGGAATGGTTCCATTGTTTAGAGCAACTCCATATACATAGAGTGGTCCAAAAGCTTAATTACGAAGACAAGAATCGAAGTTTGAAAAGAACAACAATGTTTCAAAAATAAAAGAAACACCACGCAAAATCATAAAGAACACTGACATGGATGAACTAGAATAAAATGATATGATATTGCTAATTAACTTAACAAAACAAGTAAACAAGCAAATAGGAGCAGAGAATGGTGAGGAACAAATAAAGTTTCCAGATATACTAAGCAAGAAAAAGAGATCGAAGTCATTTTGAAAATGAAGCAAACGATAATCTGATTCTTCATGCGATAATGTTTTTGAGGCTGCAGACCTGGTGGTGATGCTGAAATGAGCGACAATCAAAATGAATGGTAAATAAAGATAAATGGGGATTCATCATTGTAGCTCTTCTAGAAAACTGAATCTTATAAATAAACTGTTTATAAGTGTTAGAATAAATAACCTGTTACTGAGGTTTGAAAAAGACTTGAATCATATCCTCCTAAGCCTACAGTTAAGTGGCTGTTTGCCCAGTTTTCCCTTGACCTTTTTAGGGTTTCAAATACATTTTCATAGAATTCTTTTACAATCCTCCACAAGGCCTTGTGCAGAATTGGGCAATCCTTTGAGCTACTATTTTGCAAGTTTTTGGTTTTCTAGAGTTAGATAAACGTTTCCGATAATTTAAACTCAAAGTTTCTCTTGAATAACATGTTCCTATAGGAGAGTTGAATAAAAATGTATATGAAGAAAAATGAATGTATTTACCGCCAAAGTAAGGATTTGAAAATTGAAGAAAGGTTACTTTTATTTAAAGAAGATAAAGTTAACGTTCAAAGTTGGTTTTGCTGCTAAAACTTTTATGCATCTTATCTGAAACAATAACCGAAAGTACTCTTTCCAGTGTAATTTCATTCTAATTGCTCGATAAAGAAGAATAGGGGCCTTAGCCTCACCCTAAGGATATTACAAATTTACAACTGGAGTCTTCAGGAGGAGACATTTTGTGGACAATGGTTGTATTGATATCTCCCTTCAAATGGATTCTGGGAGAGCATTTAATGTGTCTATATCCTTTTCGGATGTAACCACCTTTTTTAATTAATGCATCACGATGATCACTAACCACATATGATCATCCTCTTTTCTTTTCAAACACACACACACACACAAATTTACAACTGGAGTTTGAATAACCTTTAAAACTAGATTGATTGGTTAGTGGACTTAAAATTCTGGGATAATTTTTTGGTACATGAGATATCCCCCTTATGACGGAGTAACCCTCTTTTTTGTGTCTTTTGTATGTGAGAACCAAAAGTGGAACAAGTGAAAGGATGAGAATGAGATTTCTAATTCCACCTCTCACCTAAAATCAATATTCGAGGATATCTCCTGTTTAAATCAGATTACCATTCTATATTTGTTCTAGCAACCAAATGGGGTTTTGGAATTTTCATATGGAGATGCTGAAAATGCAAGTGATTCCCTGGTATTGTCAAGACATGTGCATTTGTTGATTTTCTTAGAGGAAATATATTTAACCTGTTGTTCCAGCAGTGGCTAAAGACCCATCTGACAAGGGTGTTTGTATATAGCTAGATTTGAAAAATTCACAAGAATCATTCTGATCAATATTTGCTTGAACATGTCATTATGGCAAGACTAACATAGAAATATCGGTGCCAAAACATTCCTCTCTTGGTGGTTCAGTTGTCATGCAAATTTCTGGGCTGAACAAGTTAACCTTTTATGCAGTGTCTTTCAAGGGCTCTCCGACGTGAACATCCTAAACTATTAATGGCAGCATCGGCATTTTGTCTACCATTTCAACCTATGATGGTTTCTCTTGTTCACACAGGAATGATGGAGGTAACAAATAGCAAAAACCTCTGTTACACATTTTGGCTTGCACAGCTAAAGCCGAACAGAAATTCGTTGATTTTTTATTATTAGTTGATTTTTTTTTCTCTTCTACTTTCATCTGTGCTGAATTTCCTATTATTGATAGTTTACATTCATTTCTTTTTTTTGGTTATGGCTGGCTCAACTTAATTCGTCTTTTCATTCTTTTATGTAGCAATTAAATGACCCTTTTCTTCACCATATCGTCTACCCTTTTCCTTTTTCTACTCCTTTTTATTGCTTGATTTTTCTCTGCGCCAGTATACATAACGTTGCAATTAATGGAAAACGAAATAAAATTTGTGTTTGCTAATGACACTTAGAAAGGAAAGATTGAGTTATGCAGCATATTCCAAATGTTTCATTACTCAAAGGATGAACTTTGGATTTGGCAAACGGTAGAATGTACCATCTAATCTTATATGGATGCTTCATCTGAGTTATATTTTTTCTACTGTGGAAAATGGATGAGCATTGGATCTCCAGCACTAGTTAGTGATTACATGTAAAAGAATTGTGCTCTAGCGTCGACTTCATTTGATAGCAAGCTGTTGGTTCTCTCACTGATTATATTATCTCCTTTTAATTGTCAGGTTGCGTTTGCCAGGAGAGCCTCCAAGAAACCTGAGCTGAGGACGGCTCACAACTTGCACGCATTGTCTTCGTTACTTGGAGGGGCATTGTTTGTTGCAGATGATTGCTTTCCTCAGACCCCTTATATTCATGCTGCATGGCACTTGGCTGCGGCACTTTGTGTTGGGACATGCAATAAGCTCCTTGAATAGATGCATCAATAAAATGTTGGCCCCCTCGTCATATATCACGCCATTCTCCATTAGACCACATTATTTTACGTAGTCGGTGAATTATTGCGGGTGGGGGGGAGAGGAAAGGTTTCACGATGCTGCATTGTGGGAAATGGTTGTAATCAGATTGCATCTTTTGGGAGGGGTTTCCTTGTGTTTATTGGACACAACATATGGTTGTGAATAGTGCAGCATGAAATTGATTAGTAAATAAAAATAATCACATAAAATGATATTCACACAACACATAAGTAAGTTTTGGTGGAAATTTCAATGGTAAAAATCATTACCTAAGTCTTCCTCGACTTAGGATTTTCTTTATCAACAAAGTTGATCAAAAATTACCAACATATTACTTTAAATCGAGGGTGGCACAATCTCAAGTATACAATGCATCGGAAATAGTTGATATAAATTTTGCCTCAAAAGAACCTGAATACTCAACTGCAAAAGAAAAAAAGAAAATAAGATCTTATAAAGCCCAAAAATATAATAAAATTAGTTAGGGAGTAATAGGATTACTAAGCTTCCATTATAGAATGGAGAGTTGCTGTAGACAAAGTGATGCTATTAAAAGCTAGAGAGCTTGTGAGCTTTGGAGTTTGAGTGATTTTGGTATTCTTTAGTGGTAGTGAGTTCAAGCAATGCATGATTTGAGTAGGAGTGTCTTAGTATATTTATAGAGGGTTTAGGAGCATTTTGGAGGTGTGATTAGGCATCAAGTTTGTAAGGCCCTTGAGGGTGATTGGTCCAATTAATTAGGGTACTTGATACTAAGTTATTCCCAAGATTTTTGAACATTAACTACTCCATACTAAGTTATTCCCAAGATTTTTGAACATTAACTACTCCAATGTTTATTAAATTGGTCGATGGGTGCTTTATTTTATGAGTTTAGAATTACAATTACAGGAGCTTTTAGACTAGGAAATTAAAGGCTCTTCAAAGGGATTTCTTCTTCCTTTGTCCATAAGCCATTTCAACTTGTTCTCTTGACATGTATGATTTGATTTTGCAAACATGTTGAGATGCCTGGAATCACTTAACTTGTAATATCTAGATTAAATACTAAGTGTAATGCATCAAAATTAAGATTGAATAATATCAAGATTTTATTGTAATAACAATCTCTCCTTTTTTAATGATTTACAAAACCTAGTTAATCCATATTTGCTTCCCATTAATTCATGCATTATTTCATTCAATTTCTTTTGGTCATTACTGAGTTCTCTCCTAACTGTTCTTCCCCATTTTGTAAGTCATCAAAAAAGATATGAACAAAATGATGAACATGGATGTAAGGCATCAATTTCTTAGTTCTCTATTTTGATACAAGATTATGCAAGATAACAACATAGCATCAAAACATAATTATGCAAGATAAAGAGTACCAAGATTCTATTTAATTCAACCCAACAATTAATATTCAAAAACAAAAGCTAACTACTGACACAAAGGGCATGTAAGTTACTTAATCCATTAATATGTTCTCAAAATTAAAAGAGTATAGGGAAATCTCCCCTTAATACAAGCCATGCTAAAAAGGCAACAAAAATAATAACAAACAAAAGAAAAACAAGCAGCAACAAGAGTTAGATTCTCCAAGGTTCTCCTAGTGATGATGCCTCCTTTGATCCATCTCTAAGTTGTCCAAGCGACAACTGAGCTCTCCCATGACGCAGTTGATTTCATTGCAGAAGAGATTGAAGTTGTAGTGCATCTCATTCCCCCTATTCAAAATAAGTTGAATTCCATATGCAAGACCTTCATTGGAACTATCCCTACCCCATTGGGTGTTAAAATAGGATGGAATATCAGGTAGAAGCAAAGGCATGTTGAGAGGATTTGGTGGAGGAACTTGGTGTTGAGGTGGCTCTTGGTCTTAGGGTACCTTTGCAAGATTAATCCTCATTTTTAGCAAAGTGGTGGCATTGAAGGGTTCAAGATATTTGGAGGTGGTTTGGGTGGCAAGGGGAACTTTGAATTTTTTGAAAATGTAAGAGGGACAATGAAAGGAAGAGCGGTGCCATGGTCTTCATTCATGACATCCGAAAAGACATGACACCAATTGACCTTAATGTCCCTAAGGGTAACCAAGCTAATGGTTGCGACTTCAAAGGAAATGTGGTCAAAATCGCTGGCTTTGTTGAAGACACTTGATTGGAGGGCACAACAAATGATTTTGCCCTGGGTATTGCTGGTACAATAAATATCTTGATTAATTTCATTAATTAAGTGATTGCCCTAGATCTCAGAAATGGTGTAACCCTCATTAGGAGTGCCAATGATCTTAGAAATAAGGTCGACATCTATGGTGATTTTGATCCCTAAAACTTGTGCCTCAACAATGACAGAGTTGTCATCACCAACATCTAGCATATTGGCATAAAAAATTTTAATGAGCTCTGGGTACACGATGATGCACCCAATATCGGGATGGTAGGATTGATCAAAGAACCTAAAAAGATGGGTTCTTTGTAATAGTTCTCTAAGGTGGATGGGTTCAAAGACACTCCAAACGATAGGTCGATACCAGGCAATAGGAGTTTAGGGCCATCAATTATATTTGGAAATGGCAGCTTGGGTCCTAAGTTGGGACCTAACAGGGTTTGGAGTGGGGTTGGAGCTAGAGGCTTCACTCTATTTTTGTTTCTTAGGCTTAGGTGCCATAGATAACAAAGGGGAGGTGAAAAAGAAAGAGAGGGGGCTGATTACAGTGTAGCTAATTGGTTGGTGAAGCTCTTGGATGCCAGTTGGTTGGTGTCATAATTAATGAGTTGGATGGCCATAAGGTAGGTCATCAGTGCATAGCAAAGGGAGCTGTCTAGCTACACAAGGTGGGATTTAGGCTTTTAGGGCATGATTTTGAGGTTTTTAGCGTAGGCTTTCATCCCAAAACAAAGATCAACAACAAAAACACACGATAGAGCTAAGTAAGCATAAAGAAAATCTTAATTTTGAGATTAAATACATCATAGATCACAAGAGATGAGAGGGCTATACCTAGCAGGGAGAAGAAAAAGGGGGGTTGTGGCTCCCTTCCATCTAAGAGTAGCAACAACAACAACGGTTGAAGGAGAGGGGGTGATTGCTAAAAGGAGAGGGTGGGGTGTGCTTGATGAGGAGAGGTGAGGGTTTTGGAGAGGGGGTGTGAGAAATGGGGAAATAGGGTTTCTTAGGGATTTTTTGATAGGGATTAAGAGAGAGAGATAGACCCTTCCCAAGGCAAGACTAGACCGCAAACCCTACACGAACCTTCCCAAAAACCCAAACAAAGACAAGAAACAACAAGCAAGATGTGCTTAAGCCAATTGCCCACTTTGAAAATTGGACGACGCCCTACATAGTGGTTGGTTATTAGACATCCAATCATTAAAGGTCAAGCCATCAATGTTAGAACAGGTTGGTTTTGCCCCAACCAAGTAGTTGTCAGTCAATTAGTGTCGGAGCTAGTCCACCAACTACTACTTAAACAGTTATGAAAAATCTAAAAAACAAAGAATTAACTCCATTAATCAGCTTCAAATGTCATAAAGCTTACATATGCCTAATTTTCTTCTTATAAAGTCAGATCTCTCGTCGTTTAAAGGTTTAGTTAATATATCTACAAGTTGTAAATCAATACATACATAGTCAACCTAGATTTTGCCCTTGAGTATATTGTCCCTCAATAAATGATCACGAGCATTAATATGCTTGGAACGGGAGTGATGTATAGGGTTCTTTGAGAGATTGATTACACTGTTATTATCAAATAATATTTTTATTTTAATAATTATCAATTCAAAGTTTTTTATAGTATTTTTTATCTAAAGGATTTGAAAATAGGCTAGGGGGACCTCTATGTATTCAACCTCTATCGTGGAAAGAGCCACACTAGTTTGCTTTTTCAAAAACTAAGATACTAACGAGTCGCCCAAGAAGAGGCACATCCAACTAGTACTTTTTCTATTGGTTTTGTTGTTGGCGTAGTCAATATCATTATAAGCTACTAATTCAAATGAATTGCTCCTATAGTAAAAAAGGCCATAATCTATTGTATCAACTAAGCACCCAAAAATTTTTTTTACAGCATTTAGATGTGTTTGCCTAGGATTTGCTTGAAATCTAGCACAAAAATAAGTACTAAAGAGTATATCAGGTCTACTAGTTGTTAAATAAAGAAGTGATTCGATCATACCTCGATATTTCTTTGAATCAATAGGTACCTTGTTCGTCCACATCAAGTGAAGTGGATACACTCATCGATGTATTTTTCCCTTTAGTTTTCCCCATCCCAAACCTCTTTAGCATCTCTTTTATGTATTTAGCTTGATTTACAAAGGTTCCATGCTTGATGCTTGAGTTGGGTTATTTGTAAACCCAAGAAAACCTTGAGCTCTCCCATCAAGCTCATTTCAAATTCATCTTGCATTAACTAGGCAAGCTCTCCACTAGCAATCTCTTAACAAAGATCTTCATTAGTAGCATTGCATAAAATATCATCCACATAAATTTGGACTAAAAGAATGTCTTTTCCTTGTTTCTTAATAAAAAGAGTGGAATCAGATTCTTTTATGGTGAATTTTACACCCAACAAATATTCTTGGAGACTTTCATACCAAGCTCTTGAAGATTGTTTTAATCCATAAAGTGCCTTACTGAGCTTGTATAAGAAATTTGATTTTTCATGAGGTTTAAAATCGAGAGATTGTTTAACATAAACTTTCTCCTTAATGAAACCATTAAGAAATGCACTCTTAATGTTTATTTGAAAGAGATTAAACCCAAGCAAAGAGGCATAAGAAAAAAGCATCCAAATTGACTCGAGCCTAGCTAGGAAGCATAGGTTTCATCAAAACCAATGCTTCCTCTTCGTTATACCCTTGTGCTCTTACTTAGCCTTGAAACGAATGACTATGTTGGACTCGTCTAACTTATTTCGAAACACCCATTTGGTGCCTATTACAGTTTGCCCTTCGGATTTAGGTACTAAATTCCAAACTTGGTTTCTTTGGAATTTATTTAACTCATCTTGCATAGCAAATAACCAAGATTCATTAAACCATGCTACCTCGATGCTCATCAGTTCAATTTGAGATACAAAGGTTGAGAAATTGAAAAGACAACTACTATGGGATCAGGTTTTCACTCCATTGAAAATATTTCCAATGACTTGGCTTTCAGGATGACTCCTTTTAAATATCCAATCTATTGGAATATCATGAACATTTGGATCTTTTATGTTAGATACATCAATAAATGAATCATCCTCATCATCATTAAGGGATTGATCTCTTGCGATGGTGATCTAAAGGATTCATCAAAAGAGACATAGAGCGTTTCTTCCACAACCAACATAGTCTTATTGAAAACCTAATATGCCTTACTACATGAAGAATAATCAATAAAAATACCTTCTTCACATTTTATGTCAAATTTATCTAAATTAAAATGGTTATTCAAAACAAAACAGCGGTACACAAAAACTTTAAAGTAATTAATTTTAGTTATTTTCGTATAATATAATTCATAACTTATCTTTAGCAAACCCGAGCAAATCAAAACTCAATTGAACAAGTAACAAGTCATGTTGATTGGCTTAGCCCAAAAGTACTTCAGCAAGTCGAAGTCTATGAGCAATGTGTGAGCACACTCTTGTAGGATACGATTCTTTCTTTCAACCTCCCCATTCTGTTGAGGCACTTGAGGGAAAGAGAACTCATCATGAGTAATCCCATGAGTAATCACTGTGAATTTGAGAGATATGGTAGCCTTTCTCAATTTGAACTCTCTTACAAAAAAAAAGAGAAGATGCCAAACACTTGGTCTTTAGATCTCAAAAAGAAAACCTATGCGAAACACCAAAACTCATCTATAATCACAAGGCAATGTCGACATCCATTAAGGCTCTCATATTTGGTTGGTCCAAAAAGACCTAGGTGAAGCAATTTCAAAGGTCTAGAAGTAGAAATGACATTTTTGTTTTTAAAACTAGATTTAGTTATTTTTCCTAGCTCACAAAAATCATAAGTATGAGTATCAAGAATCTCTTTTTAGGCATGCCTCAGACGAGTTCATGTTTGGCCAATTTTCGAACTAGCCTCATATGAACATGTCCAAGTCTCTTATGCTAAGTACTAATTTCTTCACTAGCAATTAGGCAATCACAAGTTCTATCTTTATCAAACTAAACAATGTATATATCTTTACACCTAATTTCCTTAAGAAGGGTTTCATTAGTTAAAGCATGCATTATCTCAAAAATTTTTGAAGTTAAAACTAGTTTATATCCCTTATCACAAATTTGACTAACACTCAACAAGTTATGCTTAAGACCTTTAATTGAGAAAGCATTAGATACAGGATAGTTGGGATTACCTAACTCACCAAGGCCAATAATATAACCCTTGTGGTTGTTGCCAAATGTGATCGTTCCTCCACCTATAGCTTCCAATTCTAAGAAGAGGTGCTTGTCTCCAATCATATGCTTGGAGCACCCCGAATCCATGACCCATCAACCTCCTTGGCACCCTCTTGGTTCCTAAAACAAAATGTCTTGAGTTTCTTTGCATTATTTGAGGCCTCTTATGTCCATTATTTTATCTATCCAATTTAAGATGCCCATCTTTAAGTTTATAGATCCAATTCTTCACATTACAATCTCCCTTGAAACCTACCAAACAAGATTCAAGTTCCTTCTTTGGTATCCAAGTGAGTTTGGATTTGGATTTGTTAGTAAATCTCCTTTTAGGAGTTTCTTTCTCGGTCATCTTTTGGCTAGAATTACTAGAATTAGCCTCATAATAACCTAGATATTTAGTCAGCTAAGGAAGATGATTCATGGAATGAGATTGTACATTTTTTGTCATTGCCCACTAGATGAGTGATAACGATGGCTTCGAGAGATAACCGGATTTTATTGTTACTTCGTTGTAATATAGCCAGTTATTGCCATCATTTCAAATATATAATTTTTTACTCGGAAAATAAAAGAGTTCCCGAGGTCGAACTCAGGGAGCAAGTTGTATTCTAGAGATACAAGTTTCTTGTACAAAAAAAAAAATAAATAAAGAGAGAGAGAGAGAATTTGTTGGCTTTTCTTCTTTTCTCTTTGCTTCTCCTCTTCTTCCTTCTCAGATCTTCTGCTCTCTTCCTTTGTTCTTCTTCTTTATCTGCAGCAGTAGTGATGCTTTTCTTCTTTCAGTTCTTGTTTCTGCTCGTCTCTTTCTTTTTCTTCTCCCTTGCGGTCCTGTTCTCCTTCTTCTTCTTTATCTGCAGCAGTAGTGATGCTTTTCTTCTTTCAGTTGTTGTCTCTGCTCGTCTCTTTCTTTTTCTTCTCCCTTGCGGTCCTGTTCTCCTTCTTCTTCTTTCTTTCTTCTTTTCCTTTCTTCAGACCTTCTTCTTTCAGCTCTTTCTGCTTGTCTCTCTGTGTTCTCCTCTGCCTCGCCTTCCTTCTCCTTGCCGCTGCTACAGTGCCGCTCGGTGATCCTCCTTCCTTCAGCCTTCGTCTTCTTCCACGGTTCTTCTTCACCTGTGCCTGCACACTTACACAGCTTGATCAGAGAGGGGCAAAACCTATCTCTACCCTCCCCCACGTCTCTCTCTCACAGAATCCGCTCTTGGGAAAGCTCTCCCAGAGCTGCCGGGTTGCCGGGTACGGGTCGCGCCCGGGTCCAGGCCCACCGGCGTGCGTGGTGGGCGAGGAGTGCAGGTCAGTCTAAGTCGGGTCGGGCCAGGTCCGCGGGGCGTGAGCGCGGACGAGACCGGGTAACCGGGCGGGTGAAGGGGACCTCACCCCGTGTGCTGAGGCAATAAGCCTCCAGCACTTTTTCACTTTATACCGCTGCGCCTCTTCAGAGTTTTCCGAGGTGGGACTAAATGTCCCACCCCGAGTTGGCGCCTGCGCGGGGGAAACAGCTGGTAATCGCGACGTTACGCGAGGCCTTCGCGCGAGGGCTTCGCTTCAGCTGCAGCCTGACGCTTTGTCGAAATGCCTCGCACGGCCTGGGAGTCGAATCTGGGCGTGGCGCGCCTGCAGCTGCAGGCGGAAGCAGCTCCTTCTGCACGGCAATGGCGGCGGAGGACGGGTGACCTGTTCACAGCAAAACGGCCTCTCGGCCTAATCAGAAGGTGCCGGGAGCTTCGCCAGAGTGCGGCGAAGCTCGTGTGGGTGGTGGCGAGGCGTGGGGCGGCGTGCAAGGGCTGCCCTAGGTCGGGCTGTGGGTCGGAAGATGGGTTTGTTCGGTGGGGTTGCAGAGGGTGATGTGGGGGAAGTGGAAGGGCGGGGGTTGATCAGGGTGAGGAGGCGGAGGTTCTGCGGTGGTTGGCGAGCCGTGTGGGTTGCTGGAGTGATGGGAGCGGCTCGCCGGAGGATGGCCGGAGGCGGAGAAGGTGAGGGTGATTAGGTGCGATCGAGGGGTAATTAGATAAAAATAGCAGGGGGAAAAGAGAGAGAGAATAGAGGGAAGTAGTTCTAACCTAACTAAAGTGACGAAGGGGGCGAGGAGGAGGACGGCTGTACCTGCTGTCGCCGGAGAAGAAGGTGCCCAGTGGGGGGGGAGGACGGCGGTGACGACGGGGCAGAGGCAGCGCGCGCCGGTATTGCGCGACGCGGGAAGAGCAGGGGAAGAAGTCTCTGCTGCTGGTATTGCGGCAGAGCGAAGAGGAGGAGGAGGAAGAACCGCCGGAGCTGGTGGGCGTCTGCCGGAGTGAGAAGAGAGGAAAGTTGGGGGTTTTCTCCGTCAGATCCGAGCTGGGAAGAACGGTGGAGCGACGGGGGTATTTATAGGGACCGAATCAGGGAGGAAGGCGGAGGGAGACGACGTGTCTCCCTCGCAGGAGGACGCCGGAGATGGAAACCCATACCGTCTGTGCGTTCGCACGGCCGGTATGGTGGGTTACAGCGACCAGGGGTGTGTCCCTGCGACGGCTGACGACGCAGGGCACCCCCGGTTTACTTGCCAGGCTCTCCCCCTCACCCTGCGCGGCGCCATGCTCCGCGCAAGGTCGCCGGAGCATGGTGCTGGCAGGTTTTGCAGGGGGGACCTGAACGCAAAGAACGAAGGAGAGTTAGGGGCCAAAATGCGAGGGTTCAAAAGTTGAGGGCCAAAAAGTAAATATATGAGGACCAAAGTGTAAAGTTGGTCAAGAAGGTTTCTTCTTAGGCTCAAGTTTTTATACATGACTAATTAGGACCTAAGGAATCTGATGGTGAATTTTATTTCTAGATTAAACCTTGTTTGACTGGTCAATTTACACAAAAACCCAAATTAAGTTATTAATTGGGTATGGTTCTCAATGTAGGTCAAGATGGGTTCCTAAGGTCAAATTGAAGGTTCTAAACCCTAGAGATTATTTTTCTATGGATTTTAGAGGGTTTATTCCATTTTTGCTTTGCCTTGAACCTCGTGAATTGAAGTGGGTTTGTTTTAGGGTTACAGATTATCATTTAGTTCCTTGGAATTGCTGTAGCCCTTGCTAGATCATCTCATCCCACTTTTATTCTTATTAAGTTGCTTTGACCTATGTTTGGACCCTGAATTACCCTGTATGCAGATTATACTGGTAAAATTGCATTTTTACCCCTTAGGACTTGTTTTCTCCTTAAACTCAGAATTCTCTGAGTTAAGCCTTTCCTTGAGTTATGTAGGAGCTTTTATCCTTTGTATTGGGTCAAAATGAGCTAGTTATGGCTCATGATGAGGTTCTCATCAATGAGGCAAATGTGTTCTAAGATCTTGTATGTGGGTTTTCTCTTTGAGTAATGAAATTTGGTCCTGATGAATCTATAGTAATAGGTGATGATACTTAATTCAAGCTTGTGAATCAAAGCAGCACAGGAAGTGAATTGCTCTTCAATATGGAACAGAAAATTTATCTTTAAATGTATAGTTTTGCATGTCTCCATGTGCAATATTATGTTAAATATTGCAAGGGACTTCATGATTTGTATTAGTCAAAATGCTTCAATAGCAACTCTTGATGTCATGCTTGCTTTCAAAGACTACATGGATCAACAATTTGATGAGAGATGCATCATCACCTTTTTAGGAAGTTCATTGTTGGCATTCACATAATGAGCAAGATTGTTCATGACTTATTGTAGGAGTCAAGAAGCTTGGGTCTCCAAGAACCAGTACTTGTCATCATACAACTTTCTTTCTGCAATCAGTTCCCATTTTGATAAGTGCAATACAAAACAAAATAAGGCAAGTCTTGTCATGCACTTCAAAGCTCTCTTTATCACCTAGTTGCTACAATAGAAGAGAAGACCCCAAATGAACATGGAATTTATAGGGATAGTGTTTCCATGACATCAGAATGGACACTGAAATAGACACTGTTACGACCCGGTTCCCGAATCCCTACAGGACACAAGACTGGACCGACTCGACTGATCCCAAGAGTAAATGAGCACATCATCGATAAATACCACCACAAATTGATCCAGATATGGTCTGAACACCCGGTTCATCAAATCCATGAAAGCAGTGGGGGCGTTGGTCAGCCTAAATGGCATGACCAAAAACTCGTTGTGTCCATACCGGGTGCGGAAAGCTGTCTTGGAGACATCCGTCTCCTTGATCCTCAGCTGGTGGTAGCCAGACCTCAAGTCTATCTTGGAGAAAATCGTGGCACCTCGCAATTGGTCAAACAAATCATTAATCCTCGGCAGCGGATACCTATTCTTGATGGCGACCCTATTCAGTTGTCTGTAGTCCACACAAAGGCGTAGGGTACCATCCTTCTTCTTCACAAATAATACCGGGGCTCCCCACAGAGATGCACTGGGTCTCACAAAACCCTTCTCCAGAAGGTCCTGCAACTGGGACTTGAGCTCTCGCAGCTCAAGTGGTGCCATTCTGTAAGGTGCTGTAGAAATGAGGCTGGTCCCCGGTACTAGTGAGATCTCGAACTCGATCTCACGCTCAGGCGGTAGTCCTGGCAGCTCCTCTGGAAACATGTCGGGGTACTCTTTGACCATCGGGATGCTCTGAAAGTCTGCCATGGGGCTGGGCTCTGCCACTACACAAGCCAGAAAGCCCTCACACTCCTGGCCCAAAAGTCTCGTCGCCCGTAGTGCAGAAATGCACTTGAAGCCTCTGTCCACCGGTTGTCCGTGAAACTCAAAAGAAGGCATCTCCGGTATGGAGAAGATGATCTTCCTCTCAAAACAGTCCACCAAAGCGTGGTAAGCAAACAACCAGTCCATCCCCAAAATCACACCAAAGTCCTCCATCGGTATCACAATCAGATTAGCGGGGAGGCTATGTCCCCCAACAATGACCTCACAGCCTGTGTAAACCTCCTTAGTTACAAACAGCTGACCACCCGGACCTCTAATCACAAAAGGATCCTCTAACAACATATAGTCCTGTCCCAAACTGACAGCAAAATTAGCAGCCACAAACGAGTGCGTGGTGTGGGAATCAAAAAGTGTGTAAACTAGTCTGCCGGAAACTGTAACCATACTTGCCACCACTGAACCTGAAGCTTTGGCGTCTCTGTGTGTCAGGACGTTGATACACCCCTCAGCTCTCAGTGTGGAAGAAGCAGCCACACTCTGCGTCGGACGGGTAACTACTGGCTGGTACCCTCCCCTCGACTACTGTCCTCCCCCACGCGCCTGGGAACTACGACCTCTTGCTCATCCTCCAGCGCTCGGTGCGGGGAGCATCTGCTAACCTCCAACCCTAGACGGGTAGTCCCTCCTGATGTGGCCCGGCTGGCCACACTGGTAGCAAAGGGGAACTCGACTCTCGCCCTCGGTAGGTCCCTGTTGACGGCTGGGCGGGAGTCTAGTGCTGGCAGCTAGCCTCTGTCAGGGGCCCCCAAAGGTCGTTGATGGCCTTGCAAAGCGTGATGACTCTCCTGCGGGCGCTGCGCGCCTCCTCTCTCGCCGGCCCTATGAGTAGTCTGGCTGGTAGGGCCTCTTTCGTCCGCTGTCAATGTCACGTGCAGCTGGGTTGGTCTCCTCATATGTCATAGCTGCCTCCACCACTCTCGATAATGTTGGTAGCTTCAGGGGTTTGACATACCCCCGAATAGCAGGCTAGAGCCCCTCGGTGAACCTCCACAGGCGCTCCTCCTCAGTAGCCACAGCTGTCGCGGCGAAATGAGACAGCTCCAGAAAACGCGTACGATACGCGCTCACAGTCATCGTCCCCTAGCGGAGAGTGTGGAACTCCCGCCTCCTCTGATCCTGCCACGTCTGCGGGAAGTACTGCTCGTAGAAGAGGGTGACAAACGGGTCCTACGTTGGCTCTGCCCTCTCTTGACCTTTGACCGCCCTCCACCACCTGTGTGCCACGATCTCCAGCTGGTATGTGGCAAAGGCCATGTGGCACTCCGCAGGGGGACGAAGGGTGTCAAACACCTTCTCGATCTGCTCGAGCCAGTCCTCTGCCTCGGTCGGGTCCTCATCCCCCTTGAAGGAGGGGGGCTTCAGCTTCCAGAACTGTCCGAAAAGCTCGTAATGTCGCTGAAATAGGGAAACGGGCATGCCTCTAGGCAGGGAGGGCTCGTGCTTGGAAGTGTTAGAGTGCGCGGTGGAGGACCACCCCCTCCCCCACGTCCAGCGCTGCGTCTGTCTCGTGGTCCCACAGTGGACTCCCCCTCCACGTCCCCAGGGAGAGGAGCCCGTGAAGGTGGGTGGAGCTCCTCTCGTACAATCTCCCGTATTAGCTGGGTGAGGTCCTGGGCCTGAACTCCAGGAAGAAGTGGCTGGTCCACAGAAAAGTCAGGCTCAACACGTCTGCCCCTCCGACCTCGTCCACAGCCGCGTCCGCGGCTCGCCTCAATGACTCCACGTCGAGGCATCTCCTGCAAGGAGATGCGAACAATAGAACAAGAAGACGTCAATTCCAACGGACATTCAGCAAAAGAACTTCAGAATAGATGTCAAAAGGTATGTTGTGGTAGTTACTCTAGTTACAAGCACGTGAATTGGTTATTCTCTAGCTAGTTGGTTCACTTCTCAGGATGACTTTGCTCTGATACTATCTTGTTACGACCCAGTTCCCGAATCCCTATAGGACACGAGACCGGACCGACTCAATTGATCCCAAGACCCAGTCGTCCAACGAGAAAGTAACCAAAAAGCAGGAAAGTAAACCAAATTCACTATGCTAAGCAACTAACAGTAACGAAACTACAGCAGTAAAGAAGTAAAACTACTACAGTACACACCACCACAACAGTAGAAAAGTAACCAGGTACAAGAATATAAAGTATAGAATGTACGAGTACAAACGTAAAGGTGCAAGAGTCTACCACTACAACAGAAAGAAGTACAACAGAGAAGCTACAACTACTGGGCTCTACTGGGCCCAGCACCCTCTGCAGCCGTAGGCTCTGGCTGTTCAACACCTGGACCTGAAAAGGGTTATGAGTACACAAAGTTAGCGAACGCTGAGTAGAGTGGCAACCAACTAACTAAAGCAATAAAGGTGGACAAGTAGCTGTTATTTTTCAATTACTTTCTTTAACTAATTATTCTTTTTCATCACTTGGTTTATTTATCAGGTCTCTTTCTTGATCTCGAATGTTCCTCGTGGGAACGATCTTGATTGCAGTCTTTTCCGAAGAGTAGAAGGCACACGTGGTGCCCTCCTGGCCGGGAGAGTCTCCCGTGGTGATCCTACACCCAGTCAACCACCTCAAGGTTAGGGACAGACGTAACGGTGATTACAGCACGTGCGATAAGCGCACGGGTAGCTACCCCGCACTGGCATGTGGTCAGTCATTTCCGTTAGCGGGTGCACCCAAAGTACAACATAGAACCAGTATAGGGCCTAGCCCTCTCAGTAATAAGGGTCTAGCCCCTCTCAGTAACCAAACAGGGATCTTGCCCCTTCACAGTCCGCGCACCCTCGCCTGACTACCCTGGTTTGCCTAGTGGGCCTAACAAGTCGATGTAGGGCGGCTAGCTGAACCCCAGGCCCCGTAGGGTGGCTAGCTCTCTCCCTACACTAGTAGCTCTCCTCGGTATAGTGTACACGAGGGCCACAGAGTTGGTGTAAAGTGGCTAAACCCACCCCAAGTCTCAACCCGAAGGTGATAAGCACCCCTCTACATTAAGAGGTAACATGCGCTCCCCTTGGTACCATGTACTCAAGGGCCAGCACACTTCCCAACACATTTACAGATCCATTCCATTTATTTCCAGGAGCTCAACTCCTAATTCCCCGTAGGGTTCATGCTCATATTCCTCAGGCCATGCCATACCAGGTTTCATCATTTCTATTTCCATTCTCATGTTATACATATGCAACTTGTATTTATATCGTTCACATTTCCGTACACAAGTTATACACAGGTAGCTCGTATTTCCATCATTCACGTTACCATTCTCAATTTATATACATGCAGCTCGTATTATGTTATTTAACGTATACAACAAGAATTTACATGCAACAGTTTGTTAGCAAAAGTACTTTACATTTCACAGAAAGCTGTTATTTATTTACAAGCAATTGTTATCATTCTATCTACTCATTCAAGATTGCAATTCAATCATCTATTACAGACATTTCAAGTGTTTCTCGTCCTAAGATTCATGTCATACCCTAGGTTCTAATCATTCATTCCACACATGCATTTAGGTTTTAATTAAATTAAGGGGAAGTCACTCTACCAGTAAACCCAGGAGTAGTGGGGGTTGAACGACAGGCTCACGTGCCTCAGCAAGCCTCGAACCCGCAACGGAACAAAGTCCTATCACAAGGATCAATCACAAGAGACTATTCAGAATAGTATAGAAAGTCTTCTAACAAGTAGAGGAATTCATACAGGAAGCGTCGGTATCTTATTTGTGGAAAATGGACCTCAAACGGACCCTAAACGAGTCAAAAATAGCATTTCTGAATCAAATCAGACGTCTGGAACAACTTCCAGACGTCTTAAAAGTGTCTAGTGTCATACCTCAAGCCTTGCACCAATCCTCAGACGTCCAGGAACTCTTCTGGACTGTCTGGACCCAGCTCTAGACGTTCGACTACCTCTCCGGACGTTTGGACGCGCTTCCCGTCGTTTGGTATGTCGCCCAGCCATTTGAAAAGCGTGGGAGGGCGTGTCCCGCGCCTTCCCAAAGCGAATCCTACACACAGATACCCGATCTTCTCAAAACGGGCATGCAAAAAGGGATCGGCGGAGCAGCCTGCATGGCCATATCCGCAATGAAAACGTACCTTCGTGAAGCCTTCTCCTCAGACGTCTGGAACCACCTCCAGACGTCCGCACCATCGTATGGAGGTCACTCCAGACGTCTGATTCTGGGAAAAATCTAGAATCAGAACCTGCTTTCGCTGCTCCCGCGCCGTGCCCCCTCGCCTGCAACTCCAGCTGCAGTAGTGTCGGGGTGGACCTCCCCGACGCACTCTTCCGCCTCGTGCACACGTCGCTCTGACCATGCGCTCATCGGTGAGCTCCCACGCGAGCTCGCAAGCTCACCTCCTCCTCTCCTTCTCACGCCGCTCCTCCTCTACGTCGCTCTCGCGCTCTCGCTCGCTCTGGGAAGAAGAGAGGAAGATGGCTAGTGGCTGAGAAGTGAGGAGGACGAAGGTGGGGGAGGGGTTTTATAGATCAGGTTTAGGGTTTGCTGGGGATGGAAGAGAGAGAAGAAGAAGGGGAGGGAAAACAAGAGTACTATCTACACACAGCACACGTGCAGATGCGAGCTCATACTCAAATTTTTTGATTTTTAGACATCTAGGAATGTGTCCTGATGTCTGACCAGATGTCTGACTCGCAGTCCAGACATCTTAAAAGGCTCAAACAGCACGGGTCTTAAGAGACACTAACTCAAAACAACCACTGGATGGGCAAAATAAGACGGTGCAAATGGATCCAGGGACTGGTCCAACCTTTTAAGTAGAGGGGTGGTGCAAATGAATTTAAATGATTGATGTTACTGTTGAGACTCTCATTTTGATGAAACAAAATTACATGTTTGTTGGACTAATCTTTCAAGACTTAGATGGGACATTAAGATGTGTAAAGCATAGAGACTTTGCAAGACATTTCGCGACGATAATTGTGTCAAATATGTACTATTTTTCCATGTCTTGAGTTAAGAAGTTATTTGTAAGGAACCTTAGAATGAACATTTGATCCAATGATAAAATAACCATATCAAACTTCGCATATTGATCGAATGTTTACCTTTTATGACCAACCAATCAATAAAATTGATCGATCAATTACTTTACGATATCGATCAATTTACATATTGATCGAATAATATGCGTTGAAATTTTTGCAAAAAGATGAAGTATTCTTTTCACGCAAAGTAATTTATCAAACTACACTTTTGATCGATTAATAATGACTCATGAAAGTTTTTTAAATCAATGCATGTTGATCAACCTATTCTTCAAACCGATGATCAAACTATGATCAATCAATTCTTCAAAATGATCGATCAAACTAAATATTGATTGACCAATTTAGAAAATTGATCGATCAACTTATGCTCAAAATTATGTTTACACTCTTTCCATAATTAACCATGTTTTGTCACTCAATAACCTCAAGGTTAGCTCTTTTACAAGACAACAAATAGCAACAAAGAAACACAACTCTCTCTCTATCTCATTCTACAAAAGCACATGTGCTCTTTGCTCCTACTCTTTTCAACCTGAATGCATAACTTTTCAACATTACGAGCTTCTCAAAAATTTGATTTGAAAATTTATTTCTTAGGTTTCATAGGTTTATTGTTGTATTAATTTTATTTTTGTTGTTAAACTTGGTAGGGACCCATTGTGCTAGGATTCCTGGAGTTGTTGTCACTTCTTTAAGTAAGAAAAGAGAAGTGGGTGTAAGAGGTTGTGTCACTCTTATTTAAGTGGTACTATAGTGATTTGACTAACTTCGTCTAATAGGAAAAATCCTAAATTTAGGAGACTTAGATAATGATTTTTACCTGAATAGATTTTCACTAGACAGTCGGGTATTATTATTATCTTAATTTATTTATTATAATTTGATTATTTATTTCACACTATTCAACCCTCTCTGGTGTAGACTTTGAGATCCACAAATAATTTCAATTACATAGGTATCTTTAAGATTTTCGTACTTATATAAATATTCCAGCAAAGTTGATGATTTAGTGCCTTAAAAAATTCAACATTTTGCTATTTTCAATGTAAACCATCCAAAAACGCTACTTTGTGCATCTTTCACATCATAAAACTAAAACTAGCATCCTTTCTCTCCTTTTATCACCTGAAACATAAATGTATGTCAACCTCTTACATTTTAATTGAATCTTGACCAGGGATGGAGTTGAAAAAAATTCAAGAGAAGGCACAAAATATAATAGAATCCGATAGAGACGGTAGTTTTTATTGATAATTAGATTTTAAAAATTAATTGGAGAAATACTTCATGCAGTCATCCTAATTCCTATCTTTATGGATATAAAAAATTTAATCTTTTAAATGATCGTGATCATATTGATAAATCATATTTACACTTTGATTGTCACTTGATTTTTGAGAATCTATTCTTATTTTATAAAAAGTCAATACCTCTTTAAAAATAAAAAAATATGAATCAATATTATTAACATCAACAACAAGATATCATTAAATACTTGTACGTATCTTTAACAAAAATTAAATATAGTACTCAATGTTATGAAAGGGAAAGCTTAGTTAATTAGAAAATAGCAAACTTTTGTCATGTTCTAAAATTCTTATTATTCGATTTACATTTAAGTCCTTAATCTCAACTTTTTTCATGTTTGGAATTTTTAAAGAACATTTTTAAAATCTTTCTAACCCAATTGTATGGAAAACATTATGTAAGGAAGGGGAGCACATGCACCCCCCACCCACACCCCGCTCCAGATGAGATCTTGGTCAAGCCCAACCCTAAAGGGACAAGTCAAGAATACCTTCTAAATGTTTAATTTGTATTCCCATATCTAGGGTCATAAATGTAAAATTGGGAAACTTCTTAAGGAGCATCTATGTCAATATGAAAACTTTAGGGGTAATTTGATAATATCAAAAGATTCAAGGTTTATCCATGTACAAAGAACCTTCATGACATGAGGGCACATGCAACGTAAGGGAAACCTTTGGGGTACATGGGGTTGTACACCAATGTGTACACGCCCCTTACCTAGCGGTGGGACCTGCCTCTAGGAGTGGGCCCTGCTGCTGGGTAAGAGAGGGAGTGTACACTTTGGTGTAGAATCCTGTGTTCCCCAATCAATGCCTGGTAAGATATCCATATGCGCATAGGGGTGTCAATGCAAAAGTCCCAATGTAGTTTCTATGACTGCTAAGTGTTAACACAATAGTTGATATAACGATAAGGTTCCATGCAAATCACAGACCCCTCTCTCCAACATGAGCCTCTGCCCCTCTCTTCCTGTTACAACCCAATCCCAGATTTTTACCGGACCTGAGATCAGCTCGCCTCGACTAATACCAAGACCTAGTCGTCCAACGAGAAATAATCAAAAGCAGAAAATATTCCACAACCACACATACAGTGTAACTAAGTGGAAATAAACAAGAGACAGTAAAAGAAAAACAGAATGAAAAATCTCACGTTATTACATGCCATCACATCTACAACAGCGGAAAGTAGAACAGAAACGTAACGGAAATACTAATACATATACCAAAGTACTCACTACTACAACAGAAAGAAAATTCTAGAACAGAAAAGCGACAACAGCTAAGGTTGGGCTCGACTGGGCCCATCTCTCTCTGCAGCCGGTGGTGCAAGTTGCTCAACTCTCTGACTTGAATAAGGTTATATAATCCGTGGTCAGTTAACGCTGAGTAGAGTGGTGGTTAAGCCATGTACATGCAATTAACATAAAGAAACAAGCAACCAGTTAACATGCAATTGTTGGTTATGTATTATCATCCATTTCCATTTATCTTATTTATGCATTTCTAGGTTGAGTGTGCTAATCAGGATCCATAACTTTTCTTAATCTTCTTGTTCCCTAAGGGAACGATCTCACTTGCAGTTTTCCCGTGATGCAGGATGTACATGTGGCACTCTCTTGGCCGAGAGAGTCCCTGTGGTAGTCCTATACCTGGTGTAAAGACCCGTCCCACCTTTAGCCTTTTAAGACGTCTGGAGTCTCAGTCAGACGTATGTCCAGATGTCTGAACCCTTTCCCAGACGTCTGGAAATGAAATTTCTGTACGCATACTGCGCCTTGCGCACACGTGGCGTGCAGGACCTCTTCTCTCTCTCCTTTCTCCTCCTTCCTACCCGAACCCTAAACCCCCACAGCCTCTATAAAAAGCCACCCTCCCCTCCTCTCCTCTCCACTCCACACACCACCATCTCCAGCTTCAGAGTGCGGCAGAGCGGCAAGAGGAGGTGAACGAGGGAGCGCGTGAGAGCGAGAGGAGGAGAGTGTGTGAGAAGGAGGAGGCCGAGGTCGGGAGCTTTGGTGGAAGCTTGTCGGAGCTCGCACGGCCACTGTGGCACGTGTGGGAGAAGGAGGGAGTTCGGAGCAACGTCCTCAACCACCTGTAGCAGCTGGAGCTATGGCGGAGCGAGGAGAAACGCGGTGGAGCATTGGGAGTGCATTTTGTTACTGGAATTTTTCCAGTATCAGACGTCTGGAGTGCAGTCCGAACGACTGCTGAGCTTCTGGACATCTGGAGTCAAGACCAGACATCTGAAAGCACCTTTATTGCGAAGGAATGTTCCTTTTCGCGGTTACGGCCATGCAGGCCGCACCGTAGAAGATTTGCCAGTTTAATTTTGGGGTGGCTGCTCTGTCGTACGCAGGAGCAGCCTTGGGAAGGAGCGCAGAGCGCCCTCCCACGCACTTTCGGACGTTTGACTAGCTCACCAGACGACCGGAGGAGTGGTTCGACGTCTGGAACTTCTTTTAGACGATCACAGGGGAGTCCTGGACGTCTGAGGACACCGCAGGAACTTGAGGTGAGATTCTGTAACTTTTAAGACATCTGGACTTGTTTCCAGACATCTGATTTTGGTCAGTAGACATGTTTTTGACTCGTTTGGGCTCCTATCGGGATCCGTTTTACTCAAATGAAGTATCTGTAGTTTCCTTGTGAGTTTCTCTACGTACTAGAAACCTTTATACACTGTTCTAAATCTTCCTTTGTGATGTATTCCCTGGTATAAGGTTTCAACCTACTGCGTGCTTGGGCCTTGCAGAGACGCTTGGGTCTGCGGTTCGAGCCCCCATTACTCCCGGATTGTCTGGTAGAGTGGTCTACTTCTGTTAATTATATTAAATAAGAATGTGCTCGTGAAATTAGCCAACTGGAATCCTTAGGATGTGGCATGAACCCTAGGACAGAGAAATGAATGAACCAATTGTACTGTATGACTATATTTGTATACATGATTAAGTTAAACTGCTAGCAATTGCCTGTAATAAAGTTGTGAGCTGCTTATTAGAATATGAGCTGTCTGAGATAAATGAACAATTACCTGTGAAATCATCAGTTGCATGTATTGAATGGTGGAAACACGAGTTGCCTGTATATAAACGAGAACTGAATTGTGAATGATAGAATCTGGATCGGAATAATGTGGTGAACATGAGCATGAACCCTACGGGGAATTAGGAGTAGAGCTCCTGTGGTTAGATGGAAAAATCTGGAATGTAGACGGGAAGTGTGCTGGCCCTTGAGTACGTGGTACCAAGGAGAGCGATTGTCCCCCTTTATGTAGAGTGGAGCTAGCCGCCCTTGGGTTGGGACCTGGGGTTAGGATTGGCCACCCTACACCGACTTCTGTTGGCCCTCATGTACACGGTACCGAGGTGAGCTACTAGTGTAGTGAGGGAGCTAGCCACCTTACGGGACCCGGGGTTCAGCTAGCCACCCTACATCGACTTGTTAGGCCCTCTGGGAAAACCGGGGTAGTCAGATGAGGGTGTGTAGACTGTGGAGGGGTAAGACCCCTGTTTGGTTTTGAGGGGCTAGACCCCTATTTCTGAGAGGGTTAGGCCCTATACTATTCTGTGCTGTACTTTGGGCATACCCGCTAGTTGAAATGACTGACCACGTATCAATGCGAGGTAGCTACCCGTGTGCTTATAGCACGTGTCGTAGTTACTGCTATGTCTGACAGTGACCACGGGGTGGTTGACTAGGTGTAGGACTACCACAGGGGACTCTCCCAACCAGGAGAGCACCACGTGTACCTTCTGCTCTTCGGAAAAGACTGCAATCAAGATCGTTCCCACAAGGAACATGCAAGATTAAGAGAATCTGAAAGTTTAAGAAAAAGGGGTGAAAAGGAAATGTATTTAAAGTAAAATAACTGGAAAAGAGAATTAAACTTGTTACTTTTACTGCTTTAGATAGTATAGTTGCCACTCTACTCAGCGTTCGCTGACTCTGTCTTTTTCATAACACTGTTCAGGTCCAGGAGATGAGCAGCCTGAGCTTCCAGTTGCGGAGGGTGCTGGGCCCAGTCGAGCCCAGCCGTAGTTTTCTGCACTCTTGTTGTACCACATTTTTCTGTTGTAGTGAGTTTCAGACTTCTAGTTACTGTTGTTACTGTTGCTTTCATTTCCGTTGTTTATGTTGTTGTGGTGGTATGTATTGGAATAACAGTTTTACTTTCTTTTACTACTTTATACGTTTTTACTGCTTAGTTATATTGCATATGTGAATGTGGTTTACTTTCCTGCTTTTTAGTTATTTCTTATTGGATGACTAGGTCTTGGGATTAGTCGAGGCAAGCCGGTCTCGGGTCCTGTAGGGATCCAGGAATTGGGTCGTAACACCCGGTCTACCACCCGAGGTCACGGTCGCGACGTAGTGGTGACTACGACACGTGCAATAAGTACACAAGTAGCTACCCTGCATTGGCAGGTGGTCATTCGTTTCCACTAGTGGGTACGCCCAAACATACAACACGGAATAGAACAGGGCCTCTCCCTTTCAGAACAGAACAGGGGTCTCGCCCTTCAGAGTCCGCGTACCCTCGCTCGACTATCCCGGTTTGCCCAGTGGGCCTAACAAGAGTTGGTGTAGGGTGGCCAATCTTAACCTTGGGCCCCGTGGGGCGGCTGGCTCCCCCCTACACTAAGGTGGTCGTAGCTCTCCTCGGTACCACGTATGCGACTGCCACCTTTCTTTCCACACGAAAGGGATATTGGATCCCCTTGGTACTGCGTACGCAAGATAGTCGCTCTCCTTGGTACCACGTACACAAGGGCCAGCTCACTTCCCATCCTACATATAAGATTCTTTTTGTATACAGGAGTTCTTCTCTTAGTTCCCCGTAAGGTTCATGCACTGTATTCATTTCATTTTGTTTCTCAATATTCAGATCTCATGATTCACATCCCGGTTTTCACTTGTATAATAGGCAGCTCATGTTTTAATAACTGAAAAAGCAACACATCAAGTATCTATATACTTGCTAGCAATTAGGGTTTAACATGCATATCAATGTAAATAGTGTAGCTCATGTCACGTTCATACATTTCTGCCCTAGGGTTCATTAGAGTTCAAATCAAATTATTCTAAGCATGCACTTTACTTATTTAAATCTCAGCATTAACGTAAACCACTCTACTGGGATACACGGGAGAAATGGGGGATAGAACTGCAGATCCTATCGTTTCCGCGGATCCTGAACACGCTACAGGATTGAGACCTATACCAGTGACTAAATCACATTAAATGAGTTTAGAACAATATATAACTGTTACCAACACGTAGATAAACTCGAACGAAAAACAACGGCACTTCGTTTGCGTAAATATGACTTCGTTTGGGCCCCGAATGGGCAAAAAACGTGCACACAGACCAAAATCAAACGTCTGAGAATAGGCCCAGACGTCTTAAATGACGACAGTAACTCACCTTGTGTTCCTGCGTTGCTGGCGGATGTCTGAAACCCCTTTACAGTTGTCTTGGGGTCTTTCCAGACGTCGATCAGTGCGTCCGGACATTTGATAAGTCTATCAGATGGCTGTGGAGACATCTAGACATCCTAAAACACCTTGAAGAGCGTGCTTATGTGCCTTTCCAAGGCTTGTACCTGCGCATGCGTACGAAAGTTTAAAACGACGACAACGCAGCATTAATGTACTTCACGTACGCGCATGTATGAGCATAGAGAACTTATACCTTGGCACTCCGCATATTTTCAAACGTCCGACTTCAGCTTCGGACGTCCCGTTGCTATTTTAGACGTCTGATACTGGAAAAATTAGTACGTAGAACTCCTCGCGACGCTCGTCTTCTTGCGGGCCTCCACTCGCAGCATAGCAGCAGCTGCAGGAGGTCGAGAGGTTCTTCTCCATGAGCTCCTCCTCCTCGTGCATGACCTCTTGAGCTCCCGCGGGTGCTTGCAGCTCCTCCGACCATGCCTCCTCCCTCTCGTACGAGCTCCCTTGAGCAGGCTCTCTCTTCTCTCACGCCCTCGCTCTCCCTCTCCCATGGCTACATCTCCGACTGTGGCAAGGGTAGTCCCTACGCGTGCGAGCTCTTCTGCTCGAGCTCTTCCGGCCGGGCACTCTCAAGCTTCCTCGAGCTCTCTCCTTCTCTCCCACGCCCTCCCTCTTCCTCGCTCACACTCTTTCCCTCCCTCCTTTTCCTCCACTCGCGAGCTCCTCTCCTCCACGCGTGGCTGTTGGTGGAGATAGGAAGGTTGTGGGCGCTCGCCGGCAGCAAGGTGAGGGTGGGGGATGAAGGTGGAGGTAGTGGTGGTGATGATGGAGAGGGTGGCGTGGGGTTTAAATAGAAAAGGGTTAGGGTTTTTGGTGGGGAGAGGGAAAAGTGTGTGTGCATGTGCGTAGGTGAGTGTGGTGTGGGAGGAGAAAGAGGGAGAAAATTGCAGAAACTCCCCCGCTAATCTCTCTTGTTTCACAAGGCCCACACTCCCGAACTCAAGGGGTCAAAAATTGCGTTCACACCCCTAACTTTCCAAAAAAACTCCGAATGGTCCTTGGAAAGGGTCATTTCACTTCCCACCTCACCTCTCCTCCTCAAGCCAAAGCGCTACTTACACACCACCTATTTGACGAAATGCCTCTGCCAACAAGTTCTCAAAAACTACGTAACCAAATCCCACCATGCCATCGATGTCCTTCCACTTCTTCATTCTGAAGCACAAATCCATAATGGATAGCTCTGATTCCACTTGTTTAAAAACTTGCAAACGGTCTCTCTTTGGAAGCCTATGTTGGTGCAAAGTACTAATTAACCAAATTTTGATATTAACAAAATAAGATACATTAGTCTAACTTTATATTTCCGAGATCTAATTTCACATGAGAGATGCATGAATTAATGATCAAGATGAAAATGATTGAAGACTAAGCTACATATGTTGATGATTAGCTCAAGAAAGAAAAGGGGATCAAGTCATACAATTCAGGTCTTCATCAAATTCAAAGTAGCTTCAAGTACTTATTTTTACTTTTCTAGAAGCTTTATAAAAGAGGCAATGCACTCCACTTAAATACTTGGCATACATTTAGAAAAATACTTAGAAAATCAATTTAAATTCAAAAATATTCAAAATTAATTTATTAGAGATGTTTTATAATCATCTAAAAGGATAGTTATGAGTTTAAAAAGTCACTCTTTCAAAAAGACACTTCTTTCAAAGTTTACAACATTCAAAATAGAAAATTAATTGATTAAGAAAACTTAATCAATTAATATTATTACTAAAAAGAATGGTTAATCGATTCAAATTATAAATTAATTAATTAATTGCTTGCCAAGAAGCTCATGGACTTGGGTTAATTGATTAAGAAACTCGATTAATTAATTAATTTTAAGTTTTCATGTTTTGAATTGAATTGAGATGCGTAAAAATTAATTGATTAATTTTCTTTTCATTAATCGATTAACAACAATAAATTAATCAACTAGTATGAGCGTTAATCAATTACTTACAGGGATTTTTGAATTATTTCACTTCTTTTTAAATTGGCACATTTTCAATTAAAATCTAAACATTTGATTTCAAAATTAAGGTTGTTATTAAGCCTTTAATCACTCTCTATAAATATCCTATGATGGCTTAAGACCAAGGTACATAACATACCCTCTCTTGCTCTTAATTTCCATTACTCTTAAGATTACAAGTGATTTCAAAGCATTCAATTGCTCACTCTTTGTTAATGAGATGCCTTCATACTCTACTTCCTTCATGCTACACTTTGCAATCTCGAAAAAAAGAAGTTCAAGGGAGTAATTTTCAAAGCCCTATTTACATACACTTTCATTTACACATAATCTTGACTCTATAGGACTTGTACATTTTATATTCAAATTTTGTATTGTTTGGAACCTAAGTTGTAAGCTTCCCATTCTTCTCTGAAGAGGAGGAATAAAATCTTGGGGTTTTCTACAAAGTAGAGTTGTACTAAATGTACACAACTTTCATATTTATGGTGTGGTTCAGTGATTCTTACATTTTCAAGGACAAAATCCTAGTTAGAGATAACTACGTAGGGGTTTTTCGTAGTTTAGGTTTCCTCTCTAAATTTGAATTTTCATTTATGGTTTGAATTTTGTAGTGTAGCGGTGGAATTGCTAAGCAAGTCGAGCCCATTGGTACAACTCAAATGCTTGTTGGCACCTATGAGTCTAATCAAGCCCAATTTTTGGTCGTTTCATGCTTGCCCATTTAAGAAAGAGCGACGGGTTTGATTTTGGGTTTCGATAAACTTGGTTTTGTTTTCTTTCTTTTTTTTGTATTCTTGATGGGTAGGGAACCCATCTCAATTACAGAGGAGGCGATCTCCTTCCCAAGCATATCTCCACCCTTTACTGTGTCGCATATTTAGGGAAGTTGGTTTGAACGCGTTGAACACATTTTGACGCTCTTAATATGTAATTATTTCATACTCTTTTGATTTTTTTTTTCAGATTTTTCATGATCTTATTGACTACCTCTGACATCTCCCACTTGGTTAAGAAGACAATGCACGAAATTTCATACATATAATCTTTACTATGATGTCTCTACTCCCACTATTTGTACTCCTCCATCATCTATGGAGATATTTTTTAATCTCGTCAAGTTGGCATGCTTGATAAATTTTTTCACAGGAACGCATTTAGTCATAGGGTCAGCAATCATATCTAATGTAGGAATATAACTTACTTTTACTTCCTCTCATTTCACAATATTATCAAGAATGTAATGATATTATATTTCAATTTGCTTCCCCTTTGAACGATTGGTACCACTATTAATAAGGTTAATCGTTGCTTGGTTATTGCAATAGAATTTAATAGGTTTAGATATCAAACCAAGATTTAAATCATTTAAAAATCTTCCTATCCAAATAGCATGGGTAGTTGCTATACTACAAGCTATGTATTCAGCTTCCTATGTGTATCTAGCAACACACCTTTGCTTCTTACCACTCCAAGATATAGCACCATCTTCAAAGATGAATAAATGTTCCGAAGTGGACTTCCCATCATCTTTGTCACCACCAAAATCAGCATCTGTATAGCCAAGCACATCCAAATCTTTCGCTTGGTATACGAGTTTATGGTTAGTGTTCCCTTTAAGTATTTTAGTATCCTTTTGATAGCTTCCCAATGAGCTGATCCATGATTACTTTGATATATGTTAACCAAGCTTACTGAATATGTCAGGTCCGATTTAGCACACAACATGGTATGCATAAGGCTTCCAACCGCTTGGGCATATGGAACTTTCAAAGGTTGCTTCCCTTTTCTAAGACTTTGGTCCATGCTCAATTTTTTCCCACACATAGGGTGTAGGCGCCAGGTTGTAATTTTACATTACAAATCATTTTAATACAACATGCAAGTATTTTTCTTAATTTATACTTTTTATTGTATCCTTTCTATTTTTAAGGATTTGTATTTTAAGAACATGGCGCTATGATCATGTCGTTTATTTCAAATTTTTAACTGAGTTCAATCTTTATTTTATTCAACATGCCAATATCATTTCTGGAAAGCAAAATATCATCCATATACAAAGATAATATTATAAAATTGCTCTCACTTTTCATGACATATACACAATTAACAAATCTATTTTGGTAAATTTTATTTTGACAATCACATCATAAAATTTGAGATATCATTATCTAGGAAATTATTTTAACTCTTACATGGATTTATTCAACTTACACACTTTATTTTATCATCCTTCTACTTGAAAATTAACCTTCAGGTTGACACACACACCTATATATATCTTCCTGTAAATTTCCATTAAAAATTATCATCTTTAAATTCATTTGATATAATTCTAAATCTAAATATACCACAATTGCCATTATCATTCTTACACAGAAAAATTTAGCTACATAAGAATAAGTTTTCAGAGGTTCAACAAAAATCAATGACCAAGTTCAGAAACCGTCACCAAGATATTTGTATCTCAAAACAAACATGTAACAACAAAGTCTATCGAGTAGAACTTCTTGTTCCAATCCAAGAACCTCGGACTCGTTGTAACCAATATCGTTGAAGCACGTGTATAAATACAACAAAGGCACACACAATTTCGGTGTGAAGTGTGCATATCATTCCGACCTTTATTATATTCTCTTTAGCATGATATCAGGAGCACGATGAGGGTCTCTCGTCGCCTCTCGATCCATTCGTTCGCGGCCAACCACCCTCCACCGTCGTCGCCGCCTCAGCTTCTATTCCTGACCGGTTGATCCCCGCCATAGCCGCTGCACACACCGGCAGCACAACCTGCGTGATGACCCCTGTCTGCCCTCTCACGCAATCCCTGAGGCACCATCATCCCCTCTGCTTGTTGGATCAACTAACTACCATCGTCATCGACTGATCATCCTCTCCTCACCGTCACCATCACCGCTGCCGCAGGCCCCCTCGCAGCCTCAGCCCCGCCTGCAACCACATCCCCTCCTGCCGGCCCAGCCCGACCCATCGAACCCTACCTCCCAAACCCATCACCCAAACACTGCCTTTATATACCCCTCTAACCCTTACCCATTAACCCACCCAAATACCCAAACCATCAACCTCACAACTGGACCCACGCCCCGCCCCGCCCCGCCGCCCCCCCATCGACGCACCCCTCCCTTCCACACCAACATAACCGCCCGCCCACTACCTCAAGCCCCGCCCACACTCCTCAGTGCCATACTTCACCAACCAAGGGTGTTTGGTATACCCAATTCAATCCTCGCCATCTCCAACTCCAGCCTCTCCGCAATCATCAGCAGCATTCTTTCAGACACAGCCTCGGCTTCCACCATCCACAACTGATCATTGATTCGTTTATCCAATTGCTATTCCGGAGGAGTTTTACAATCCGCCTTCTGATCTACCATGACTTTCTGACAATCCGCCACCTCGCACACTATTTCTGAACACGGCTCCTCAACTTACTTCTCCATACACAGTCACTCGGGTTCTTCCAACCACTTGCCCGATTTGTCCAAGTTGCTATCATCCTTGCATTCGGTGTACCTCCAGTGCTGCTGAACCATTTATTCAGCCCTCCTATACACCGCTGTCAGCACCAGCAGTTCAGTTCTTCGCCACCGACAATCTTCAATCCTCTAAAGATTCAGTTCCACACAGACCAGCACGTCACTTAATTATTGCCAAGCAATTTCGTCGTCGGTATCAATCTCACCGTTACTCGCCAGCCATCTCCGTGGGATCTCGCTAATGGCCTCCTCTGCGTCGTCTTCACTATTTCCCCAGGGAACCACTAGGATCCACCACTTTCTTACTCTAAAGCTAACCCCCACAAATTATCTCTTATGGAAAACTCAACTTTTACCCCTGCACAGGTTCCATCGGCTTCTAGGCCTTATATATTGACAGTACTGATAAATACCCACCAGCGTCCTCCACGATGTCCTCCTCCAATTCGTCTGATACATCTTCTCCCTCAGATGTCGACACCTCTGCGATTCAACTTTGGCACTCTCGTAACCAAGTGCTCCTAAGTTGGCTCCTTGCCTCTCTCTCTGAGGAAGTCCTACCGACTGGCATAGGTCTTACTACCAGACTTGAAGTATGGACAGCACTACATGATGCCTACAAAGCACCGTCGCATACTCGCATTCTTCAGCTAAGAATGCAACTACAGTCGCTACAGAAAGGCGATGATTCAATCTCCACATTTTTAGGGAAAGCAAAATAAATTTCTGATGAACTTGTTGCATCCATGTAGCAAGTTGACACTGCAGAATTCAACGTCATCATATTCAACAATCTGGGTGCAGATTATGGCGATATCATTGCTGCATTGGCATCTTGGTCCTCCCCAATTCCGTATCCTGAGTTACAAAGCCTGCTTCAAGCCCATGAAATTCACCCCCACCACAATACCAAGCCAATTGAGGAACCTGCACCAGCTGCCAATACTGCTCAGCGTTCTTCTTCCTTTCGTGGTAGGGATCGTGGCTGTGGGAGAAACCAAGGAATGAGACGCTCCCCTTGTCTCGTGTGCGGAATACATGGCCATAGCCCCTACAAATGTCACTAATCGTAAGATAGGCCCCGACAAAACAAATGTCTCCACAGGCCAACTTGGTTCACAATTCCCCAACCATGCCTACTCATGAGGTGTGGTATCTTAACAGTGGTGCAACTCATCATGTCACCAACAACCTTCAAAACCACTCCATCACTAATCCCTACAATGGCAATGATACCATATAGGTTGGAAATGGTCAAGGTATGCCAATTACTCATGTTGGAAGGAAGGTTCTCCATTATCCCTCGAAGTCTTTTCATCTCACCAATGTCTTGTGTTCCCTCCATGCTACAAAATCCTTACTTTCTGTTTATCGATTTTGTAAGGATAATAATTGCTCTCTCAAATTTACTGACAATTGTTTCTTGATAAAGGATCGTCGCACGTCTTGGATACTTCTCCAAGGGACTAATGATGGTGGCCTCTACCGTCTTCCTTATAGCTCGAAGCCTCTTTCCATTCCACCGTCATCCTTCATCGCAGTTCATGATTCATGGAGTCTTTAGCATAACAAGCTTGGTCATCCTCAATCCAAGATTGTTCATTGTATTCTAAATAATTTAGGTCTCCATTATATCTCATCCACCAATAAATGTTCTTCTTGCATGTTAGGGAAGCTAAGTAAAATTCCGTTATCAACTACTTGCACTCAAACTTCTCGTCCATTTGAGCTTGTTTTAAGTGATGTATGGGGCCTACACCTTGCAGCTCCTTTGGTTTCAAGTATTTTGTTCAGTTTATTGATGATTATTTAAAATACACTTGGTTATTTTCACTTTTGAATAAAAATGATGTTGCTTCAGTCCTTTTATGCGATGGTGGAATGTCAGTTTCAAACTAAAATTAAACGTTTTCAGTCTGACAAAGGTGGTGAGTTCCAGGCTCTTAGGGATTTCTTTCGTTCTCAAGGGATACATCGTATCTCTTGTCCCTACACACACGAACAAAATGGGGCTACGAAAGAAAAATATGCCATATTGTTGATACTAGCCTTACATGAAACGACCCACCACCTTCCTTTGGTCATTTAAGATGTCTGGGATGTTTACCAGATATTTGAAAATGCTCTTCAGTGCGGAACGTATGTACGCCATACTTCTTCCTCACTGCCCCTCACCACACCTCTTCCTGCGACGCCACTCCGCACCATGCTTCGTCTTTCCACCCCCCTCACCTCCTCTCCCTTTATAAACCTCTCCCCCTCCACTTCGTTGCCTACCCCGTAGCCGAGAGTGAGTGAAGAGCGGAGAGCCCGAGCGAGAGGAAGCGCGAGAACAGAGGGTGGAGCGTCGTTCTGCTACAGCACCTACAGGCAAGGAGAGCTAGAGCGGTTCCGCAGAAGTCATTTTTTCGCGGAATCAGACGGCCGGAGAGACACCCAGACGTTTTACTGGACGACCGAAGGTAGAGTAAGACGTTTGGTAGTGATCTACTTTCCGTACTTTTTCTTTCTGACAAGTCCTAACAGCGTACGTGTATGTGTCAGAAGGTGAGAGCGTAGCCGAGGCAGTTTCAGACGTCTGGGAGCACCCCCAGACGTCTGACGGAATCTTTGGACGTCGGCATTGAGTTTCAGACATTTGATAGCGGAACATCGAGAGAGGTATCCTTGAGAACTATTTTAAGACCTATGGGACCTTTCCCAGATGTCTAATTTTCGTCTGACAGCGTGGTTTGGGCCATGCAAGGCCCTATTATTATCACTTTTCCTTAAATGAACCATCTCTGTTTTCCGTACGAGTTTCTCTGTATAATGATATATTGTTTATATCCTTCTGAACCTTTTGGCCCATCAATTCATGTTTTAGGTTTCCAGTCTGTCGGGCGTATGAGACCTGTGGAGATGTCGGGAGCCACTATACGAGCCCCCATTCCACCCAGTTACCCAGGTAGAGTGGTTATAACCTTAAATCTCTAATTTAATACATGCAAGTAAGTAATCCTAAGACTTGAGATGAACCCTAGGAAGGAATAAACGTATACTAGAAAATAAATTCTTGAACCCTAGGTCTTGGCATTAACACTAGGGTTAGAAGAAACTGCATATAAGTGATTGAGTAATCAAAAGCTGCCTGTTTTTATCTAAAATGGACCCCTACTGTAATAAAATTGAGCTGTTTATTCCGAACATTCCAACCTGGATGTGAAAAAGAAATTCCTGTACGAACCCCACGGGGAATGTAAACAAGAACACCGTACTACGGAGAACCGGATGGTTCGGGGAATTTGCTGCCTATGGGCAGTTGTTAAAGGAGGTAAGTTGACCTTCGTGTACGTGGTACCGAAGAGAGCAACTATCCCTTGTAGTATAGAGGGGAGCTTGCCGCCCTTGGGTTGGGACCCGGGGTGGATTTGGCCACTCTACGACGACTCTTACTGGCCCTCGTGTACGTGGTACCGAGGTGAGCTACTTAGTGTAGGGGGGAGCTATTCGCCCCAGGGGGCTCGGGGCTAGGTATGGCCACCCTACCCCGACTCTCGTCAGCCCATTGGGCAAACCGGGGTAGTTAGACGAAGGTACGTGAACTGAGGAGGGGCAAGACCCTTGTTCTGTTTTGAGAGGGCAAGGCCCTTTACTGTTCCGCACTATACGTTGAGGCGTACTCGTTAGTGGAAACGATTGACCGCGTGTCAGTGCGGGATAGCTACCCGCACGCTTATCACGTGTGCCGTAGTCACCGCTACGTCACGACCGTGACCTCGGGGTAGTAGACCGAGTATAGGACTACCACGGTGGGAATCCTTCGGCCAGGAGAGTGCCACGTGGGCATCCTATATCACGGAAAGCTACATGCAAAATCGTTCCTATAGGGAACAAGATGATTAATTAACAAATCCTAATTAGAGATCTTTACACACCCACATGTATAATATAATTGGAAAATGAAAAATTTTATGTTAACTACTTGTTAAATGCATGTTTCTTAGCCACCACCCTACTCAGCGTTAGCTGACTCCAGTTAAATAAATTCTGTACAGGTCAGGGATTTGAGCAGCCTGAGCCACTGGCTGCTGAGGACGCTGGGCCTAGTCGAGCCTAGCTTTAGTTCTACTGTTTGATAGTGAGTTTCTATCGCTTTGTCTTCTGCTACATGTACTCGTTTTATTGTGATGGCTGTATTATGACATAATACTGCTGTTCCTTTCCCTTTGTTGTAAATTTCTTTGTGTTTAAGCTACTGTACTTGTGTGATTGTGGTTTGATGAATGCTACTTGGTTATTTCTTGTTGGACGATTGGGTCTTGGAATTAACCGAAGCGAGTCGATCTCAGATCCTGTAGGGATTTGGGACCAGGTCATGACAGATGGTATTAGAGCAAGGTCGTCCCGAGAAACGAATCAAGTAGTCCGGAAAACACCACACTCGTACATGGAACTAAAATAGCCATCACAACATTGTCTTGGTTATTGTATCCGAGTCTCACGTCTCCTCTTTGGTCAAACAAGCACCAATAATCTTGTTCCTCCTTGATCTTTGAGTAGGAAATGCCTCGCTAGGGAGCTATTGAGGTGGGCCGCGGATGTGGTCATGGCTGAGGATGTGGTCGTAGGGGAGGACGAGCGATGGCTGAAGATAGAGCCACTCTACCTCTCCTCTCGGGCATCCAGGCCCCAGACCTCGCCCAACTGATCTGGAGTCTTATACGAGAGACGCTCTATCAGCCTCCTTCTCAGCCTTTCCTTCCTAGGGATGCGGAGGGGGAATCCTCCGTGGGGCAGGCAAGCTGCCACGACGCTAGACGAATTGGAGGGGGAGGGGGTGATCCTCTACCGCCCCCTTCAAACACTTCGGGGCACGAGTCCTTACCTGGAGGTACACCCCTTCCTCCGCTATGGCTACACCATGAGGTTTTCAGCCAATTCAGGAAGTTGAAACCCCCCTCTTTCAAGGGAGAGGAAAGCCCGTCTGAGGCAGAAGATTGGCTGGAACAAATGGAGAAGATCTTCGACACCCTCTGTCCTCTTGCAGAATGCCGCGTGGCCTTCGCCATGTATCAGCTGGAGAGTGCAGCCCACAGGTGGTGGAAGGCAGTCAGAGGACAGGAGGAGGGAGAACTAACATGGGACCGGCTTGTGGTGCTATTTTGTGAGTAGTACTTCCCACAGACTTGGCAGGATCAGATGAGGCGGGAGTTCCACACTCTCCGCCAAGGGGCAATGACAGTTAGCGCGTACCGTATGCGTTTTCTGGAGCTGTCACGCTTCGCCCCGACAGCCACATCCACCGAGGAGGAGCGCCTGTAGAGATTCACCGAGGGTCTCCGACCTGCCATCCGGGGGTACGTAAAGCCCCTGAAGCTGCCTACCTCCTCCCGCATAGTCGAGGATGCCATGACCTACGAGGAGACCAACCCGTCCGCATGAGATATTGATGGAGGACGAAAGAGGCCCTACCCGCAGGAGCACTCATAGGGCCGCCGGGAGAGGAGGCACCAGACACCAGCAGGGAAACCGTCCCATTCTGTGGGTCCACCAGGGACCTATGGGGGTCCTCGACAGGGATCAGCCGACTGCAGCAGACCCTTGCCCAGTCACCAGCAGGGACAATAGACAGAGGGAAGTCGCGTACCCCTCTGTTATCAGTGTGGCCAGCCGGGCCACATATGGAGGAATTGTCCATCTAGGACTGGAGCGTAGCCGGCGCTCCCAGCACTGAGCACTGGAGGCAGATCTGGCAGCCACGGATACCAGACCTGAGGAGGACAGCAGTCACGAGGAGGGTACCGGCCCGTTGCCTCCTGCCCAACCCAGAGCACGACTGTTTCTTCTGCACCAAGGACTAAAGGATGTGTTAGCACCCTAACCCACGGAGAAGCCAGAGCTTCGAGCTTCGTAGTGGCAGGTATGGTTACTATTTCCGGCAGACTCGTCTACACTCTTTTCGATTCCGGAGCCACGCATTTGTTTGTTTCTACGAGTTTCGCTGTCTGCATGGGAGTGAGCAGTATGCTTTTAGAGGAGCCCTTCCTAATTAGAGGACCAGGTGGGCAGGTATTTGTTGCTGAGGAGGTTCTCACTGATTGTGAGGTCATGATAGGGGGATACAGTCTCCCGATAGACCTGATCATGATTCTGATGGATGACTTCGGTGTAATCTTGGGGATGAACTGGTTGGCCACATACCACGCCCTTGTAGATTGTTTTGGGAGGAAGATTGTCTTCTCCGTACCATGGTTGCCTCCCTTCGAGTTCCACGGCCAGCCTGTAGATGGAGGATTTAGATGCATCTCCGCACTTCGGGCAGCAAAGCTACTGAGTCAAGGGTGCAAGGGCTTCCTTGCTTGCGTTCTAGCAGAGCCCGGCCGTGGACAGTATACAGAGTACTCCGATGGTCTGTGAGTACCCTGACTTCTTCCCAGAAGAGCTGCCAGGACTGCCACCTAAGCACGAGATCGAGTTTGAGATCTCACTAATATCGGGAACAAGCCCCATTTCTTCAGTACCGTACCGAATGGCCCCGCTTGAGCTGCAAGAGCTCAAGACACAGCTACAGGATCTGCTAGAGAAAGGCTTCATAAGGCCCAGTGCCTCTCCGTGGGGAACCCTCGTCCTGTTCGTGAGAAAGAAGGATGGTACTCTTCGGCTGTGTATTGACTACAGACAGCTGAACCGGGTCACCATTAAGAACAAGTACCCGTTACCACGCATAGATGATCTCTTCGACCGGCTGAGGGATGCCACGATTTTTTTCGAAGATAGATCTGAGGTCAGGATACGATCAGCTGAGGATTAGGGAGACCGATGTCTCCAAGATAGCCTTTCGTACACGGTACAACCACTACGAGTTCTTGGTCATGCCATTTGGATTGACCAACACCCCTGCTGCTTTCATGGACTTGATGAACCGTGTTTTTCGACCGTATCTGGATCAGTTCATGGTTGCTTTCATCGATGACGTGCTCATTTATTCACGAGACCAGACGCAGCATAAGCAACACCTTCACATGGTCTTGGATACCTTGAGACGGCACAGGTTGTATGCCAAATACAGCAAATGCGAGTTCTGGTTGAGACAAGTCACCTTCCCAGGCCATGTGATCTCAGAGGACGGTTTAGCTGTGGATCCAGCCAAGGTAGAGGCAGTACTCAGGTGGGAGAGACCGCGTTCGGTGATAGAGATATGTAGTTTCCTGGGGCTGGCTCGTTATTACAGACGATTTATCCAAGGGTTCTCGCAGATTGCCCGTCCTCTGACTCTTTTGACTCGGAAGGACGTACCCTTCTCCTAGATAGATGAATGTGAGTCTTGCTTTCAGAAGCTGAAAGAGAAGTTGACCTCAGCTCCTGTACTCATCATCCCTGATAGTAGCGGCGGATTCGTCGTCTACACAGATGCCTCATTGCAGGGATTGGGGGGTGTACTTATGCAGTGGGGTCATGTTGTCGCATATGCTTCGCAGCAACTGAAGCCCCACGAGCATAACTACCCCACCCAAGACCTAGAACTGGCAGTAGCCATCCTAGCATTGAAGACCTGGAGGCACGATTTGTACGGAGAGACGTTTGAGATTTTCACTGGCCATAAGAGCCTCAGATATCTGTTTGACTAGAAGGAGCTCAACATGAGGCAGAGACGCTGGTTGGAACTCCTGAAGGACTACGATTGCAGCATCTCCTACTACCCAGGAAAGGCCAATGTGGTAGCTGACGCCTTGAGCCAAAAGGCGCCCGCCCACTTGGCTTGCTTACAAGCACAAAGTTGGAGGCTCATGGAGGAGTTGAGCAGCTGGCGACTCCAGGAGACACAGGGGTATTGCGGGGCAGTGACAGTCGCGAGGCAGACATGACCAGAGCTGGTGGATCGCATCATGGTTAAACAAATGACGGACTCATATCTACAAGCACAGTGAGACCGAGTATTGGCAGGGAACCCAGGAGAATTCTATTTCACTGATGGAGTTCTGTGTATGAGGGGATGCTTGTGCGTTCCTAGAGATGAGCTGTTGAGGGAGCTCTTGACTGAGGCTCATGGATCCAGATTTACCATACATCCCGGGAACACGGAAATGTATCATGACCTGCGACGTGATTTTTGGTGGAGAGGCATGAAGCGTGATGTTGGCCTTTTCGTCCAGCAGTGTCTAATATGCCAGTAGGTGAAGACCGAGCATCAGAGGCTTGTAGGGCCATTGCAGTCACTTCCCATTCCAGAATGGAAGTGGGAAAGTGTCACTATGGATCTGATAGTGGGGTTACCTGTGACAGAGAGGGCACGATGCAGTCTGGGTGGTTGTGGATAGATTAACAAAGACGGCATAATTTCTGCCAATCTGAATCACTTGTGGACTAGCACAGTTGGCTGAGAGATACATCAGAGACATAGTACGCTTTAACGGGGTTCACCGCGAAATTATTTCAGACAGGGACACTCGTTTCACTTCCAAGTTCTAGGAAGAATTTCAGCAAGCCTTGGGGACTCGTCTGAAGTTCAGTACAGCCTATTACCCCCAGATAGATGGACAGTCAGAGTGCACCATTCAGACCCTTGAGGACCTTCTGCGCGCTTGCGCACTGGACTGGAGAGGCTCCTGGGAGGAGCATTTGCCTCTGGCAGAATTTGCATACAACAGTTACCACTTGAGCATTGGCATGGCACCATATGAAGCTCTGTACGGGAGGAAGTGTACGACCCGTTTGAGTTGGGTAGAGGTGGGGACCAAGTGGGAGGTCGACCCCCATCTGATACGCCAGAGTCAGGAGGTGGTCGAACAGATCCATTGACGACTGCGTACTGTCTGGAGCAGGCAAAAGAGTTATGCCGATCTGAAGCGTAGGGAGGTACAATTTGAGGTTGGAGATCACGCTTTTCTCCGTGTTTCACCGATGAAAGGCTTGCAGCGGTTTGGGATGAGAGGGAAGCTTGCACCGAGATATGTGGGACCCTTTGAGGTCTTAGAGTGGGTAGGACCCGTCACTTACCGGCTTGCCCTTCCTCCCCAGCTTTCTGGAGTGCACAACGTATTTCACGTGTCCAACCTCAGAAGATACATTGCCGACCCCAACCATGTACTTAGCCACGAGAGCAGCGAAGTGGGAGATGACCTGACTTATCCCGAGAGACCGGTACAGATACTAGATCGAGCCATTCGGAGGTTGAGGCGGAAGGAAGTACCCTTGGTGAAAGTCCTATGGAAAAGCCAGCGGTACGAGGAGGCAACTTGGGAGCCTGAGTCGGCGATGCGAGAGCAGTACCCGGAACTCTTCGAAGGTATGACTCTTCAGACCTACTTCAGTCCTCTTTAAGTTTGTTATACGCTGCTACGTTATATTTTTTGCACCCTAGTCAGTTCAAGTTTCGGGGACGAAACTTCGTTTAACTTTGTTATATTGACCCACTGCGCCTCACCGCACCTCTTCCTGCGATGCCACTCCGTGCCATGCTTCGCCTTTCCGCCCCCCTCACCTCCTCTCCCTTTACAAACCTCTCCCCCTCCTCTTTGTTGCCCACCCCGTAGCCGAGAGTAGAGCGAGTGAAGAGCAGAGGGCCCGAGCGAGACGAAGCGCGAGAACGGAGGGTGGAGCGCTGTTCTGCTGCAGCACCTGTAGGCAAGGGGAGCCAGAGCGGTTCCACGAAAGTCATTTTTCCGCGGAATCAGATGGCCGGAGAGACACCCTGACGTCTTACTGGGCATTCGAAGGTAAAGCAAGACGTCTGGTAGAGATCTACTTTCCGTACTTTTTCTCTTTGACAAGTCCTGACAGCGTACGTGTATGTGTCAGAAGGTGAGAGCGTAGCCGAGGCAGTTTCAGATGTCCGGGAGCACCCCCAGACGTCTGACAGAGTCTTTGGACGTCGGCATTGAGTTCCGGACATCTGATAGTGGAACACCGAGAGAGGTATCCTTGAGAACTGTTTTAAGACGTATGGGACCTTTCCCAAATGTTTGATTTCTATCTGACAGCGTGCTTTGGGTCGTGCAAGGCCCTATTATTATCGCTTTTCCGCAAATGAACCATCTATGTTTTCCGTACGAGTTTCTCTGCATAATGATACCTTGTTTATATCCTTCTGAACCTTTTGGCCCATCAATCCATATTTTAGGTCTCCAGTCCGTCGGGCGTACGGGACCTGTGGAGACGTCGGGAGCCACTGTACGAGCCCCCATTCCACCTGGTTACCCAGGTAGAGTGGTTACAACATTAAATCTCTAATTTAATACATGCAAGTAAGTAATCCTAGGACTTGAGATGAACCCTAGGAAGGAATAAACGTATACTCGAAAATAAATTCTTGAACCCTAGGTCTTGGCATGAACACTAGGGTTAGAAGAAACTACATGTGAATGATTGAGTAATCAAAAGCTGCCTGTTTTTATCTAAAATGGACCCCTACTGTAAGAAAATTGAGCTGTTTATTCCGAACATTCCAACCCGGATGTGAAAAAGAAACTCCTGTACGAACCCCACAGGGAATGTAAACAAGAACACCGTACTACGGAGAACCGGATGGTTCGGGGAATTTGCTGCCTATGGGCAGCTGTTAAGGGAGGTAAGCTGACCTTCGTGTACGTGGTACCGAAGAGAGCAACTATCCCTTGTAGTGTAGAGGGGAGCTTGCCACCCTTGGGTTGGGACCTGGGGTGGGTTTGGCTACTCTACGACGACTCTTACTGGCCCTCGTGTACGTGGTACCGAGGTGAGCTACTTAGTGTAGGGGGGATCTATCCGCCCCAGGGGACCCGGGGCTAGGTATGGCCACCCTACACCGACTCTCGTCAGTCCATTGGGCAAATCGGGGTAGTCGGATGAGGGTACGTGGACTGAGGAGGAGCGAGACCCCTGAGGAGCAAGACCCCTGTTCTGTTATGAGAGGGCAAGGCCCTTTACTGTTCCGCACTGTACGTTGAGGTGTACTCGCTAGCGGAAACAACTGACCGCGTACCAGTGCGAGGTAGCTACCCGCACGCTTATCACGTGTGCCGTAGTCACCGCTACGTCACGACCGTGACCTCGGGATAATAGACCGAGTATAGGACTACCACGGTGGGACTCCCTCAACCAGGAGAGTGCCACGTGGGCATCCTATAGGACTACCACGGTGGGACTCCCTCAACCAGGAGAGTGCCACGTGGGCATCCTATATCACAGAAAGCTGCAAGCAAAATCGTTCCTATAGGGAACAAGATGATTAATTAACAAATCCTAATTGGAGATCTTTACGCACCCACATGTATAATATAGTTGGAAAATGGAAAATTTTATGTTAACTACTTGTTAAATGCATGTTACTTCTTAGCCACCACTCTACTCAGCGTTAGCTGACTCCAGTTAAATAAATTTTGTACAGGTCAGGGATTTGAGCAGCCCGAGCCACCGGCTGCTGAGGACGCTGGGCCTAGTCGAGCCTAGCTTTAGTTATACTGTTTGATAGTGAGTTTCTATAGCTTTGTCTTCTGCTACATGTACTCGTTTTGTTGTGATGGCTGTATTATGACATAATACTACTGTTCCTTTTCCCTTTGTTGTAAATTTCTTTCTGTTTAAGCTACTGTACTTGTGTGATTGTGGTTTGATGAATGTTACTTGGTTAGTTCTTGTTGGATGACTAGGTCTTGAGATTAACCGAAGCGAGCTGATCTCCGATCTTGTAGGGATTTGGAACCGGATCATGACATTACATTGCTTGCACATGCATCACTACCAAAAAGTCTATGGCACTTGCATTTGCCACAGTTGTATTTCTCATCAACAGATTACCTACGCCGATTTTAGAAAACAACTCTCATTTCTATCTTACAAAACCCATCCTGACTATAACTTTTTCCGGGTTTTTGGGTGTGTTGTCTATCCTCTCCTATGTCCCTACAACAGGCACAAATTTTCCTTTCGAACTGCTCAATGTGTCTTCCTTGGTTATGCTAAAAACCATCCAGTTACCTTAATTTATTATAACCTTAATACTAAGAGAATATATATAGCACGACATGTTCAATTTGATGAAATTACCTTCTTGTATAAAAACGTCTCTATCCTTGGAGCACCACCTCCAGCCACAATTGTGTCTCCTTGGTTGCCTGTTACCCTCTCTTCCCCCAACATGAGTCATTCAGCTCCCACAACTTCTCAATAGACATCACCTCCTCCTCCTGCTACAACTACACATCACCTACAACAACAACCTATTGACTACTGTGCATTAGTGGGGCTCAAACGCAAAACTGCTTACTCCATACCAACAACACTGCTCTCATAGGTTTCCCCTATCAAGGAACCCACCTACTTCCCTCAAGCCAACAATGATCCCAACTAGCGAGCAGCAATGGCAAATGAGTATAGTGCTCTCCTATCCAATCAAACATGGACCTTGGTTCCACGTATACCTGACATGAATATTATTGGCTGCAAATAGGTCTTACGTTTAAAATTACAACCCAATGGTCAAATTGAATGCTATAAAGCTTGCTTAGTCGCTAAAGGCTTTAACCAATGCAAAGGTGACGACTACAATGACACGTTCAATCCAATCAATAAGCCAACTACAATTCGCATTGTTATTTCTCTTGCTGTGTCACAATAATGGGCTTTTTATCAAGTTGACGTCAGCAATGCTTTTCTTAATGGTATCTAGATGAGATCATATTTATGACCCAACCCCCCAAGCTTTTCTGACCCGAACAAACCACACCATGTATGCAAGTTACAACACACTTTATATGGTCTCAAATAAGCTCTGCGCACTTGGTACAATCATTTGAGTAATTCCTGGACACACTGGGGTTTAGTCCTTTCAAAACATACGCATCTGTTTATTTGGGCCTTTGGTAATTGCTAGTTCCTAGCAAAAGTGAAAAATGAGGAAAGTGACCAAAGTTTTCTACTTTTTTTGTTCCAAAAATTTAGAGATTCGGATAAATGTGAAAATGAAGTGATAGTAGCTTAGGCAACAGATCCAAATGAAAGATCATTTTACATTTAAAGTTCGCACTTGATCCTTAGTAAAATTCTATCATGATAGGCAACTTCTTCCCTCGAGGATAAAATAGAAAATAATATGTGATTTGACCTTGGCTTTTTGGCTTAAGTAGAAGACATCTGAGTCAAATGGATTCATATTTGGTAGCTCATACTTATCTAGTGCTGCATGTAGTCTAGTACTGTAAACTCTAGATCTTTAGACTATCAAATAAGTCAACCAAGTGAGGCTAAAAATTGTGCTCTTTTTTCATTCCTTTGCACTCACTCTTTTTTTCTTCTTTCCTTTCTGAGATCATAAATCTCACCAGATTTTGTAACTGTACTCAATGTTTGGTGGTCTTACATAGCATTCACACTTTAATTAGAGTCCCAATAACTCTATAACTAAATCAGAATTCCTCGGCTAGTATTCGGGCGATCAGAAATACTGAAAAGTAGGTATGGGTCATATTTGGTGGATCGCAGTGGTATTTTTTTTTATTGCCTCAATGATATTGACATGATGAAATTGACACGAAAACATAGCTATAAACTCGAACATTTTTTTTCTCTTTTTCTATTTTTTTCTCTTTTCTTTTTCTTTTCTTTCTTCCTATATATATTCTTTTCTTTCTCTCTTTTTTTTTTATAACTACCAACACAACACAATGCGACGCAAACTTTTATTCTGAGGCATTATTGGGGATTATGATGTTTAAGAGGATATTGTGTGACTTATTTGGTCGAAGTACCTACTCTCGGCACCAGGGAGGAATGGATAAGACAAGCGTATTTGTAACCTTTGACACTAATATCCTCTTTCAGTCGAGGATTCTATGAAGGATGGTCATAACCATCTACCATAGTCATAATTTTATTAGAACTCAATCTTCACGTATCTGCCTTATTTGGTGACTCTCAGGAATTTACACACAATATTCGCATGTAGGAACAGAGAGCGAAAATTATGCCTAACTCTGAGGTACCATCATCTAATTATCCAAAACTTAAGAGTCTTTACACTAGACTTAGCACACCAGTAGTCTCTCTACTTTCACCTCACAAATGTTAGGTGGATCTTATAGAAGATAGTTTGTCTGACTCCCTAACTCACTGTCCAAGGGTTCAGCAAATTAAAAATGTTTATTAGTTTTCTTAAAAGATTCATTACCTAATCTATGTGCAAGTGAAGTAAATGTATTGAATTCTAAACTAAGAAACAATCTAAGAAGGAAGTCTTCAATGACACCTCTTTTATAAAAATCTTTTGCAAGGGATTAACTAATTCAATTCAAGAAAATAAAACTTTTTTTTTGGCTAATGCAGCTAACCGAAAGTATGAATACTGCTTAAGAAAGATAAAAAATGCAAAATGCACCCTTGCATTCCTAAATCCTACAATGTCCTTATTGTAAAATTAAGATAGAGAGAGAGGGGAAAGAAATCACCTGATGAAGGCATTATTCTATACATTGGGTTGCCTCCCAACAAGTGCTGCATTTTTGTCAGCAGCCAGACTTTTAGGGAACCTACAAGTCTAATTCCAAACAGAAAAAACTAGGCCCTAAAAATATGTGTAAAAGCACGGAACTAGGGAATAAGTAGCCGAGGATATTGGCGAGCTGATGATGTAATGTTATCCCAAATGCTCACTAGAAGATATAATAACAGACAACCTTACAGGCTACCTGAAGAGGTCTAGGAAAAAAGTAATAGAAGAAGGGACCTCTTGAAATAGTAGTGGAGGATAACAAGGATCCTCCAAAGCAGGAAGGGTTTTAAAAGATATAATCATAAGTATGCCAGACCCTTGAATGACGAAGTAAAAGTACATGCATCAATCCAAACTCGCCATTCCACTTGGGGATGTACTGGTCGAATATTCTCCCCAGAAAGAATGTACGTGAGCAGCGACCTGAGCCAAGGATTGGTTAGGGAGTGTAAGGGTTGTGTGTGGTGTCGGGAGGTAATGATTAAGTCCAATGAGGGTTTAGTTCATGTCAAGTCCAGTTCCAACAACAATTCAGATTCTGTATTGTTTTCCCTGACAGTAGCTGTGTGGGAATTTAAGTCACCCTGCCTATCATTAATGTTTTCCTCAGGAATGGGAGTCATATTTTTACCTTCAAGTATATGAGAATCAATGGTGGATTCCAAATCACATTCATGTGATGGCAGGGTCAAAGTAACTGAATCATTGTCATTAATTTCATCCTTTGATTATTTTGGTTCACTTAAGTTTTTGTTGGGGTGTATATGTGATTCACCAGTAAAGGGAGGGATTGTTTCAGTATCCTCCATTACTTTTGAAGGAGGATCAGTTTCAATGTTATGGAGTAAGCCTATATCTCTCAATTTTTTGTTTTCCTCGGGGCATAAATCCTCAATTGATAAATATTGTCTCCAAGAGTCTCTCTTAGGCTTCTCAATCTTTTGTTCATGCTCCTCTAACTTAGACTCTATATCTTCCCAATTTTGGGGAGGATGATCTTCAAAATCACTAGTTGGGAGGAATCCAGATTTTACTAGCTCATTCATATCCTCGAAAGGTAAGTCCTCAAATAACACATAATCCTCCCGAGATTCACTCCAAACTCTAAATCCAGGTTCCACCATTGGGTTATCATCCTCCTTTAAAATAGACTTTTTGTATCCCCGAGACCAAAATTGATCAATTCATTGCGATCTTGGTCCATTCCCTTAGGGTCACCTATGTGGGGCACATGTAAATCCTCAAAATGTTGTACGGTGGGTGTTAGTTCCCTAAGTTGAGGATCGGGATTAGGCTCACTATGGGTAAAATGGATTTCCACCACATGATCAATAGGGGAAGTGGTATGAACAACATGACCTTGACCCAGGTCATCAGAAGTGAAAGATATGCTATCATTGGGGTCAAGGTCCTCAAGAGGTACCATCTTTCCTTTCTTTTGACTCCAATATAGCTCGGGTGGATAATCACTAAGATCATCCTCCTCTAGTGGTCGTGTCTCATGGGAAGAGTCTAAGTGATAGCTATTGCTCAAAATGGGATCCCTATTGTCATTGGTTTCCTCAAAACTGATTTAATGATCATGAGTGTAGGGGTAGGAATTAGAATCAATAGCAAGAGGGTAGTTGTAATGACCCATTACACTTTTAGCCATTTAAGATGTCTAGAGCTTCAGCCAGACGTCTGTCTAGATGTCTGGACCCGTTCCCGGACGTCTGAAAGTGGAATTTTCGTACTGCGCTTTGCACTCTACGTGCGGGCAGCGCACAGAGACCATTCCTCTCTCTCTCTCTTCCTCATCTCCCCCGAACCCTAAACCCTACACCCTCATATTTAAACCCCTCCCTTCCCCTCTCCTCTCGTCCTCACACCCCAGCCAGCACCACCTTTGGATCTTTAGTGAGGCGAGTGGAGGGCGAGTGAGGGAGAATGAGAGGGAGGAAGGAGGAGAGCGTGGGAGGAGGAGGCCCAAGGTCGGTGGACCTTTGGTGGAGCTTCAGTGGAAGCTCGACGGAGCTCCGGTGGAAGCTCAGTGGGACTCGGAGGGGCTCGGGGAGACGGCTTCTGACCCTCTGCAGCCGCAGGAGGGACTGTGGAAGCTCTTGTGGGTGAGCTCTCGAAGGAGATAGCTCGCAAAAGAGGTTCTGATATTGGGATTTTTCCAGTATCAGACATCTGGAGAGTCGACCAGCCGACCGTGGCGATAGCTGGACGTCCAGGCCTAGGGCCAGATGTCTGAAAGTACGTGCAGTGCTGAGGTACGTGCTTTTACGCGGTTACGGCCATGCAGGCCTCACCGCAGTAGATTTGTTTGGCCTGATTTATACCTGCGATTTTCATACGCAGTTAAAGGTCCTTGGGAAGTCACACGAGATGCTTTTCCACGCATTTTTAGATGTCTGATCACATCACCAGACGTCCAGAGGTGCTTCCAGATGACCGGAGACATTGTTCGACGTCTGGAACTGTCTTCAGACGATCGCAGAGAAGGTCTAGACGTCTGAGGATACCACAGGAGACATAAGGTAAGATCTGATGCCTTTTAAGACATTTGGGATTATTCCCAGATGTCTGATTTTGAACAGTAGGCACGTTTTTGACCTGTTTAGGGTTCAATCGGGGTCCGTTTTACGCAAACGAAATACCTGCACTTTCCTCTCAAGTTCGTCTACATACAAGAGTCTATTATATACTGTTTTGAGCTCTCCTTTTGTGATGTATTCCCTGGTATAAGGTTTCTGCCTGCTGTACGTTTGGGGCTCGCAGAGACGTCTGGGCTTGCGGTTCAAGCCCCCATTACTCCCATGTTTCCTGGTAGAGTGGTTTAATTCTGTTATTAATATTTAAATAAGAATGTGCTTGTGGAAATAGTCGAATAAAACCCTAGGATGTGGAATGAACCCTAGGGTAGAGAAATGAATGAACCTATTTATACTGTATGGTTTACTCGCATGCTTGATTAAGACAAATTGCTAGCAAATACCTGTATTATAATTACGAGTTGCCTATTAAAATATGAACTACCTATATTTAAGGAACAATTACCTGTGAAATCATCAGCTGCATGTTATTGAGAATTGAATTATGAAAACACAAGCTGCCTGAATATGGATGAGAAATGAATTATGAAAAATGAGATCTGGATCTGGATAAATGAGGTGAACATGAGCACAAACCCTACGGGGAGTTAGGAGTAGAACTCTTGTGGATAGACAGAAATCTGGAACGTAGACGGGAAGTGTGCTGGCCCATGAGTACGTGGTACTAAGGAGAGCAACTGTCCCCTTTTGTGTAGGGCGGAGCTAGCCTCCCTTGGGTTGAGACCTTGGGTTAGGATTGACCACTCTACACCGACTCCTGTTGGCCCTCACGTATGTGGTACCGAGGCGAGCTACTAGTGTAGGGAGGGAGCTAGCCACCCTACGGGGCTCGGGGTTCAGCTAGCCACCCTACACCGACTTGTTAGGCCCTCTGGGCAAACTGGGATAGTCAGACGAGGGTGTGCGGACTGTGGAGGGGCGAGACCTCTGTTTGGTTATGAGGGGCGAGACCCCTGTTCTGAGAGGGCACAGTCCTGTACTATTTTGTGCTGTACATTGAGCATACCTGTGATAACACTACATCTTGGGGCGATAATTCTGTCAATTGGGGTTTATCTTAAGAGCAAAATGCACAGATAACACATCATAAATAGGAATAGGGGCATCGCACGCATTGCACATCAAGGTTGCTTATAATGCAGTATTAACGACCATGTTTACAAGAACATGTCAAAACAGGCCTCAGATGAGCAATCGGACCACACGGATGGATTCAGAGCGACGAACGGAGTCCAATGGATTCAAAATTGGCCAAATCCGACATCTGGAGATCCTGCAATAGGCCCAAGAAGTTCTGACCGTTGATCTGATGATCAATGACCCATAGCGTGCCACGTGGTGCCTGCTCGTCGCATCCTCACCGCCGCCCGCTTTTGCCTTCACCTGAAGGATGACTCTCAACCGTCGATCTTCGATTGAACAGCTGAGAGCCGCCCACGCACTCGCCCTCTCCGTGACAATCCGCTGTGACGGTGCAACGGTCGATCGCCTCACACCCGCGCATCTGGTGCGGGATCGAATCGTGTTGCGCGAAAATTGGAAGGCGAAGGCGCGTTGAGGGAAATTGAGCCGCCCGATCAGCAGCGAACGGCGACGATCGAACCGCGCGACGCAACGGATGCGTGCGGACGCTCACGTACGGGATAACGCGGCAGGCCATGCACCTCAGCAGCGATCCGTGAGTGCGCCCTTCGCGAGATCTCAGCTGTACGATCTTTGATCGGACGACTCACAACGCGTGCGCGGATCTCCACAGAAGAGGCACAGGGCGCCTTGGCAATCGACGGCCGAAGGGGGCTACACCGACGGATTTGGTATGGGTTTAGCAACGTCCTAAACGTCGCTAAAGCCCATACTTAAATTAGAAAATCCTTTTGCCGATATAAACTCCATCCAACCACCTATGGAAGGGCATTCAATTCACTTGCAAGTGCTCTACCCCACTCCTAGCCACCATTAGCTCTCTTTGTAATCCTCGGAGCCGACGAGCTGCCGACGGAGCCCCTTTCCCCCGCCGTGGCTACCTCGCCGTCTTCTATCTCTCTTTCCCTCTTTATCTCAAGCTTTACTTTACTTGTGTTTAAACATTTATCTAGTGTTGTAATTATAAAACTAAAGTTGCATGTCAAATTAAGTTGTTTCCTATCTAGTTACTTGCCTTCTTTTATGTTTAAGTTGCATGTTGTGAATGAAAAATTCTAACCCTATTCTCTCTCTCTCTCTCTCTTTCTCTCTCTCTCTCACTCGCTTTTCACCCACATCTTCTCGCAAGCAAAAACCCATTATTTCTGTGACATTAAGTGACAAGAAAAATCTGGTTTTCATGCCTCCCTGATATCGACACTTGGACTCACGTCCATTTCTTCATTTAAAACCGACGTTGCAAGCGCAAGCTATAATGACCCTTTTAAACATATGCGTCTTTCGTACGTCAGTTTTTGGCACTGATGCCGGGGAGGCTACGGATTTATTTTGTCACTTCCATCTTACATCCATGTTCACATCATCTAACGCATTTTCTACCTCTACTTGATGGTTGCAGGAACTCGGCGCTTGGACGGCGAAGCAGCGCAGCTCGTGACGGTAGAGATGGAGTAAGCGCAGCAAGGATCAATTGTGAGTAACTCTTCACCCGTGGTTGTTTGCTTGCCTGAAAAAATAATCTTAAAAGAAATTGTAAAATCGAAAAAATTTTTAGCGTGGTGTATGATTGCTTGATCCACATCCTTCACTCATCACCCAAAAAAAAAAAAAAAAAATATATATATATATATATATATATGCACTCTAATATTCTTAAGACCTAATCTTTTTGGAGTGTTTATCTTTCTTTTTGAGTGGTGTTTACGAAGCCACCATGACTTGACTTGGGCCGCATCACTCACCCCTAAAATCAACTCATCCAATAGAAGCTGCATGATCACTAGGATGAGTACATTAAGATTTTAGAGCCTCTTCACATCAAAGGAAATCTACTTTCACCAATTGTGTGCAAAACTTGACGTGCTCACTGAAACTTGTCTGAAAACATTAAGACACGTTAATTCTAAAAGACACAAAAGTAAGGATGAAATATTAAAAGACACCACATAAAAAAATCCTTGCTTGAAAATCATGTTTTGATAGTAGCACACACACTAGAATTGGAAAACTAAGAGGTACTACCCCAATCAACGCCTCATCACATAACCCTAGCACAAGCACTATCTTAACCCTTTTAAAACAGACTAGATGTGCCCTAGGCAGGACTGGGTTAAGTCTCGAGAGGCATGGTTTTGTTCGTTGGGCACTTGGCTTTCATTCCCTTAGTAGAATCTAGTGACTAGGCTATGGGGAAGTGTCAAATGACCGCGGTTGTGGGGTCTATGGAACCAGAAGCGCAAGCCAAAGGAAGAACCTTCCCTACAATCCCCTCGTAATCAGCCTAGCCAGATTAGTTTTGGGAAGAGGAGTCCAATGCTTACGGACTTGATCACCCTTTTGGAGATTTCTAGGTCCCCTAAGGAATACACCATAAGGACTAGGCTTGTTTGCTTGGTTGTACATACACACTTCTCGCATCTGTCGCTCTCCGCATCCCTTCTTGTTCTTCTCTAGTGTATGCACGGGAGACGATCACTGCATCCTGAGTTGTTTGTTTTGGGACGGGAATCCATGCGACCTGATTCTGCTAGAAACATGGCTGAACCTAGGGTAGATGAGGTTGAGGACCAACCCCCACTAGACATAATGGCCATCATTCAAGCCCAGATTAACGCAAACCACCAACTTCAGCAGCAACAAATCCAGACTATCATGCAAGCCATACATTGGTTGCAGAACCCACAAGGGCAACCACCACCACCTTTTCAAGGCCCACAAGGGCAACCACCACTTGATCTACCACCATTCCAGTACCAACCTAGGCCCCTCCATGACTTCTACAATCCTTCCGCTATTCGAGTTGAGCTGCACCTTAGGATCCCCGAAGGGGGAGATGATTTTGAGCTAATACCAAATGTCTTGAGTCTGATTCAGATCCACTTCCATGGAAGCTCCAATGAAGATCCCTTCCAGCACCTAGAGGATCTTGACCGGATAGCCCGGACTGTGAAACTTAAGAACATTAGCCTTGACATTGTTTTGATTAAGATGTTCCCATTCTCACTGAGAGACAAGGCATCTCACTGGCTTAGAATCCTAGGTAGATGATAACGATGTGGCTTCGAGCGATAACCGGGTGTTATTGTTATGTCATTGTAATATAGCCAGTTATTACCAACATTTCAAATATATAAATTTTTTACTCGGAAAATAAAAGAGTTCCCGAGGTCGAACTCAGGGAGCAAGTTGTATTCTAGAGATATACATGTTTCTTTTACAAAAATAAAGAAAGAGAGAGGGAAAGAATTTGTTGATCTCTTTGTTTTCTCCTCGTGATGTTCTTCTTTCTTTCTTTCTTCAGGTCTCCTTCTTCTTCTTTGTTGCTGTAGAGGTGATGCTCCTCTTTCTTCTTTCTTTAGATCTCCTTCTTCTTCTTTGTTGCTGCAGAGGTGATGTTCTTCTTTCTTTCTTCCTTGTTCTGCAGAGGTGATGTTCTTCTTTCTTTCTTCAGATCTCCTTCTTCTTCTTTGTTCTGCACTGCCTCGCCTTCTTCTGATGTTCTTCAGTCAGGGACGTCGCCCCTCCTTCTTTCTTCTTTTCCCTTCAGGCCGTCGTCTGATTTCCAAATCAGACGACTTAAACTGCCTGTTGCTACAGTGTCTCCCTCAGCTTCCTTCTTCTTCCGCGGTTCTTCTTCTTCACCTGTGTCTGCACACTTCAGAACTTACGTCAGAGAACAAAACCTACTCTACCCTCCCCCCCCGCGTCTCTCTCTCTCTGAAACCACTCTTGGGAAAGCTCTCCCAGAGCTGCCGGGTAATCGGGTACGGGTCGTGCCCGGGTCCAGGCCCACCGGCGTGTGTGGTGGGTGAGGAGTGCAGGTCAGTCTTAAGTCGGGTCGGGTCGGGTCAGGTCCGCGGGGCGTGAGCGCGGACGAGACCGGGTAACCGGGCGGGTGAAGGGGACCTCACCCCGTGTGCTGAGGCAGTAAGCCTCCAGCACTTTTGCATCTTATATCGCTGCGACTCTTCAGGCTTTTCCGAGGTGGGACTAAATGTCCCACCTCAATTGCGCGCCCGCAGCGGGGAAATCAGCGGGAGATTGCGGCGTCACGCGAAGCCTTCTGCCTTAGCTGCGAGCCTGGTGTTTTTCCAAAATGCCTCGCAAGGCCTGGGAGTTGAATCTGGGCGTGGCGCTGAGCGTGGCGCGCCTGTAGCTGCAGGCGGAAGCAGTTCCTCCTGCGCGGCAATGGCGGCGGAGGTCGGGTGGCCTGTTCACAAGAAAACGGCCTCTCGGCCTAATCAGAAAGTGCCAGGAGCTTCGCCAGGGTGCGGCGGAGCTCGTGTGGGTGGTGGCGAGGCGAGGGGCGGCGTGCAAGGGCTGCCCTAGGTCAGACTGTGGGTCGGAGGATGGGTTTGTTCGGTGGGGTTGCAGAGGGTGATGTGGGGGAAGTGGCAGGGCGGGGGTTGATCAGGGTGAGGAGGCAGAGGTCCTGCGGTGGTCGGCGAGCCGTGTGGGTTGCTGAGGTGATGGGAGCGGCTCGCCGGAGGATGGCCGGAGGCGGAGAAGGTGAGGGTGAACAGGAGCGGTCGAGGGTTTAATCAAATAAAAGACAGTGAGGAAAAGAAAGAGGGGGAGATGGGGAGGAGTTCTGACCTAGCTACGGAGACGAAAGGGGCCGGGCAGGGCGACAGTCGTATCGACTGTCGCGGGAGAAGAAGAGGCCCAGGGGAAGGGGCGGCGGCGAGCAGAGGGCTGGAGAGGCTCCAGCTGGGTACGGCGTGGCGCAGGAAGAGCAGGGGAGGAGGTCTCTGCTGCTGGTATTGCGGCAGAGCGAAGAGGAGGAGGAGGAGGAACCGCCGGAGCTGGTGAGCGTCTGCCGGAGAGAGAAGAGAGGAAAGTTGGGGATTTTCTCCGTCAGATCCAAGCTGCCCCGGTCGGTGGAGCAACGGGGTGTATTTATAGGGATCAAACAGGGAGGAAGGCGGAGGGAGACGACGTGTCTCCCTCACCGGAGGATGGCCGGAGACGAAGACCCATACCGTCCGTGCGTTCGCACGGCCGGTATGGTGGGTTACAGCGACCAGGGGGGTGTCCCTGCGACGGCTGACGACGCAGGGCACCCCCGGTTTACTTGCCAGGTCCCCCACCTCACCCTGCGCGGCGCCATGCTCCGCACAAGGTCGCCGGAGCATGGTGCTGGCAGGTTTTGCAGGGGGGACCTGATCGCAAAGAACGAAGGAGAGTTAGGGGCCAAAATGCGAGGGTTCAAAAGTTGAGGGCCAAAGAGTAAATATATGAGGACCAAAGTGTAAAGTCGGTCAAGGAGGTTTCTTCTTAGGCTCAAGTTTTTATACATGACTAATTAGGACCTAAGGAATCTTATGGTGAATTTAATTTCTATATTAAACCTTGTTTGACCGGTCAATTTACGCAAAAACCCAAATTAAGTTATTAATTGGGCATGGTTCTCAATGTAGGTCAAAATGGGTTCTGAAGGCCAAATTGAAGGTTCTAAACCCTAGAGATTATTTTTCTATGAATTTTAGAGGGTTTATTCTATTTTTACTTTGCCTCGAACCTTGTGAATTGAAGTGGGTTGTTTTAGGGTTACAGATTATCATTTAGTTTCTTGGAATTGCTGTAGCCCTTGCTAGATCATTTCATCCCACTTTTATTCTTATTAAGCTGCTTTGACTTATGTTTGGGCCCTGAATTACCCTGTATGCAGATTATACTGGTAAAATTACATTTTTACCCCTTATGACTTATTTTCTTCTTAAACTCAGAATTCTCTGAGTTAAGCCTTTCCTTGAGATATGTAGGAGCTTTTATCCTTTGTATTGGGTCAAAATGAGCTAGTTATGGCTCATGATGAGGTTCTCATCAGTAGACCCATCACCACTTGGGAAGAACTGAGGCATGTAGTCTTAAAGAAATTCTTCCCCATAGGAAAAATCAATGCCCTCAAAAGAGCCATTACTACCTTTACACTCCAGGGTGGGGAACAGTTCCATGAGGCATGGGAAAGAATTAATGAACTATTGAGGAAATGCCCACACCACGAAGTACCAAGGTGGCAATTGGCTCAGATCTTTTACCACGGTTTGGACAGCAACCTACGAAACTTCGTCGATGCCTCATGCGGAGAGAACTTCCTGAACAAAGACGAGGAGAGCGCATTTGAGCTCTTTGTGTCTATGAGCGAAAATTCGCTCAACAATGCCTCCATGACCCAATTTAGCCGATCCTGTCAACCCTGTGGTGGGATTTATGAGGTACAAGCAAATTCTAGAATGGTTGACATGGATATCATTGCCAAGAAATTAGATCGAGTGGAATTGGTGGATAAAAAGATAGATGAGCTACTGAACCAGACCAAGAACCCGTTACAGACCTTCTCCCTAACAAAGGGAGCTCACAATGTTGACCTAGTCTAGCCCGTAAGCCAACTGAACCTGGAACAACCCCTGACCACATTCCACGGAGGAACCTTTGCTCCCTCAACCCTTGATTACTCTCTTCCCTCCCCCTCGACATCTGCCATCCTTGAAGATGTATAGGCTATCCAAGGTTATGCTAAACCTGACCCTTTCTCCAACACTTACAACATCGGCTGGCGTAATCACCCTAACTTTGGTTGGACAAACCATAAACCACCTCAATTCCAGAACTAGCCCAGGCCAAACCAGCAGCCAAACTTGCCCCCTATCAGCAAGGACCACCAGTTAGACCCCCATATAATCCGAATAGGGTAGCCTCTCCCCCACAAAACCAAATGGACACCCTGATAAAGATGATGGCTGAAATGAACCAGAAACATCCGGAGGAAATGGATTTAGTAAAGGGACAGTTAAGCCAGCTGTTGGACTGTAACCAACAAGGATCCCTGCCTTCCTAGCCACAACCGAACCCACGAAACATGATTAACAGAGGCCCCACTTCGCAAGGGTTCCAGGGCAATCCCGGGCAGGCTCACATGGTCCAGCCAACCCCACAAACACCCCCTGAGTTCGGTGTTTCTTCATCCTCGTCTTCTCAAGGATCAACCCATGGTCCCAATGCCTCTGCAAATGTGGTAACCTTGAGAAGCAACACCAAAACCCAGGATCCCAAATGGATGACTCTTCCTGAGACTTCACCGTCTGAAACACCCGACTCAGAAGAGGCACTGGAAAAACCCAAGGACCCAGAAATAGATCCTATCCATGTTCAGACACCCTACCCCGAGGCCTTGGAGACAATCAAGAAGAAGAAAGTGTTGTGGAAACTGAGGAAATTTTGGAGATCTTTAAGCAGGTTCAGATTAATATTCCGCTCCTCAAAGCCGTCAAGCACATCCTGACTTACGCCAAGTTTCTAAAGAATGCTTGTACACCCAAACTTAAGCCAAGACCTCAAGCACCTAGGAAGGTTGTGCTCTCTGAGCAAGCAAGTTCCGTAATGTCAAGCAACCTTCCGCTCAAGCGAATTGACCCAGGAGCACCCCTGATATCCTACAATATCAGAGACATGACATTTGATAGAGTACTCCTGGACTTAAGTGCTTCCATCAATCTGATTCCAACAGCCCTGTACCACCAATTTGGTTTCGGAGAGTTGACACCCACACTTGTCACCATCCAGTTGACTGATAGATCTGTGAAGACCCCAAAGGGGGTTATCGAGGACGTGATTGTGCGGGTCAAGGACTTTTATTTTCCAGTCAACTTCTTGGTGCTCGACATGGAAGTCCCTGAAAAACTCCATAACGCACCCATAATCTTAGGCAGACCTTTCTTAGCTACGGCTAAGGCAAACATCGATTGTGACACGGGATGTATGGAAATCGCCTTTAGAAATAAGAAAATGTAGTTGGATATCTTCCAGATGACTAGGTCTTTTGATTGTGACTGTATCAAGGAACATGATCCCGTGGAACCTTTGGTCGAGGAATGCCTCACCCTTAGTTCTATCTCGGATCACCAATCCTGTAACGACTGTTCTGACCCGTCACCATCTCTGCCCATGGACCTCTGTAGGGATGATTACCATCAAACAACACCATTTGAGGAGATTGATGTTGATCAACTCCTGCCTTTCCCTTTTCCTTCGACTGTTGTTCCACCCGCACCCGAACTAAAGTCGCTACCTGAGAATCTCAAGTATGTCTTCCTAGGACCTGACCAGACCTTCCCTGTGATTATTAACTCTCATCTAACCAAGGATCAGGAACTCAGGTTGACCGCGACCCTTTTGGAACATCGGGCCGCCATTGGATGGACCATTTCAGACTTAAGAGGAATTAGCCCCACCTATTGCACTTATAAGATTTACCTGGAAGACGGGGCTCAACCCTCCCGCCAGATGCAAAGACAGTTAAACCCAAATATGCGAGAGGTCATTAAGAAAGAAATTATCAAGTGGTTTGACACCGACATCATCTATCCCATCTCTGATATCCCCTGGGTGAGCCCCATTCAAGTGGTTCTGAAAAAAGCCGGGCTCATCGTTGTCACCAATGAACGTGGCGAATCCATCCCCACCCGCACCACCACCTCATGGCAAGCGTGTATTGATTATAGGAAACTTAATGAAGCAACCAAGAAAGATCATTTCCCCCTGCCATTCATTGACCAGATCCTTGAAAGATTGGCAGGGCAAAAGTATTTTTGCTTCCTGGATGGATATTGAGGATATAACTAAGTCGCAATTGCTCCTGAAGATCAAGAGAAGATCACATTCACTTGCCCGTAAGGCACGTTTGCATTCCGTCGTATGCCGTTCGGGTTATGCAACGCACCTGCTACCTTTCAGCATTGCATGCTAGCCATTTTTTCAGAAATGGTGGGTGAATACCTGGAGGTCTATATGGATGATTTCTCTGTATTTGGGAATTTATTCAACCACTGTTTGAGCAACTTGGAGAAGATCCTGAAATGTTGTATCAAGGTTAATTTGGTGTTAAGTTGGGAAAAGAGTCATTTTATGGTTCAAGAAGGAATCGTCCCCAGTCACATTGTATCACATAGGGGCATTGAGGTGGATCGGGCTAAAGTTGATTTGATTTCCAAACTTCCTCCACCTAGCTTGGTTCTGCAGATCCGTTCATTCCTGGGACATGTTGGCTTCTACCGAAGGTTCATCAAAGACTTCTCCAAGCTTTCCAAACCCTTAACCAACCTTCTGGCCAACGACGTCTTATTCCACATGACCTCTGATTGCATCATGGCTTACCACACCCTCCAGGACTTAGTTTCCACAGCACCTGTACTTCAGCCCCCGGACTGGTCCCAGGACTTTGAGTTCATGTGTGATGCATCAGATTTGGCCATAGGCGCTAACCTAAGACAAAGACAAGACAAGAAACCCATGGTGATCTACTACGCGAGTAAGACGTTGGACGAGGCCCAACGAAATTATATAGTCACAGAGAGAATTGCTCGCTGTTGTTTTTGGACTTGAGAAGTTCCGATCTTACCTACTGGGATCCCGCGTGACCATCTATACTGACGATTCAGCCATCCGGCACCTATTGGCTAAAAGGGACGCGAAGCCCAAGCTCATCAGATGGATCTTTCTCTTGCAGGAATTTGACCTGGAAATCCGCGACAAAGCCGGATCAAAGAATGTGGTAGCTGACCACTTATCCAGACTTCACCCAGACCACATTGGACCCTCCCTACCTTTATCCAACACCTTTCCCGATGAACACATTTTGGCTGTGCAAGACAAGAAACTGCCTTGGTATGCTGACTATGTCAACTACCTGGTTGTAGGACAGACCCTACACAGCTGGTCCAGACAGCAAAGGGACAAGTTCTTTGTCGAGGCCAAGCACTACTTCTGGGATGATCCCATGCTGTTTCGCCTCTGTGCCGACCAGATCATCAGGAGGTGTATCCCTGAGGACGAAGTTCAGAGTGTGCTATCTTTTTGTCATGACCAAGCTTGTGGTGGCCACTTCATAGGAAAGAAAACGGCTGCGAAGGTTCTCCAGTTTGGATTTTACTGGCCTTCCTTATTTAAGGATGCACACAACTTTTCCAAGACCTGCTCTCGTTGCCAAACGCTGGGGACCATGACCAGAAAAGATATGATGCCCCTCCAGCCCATTTTGATTGTCAAGATCTTCGACGTTTGGGGTATTGATTTTATGGGCCCATTCCTACCATCCAACGGCTTTGAGTACATCCTAGTCTCGGTAGACTATGTCTCTAAATGGATTGAAGCCGTCACCACCCGCCGATGCGATCATAAGACTGTCATGGACTTTGTTAAGCAGAACATCTTTTCCCGGTTTGAAATACCAAAGGTCATGATCAGTGATGGTGGAAGTCATTTTATTCACACCCAATTTCGTGCCCTACTTAGAAAATACGGGGTTAACCATCACATCGCTACCCCATATCATCCGCAAACAAATGGGCAGACTAAGGTCTCAAATAGACAAATCAAGAACATTCTATAGAAAACTGTGAGACCTGACAGGAAAGGCTGGTCCACACGACTGGATGATGCCCTGTAGGCATACAGGACCGCTTTTAAGACCCCGATAAGCATGTCGCCTTATCGCCTGGTCTTTGGCAAAGCCCGCCACCTTCCTGTCGAGTTGGAACACTGGGTTTACTGGGTTGTCAAGTAGTGTAACATGGATTCCCAGTTAGCCGGTGCGCAGAGGATGCTCCAACTCTCTGAGCTCGAGGAAATTCATCGGGACGCCTTTGAGAATAGTTGGCTGTATAAGGAGAAAATGAAAGCCGTCCACGACCGACTCATCCACAGAAAGACCTTTGAGCCTAACCAGCAAGTTTGGCTTTTCGATGCCTGCCTAAAACTCTTTCCAGGGAAGCTCAGGTCCAAGTAGACAGGACCATTTAGGGTGGTCAAGCCCTACTCCAATGGGGCAGTTGAAATCGTTGATCCGAATACTGGGCACTCTTTCACAGTTAATGGCCAGAGATTGAAACACCTCCTAGCCTAGGTTCCCCCAAAGGAGATTGTTACCCTCATTGAGGGATGACACGAAGCACCGCTCGGCTGGAGGCGTTAAACTCAGCGCTTCCTGGGAGGCAACCTAGAAGATTCCGACTGATCAGGTATTCTACTTCACTCAGGTAATATCTTTTCAAACTCCTGTTGCATCCATGTATTTGTTAATGAGGACATTGTCCAACTTAAGCATGGGGGGGTGATAAATTGTATGATTCTAAACTCATTTAATCAGTCCGAGTAGACTAAAATTAAAAAAAAAATTAAATTTAGGAAGAAAAACTTAGGCATTAGAAATTTGTCAATAGTGGGAAATAATACAGAAAGAACTTGAACACTTAGACTTTTCAGGCCTTCCGGCTTAATCAGCCCTGGTGTCCGTTAAAATATGGATTTAGCTTCAAATTCTTGCAACTTTAATCTACTCTAATCCACTAACTAAATAAGGTAATAAGTATACGACTTATCAACTCACCCTCTAACTCAGAAGAACTTTTAGTCTAAGCATCTGCACACATTTTTGTATAGACTCACTCCTCAGAGATTCTGACAGAAATTGGGTAGCTAACGAACTTTCTAGGGTGGTATGGCTGGCAAGTTGTTGTGGGTAACAACCCATTGGCAAGTTGTCTAGAGCCCAGCCACGAGACCACCTCCTCTTTATTGCCTCTAGGTAAATTTGAGATCAGGGAAGCCTCCTACCAAATATAAAAGAAGAAGAAGAAGAAAAAGAGAACAAAATAAATCACACTTCACCGCACGAGTATGGTTGGCAAGTGATCGTGGGTAATAGCCCATTGGTCGGTTGTCCAGAGCCCAGCTCAGTAAATGCACAAAAAGAACCAAAACACTTAAGGAAGAAGCAGGGAAGTAGGGCAAGCCAGGGAGATATACACTGGAAAAATCCTTGTGTTGACCCCAAGTAAAACAAACGTAGGGAGAAAGCTACCGATCGAACAAACACACCTTCAGGAAAAACACTTCCTCTTCCGGTCACCTAGGGGTGTAGAAACCCGAAGTCTGTCTAAATTGCTGTTGAGTGAGTCTATCACGATTCTTCACACCAAGATGCTTGGCACTGAGAGTTTTGTCTGAGTTTTGGGTGGATTGGGTAGCCGTAAAAAGTTACCAACACACTCTTAACTCCAAAAATCTAAAAATAAGAAATATATATATATATACATGCATTAACGCAAGGATTCTGATGATTCATAATTTGGCAAACACTCGAGCACTGCTTAGTCTTTGTAAATTAAGATTTTAGTATATTTCCTCATATTGACAAGTGATGAAGTGTCCAAGTAATTACTTCTTAAATTCTGACTGAAAATAAATGCTAGAATAAACCTTGCTAGGGACTAGCAAGGAGTAAGCATGGGGGTATGATAACACTGCATCTTGGGGCAATAATTCTGTCAATTGGGGTTTATCTTAAGAGCAAAATGCACATATAACACATCATAAATAGGAATAGGGACATCGCATGCATTGCACATCAAGATTGCTTAGAATGTAGTATTAACAGCCATGTGTACAAGACAATGTCAAAACAATCCTCAGATGAGCAATTGGACCACACGGATGGATTCAGAGCGACGGACGGAGTCCAACGGACTCGAAATCGGCCAAATCTGACATCCGGAGATCCTGCAATGGGCCTAAGAAGTTCTAACCGTTGATCTGATGATCAACGGTCCACAGCACACCACGTGGCGCTCGCTCGTCGCATCCTCACTGCCGCCCGCTTTTGCCTTCCCCCAGAGGATGACTTTTAGCCATCGATCTTCGATCGAACGGCTGAGAGCCGCCCGTGCACCCGCCTTCTCCGTGACAATCCGCTGCGACAGCGCAGCGGTCGACTGCCTCACGCTCCCGCATCTGGTGTGGGATCGAATCACGCTGCGTGGAAATTGGAAGGCGAAGGCGCGCTGCGGGAAATTGAGCCGCCCAATCAGTAGCGAACGGTGACGATCGAACCGCGTGATGCAACGGATGCACGCGGACGCTCACGCATACGATGACGCGACAGACACGGCGCCTCAGCAGCGATTCACAAACGCGCCCTTCACGAGATCTCAGCCGTCCGATCTTAGATCAGAGGGCTCACAATGCGCGCGTGCGGATCGCCATAGAATAAGCACAGGGTGCATTGGCGACCGGCGGGCGAAGGGGGCTACACCGACGGATTTGGTATGGGTTGAGCGACGTCCCAGATGTCGCTAAAGCCCATGCTTAAATTAGAAAACTTTTTTGCCTATATAAACTGCATCCAAACACCCATTGAAGGGCATTCAATTCACTTGCAAGTACTCTACCCCACTCATAGCCACCATTAGCTTTCTTCGTAATCGCCGGAGCTGACGAGCCGCCGATGGAGCCCCTCTCCACCACCGTGGCTGCCTCGCCGTCTTCTCTCTCTCTCTTTCCATCTTTATCTTAAGCTTTTCTTTACTTGTGTTTAAACATTTATCTAGTGTTGTAATTATAAAACTAAAGTTGGATGTCAAATGAAGTTGTTTCCTATCTAGTTACTTACCTTCTTTTATGTTTAAGTTGCATGTTGTGAATGAAAAAATTCTAACCCTATTCTCTCTCTCTCTCTCTCACTCGCTTTTCACCTATGTCTTCTCGTAAGCAAAAATTTGTTATTTCCGTGACATTAAGTGATAAGAAAGATTTGGTTTTCATGCCTCCCTGAGATCGACACTCGGACTCACGTCCATTTCTTCACTTAAAATTGACATTGCGAGCGTAAGCTATAACGACCCTTTTAAACATATGCGTCTTCCGCACGTCAACCTGCTAGCGGAAACGACTGACCGCGTGTCAGCGCGAGGTGGCTACCTGTATGCTTATCACGCATGCCGTAGCCACCGCTATGTCTTGACAGTGACCTCGAGGTGGTTGATTGGGTGTAGGACTACCACGGGGAACTCTCCCGGCCAGGAGAGCACCACGTGTACCTTCTACTCTCCGGAAAAGATTGCAATCAAGATCGTTCCCATGCGGAATATGCAAGATCAAAAAAAATATCTGGATACTTTGAGAGATGGGTGAAACAGAAACATATAAAACAGATAAATAGAAATGAGAATTAAACCTATTGTTTTTACTGTTTTGTACTTAGATAATATAGACACCACTCTACTTAGCGTTCGCTGACTCTGTCTTTTCATAATACTGTTTAGGACCAGGAGTTGAGTAGCCCGAGTTTCCAGCTGTGGAGGGTACTGGGCCCAGTCGAGTCTAGTCGTAGTTTTTCTTCAGCATTTTCTTTTTCTCTACTGTTGTAGTAAGTAATGGACTTTTAGTTATTCTGCTACTTCTGTTTCCTTTCCGCTTTTCGTTGTTGTTGTTGTTGTGGTATGTACTGAGATAACTGTTCTAATCTCTTTACTGCTTTGTACGTTTCTTCTACTTAGTTATATTGCATGTGTGAATGTGGTTTATTTTCTTGCTTTTGGTTATTTCTTGTTGGACGACTAGGTCTTGGGATTAGTCGAGGCGAGCCGGTCTTGGGTCTTGTAGGGATCAGGGAACCGGGTTGTAACAAGTTAGTATCAGAGCAAGGTCGTCCTGAGAACTGAACTAGTTGGCTTGAGAATAATTGCTCACGTGCATATAACTAGGATAGCCACCACAACGTACCGTTTGATTTTCGTTCCAAGTCTTTTCTCGATGTAATTCGGTATCGTTGACCCTCTTATTCTATCTTTCGCCTCTCCTTGCAGGAGATGCCTCGTTAGGGAGTTCACGAGGCGGGCCGTGGTCGCGATTGTGGACGAGGTCGGAGGGGCAGACGTGTCGGGCCTTAGGTACCAGTTGACCCACCTCTTCTCCTAGGCATTTAAGCCCAGGATCTTGCCTAGCTGATCAGAGACATCGTGCGAGAGGAGCTCCACCAACCTCCACGGGCACCTCTCCCTGAGGACGTGGAGGGGGAGTCCTCGGTGGGACAGAGAGACCGTCACACCGCCGGACGAGAAGGAAGGGTAGGGGGTGGTCCTCCACCGCCCCCACCGCACTCTGACACTTCCGAGCACGAGCCCTCCTTACCTGGAGGCTTGCCCGTTCCCCCACTGCAGCTGCACCATGAGCTTTTTGGACAGTTCCAGAAGTTGAAGCCCCCCTCCTTTAAGGGGGATGAGGACCCGTCTGAGGCAACGAACTAGCTGGAACAGATAGAGAAGATGTTCGACACCCTTCACCCTCCCATGGAGTGCCGCATGGCCTTTGCCACGTACCAGCTGGAGAGCGTAGCACACAGATGGTGGAAGTTGTCAGAGGCCAGGAGGGGAGAGAGCCGACGTGGGACCAGTTTGTGACTCTCTTCTGTGAGTAGTACTTTCCGCAGACCTGGTAGGACCAGAGGAGGCGGGAGTTCCACACTCTCCGCCAGGGGACGATGACTGTTGGCGCGTACCGCACGCGTTTTCTGGAGCTGTCACGTTTTGCCTCGACACTTGTGTCTACAAGGGAGAAGCGCCTATGGAGGTTTATTGAAGGGCTCCGACCTGTTATTCGGGGGTATGTCAAACCCCTGAAGCTGCCCACTTTCTCTCGTGTGGTTGAGGCAGCCATAACCTACGAGGAGACCAACCCGGCTGCGTGAGACACTGACAGCGGACATAAGAGGCCCTACCAGCCAGAGTACCCTCAGGGTCGTCGGGAGAGGAGGCACACGGCACCCGTAGGAGAGCCATCTCGTTTTGCAGGGCCATCAGTGGCCTTTGGGGTCCCCAGATAGGAGCCAGTTGCTAGCATCGGACCCCCGCCCAGCCACCAACAGGGACCTACTGAGGGAGGAGGTCATGTTCCCCTCTGCTACCAGTGTGGCCAGCCGGGCCATACCAGGAGGGACTGCCCATTTAGGGCCGGAGTGTAGTAGATGCTCCCCTCACCGAGCGCTGGAGGCCGAGTTGGTGGTCGTGGTCACCAGGCACATGAGGGAGGGTAGCAGTCATGAGGAGGGTACTGGCCAGCAACTGCTCGCCTGACCTAGAGTGTAGCTGCTACGTCTGCACCGAGGACTGAGGGGTGTATCAATGCCCTGGCACACAGAGACGCCAGGACTTCAGGTTCAGTGGTGGCAGGTATGGTTACTGTTTCTGGCAGATTAGTGTACATACTTTTTGATTTGGATGCCACGCACTCTTTCGTAGCTACGAGTTTTGCCGTTAGTTTGGGGCAGGGCAGTGTACTGTTAGAGGATTCGTTTGAGCCCAGGTGGCCAATTGTTTGTAGCTGAGGATGTCTACACGGATTGTGAGGTCAATATAGGGGGACATAGCCTCCCCGCTAACTTGATTGTGTTACAGATGGAGGATTTTGGCATGATCCTAGGGATGGATTGGTTGTCTGCCTATCATGCCCTGGTGGACTGTTTCAGGAGGAAGATCGTCTTCTCCATGCCAGAGCTGCCTCCCTTTGAGTTTCACGAACAACTGGTGGACGGAGGTTTCAGATGCATCTCCACGCTTTGGGTAGCGAGGCTTTTGAGCCCGGGGTGTGAGGGCTTTTTAGTCTGTGTAGTGGTAGAGCCTAGTCCCGTGGCTGACTTTTAGAGTATTCCGGTGGTTTGTGAATACCCCGACGTTTTTCCAGAGGAGCTACCAGGACTACCGCCTGAGCATGAGATCGAGTTTGAGATCTCATTGGTACCGAGGACCAGCCCCATTTCTACTACACCATATCAGATGGCACCGCTTGAGCTACAAGAGCTCAAGTCACAGCTGTAGGACCTATTGGAGAAGGGCTTTGTGAGATCCAGTGCGTCCCTGTGGGGAGCCCCTGTGCTGTTTGTGAAGAAGGACGGTACCCTGTGACTTTGTGTCGACTACCAACAGCTGAATAGGGTCACCATCAAGAACAAGTATCTGCTGCCAAGGATTAACGACCTCTTCAACCAGTTGTGAGACTCCATAGTGTTCTCCAAGATTGGTTTGAGGTTGGGCTACCACCAGTTGAGGATTAGGGAGACCAACGTCTCCAAGACAGCTTTCCATACCTGATACGAGCACTACGAGTTTTTGGTCATGCCGTTTGGGTTGACCAATGCCCTCACTGCTTTTATGGATTTGATGAACCGGGTTTTCAAGCCGTATTTGGACCAGTTTGTGGTGGTGTTTATTGACGACGTGCTCGTTTACTCACGGGATCAGGCACAGAATAGACAACATTTACGCATGATCCTGTACACTTTAAGGTGACGTAGGTTGTATGCCAAGTACAGCAAGTATGAGTTTTGGTTGAGGCAGGTGACTTTCTTGGGCCATGTGATTTCAGGGGATGGTTTGGCTGTGGATCCAACCAAGGTTGAGGCCGTACTCAAGTGGGAGAGGTCGCGCACAGTGATGGAGATACACAGCTTTTTGGGACTAGCAGGTTACTATCGACGGTTTATCAGGGGATTCTCTCATATTGCATGTCTTATGACCCAGCTGACTCGTAGGGACATGCCCTTTGCCTAGACAGATGAGTGCGAGGCATGTTTTCAGGAGTTGAAGGAGAGACTGACTTCAGCTCCTGTACTTACCATCCAGATAGTAGTGGCGGTTTTGTGGTTTACATAGACGCTTTGTTGTAGGGGTTAGAGGGTGTGCTCATGTAGTGGGGTCACGTTGTCGCTTACGCTTCGCGGCAACTGAAGCCCCATGAGCATAGCTACCCTACCCATGACTTAGAGCTAGCAGCTGTTGTCTTCGCACCGAGGACATGGAGGCACTACCTTTACGGTGAGACTTTCGAGATTTTCTTAGTTCATAAGAGCCTTAGGTGCTTGTTTGACCAGTAGGAGCTTAACATGAGACAGAGACGTTGGTTAGAGCTCTTGAAGGACTACGACTGCAACATCTCCTACCACCCAGGGAAGGCCAATGTAGTGGTTGACGCTTTGAGCCGGAAGGCGCCCACCCACTTGGCCAGTTTACAGGCACAAAGTTGGAGACTTATGGAGGAGTTGGGCAGTTGGTGACCTTGGGAGTCACAGGGGTATTGTGGGACAGTGACAGTGATGCAGCAGACACAACCATAGCTGATAGACCGCATCATCGTAGGGCAGATGACAGATCCGTACCTATAGACGCTGCGAGACACGGTGTTGATAGGGGACCCACGGGACTTTTCCTTTACAGACGAGATACTGCACATGAGGGGACTTATAAGCGTCCCTAGGGACGAGGAGTTGTTGAGAGGCTCCTGACTAAGGCGCACAGGTCTAGGTTCACCGTACATACTGGGAACACGAAGATGTATCATGATTTGAGATGCAGCTTTTGGTGGAGAGGGATGAAGCGGGATGTTGATGAGTTTGTGTAGTAGTGTTTGGTGTGCCAGCAGGTGAAGGTCGAACATCAGAGACCTGCAGGGCCATTGCAGCCGCTTCCTGTGCCAAAGTGGAAGTGGGAGAGCATCACCATGGACTTGGTGGTGGGTCTACCAGTTACCCAACGAAGACATGACGCAGTCTAGGTAATAGTAGATAGGTTGACGAAGACAGCGTGTTTCCTATCGATCCGAGTCACCCTTGGACCAACACAGTTAGCAGAGAGATACATCTGAGATTTGGTACGCCTGCACGGAGTTCCGTGTGAGATTGTATTTGACAGGGATACCCATTTTACTTCCCATTTCTGGGCTGAGTTTCAGCAGGCTTTGGGGACACGTTTGAGGTTCAGTATTGCTTACCACCCCTAGACTGACGGACAGTTAGAGCGCACCATACAGACACTTGAGGACCTTTTACGTGCCTGTGTACTAGACTGGAGAGGCTCGTGGAAGGAGCATTTACCCCTGGAAAAGTTTGCATATAATAACAGTTACCACTCGAGCATCGGCATGGCACCTTACGAGGCTTTGTATGGACGGAGGTGTACTGTACCCTTGACTTGGGTTGAGGTGGGGACCAAGTGGGCGGTTGGCCCTAAGCTGATCCGACAGAGTCAGGAGGTGATAGAGTAGATTCACAGATGACTCTGCACTGTTAGGAGCAGGCAGAAGAGTTACACTGACCGGAAACGCCGAGAGGTGTAATTCAAGATTAGGGATCACGTCTTTCTTCATGTTTCGCCCATGAAGGGCCTACGGCATTTTAGGGTGAAAGGGAAGCTTGCGTCGAGGTTTGTGGGGCCCTTTGAGGTTCTGGAGTGAGCAGGACCCGTTCCTTACTGGCTTGCCCTTCCTCCTCAACTTTCTGGAGTACATGACGTGTTCCACGTGTCCAACCTTAGGAAGTACGTCGCTGATCCTAGTCACGTTCTGAGCCACGAGAGCGTCGAGGTGGGTGACGACCTAACCTACCCCAAGAGACTAGTACAGATACTAGATAAAGCCATCTGGAGACTGAGACGGAAGCAAGTACTTATGGGAACACCATCATCTGCCCTAACTAGCTTATTTTGACCCAGAAGAGAGAATAAAAGCTCCTACATAACCAAATGGAGGTCCTAACTCAATGAATAACCCTTCTGAAAGAAAAGCAAGAAATAAGGGATAAAACTCCAATTTTATCATCGCAGTGCAACAACGGGATTTCTCATGGGCTAAACACAGGTTAAATGATCTTAACAAGATAAAAAGTGGGTTGGTTCAAACAGAAAAGGGTTCATATGGATCCTAAGAATTAAATGACTTATTATAACCTCAAAATAGACCAACTTAATTTAACAAGGTTCTAATCAGAATAAAATTTACCTAAACCCTCTAAAATTTATGGAAAAATATCCTCTAGGGTTTAGAACCTTCAATTTGACCCTTAGAACCTATTTTGACCTAAATAGGGGTCCCAATCAATTATTTGCCCTAAATTGAATTTTTGTGTAAATTGCCTAGTCAAACGTGGTCAAACCCAAAATCCAACTTCACCATTGGATTCCTTAGGTCCAAATTAGGTTTGTACCAAAATTTGGACCTAAGGGAAATTTACCTTGAGCTACTTTGCAAACAAGTCCATTTCTACCCCTAACTTTTGAAAACCTTCACAGAAGCCCCCTAACTTCCTCATCGTTCTTTGCAATTAGGTTCCTCCGCCATTACAGTGGAGGAAATCCTACTCCGGTAAGGAATCGAGGGAAAGAACTCCCTGATTCCTCAGAGAATCCGTTTCAAATTTGAAATGGAGATTCTCTGAGAAATCTCCTCTCATGTGAACCTAATTTGAAGCTCTAATTTCTACCCAATCTCTCATGCGAACGCATGAGAGATTTGGGTCTTTTTGACCTTCCATCTCCGGCGACATGCTCGTTCTTGGAAGCTTGGCTTCCAAGCATAGGACCTCTTGCCAGGGGCTATAAAATGGTGCCTAGATCATTCCGCACCTCCCAAGCTTGAAATTGGCTTGAGATACCCCCCAAATTCCTCTCTTCCCCACCGGTCAACCACCCAACAAGCTCCGGCAACCCTTATCTCTCTCTCTCGTCGCTCTGCCACAATACAAGTGGCAGAGTTCCCTTCATCCCCTTCATTCGCGTCACGCTGCACCAGTCGGCACTCCTGCTACCCTCTCGTCATCACCTTCCTCCTCCCATTGGGACTTTCATCTCCAACGATGGTAGTATGAGCCGGCCGCCTCTTCCGCATCTCCCTTTGTCTAACCACCCTCAGATAAGTTATCTCTTATCCTTTTTCTATCATTTATTTTTGCTGTTACGCCTCGACGCTCGCACACCACCGTCACCTTCTCCACCAGTCAGACCTCCGGCGAGGTGTTCCCGCCGCTCCACGACTCCATCCACCTCGCCACCTACCTCACGAGCACCACCACACCTCACTGACATAAACCCCTCACTTCATCCACCGCGCCAAGTTCCTAGAACGTCCCCCGAACACACCCACCTTCGCACGCATAGGGTGACCTAGGCACACACGCTCAGGCCACCTCGCGCCACGCCAACCACCGTACCACCTTCACCATGTTCAAGCAAAGCTCCCTGTGTGTTTTGACGAGGCCGCAAGGTTGTTTTCTTGTTGACAGGGTTCAGGCCTTCGCCGCCACTGACGAAGCACGAAGCAAGCTCAAGAGCTTCGTCCAAGACTCCAGGCACCAGGCTCTAGGTCCCAGGTTGTGCGGGCTTCCTTCGCGCACACCCTCAGCCTAGCAATTGGTGTCAACATTCCACGCAGCTGCTGCAATTTGAGGTGAACGTCTGCTACGGGCGCCTGCGAGGAAGGTGGGACATTTCGTCCCACCTCGGAAGATAGTGAGCAGAAGCAGTGGTATAAAGTGAAAAAGTGTCAAGGGCTTATTGCCTCCTGACCATGGGGTGAGGTCCCACTCGCCCACCGCCTCGTCCGCAACCCCACTGCCTGCGGACCTAGCCCTGACCCATATACCCGACTAGCCTGTGCACTCCTCGCCCACCACGAATGCTGGTGGGCCTGGTCCTGGGCATGCATACCCGGCCCGATAACTTGAGAAGGCTCTAGGAGAGTGATCCTAAGAGAGAAAGAAGAAGAGAGATCGTGGGGTGGGTAGGGGTAGCTTTTGCTCTCAGGAGAAAAAGAGGAAGCCAAAGAAAGAAGAAGAAGAGGGAGCCAAGGAAGAAGAGGCAACCAGAGAAGCTAAGTGTTACGAACGTGTGGCTTCAGACGTCTTTTAAGACGTCTGGGATGTGGCCCAGACGTCGGACCAGACGTCTGGAACCCCTTCCAGACGTCTGGGATTCGATTTCGGCGACACGTGCGGTTGCGTCTACGTGCCTGCGCACGCAGACCTGCGGGTGCCTTTTCCCCTCTCTCCTGCGGCCGCAGGCTGCGCCCTCTGTTCTGCTCTCTCTCCCCTCCCCGCGCGGCTTTAAAATGCCACACCCTCTCCCTCACTCTCATCACCTCCGCCCCCTTCCTCTTCTCCTTCCAGTCGGTGCGCGAGTGCGAGCGCGAGTGAGCGGCGGCAGCGACAATCGCGGAGAGCGTGGGAGGAGGTGCTGCGTGAGGGAGGAGGCGCTCGGCCTTGAGGGCGAGCTTGCCGGGGCTGCTAGGGCCGGCCGGCGAGGGGAGCAGCAGACGCGGGGTGACGCGGGAGGCCTGCTGTAGCTCGAACAGCAAGCGGACGAGACGCGGCGTGGCCGTGCGTCGCGAGCGGAGGGCGAGTCGTGCCCTGATTCTGGAAAATTTTCCATAATCAGACGTTTGGGCTTCCAACCAGACGACGGGGAGGACGTCTGGAGGACTGTCCAGACATCTGAAGGGTGAGTTATTTTTTGTCCTTCTTCCTTTTCTTCGGCCGTTCGTACTGAGAGAGAGAAATGGGTGCGCGCAGGTTCTCGATTCGCCATCCAACGCGAATCAGACGTCTGGCTGCAGTGCCAGACGACGGGAACGACTTCCAGACATCCGGGGTGACCATCGGACGTCTGGGAACTAGGCCAGACGCCCCCGCTGGCTTCTGGACGTCTGAGAGACCACGCAGGACAAGGTACCATCTGATCCCCATTTTTAAGATGTCTGGAAGAAGTTCCAGATGTCTGATTTTGCACTGTTTCGTCGTTTTCGACCCATTTAGGGCCCGTTCGGAGTCCGTTTTCCGCGTTTCGAGTTGCGTGCTTTTCGGAATTAAATCCTCTACCCGTCTACAGTGGTTGTATACTATTTTGGGAAACCCCTTGTGTCTGATCCTTGTGATAGGACCCCGTTCTGTTGCAGTCTCGGGGGTTGCAGAGGTACGCGGGATTCCCGACCACGCCCCCAGTACGCCTGTTGTAACCGGTAGAGTGGCTTTTAAGTTTATTAGTATAATCTGTTAAATTATGGAACCATAAATAGAACCTAGGACATTGCATGAATCCTAGGAATGAGAAGTAGATTGAATGATAGATCCTAAGTGTTGCATGAATCCTAGGGCTGGAAAACTAGATTGTATGATAGATCCTAGGATATGGCATGAATCCTAGGACAGGGAAAACTAGTGGAATATATGAATACTACAGTCTTGGAAAAATGGAAAGGAACAAATAGCTGCCTGTAAATCGAATTAACAGCTGCTTGTTATGAATAAATAAATGTGACTGAGAACATGGATTGTAAGAACGTGAAACTGGAAAGTGAAACCTAGATGTTCTGAGTTAAAAGAGCTGGAACCCTACGGGGAATTAGGAGTGGAACTCCTGGAAAGAGAAAGGAATGGAACTGAGAAAGAAAGACGTGGTAGTGTGCTGTCTCTTGGGTACGTAGTACCAAGGGAAGTACCTGTACCTGTTTAGTGCAGAGCGGAGCCAGCCGCCCTAGGGACCCGGGGTTAGGACTGGCCACTTTGTACCGACTTGCTGGCCCTCGTGTACGTAGTACCGAGGAGAGCTACTAGTGTAGGGAGGTACTAGCTACCCCACGGGCCCCGGGGTTCTGCTAGCCTCCTACACCGACTTGTTAGGCCCACTGGGGCAAACCAGGGTAGTCAGGCGAGGGTGCGCAGACTGTGGAGGGGAAAGGCCCCTGTTTGGTTACTGTGGAGGGGTTGGACCCCCCTGTTACTGATAGGGCTCTGCCCTGTAATGGTTTCGTGCTGTGCTTTGGGCGCACCCGCTAACGAAAACAACTGATCGCGTGCCAGTGCGGGTTAGCTACCTGTGCATTTATCGCGCGTGCCGTAGTCACCGTTACGCCTGTCTGTGACCTTGGGGTGGTTGACTGAGAGTAGGATCACCACGGGGGACTCTCCCGGCCAAGAGAGCACCAAGTGCTACTTCTACTTTTTGGAAAAGACTGCAATCAAGATCGTTCCCACGAGGAACATTCGAGATCAATTAAAGGATCTAAGAAATAAATGAAATCGTGAGACAATTGAAAGACGTAAATAAAGAAAGTAACAGAACATTACAACTACTGTACACTCTACTGTTTCTTTAGTTTTAGTTGCCACTCTACTCAGCGTTTTGCTGACGTATTACACTCGTTACCTTTCAGGACCAGGTGTTGAGCAGCCAGGGTCAGCGGCTGCAGAGGACGCTGGGCCGAGTAGGGTCCAGTAGAGTTACCACTATCTCTTGTACCTCTTTTGTTACGTTATAGTGAGTAGTTCTTGTTTCCGTTGTACTTTTCTTTACCTGCAGTTCAAATTATATGATGAATGTTGTTTTACTGTTGTGGTGGTATATACTGTGGTAGTTTCTTTCCTTACTGTTGTACTTTCTTACTGTTAGTTATATTCATGCTGAATGTGGTTTATTTTACTGCTCTTTTGGTTACTTCCTCGTTGGACGACTAGGTCTTGGGATTAGTCGAGTCGGTCCGATTCTCGTGTCTCGTAGGGACTCGGGAATCGGGTCGTTACAAGATGGTATCAGAGAAAGGTCGTCCCGAGAAGTGAATCAACTGACTGGAAAATAACCAATTCACATGTCTATAGCTAGAGTAACCACCGCAACATACCTTTTGACATGAACTCTTAGACGTTTTCGTTAGGTATCGTTCCGTATTGACATGTTTCATTTTGTTTCGTGTCTCCATTGTAGGAGATGCCTTGTCGTGGAACTAGGAGGGTGGGCCGCGGGCGTGGCCGAGGTCGGGGCCCGAGGGACAGATGTGTCGGCCTCGGAGTACATACTACCCCTCCTCTTCTCCTGAGCATACCGTCTCCGGACCTCGTCCAACTGATTCGAGAGGTGGTTCGAGAAGAATTTCAGCTTCCACCCACATCGCCACCCCCTCTTCCGAGCGTACGATAGGGGAGTTGGTGTTGGAACGAGATTTCCGCCGTCACACTAGGCGTGTTAGGAGAACTCAAAGGAGACACGTGGCGTCCGCAGGAGAGCCGTCACGTTTTGCAGGGCCATCAGTGGCCTTTGGGGGCCCTCGACAGGGGCCAGTCGCCAGCACCGGACCCCCGCCCAGCCGACAGCAGGGACGCACTGAGGGCTTGAGTCGGGTTCCCCTCTGTTACCAATGTGGCCAGCCGGGCCACATCATGAGGGACTGCCCGTCTAGGGCAGGAGGTCAGCAGATACTTCCCGCGCAGAGCACTGGAGGGCGCGCAGGAGGCCGCGGTTCTCAGGCACGAAGAGGAGGACAGCAGTCACGAGGAGGGTACCGGCCAGCACCTACCCGTCCGACGCAGAGTGTGGCTGCTTCGTCCGCACCTAGAGCTGAGGGGCGTATCAACGCTCTGACACACAGGGACGCCAGAGCTTCGGGATCGGTGGCAGCAGGTATGGTTTCAGTTTCTGGCAGACTCGTTTACACGCTTTTCGTTTCCGACGCTGCGCACTCATTTGTTGCAGCCAGTTTCACAGTTAGATTGGACTAGGATTATACACGGTTAGAGAATCTGTTCATAATCAGAGGTCCGAGTGGTCAGCTATTTGTAGCTGAAGAGGTGTACACGGATTGCGAGGTCAGCGTCGGGGGACATAGCCTGCCAGCTGACCGGATTATGATACAGATGGAGGACTTTGGAGTGATTCTGGGGATGGATTGGCTGTCCGCTTACCACGCCTTGGTGGACTGTTTTGAGAGGAAGATCGTCTCGTCCATTCCGGAGTTGCCTTCTTTCGAGTTTCACGGACAGCCAGTGGACGGAGGTTTCAGGTGCATTCGGCACTTGGGGTGGCGAGACTTTTGAGCCAGGGGCGTGAGGGCTTTCTAGCTTGTGTGGTGGCAGAGCCCAGCCCTGTGGCAGACTTCCAGAGCATCCCGGTGGTCAGAGAGTACCCTGACGTGTTTCCAGGCTAGTTACCAGGACTACCACCCGAGCGTGAGATCGAGTTTGAGATCTCACTAGTACCAGGGACCAACCCCATCTCCACCGCGCCATACAGGATGGCACCGCTTGAGCTGCGAGAGCTCAAGTCCCAGTTGCAGGACCTTTTGGAGAAAGGTTTCGTGAGGCCCAGTGCATCTCCCTGGGGAGCCCCGGTACTGTTTGTGAAGAAGAAGGATGGGACCTTACGCCTTTGTGTGGACTACCGACAGCTGAATAGGGTCACCATTAAGAACAGATATCCGCTGCCGAGGATCGACGACTTGTTTGACCAGTTGCGGGGTGCCACGGTATTCTCCAAGATCGACTTGAGGTCTGAATACCACCAGTTGAGGATCAGGGAGACCGACGTCTCCAAGACAGCTTTCCGCACCCTGTACGGACACTACGAGTTTTTGGTCATGCCGTTTGGGCTAACCAATGCCCCCGCTGCTTTCGTGGATCTGATGAACCGGGTGTTTGGACCATACTTGGACCAGTTCGTGGTGGTTTTCATAGATGATGTACTCATCTATTCTCGAGATCGGACGCAGCACGGACAGCACTTGCGGATGGTTCTGGACACACTGAGACGACGTAGGCTGTACGCCAAATGCAGCAAGTGCAAGTTCTGGTTGAGGGAGGTGACCTTCTTAGGTCATGTGATCTCTGGAGATGGCTTGGCGGTGGACCCAGCCAAGGTCGAGGTAGTACTCAGGTGGGAGAGACCGCGTTCAGTCACTGAGATTCGCAGTTTTCTGGGACTGGTAGGCTACTACAGACGATTCATCAGAGGTTTTTTACAGATTGCGCGTCTTATGACACAGTTGACTCGGAAGAACGTGCCCTTCGCTTGGACAAACACCTGTGAGGCGTGTTTTCTGGAGCTGAAGGAGAGGTTGACCTCGGCTCCCGTACTCACCATCCCTGACAATAGTGGCGGGTTCGTTGTGTACACAGACGCCTCCTTGCAGGGGTTAGGAGGTGTGCTCACGCAGAGGGGTCACGTTGTCGCTTACGCTTCGCGGCAACTGAAGCCCCATGAGCATACATACCCTACCCACGACCTAGAGTTGGCAACTGTTGCCTTCGCGCTGAAGACCTGGAGGCACTACTTGTACGGTGAGACCTTAGAAATTTTCACAGACCACAAGAGCCTCAGATACCTTTTTGATCAGAAGGAGCTCAACATGAGACAGAGACGTTGGTTGGAGCTCCTGAAGGACTACGACTGCAGCATCTCCTACCACCCGGGAAAGGCCAATGTGGTGGCTGACGCCTTGAGCCGTAAGGCGCCCGCACACTTGGCCAGTTTACAGTTACAGAGTTGGAGCCTTTTGGAGGAGGTGGGCAGTTGGCGACCTCTAGAGTTACGGGGGTACTGTGGGGCAGTGACTGTGACACGGCAGACTAGGCCAGAGCTGATAGATCGCATCATCACAGGACAGATGGCCGATCCGTATTTGCAGTCCTTGCACGACAGAGTACTGTCGGGAGACCCAGGGGACTTCTCTTTCACAGACCAGGTGTTGCGCCTGAGGGGACGGTTGTGCGTCCCCATAGACGAGGAGCTGTTGAGAGCGCTCCTGACTGAGGCACACGGTTCCAGATTCGCCATACAACCCGGAAACACGAAGATGTACCACGACTTGAGACGCGAGTTTTGGTGGAGGGGGATGAAGCGGGATGTGGGTGAATTCGTGCAGCAGTGCTTAGTGTGCCAGCAGGTGAAAGCCGAGCATCAGAGGCCTGCAGGGCCGCTACAGTTGCTTCCAGTGCCAGAGTGGAAGTGGGAGAGCATCACCATGGACTTGGTGGTGGGCTTACCTATTACCCTGCGAGGACACGACGCAGTCTGGGTAATTGTGGATAGATTGACGAAGACGGCATGATTCTCGCCGATCCGAGTCACTTTGGGACCAGCACAGTTGGCAGAGAGGTATATCCGTGACGTGGTACGACTACACGGAGTTCCGCGGGAGATCGTATCCGACCGGGATACCCGCTTTATGTCCCAGTTTTGGGCTGAGTTTCAGCAGGCCCTGGGGACGCGGTTGAGGTTTAGTACAGCTTACCACCCCCAGACGGACGGACAGTCTGAGCGCATGATACAGACACTTGAGGACCTTTTGCGTGCCTGTGTACTGGACTGGAGGGGCTCTTGGGAGGAGCACCTGCCCCTAGCGAAGTTTGCATACAACAACAGTTATCACTCGAGCATCGGCATGGCTCCCTACGAGGCTCTGTACGGATGGAGGTGTACGGCACCCTTGAGTTGGGTTGAGGTGGGGACCAAGTGGGAGGTTGGCCCCGGTTGATCCGGTAGAGTCAAGAGGTAGTCGAGCAGATCCACAGGCGACTCCACACTGTCAGGAGCAGACAGAAGAGCTACGCGGATCGGAGACGCAGAGAAGTGCAGTTTGAGGTTGGGGACCACATCTTCCTTCGTGTTTCGCCCATGAAGGGCCTACAGCGGTTTGGGGCGAGAGGGAAGCTCGCGCCGAGGTTCGTGGGGCCCTTTGAGGTCCTGGAGCGGGTTGGACCCGTTGCTTACAGACTTGCCCTCCCCCCCATAGCTTTCTGGTGTGCACGACGTGTTCCACGTGTCCAACCTCAGGAAGTACGTAGCCGATCCCAGTCACGTACTGAGTCACAAGAGCGTCGAGGTGGGCGATGACCTGACCTACCTCGAGCGGCCAGTGCAGATTCTAGACCGAGCCGTCCGCAGTTTGAGACGAAAGCAAGTACCCCTGGTAAAGGTTTTGTGGAGGAGCCAGCGGTACGAGGAGGCTACCTGGGAGCCTGAGGCTGCAATGCGGGAGTGGTACCCGGAGCTCTTCGCGGGTACGTCTTTTCGGACCGGCTTCGGTCCTCTTTGAGTTTGTTATGGTTACTATGACATTTTTCCCGCACCCTAGTTAGCGCAAGTTTCGGCGACGAAACTTCCTTTGAGTTTGTTATATTGTTACGAATGCGCGGCTTCAGACGTCTGGAACCCCTTCCAGACGTCTGGGATTCGGTTTCGGCGGCACGCGCGGTTGCGTCTGCAAGCCTGCGGGTGCCTTTTCCCCTCTCTCCTGCGGCCGCAAGTTGCGTCCTCTGTTCCGCTCTCTCTCTCCTCCCCGCGCGCTTTAAAACGCAACGCCCTCTCCCTCACTCTCATCACCTCCGCCCCCTTCCTCTTCTCCTTCCATCCGGTGCGCGAATGCGAGCGCGAGTGAGCGACGGCAGCGACAGCTGCAGTGAGCGTGGGAGGAGGTGCTGCGCGAGGGAGGAGGCGCTCGGCCGTGAGGCGAGCTTGCTGGGGCTGCTAGGGTCGGCCGGTGGGGGGAGCAGCAGATGTGGGGTGACGCGGGAGGCCTGCTGCAGCTCGAGCAGCAGGCGAACGAGACGCAGCGCGGCCGTGCGTCGCGAGAGGAGGGCGAGTCGCGCCCTGATTCTGGAAAATTTTCCAGAATCAGACGTCTGGGCTTCCAACCAGACGACGGGGAGGACGTCTGGAGGACTATCCAGACGTCTGAAGGGTGAGTTATTTTTCGTCCTTCTTCCTTTTCTTCGGCCGTCCGTTCTGAGAGAGAGAAATGGGTGCACGCAGGTTCTGGATTCGCCATCCAACGCAAATCAGACGTCTGGCTGCAGTGCCAAATGACGGGAACGACTTCCAGACGTCCGGGGTGACCATCGGACGTCTGGGAACTAGGCCAGATGCCCCCGCTGGCTTCTGGACATCTGAAAGACCACGCAGGATAAGGTACCATTTGATCCCCATTTTTAAGACGTCTGGAAGAAGTTCCAGACGTCTGATTTTGCACTGTTTCGTCATTTTCGACTCGTTTAGGGCCCATTCGGAGTCCGTTTTTCACGTTTCGAGTTGCGTACTTTTCGGAATTAAATCCTCTACCCGTCTACAGTGGTTGTATACTGTTTTGAGAAACTCCTTGTGTTTGATCCTTGTGATAGGACCCCATTCCGTTGCAGTCTCAGGGGTTGCAGAGGTACGCGGGATTCCCGACCACGCCCCCAGTACGCCTGTTGTAACCGGTAGAGTGGCTTTTAAGTTTATTTGTATAATCTGTTAACTTATGGAACCATAAATAGAACCTAGGACATTGCATAAATCCTAGGAATGAGAAATAGATTGAATGATAGATCCTAGGTGTTGCATGAATCCTAGGGCTGGAAAACTAGATTGTATGATAGATCCTAGGATATGGCATGAATCCTAGGACAGGGAAAACTAGTGGAATATATGAATACTGCAGTCTTGGAAAAATGGAAAGGAACAAATAGCTTCCTGTAAATCGAATTAACAGCTGCCTGTTATGAATAAATAAACGTGACTGAGAACATGGATTGTAAGAACGTGAAACTGGAAAGTGAAACCTAGATGTTCTAAGTTAAAAGAGCTGGAACCCTACGGGGAATTAGGAGTGGAACTCCTGGAAAGAGAAAGGAATCGAACTGAGAAAGAAAGACGTGGTAGTGTGCTGTCTCTTGGGTACGTAGTACCAAGGGAAGTACCTGTACCTGTTTAGTGCAGAGTGGAGCCAGCCGCCCTAGGGACCCGGGGTTAGGACTGGCCACTTTGTACCGACTTGCTGGCCCTCGTGTACGTAGTACCGAGGAGAGCTACTAGTGTAGGGAGGTACTAGCTACCCCACGGGCCCCGGGGTTCTGCTAGCCTCCTACACCGACTTGTTAGGCGCACTGGGGCAAACCAGGGTAGTCAGGCGAGGGTGCGCAGACTGTGGAGGGGCAAGGCCCCTGTTTGGTTACTGTGGAGGGGTTGGACCCCCCTGTTACTGATAGGGCTCTGCCCTGTAATGGTTTCGTGCTGTGCTTTGGGCGCACCCGCTAACGGAAACAACTGACCGCGTGCCAGTGCGGGTTAGCTACCTGTGCATTTATCACGCGTGCCGTAGTCACCGTGACGCCTGTCCGTGACCTTGGGGTGGTTGACTGAGAGTAGGATCACCACGGGGGACTCTCCCGGCCAAGAGAGCACCAAGTGCTACTTCTACTTTTTGGAAAAGACTGCAATCAAGATCGTTCCCACGAGGAACATTCGAGATCAATTAAAGGATCTAAGAAATAAATGAAATCGTGAGACAATTGAAAGACGTAAATAAATAAAGTAACATAACATAACAACTGCTGTACACTCTACTGTTTCTTTAGTTTTAGTTGCCACTCTACTCAGCATTTTGCTGACGTGTTACACTCGTTACCTTTCAGGACCAGGTGTTGAGCAGCCAGGGTCAGCGGCTGCAGAGGACGCTGGGCCGAGTAAGGTCCAGTAGAGTTACCACTGTTCTCTTGTACCTCTTTTTATTTCACTATAGTGAGTAGTTCTTGTTACCACTGTACTTTTCTTTACCTGCAGTTCATATTATGTTACGAATGTTGTTCTACTGTTGTGGTGGTATATACTGTAGTGGTTTCTTTCCTTACTGCTATATTTTCTTACTGTTAGTTATATTCATGCTGAATGTGGTTTATTTTACTACTCTTTTGGTTACTTCCTCGTTGGACGACTAGGTCTTGGGATTAGTCGAGTCGGTCCGGTTCTCGTGTCTCGTAGGGACTCGGGAATCGGGTCGTTACACTAAGGAAGGAGAAGGCACGGCTGAAGAGGAGCTGAAGTCAAAGACAGAAGAAATCAGAGAAGAAAGAAGAGGAAGAAGAAGACAAGGGCCAGAGCAAAGACAGAAGAAATCAAAGGAAGAAGAAGAAGCCAAGAAGGAAGAAGGCCGTCAGAGGCAGAGAACAAAGGAAAGAAAAGAAAGAAGAAGAAGGAGATCAGACAGAAATCAAAGAAGAGAAGCACTGTAGCAATTTCACATTTAAGACGTCTGATTTTCACATCAGACGTCCATATTTTTTATGCTTCTAAATACATTGATATCTCGTGGATCTATTTATATTGCTTGCATTATAACTAAGATTTTTCATTGCATATTATATCAAATTTGAAAGTTGTGTTCTTGATTTTTTTACCTCAATTTTGCTACCTAGGTTCGACCTCGAATTTACATTTTCAAGTAATAAAATTCATTTGTTTTCAATGTGATTTTGGCTATATTACAACGCTTTATTTTATAACCCGATTTCTCCTTGTAAACATTTTGGCGCCATTGCCGGGGAGGAATGGGCGATTTAGAAATCTTGATCACAACTTCTGATTCAATACTAACTTGATCTATCTCTTTTGTTGTGACTGTTTCAAGGGAGAAGATTCAAAAGAAGACTGCCGCACAACAACCACACCTGGGGCAAGTAATCTCTGATTAGCCCTTTCCCTTAATCCCCTCATTCTGAAAAGGAAAAACAAAGAAAAAAATTAATTTAGTGCTACCTGCTTTCCATATTTAGCTAATTCACCAAAGTTGCCTGATTTCGATTTCAACAAATATTGAATTGTGCATCCTTTTAAGGTAACTAGGGTTACCACCTTCTTTATTGAGCCCTAGATACCATATCTGTGGCAACTAAATTGGACCACAATTAGAGCCAAATTAAGGATTGCAATTGAGGGTTTTAGAGACACATCTTTCTAAGCAAGAATCAACTTTTCCAAAAAGAGGTGTGCCTAAAACTTGATTGAAAAGACTTATTTAAGAGAAACCCTAAAAATCAAGCTCTTAATTTCACTTGAATCCTAAAAGAAAGGACCTAAAGCTCTCAAAGGATAAATAGGTAAAGTTGACCTCTTGTTGGATCAACCAACCTTGAAATTAGGTCACTGTTACACTCAAAACATCTAAAGTTCAAGTGGAACCGTAAGCACCTTTGATCTTAAATAAAAGTGGTAGACTTAAGAGGTCAAGGCTCCCATTCTGGTCTACCTAGAATCTCAGCGACAAGAGAGGTCGGGTGGGGGAAACCCTGTAACTCGTGGGGATGCTCTACCGTGTAAGGGTCTTTGCGGGACTCTCCCTCTCTAGCTGCCGAGGTATTTTTCAGGTGGATGGTTTTTCTAACTAAGGGGTATCATCTGCCCCGAACCTCTATAGTCATCCAAATTTTTTGGGTGTCTCGATTGGGTCCAGCACATTCTAATCTCGTCTAAACCATCAGTGCATGTTTGGTAGGAGGTCCTTGAGACCATCCTTAAGACCTCCTTTAGCAATCCACTCCCGCCGAGGCTAAGCCTCGACGTCCTTGTTTGTGCAGCAACCCCACCACATAGACCTCTCCTCTGATTCATCAAAGCCAAATTCTCCTTCTCCCATCATCATGGCACAACCAATTGAAGAAGAGAACAATCTTGAACACCAACTCCAGTGCTTGAATGATCTATTTCAAAACTTTGTAAACCAACCGCACCATCCTATGATGCGAGATCACTATAATCCCGCTGCGGTGGCGATCGAACCTTGAGTCCAAATCCCGACTGGAGGTCCTGATTTTAATCTCAAGCCCAACATGATTCATGCTATCCCAAAGTTTCATGGGCTTAACTCCGAGGATCCCTTCTAACACATCAAACAACTCAAACATTTGGCCCAGACCTTCGGGTCAGATGTACAAAACCAGGATATTCTTCTTATGAAGATGTTTTCCTTCTCTCTCGTGGACAAGGCAGCTCAGTGGTATTAGACTCAGACGGGTCCAATCAACACGTGGGTTGAACTGCAGTTCAAATTTTTGAAAAAGTTCTTCCCAGTTGGTCGGACGAATGCCTTGCGCCACCAGATCACACACTTCACTCAGCAATCTGGAGAAGCTCTTCATAAGCCATGGGACCGTTTCTTGGATCTCATGCAAAAGTGCCCTCATCACGGAGTTCCCAAATGGGAACAAGTCTAATCATTTTACCAGGGACTCTGTGAAGGCATTCGCTTATTCGTCAATGCAACCTGCAGAGGAAATATAATGGGTCAACACGAAGACACTATGTGGGAGATTCTCGAGAATATGTGTGAGAACTCCATCAATAATGACTCCATGGGCTTATTCGACCGGACGAATGCCCACGCATCGACGAATCCGAGGGGAGCACATGAGACGTAGGGCCTGTCCACATCAATTGACTTGGAACTGATGGACAGTCGGTTGGACAAGGTCTCTATCATCGAGAAGAAGGTGGATGAGCTGACTCGACATCTGCAGCGAGCCACCTCTGCGTAAAACTCGTTTGCACAGCCACCTCTTGGGAGGGAAACTGTGCAGAACATCTATCACCGATCTTCTCAGGGGTTGGACCTGTATCCTCCCCCGTCTAACTCTAGGACCGGAGGAAACTCTGATCCAATCTACTCTAGTTGGGGGAACTCTGAACCGTCGTACTCTGATTTTCTTGAGGTTCCTTCGACCTGCGAGGACCTCAATGCCATCCAGAATGACCCATTCTCTAATACCTATAGCCCTGGATGGCGGAATCATCCCAACTTCCTATGGGCAGGAAATTCTTAGAATCAAAGACCACCTTATCAACCCCGTCCACAAGCTCCTCGTCCTTATTAGCCACCTCAACCTCGGCCCAACCCCACCTATCAATCTGGGCCAACCCAAGCAGATCAAATGACTCTTATCCTTCAGACTCTGGCTGACATTCAGAAGACGAATGTGGAAATGCAAAAATAGCACAAGGACGAGATTACAGAGGTTCACAATCAACTCGCCCAGATGGCGAACTCCCACCAACCTGGCACACTCCCTTCGCAACCTCTGCCGAATTCAAATAACGTGTCGAACCAGAGGCGCATTATGAACCCAAATTCGGGCCACACCAACATGATTTATTAAGCCCCTTCTGTTCTATCTCCCGACGAGATGGAGGCTTCGACATCTTATGCGGGATTTCAACAGCAGCCACCTATTTTACCAACTCCAAATCAAAACCAGGCAGGATTAAATTCCGTAACAACTCCTAGTGGTAAAGCAACTCAAGATCCACCTTATCCAAGCTACTCTAAGCCTGGTAGTAACCCAAGCCCTAGGATAGCTATCCAGGACACCCCTGTCCCAGATCAAGAACCTGGACCTATTCTAGAGGAACCAAGGTTCCATTTCCTGATGCCTTGACTAATGGAAAGAGGATAACCAAACCCGTGGCTCTTGAGGAGGATCTGGTTAAGCTCTTTGAACAGGTCCATATAAACATCCCCTTGATGGATGCAATCCACCACGTACTGGCTTACGCTTGATTTCTGAAGGACGTGTGTACACCCAAGCGTAATCCACGAACCAAAAGTGGGAGTCCAATCGTACTGTCAGAGCAAGCCAGCTCTGTAATTTTGAGCAAACTCCCACTTAAGGCTAAAGACTCAGGTACTCCCCTTATTTCATGTACCATTGGTGACACCCAATTCGACAAAGTCTTATTAGACTTAGGTGCCTCCATAAACCTGATACCTACATCCCTCCTTGATCACCTTGAAGAATCTGTCCTTAAACCGACAGAGGTGACATTGCAGTTAGTTGATCGATCCATTAAGTCACCTAAAGAAGTACTCGAGGATGTCATTGTTAGGGTATGGGATTTCTATTTCCCGGTGGATTTTATAGTCTTGGACATGGATGCACCTGAAAACCCAAGGAATACACCAATTATACTAGGGAAACCCTTTCTGGCAACTGCTAAGGCCAATATAAACTATGAGGAAGGCTAAATAGAACTGAAATTCGGGAACCAAACACTGAAAATTGACATCTTTAAAGCCCAACAAGGGATTAATTGCGGTGTTATAGAATGAATATGTGATATCAAGGCCATAGTTGATGAACCGTATATCGAGGACAACCTGATTACTCCCGATCAACCACAAGAAGATCAAAATCGGCAATCAGAGGACTTTGACCCTGATCTAGATATACCCATAACTCCTTCCCTTTCGCCTGACACATACCCTGAACCGCTGCTGCTAATAACCCATTCTGGAACTCAAGCCTCTTCCCGACCATCTGAAGTACATCTTTTTGGGTTTTAATCAGATGTTTCCTGTGATTATCAACTCCAGACTCACACCTGACCAGGAATCCCATCTGATTACTGTTCTCCAGCAACATCATAGAGCCATCGGATGGACTCTCGATGATTGGACTGGTATCAACCCCTCTTACTACACACACCGTATCTACACCGAAGAGGGCACACGACCTTCCCATGAAATGCGGAGACATTTGAATCCTAATCAGTAGGAGGTCGTGAAAAAGGAGATCATTAAGTGGTTAGATGTAGGGATCATCTACCCGATCTCCGACAGTCGGTGGGTGAGTCCAATCTAGGTTGTACCTAAGAAGGTAGGGCTCACCATTATCACGACTGAAACGGGAGAAGTCATACAGACCCATGTGGCAAACTCTTGGAGAGTCTGCATTGATTACAGAAGACTCAATTCCTCCATGAAAAAGGAACATTTCCCACTCCCGTTTATTGATCAGATCCTCGAGAAACTAGCGAAAAATTGGTTCTTCTGCTTTTTGGACGGGTACTTCAGTTATAACCAGGTGGCAATCCATCCTGAAGACTAAGAAAAGATCACTTTCACCTGCCCCTTCGGGATGTACGCATTCAGAAGGATGCTGTAAAGACTCATTCTGTTCTGAGTCTTTTAAGACGTCTGGAGTGTCAGTCAGACGCCTGGCCAGACGTCTGAAAATTGAAAAAAAAATCTACACGCGCTTTTGGTTCTGCACACAGGCAGCGCACAGACCTTTCCTCTCTCTCCTTTCTTCTCCTTTTTCCCCCGCCGAACCATAACCCCCAGCCTATAAAAGAGACCCTCCTCCTCTCCTCTCCACTCCACCACTACCACCATCCTCCCCACTCCACTGCCGTGAGCTATTCCGCGCAAGAGAGAGTGAGAACGAGGAGGAGGAGCGGGCGTGAGGAGGAGAAGGCCGAGGTTGCAAGCTTTGTGGAAGCAATTCCGAAGGTCCGTACGGCCACCGTGGTGCATGTGGGAAGAGGAGAACATTGGGGCATTGTCCTCGACATTCTGCAGCAGTTAGAGCTGCAGCGGAGCAGAAGGAGCTGCGACGGAGTGCGGCGAGAGAAGCGGGAGCACGGTCTGGTACTGGAGTTTTCCTAGTATCAGACGTCTAGAGTGCCTTTCGGACGACGGGCTGGACGTTTGGCGACGACACCAGACGTCTGAAAGCGGGTGTATCGTGAAGGTACATCTTCCTCGCGGTTACAGCCATGCAGGCTGCACCGCAGGTGTGATTTTCCTGGCTATAAATGGTGCGTTGCTCTATCGTGAGTAGAAGCAGCTTTGGGAAGGCGTGCGGCACGCCCTCCCACGCTTTTTGGACGTTTAGACAGTTGACTAGACGATCTGAGACGTTCCCAAATGATCGAAGGACTAGTCGAACATCTGGAACTGAGTCCAGATGGTCGCGAAGGAGTCCTGGACATCTGAGATCACCGTAGGAGCTTGAGGTGAGTCTCTGTGACTTTTAAGACGTCTGGACTTGTTTCCAGACATCTGATTTGAGTTTGCAGACATGTTTTTGACCTGTTTAGGATCCAATCGAGATCTGTTTTACGCAATTAAAGTATCTGTGGCTTCCTTGTGACTTCCTCTACATGTTAGAAACCTTTATACACTGTTCTGAATCTTCCATTGTGGTGTGTTCCGTGGTATAGGACTTTGACCTATTGCATGTCTGGGGCTTGCAGAGGTACGTGGGCCTGCAGTTCAAGCCTCCAGTACTCCCGGATTGTCTGGTAGAGTGGTCCACCCCTGTTTTACAAATAAAATATGAATGCATCCATGATAATTTGATAACTGGAAACCTAGGGTGTGGCATGAACCCTAGGACGAGAAATGGTTGAACCGCTTGTATGCGTGATTGAAATTGTATTTATAAATGAATGAGCTAAATTGTTAGCAACTGCTTGTTAATGAATACGAGCTGCCTGATAAAATGTGAGCTGCCTGAGATAGCTAAACAGTTACCTGTGATATTACTTATTGCATGAGTTAAATTGTGGAAATGCGAGCTGCATGTGTATAATACGAGAATGGAATTGTGAATGGTGAAACCTGGTTGAGAATAATGTGGTGAATATGAGCACGAACCCTACAGGGAGTTAAGAGTAGAACTCCTGTGGATGAATGGAAAGACTCGAAAATGTGGACGAGAAGTGTGCTGGCCCTTGAGTACGTGGTACCAAGGAGAGCGACTGTCTCCTTTTTAGTGTAGAGTGGAGCTAACTGCCCTTGGGTTGGGACCTGCGATTAGGATTGGCCACTCTACATCGACTTCTATTGGCCCTCGCGCACACGGTATCGAAGTGAGCTACTAGTGTAGGGAGGGAGCTAGCCACCCCACTGGGCCCGGGGTTCAGCTAGCCACCCTATATTGACTTGTTAGGCCCACTGGGCAAACTGGGGTAGTCAGACGAGGGTGCGTGGATTGTGGAGGGGCGAGACCCCTATTTGGTTCTGAGGGGCTGGACCCTTGTTTCTGAGAAGGCTAGGCCCTATACAGTTCCATGCTGTACTTTGGGCATACTCGCTAGCAGAAACGACTGATCATGTGCTCGTGTGGGGTAGCTACCTGTGCGCTTATCGCACGTGCTGTAGTTACCGCTACGTCTGTCAGTAACCTTGGGGTGGTTGACTGAGTGTAGGACTACCACGGGGGACTCTCCCAACTAGGAGAGCACCACATGTACCTTCTACTCTTCGGAAAAGACTGCAATCAAGATCGTTCCCACAAGGAACATGCAAAATCAAGAAAGAAATTTGAAAATAAACCAATGGGGTGAAAAGAAATTACTTGTAAAACAAATAACTAGAAAAGATAATTACTTGCTAGTTTTTACTGCTTTAGATAGTTTGGTTACCATTCTACTCAGCGTTCGCTGACTCCGTTTTCTCATAAACCTTCACAGGTCTAGGAGTTGAGCAACCTGAGTTACCGGATGTAGAGGGTGCTTGGCCTAGTCAAGCCCGACAGTAGTTTTCTTACTGTTGTTGTACTCCCTTTTCTGCTAGTGAGTTTCAAACTTTTGCTTACTGTTCCAATTACTGTACTTTTGTTTTATTTTCCTGTTGTTGTGGTGGTATGTACTGACTAACAGCTTTTACTTTCCTTTACTGCTTGTACGCTTTTATTATTAGTTACATTGCATAGTGAATGTGGTTTATTTTTTTGCTTTTCGATTATTTCTTGTTGGACGACTGGGTCTTAGGATTAGTCGAGTCGAGCCAATCTCGGGTCTTGTGGGGATTCGGGAATCGGGTCGTAACAAGATAGTATCAGAGCAAGGTCATCCCGAGAGATGAACCAACTAGCCTGAGAATAACCACTCACGTGCATGTAACTAGGGTAACCACCACAGCGTATCGCTTGACATCTGTTCTGAGTCCCTTTTTATAGAAATTCGTTAGAGTTGACCTCTTTTGTTCTGTCTTCCGCGTCTCCTTGTAGGAGATGCCTCATCGAGGAGTTCTCAAGGTGGGTCACAAACGCGACTGTGGACGAGGTCGGAGGTGCAGACATGCCAGGCCCGAGGTGCCAGTGGATCCGCCACTTCTCCAGGGCGTTCAAACCCAGGACCTCGCTCAACTGATCAGAGACATAGTGTGAAAGGAGCTCCACCCGCCTCCACGGGCACCTCTCCCTGAGGATGTGGAGGGGTAGTCCTCGGTGGGATTGAGAGACCACCGCAGCACTGGATGAGCAGGAGGGGGAGGGGGTGGTCCTCCACCGCCCCCACCGCACTTTGACACTTCAGAGCACAAGCCCTCCTTGCCTGGAGGCGTGCCTGTTCCCCCACTGCAGCTGCACCACGAGCTTCTCGGATAGTTCTAGAATCTAAAGCCCCCCTCCTTCAAGGGGGATGAGGACCCATCTGACACAAAGGACTAGCTGGAGCAGATAGAGAAAATGTTTAACACCCTTCGCCCCCCTGCGGAGTGCCGCGTGGCCTTTGCCACGTACCAGCTGGAGAGTGCAGCACACAGGTGGTAGAGGGTAGTCAGAAGCCAGGAGAGGGGAAAGCCGATGTGGGACTAGTTCGTGACCCTCTTCTACGAGCAGTACTTCCCGCAGACTTGGCAGGACCAGAGGAGGCGGGAGTTCCACACCCTCCTCCAGGGGACGATGACTGTTAGCGCGTATCGCACGCGCTTCCTGGAGCTGTCACGTTTTACTGCGACAGTCGTAGCTACAGAGGAAGAGCGCCTGTGGAGGTTCACTAAGGAGCTCCGGCCTGCCATTCGGGGGTATGTCAAGCCCCTGAAGCTGCCCACCTTCTCGAGAGTGGTGGAGGCAGCCATGACGTACGAGGAGACCAACCCGACCGCGTGAGACACCGACGGCAGATGGAAGAGGCCCTACCAGCCAGAGTACTCTCAGGGCCTACGAGAGAGGAGGCACCCAACACCTGCAAGAGAGCCGTCTCGTTTTGCGGGGCAGTCAGTGGCCTTTAGGGGCCCCAGACAGGGGTTAGCTGTTAGCACTGGAATCCCGCCTAGCCGTCAACAGGGACCTACCGAGGGAGGCAGTTGAGTCCCCCTCTGCTATTAGTGTGGTCAGCCAGGTCACATCAAGAGGGACTACCCGTCTAGGGCTGGAGCACAGTAGATGCTTCCTGCACTGAGCGCTGGAGGTCGAGCTGGTGGTCGTGGTACTCAGGCACGTGGAGGAGGGCAGCAGTCACGGGGAGGGTACCGACCAGCATCTACTTACCCGACGCAGAGTGTGGATGCTTCTTCTGCACCGAGGACTGAGGGGCATATCAACGCCCTGACACATAGAGACGCCAGGGCATCCGATTCAATGGTGGCAGGTATGGTTACTGTTTCTGGCAGATTAGTTTACGTGCTTTTTAATTCTGTCACCACACACTCGTTTGTCACTGCGAGTTTTGCTGTCAGTTTGATATAGGACTGTGTGTTGTTAGAGGGTCCATTTGTGATCAGAGACCCAGGTGGCCAGCTGTTTGTAGCTGAGGAGGTCTACATGGACTATGAGGTCAGTATTGGGGGACACAGCCTGCCTGCTGACCTAATTGTGGTACCGATGGAGGATTTTGGCGTGATTCTGGGGATGGATTGGTTGTCTGCCTACCACGCCTTGGTGGACTATTTCGAGAGGAAGATCGTCTTCTCCATACCGGAGATGCCTTCCTTTGAGTTTCATAGACAGCCGGTGGATGGAGGTTTCAGGTGCGTATCTGTGCTTCGGGCAACGAGACTTTTGAGCCAGGGGTGTGAGGGCTTTCTGTCCTGTGTGGTGGCAGAGCCCAGCCCCGTGGCAAACTTTCACAGCATTCCAGTGATTAGTGAGTACCCCGACGTGTTTCTAGAGGAGTTGCCAGGACTACCACCCGAGAGTGAGAACAAGTTTGAGATTTCACTGGTACCGGGGACCAGCCCCATTTCTACTGCACCGTACCAGATGGCACCCCTTGAGTTGCGAGAGCTCAAGTCACAGCTACAGGACCTATTGGAAAAGGGCTTTGTGAGGCCCAGTGCATCCCCGTGGGGAGCCCCTATGTTGTTCATGAAGAAGAAGAATGGTACCCTGCGATTTTGTGTTGACTACAGACAGCTTAATAGGGCCACCATCAAGAACAAGTATTCGCTGCTGAGGATTGATGATCTTTTTGACCAGTTGCAGGGTGCCACAGTATTCTACAAGATAGATCTGAGATCAGGCTACCACCAGTTGAGTATCAGGGAGACCGATGTCTCCAAGACAGCTTTCCTCACCTGGTACAGACACTACGAGTTTTTGGTCATGCCGTTTGAGCTGACCAACGCCCCTGTTGCTTTTATGGATTTGATGAACCAGATTTTCAGACCGTATCTGGATCAGTTTGTGGTGGTATTTATCGATGACGTGCTTGTTTACTCGCGGGATCAGGCACAGCACAGACAGCACCTACAGATGATTCTGGACACCTTGAGACGGCGTAGGCTGTATGCCAAGTACAGCAAGTGCGAGTTTTGGCTGAGGCAGGTGACTTTCTTGGGCCATGTGATCTCAGGGGATGGTTTGGCTATGGATCCAACCAAGGTTGAGGACGTACTCAGGTGGGAGAGGCCACGTACAGTGATAGAGATACACAGCTTCTTGGGACTGGTAGGTTACTACCGGTAGTTTATCAGGGGATTTTCACAGATTGCGCGTCCTATGACTCAGTTGACTCGAAAGGACGTGCCCTTTACCTGGACAGATGCTTATGAGGCTTGTTTTTAGGAGTTGAAGGAGAGACCGACTTCAGCTCCTGTGCTTACCATCCCAGACAGCAGTGGTGGTTTTGTGGTCTACACGGATGCTTCATTGCAGGGGTTAAGGGGTGTGCTCATGCAGTGGGGTCACGTTGTCGTTTATGCTTTGCGACAACTGAAGCCCCATGAGCATAGCTACCCTACCCACGACTTAGAGCTGGCAGTTGTTGTCTTCGCGCTAAGGACATTGAGGCACTACCTTTATGGTGAGACCTTTGAGATTTTCATGGATCATAAGAGCCTCAGGTACTTTTTTGATCAGAAGGAGCTTAACATGAGACAGAGACGTTGGTTAGAGCTCCTGAAGGACTATGACTGCAGCATCTCCTACCATCCAGGGAAGGCCAATGTGGTGGCTAACGCCTTGAGCCAGAAGGCGCCCGCCCACTTGGCCAGTTTATAGGCACAGAGTTGGAGGCTTATGGAGGAGTTGGGTAGTTGGCGACCACGAGAATCACAGGGGTATTGTGGGGAAGTGACGGTGACACGACAGACACGACCAGAGCTGATAGACCACATCATCGCAGGACAGATGGCAGACTCGTGCTTACAGACATTGCGAGACAGAGTACTGTCAAGGGACCTAGGAGACTTCACTTTCACAGACGAGGTGTTGCACATGAGGGGACGTTTGTGCGTTCCCAAGGATGAGGAGTTGTTGAGAGAGCTCCTGACGGAGGTGCACGGGTCCAGATTCACCATACATCCTGGGAACATAAAGGTGTACCATGATCTGAGGTGCTACTTTTGGTGGAGAGGGATGAAGCGAGATGTGGGTGAGTATGTGCAGCAGTGTTTAGTGTACCAGCAGGTGAAGGCCAAGCATCAGAGGCCTGCGGGGCCATTGCAGCCACTTCCCATGCCAGAGTGGAAGTGGGAGAGCATCACCATGGACTTGGTGGTGGGTCTACCCGTTACCCAGCGGGGACACGACGCAGTCTGGGTGATAGTTGACAGGTTGACGAAGACGGCACGTTTCCTACCGATCCGAGTCACTTTGGGACCAGCATAGTTGGCAGAGAGGTACATTCGCGATGTGGTACGCCTTCATGGAGTTTTGCATGAGTTTGTATCCAACCGGGATACCTGTTTTACTTCCCAGTTTTGGGTTGAGTTTCTGCAGGCTGTGGGGACACGGTTGAGGTTTAGTACTACGTACCACCACAGACTAACGAACAGTCAGAGCGCACTATACAGACACTTGGGGACCTTTTGCGTGCTTGTGTACTAGACTGGACAGGCTATTGGGAGGAGCACTTACCCCTGGCAGAGTTTGCTTATAATAACAGTTATCACTCGAGCATCGACATGGCCCCTTACAAGGCTCTGTATGGGCAGAGGTGTACTGCGTCCTTGAGTTGGGTTGAGGTGGGGACCAAGTGGGAGGTTGGCCCCAGGCTGATCCAACAGAGTCAGGAGACGATAGAGCATATCCACAGATGACTCCGCACTGTCAAGAGCAGGTAGAAGAGTTATGCTGACCAGAAACGTAGAGAGGTGTAGTTCAAGGTTGGGGATCACGTCTTTCTTCATGTTTCGCCCATGAAGGGCCTGTAGCGTTTTGGGGTGAAGGTTAAGCTTGCGCCGAGGTTTGTGGGGCCCTTTGAGGTCCTGGAGCGGGTAGGACCCATTGCTTACCGGCTTATCCTTCCTCCCCGCTTTCTAGTGTACACGACGTGTTCCACGTGTCCAACCTTAGGAGGTACGTCGCCGATTCCAGTCACGTCCTGAGCCACGAGAGTGTCAAGGTAAGTGATGACCTGACCTACCCCGAGAGACCAGTGCAGATACTAGACAGAGCCGTCCGAAGTCTGAGATGGAAGCAGGTACCCCTGGTGAAGGTTTTGTGGTGGAGCTAGCGGTACGAGGAGGCTACCTGGGAGCCTGAGGCGGCGATATGAGAGCGGTACTTGGGGCTTTTTGAGGGTTCGTCTTTTCGGAACGACTTCGGTCCTCTTTAAGTTTGTTATGTGTTTTATTCCTTTTTTCGCACCCTAGCTAGCTCAAGTTTCGGGGACGAAACTTCCTTTAAGTTTGTTATGATGTAAAGACTCATTCTGTTCTGAGCCTTTTAAAACGTCTGGAGTGTCAGTTAGACGTCTAGAAATTGAAAAAAAAATCTATACGCGCTTTTGGTTCTGCGCGCAGGCAGCGCGCAGACCTTCCCTCTCCTTTCTTCTCCTTTTTCCCCTGCCAAACCCTAACCCCCAGCCTATAAAAGAGACCCTCCTCTCCTCTCCACTCCACCACTACCACCATCCTCCCCACTCCACTGCCGTTAGCTGACCTGCGCGAGAGAGAGAGAGAGCGAGGAGGAGCGGGCATGAGGAGGAGAAGGCCGAGGTTGCAAGCTTCATGGAAGCTCGCCGGAGGTCCGCACGACCACCGTGGTGCGTGCGGGAAGAGGAGAACGTTGGGGCATCGTCCCTGACATTTTGCAGGAATTAGAGCTGCAGCGGAGCGGAAGGAGCCACGGCGGAGCGCAACGGGATAAGCAGGATCACGGTCTGGTACTAGAGTTTTTCCAGTATCAGATGTCTAGAGTGCCTTCCGGACGACGAGCTGGACGTCTGGCGACGACACCGAACATCTGAAAGCGGGTGTATCGCAAAGGTACGTCTTCCTAGCGGTTATGGCCATGCAGGCTGCACCACAGGTGTGATTTGCTTGGCTAAACATGGTGTGTTTCTCTATCGTGCGCAGAAGCAACTTTGGGAAGGCATGTGGCACGCCCTCCCATGCTTTTCAGATGTCTGGACAGTTGACTAGACGATCGGAGACGTTCCTAGACGATCGGAGGAATAGTCAGACGTTTGGAACTGAGTCCAGATGGTCGCGGAGGAGTCCTGGATGTCTGAGATCACCGTAGGAGCTTGAGGTGAGTCTTTGTGACTTTTAAGACGTCTGGACTTGTTTCCAGACATCTGATTTGGGTTTGCAGACACGTTTTTGACCCGTTTAGGATCCAATTGAGATCCATTTTACGTAATTAAAGTATCTGTGGCTTCCTTTTGAATTCCTCTACATGTTATAAACCTTTATACACTGTTCTGAATCTTCCATTGTGGTGTGTTCCTTGGTATAGGGCTTTGACCTATTGCATGTCTCGAGCTTGTAGAGCACGTGGGCCTGCAGTTCGAGCCCTCAGTACTCCCAGATTGTCTGGTAGAGTGGTCCACCCCTGTTTTACTTATAAAATATGAATGCATCCATGATAATTAGATAACTGGAAACCTACGATGTGGCATGAATTCTAGGACGAGAAATGGTTGAGCCGCTTGTATGCGTGATTGAAATTGTATTTATAAATGAATGAGCTAAACTATTAGCAACTGCCTGTTAATGAATACGAGCTGCCTGATAAAATATGAGCTACCTGAGATAACTAAACAGTTACCTGTGATATTACTTATTACATGAGTTAAATTGTGGAAATGTGAGCTGCATGTGTATAATACGAGAATGGAATTGTGAATGGTGAAACCTGGTTGAGAATAATGTGGTGAATATGAGCACAAACCCTACGGGGAGTTAGGAGTAGAACTCCTGTGGATGAATGGAAAGACATAGAAATGTGGAAGGGAAGTGTGCTGGCCCTTGACTACGTGATACCAAGGAGAGCGACTGTCTCCTTTTTAGTGTAGAGTGGAGCTAGCCGCCCTTGGGTTGGGACCCAAGGTTAGGATTGGCCACTGTACACCGACTTCTGTTGGCCCTCGCGTCTACGGTATCGAGGTGAGCTAGCCACCCCATGGGGCCCGAGGTTCAGCTAACCACCCTACACCGACTTGTTAGGCCCTCTGGGCAAACCGGTGTAGTCAGACGAGGGTGCGCGAACTATGGAGGGGCGAGACCCCTATTTGGTTCTGAGGGGCTGGACCCCTATTTATGAGAGGGCTAGGCCCTATACTTTTCCGTGCTGTAGTTTGGGCATACCCGCTAGCGGAAACGACTGATCACATGCCAGTGCGGGGTAGCTACCCGTGCGCTTATCGTGCGTGCCATAGTTATCGCTACGTCTGTCAGTGACCTCAGGGTGGTTGACTGGGTGTAAGACTACCACGGGGGACTCTCTCGACTAGGAGAGTGCCACGTGTACCTTCTACTCTTCAAAAAAGACTGCAATCAAGATCATTCCCATGAGGAACATGCAAGATCAAGAAAGAAATCTGAAAATAAACCAATGGGGTGAAATGAAATTACTTGTAAAATAAATAACTGGAAAAGATAATTACCTGCTAGTGTTTACTGCTCTAGATAGTTTAGTTACCACTCTACTCAGCATTCGCTGACTCCGTTTTCTCATAACCCTGTATAGGTCTAGGAGTTGAGTAGCCCGAGTTACCGGTTGTAGAGGGTGCTGGGCCCAGTCGAGCCCAGCAGTAGTTTTCTTACTGTTGTTGTACTCGCTTTTCTACTGGTGAGTTTCAGACTTTTGCTTACTGTTCCAGTTACTGTACTTTTGTTCTATTTTCCTATTGTTGTAGTGGTATGTACTGACTAGCAGCTTTTACTTTCCTTTACTGCTTGTACGCTTTTACTATTAGTTACATTGCATAGTGAATGTGGTTTATTTTCCTGCTTTTAGGTTATTTCTTGTTGGACGACTAGGTCTTGGGATTAGTCGAGTTGAGCCAGTCTCGGGTCCTGTGGGGATTCGGGAACCGGGTCGTAACAGATGCCCTTCAGTCTTTGCAATGCACCCACTACTTTTCAACGATGCATGCTTGCCATATTCTCAGAGATGGTAGGTGATTATCTGGAAGTCTTCATGGATGACTTTTCAGTATTCGGAGAATCATTTGAAGATTGTCTCCTACACTCGATCCAAATCCTCATGTGGTGCATTGACATGAATCTGGTTCTTTCCTTGGAAAATAGCATTTCATGGTGCCTGAAGGAATTGTCCTATGACATCTTATTTCAGAAAAGGGCATCCAACTTGATCGAGTCAAGGTGAACTTGATTTCCAAACTCCCGATGCCTAGATCGATCAAGGACATCTGATATTTTTTGGGGCACGTTGGTTTTTACCGTCGATTTTTTCTTGATTTCTCAAAAATCGTGCTTCCCCTTACCTCTCTACTCTCTAAGGATGTACCTTTCGATATCTTCAAGGAATGCACTCAAGCATTTGAAATCCTCCATGACGAAGTTACCCAAGCCCCAACCCTATAGTCCCCTAATTGGTCTCAACCCTTTGAGATCATGTGCGATGCATCTGATTTCACTGTAGGAGCGGTACTAGGGCAGAAAACTAATGGGAAACCCATGGTCATCTACTCCGCTAGCAAGACACTTGACGGGGCTCAGCGTAACTACATAGTTACTGAGAAAGTGCTACTAGCCATAGTATTTTCCCTGGAAAAATTTAAATCTTATCTCTTGGGTTCCTGTGTTATCATTTTCTCGGATCACATAGCTATGACGCATCTCCTTGCGAAGAAGGATGCGAAACCTCGATTAATCCACTGGATCTTGCTGTTGTAAGAATTTGACCTTGAGATCAGCAATAAAGCGGGAAAATAGAATATGGTAGCTGATCACTTGTCCCGCCTTCCTTCTGAGATCATCGACCCTTCCGAATCCATCATGGAACATTTTCCTAATGAGCACCTTCTGACTATCAATACAGGGATTCCATAGTTTGCTGATATAGTAAACTACCTGGCATCACACCAGATCCTATTCGATTGGCCGAAGGCCAAGAAGGACAAATTGCGTTCCGATGCCAAGTATTACTTCTGGGAAGACCCGTATCTTTTCTGCATCGGTGCTGATCAGATTATTCGACGATGTGTCGCAGAAGCGGAAATTCAAGACATTATCTTTCTGCCATGACCAGGCATGCGGTGAACATTTTTCAGGTCATAAAATCACAGCGAAAGTCCTCCAGTGCGGCTTCTATTGGCTTACAATTTTCAAAGAAGCATACAATCACTGTAAGGCATGTACTCGTTGCCATACCTTAGGCAACATGAGCCATCGTGATATGATGCCCTTACAGTCGATTCTGGTATGCGAAATCTTCGATATATGGGGGATTGATTTTATGGGACCCTTCCCTGTTTTGGACGGCTTCAAGTACATTTACCCGCTATTGACTACCTGTCCAAATGGATCGAAGCCATTCCGACTCAAACCAATGATCATAAAGTGGTTATCAAATTCATTCATCAGAACATCTTTTCACGGTTCGGGATTTCACGTGCTATAATTTCTGACGGAGGGGCCCATTTCACTAATGCTCAGTTCAGGTCACTGATGGCCAAATACGGGGTGTCACACCGAATCTCTACTCCATACCACCCTCAAACTAATGGTCTAGCTGAGTGATAACGATGGCTTCGAGCGATAACCGGGTTTTATTGTTATGTCGTTGTAATATAGCCAGTTATTGCCATCATTTCAAATATATAAATTTTTTACTCGGAAAATAAAAGAGTTCCCGAGGTCGAACTCAGGGAGCAAGTTGTATTCTAGAGATATACATGTTTCTTTTACAAAAATAAAGAAAGAGAGAGAGGGAAAGAATTTGTTGTTCTCTTTGTTTTCTCCTCGTGATGTTCTTCTTTCTTTCTTTCTTCAGATCTCCTTCTTCTTCTTTGTTGCTGCAGAGGTGATGCTCCTCTTTCTTCCTGCTGTTCCTGCTCCTCCTTTTTCTTCTGTCGTCTTCTGTTCTTTTTCAGCCAGGGACGTCACCCCTCCTTCTTTCTTCTTTTCCCTTCAGGCCGTCGTCTGATTTCGAAATCAGACGACTTAAACAGCCTGTGCTACAGTGTCTCCCTCAGCTTCCTTCTTCTTTCGCGGTTCTTCTTCTTCACCTGTGCCTGCACACTTCAGAGCTTACGTCAGAGAACAAAACCTACTCTACCCTCTCCCCCCCCCGCGTCTCTCTCTCTCTGAAACCACTCTTGGGAAAGCTCTCCCAGAGCTGCCGGGTAATCGGGTACGGGTCGTGCCCGGGTCCAGGCCCACCGGCGTGTGTGGTGGGCGAGGAGTGCAGGTCAGTCTTAAGTCGGGTCGGGTCGAGTCAGGTCCGCGGGGCGTGAGCGCGGACGAGACCGGGTAACCGGGCGGGTGAAGGGGACCTCACCCCGTGTGCTGAGGCAGTAAGCCTCCAGCACTTTTGCATCTTATATCGCTGCGACTCTTCAGGCTTTTCCGAGGTGGGACTAAATGTCCCACCTCAATTGCGCGCCCGCAGCGGGGAAATCAGCGGGAGATTGCGGCGTCACGCGAAGCCTTCTGCCTTAGATGCGAGCCTGGTGTTTTGCCAAAACGCCTCGCAAGGCTTGGGAGTTGAATCTGGGCGTGGCACTGAGCGTGGCGCGCCTGTAGCTGCAGGCGGAAGCAGTTCCTCCTGCGCGGCAATGGCGGCGGAGGTCGGGTGGCCTGTTCACAAGAAAACGGCCTCTCGGCCTAATCAGAAAGTGCCAGGAGCTTCGCCAGGGTGCGGCGGAGCTCGTGTGGGTGGTGGCGAGGCGCGGGGCGGCGTGCAAGGGCTGCCCTAGGTCGGACTGTGGGTCAGAGGATGGGTTCGTTGGGGGAAGCGTTACGGAGGTGTGGAGTGGCAGTGAAGGGGTGGGGGGAGCTCAGTGTGATGAGGCGGAGGTTCGGTGAAGGTCGGCGAGGTGTGTGAGGCTGTGGAGCGATGGGAGCATCTCGCCGGAGGGTGGCCGGAGACGAAGGGGATGACGATGGTCAGGGTCGGTCGAGGGCTTAATTGAATAAATTGAAAGCGGGGAAAGAAAGAGGAGAAGAAGGGGAGTAGTTCTAGCTTACTTGCAGGGACGAAGGGGGAGGAACAGGGCGACAGTCGTATCGACTGTCGCCGAAGAAGACGATGCTCAGGGAAAGGGGCGACGGCGAGCAGAGAGCCGGAGAGGCGCTAGCTGGGTGCGGCGTGGCGCGGGAAGAGCAGGGGAGGAAGTCTCTGCTGCTGGTATTGCGGCAGAGCGAAGAGGTGGAGGGGGAGGAACCGCCGGAGCTGGTGAGCGTCTGCCGGAGAGAGAAGAGAGGAAAGTTGGGGATTTTCTCCGTCAGATCCAAGCTGCCCCGGTCGGTGGAGCAACGGGGGGTATTTATAGGGATCAAACAGGGAGGAAGGCGGAGGGAGACGACGTGTCTCCCTCGCCGGAGGATGGCCGGAAACAAGAACCCATACCGTCCGTGCGTTCGCACGGCTGGTATGGTGGGTTACAACGACCAGGGGGGTGTCCCTGCGACGGCTGACGACGCAGGGCACCCCCGGTTTACTTGCCAGGTCCCCCACCTCACCCTGCGCGGCGCCATGCTCCGCGCAAGGTCGCCGGAGCATGGTGCTGGCAGGTTTTGCAGGGGGGACCTGATCGCAAAGAACGAAGGAGAGTTAGGGGCCAAAATGCGAGGGTTCAAAAGTTGAGGGCCAAAGAGTAAATATATGAGGACCAAAGTGTAAAGTCGGTCAAGGAGGTTTCTTCTTAGGCTCAAGTTTTTATACATGACTAATTAGGACCTAAGGAATCTGATGGTGAATTTCATTTCCATATTAAACCTTGTTTGACCGGTCAATTTACGCAAAAACCCAAATTAAGTTATTAATTGGGCATGGTTCTCAATGTAGATCAAAATGGGTTCTGAAGGCCAAATTGAAGGTTCTAAACCCTGGAGATTATTTTTCTATGAATTTTAGAGGGTTTATTCTATTTTTACTTTGCCTCGAACCTTGTGAATTGAAGTGGGTTGTTTTAGGGTTACAGATTATCATTTAGTTTCTTGGAATTGCTGTAGCCCTTGCTAGATCATTTCATCCCACTCTTATTCTTATTAAGCTGCTTTGACCTATGTTTGGGCCCTGAATTACCCTGTATGCAGATTATACTGGTAAAATTACATTTTTACCCCTTATGACTTGTTTTCTTCTCAAACTCAGGATTCTCTGAGTTAAGCCTTTCCTTGAGATATGTAGGAGCTTTTATCCTTTGTATTAGGTCAAAATGAGCTAGTTATGGCTCATGATGAGGTTCTCATCACTGAGCTATCAAATTGGGAGATCAAGAAAACCCTCCAGGTTACTATTTGACCTAACAGGAAGGACTGGTCATCCCGGTTTCCGGAAGCTTTGTGGGTTTATAGGACCACCCACAAAACCCAATTAGGTATGTCTCCTTTCAGATTGGTGTACGGGAAGGCATGTCACCTCCCTGTCGAGTTGGAGCACAAAGCCTATTGGGCAGTACGGAACTGCAACCTAGATCTTTCTAAGGCAGGAACCCATAGAAAGCTTCAAATGAGCGAGATTGATGAATTACGCCACGACGCGTATGAGAACTCGTGAATTTACAAAGAGCGGGTTAAGGCCTTTCACGACAAGCACATATCAAGAAAGATCTTCCATCCTGGTCAAAAAGCCCTACTCTTCGATGCCAAGCTTAAACTGTTCCCAGGAAAGCTACGATCAAAATGGATCGGACCCTACCTTGTCCAACGAATCTTTGGAAATGGAGTCATTGAGATCAGTGCACTCAGCCATGATTCTGAACCTTTCGTCATGAACGGTTAGAGACTCAAACTGTTCATTGACATGACTAATACAAAGTTGACTGAGATATCCTTTACCCTCTATTCTCCCTGAATTCATTGCGCCCAACCGATGGCGTAAAACTTAGCGCTTAACGAGAGGCAACCTGTCATTCTTGAAAAACCTGAAACCTTCCTTGACATTCCTATGTTGAATTCATATTGCACTTTAGGGTTCACCCATTAGAACAGCCGACCCCACCTCAGGTACTTGTACCTGAGTCCATAAATCGTTCGCAATAATCACCTTGACCCGTTTGCCCACCCAAAACCTGTTCTAGTGAATGATCTAAGTTGAATTCGAACCCATCTAATTTACAATGGGGACATTACAAATCATAGGCATGGGGGGTATGAAAGTGCAAAACACTATGAAAACTCATCTCACAAGAAAAGGTTTCAACAAAAAAATCACATATCACAAAAAACACCAAAAAAATGAAAAAAACTTGAAAAAACAAAAAAAATTGATGGGAGAGAAAATTTTGAGGCCATACAAATCATGAGGAGAAATTGAGGAGGAAAAGAGTAAAATGTCAAAAAAAAAGGAGCACAAAATGAAAAAGAAAAAAGATAGGCATTAGTAAGAAATTAAGGGATTAACCGAAGTTCTAAACCATATCAAGAAAAAAGAAAAATGAAGGAAAAAAAAGTGCTAATGAGACACAAAAGAGATTAGTAGGAACGCTGATCTTAGGCTTCTTGGGCTAGACTCTCAGGCTTAAAAATTCAAGTATCCGCTAAGATCTGGATAATCCTCAAGAGGTTGGGGAAAATACGAAGCTTAAGTATTAGGTCTAAGGCTTAGGGAGTATTCGGCCTCGTTAACTGACCTTTGGTTTGCGAGACTCAGTAACCTCAGCACCCCAATCCACACACAGTCTGCTTCAGTGCTCATAACTATCAAAATCACGCAAAAGCATTTAAATGTTCTGAAAAAAGTCGCCTAGATTAGGATAAGCCGATCAACACAAGTTTATTTGGACGAGTTCCCCGCACGGAGAGGAGAGAAATTCCCCTCGAAGATGCGCAATAACATATTGTCTCCTCGGTGCTTGTCTCCTAGGATATTTACATATCCTATTGGGGTCACGTAAGCACCTTATGCTGGTTCAGATGCCATGGGTGGCATTATCATGAAATGTCAATTATCAGGGTCTGGATTTAGCTACAGAACACCATGGGCGGGATTATCTCGAAATCTCAAAAGCCAGGGTTCTGGGGGTTGCCATGGGTGGTGCTATCACGAAGCATCGATTGCCAGGGACCCTTCGAGGATTGATGATGGGGACGAGGAATTCGATACAAACCGGGTTGAGAAGCCAATCCAAAGCTAGAAATAAAAAGAAAAGAGAGAGAAAGCTCTCCAAACAAATAAATTCTGTCTCTCTCTTATAAAAAATGCACTGCAAGCTGAACCGAGGCTAAAATACGTTGCAAGCACAGGTGCTTTAATCGCGGAGTCCAACGAACCTTAGGATAGTTCTTGTGGGCCTTTAAAACCTTCGCAGAAGACCGAGGGTAGAGCTTGTCAGGTCCGGATCTTGGTTGGTACTTGAGTACCTCTAGGCCTACCGTCGGCATTCTAACCTAATCAAAAAGAAAAAGCACTCATCATAATTTATGAACATTAAAGGAATTCACGGTCTAGAACAGAAGTTAAAACCTTAAAATTTTGCTAGGGACTAGGGGGTCTGATGGGAACACCATCATGAGTCCTAACTAATTCATTTTAACCCATAAAAGAGAACAAACGCTCCTACATAACCAAATGGAGGTCCTAACTCAATGAATAACCCTTCTGAAAGAAAAGCAAGAAACAAGGGGTAAAACTGTAATTTTACCATGCAGTGCAACAATGGGATTTTTCATGGGGTAAACATAGGTCTAATGGTCTTAACAAGATAAAAAGTGGGTTCAAACAGAAAAGGGTTCATATGGATCCTAAGAATTAAATGACTTCTTGTAACCCTAAAACAGACTCACTTAATTTAACAAGGTTCTTGTTAGGATAAAATTTACCTAAACCCTCTAAAATTCATGAAAAAATATCCTCTAGGGTTTAGAACCTTCAATTTGACCCTTAGAACCTATTTTGACCTAAATAGGGGTCTCAATCAATTGTTTGCCCTAAATTAGATTTTTATGTAAATTACCTAGTCAAACGTGATCAAACCCAAAATTCAACTTCACTATTGGATTCCTTAGGTTCAAATTAGGTTTGTACCAAAATTTGGACCTAAGGGAGATTTACCTTGACCTACTTTGCAAACAAGTCTAGCCCAATTACATTTCTACCCCTAACTTTTGAAAACATTTACAGAAGCCCCCCTAACTTCCTCGTCATTCTTTGCAATTAGGTCACTCTACCATTACAACGGAGGAAATCCTTCTCCGATGAGGAATCGAGGTAAAGAACTCCCTGATTCCTCAGAGAATCCCTTTCAAATTTGAAAGGGAGATTCTCTGAGAAATCTCCTCTCATGTGAACCTAATTTGAAGATCTAATTTCTACCTAATCTCTCATGTGAACGCATGAGTGATTTGGATCTTTCTAACCTTCCATCTCCGGCAACATGCCCGTTCTTGGAAGCTTGGCTTCCAAGCACAAGACCTCCTGCTAGGGGCTATAAAAGGGTGCCCAAATCATTCTGCACCTCCCAAGCTTGAAATTGGCCTAAGATATCCCCCAAATTCCTCTCTATCCCTCCGGTCAACCACCCAGCAAGCTCCGGCGACCCTTATCTCCCTCTCTCGTCGCTTTGCCACAATACCAATGGCAGAGTTCCCTTTATCCCCTTCATTCGCGTTGAGCCGCACCAGCCGATGCTCCTGCTACCCTCTCGTTGTCGCCGTCCTCCTCCCACTAGGACTTTCGTCTCCAGCGACGGCAGTACGAGCCGGCCGCCTCCTCCGCATCTCCCTTCATCTAACCACCCTCAGATAAGTTCTCTCTCTTCTTATCCTTTTTCTATCATTTATTTTTGCTGTTACGCCTCGACGCTCGCACACCACCGTCACCTTCTCCACCTTCGGTCAAACCTCCGGCGAGGTGTTCCCGCTGCTCCACGACTCCATCCACCTCGCCACCAACCTCACGAGGACCGCCACACCTCACTAACACAAACCCCTTACTTCATCCACCGCGCCAAGTTCCCAAAAAATCCCCCGAACACACCCACATTCGCATGCACAGGGTGACCTAGGCACGCACACTCAGGCCACCCCACGCCACACCGACCACCGTACCACCTTCACCGTGTTCAGGAGAAGCTCCCTGTGTGTTTTGATGAGGCTGCAAGGTTGTTTTCTTGTTGACACGGTTCAAGCATTTGCCGCCATTGACGAGGCACAAAGCAAGCTCAAGAGCTTCGTCCAGGACTCCAGGCACTAGGCTCCAGGTCCCAAGTTGTGCGGGTTTCCTTCGCGCACACCCTCAGCCTAGAAATTGGTGTCAACATTCCACGCAGCTGCTCCAATTTGAGGTGAACGTCTGTTGCGAGCACTTGCGAGGAAGGTGGGACATTTAGTCCCACCTCGAAAGATAGTGAGCGGAAGCAGTGATATAAAGTGAAAAAGTGTCAGGGGCTTACTGCCTCCTGACCACGGGGTGACGTCCCACTCGCCCACCGCCTCGTCCGCAACCCCACTGCCCACGGACCTGGCCCAGACCCGTATACCCGACTAGCCTGTGCACTCCTCGCCCACCACGCATGCCGGTGGGCCTTGTCCTGGGCACGCATACCCGACCCGATGACCAGAGAAGGCTTTGGAAGAGTGAGCCTAAGAGAGAAAGAAGAAGAGAGATTGTGGGGAGGGTAGGGGTAGGTTTTGCTCTCAGGAGAAAAAGAGGAAGCCAAAGAAAGAAGAAGAAGAGGGAGCAAAGGAAGAAGAGGAAACCAGAGAAGCTAAGGAAGGAGAAGGCACGACTGAAGAGGAGCTGAAGTCAAAGACAGAGGAAATCAAATAAGAAGAAGAGGCAACCAGAGAAGCTAAAGAAGGAGAAGGCACGGCTGAAGAGGAGCAAGGCTGAAGAGGAGCTGAAGTCAAAGACAGAAGAAATCAAAGAAGAAAGAAGGAAGAAGAAGACAAGGGCCAGAGCAAAGACAGAAGAAATCAAAGAAGGAAGAAGAAGCCAAGAAGGAAGAAGGCTGTCAGAGGTAGAGAACAGAGGAAAGAAAAGAAAGAAGAAGAAGGAGATCAGACAGAAATCAAAGAAGAGAAGCACTGTAGCAATTTCACATTTAAAACGCCTAATTTTCACATCAGACGTCCACATTTTTTGTGCTTCTATATACATTGATATCTCGTGGATTTATTTATATTGCTTGCATTATAACTCTGATTTTTCATTGCATATTATATCAAATTTGAAAGTTGTGTTCTTGATTTTTAGACCCCAATTTTTCTCCCTGTGTTCGACCTCAAATTTACATTTTCAAGTAATAAAATTCATTTGTTTTCAAAGCGATTTTGGCTATATTACGCTTTATTTTAAAACCTGATTTCGCCTTGTAAACATTTTGGCGCCGTTGCCAGGGAGGAATGGGCGATTTAGAAATCTTGATCACAACTTCTGATTCAATACTAACTTGATCTATCTCTTTTGTTGTGACTGTTTCAAGGGAGAAGATTCAAAAGAAGACTGTGGCACAACAACCACACCTGGGGCAAGTAATCTCTGATTAGCCCTTTCTCTTAATCCCCTCATTTTGAAAAGGAAAAACAAAGAAAAAAATCAATTTAGGGTTACCTGCTTTCCATATTTAGCTAATTCACCAAAGTTGCCTGATTTTGATTTTAACAAATATTGAATTGTGCATCCATTTAAGGTAACTAGGGCTACCACCTTCTTGATTGAGCCCTAGATACCATATCTGTGGCAACTAAATTGGACCACAATTAGTGCCAAATTAAGGATTCCAATTGAGGATTTTAGAGACACATCTTTCTAAGCAAGAATCAACTTTTCCAAAAAGAGGTGTGCCTAAAACTTGATTGAAAAGACTTATTCAAGAGAAACCCTAAAAATCAAGCTCTTAATTTCACTTGAACCCAAAAGGAAAGGACCTAAAGCTCTCAAAGGACAAATAGGTAAAGTTGACCTCTTGTTGGGACAACCAACCTTGAAATTAGGTCACTGTTGCACTCAAAACATCTAAAGTTCAACTGGAACCCTAAGCACCTTTGATCTTAAATAAGTGGCAGACTTAAGAGGTCAAGGTCCCCATTCTGGTCTACCTGGAATCTTAGTGACAAGAGAGGTCGGGTGGGGGAAACCATGTAACTCGTGGGGATGCTCTACCTGTAGGGGTCTTTGTTGGACTCTTCCTCTCTGGCTGCTCAGGTATTTCTCAGGTGGACCGCTTTTCTGACTAAGGGGTATTATCCGCCCCGAACCTCTATATTCATCCAAATTTTTTGTGTGTCTCGATTGGGTCCAGCACATTCTAATGTCGTCTAAACCATCAGTGTATGTCTGGTAGGAGGTCCTTGAGACCATCCTTAAGACCTCTTTTAGCAATCCACTCCTGCTGAGGCCAAGCCTCAACGTCCGTGTTTGTGCAACAACCCCACCACATAGACCTCTCCTCTGATTCATCAGAACCAAATTCTCCTTCTCCCATCATCATGACACAACCAATTGAAGAAGAGAACAATCTTGAACACCAACTCCAGCGCCTAAATGATCTATTTCAAAACTTTGTAAACCCTCCGCAGCGTCCTATGATGCGAGATCACTATAATCCCACTGTGGTGGCGATCGAACCTCGAGTCCAAATCCTGGCTGGAGGTCCTGATTCCGAACTCAAGCCCAACATGATTCATGCTATCCCAAAGTTTCATGGGCTTAACTCCTAGGATCCCTTCCAACACATCAAACAACTCAAACATCTGGCCTAGACCTTTGGGTCAAATGTACAAAATCGGGATATTCTTCTTATGAAGATGTTTTCCTTCTCTCTCATGGACAAGGCAGCTCATTGGTATCAGACTCAGATGGGTCCAATCAACACGTGGATTGAACTGCAGTCTGAATTTTTGAAAAAGTTCTTCCCAGTTAGTCGAAAGAATGCCTTGCGCTACCAGATCACACACTTCACTCAGCAATCTGGAGAACCTCTTCATGAGGCATGGGACTATTTCTTGGATCTCATGCGAAAGTGCCCCCATCACAGAGTTCCTAAATGGGAACAAGTCCAGTCTTTTTACCAGGGACTCCGTGAAGACATTCTCTTATTCGTCAGTACAACCTGCGGAGGAAATATAATGGGTCAACACGAAGACACTGTGTTGGAGATTCTCAAGAATATGTGTGAGAACTCCATCAATAATGACTCCATGGGCTTATTCGACCGGACGAATGCCCACGCATCGACGAATCCAAGGGGAGCACATGAGACACAAGGCCTGTCCAGATTAGTCAACTTGGAACTGATGGCCAGTCGGTTGGACAAGGTCTTTATCATCGAGAAGAAGGTGGATGAGCTGACTTGACATTTGCAGCGAGCCATATCTACGCAAAACCCATTTGCACAGCCACCTCTTGGGAGGGAAACTATGCAGAACATCTATCACTGATCTTCTCAAGGGATGGACCCGTATCCACCCCCGTCTGACTTTAGGACTGAAGGAAACTCTGATCCGATCTACTCTAGTTGGGGGAACTCTAAACCCTCGTACTCTGATTTTCCTGAGGTTCCTCAGACCTGCGAGGACCTCAACGCCATCCAGAATGACCCATTCTCTAATACCTATAACCCTGGATGGCGGAATCATCCCAACTTCCTGTGGGCGGAAAATACTTAGAATCAAAGACCACCTTATCAACCCCGTCCACAAGTTCTTCGTCCTTATCAGCTGCCACAGCCTCGGCCCAACCCCACCTATCAATCTGGGCCAACCCAAGCAGATCAAATGACTCTTATCCTTCAGACTCTGGCTGACATTCAGAAGATGAATGCGACAATGCAAAAACAGCACAAGGACGAGATTACAGAGGTTCGTAATCAACTCACCCAGATGGAGAACTCCTGCCAACCTGGCATACTCCCTTCGCAACCTCTGTCGAATCCAAATAACATGCCGAACCAGAGGCGCGTTATGAACCCAAATCCGAGCCACACCCACATGATTTATCAAGCCCCTTCTGTTCCATCACTCGACGGGATGGAAGCTTCAACATCTTATGCGGGATTTCAACTGCAGCCACCTATTTTACCAACTCCAAACCAAAATCAAGCAGGACTGAATTTCGTAACAACCCATAGTGGTAAAGCAACTCAAGATTTACCTTATCCAAGCCACTCTAAGCCTAGTAGTAACCCAATCCCTAAAATAGCTATCCAGGACACCCTTATCCCAGAACAAGAACATGGACCTATTCTAGAGGAACCAACCAAGGTTCCATTTCTCGAGGCCTTGACCAAGGGAAAGAGGATAACCAAGGGAATAACCAAGGGATTATTCCCAGACGTCTGATTTTGAACAGTAGGCACGTTTTTTACCTGTTTAGGATCCGATCGGGGTTCATTTTATGCAAACGAAATACCTGCACTTTCCTCTCGAGTTCCTCTACATACTAGAGTTTGTTATACACTGTTCTGAACTCTCCTTTTATGATGTATCCCCTGGTATAGGATTTCAGCTTGTTGTGCATTTGGGGCTCACAAAGACGTCTGGGCCTGCAGTTCAAGCCCCCATTACTCTCGTGTTTCCTGGTAGAGTGATTTAATTCCGTTGTTAATATTTAAATAAGAATATGATTGTGGAAATAGTCGAATGGAACCTAGGATGTGGAATGAACCCTAGGATAGAGAAATGAATGAACCTGTTTGTACTGTATGGTTTACTTGCATGCGTGATTAAGATAAATTGCTAGCAAATGCCTATATTATAATTACGAGTTTCCTGTTAAAATATGAGCTGCCTGTATTTAAGGAACAATTATCTGTGAAATCACCAGCTGCATGTGATTGAGAATTGAATTATGAAAACACGAGCTGCCTGAATATGGATGAGAAATGAATTATGAAAAATGAGATATGGATCTGGATAAATGAGGTGAACATAAGCACGAACCCTACGGGGAGTTAGGAGTAGAACTCCTGTGGATAGATGAAAATCTGGAACGTAGATGGAAAGTGTGCTAGCCCTTGAGTATGTGGTACCAAGGAGAGCAACTGTCCCCTTTTCTGTAGAGCAAAGCTAGCCTCCCTTGGGTTAAGACCCAAGGTTAGGATTGGCCACTCTACACTGATTCCTGTTGGCCCTCGCGTACGTGGTACCGAGGCGAGCTACTAGTGTAGGGAGGGAGCTAGTCACCCCATAGGGCCCAAGGTTCAGCTAGCCACCCTACACCGACTTGTTAGGCCCTTTGGGCAAACCGGGGTAGTCAGACGAGGGTGCGCGGACTGTGGAGGGGCGAGACCCCTGTTTTGAGAGGGCAAGGCCCTGTACTGTTCCGTGCTATACTTTGAGCACACCCGCTAGTGGAAACGACTGACCACATGTCAGTGCGGGGTAGCTACTCGTGAGCTTATCACGCATGTCGTAGTCACCGCTACGTCTTGATAATGACCTCGAGGTGGTTGACTAGGTGTAGGACTACCACGGGGGACTCTCCCGGCCAGGAGAGCAACACGTATACCTTCTACTCTACAGAAAAGACTGCAATCAAGATCGTTCCCATGAGGAACATGCAAGATCAAAAAAAATATCTAGATACTTTGAGAAATGGGTGAAACGGAAACATATAAAGTAGATAAATAGAAATGAGAATTAAACCTGTTATTTTTATTATTTTGTACTTAGATAATATAGACACCACTCTACTCAGCGTTCGCTAACTCTGTCTTTTCATAATACTGTTCAGGACCAGGAGTTGAGTAGCTTGAGTTTCCGGCTGCGGAGGGTACTAGGCCCAGTCAAGTCCAGCCATAGTTTTTCTTCAGCACTTTCTTTTTCTCTACTGTTGTATTAAGTAATGGACTCTTAGTTACTGTTCTGCTACTTCTATTTCCTTTCGCTTTCTGTTATTGTTGTTATTGTTGTGGTATGTACTGAGACAGCTGTTCTAATCTCTTTTCTGCTTTGTACGTTTCTTCTACTTAGTTATATTGCATGTGTGAATGTGATTTATTTTCCTGCTTTTGGTTATTTCTTGTTGGATGACTAGGTCTTGGGATTGTCGAGGCGAGCCGATCTCAGGTCCTGTAGGGATCCGGGAACTGGGTCGTAACAGCAGCTAAGATGACTAATTTCCTCATTCAATCGTTGACTATTCCTCAACATCTCTCCCATAGACTCCATCTTGTCTTTGTATTGTCTTTGCATTTCTATCATAAAAGAGGAGAGGCTACTATCAGATTAGGGAGGATAGTCAATCTCAGGCTCAGGTTACCTAAGAGTATTGGTCTAACCTCGATAAGAGAAATCATGAAGGGTGGGAGGGTTGGGCATTTGCATACTAGTAGGGACTCCTGGGTGGGAAATCCAGCTCCTAGGCTCTACTCAAAAGTAGGATTTATCAGGCCAGTACTCCCCAAATGGGAATAAGAATGACCCCATGAATTGTCATTGTATCCCTCAAAGGAGGGATACGTGCAAGGCATGGGATCGTGGCTAAAATGATAAGAGTAAGGGTAATTCATTTCTTTTCGATCAAATGGTTTAACTCTCTTAGGACTTAGATTAAAAATAGAAACTTCCTAGAGGTCTCCACTACGCACACACCATCACAAATATTATGGGAATTTGTTTTTAGTAGATTGAAGGACTCCTCAATTCTCACTCATAGGTTAGTCAAAATTGAGTCAAGGCTATGTCCCTCCGTTCTCACTTAAGTGGTATAAGAGGTTCGTGGTACCTTAAGATCCTTGACTAAACCTGACTGAGGAAGAACGAGGTCTGTTAGAATAGGTGGCCAAACAAGTTTAACAAAGATTACGCTTCCTAGGCTGCCCTTCGTTTGTTCCTGCAACCTACTCGAATCGAGCTCATGCACGAGGAACAGAAGTAATTTGATGGATAGGCTTGTTGATTTCTATCTAACTTTCTTTGTGGTGCAAAGAGGAGAGGTAGAAAATTCCTAATGACCTTATGTGTGATGTGCACAGTGTCTCAGGTGTGCAACACACGCATGCATTTTGTATTTTGAAATCCCTCAAACAAATCCTTTCGCACGCAATTAAAGTCATTGATTTTAAGGTCCAACCTTTTAACAATCTCAATTTTTATGGTGACCACTTAATTAATTTGATTCAAACACTTAAGTGGTCTTAGATTTAAGTCCAATGTAGATGTATGACAGGTATTTAATGCTAAAGAGAAGACGTACCTTACTCTAGCTCTCTTCAGTGCAAGATGTCTGCAATGCAGAAAAACTAGATGCTACTAAAACAACCCTATATGGTCGCCCTATAGATATGCAACTTCTAACAGGTAGCTTGGATTTTTTTTATATACTAAGAAAATAAATCTAATCTAAGTTAGCTAGCAAACTAACTAGAATGCAGTTCAAAAAGTTCAACTAAACCTATAATCTAAATAACATGGGAACACGCTCCCAAAATAATGCTCCCGCATATAAGAGCGATAAGCAATAAAAGCACTGGAAACACATTCGCAAAAATGCCCAACAAGGGTCCACAAGATAGGAACTAAATTTAATGTCTATCTAGCCTGATCTAAATATATATATAAAAAAAAGAAAACAGGTCTTCGGTTGCCAATCCTCCCTCCTTCACATGCACGGGATCAAGGCCCACATTCTCACGAGATTATCCTTGAGATGGCGACAAGGCCCACCAAGGTGACGAGCGTCTCCCGTGTGCTTCTCTTCCTCCATAATGTACCTCGCACAAAAGAATGATAGATCAATGAATAACAATAAATAGGAATTAATGCAAATAGAAAAATACTTGTGAGTTTACTAGGCTCGTTGCCTCCCTAGTAACAATGTCATTTGACAATGAGATTTTCGCTTAACAAGATGATAATAAAAATATGTTGTATTTTTTGTGGTGGAAATCTTGTATCAAAAATGAATTATTTCTAACCACGAGGATTAACTCGTAACCACATGGAGGAATAGGTCTAATAAACTCACAATTCTAAATGATGCCCACATATAACCATAAAAAAAATTTGCACGTAGGGATATTTCAAAAAACAATCATGTGAAGAACTGACCCCGGTAAACTCACGTTTTCAAAACAATCACATTCACCAAATAAACTGACACATGAGTTATATATATATGGATGTGTGCATTTAAAGAGAATCGTTGAGAGAGTAAAAGAGAGCTCAGTGAATAAAAAGAGAGAAAGATAGGGGCTAGTTATAAACTTTCCTCAACATATAAATATCATTTAAATAAATAAATAGTAAATGTGGCAATGGCATGCATGGTAAAAACTATTTGCTCGCAAAAAGGATTTGAGGAGAGGGGTCATGCCAGCGAAGGAAGCTCCTAGAGGCGACGAGGAGTTTGATAGAGGATATCCGGAGTGCGGGCTACGCGTTGGTGGTGCTGGCTCGACGCGAGGGGGACGGTGGTGGTTGGTCGAAGTGGAGGGCAGTCGGCGATGATGGATTACGTGGGTGTGAGATTGGGGCTGCTGGTGGTTGTTGACATCAGGGAGTGGTCAGCGGAGCGTAGAGGCACTGTGGGTGAGGTCGGCATCGAGGATAGCGACCGGAAAGTGCTCCTGTAGGCAGTGGGTGCGAAGGGGATGTTTGGTTCTTCGTGGGGGGTTGCAGGTTGTGGCGTTGAGAGGTGAAGATAAAGGAGAAAAGGAAGAAAAGGAGGAGGAAGATGATGGGGGGGTGGTGATAGGAAGGTGGTTGTGGTGTTGATGGCCACGGTGGGCTCCTACGGTGAGGAGGTTGAACGGTCGTCAGTGCTATCTAGCTTTGAGGGAGAGGAGAGGTGGTCTGTGGTCGAGATGACGAGGTGAAGATGGCTGTGGGGGTGTTAATGTGTTCTCCCTGTCAGCGAGAAGAGGAGGTGTGACTGGGGTCTGTGGGGGGTGAGGAAGGTGCTAGGAAGGTGGCTGTGGTGTTGATGGCCATGGTGGGCTCCTATGGCGAGGGGGTTGAACGGTCGTCAGTGCTCTCTGGCTATGAGGGAGAGGAGAGGTGGTCTGTGGTCGAGATGACAAGGTGAAGATGGTTGTGGGGGTGTTAATGTGTTCTCCCTGTCAGCGAGAAGAGGAGGTGTGTGTGGGGTCTGTGGGGGGTGAGGAAGGTGATAGGAAGGTGGCTGATGGTGTTGAGTTGAGGAGTTGGGCGCATGGAGTTGGCTGGTGGTTTGCATGAGTGTGGGAGTGCCTACATGACGGCGGAGGTATGCACGCTGTCACCATGCACATCGTGATGTCGATGGAGCGTGGAGGTCGAATGACAATGGAGGAGAATGCCTATGCCACAGTGTACACCATGGTCATATGGAAGGCTTGTTGCACGATGGATGGTGCGAGGAAGATGATGGAGGAAGATGTGCTCTCCCCTCAGGCCGACAAGAGGATGCACCTGTTTCTTCTCTTTTAAAAATCCTTCCTTTGCTTTCATTCGCCAAGATTTTCTTCGGTGAAGATGGTGGCGGTGTCATCAGACGTCCAAATTAAGTTCTGGACATCTTAAAAGTTGTAATCGGCAGTGGATTGTATAAAAAAAATAATAAAGAAAAATTAGTTATTTATATAAAAATATAAAAGAATGTTAAATTCTATTTCTGTAATTACGCATGTCATGCTAACTAAATTATAATCTAGCCTACTTACATTCTAATGCATATTATCCTCAATTATATTTACATATGCATGTAATATATGAAATATACATACAAGCAATTTTATAAACTAAAGTATTTACATAGAAAAGTATACTATGCATATGTAAACATTAATCTAATAACTAGGCATTTATATATTTAATTAACCTACAAATATGGTCTCATCGGTAATCAATGTGTATATGTGCTTATTTATGTTGATGATATCATTATCAGTGAGAGCTCCTCGTCAAAAGTACAATGGCTACTTCACAACCTTCAAAAGGAATTTAACATCAAAGATCTTGGTCCACTTCATTACTTTCCTAGTAGTGAGGTTCGCCACACCAATCAAGGAATCCTTCTTACTCAACAAAAATACATGATTGACCTTCTTTATAAAGCAAATATGTCCACTTGCAAGGCAGCCCAAACACCGATTGCTACTTCTAGTCAACTTACCCAGAAAGGGGAATCATTTAAAGATCCTACTACAAGCAAATTGTTGGGGCTCTACAATATTTACTTCTCACCAGACCAGATATTTCATTTGTTGTTAACAAGGCTTGTCAATCCATATCTAACAAATGAGCATTGGGAACATGTAAAATAGATCTTGCATTATCTCAAAGGAACTTTCTCCTTTGGACTAGTTTTTCGACCCTCCTCTAATTTCACACTCCAAGCCTATTCTGATGTTGATTGGGTAGGTTGTACAAAAGATCGAAGGCCCTCAAGTGGATCCCTTATATTTCTTGGAAATAATCTTATATCCTAGTCATCTAAGAAGCAACGTAGTGTCTCTCGATCATCCACTGAAGCTGAATACAAAGCAGTTAGAAATGCCATTGCTAAACTCATTTGGCTCTACGCTCAATTGAAAGAACTGCATGTTACCAATACCAATGCACCCATTCTTTGGTATGATAACATTGGTGCCACATCCCTCTCGGCAAATCCGATTTTTCACGCACGAATGAAGCATAGGGAGATTGATTTTCACTTTGTTAGTGAACAAGTCACTCAGAAGGCTCTCCAAGTAAAATATGTTTCAGCAAAGGACCAATTAGTTGACATTCTAACAAAACCATTGCTAAAGAATGCCTTTCAAAGAATTTGAGGACACCTCAATATTCAACAATCTGGCATCACATATCTCCTTAGATTGAGGGGGGATATTAGAGCTTCAACAACAGCCAATGATCAAGTTCAAAAACCATCATCGAGATATTTGTATCTCAAAACAAAAATGTAACAGCAAAGTCTATTGAGTAGAACTTTTTATCCAATCTAAGAACCTTAGATTCGTTGTAATCAATATTGTCAAAACACATGTATAAATAGAACAAAGGCACACGTGATTTCGGTGTGCAAGTGTGCAAATCATTCCTACCTTATATTCTCTTTAGCATAATTTCTTGAAAATAAATTCTTGATTTTTGTGTGTACCCTTTGACAACTAAATGTGCCTTAAAATTTCTTAACAGATCCATCAACCCTCAACTTTTTCTTGAATATCCATTTGCATCCTATAGCCTTCCTATTATCAGGTATATCACACAATTCTCAAACATTATTCTTTTTCATAGAATCTATTTCATCTTTCATGGCTTCAAGTCATAAATCTTTGTAATGTGACTCGATCACATCATTATACGTCATGGGTTCCTTATGATTTTCTTCTTCTACATTAGCCAATAAATATAAAGGTCCACCAGAATACAAATAATAATAATTCATCCATGAGGATTGAGTTCCTATTCTTTTGTTGCTAACAATAGGCACATCTGGTTAGGTATTCTCATCTAAGTTCATAGGCTCGTGTGCATCTTCCATGTTTGGTAAAACATGTTGGTGATTGCCTACATTTCCATGGGTTCATCTATATTTTCCATTTTGACACATATTCACCTTCTTTTTCTATGTTATTTTCTTGGGTATCATTGAAATAGTCATCATCAATTACCAATAAAGGATCTTCCTTTCCATGACTCTCATCTTCTTCTATGTTTTCTAGGAATGTTGCATCCCTATATTCAATGATCCTCTTTTCCTTATCGTATAATCTATAGCCAAAAGAATTTTCATAATAGCCTATGAACCTACATTGCAAAGTCCTAAAGACCAACTTATTTCTAAGTTGACTAGGAATCAATACATGCACTATAGAACCTTGTTTCCTCAAATGATCTAAATTAGGATTTCTTTTAGTCCACAATTCATAAGGTGGACTTTCAATAGATTTGGTGAGTAGTCAATTTAGAGTATAATTAGTTGTAAGTAATGCCTCTTCCAAAAATTCTTTCGAGAGATAAGAATGTGATAACATGTATCTAATAGAATTCATTAAAGTTCTATTTTTCCCTTTGGCCATCCCATTTTGTTGTGGCATAAAAGGCATTGTAGTATGCTTTTTTATTCCATACTCTTCACAATATAAATCGAATTCCTTTGAGCTATATTCTCCACCTCTATCACTCCTTAACACCTTAATATTCCTTCTAGGTTGCCTTTCTAGTACCATCTTATATTTCTTGAGACAATATAAACTTCATTTTTATGAGTTATTAAGTAGACACAGGCATACTTGGAATAATCATAAATAAATTTCATGAAATATTCGCTATTATTAAATGTTTTCACATTAAAGTGGACCACATACATTGGAATGTATTAAGCCTAATAATTCATTTTATCTATGTCCCTTTCCAAATGGGTTCCTAGTCATTTTTTCAACTAAGCAATGTTGACATGGGGATAATTCTACCTTTTTAATATTCAAAAGAAGATTTAATTTCACCATCCATTCTACTTTAGACTTACTTAGATGTCTTAGTTTAAAATGTTACATATCTCATTTAGATAAAAGAGACAAAGAATAATAATCAAAATAAGTACTAGCATTATTCACTTCATTGCCAACTATAAAAATACGGCAAAGATCATGTTCAAGAACACAGATGCCCATAGTAAACACCTTTTTATCTTTGCCTGTAAAAACATGCTTATTATAAAAACAAACTTTCGAGTAATTTTTCATAAGAGCCATAATAGAAAGCAAATTTCACCTCATGCCAGGTCCATCAAGGGCATCCTTCAAAATCATGATGCTATCTCCAAGATCTAATCTGCAGGTGTCAATACCTTCCACATTTGTATAGGTATTATTGCAATATAAATGCATTGTTCACCATGTTTAAGCCAAGTAAAAGATTTCAACCCACTCTTCGTTTTTGCAATGTATCAAGTTGTGCCAGAATCCACTCACCAATCATAGGATTTAGGTGAAACAACATTGTTGCATTCCACTACCCCAATAAAAACTCTTTCATTGGAGGATTTCTGTTTCAAGACCTTGCCTTTATTTCAGTCCTTATTTGGACAATTTGCTTTAAAGTGGCCAAATTGACGGGATTGGCGGCAAGAACCTCGTGGTTTATTTTTCTAAGCATAATTAGGCTTGAATTGCACCTTGTTCAAATCAAATTTCTTGTTCTACCCTTTGCTATTATCATACTTAGGCTTTCGAAATGCTACATTTGCCTCCTCTAGGTTTAACTTGTACTTCTTTCGGCTAGCCATGACTTCTTGTTCCACCCCCAACCGTGCTAGCAACTCAGAAAGTTGAAGTAAAGTTGACCTAAGAGTACTAGTCACCATATCAAAACTACTTAGCAAACTATATCGGATAGTTTCCACTTGTAGTTTTTTCGAAATTGGAGTTCCTATAACTGATGAATCCTTAGCTATAACAATCATGTTATTGATGCATTATATGACATTTTGTCCCTCTAGCATTTTGCAATAGTTGTGTCTTTGAAGGAGAAGTCGTGTGTTTATTTCAGTTATTTTATCATATTTCTCTTTCAAAGCTTTCCATAGTTTATGTGAAGTGTCATGTCTAAAAAAACTTTATGAGGTCTTCCATGAACATAAGCGTAAGGCTTTTTGCCTTTTTGTCATCATTCATCCATTTTCCCCTTTTATTGACTTCCACCTCAGAGGCATTATTGTCAAGTTCTAAAGAGGCATTCTCAATAACATACTCTAGATTATCATAGGTTAAGCCATATCAAATTTTCTAGTGTCACAACTTATAGTTAACTCCATGCAACTTTTCAATTTTAGCCAACTCGATGGTAATCAATTTATTAAAAGTCATGTGGTTTGATCTTCTCCTTTTGCCCTTCCTCTATGATAGGCCCTATTAGGGTTTTCTTGTGAAATGGGATGAGAAGAAACAATGAAAGCTTGGTGATGGTGGCAGCAAATCTTCCAATATCATGTGTAAAAGACCACAGGGATTAATGGAATGACGGAGCAGTGGGCAATTTACTCAATCAATCAAGCAATGAGATGGTGGTTGCTGACATGGGAAGGATGGAGGATGTGGCGATCTAGGAAATGTCGAACAAGAGGTGGTAGATGCAAGGTTCGCTGGAGGTGTGGTAGCAATCAACCATGCCAAACCTGTTCTAATACCACTCTAAGAAAAAGGAGTGATAGGTTTGTTTTTGAGCTCCGATAGACTTGGTTTTGTTTGCTTTTTTTGTGTATTCTTGATGGGTGAGAAACCCATCTCATTTATAGAGGAGGCAATTCCCTTCCTAAGCCTATCTCCACCCTTAACCACCTTGCATATTTCGAGAGGTTGGCTTGAAATCGTTCAATATGTTTTGACACTCTTAATCTGCAATTTTTCCATACTCTTTTGATTTTTTTTCTTGGATTTTTCGTGGTCTTATTGACCACTTCCAACAACCCAATTGTCAAATTCCATATTTTAATGTTGGTTTGCTTTGCAAATGATTAATCAACAGGTGTAGCTGTGACTAGGAGCAACAATTATCCAGAGGATCCCATTTGAGTGATCACCCAATATGGGATATTAGCAGTCTGGTACTTCCTTGTGACACCACTAAGTGAAAAATAACTGCATGTTGTTCAAGATTTTTTTCCAATTAGTGCTAGTTTCATGGCTAACTAATAGTAGGAATAAGAATTGCCTAAATGAGTTCATCTTTTTCATGAATATTAAGTTCTAAGTTGGTGTTCTATTGGTTACCCAGAATCTAACATGAGATATTTGTTGATCATCTAAAAATTAGGAGCATGAAATCATTTACCCTTTTTGAGTGAGTCGGAGAAAATAATCAATCTTATTCCATCTAAAAACCCTATACATCTCCTTATATAGAGAGAGGTATAGGAACAATTGTATTACATAACCATAAGACAATAGAAAAATACAATAGCACCCTCATAATATAATAAGAGAATGAAGGGGTATCTCAACACTCTCCCTCAAACTAGAGCATAGATGTTAATCATGCTCAGCTTGGAATAACAGACATTGAAAGTTGAATGAGGTAGAGGCTTGGTAAAGATATCTATTGGCTAGTCCTCAGATGTGACACAAGTAGTATAGATGATCCCACACTAGATAAGGTTGCTGGTGTAATGTCAATCGACCTCAACATGTTTGGTGCGGTCGTGAAACTTTGGATTGTTTGCAATATATGTGGCAACACAATTATCACACTGCATCTCCATGAGCTCCTCAATATGGACATGCAAATCTTGGAGTAGAGATTGCACCCAAACCATCTCTGTTGTAGTCTAAGCTATAGCCCTATACTCGAACTTAATAGTGGACTGAGATATTACCCCTTGCTTTTTGCTCTGCCAAGTAACTAAATTTCCTACCATGTAAGTACAAAAGCCTACAGTAGACTTCTGATCATCCAAACATCTTGTATAGTCGGCATCAGAATAGCCTACCACTATCATCGATGTACCTCTCCTGCATAGCAACCCACATCCAAGAGCTCTCTTCAGGTATTTGAGCACCTGCATCGCTGCATCCCAATGTTGCTTGGTGGGCTTGTCCATAAATTAGTTGAGTTTTCCCAGTGCTAGAGAAATGTCAGGAGGAGTAATGGTGAGGTACAATAGCCTTCCCACTAGCTATCTGTATACTCCACTGTCTACAACCTTTGACTTCACATCACAGAGATGCAACTTGGGATCCATAGGAATGTTGGCAGGCTTCACCCCTAACATCCCCATCTCACACAAAGCATCAAGGGCGTACTTTCATTGAGTCAACACAATGCCCTCCTTACCTCTAGCCACCTCAATCCCAAGAAAATACTTCAACTATTCCAGGTCCTTCATCACAAACTTGTTTACAAGACACTGTTTGACCTCATCTATCCCAGTCTCATCATCACCAGTGATCATGAGGTCATCCACATATACTAGGAGGACAACCACCCCATTCTCTGACTTTCTGACAAAAAGTAAATGATCTGCCGAAGATCTCCGTAGTCCTATTGTCTCTACTACCTCAAACAATTTATAGAACCACACTCCCGGACTCTGTTTCAGTTCATATATCACCTTTTGTAGTCTACACACACGCTTCCTCTAAGCCTCGAATCCAGTAGGCTACTACATGTACGCCTTCTCATGAAGATCACCATAAAGGAAGGCATTCTCTAGGTTAAGCTAGTGGAGTGCCTGGTCCTTGTGTGCCCCAATAGAAATAAGAATCCTCATAGTCGAAAGATGAGCCACTGGGGAGAAAGTGTCAAAGAAGTCCAACCCATAAGTTTGGGTGAACCCCTTTGTAGCTGATGAGAACCTCATCATGAGCCATAACTAGCTCATTTTGACCTAATACAAAGGATAAAAGCTCCTACATATCTCAAGGAAAGGCTTAACTCAGAGAATCCTGAGTTTGAGAAGAAAACAAGTCATAAGGGGTAAAAATGCAATTTTACCAGTATAATCTGCATACAGGGTAATTCAGGGCCCAAACATAGGTCAAAGCAGCTTAATAAGAATAAGAGTGGGATGAAATGATCTAGCAAGGGCTACAGCAATTCCAAGAAACTAAATGATAATCTGTAACCCTAAAACAACCCACTTCAATTCACAAGGTTCGAGGCAAAGTAAAAATAGAATAAACCCTCTAAAATTCATAGAAAAATAATCTCCAGGGTTTAGAACCTTCAATTTGGCCTTCAGAACCCTTTTTGACCTACATTGAGAACCATGCCCAATTAATAACTTAATTTGGGTTTTTGCATAAATTGACCGGTCAAACAAGGTTCAATATGGAAATGAAATTCACCATCAGATTCCTTAGGTCCTAATTAGTCATGTATAAAAACTTGAGCCTAAGAGGAAACCTCCTTGACCGACTTTACACTTTGGTCCTCATATATTTACTCTTTGGCCCTCAACTTTTGAACCCTCGCATTTTGGCCCCTAACTCTCCTTCGTTCTATGCAATCAGGTCCCTCCTGCAAAACCTGCCAGCACCATGCTCCGGCGACCTTGCGCGGAGCATGGCGCCGCGCAGGGTGAGGTGGGGGACCTGGCAAGTAAACCGGGGGTGCCCTGCGTCGTCAGCCGTCGCAGGGACACCCCCCTGGTCGTTGTAACCCACCATACCGGCCGTGCGAACGCACGGACGGTATGGGTTCTTGTTTCCGACCATCCTCCGGCGAGGGAGACACGTCGTCTCCCTCCGCCTTCCTCCCTGTGTGATCCCTATAAATACCCCCCGTTGCTCCACAGACCGGGGCAGCCTGGATCTGACGGAGAAAATCCCCAACTTTCCTCTCTTCTTCCTCCGGCAGACGCTCACCAGCTCCGGCGGTTTCCTCCCCCTCCACCTCTTCGCTCTGCCGCAATACCAGCAGCAGAGACTTCCTCCCCTGCTCTTCCCGCGCCACGCCGCACCCAGCTGGCGCCTCTCTGGCTCTCTGCTCGCCGCCGCCCCTTTCCCTGAGCATCGTCTTCTCCGGCGACAGTCGATACGACTGTCGCCCTGTTCCTCCCCCTTCGTCCCTGCAAGTAAGCTAGAGCTACTCCCCTTCTTCTCCTCCTTCTTTCCCCGCTTTCAATTTATTCAATTAAGCCCTCGACCGACCCTGACCACCTTCACCCCCTTCGTCTCCGACCACCCTCTGGCGAGCCGCTCCCATCACCTCAGCGACCCACACGGCTCGCCGACCACCGCAGGACCTCCGCCTCCTCACCCTGATCAACCTCCGCCCTGCCACTTCCCCCACATCACCCTCTGCAACCCCACCGAACAGACCCATCCTCCGACCCACAGTCCGACCTAGGGCAGCCCTCACACGCCGCCCCGCGCCTCGCCACCACCCACACGAGCTTCGCCGCACCCTGGCGAAGCTCCTGGCACTTTCTGATTAGGCCGAGAGGCCGTTTTCTTGTGAACAGGCCACCCGACCTCCGCCGCCATTGCCGCGCAGGAGGAACTGCTTCCGCCTGCAGCTACAGGCGCGCCACGCTCAGCGCCACGCCCAGATTCAACTCCCAGGCCTTGCGAGGCGTTTTGGCAAAACACCAGGTTCGCAGCTAAGGCAGAAAGCTTCGCGTGACGCCGCAATCTCCTGCTGACTTCCCCGCTGCGGGCGCGCAATTGAGGTGGGACATTTAGTCCCACCTCGGAAACGCCTGAAGAGTCGCAGAGACATAAGATGCAAAAGTGCTGAAGGCTTACTGCCTCAGCACACGGGGTGAGGTCCCCTTCACCCGCCCGGTTACCCGGTCTCGTCCGCGCTCACGCCCCGCGGACCTGACCCGACCCGACCCGACTTAAGACTGACCTGCACTCCTCGCCCACCACTCACGCCGGTGGGCCTGGACCCGGGCCTGACCCGAACCCGGTTACCCGGCAGCTCTGGGAGAGCTTTCCCAAGAGTGGTTTCAGAGAGAGAGAGAGACGCGGGGGGGGTTGGGTAGAGTAGGTTTTGCCTCTGACGAAAAACTCTGAAGTGTGCAGGCACAGGCGAAGAAGAAGACCCGCGGAAGAAGAAGGAAGCTGACTGTAGCAACAGGTAGTTAAGTCGTCTGATTTGGAAATCAGACGACGGCCTGAAGGGAAAAGAAGGAAGGAGGGGTGACGTCCCTGGCTGAAAAAGAAAAGAAGAAGCTGACACTTAGCCGCAGGGAGGAGAAACAAGAAGAAACCTTCACAGAAGAGACTGCAGAAAAAGAAGAAGAGAGACCAAGACAGAAACCAAGGAGGAAGAAGAAGGAGATCTGAAGAAAGAAAGAGGAGCATCACCTCTGCAGAACAAAGAAGAAGGAGATCTGAAGAAAGAAAGAAAGAAAGAAGAACATCACGAGGAGAAAACAAAGAGAACAACAAATTCTTTCCCTCTCTCTTTCTTTATTTTGTAAAAGAAACATGCATATCTCTAGAATACAACTTGCTCCCTGAGTTCGACCTCGGGAACTCTTTTATTTTCCGAGTAAAAAAAAATTTATATATTTGAAATGTTGGTAATAACCGGCTATACTACAACGTTATAACAAACTAAAACCCGGTTATCCCGAAGCCAAAGCGACTTCATTTTGGCGCCGCTGCCGGGGAGCAACGGCTATTCTAGAGGTAAACATTCCTGTTTCTTTTTAATTTCTGATAATCTCCTCTCTTTTGTGCAGCTACAGGAACTCAAGAAGACAAGCAACCACACGACAACCACTCCGAAGACAGGTAAATTTTTCCTCTCACTATTAACCCCTAAACTCTAAAGAGGAAGAAAAGAAAAGAACAAGCAATATAGGGCTAACCTGTCTTCCATACTTAGTAACCATAAAGAGTTGCATGTTTTCAACTCATCACTCCTGCACACTATTAAGGGTACTTAAGGGCTAACACATTCTTGCTTGAGCCCTAATTGCCCAACAAAGAGTTAAATGGACCAAGTAGAGCCAACATAAGGTTAAACATTAGGATTTCAGTAGAGACACACCCCTTAATCAAGAATTGAGGAAAACCAAAAGAGGTGTGCCCAAGCCATTGATTGAAAATAATTAACAAGAAAAATCCTAAACAATTGGCTCTCTCTTTAAACACTTGAACCCTAAAAGACAAGACCTGAAAGCTCTCAAAGAAAACAAGAGGTAAAGTTGACCCCTTTGGGTCAACCAACCTTAAATTAGGTCACTCTTTGCACTTAAAAAGACTAAAGTTCAAGTGAAACCTTAAGCACCCTGATCTTAAAATTGGTAGACTTAAGAGGTCAAGATCCCCATTCTGGTCTACCTGGAACCGCAGTGACAAGAGAGGTCGGGTGGGGGAAACCCTGTAACCCGTGGGGACGCTCTACCGTGTAGGGGTCTTCGCGGGACTCTCCCTCTCTGGCTGCCCAGGTAATTCTCAGGTGGACGATCTTTCTGATCAAGGGGTCCATCTGCCCCGTACCTCTATAGTCACCCAACACATTTTTGGGTGCCTTGATTGGGTCCAGCACCTTCTAACTTACCTCTCCCAACTGTGCATGTACGGAAGGAGGTCCCTAGGACCACCCTTAAGACCTCCATTAGAAATTCACTCTCGTCAAGGCCAAGCCTCGACGCCCGTGTTCGTGCAGCAACACCCTCACATTATTCTCTCTTCTGATTCAGAACCAAGTTCTTCTTCTTCCCCCATCATGGCTCAGCCAGTTGAGGAAGAAAATAATCTGGAACACCAGCTCCAGCGACTCAATGACCTCTTCCAAAACTTCATGCACCTACCACGGCGTCCTATGATGCGGGACCACTACAATCCTGCTGCGGTGGCCATTGAGCCTCGAGTCAGAATCCCGACTGGAGGACCTGATTCCGAACTAAAGCCCAACATGATTCATGCTATACCTAAATTCCATGGGCTTAATTCTGAAGATCCCTTCCAGCACATCAAACAGCTAAAGCATCTGGCCCACACTTTTGGATCAGATGCGCAAAATCGGGATATTCTTCTCATGAAGATGTTCTCCTTTTCTCTTATGGACAAGGCCGCCCATTGGTATCAAACTCAGACCCGGCCAATCAACACTTGGGAAGAACTTCAATCCGAATTTTTGAAAAAGTTTTTTCCCGTTGGTCGGACCAACGCCTTGCGCCATCAGATTACACACTTCACTCAACAATCAGGAGAACCTCTCCATGAGGCATGGGATCGTTTTCAGGATCTCATGAGAAAGTGCCCCCATCACGGAGTTCCTAAATGGGAACAAGTCCAATCTTTTTACCAGGGACTCCGTGAGGACATCCGCCTTTTCGTCAATGCAACTTGCGGAGGAAACATCATGGGTCAACATGAAGACACCGTATGGGAGATTCTCGAAAACATGTGCGAGAACTCCATCAACAATGACTCCATGGGATTATTCGACAGGACGAATACCCGCGCAGCGACGAATCTTAAGGGAGCACATGAGACGCAGGGCCTGTCCGCATCAGTCGACCTGGAATTAATGGCCAGTCGATTGGACAAGGTCTCAATCATTGAAAAGAAGGTGGATGAGCTGACTCAGCACTTGCAGCGAGCCACCTCTGCGCGTAACTCCTTTGCACAACCTCCTTCCACACAGGAGACTGTGCAAAACATCCTCCACCGATCCTCCCCTGGGATGGATCCATATCCATCCCCATCTGATTCTTGGACTGGAAGATCATCCGATCCTTTCTACACCAGCCAGGGGAACTCCATTCCTCCTTTCCCTGATTCTCAGGAGGTTCCTCAGACCTGCGAGGACCTCAACGCCATCCAGAACGACCCATTCTCCAACACTTACAACCCTGGATGGCGAAACCATCCCAATTTTCACTGGGCGGGAAATTCCCAAACCCAAAGACCACCTTTTCAGTCCCGCCCACAGCCCTCTCATCACTACCAGCCGCCTCAGCCTCGGCCCAACCCTACTTATCCATCAGGGCCAAATCAAGATCAAATGTCCTTAATCCTTCAGACTCTGGCTGACATTCAAAAATCGAATGCGGCTATTCAAAAACAGCACGAGGACGAGCTTACTGAAGTTAAAACTCAACTGGCCCAGTTGGCAAATTCTCGCCAGCCAGGCACACTCCCTTCCCAACCCCTTCCTAACCCAAATAACGTGCCAACCCAGAAGCGCGTTATGAATCCAAATTTAGGCCACGCTCAATGGATTTATCAGGCTCCTACTGCTCCATCTCCAGACGAGATGGAAGCCTCAACTTCTCGTGCGGGATTTCAGCAGCAGCCACCCCTCCTACCAAACCCAAACCAAAATCAGGCCGGATTAAATTCTGTAACAACACGTAGTGGTAAAACAACTCAAGACCCGCATTATCCAAACCACTCCCAGCCTGATAACCATGACCCTAGGATAGTTATCCAAGGTACCGCTGTTCCAGATCCACAACCTGAACCTATCCTAGAAGAACCAACCAAGATCCCGTTTCCCGAGGCCCTGACCAAGGGAAAGAAGACCACCAAACCCGTGGCCCCTGAGGAGGACCTGGTCAAGCTCTTTGAGCAGGTCCACATAAACATCCCCTTGATGGATGCAATCTGCCACGTACCAGCTTACGCACGATTTCTAAAGAATATATGTACACCCCAGCGTAAGCCGCGAACCAAGGGAGGGAGCCCAATTGTTCTGTCAGAGCAAGCCAGCTCTGTAATCCTTAGTAGACTCCCACCCAAGGCAAAAGATCCTGGAACTCCCCTGATCTCCTGTAAGATAGGTGGTACCCAATTTGATAGAGCATTATTAGACTTGGGTGCATCTATAAATCTGATACCCACATCCTTACTTGACCATCTAGAAGAATCTGAGCTGAAACCAACCGAGGTGACATTACAATTAGCAGATCGATCTATAAAGTCACCAAAAGGGATTCTCGAGGATGTTATCGTGAGAGTGCGGGATTTCTATTTTCCAGTGGACTTTATAGTCTTAGATATGGATGCACCTGAGAACCCTAGGGATACACCAATCATTCTAGGGAGACCTTTCTTGGCTACTGCTAGAGCCAACATCAGCTGTGAGGAGGGCCAAATAGAGCTTAAGTTTGGAGATCAAACACTGAAAATTGATATATTTAAGGCCCAACAAGGAATTAATTGCGGCGTCATCGAGCAAATTTGTGACATCAAGACTTTGGTTGATGAATCACACCTCCAGAATGACTTGAGTATGCCTCATCAACCACAGAAGGATCTTGACCCGCAAACAGAGGAGTTGAATCCAGATATGAACAACCCAGTAACTCCCACCCTTGAACCTCACATCTATACTGAACCACCCGCTGCTGCTGAAAACCCCATCCTCGAACTGAAACCCCTTCCCGCTCACTTGAAATACGTATTTTTGGGTTCTAATCAGACCCTTCCTGTGATCATCAATTCCAACCTCAGTCCTGAACAGGAATCCCGTCTGATTATTGTCCTCCAGCAACATCGCAGAGCCATCGGATGGACTCTCGATGATTTGACTGGAATAAGTCCCTCTTATTGTACTCATCATATCTATTCAGAAGAGGGCACACGACCTTCTCGTGAAATGCAGAGACGCTTAAACCCCAATCTGCAGGAGGTCGTGAAAAAGGAGATCATCAAGTGGTTAGATGCCGGAATCATCTACCCGATCTCCGATAGTCGTTGGGTGAGCCCAATTCAGGTCGTGCCCAAGAAGGCAGGACTCACCACTATAACGACTGAGACCGGAGAAATCATTCCTACCCGATTAGCCAACTCGTGGAGAGTCTGTATAGATTACCGTCGACTCAATTCCTCCACGAAGAAGGATCATTTCCCACTACCCTTCATTGATCAAATTCTCGAAAAACTAGCGGGAAATAGGTTCTTCTGCTTTCTTGACGGGTACTCCGGTTATAACCAGGTGGCAATCCATCCTGAGGACCAAGAAAAGACCACGTTCACCTGCCCCTTCGGAACATACGCTTTCCGAAGGATGCCTTTCGGTCTTTGCAATGCACCCGCTACTTTTCAGCGATGCATGCTTGCCATATTCTCAGATATGGTAGGTGATTATCTGGAAGTCTTCATGGATGACTTTTCAGTTTTCGGAGCATCATTCGACGATTGCCTCCAACACTTGGTCCAGATACTCAGGCGGTGCATCGATGTGAATTTGGTTCTTTCCTGGGAAAAGAGCCATTTCATGGTGCCTGAGGGAATTGTCCTGGGACACTCAATTTCGGAGAAAGGTATCCAAGTGGATCGAGCTAAGGTTAATCTGATTTCTCACCTTCCTATGCCTAGCTCGATCAGGGACATCCGATCCTTTTTAGGGCATGTCGGTTTTTATCGACGATTTATCCCTGATTTTTCAAAAATCGCACGCCCCCTGACCACTCTTCTCTCCAAGGATGTTCCCTTCGAAATCTCCAAGGAATGCACTCAAGCATTTGAAATCCTGCGTGACCGAGTCACCCAAGCCCCGATCCTACAGTCCCCTGATTGGTCTCAACCCTTTGAGATCATGTGTGATGCATCCGACTTCGCTGTAGGAGCGGTTTTGGGGCAGAAAAATGACAAGAAACCTGTGGTCATTTACTACGCCAGCAAAACACTCGATGAGGCTCAGCGTAACTATACGGTTACTGAGAAAGAGCTGCTAGCTGTAGTATTTGCCCTAGAGAAGTTCAGATCGTACCTTCTGGGTTCCCATGTCATCATATACTCGGATCACACAGCTGTGAGGCATCTCCTTGCAAAGAAGGACGCGAAACCTCGATTGATCCGATGGATCTTGCTGTTGCAAGAATTTGACCTTGAGATTCGCGACAAAGCGGGAAAACAAAACGTGGTAGCTGATCACTTGTCCCGTCTTCCTTCTGAAATAATTGACCCTTCCGGACCCATCACTGAGCATTTTCCCGATGAGCACCTGCTGACTATTGGTACTAGCCTTCCATGGTTTGCTAATATTGTAAATTACTTGGCATCTCATCAGACCCCGTCCGATTGGCCGAAGGCCAAGAAAGACAAATTACGCTCCGATGCCAAGTATTACATTTGGGAAGACCCGTACCTCTTCCGCATAGGTGCCGATCAGATCATCCGGAGATGTGTCCCGGAAGGGGAAGTCAACAATATCCTCTCTTTCTGCCATGACCAGGCATGCGGTGGCCATTTTGCCGGGCATAAAACCGCATCAAAAGTCCTCCAGTGCGGCTTTTACTGGCCCACACTGTTCAAAGACGCATACAGTCATTGCAAGGCATGCAGTCGTTGCCAGACTTTGGGCAACATGAGCCATCGCGACATGATGCCTATGCAACCGATTCTAGTATGCGAAATCTTTGATGTTTGGGGGATTGATTTTATGGGCCCCTTTCCTGTTTCGGATGGTTTCGAATACATTCTGTTGGCTGTGGACTACGTGTCCAAATGGATCGAAGCCATACCGACCCGAACCTGTGATCACAAAATCGTTCTCAAATTCATTCATCAACACATTTTCTCAAGGTTCGGGATTCCTCGTGCAATAATCTCTGATGGGGGGACCCATTTCACAAATGCTCAGTTTAGGTCACTAATGACCAAATACGGGGTGTCTCACCGAATCTCTACTCCTTACCACCCCCAAACTAATGGTCTAGCTGAGCTGTCTAATCGGGAGATCAAGAAAATCCTGCAAGTCACTGTTCGACCTGACAGGAAGGACTGGTCGTCCCGACTTCCGGAAGCATTGTGGGCCTATAGGACCGCCCACAAGACCCAATTAGGCATGTCTCCCTTTAGACTGGTGTACGGAAAGGCATGCCACCTTCCCGTCGAACTGGAGCATAAAGCCTATTGGGCAGTACGGAACTGTAATCTAGATCTTTCCAAGGCTGGGACCCACAGAAAACTCCAAATCAGCGAGATCGATGAATTACGCATAGACGCGTATGAGAACTCGCAAATCTACAAGGAGCGGGTTAAAGCCTTCCACGACAAACACATCTCGAGAAAGATTTTTCATCCTGGTCAAAAGGTCCTACTCTTTGATGCCCGACTCAAACTCTTCCCAGGAAAACTGAGATCTAAGTGGGTCGGACCATATTTGGTCCGACAGGTTTTTGGAAATGGAGCAATCGAAATCAGTCCACTCAGCCACGATTCTGAACCTTTCATCGTGAACGGTCAGAGACTCAAGCCGTTCATTGATGTAACTTCTACTAATTTGGCTGAGGCATCTTATACCCTCCTTTCCCCTTGAGCTTATTGCGCCCAGCCGATGGCGTAAAACTCAGCGCTTAACGGGAGGCAGCCCGTCATTCTCTTTGAAAACCTGAAACTTGTTCTGACAGCTTTTTTGCACTTGAAGTTCACACTTTAGGGCAGCCAACTCCACCTCAGGTGCTTGCATCTGAGACTCATCAAAACAGCTATCCTAATGTATGAACTTAGTTGAATAAAAACCCCTAGGTTACAATGAGGACATTGCAAATCTTAGGCATGGGGGGGTAGGAAAGTACAAAAACTTGTAAGAAAAGGTTTCAAACAAAAAAATTCACATATGCCAAAAACACCATAAAAATTAAAAAATTTTCGAAAAAGAATAAGAGGAAAAGAGGAGAAGGAAATTTTGTGAAGGAGAAGAAAAACAAAATGAAAAAGGAGCACAAAATTATAAGAAAAAGTGATAGTCATTAGTAACGAACTAAGGAATTAACTTAAGTTCTAGACCTCATTCAAGAAAAGTGCACAATGAGATTAGTAAAGAATGCAAACCTTAGGCATTCTTGAATAGACTCTTAGTACCCATTAAGATCTGGACACTCCTCAAGAGGTTGAGGAAAATGAAAAGCTGAAGTATTAGGTCTAAGGCTTAGGGAGTATTCGGCCTCGTTAACTAATTTTTGGTTTACGGGACTCAGTAACCTAAGCACCCTAACCTCACACACAGCCTGGTTCAGTAAGCGTAAAAATCAGAATCACGCAGAAGCGTCGCAAAAATCTGAAAAGATCACCTAGAATAGGAGCGGCCGATCAACACAAGATTGATTTGGACGAGTTCCCAGCGCGGAGAGGCGGGAAATCCCCTCGAAGATGCGTAACAAAATATCATCTCCTCGGTGCTTGTCTCTTAGGATATTTACATATCCTACTGGGGGCATGTAAGCACTCTGCTGGTTCAGATTCCATGGATGGCATTATCTCGAAGTGTCAATTGCCAGGGTCTGGATTCGGCCACGGAATACCATGGATGGGATTATCTCGAAATCTCAATAGCCAGGGTTCCGGGGGTTGCCATGGGCGGTGCTATCTCGAAGGATCGATCGCCAGGAACCCTTGAGGATTGATGATGGGAGCAAGGAATCTGATACAGACCGTGTTGAAAAGCCAATCCTAGGCTAGAACTAAAAAGAAAAAGAGAGAGAAAACTCTCCAAACAGAAAAACTTTCTATCTCTCTCTTACAAAACGCACTGCGAACTGAGCCAGGACTAAAATCATTTCAAGCACGGGTGCTTTAACCACGAAGTCCAATAAACCTTAGGTTAGTTCTTGTGGGCCTTAAAAACCTTTGCTAAAAGACTGAGGCTAAGGCTAGACAGATTTGGATCTTGATTAGTACTAGAGTACCTTTTAGGCCTATGGTCAGCATTCTAACCTAATCTATGCTCAAATAAAAAAGGCACTTATCTAAAACTATTAAAAACTTCATGGTCTAGAACAAGGGTTGAAACCTTAAGTTTTTGCTAAGGGACTAGCAAAAGCTAGGCATGGGGGTATGATGAGAACCTCATCATGAGCCATAACTAGCTCATTTTGACCTAATACAAAGGATAAAAGCTCCTACATATCTCAAGGAAAGGCTTAACTCAGAGAATCCTGAGTTTGAGAAGAAAACAAGTCATAAGGGGTAAAAATGCAATTTTACCAGTATAATCTGCATACAGGGTAATTCAGGGCCCAAACATAGGTCAAAGCAGCTTAATAAGAATAAGAGTGGGATGAAATGATCTAGCAAGGGCTACAGCAATTCCAAGAAACTAAATGATAATCTGTAACCCTAAAACAACCCACTTCAATTCACAAGGTTCGAGGCAAAGTAAAAATAGAATAAACCCTCTAAAATTCATAGAAAAATAATCTCCAGGGTTTAGAACCTTCAATTTGGCCTTCAGAACCCTTTTTGACCTACATTGAGAACCATGCCCAATTAATAACTTAATTTGGGTTTTTGCATAAATTGACCGGTCAAACAAGGTTCAATATGGAAATGAAATTCACCATCATATTCCTTAGGTCCTAATTAGTCATGTATAAAAACTTGAGCCTAAGAGGAAACCTCCTTGACCGACTTTACACTTTGGTCCTCATATATTTACCCTTTGGCCCTCAACTTTTGAACCCTCGCATTTTGGCCCCTAACTCTCCTTCGTTCTTTGCAATCAGGTCCCTCCTGCAAAACCTGCCAGCACCATGCTCCGGCGACCTTGCGCGGAGCATGGCGCCGCGCAGGGTGAGGTGGGGGACCTGGCAAGTAAACCGGGGGTGCCCTGCGTCGTCAGCCGTCGCAGGGACACCCCCCTGGTCGTTGTAACCCACCATACCGGCCGTGCGAACGCACGGACGGTATGGGTTCTTGTTTCCGACCATCCTCCGGCGAGGGAGACACGTCGTCTCCCTCCGCCTTCCTCCCTGTGTGATCCCTATAAATACCCCCCGTTGCTCCACAGACCGGGGCAGCCTGGATCTGACGGAGAAAATCCCCAACTTTCCTCTCTTCTTCCTCCGGCAGACGCTCACCAGCTCCGGCGGTTTCCTCCCCCTCCACCTCTTCGCTCTGCCGCAATACCAGCAGCAGAGACTTCCTCCCCTGCTCTTCCCGCGCCACGCCGCACCCAGCTGGCGCCTCTCCGGCTCTCTGCTCGCCGCCGCCCCTTTCCCTGAGCATCGTCTTCTCCGGCGACAGTCGATACGACTGTCGCCCTGTTCCTCCCCCTTCGTCCCTGCAAGTAAGCTAGAGCTACTCCCCTTCTTCTCCTCCTTCTTTCCCCGCTTTCAATTTATTCAATTAAGCCCTCGACCGACCCTGACCACCTTCACCCCCTTCGTCTCCGACCACCCTCCGGCGAGCCGCTCCCATCACCTCAGCGACCCACACGGCTCGCCGACCACCGCAGGACCTCCGCCTCCTCACCCTGATCAACCTCCGCCCTGCCACTTCCCCCACATCACCCTCTGCAACCCCACCGAACAGACCCATCCTCCGACCCACAGTCCGACCTAGGGCAGCCCTCACACGCCGCCCCGCGCCTCGCCACCACCCACACGAGCTTCGCCGCACCCTGGCGAAGCTCTTGGCACTTTCTGATTAGGCCGAGAGGCCGTTTTCTTGTGAACAGGCCACCCGACCTCCGCCGCCATTGCCGCGCAGGAGGAACTGCTTCCGCCTGCAGCTACAGGCGCGCCACGCCCAGATTCAACTCCCAGGCCTTGCGAGGCGTTTTGGCAAAACACCAGGTTCGCAGCTAAGGCAGAAAGCTTCGCGTGACGCCGCAATCTCCTGCTGACTTCCCCGCTGCGGGCGCGCAATTGAGGTGGGACATTTAGTCCCACCTCGGAAATGCCTGAAGAGTCGCAGCGACATAAGATGCAAAAGTGCTGAAGGCTTACTGCCTCAGCACACGGGGTGAGGTCCCCTTCACCCGCCCGGTTACCCGGTCTCGTCCGCGCTCACGCCCCGCGGACCTGACCCGACCCGACCCGACTTAAGACTGACCTGCACTCCTCGCCCACCACTCACGCCGGTGGGCCTGGACCCGGGCCTGACCCGAACCCGGTTACCCGGCAGCTCTGGGAGAGCTTTCCCAAGAGTGGTTTCAGAGAGAGAGAGAGACGCGGGGGGGGTTGGGTAGAGTAGGTTTTGCCTCTGACGAAAAACTCTGAAGTGTGCAGGCACAGGCGAAGAAGAAGACCCGCGGAAGAAGAAGGAAGCTGACTGTAGCAACAGGTAGTTAAGTCGTCTGATTTGGAAATCAGACGACGGCCTGAAGGGAAAAGAAGGAAGGAGGGGTGACGTCCCTGGCTGAAAAAGAAAAGAAGAAGCTGACACTTAGCCGCAGGGAGGAGAAACAAGAAGAAACCTTCACAGAAGAGACTGCAGAAAAAGAAGAAGAGAGACCAAGACAGAAACCAAGGAGGAAGAAGAAGGAGATCTGAAGAAAGAAAGAGGAGCATCACCTCTGCAGAACAAAGAAGAAGAAGGAGATCTGAAGAAAGAAAGAAAGAAGAACATCACGAGGAGAAAACAAAGAGAACAACAAATTCTTTCCCTCTCTCTTTCTTTATTTTGTAAAAGAAACATGTATATCTCTAGAATACAACTTGCTCCCTGAGTTCGACCTCGGGAACTCTTTTATTTTCCGAGTAAAAAAAAATTTATGTATTTGAAATGTTGGTAATAACCGGCTATACTACAACGTTATAACAAACTAAAACCCGGTTATCCCGAAGCCAAGCGTTTCAGTAGCAAGGCAAGCTTTATGACTAGAAATAGATCCATTAGGATTATATTTCAAGGAAAAAAATCCACCAATAATCGACAACACAAGCACCTACAGGGAGAGACGTCAACTCCTATGTCCCTCTAGACTAAAGGGCAGCCATCTCGTCCTCCATGGATTGTATCCACTTTGAATCAAGCATGGACTGCTGGTAAGATGAGGGTATATGAGAGATAAAGAGAGTCGTAGTAAACATGCCAAAGGTAGGCCTGAGATTAGCAGTAGAAACAACCCTAGCAACATGGTAGCGAACACAAGTACATGGCATCTTCCGAATAGCTATCAAAAGATTTATATCATCCATGGGGGGCTCCTTAGAGGAATCAGGAGGAAAGTCACCTCCGGAACAATGATCATGAGATCTTGCATCATCACCACTAGTCACATAGCCATCAATATCTTCAACACATACATGAGGTGGGGAGGATGGTGGCATTGAAGTGGGGGGGGAGGGGAAGGGGGGTGTGCTACCGATATGTGACAGGCAATATGTAGGATACTTGAGGATCCCTGAACCTAGTAGTTCCTTTGTCAACAATAGTGCCAAGAGCATTCTCAGAGATAGGAATATTCTCCAGTGGGACTGGGAATAGGCATAGGAATAACCTCAATTTCAAAAAACAACCAACGCTCGCTAGTAGAAAAATATGGAACAATCTCGTGAAATGTAGCATCAGCAGTGACATAATGTTTCTTGCCCAAGGGATCATAACACCAGTAACCTTTTTAGGTGCCGCTATACCTCAAAAAGACACATTTGACTACTTATTCCCAGATGATGACTCTCTTAGAGCTTCCCATTCTAGAGGAAGCCTATAGTCTGATTAGCAAGATTGCTGTGTCGGTGCCCTCTATTGAAATTGTTAGGAAAACTTCTGCCTTTATGGCAACTAGTAGTCGTGGTGGTCAAGGAGTCCCTTCTATCTGGCAAGCCTCATGTCACGTGAACTTTCTGTGGTAAGGTTGGCCATATGAGGCTACATGTTAGTCTAAGTATGGTAGACCACCTATTGCTAACCAGGTTGTTACTTCTTTTGAGGAGCAGACCGATATGATTCCCCATGTGGAGTATGGTGCCATTCCTCAGCGCCTCTCATAGGTGACACAGGAGCCATCTTCATCTTTAGATATTGCTACCTTTGCCTCCTTAGATATAGATCTAGCCTTAAGTATATTTGATAAGTCTAGTGATAGTACTACCTAGTTAGTAGATTTTGGTGCGTCATGTCATTTGAGTGGGGATCATAGTTGTTTCCAGAGGCTTCACTTTGTTGCTCCTGGTAGGACAATTTAGGTTGCAAATGGCTAACATTCCAGGATTGATGGTTAAGGGGAGTGTTTTTAGTGGAGGGGGAATGGAGGCTAAGTATTTGGTGGGATACTAGAACATTGATCCAAGATCATCACTCTGATACCAAGTCAGAGAAAATGATTAATCTTATTCTACCTAGAAATCTTACACCTCTTTAAATAGAGAGAGGTGTGGGAACAATTGTATTACATAACCATTAAAAAATATAAAAATACACTAGCACCCTCATAATATAATAAGAGACTAAGGGGGAATCTCAACGGAGTGAATGGTTGATTTTGCCATGATGGCTATGATATCAATGTCTCGATGGCCTTTGTTTGGGTTGCCCCTACAATTGTGACACTTTCAGTCTAGGGTATGTGTGCGTGGATGCAGCCAATAGTGCTAAACCGGCTAAGGCTCAGATGGTACAAGTGCAACTTCTTCGAGGTGCACTAGCAGTTCATGTGTGTCTTCATCTTCTTCCTTAGGTAGGTACATCTATGCTCATCTTTACTTTTGGTTCCATATTTATGTGTAGGTAAGATGTTCCATTTTAAAACTATAGTACTTTGGACATCAATGATGATGATTAAGGAAAATGTGGAATGTGCCATTATCTTATTGAGCCCTGGCAACATAGTTCCACATTAGAATACAAATTAGATTAGCATCACAGCTAAATTGTCTAGATGAAGGGTGAAGTTCTGGGTCACCGCTTTCTACGATGGTAGTTTTTTGGATTTGTGGTGGATAAGAGGTTCTAGTTGGGCTATGCAATATCATGGAGCATTGGTGCTTTTGCGAGGTAAGGAGAAGGGGAGAAAAGCCTCCTGGTTCTCCTACCAAGTTCACTCTCATTCCTTCCACTTTCGTTAATAAAGAAGTAGACCTTAGAGGGAAATCCTCTTTGTTCTCCTTGTGAGTAATGCACAAACATGTGAAAGTGATTAAGGAAACTATGTTTTCTTTGGTTAAGTAATGGACAAACCAACTGATACACGAAGAAATGATTTTGGTAAATGCCACTGAATTCCTTATGGAACCTACTGTTAATGGTTCTACATGCCTTATCATGCTGAAAAAAGTGAGTAGTCTGGATCAGTATATGCCTACCGATAGCCAAGACAATTCATTAAAACTTCATTTAATAAGCAGAAAATTGGGAATCTAGGCATGAAGCCAAATTGTAATATCCTCTTATTTGGGACAGGTGCACGCAACAAGCATGCGAGACGAAATGAATCTTGCTTCTACTGGTTTTGTTTTCGTCTCATTATACTCATTATTTCTTAAAGAAAAAAGAAGTTCAAGTATTGTGCCCTTTCGTATCCTTTCTAAGACTAGTTTCTTGATGGAGAAACTACATATACCCAACTGTAACACATTAACAAACAATGCATATGAATCATGCTTAAACGTAATTTTCAAATTCAGGATTTCAAGAAAGCTACTTTGACCTTACATGATAACAATTCTGATGATTCTCAGCCTCTTTTTCCATAAAACCAAAGATTAACCGCTAATCAAACCAAGTTCAGGTGATTACTGTCAGGAAAACCACAATGCATGCACATGTGAAAGGCACAAATAATAACCAAATAACAATATTCTGCCATTCAATTGTTAAAAAATGTACATTTCAAAGTTATGACACGCTGATTGATCTGGCCATATTTTTGCACAGAATATTGTTGTGGGAACCATTTCTCAACTTCAGGAGATTTCCAAGGGATTCTTCCATGAAGTACCCACGGTCAACACCCCAGGATCCATCAATGGATGATTCCAGCTCTTGATATCATGATCATTGTACATATAGATACATAATCATGTCACGTCATATGAGATACAATTTTAGTATACCTGATTCCCATTGTAAAAAGAATACATCCTTGATGTTTTTCTCTTCTAACGTTCATCTTTCTTGACTGGCAATTCAAGTCTAAGTTGAGAGGGTAGGTGAATCAACAAAGTTGCAGGTTCAAACTCTATTTTTCATGACTGAAGATACATTGTTTTTTTAAGGTGGGATGGGTGGAACTTTTTTAGAAAAGGAAATACCATGCTATTATTCTTCATGCGCCTACGTGCAAATTATCATTGGGAACCAAATTATAAGCTTTATTAGTATATTCAGGAATACCTCAATATTCAAGTGATTTCAGCATTTTTACCTTGTAAGGCTGTGAATAGCCCTGCCAATGAATATTTTAATTTTTCAGAAAAAGCGTACTATAAGAAGGAAGATTCATTCTTTTTCATAAAAATCAGAAGGAAGAATCATTCTCTACCAATACCTAAAAAACACAGCGTAGGTCACCCTTTGCCACAGCAACACAATGCAAGCTGGCCTCACTCAGATCTCTCTCCCTGCCCAAAGGTCAAGCTCTTATTTTCAAGGGTGAAGTTGACTTTTAAATGGTACCATCAGATCTTACTTCAAGTCAGAGACTTTTACCCAGTTAAACACAAAGAAAAAGGTTGAAAACCAAGGCACACTTCACAGCACAACCATTGACATTTCTCCACCTTCATGTACCTAAATGGACCATAAAAATCCTATATTTAATAGAAAAAATCTATGTACCATGTTGGTCTACAAATTAGGTGATAAGGATTGTTTGTTATTGTTCCTCGCCCTTATTTTGGCAAAAAGACATTATTAGCAAGAAAACAAACCTCTTATTTTTCCTTTCATGTTCTCAATACTTCCACCCCGAAGAGGAATTATGATTACCAATATGAAATCGCAACTTCGCATTTGGAGTGATATGACAAGTTCATTGCCTTCTGAGCTATCAAAGCTGGGTTGTGCTTTATGCTACAAAAGGTTGCAAAATGATCCTCTTTATGCCCCTAGTTACTGTTCAAAAGCAAATGAAAGCACTCGAAGATGGTGAAAATTTCCCCAAGGAATCTGATTCAAACAACAAATTATCAACTTATATCACCCATAATTGAAGTCGTGGAACCAATTCGCTAGAGCTAAAGTCACCACTCACCAGATCAACTTCCAACTGCCTTATTTGGTGTTGAGGCATACAGATTACATGGTCTATTACCATGTCACCATATTTTTTTGTTTAACTCTGTTTTGAGAGCCTCAGATCTTGTTTTCTTGGTCTGGATTATCAAAAAGGAAAGACAAATTAAAAACAAGCTTATCCATTCATGTTAACTTAAACCAGTTCAGATCACCAGCTCCAGGTTCAAAACCCCGGCTGTTCCCAGGCTTTCCTGGAGTGGTTCCCTTATTACAAGATATAAAATAATGTACACAATAATGCACAATGCTTAACTCGCTTTGCAATAAACGGGCCCCTATAGTTGGTCCAAGAGGATGCACATTAGAGTTTGTGTGGTTGGCAGATGGTAGCATCAGACTAAAAACACACCAGAAATACATCTCTCATATGCATATCATACAGGCAAACTCTGTTTACTGCAGGGAACACACACAGAATACATGCTGATTTACATATTAGCCAGGCCCAAAACAAACAATGGAACTATAGAGCTGGAGTTTCTGGTGTTGCTTTACTTGGAAAGAAAAAAAAATTTGATAAAAGCGAGGTCTATGCATCTACAGAGGAGAGTTTCATAATCTGGATGTGATTCTTAGGGGGCTAAGAGAGTCACAGATCTTTGTTCCTAGTTTAGCATGTAAAGAAAATGATTTAAAACCAACACAAACTGTTGAACCATGTCAACTCAATGCCATGTTAAGCGTCAAAATTTCCACAATTTGGATTATATTGATCAACACCTTCCATATTCACACAAATCACTGTTCCTGCATAACTGATCTACTTACACAAGCCCATGATGATCAGATCCTTTTTATACAGAAATCTACAAAATATGTATGATGGCAATGTGTCTCACATAGACAACTAGCAAAATGCCACAAATTCAGTCACTCGGCAGATTGGAAATGGTTTCATTCAGATTTGCATGTAACCAACCTGCATACTCGGCAAAAACAGTCACTCAACCCTGGAAATTCCAGTCAAAAGCTGGTTGTTTAAATTTATTTTGGAGGCTTAAGATCTGTTACCTGATGTGCAAATGCAAAATTGTGAGCCACTCGGAGGACCATTCTTGACCACAGCAGCTCATTTGAAAGGGCAAAATTCTGGACAACTGGTGCAAAATAAATGAGATATGTTCATACGACCAAAAGGCACTTCAAAAGATATGAGCTCCATCAGGGTGCTGCACCATTCCAGTGAACCAAAGGAAGCTAGCATGTGAAAAATGATCCAACAAGATGATAGCGGTTTCACTTAAGGAAATAATTATCATTTTTTCCTAGTCTTTGTTTTTGTACTCTTACATAAATATCTTTTTTTTGTGCAAGGTAAAAGGGAGGCTGCTTGAGGCCAGCAACCCCCCAGAACTGTTATATAAATATACTTACATGGAATCAGCAAAACGGCCAATAAGTCCTGAAATTTCACATTTCTGAGGGTAATTTCTGAAGCACTGTTGTTGAGGGAATTCTTCATTTTAAAATATTCTTCTATCTATCTGTATAAAAATTGGGTAATGCATATGTTCTTTGAGATTCTTGTTAGTCTTGCTTTCTTAATAGAATAAAGGACATGGTAAATAATCAATCATCCCCAACGAGCAGTTCAGCAGGATTTGCCTCTGCCCAGGTTGATGCATCCAAATAACCAAGCTCATACAGTTTATCAAGAATGTCTTCATTGGCTGGTTCAAATGCCCAGTTAAATAGCTGGAAAACCATAATAGCCAGCAGTAAGACGTTGCAAGTGCAAAGGAAAAAAAAATCAGATAATTAAGTTTACAAACCTGACGAGTAGTTGCCCTGTTCTCTGGATTACAATCAGGGCTTATCCCAATTCCTTTCAGTCCAATCCCAGTAGCTGGAAAGGCACAGATACGTACCTGCAAGTTGAAACATTCACTAAAAAATTAACAAAGACCATGAAATCTAACAAGGTCCATTTTTCTAATGACTGATATCACTTGCTAAAAACTGGAAATGCAATACCGTTTTTGAAGCAGATGTGGGTGGCATGAACAAGGTCAATCCACCATCTATGCAGACTTGCCTTCTATAAACAGTTACTGGCCTTGGTGCTAAGTACCTTCAATTTGAATAAAAGAAAAAAGGACAAGCTTCAAATCAAGGCCAAGAAATGGGTAAAGCATGAAGATGATGCGAAAAAAAAATCTGATTTGTCGGACCCTGGAATAAACGAAGATGTGATAACTGCATTAATAAGATCTTCTTTTGAATCGAAGTTATCCACAAGAAGACCTCTGGGCTTCCATAGTAGCTGAGTTATTGCAACTGAAGAAAAACAAAAAGACAGCCTCAGTTCCACTAAAAATTGTAAAGAGAAAAACAAAGCTCCCCTATGATGAAACCACATCAAATTAGAATATCGTCTAGAGCATGCACAAGGAAAGGTTTTCCACCCAACTTAAGTTATGACACGTCGTATTGATTGCGCAGCAATCATAGGTCTTAATTGACCGAGATTAAGCTAGGACTTAGCATAAGTTAAGGTTATTCATGCATACATACGCATTATCTGCATCTTTACTGCTTTTCTTTAACTATGCATAAAATAATGTTATAATATGCTGATTAAGTGCATTATGTCGATTGCAGGCAATAAGTTGATCAGGAGCTAGATTTAGAGTAGAATCTAAAGCTAAATCAGGAATAACGGGAGTTGCAGTAAAGCTGGAGCAGAAGGCTTGTTTAGACGTAAGAATAATAATGTAAGGGAGTTAAAGGTTTTCTATTCTATTAAGTAGGAATAAAGCAGTGAAATGTTAAGAGCTTAAGTCCATCCTAGCCCCAAGATAGCCTAGAGACTTCCCCAAGCCTTAGCCACCCTTAGATTAGGTCACAATACCCTAGGAAGCCCTAAAACCTTAGTTCCAACCCTTATCTGGACGTCCAGATAAGTTATAGGACGTCCAGGACCCTTAGCCATCTCCCGCACACCTCAAACCCACTTCTGCAGTGTTATTAGACGTCCAGACACTTTGTCAGACGTCCAATTTCTGCAGAATACCCAAAACAGAACCTTGATTTCCCCCTAACTCAGATTGGACGTCCAGAACTGAAGTCTGGACTTTTGATTTTTGAGTATAAGTCATCTGATCACATTATTGGACGTCTGATACTGGTCTCCAATCCATGTTTTGAGATTCAAGTCTTGATCTTGGGTCTCTAGCTCCCTAGACCTAATCCCAACCCTATAGGAACCTAAATTAAGGTATCTTAACCCTAGTACATCACCTCTAGACCTATCTAAGGACCTAATTAGGTCCTCACCAAACCCAATTGACTTAGATCAAAGTCAATTACCTTCACCTAAGTCAATTGAGTCCAATTGAGCTTAGATCTCAACCCACATAAGTTCAATTGAACTTAGTGAGAGTCCAATTGACCTAAACCCAACCTAATTGAGTTATTTCACTCTCCATTAGGTTCACACTCATTCAATTAAACTTAGGTTAAGTTTAATTGCATTTTCCCTTTAGCAATTAGGGTTTGTAACCCTAATTCAAGACCTACACCTACACAAACCCATTAGGACCTAACCTAAGCCAACAAGCCATATAGAGCACGACCACACACACACACACCCATTCACACACACACACTTCTCTTAGAGTTCTCTAGAACTCTCTTGAAGTGGCGCCACCTCTTGGTTGCCAAATTTAGCAACCAAGAGGCATTCAAATTGAGATCCACATTTTTTGGATCTCAAAAACCACCTCTATCCTCTCATGGCCGGCAACTCTTGGACTCTCTCTAGAGAGTTCCACACCTCTCTAGAGAAAAGCCCTTGGGTCTATAAAAAGACCCATGGGCGACTAAGTGAATCCATCCACTTCCTTGGCAATTCACACTCTTGACTCCATTGGTTCCATTCACGCCCACTTCCACTTAACTAGCCACTCCACCTCCACGAGCTCATCACCACCATGGAGGACATCATGCCGGGATGCTGGATCAATCCTCCCTCTCTCCAAGGGTCGGCCTAAGCTGCAATAGCCGCCCCTCATTCTCCTCCCGACCACTCCAAGGCCATCGCGGACCACCCCTGAATGCCCTTTATTCTTCTAGATTTAGTTTATGCTCTCCATAATTTTTACTGCTTTTATTACTGCTTAGTAGCGTAGTCCTAACTCCCCACTCAATGATGCATGCAAAATCCCTCTATTGATTCTTGTATGCAGTCATTTTCTGGTAGATAGATTTAAATTCCAAGCATTTCTGTACAAGCTTTCATTCATAGTTCTGTTGCAAACAACTTTCTCACTGAATGAATGAAAAATGTTTCATGTATATATATGTCTCCATGTTATGAAATCACAATGAGCTTACTATTTGCTATCATATTTGCGTGATTTAAGTTGCCTGTTTTTTAATTGTCTATCCATTTTGCAACTAAGCATGTCATTTCCCGAAGATATTGAAAATCTAACGATAGACGCTTTCTTCGTAAATAGTCACCACCTCACTAGAATCGTGCGTACAGCAACTCACACGTTCACCTTCGCAATTTATTTAACACGCACACGTAATCCGAGTCCATAACAAAAGTGGTGAAATCTTAATTAAGAGATTGGAAACCGACGTGCATTTTTAAACGAAATAGAGCGGCAAAAAGATCGATGTCTAGAGTAAAGCAAACGCCTCCCAGAGACGAACGACCGGGACTCAAGTCTCGTTATTTTTAGAAAACAATATCTTTGTTGAATCGTATTTCACAACTATGCTACGACGCTTTTCCTATCAAAAACACGATCTACGAACTTTCAACAAATGAGGCCGTTGTCGGGGAGGCAACGTCATTTTCTTTGATTTCAATCTTTGAGACTATCATTGATAACCTTCTCTCTACTTTGTTTTTTATGTGCAGGAAAAACAGAAGAAAAATGGGATCTGCGCACACAACAAGCGTAAAAAACAATCTAAGTGCACATCATCATTCTCTTTAGATTAGGTTTCACTTTATGCAATTTCCTTTGAACTCTTTGAAAAAAAAAAAAGGAATTTTCTCATTTTCGTGAAAAAATAAAAAAAATCAAAAAAGAAAAATTTTGAAAAAAAAATCTAGATTAGGTTTCCTTTCGAATCTAGGTTAGTTTAAAAAAAAGAAAAAAAATAATATTTTCTTTGAATCTTTTGAAAAATTCTTTGCGAAAAAAGAACGTGTAAAAGCGTTGAAGAAAAAAAACATTTTCTTTTTGGTAGAAAGCTTAGATTTCAATTCAAACCTCTTTAAAAGCTTTTCTACATCTTCTGATTTTCGGCCAAAATTCAAATATGATTTAAAAATTTGATTGCCGAAAAACTAGTAAGCAAAAAATTTTGAAATTCGGGACAAAACTTCATTTTCAAACCATCTTTCAAACACCACCATTCTTTTGAAAAAATTCCAAGTATACAATTTTTAAAAATTTGCGAAATGCACGAGGGTTAGATTGACCCAGATTCAAAATTTTTCAAATTTCAAAAAGCAATTCCGAGCAATCCGTGAATCTATTTTGACTAAAAACGGTGGGGTTTGAAAGCTGATCTCATTGGCTTTATTTTCCATATTTTTCCTGAATTTTTTAAGGTCATTTGATACTGTTTCAAAGTGAAAAACCGACCAGAGGTCAAAGTTCCAGATCTGACCCCTGATATTCAAAATTTCCTAAAAATTCGATTGAATCAGTAAAAAATTTCAAAAAAATTCTGGAAAGCTAATTAAAAAAGGAATCTACTCACAAAATTTTAAGTTAATTGGATTCCAATTATTATCAGAGAACAAACATTACTTTTGTGGTCTGCTGAAACAGAAAAAGAAAAAACCCTAGAAGCGCATAAAACTTAGGTTGAATGTTTAGGGTTACAATTAGAGACCACACCTTGGACTAACCTAGACTTAATCGAGTCTAGTTAGCCAATGAGCTTGGTCACCTGGTGGGCCACTCACCACAAACCCCACTGAAGAAAATAGGTTAAAATTAATTTTAAAATACGAAATCAACCCGAGTTTGTTGTCATACTACTAGGTGTTTTTAACCTCTCTTACCAAACCTGGTGACTAAGTCTGCGGGGCAGTGTCAAACGACCGCGGCTCGGGGGTTAACAGAACCGAAGGTGTAAGCCAAAGGAAGAACCTTCCCTTTAGTCCCCTTGTAACCAGACTGGCTGGGTTAGCTTGAGAGGCGGGAACCACTTTCAGTCGGTTGAACGACGAACTTCTCTTTAGGAATTCAAACTTCTAACGAAAAATCTGGTCACCTGATCCATAAGGACTATTTGATTGACAGGGCCTTAGCCTTGTCCTGCTTGGCTACACCAACCCAGGGGTTGGGTGGTGTATACAAGGAAGTCACTTCGACCTCACTTGGTTGGACCTTGGGAGCTACTCCCAAGGAAGCGAGTCACCTCACCCGGACCATCTTCTCCCCCTATTTCTTCTACTTCTAGAGTCACCATGGCAAATCCTGGACCTGGACCTAGACCGGGTCAGGATATCAAGAATCTGGACCCGACGACTCGTCTGGAAGCCCGAGTCACCGAATCCGAGTGGGGCATCAGCAAAGCATGGATCGCATCTTGACAGGATGCAGCGCCCACCGCAAGGAGAACTGCGAGATTTCTACAACCTAACCGCACAAATCGTCGCACCTCTAGTCAGAATTCTCGTAGGCGGAGATGCGTTTAAGCTCAAGCCCAACGTGATTGTGTTGATCAGCACTCATTTCTACGGGAACTCAAGCGAAGATCCATTCCAGCACCTAGAGAACCTGAGTCGACTCGCTGAAACGATTCGACCAAGGAATATTGATCTCGGGATTGTTCTAATGAAGCTTTTCCCGTTCTCTCTGAGGGACAAAGCTTCATATCGGTTCAAGACTATTGAGAAGCCAATTGGAACCTGGCCGGAATTACGACGTGAATTCCTGCAAAAGTTCTTCCCAATCGGTCGAACAAACGCAATGCGGCGCACAATCACGACTTTCTCCCGGGGAGCTGGGGAGAAGTTACACGAAGCATGGGACAGATTTCACGACCTTCTCCGGAAATGCTCGCATCATGGTATACCCAGATGACACTTAGCTCAGATTTTTTACCATGGGCTGGATGACACACATCGATATCTGGCCGATGCATCCAGCGGCAGGAATTCTCGCAAAAGACGAGAACAATGCATTTGAGCTATTCGAATCATTAGCAGAGAACTCGATGAATGCCGCATCTATGAACCAGTTCCAACGGCTTGGTCAGCAGCGGGTTGGTGTCCACGAGGCTCACACCGAGTCTATTCGAGCCGACATGGATATCATCGTCAAGCAGCTAGATAGAATAAACTTAATCGAGAAAAAGATTGACCAGATCAATCAGGGTCAATCTGACTCGAGCTCTGCCGCTGCAAGACCCTCCTACGCACCTCGAGCCCCGCCTGCTCGAGTTAATCTACTCACTCGGGATGCGTCTTCTCCGTACTTACGAGATCCCGCATATCAGGATCCCATAAATAATCTAAATCTAGCACCCTACGACCAGGGCTACGCACCACCCGCAGATTATAATGCGTATCCCCTTGATGGATATACGTCTCAGACATCTTCGGCCTACGAGGACGTCAGCGCCATCCAAGGATACGGGCGTAATAACCCATATTAAGAGACGTATAACCATGGTTGGCGCCAGCATCCGAACTTCTCCTGGACTGGTAATTCATAGAGACCACATCAAGATCCACACTACCAGACCAGGCAATACGGAAATGCGCAAAACACGTATCCTAGGCAGCAGCCATTCCCGCCTCAGCAGCAACAACCCTGCTCTTTATACCAGCCGCTGCACCAAGCTGCCAACCACCTCCAAAGCGAGCTGACCCTTTGGAGGCACTGAAAGAGGAGCTGCAAGAATCGATGAGGAAGTCTACACAAGATAGCTTGCAGATTATGAAGGCGATAGCTGATCAGATACAAACCATACAAAACACACAGAACTAGTTGTTGCAGAAGCATAGGACTCAGGGAGCCTTGCCCTCCCAACCCATCCCGAATCCTTGATATGTGCAGAACCAGGGCACCCCGCCTAGGTTTTAAGCACCGCAGGGACAGGCATACGCCATACTACAGGCGCCTCCTGCACCACCCGATTACGTGCAAGGCCAGCCGCCTTTGCAGAACCCCGCGTATTCTTCCCCTTCTGCTCCACCACCACCTCATGGACAACAAGCCAATGCACATGCTCTCTTTGCGGAGCGGAAGGAAGACATTCGACCTACCACTTAGGCAGGCGGGTCTTGATTTTTCCCACCCTTCGCCGCAGGCGAGTTCGACTCCATCTCAAGAGCCACCTGCGGTAGATAAGGGTAAGAAGCCACTTAACCCTGAAATTCCCGTCCCTTTTCCTGAGGCTGTGACAAAATGCAGGACGGAAAAAGGACACGCGGAATTTTGAGGACCTAAAATCGATGTTTGAGGAACTACATATTCAGGTCCCCTTCCTCAAGCTATCGATCACATTCCGTTGTCGCTAGGTTCTTCAAGGACTATTGTACCCCGAAGCGACAGCCGAGAATTAGACGACAGGCAGTATTGTTGAAAGAGGGTAGCGCCGTGATTCTAACTGACTTACCGCCGAAAAAGAAAGACCCTAGTACCCCACTCATATCCTGCTTCTTGTAGGATTCTCCATTTGATCAGGCCCTTCTAGATCTGGGTTCGTCCATCAACCTAACTCCCACTGCCGTATTTGATCGATTTCGATTTGAGGAGTTGAAGCCCACCTCGGTCACAATTCAGCTAACTGACAGAGCAGTCAAAACACCGAGGGGGGTGGTTGAGAACGTGATCATAAAAGTCCGCGGGTTCTGCTTTCCCGTAGATTTTTTCGTTCTTGATATGGAAGTTCCTCCTAATCTTTGAGATGCACCAATTACTTTGGGTCACCCATTTCTGGCAACAGCCCGAGTAAACATCGATTGTGCATCCGGGTGTATGGAGATTGCCCAGGCAACGAGCCACTTCGACTGGACATATTCAAGGCAGCAAAGAACTTCAACTGTGATTGAATAGAGGATGGTGAAGATGAAGATCTGGCATACTGTGGCAACGTTGGGCTCCTTTGTGATGACCCAATGTCTCATTCGTCTACACTATCAGGGTTCTCGAACCCCGATCCACACGGGACTGAAACCACTGCATTACACATATCTCCCCGAGGATCTGACTATTTAGGGTGTGCTTCTGACCACAGCACCCCTGAATCCAGCTATATCCTAATCCACACATTACTGATTCGCCCCTGTTGTTGCAGGAAGACGTGACCATAGCTAACGGGTTTCCCGTTAACGCAGTCACAATCGATTATTCCACAGGAAGCGACTCAGCGGGAATTCACGTGCACATGGATCAGTAGATTCCCACCCTCGATTCTGCTCCTCCCACTCTCATTTCTAACTCTGACCCACCCATTATTGAATTGAAGCCCTTACCTGAATCACTCAAGTATGTGTTCTTGGGCGAAAGTGAGACATACCCGATCATTATCAATGCCTACTTAACCCAAGAACAGGAGCATCAATTGATTTCTATGCTTCAAGACCATAGGGCTACTATCGGGTGGAGTATTGCTGATCTCCGCGGTATTCGCCCCTCGTATTGCACTCATCACATTTACACGGATGAGGGGGTGAAACCTTCGAGACAACCTCAGAGACGGCTTAACCCGAATATGCTAGAGGTTGTTAAGAAGGAGATCATCAAATAGCTGGATGCGGGCATTGTATATCCAATCTTAGACAGTCAGTGGGTGAGTTCAATCCAAATTGTGCCCAAGAAAGCAGGACTCACCGTAATAAAGAATGATAAGGGCAAATCCATCCCGACCCACACTGCGACATCTTGGCAGGTCTGCATCGACTACAAGAAACTGAACACGACTACCCAGAAGGATCACTTCCCTTTGTCGTTCATTGATCAGATCTTGGAACGATTAGTCGGATGCAGTTTTTTCTACTTTTTGGATGGATACTCCTGGTATAATCAGGTAGCAATTAGCCCGGAAGATCAAGACAAAACCACATTCACATGCCCCTTTGGAACATTCGCCTTCAAGCAGATGCCCTTTGGCCTTTGCAACGCACCAGCGACATTCCAGCGTTGTATGATGGCCATCTTCTCTGACATGATCGGGGATTATGTGGAGGTATTCATGGGCGACTTCTCCGTTTTCGGAGATGATTTCGCATCTTGTCTTGGTAACCTCACCAAGATCCTGAAACGGTGTATTGAGGTAAACCTAGTACTATCCTAGAGAAAAGCCATTTCATGGTGAAGGATGGCATAGTACTAGGGCACAAGATCTCCAAAAATGGACTCGAGGTCGACCGTGCTAAATCATAGATTATCTCCCACTTACCACCACCTAGCTCGGTCATGCAGATTAGATCATTCTTGGGTCACGTCAACTTCTATCGGAGATTTATACGTGATTTCTCAAAAATCGCACGGCCTTTGACGAATCTTTTGGTTGCCGATGTCCCATTTGATTTCGACACCTCGTGTCTCAGCGCCTTCGAGACTTTACGAAGCACTATCTCTGATTCACCGATTCTCCAACCACCCAACTGGTCACTTGATTTCGAAATGATGTGCGACGCATCTGATTTTGCCGTCGGTGCTGTTTTAGGCCAGTGTCGGGAGAAACAACCCTTCGTCATATACTATGCTAGCAAGACGTTAAATGAGGCTCAGTGCAATTACACTGTCATCGAAAAAAAAATGCTAGCAGTATTATTCGAGTTGGAGAAATTCAGATTGTATTTATTAGGGTCCAAGGTCATCATTTTCACTGACCACTCTGCCCTCCGGCATTTGTTGGCAAAGAAGGATGCCAAACCACGGCTCATTAGATGGATCCTTCTATTACAGGAATTTGATATCAAAATCCACGACAAAGCCAGAAAACAGAATGTTGCGGCGGATCACCTATCCAGATTAGACCCAGACAACATTCCTTATTCCCTGCCTATCCATGAACAATTTCCGGATGAATCTCTTTTGGCAGTTCATTCTATTGAGTTCCCTTGATATGCGGATTTCGCGAACTACCTTACCGTAGGCAAAATTCCCGCGAACCTATCCAAGGACCAGAAACTTAAATTCATTGCAGAGGCCAAATACTACCCCTGCGATGACCCACTGCTCTTCCGCATTGGAGCAGATTAGATTATTCGTAGATGCATCCTAGACTCTGAGATCCCCAGTGTGTTATCTTTCTGCCACAATAATGCGTGTGGTGGCCATTTCTCGGGATGGAAAACCGCTGCAAAAATTTTGCAGTCGGGATTTTTCTGGCCAACCATCTTCAGAGATACACATGAATACACCCAACACTGCAAACAATGCCAGTCGGTTGGTTCTATGACCAGGAGAGACATGATGCCACTCCAACCCATCATGGTCGTAGAAGTGTTCGACGTCTAGGGCATCAATTTTATGGGCCCTTTTTCGAACTCGCATGGCTTCGAGTACATATTGCTAGCCATTGACTATGTCTCGAAGTGGGTCGAGGCCATCCCGACGAGACGGGCTGACCACAAGACCGTCATTTCTTTCGTACGGCAGAATATTTTCACGAGATTCGGAATACCTTGCGCTCTGATTAGTGACGGGGGAAGCCACTTCAACCACGCCCATTTCAGGTAGTTATTAAAGAAATACGAGGCACATCACCGCATAGCTGTTGGTGCTAGAGCACCACGATCATTTGTTTTGATGATAACAAAACACGTGTTATTTAACATTTGCAATTTGAGTCCTAGATTTCAGGTCAATTGCAAATATGGACGTGTTTAGATGGAGTTCGAGCTCGCATCCAGGACGGATTGGAGGAGCTTGACGGAAAACAGAGGAGGTTCGCGTGGAGCGAAAGATTGAAGATGGAAGGAAATGAAGAATAGGATAGATTTCCTTCTTTTATACTTGTTGTATTTTTCGTTTCTTTTGTTGCTCTTTATTTCCTTAGATATTTCATGTTAAAGAGCCTCAAAGAACCCTAACAGTAGTCCTAGGAACACCGGCACAACCCTAGGATACTTAGGTTTTCTGTAGAATATTTAGAAAACCAATATAGGGTTCAAACAGACTTTCCAGACGTCTAATTCCCAAATCAGACGTCTGATAATGTATTTTAAGACGTCTGACTGTTGTTTCAGACGTCTAATAACTGTTAGGCTGGACATAATTAGTTCTGTCTGATGAAATCAGACGTCCATACCTTAGACCAGACGTCTTAGGAGACGTCTGATGACTTTGCCAGACGTCCAATTAGTGGACCGTTGGCTGGCTTCGCAAACACTCCAGATATGACCGTTAGAGCCTTATCAGACGTCCATAGGACTGTCCAGACGTCTGATAAATGACCGTTTTGCCTCGGCTGACCCAAAATCTCTTCTCAGAGATTTTCTAGCCGTTGCAACGTTTGGAAATCAATTCCCACAGTAAAAGTAGGTTTCCAGACGTCCAGAAATAGTGCCAGACGTCATGTATGCCGTCTGATGGACTTGCGTAAAAACCCTGTTTAGATCTGATCCAAGTCAGGGAGAGACCCGCCCAAAATCAGACGTCTTACCTTTGAATCAGATGTCTTATAGTGAACTTCCAGACGTCTGATGCTAGAATTAGACGTCTGATAAGCCTGTCAGAACAATGATTGTTCCTGATTTCGGGCTGATTCACTTGGGCTTTGTTCCCAACGGCTATAGAACATTTCTTAAGCCTTCCTAAGGCCTCTATAAATAGAGGGGAGCCTTTACACACCTATATACACTAAGAGACACACAAGATACACACCTAGAGAGACCAAGATACACTAAGATCAAGTATTTCCACTCTCTTGTGTCCAAGAAGCTCTTGCTCTCTAAGCTCAAGCTCCATCATCTTGAGAGCATCATTCCCTTCGCGCACCCGCTCTCCCGCCGTTGGCTACGAGAGCGACATTGCGCCGTTGCGTGGCTCACGCACCCGCGTCATCGTCGACGCACTCCTTGCAAAGGGGAGTTTCCTAAATCCTATAGAAGCTTAGGTTTATTACTTTGTTGGCTCTATAGGTTTGTTGTTTATTTTACCTTTGTCTTTTGGTTGGGTATTCGCTTTGCGAATTCCCGTCTCCTTCGTGGGACAAAATCCTTCTCGTGGAGAGAAGGGGTTGAGGAACGCTACCCTCGTACTTGTAGCGTGGTTGTACTGAGGTTGAATCACCCTCGTTTTAAAGTGATTCGTTTAGTGGATTTGATCAACTAGGTTGATCGGAAAATCCTAACTCGAGAGGGTTAGGTGGTGGTTTTTACCCGGTTTGGGTTTCCACCTAAAAATTCCTGTGTACATTTTGTGATTGCTTATTTTTGTGAGATTGTTTATATTTTCAATTCCGCATTTTTTGTCACGCTGATCTCACCCCTCCAAGTAGGAAAAACTACAATAGCCACCCCGTATCACATGCAGACCAATAGGCAAGCTGAAGTGTCTAACCGTCAGATCAAGCTGATTCTTCAGAAGACGGCTAGACCAGATAGGAAGGACTGGTCCGACAAATTAGTTGATGCACTCTGGGCATATTGGACTGCCTACAAGGCCCCACTCGGAATGTCACCATATCGCATGGTATATGGCAAGGCTTGTCACCTTCCTGTAGAGCTGGAACACCGCACCTTTTGGGCAGTGAGAAAATGCAACCTTGACCTCGATACAGGAGGTCAAGAACGGAAACTCCAGCTCAGCGAATTAGAAGAGGTCCGACGGGAGGCCTATGAGAACTCAGTAATATACAAGGACAAGACTAAGGCCTTTCATGACCGTCACATCCAGAGGAAAGCATTCACGCCTAACCAACGAGTGTGGTTGTTTGATTCACAGCTGAAACTGTTCGCAGGGAAGCTCAAGTCCAAATTGGTTGGCCCATATATTGTGATTCATCCATATCCTAATGGGGTAGTCCAGATCAAGGACCCAAAATCTAGGCATATATCCACAGTTAATGGCCAGCACCTCAAGTCATTTTTGGCCCAGGAACCTCCTCCACCTGACAAGATTATCCATCTTATTGAGGACGTGTGATTGAGTGCTCGCCCAGCTAGAGGCGTTAAACTCAGCACATATAGATAACATTCGCCCCACATTCCACCATCATTTATATATAACCATTTTTTATACATAGCATACTTTTCTTTTAGCATACTTTCTTTCTGCATAGTGCATGCTGACAGGTTGGCCGGTGCTCAATGTATATTTTCAGGCGCAATTACAGGTGACTTCTACCCACTCATCCTCTGTCAAATTTATTTTCCTTTTTATTCACGCATGAGGACATGCAAGAACTTGGCATGGGGGGTAAATACAACAAAATTGAAAAATTTTTATGGCAACATTTAGGAAAACCTCGGAGCTGCATATAAAACGTATTTTAGGACCTTAAATAAAAGAACAATCGACTCCACCTCCAGTGCTCGCATTGGAGCTAGAAATCGTCCGCAACAGCCATTTCCGATTCACCTGCTCACCTATTATTCTAAATTTAGGGTCCAGCTGATTGTAACCCAATACAGGAATTTCACGAAGTACAAATTATACGAGGTTAATTATTCGTAGCATATATCTATATATTGCACTCATGAATAAGATTATTTTATTAAGAGAATGCATTAGGGATTTTATCCTCTAGTTGATTCCTGTAATCTGGAATCCAGTACAATTTTTCACACACGTAGAATTTGCAATGGATTCACGGTGAAAGCCGATAAACGTCTTTAGTTTGTCGAGAAGAAGCAGTGCTTCTTTTCTTGAACCCCTGGACAGTGTTTTGGGAGTCAGGCTAATTTTCTTTCAAAAATCCACCAAATAGTGTGAGAAGAGTAGAGTGTACTGATGCTCTAAGATTAGTGCGAGGAATCAGGAATCCTAGATAATTAGGTGATGATACTCAAATATTAGGCATAGTTTCCACTCTCGGTTCCTGCGTATGCATTTTTGTGCAAAATTTTGAGCCACCAAACAAGGCAAATACGCGGAGAACGAGTTTTCATAAAACTAGGGCTAAGGTGGATGGTTACGACCATTCTTTACGAAATCCTCGGATGAAGGAGGGTATTGATGTCAAGGTCAGAAATACATCGTCTTATCCGTCTTTCCCGATGCCGTGAGTAGATACTTCCACCAAATAAGCCACCCAATGTCCCTTGAGTACCACCAATCCCTAATAATGCCTCCTCAATAAAGTTCATGGATGTATGCTAGTAGTGTTATGAAGAAAAAAAAGAAAAAAAAAGTGATGAAAAAAAGATGAAAAAAAAGAAAAATTGAAAAAAATTAGAAAAAGAAAAAGCAAAGAAAAGAATGAATATTTATTGTTTATTTCTTCGAGGCAATACCACCAAATAAAATTGAGATCCACCAAATATGGCCCTAACCAATTTTTCTTGTGTTTCTGACCGTCCAAATACTGGCTGAGGAATGCCGACTTAGTGTTAGAGTTATGAGAACTCAATTAAAGTGTTAATGCCTAGTGAGACCACCAAATATAGGTCATATGCGTGAATCTGGTGAAGTTGTGAACTCTAAGAAAGAAAAGGAAAAGAGTAAGAGAGAATAGATACAAAGGAATCAAAAGGGAGCATAGTTTTTCTCGTCTTTCTCTGAGTTGAGTTACTTAGTAATCCAAGAATCTAGATTCTGTAGTACTAGTCTCTATGTAGCACCAAGTGAGAATGAGCCACCAAATATATAATCTTTTCCCTCAGAGATGCTCTACCTAAGCCTAAAGTCGAGGTGGAATTCATAGAATATCTTGAATACCCCGAAGGAAGAAGTCCGCCTATACCGCTAGAATTTTTACTAGGGGTCAAGTACAGGCTTTAGAGGTGTATCAGTTTTCACTCGAATCCATTGCAAAAGCTACATAGCTGCACCCTCACGATTGTTTGGATTTCTAGAGCATAGGATGAAAACAAAAAGGAGAAAAATCTCATGCATACACTTGATAAAATAATCAGTCCCTTAAGGACCTTTGCTGTAAATAAGTTAGTCTTGCATTTACTAAGGACTGGCAAGATTTAGGCATGGGGATATAATTACGCAGCAATCATAGGTCTTAATTGACCTAAATTAAGCTAGGACTTAGCATAAGTTAAGGTTATTCATGCATACATACGCATTATCTACATCTTTACTGCTTTTCTTTAGCTATGCATAAAATAATGTTGTAATGTGCTGATTAAGTGCATTATGTCGATTGCAAGCAATAAGCTGATCAGGAGCTGGATCTGGAGTAGGATCTGAAGCTAGATCAAAAATAACGGGAGTTGCAGCAAAGCTAGAGCAAAAGGCTTAGTTTAGATGTAAGAATAATAATGTAAGGGAGTTAAAGGTTTTCTATTCTATTAAGTAGAAATAAAGCAATGAAATGTGAAAAACTTAGGTTCATCCTAGTCCTAGGATAGCCTAGAGACTTCCCCAAGCCTTAGCCACCCTTAGATTAGATCACAATACCCTAGGAAGCCCTAAAACCCTAGTTCCAACTCTTATCTGGACGTCCAGATAAGTTCTAGGACGTCCAGGACCCTTAGTCATCTCCTGCACACCTCAAACCCACTTCTGCAGTGTTATTGAACGTCCAGACACTTTGTCAGACATCCAATTTCTGCAAAATACCCAAAACAGAACCTTGATTTCCCCTGACTCAGATTGGACGTCCAGAACTGAAGTCTGGACTTCTGATTTTTGAGTATAAGTCGTCTGATCACATTATTGGACGTCTAATACTGGTCTCCAGTCCATGTTTTGAGATTCAACTCTTGATCTTGGATCTCTAACTCCCTAGACCTAATCCCAACCCCATAGGAACCTAAATTAAGGTATCCTAACTCTAGTACATTACCTCTAGACCTACCTAAGGACCTAATTAGGTCCTCACCAAACCCAATTGACTTAGATCAAAGTCAATTACCTTCACCTAAGTCAATTGAGTCCAATTGAGCTTAGATCTCAACCCACACAAGTTCAATTGGACTTAGTGAGAGTCCAATTGACCTAAACCCAACCTAATTGAGTTATTTCACTTTCAATTAGGTTCACACTCATTCAATTAAACTTAGGTTAATTTTAATTGCATTTTCCCCTAATTCAAGACCTACACCTACCCAAACCCCTTAGGACCTAACCTAAGCCACCTAGCCACAGAGCACGACCACACACACACACACACCCATTCACGCACACACTTCTCTAGAGTTCTCTAGAACTCTCTTGAAGTGGCGCCACCTCTTGGTTGCCAAATTTAGCAACCAAGAGGCATTCAAATTGAGATCCACATTTTTTGGATCTCAAAAACCACCTCTATCCTCTTATGGCCAGCCACTCTTGGACTCTCTCTAGAGAGTTCCACACCTCTCTAGAGAAAAGCCCTTGGGTCTATAAAAAGACCCTATGGGCGGCCAAGTGAATCCATCCACTTCCTTGGCAATTCACACTCTTGACTCCATTGGTTCCATTCACGCCCACTTCCACTTAGCTAGCCACTCCACCTCCACGAGCTCATCACCACCATGGAGGACATCATGCCGGGATGCTGGATCAATCCTCCCTCTCCAAGGGTCGGCCTAAGCTGCATTAGCCGCCCCTCATTCTCCTCCCGACCACTCCAAGGCCATCGGGGACCACCCCTGAATGCCCTTTATTTTGCTAGATTTAGTTTATTCTCCCCATAATTTTTACTGCTTTTATTACTGCTTAGTAGCATAGTCCTAACTCTCCCATCAATGATGCATGCAAAATCCCCTCATTGATTCTTATATGCAGTCATTTTCTGGTAGATAGATTTAAATTCCAAGCATTTCTGTACAAGCTTTCATCTATAGTTCTGTTGCAAACAACTTTCTCACTGAATGAATGAAAAATGTTTTATGTATATATATGTCTCCATGTTATGAAATCACAATGAGCTTACTGTTTGCCATCATATTTGCGTGATTTAAGTTGCCTGCCTTTTAATTGTCTATCCATTTTGCAACTAAGCATGTCATTTCCCGAGGATATTGAAAATCTAACGATAGATGCTTTCTTCGTAAATAGTCACCACCTCACTAGAATTGTGTGCACAGAAACTCACACGTTCACCTTCGCAATTTATTTGACGCACACGCACGTAATCCGAGTCCATAACAGAAGTTGTGAAATATTAATTAGGAGATTAGAAACCGACGTGCGTTTTTAAACGAAGTAGAGCGGCAAAAAGATCGATTTCTAGAGTAAAGCAAACACCTCCCAGAGACGAACAACCGGAACTCAAGTTTCGTTATTTTTAAAAAACATCTTTGTTGGATCGTATTTCGCAACTATACTACGAAACTTTTCGTATCAAAAATGCAATCTACGAACTTTCAACACTTATCCTTGTCGTTATAGTTTTATCCCTCTCACCCCCTTATCTACTTGGCTTCAATGGCAACCCACTAAAAAATTACTGCTCAATAACTTGCTCATATTTAGAATATTCATGTGCAAAACTACCTACTTGGATAGGTAAGGGAATCCCTACAGATTTTTAAAGTCAATATCCTTCAATAACCACATCAAATAAGTGCACAAAACTTGCTAAAACTTGAACCAAGCAGCAATATTCATGTGCATGCCTCTATAAGATAGGCTGTTTTTCTTTCCGAAAGGGATAGGCTTAGTACATTATAAGTAACCAGGATTAACCCTGTTGAGTTGTAAGGGTATTTGGTAATTTTTATCTTTTCTCAAGGATACTTATGTAACTAGCCCAATCTTCTTTTATGTATAAGAGGGCTAGGGTTTTCCTTTGAAAGGAATGCAATTTATTTGTTCCAACATGATATCAGAGCAACGGTCCTAAATCGATGCTCTAATATCCCACCAAGAATCCACCTAAAAAAATACGATTGAATCACCCAAGGGAGGGTGATTTCATGGGAGATCACGGGGATCACTTTCCCAGCACTAACCGGATGGAGGTCTCCACATCAGTTAGCACCGAGTCCACACCGCTGCTGGGAACGACGCCCCTGCCGCAACCGGACGCCACGTTCACGTCACCACCAGTCTACGCCGCCCCTGCTATCGCTGCAAGGGGCGCCGCCGGTGGTGCAACAGGCCCAGTGGGTGCTACAGATCCCTCCATTGCCCCTGTTGCAACGATGGTTGGGGGATGTTGCTCACTCGATGGGTACGCCACCACTGATGGATGGAGGTGCAACCTATGGGGGGCGAAATCAGTATGGACAGATGTTTTGCATGTGTTTGAGCCTATCTCACACATTGCAAAGGTGGTGATGAGTCTTCTCTTGCCACCAATGAAGAAGATATCCCTTTCGAGCATGATGAGCCTTCTCTCAGGCCAAGAAAATGAGCTTGATATGTCAGAAAAATCAAACTCAAATGTAAAAGGACTGGAGTTTGCAATCCAAGAGGTTGAGAAGAAAAGAAAGGGATACAGAGGTGCTTAGGTGATAGATTCTAGAGCTTATGTACATTTCACTAGAGATAGAGATCGTATGTCGAACCCTAAGATCCCATGTGGACTGCGAGAAGTGCGGGTTGCGAATGGAAAGACATCCCTTGTGACTGTCGTTGGGAGTGTAGATGTTACACCCAAGATGAATAGAGGAGGTAAACTATATCCCTAAGTTTCCTATGAATCTTTTGTCAGTGAGCAGGATTTGTAGAGATCTAAGGCGCCGTGTCATTTTTTATAAAAAGCATTGCTATTTTTAAGATCAAAACGCAGGAGATATCATTGGCAATGGCATAGAGAGAGATGGCATGTATTATTTAGACACGCCCATGTTTTTGCTAAGGCGGTATTTATCTCTCATGATCCTTTACTATGGCACCGAAGACTTGGGCATTCTTCTGTGAGGAAGATGCACCAAATGTACCCAAAGTTACCAGGCTCATTGGCCTTGAATTGTGAAGATTGCCAACTGGAGAAGCATCATAGGAGCAACTATCCTGAGAGAGGTACTGGTGTTAGCTCTACTCCTTTTTCCCTTATACATTGTAATGTTTGGAGACCGTCCAAAGTTACCTCTACTGGCGAACACAGATATTTTGTAGCTATGGTTGGTAATTGTAGTAGACTCACTTAGGCATTCCTAATGAAGGCTCATGGTGAGATTCCCACTATTATTTAGCATTTTCTATCTGAGATGCAGCTCAGTATGGTACTAGTGTTCAAATTCTTTGCAATGGCAATGCACTAGAGTTCATGCATGATGACTTGCAGGAGGCCTTCTGTGCTAAGGGGATCATCCATCAGACTTCTTGTGCTCATATGTCCCAGTAGAATGGGGTTGCAGAGAGCAAGCTGCGCCATCTGCTTGATATTACTAAGACCCTGAAGTCACATATGAAGGTTCCTAGGTAACTATGGAGTAATGTCATACTCTCAGCAGCATATTTGGTTAATCGGCAGTCATCTTTTGTGCTTCGGGGTTAGATTCTGTATCAGATTATACATTATGACTACAGCAGTCTTTCCTGTGCCACTACAAGTGTTTCAATGCGCCTGTTTTGTTCAGAATTATGGGGTCAAGGACAAATTTGCTCATCGTGCCACAAAGTATCTTTCTTGGTTACTCCAGGATCTAGAAAGGTTATAGGTATTATGACCCAACTCGTAGGAGATATCTTATTACTGCAGATGTGACCTTTGAGAAGATTCCCTATTTCTCATAAGAATGATCATCCATAGAGGCTGCCATAGAGGAAACACATATATCATAGGAGATTACAGCCACAGGACTCTGCTTGTGATGAGCCAGCTAAGCCTGTTTCTTCAGACAGAGATGAGTCACATAGGGAGGAGATTGTGCAGAGGAGATCTAACACCACCCTTCATCATATATCTCAAAACACTACCATCTCTCATCTCCAAGGAGAAGCCAGACAGTTTGCTTCTGCTATTATCACAGCAGTTATTCCCAAAGATTGTCTAGGCACTTCATGATCCAAAATAGAAGGTAGCCATGGATGAGGAGATGCAGCCTCTTCAGAGCTACGGAACATGGGATCTTGTTCCATGTCCTGAAGGTGCTACAGTGGTTGGTTGTAGATGGGTGTATTCCATCAGGTACCGATTCAATGGGACAGTGGAGAGATATAAAACCAAACTTGTTGCCAAGGGGTTCACTCAAACTTATAGGGCAGATTACCTTGAAACCTTTTCCCCTGTGACGTGCATCACATTCATTAGGATTATTTTGTCTAGCAGCAATCAGGGAGTGCTCACCGCATTAACTTGATATAAAGAATACCTTCTTGTATGGTGATTTGGCAGATAAGGTATATATAAGACAGCCACCAGGTTATGACAGTCTAGGGAAGCTTATTTCTTGCTTACAGAATGCCATTATGGCCTGAAGCAGAGTCCACAAGCCTAGTTTCAGAGGCTCAACCTTGAGATCAGGAAGCTGAGGTTTCAAAGGTCTACTATCGACCATTCAATATTTATTAGATGGATTGAACATTGTGGGATATGGAGAGTAGTTATTTTGGCAGTATACGTTCATGATATGATCATGGCAGGTGATGATATCGATGTGATCGCTAAGACAAGCTTTTCTCTAATCCACTTTTGTCACCAAGGATTTATGTAATCTTTGATATTTTCGGGGTTAGAGGCTATTCATCATGAGAGAGGTTTATCCTTATCACAGCGACAGCATACCCTACAGATTCTAGGGGAGGCTTGATTTCTTGGGTCCAAACCATCAGGGATATCAATGGATGCATCTACTGCTCACAGCTCAAATGAGACAGATCCTCTGTTTGAGGATGTTACCAGGTACCGTAGTACTGTTGGTCGGTTGTTATATCTGACTATTACATGTCCAAATATTAGCTTTGCAGTCAGTCATGCCTGTCAGTTTATGCAGAGTCACATGTTCAATAATTGGCATGATGCATGTCTCATTTTAAGATATCTAAAGGGTACTCCAAGACAAGGTCTATATTACAAAGTGAGTGGCATTCTAGATCTTGTGGTTTATTCTGATGCAGATTATGCAAGGTCAATAGAGGATAGGAGATCTACATCTGACTTTACTGTCTATTTGGAAGGAAATTTGATTTCATCGAGAAGCAAGAAACAGAGTGTTGTTGCTTGCTCCAGTGTAGAGGCAAAGTACAGATCTATGGTATAGGCGACATGTGAGATCATGTTGATGGTTTCTTACAAGATCTAGGAGTGGCAGTTGATACCCCTTTCACACTTTACTGTGATAATAAATCTGCAGCATATATTGCCTTTAATCCTATTTTTCATGAGAGAACAAAGTATATAAAGGTTGATTGTCCTGGAAGGCAGGATAAGTATCCCATATATTTCATGAGAGTTGCTGACATTTTTACCAAGGCCTTTAAGAACAAATGTCATGATTTCTTGAGCAGCAAGTTGGGGCCCGTTCACATCTACACCTCAACTTGAGGGAAAGTGTTGAGTTGTAGGGGTATTTGGTAATTTTTATTTTTTCTCAATAGTTTTATGTAATTAGCCCAGTCTTCGTTTATATAAAAGAGGACTAGGATTTTCCTTTGAAAGAAATGCAATTCATTTGTTCCAACAAATCCCATGTTGAAGAATTCACCTAGCAAAAAGCACAATAGTAGACTCCTGAATGTTGACAAAAGATGCAGGTAATTAGCATAAACTTGGCTATTGGAAACTTGGTACACCATGAGCAAAGCTATAGGTGATGGTTACTGGTTAGAAACTTGAGACATACATATGGCTATTCGAAACTTAGGACACCATGAGGAAAGATACAGGTGGAAAATGGGTAATAGCTAGAGCAGCTGTGACCCTTAAAGCAACCTAATTAAAGAGAGTTTGACCGTACCTCTAATCCTGCCATTTGCTCTAACATGCACATCCTCTGGCAAAAAATTGTTTAGAATTTCTCTTAAGACAGCCTGCATACGAGAGCATCAATGAATGAAATTTTCCTGCAATCAGCATCCTTAACATATAGAAAATAAAAGATAACTCTCAAACAATTATGTAATCTTTCTTGGGCAGAACGAAATCATAATATAGACTTTAATCTGATAGTTTCAGCCACCACTTGAAATAAAGGAGATTGTTACATAATCATCCAATTGCACATTATTTTTCAAAAAAAAAAATGCAATTGCACATGGACAGGCAGAATGCTGAAATTAATTGGGCACTTTGAGTGTCAGCTCCTTAAATAAACATACCAGTTGTGGCTTCCCCGGACATCTTTATGTATATACAGCCTTGAAAAAAAAAATTGAAAAGAGCCTTAAATAAGATTATCTAGGAATTTGCACTGAAATTCACCAATCAAGTATATATATATATCCAATTTCCACTTCCATTCTACATACTAGTCATGGTACAAAATTTACAACTATAAAGAAAACTGTAAGGGCACTTAAACATGTCAAGATGGCAGAGTTAAAAAAAGGAACCAAGTGACAATCATACGCCTAGTCGGAATGCAGTCCCCTTGTCTCTGCAATCTTCAGCCAATAACTTGGTAACCTTTAAGGCATCTTCCATACTGTTTCCAGAAGCAATCACAGCACATATTATAGCGCCTGCAGATGAACCAGCTAATGGAGTTGTCTCCTAAATAAGAAAATGAATAAGGTTCAAGCAACAATCATGTGAACTATATAGATGTGCTATGTAATATTTCGAGAAAAGGGACCTTGGCCCCAGTACAAAAGATGTCGCTTTGTGACATGGAAAATCATAGAAGCAGCTGCTTGTGAAAACGGGGAAAATGCGAGCAATAGACTCAAAATGTGATACAGCTCTTACTCAACATTGCAGAGTGGAAGCTTTGTGCGTCGGGCTTTTCTTTATATTTAATTGGGTTCCAGCACTACAGTTACATTCAATAAATTATGGCTGCAAGAAAGTGATGCTTTTACACGAGTTCTCTTCGAGATCTTATTAAGTGTGTTAACTAAAGTCTTTGTGATCTCATTTAAGTGTTTTAACTACAGACAAAATCCTACAACTATCCTTGTCTAGATAGAAAATCAAACATCAAAAGGCAAAGTGATTTGAAGATTACATGAAAAGGTAGAAGTATGAATTTGTTTACCATAAAGAATGAATGTCGAACACAATCAAGCTTGGCCTTGCTTTCAATGTATCTGGAGTTATTTTAAAAACAGTGGATAGCTTTTCATTAAAGGGGCCCATCCCTTTTGTCAATCACTTACATCTAGATGCTGCATCCAAAACATATGGTTATAACAATCCCTAGGCACTTTGAAGCCCCCAACCATAAAAAAAGAAAAAAAAAATTGTTATCAGGCTCGAAATTTCTGCATCCCCTCAGTGGCGCAACATGAAGATGGGCAATGAAAAAGAATGATCAATTATCACATTGCACCTATATTTGTTTTGAGAAGGTAATATTCACCCATATGCACTTACCGACAATGCCCTCAAAAAGGTATCTCTGATATTGTAGCCACAGAAATCACAGAATCCCCAGACAAAATAACTCCGCCTGCCTTGGTAAGTGATCTACCCCGTTGTAAAGCCATGTGATGATGCTAATACCTTAACCTGGACAAGCTACTACAACCAGAGTCCTTTCTCATCCAGATTGTATAAATAAGGAAATTAGCCTCTCCAAACCATTGCAGACACCACATCATGGGACCATTCAAGGCAATGGTGTGTCCAAGCATCCCCTGCATAAAGTATTGACACTTAAAAGGGAGCAGTGTATGGCTGATTTTTGTTTTCTCTGAAAGGTTAAAGGATGGCTGCCAGTCTGCCAGATGATGGTAGTCATCCACTTCATTGCACCACTGGAGAGAGAGGAGGGAGAGAGAGAAATATTACATATATTGTGTCAAAAGAAAAACAAATGCCAATGCCATTCTTACAACATTGTCAACCCAAGCTCTTTCACCTCTAAAGACTACCTTGTTTCTCTGTAACCATATTGACCACAAGGCTGAACGTGCCTAAATCCAGGCCAAAGAATCCACCTACAAACCACTTCTAAATCACATCTAAAATTCCAAGGTGTCCAAATCAAATCCCAAAATGGACATAACCCAAACATCTTTAGAAATTGCACAAGAAAGAAAGAGATGTGAAGCATCTTTACCTATCAAGCACAAAGAGTAAAAATTGTTTGCATCCATTCCCATAGTTGCCGCCTAACCTTTGTAGCCAATCTTCTTCTCAATAGCCACAAGAAAATTTTCACCTTCAATGAGACATCCCATGCCAACTTAGCATTTCCCAAACTAGCATCACCTTCAAGTAAACAATACTCCCTAATCAAAAAGGTTCCTATGCTCCAAGACCAAGTCCAATATCCCCTCTTTTGGGCAAAGGTCCTGAAGCTCATGCAACAAGGGTTGCAGGTTGAGCATCCTTGCTTTTGAGAGGCTCCCACCAACTCTAGGAATCCAAGCACCCATTCCCACCTCCCTTAGACCATCCCAGCAATCCTCCACAGAATGCAATTTATCTGAAGCCAAAGCATACAACCTCGGAACCCACCTAACAAAACATCAAGAGCCTATGTAGTCAAATTCCTAGAACCTGAAGGTCTTCCCATCTCCAAGAGTTGACACAAAAAATGAAAAAAAAAAATTCCATTGCCAAATGCAAACCCCTTCAAAAAGCAAAAGCTCCAAGGATGACACTGGCTCTCTCAGACAACTCTAATGAAGACCCCTGGGAATCAACCAAGAGATGGTGCCTCATGCTATCTTCATTCACCAACAGCTTAACCACCCACTTGGCTAGTAAAGTGCCATTAAATCAGAAAACTTGAGTATCCCAAGCCATCCTTGCTTAACAAGTCTACAGACATCATCCCAAGCTACCAAATATAGGAATCTGCCTTCAAGATCCCCCCCTTTACAAAAGATCGTCCTCTAATAGCATCAACTTCCTACATTCCATTGGAAAATGGAAAAGTGGAGCACAAGAAATAGGATGGAGTTCAATAGCAAAGTCCTAGTCTCCTACAGCCTTTGACCAACTACAGCATTGTGCCATGGAAATATATCCAATGGAAATGACATATATGGAGCCTACAACCATCCAATTGTGATTTCACAAGGCAAATGTTCAGCTAGAGCTGGTGGAACTCCTCTTCTGACCCTTAGCCAAGGTCCATAGCTCCACAATATTGGAATTTGAAGTGGAAGAAATGGCTGAGCTCAACAATTTAGATCCCAGGCATCACTCTATTATTCATAGCAGGAGTGAAGTGGTCACAAGGTTGTTACCATATACCCAATTATAAAGTGATGCATCAGCTATGCTTTAAACATCAACTATACACTCATACATTAGCTAATACCTCCTCTCAAACTACAGGGCGTGAAACAATCCATAATTTGCCCTCAAAGGCTGGAAAGGAACAGCAACAAAAGGCTTTGTTAGGATATCAGCGAGTTGATTGTGGTCGGAGATGTAATGAACTTGTAAAATTTCCTTGAGCAACCTGATCCTTGACAGAGTGATAACCAATTTATACATGCTTAGTTCAAGCATGTAAAATGGGATTGGAGGACATATAGATTGCACCAACATTGTCACACCATAGAATAGAAGTTGTGGAAAGAATAATAATGCCAAGTTCTTGCAAGAAAGAATGCAACCAAATCAGTTCTACAGTGGCATCTATGATTGCTCTATACTCGGCCTCAGCTGAAGATCGAGGGACACTGCATCTTAGACACCCATGAAATAGGATTGCTCCAAGAGTAGATAAAAAAGCCACTTGCTGATTTACGATCAACATTGCAACTGGCCCAGTCTGCATCAAAATAAGCTGTAAGAGACTAGGGAGATTTGAAGAGTAGAAAATGCCACAAGAGAGGGTGCCTTTAATATACCATAAAAGCCTTTTTAAGGCCTCACAATGAACCTTTGTGGGTTTATGCATGAATTGAGACAATTTTTATTGACTACAAAAGCAAAATCTGGTCCAATGAGCCTTGCAAGGTGTGAAAAACAATGGTGGAGAGCATTGCTCCTGGACGGTAGTCTGAAGTTTGAGTCACCTTGATGTCAATAAAAAAATCCGGTCTACTGAGTGTAGCACACTGCAAGAGACCAAGTATCTGCCAATAAACCATGGGATCAACAAGTGAAGAAGCATTAACTTGATGAAGTGGTGAAGAAGCAAAGGTAACCAGGGGTGTCTTTAATGTCCTAAGGCCATCAAAGTTGAATTTAATCGAAAGATCTGCCAACATTTTTGCTATGAGAGATGAAGACCAGCTTTACTTTGAATAAACTCAGTACCAAGAAAGTAGGCTGGAAAGTCAAGATCACACGGAGGGAATTCAATCTCTAAGCCCATATTTAAATGGAAGGATTGGGAGGGGAGGGGAGGGGAGGAGAAGGGGGAAAGGAAAGGGATATTAAAAACATGTTTAGTTGAAAATTTTTGGAAGGGAAAGGAAAGGAGTGGCACAGATTGAAGAGGCAATTTTTGAGAGATTTGTTCTCCTCCCAAATTGGACAACTTGGGAGGGAAAGGAAAGGATTTCATATCATTTTATTTTAAATGTCGCTTTTGCCCCTCTTTATATAAATATCATATATATTCTTGAGGGTATACTAAAGGTTATATTAGTAAAATTATACCAAAATCCTCTCCTTTCTTTCCTCTCCTCTTATGCATCCAAACATTCAATCGATGTTCAGGAACTCGGTATGCAGTATGCGGTCGGTTGGGTCACCGTATAAAGAGTACGCGGTATTCGGACAAGTATGTGGGTTTGCATTTTTTTATTTTAAAAAATATAAAATAACTAGTTAGCTTATTAAAATTTGTGTTATATGTAATGTTATAACTATACAACTACATCAAGTAGTATAATAAAAATAACGTAGTTAATCCTCCTACTTTTTAATTAGTATACAGGTTAAAATATAAAAGATTAGATATCTTGAAAAAAGAAAAAGTAAACATTAGAATCCAAATGTTCATGTTTGTTGTCAATAAACATAAACAATAGATCTAAATCAAGAATCTAAAATAAAAACTAAATCAAAAACTTCAAATTAGCCTAAATCAAAAAACTAAAATCAAGACATCACGTCAAATAATACCTAAAAGGATAAAATGAAGAAATCTCTCAAAGACTCAAATTGGGTATGTGACCAAGTAAATGCCTACTCGGCCAGACTCAACTACAAGATCGCATGGCACTACTCGATTTAGGAAGGGGTCCGCTGACGCCTATGCAGGTGCCTACTCAGCCTAAGCAGCCGACTTAACATGGCATACAATAACGACTTTCCTTTCCTTCCCTCCCGTTCCATCCAAACAAGAATTATATCACCCCCTCCCCCTTCCTTTCCCTTCCCTTCCCCTTTGCTTTCCCTCCTTTCCTTCCCTTTTCCCTCCCCTCCTAATCCTTCCATCCAAACATAGGGTAAGGTAGATAGCATGTCTTAAATAGGAGCCTTCATAAAACTAATAAGCAAGATATCATCAACATATATAAAAACATACATCACATGATTTTTCCCTTTCTTAATAGAGAAATGCATTGGTCTTAGAACCCACAAAACCAAGGGGCTGAAGAATTTAGGCAAGTAAATCATACTCTTGGAGCATGCTTAAAACCATAGAGGAACTTGTGTAATTTGTATACATAATTTGGTTTGTCAAGATGAGCAACCCTTATGGTTGTGCCATAAAGAAAACTTCATTCAACCATGTAAGAATGCATTGTGCAAATCAAGTTGCGTAATAAACCACCTATTAGACATTAAAAGACTCAATAACAATGTAATGGTGGTTAGCTTCCAGACAAGACTGAATGCCTTAGTATAATCTAGTCCCTCAACCTAAGAAAGCCCTTAGCCATAAAACAAGCTTCATAATGGTTTATAGATGCTGAGGATTACGTTATTTTGATTTTTATTATTTTCTTATAGTTTGTGGATTTCTTTGTATTTTATCCAAATCCTCTATATATTGAGGATTAAGGTTTCATAATAAACAAGTTGTTCATTTTTTCTAACTTAGTATCAAAGTGGTTGTCCTAGGTTGACATCTTCCTTGTTCTCCCATCTTCTTTTTCAACCAAATTAAAAAACAACCCTACGTTTTTTTCCTTTGAAAACATTCTTTTAAGGGAAGAAATCACTTGATCTTAGGATCATCTCCAAACAATCTATCGTCGCCAACCTCCACAATGGGGTCGTCAGACCACCACACACCCTCTAGCAACCTCTCACCAGCCGGTTGACCTCGTCGCCAGCGACAACAGAGGGTCCTCCAGCTGTAGCTAGTCAGAACCCTTACTGAAGGGGTCGCCCAACGTCATACTACAACGACCATCTATGAACTCCAGTAGCTCGTTGAAGCACCACCAGTAGACCAAAGAAACTCTAGTGCCCTTATTTTTTATTTGAAATTATTTTTTTTTCCAATCCGATTTCATCATCTACGTCAACCCGAGAGATTTTCACATATTGGGACTCTAGTTCGCATGAGAGATGGCTTCTTCAGATGTCACATCGGAGGTAACGAACATGAGAGTCAACAAGAACTCATTTTCTAGTCCAATGGTCAAGTTGGACAAGACCAATTACCCATGCCGATCTCAAACTTTTCGCATGACCATGAAGGGTCATGATAAAGAACATATTCTCACAAAATCAAAGCCCAATAAGAAGAGAGGCAAATATGCTACATGGAAAAAGAACGCAATGGTGTGTGCTTGGATAATGATCAGTATTATTCCTTGAATTAGTGATGAGATTATGTAGATAGCCTAGGAGATGCATATTCCCATGAGAACTCTACTCGAGTCTTCCAAATTTACAGCAAGATGAAGGGTCTCCGATAGGAAGGAAAGACATTGTCACAGTAATATTCCACACTCAAGGCATTGTTTGAGAAATATAATGCCTGTTGTCCTAGATGCATTTGCGAGACTCAGAAAGCATATAGGAAAGAGGCGGTGATCCTTCGATTCCTTGCAAGGTTAGAGCCTGATTACTTACCTGTACGAGCTCAGATACTCACAATGGCAAATTTACTCACTCTAGAGGAAGCTTACAGTCATATCAGTCGTCTTACGGTGCCCTTGATCACTTAGGTGACTGATTCTCAAACATTTGCACTGGAAATAAGTTATGGCAAAGGTTATGGTGGTCGTTCTACGCAAGAACATGGATGTGATCGCACCACACAGGCAGAGGTCGCCTTTCTTGCACCTTTATGGCAAAATTGGTCATAACAAAGAATCTTGCTAGACAAAGCATGGAAAGCCTCCTCATAAAGTTGTAGTAGACTCTTCTGTGGAGATGGTGACAGTTGCATATGCTGAATATGATGATCTTTTACAGCAAGTATACCAGATGTCAACCACATCATATACTAACACTGTAACGTTTGCTAGCCCACCAAGTACTATGGTTGTGATGTCTACACAGTCACCTAAATGTGATCTTGACAGGTCAATGGACTTTGGAGCATCTCGACATTTATGTCGTGATTGAAATAAATTTTCCACTTTCAGACATGTTTAGCCAAGACAGATAGTATAGCCAATATTCATCGATTCCTAGCTAGGGCAATGTCCACCTTACCCCAAACATGAAATGATAGATGTTTTCTTAAGTCTTAATTTTCTTATTAGTTTACTTTCTGTTAGTAGGATAACAAAGGAACTTAATTGCAGGTTGTGTTTAATGATATCTCATGTATTTGTCAAGATGCATTGACAAAGAAGACGATTAGTGGAGGCCATGAGGAAAGGAGAGTGTACCTGCTACTTCAAGTTCAATCTCCTTATGCCAGCCATGTTGTCTTCTCTACCACTTCATCAAGTCACTTATGGCACCTTCAGTTGGGTCATCTTCCGATAGTCAAACTCAGGCATGTGATTCCCCAGCTTTCACCTACAGCCAAAGTTGACTTTGAAGCATGTCAACTTGGGAAGCACTACAGGAGTTCTTATCCATCCAATCAAAGTCTTAGGTCGAAGTCCTTTAAATTACTTCATATGGATGTGTGAGATCCTAGTCGTACCACTGGTAGATTGAGACATTACTATTATTTGGTTGTTATCAAGGTTTTAAAAAACGTAAGGCGGTATCGAGGAAGCTTGCCTTCATCGAGGCGAGGCGTAAGCCTTGAGACGGTCAAGGCGTAAGCCTCAGGAATTGCATAAAAAACATAAAAAAATAAAATGATATATACTTATTAGCTGCTAATAAGGAAATATAACTGATAAATGAATAAAACTATCAAATAAATGACTTAAACTTGATAAATAAGTAAAACTATCAAATAAATAACAAAGGTTCCACTTTGACAACTAGTATACATGCTGAATTAAGTCATTTACTAGTGCATTCTCTCCCCAACCTTTGATGCTGCTACGACAACCTTCTACGACGCTGCTACGGGCCTGCATCATTCACTATTCTATGACGACAACCTTCGAAGAACCAACCTCCTCGAGCTCCAACGCTGCTACGGGCCTGCAGCAATGTTGCTCCTCCAGCTTCGACGATGCTGCGGCGATGGTCCTCGAGCTCCGACGCTACTACGCAATGCGAGCTCCGACGTTACTGCGTGATGTTGCTCCTCAAGCTCTGATGCTGCTGCAGCGACGCTTCTCCTCGAGCTCCAACGCTACTGCGCGATGCGAGCTCCAACGGTGCTGCCACGATGCTCCGCCTCGAGCTTCGCCGATGCTGCAGTAGTAGCAGCAACGCTTGAAGACCTAACTTAAGCCTCCTTTTGCAGGCAGCTGAGGCGGTGCCTCAAGTCTGCCTCACCGCCTCGAGCGCCTCAAACCGCCTTGGCTCCAGCGAGGCGCATGCCTCTTGAGTGCATCCCGAGGCTATCGCCTCGAGGTGCGATTTTTAAAACAATGGTTGTTATTGATGATTTCTATTATTTATCATGGGTCTTCCAGGTCTAATATTGGTCTTGTTATCAAAAATTTTATAGTGAAAATAAAAACTCAATTTGGTGCCAATGTAAAAATAATTCGGTATGATAATGCCTTAAAGTTCTATACTCATTTTTTTACGTAGCTTTTAACTCTCCCAGGGCATTATTCATCAGATCACTTGCCCTCACACCTCTAAGTGGAATGGTGTTGTTGAATGAAAGCACTGACATATCCTAAATGTTGCTAGGACCATGCTTATTCATTATAATGTCCCATCTTTATACTAAGGAGATTTGCTGACTGCTTGCTACCATATTAACAGGATGCCATTTTCTATGCTCAATAAGCAAATTCCTATCCAACTTCTCTATCCTAATACAGAATTGCTTGTTGTCCAACCACTAGTCTTTGGTTGTGTTTCTTTAGTTCATGTGCCAAGTGTAGGTAGAGACAAGTTGGCTCCTCAAGCCGCAAAATGTCTTTCTAGGATATTCTAAAAGCTAAAGCCATGACCCTATCTGTTGTTGTCACTATGTTCGTACTAACGTCACCTTCTATGAGTTAGTTCCCTATTTCTCTACTAATAGGTCCAGAGTTAGGAAAATAACACAACCTCCCTATACCAGTTCCTCCTAAAACGTTGGAAGATATTCCTGTGACCGTTCCCGATAGTGTCAAGGTTCAGCAAGTCAATATGTAGTATTCAGTCGATTAGGTTATCGTATGGGGAGTATGCGGTGTGCAAGTAAGTATGTAGACAAGTATGCAATTTTGTATTTTTTATTTAAGAAATACAAAATCATTAGTCACCTTACTAAATTTTGTATTATACATCCCAAACATATGAAAAATCAAAACTATAAACATAAAGCCGCCTCAAGTAAAGTAAAAGGAACACACTAATTCTCACATCTTGAAAATTTGGCCTATTTGAAAAGCACAAAGCTTCTTCATTTAAGGTATATGAAAATTGATCTTATACTCAGTCAAGTATAAGTAAGTTGAACAAATTAGTTGATTTGGACCAACTATTGAACCACCCTATGATATGTAGTTCGAGAGAGGGGCCGCCTACACACATGTGGCCACATATGCAGCCTAGGCAACCGATTTCCTAAACTATGGATTGTGCTACTGTTCCTTCTAATGATGACCGATTTCGGCTTACACATGTTTGTCACCCTCCCCCTTCTGAGCCACTGTCACACGTCTCCCTCAAGGAGCAATAAGCATATTTCCACTAACAGTATCCTCAGTGATGTACCATCACATATGGAGGTACATGCAAGCAAGTGATGCGCAACCAACTATTACAAAAGGCCTTGATCTTCCTATTGCATCAAGGAAGGCACCGCATAGTTAAACAAGGAATCCTATGTCTAAGCACGTTTCCTTAACATGTCTTAAATCTACTTTTAGACAGTTCTTTCTAGCTCTATCAGCTGTGGCCATTCCTACTTCACATCAACAGACTCTCCTAAATCCTAAGTGATGGGAAGCAATAGAGGAGGAAATGTTTGCCTTAATTTCAAGAGGCACCTAGGAGCTTACTAACTTGCCTATTAATGCTACTAGAGTGAGCTCCAAGTGGGTTTTTCATAGTGAAATAGAATAAAGATAACTCAGTAGAACAATACATGGCACAACTTGCAGCAAAGGGTTCACTCAAACCTATGAAGTGGACTTCTTCGACACCTCCTCTCTAGTAGTTGAATTATTGATTGTGCACAGCCTCATCTCTATTGCAGTATAGTATGATTGGCCTGTTTAATGTTAAAAATGCATTCTTGTATAGAAACATACAGGAATTGGGATATATGCAATAACCTCCTGGGTTCAAATCTTAGGAGGAGAGTTCCAAAGTATGTAGGTTAAGGAAGGTAATAAATGGACTAAAGCAAAGTCCTCAAGCATGATTCCAAAAATTATTTAAGGTAGTTGAGAATCTTAGATTCATGCAATCATCAACAGTGCACTCTATGCGTATAGAATACCTCTCATTGAAGAGTGGTGATGCTTGTGTATGTTGATATTATTGTTACAAGAGATGACTAAAGGGGATCTCCAATTTAAAAAATTGTCTTATTGATCACTTTGTGATTAAAGATCTGGGACTACTCATATTTTTTAGGCATTGAAGTTTTTTTTTTAAGAAAAAAGAGGAAGATTACCTTGAAAGTCGTAATCATTTTGTAAATGTATTAATTGAGAAAAGGAACGAACTTACTAGTTTTTAGGCATTGAAGTTACTAGGAGCAAGCGAGGTGTTGTACCATCTCGGAAAAAGTATGTTATGAACCTCTTGTAGAAAACTAGCATGTTGAGTACTAAACTCACATATATTCTTATAGATCATAGGGCTTCAGGAGTCTCATTGGAAAGTTGTTATACTTGACCATTATGCACCCAGATATCTCATTTGTTGTTGGAAAACTCAGTAATTTTATGGATAGGAGAACAAAGTTACATTAGGATGCAATCATGATGGTTCTATGCATTTATTTAAATGCCAATGGCATGCCGCCGGCATGCCGTCGGCAAGGCCATTTCTGGAAGGGGGTCGTGCCGACATGAAAATATTGTCGATTTACAAGTGTGCCGTCGGCATGCCGATCGGCGCTGCGAGCAGTTTGAAATGCAGGTGCTGGAGATTCGGAGGGGCTGAAATCTGAAATAGGGGGCTTAGTCAAGAGCTGAAATTCGAAAATTGGGGGACTGTCACACACACAAACAGAGCGGTTTGAATGCAGGAGTGGGAGATTCAAAACTGGGAATGTGGGGGGGGGCAAAAATGACACATACGATGATTAACTCAACTAGAGACACTCAAGCTTTCCAAGTAGATACACACTTCATTTTGAGTGTTTATGTAATTTTCTATTTCATTTTGAGTATTTATGTGATTTTTTATTTCATTTTGAGTATTTATGTGATTTTCTGTCGGCATGTATCAGCATGCCCTCGGCATTCCCACGGCGTGCTCTTGGCATGCCCATCGAAAAACGGGCATTTCCACAGCATGCCTTCGGCATGCCCACGAAATGTACACTTAAAATTTTGTCGGCACGGCGTCGAAATCAGTATTTCGAACCTTGGTTTTATGATATTTTAGTCATCAACCGACAAAGGACTCTCGTTTACCAAAAGCTCCCCATTAGATATAGTTGAAGAAAATGATTTTTCTTAATTATCAAGTTGTCCCTACACCTCTTTATATAGAGAATGGTGCGGGAAAAGTTACAACATAAATCCAATAAAATAATAAAAATGGCATAATATCCTTTATAATATAACGTAACTCAACACTCACCCTCAAGCTATGGCATATATACCCACCCACCATGCTCAACTTGTTTCTACACTTCTCAAACCAAGGGTGAGGCAGCAACTTGGTAAACGTATCAGCAGTCTGGTCTGAAGAGGCAAGAAGGTAGTACAAAGCAGACCCTGCTAAATCAAACTCCTGATGTAATGACAATCCACTTCTACATGTTTCGTTCTCTCGTGGAACATAGGATTGGTTGCAATGTATGTTGCAACTCAGTTGTCACAATGCATCTCCATTGGCTCCTGAATAGTAACATGAATATCTCATAACAAAGATTTTATCCATATCATCTCAGCTGTGATATGTGCCATGACCCGGTACTCAGACTCGACACTAAAGCATGAAACTACATTTTGTTTCTTGCTCCTCCAAGTCATCAAGTTCTCAGCTATAGAAGTACAGAAGCCAGTGGTAGATCGCCTATCTCCAACATCTCCTGCATAATCTACGTCAGAGGCAACAACAGACGTAAGAGCATTCTTTTGAAATAGAATACCTCTACTTGGACATCCCTTGATGTACCTCAACACTTACATCACAACCTACCAATGAACATCAGTGGGTTTGTCTAAGAATTGACTTAGCTTACCCACTGCAAGACTAATATATGGCTTAGTGATGATCAAATATAATAATTTCCCCATCAGCTGTCGATATGCCTTCTTGTCCTTCAGCTTCACAGTATCATCAAAGAGATGACCTTTAGGATCCATAGGAATATTAACATCCTTGGATTCTAGTATGCCCGTCTCCTGAAGAATGTCAAGAGCATACTTTCTTTGTGACATAATTATCCCTTACTTCCTTGTGCCAATCTCAATACTCAAAAAATCTCAATTTCCCAAGGTCTTTCATGACAAACTGGCGTGCCAAGTACTCATTCACTTGAGAAATGCCATCCGCATCATCACCTGTGAGGATAAGGTCATCCACATATATAAGTAGGGCCACTATACCACTACTAGTCTTCCTCACAAATAGTGAATGGTCAGACGATGACCTCTGCATCCCAATAACAGATAATGTCTCAGAAATGCACTAAAATCAGGCTCGAGGGCTCTGCTTAAGACCATAAATGGCCTTACGGAGTTTGCATGCACACCCCCTGAACCTCAAATCTAGGCAGCTGCTACATATATATATATCTTCTTGTACATCTCCGTACAGAAACACATTTTTGACATCCAACTAATGTAGATGCCATTCATATTGAGCTACAACAGAAACTAGTATACAAACAATGGAGAGCCAAGCAACTAAGGAGAACGTATCAAAGAAATCCACCCCACAAGTTTGGGTGAATCCTTTGGCCATAAGGCGAGCCTTATACCGAGAAATAGGCCCATCTAGGTTGTATTTCAAGGCAAAAGCCCATTTCGCTCCAACAAGGTGCACGCCAAATAGTATAGTAGATAGCTCCCAGGTGCCTCTATCAGTAATAGCAGACATCTCTTCCATAGCTGCCTTCCAGTGCAAATGTAGAAGAGCCTGCTAGTACGATGTAGGGATCTCAGCACTGGAAATTGCAACAATGAACACATGAAACTCCGAACTTAGAGAATCAGTAGAAACAACACTCCCGGCAACACGATACTGGGCACAAAATCGTAGAGCCTTCCTGATAGCAACAGCGATATTCTCATCTATGGGCATAAAAAGAGAACTTGGGGACAATATCAGGAGTACCATCAGTACCCTCAACACATACCTGAGTGAGGGAGGACGATGGTGGCTCAATAGGAACTGAGGGGGGTGTGTCCTCTCTGTAACTGATAGGAAGCCAATATGTAGCACCCTAAAGGTCATAAAATCAGGTGGTACAACTCTGAATGTACCTACAGGTTGCTCTGTAGTAGGTACACCACTATGCTAAGAAAAATCCTCCATGGCTATAAGAGGTGCAGGTATTGGCACAGCCATCTCAGCCTCTTTTAACTGATAACTTAAGGTGGAAAAGTACAAAATAAACTTATGAAAAGTCACATCCACACTAACATGGTGCCCCTGGTGTATGGGGTCAAAACACCTATATCCTTTCTGAGTGTGTAAATAACCAAGAAATATGCACTTAACCGCCCTAAGAGCCAATTTGTCACGACCAGGCCCAAGGAGGTGTACAAACGCCACACAATCAAAAGTCGTTGGCGGCACAAGAAACAAATCTAAATTAAGATATAGAATGTTCCATGGGATATGTTCATGAAGCATAGAGGAAGCCTATCAATGAGATAGCAGGCAGTGAGAATTGCATCTCCCCACTAACTATGCAAGACACTATTCTGGATAAGCAAGCTCTAGCTCTATCGAGAATATGACGATGTTTTCCTTCAGTAATCCCATTCTGTCGTGACGTGTGACGGCATGATGTCTGATGCACAATACCGAGTGCCCATACAAGTCTGCCAAATTCTTAGTATAAAATTCTAAGGCATTATCAGTTCTAATCTTCTTAATGCACACACCAAACTGAATTTTCACAAACATCACAAAGTGTTAAATAATGAATCCAACCTCTGATTTATTCCACATCAAAAATGTCCACAAACGAGAGAAATCATCCACAAATAATAAATAATACCGATATCTTTATCGAACTGCCATACGACTAGGACCCCAAACATCACAATGTAATAAATCAAAATAAGTAGAACTACTAGACTGGATAGAGGCTGGAAAACTGGCATGGTAATGCTTCCCCAGCTGAAAGGCATCACACTTAATCTTCATGGCAAGAAAAAGAAGAGGGATGATTCAACGTAGCTTATCTAATGAAGGATGGCCTAGTTGTCTGTACCACTGCAAGGCACTCCCCGCAGTAGTACATGTCTAACAGACTACAGCAATAGGACTCTGAACTAGCCAGTATACACCCCCTCCTCATGGCTACCACAAATCATCCTCCCCATCATGCAGTCTTGAAATGTACATCCAATCACATCACAATGACACAACAATTCAATTGCAAAGTAATAGTATTAACATACAACAACTGCATTCCTATGTCGGGCACATAATAAGCGTCAGAGAGATGTATGGAGGGAGTAACTAACACCCCTCACTTAACACAGATGGGGGCATGCCTACCATCTGCAAGCTGCATTGAGCGATCCTATGGTATCTTCTGCATATTCTCAAAACACTAGGAATTCCCTGTCAAATGATCTAAGGCACCTGAATCAATCAACCAGGAACTATTCATACCTAATGCAGAGGCATAAGCAACCAAGGTTCGAAATGCCGATTTCGACGCCGTGTCGATGAAATTGCAAGTGTGCATTTTGTGGGCATGCCGAGGGCATGCCGGAGAAATGCCTGTTTTTCGATGGCAGATTTCGATGATTTCGACGGCTCGAAAAAATGTCATTTCAGAGGCACGCCGAGGGCATGCCGATGCATGCCGACAAAAATGGTAGAAGTGGTCAAAATGATATCAGTTTCAAGAAAATCAAATGTTGATTATGTAACAATAAGAGTGTTACATCATAATATTCATATACAACATGACCATACAATGTTAAAATTCAATAACGAGATGAAATATTCTTACCATGTTAAGAATACAGAAAATTTAATAATAGAAGAATACAAAAAATTTAAGAATCAAAGAATTTAAGAATGAAAAAATCAAAGTGTATAGTTTCAAAGTAAAAGTTAAAACTGTAATGTCTTGATGTATGATGTATCGGAAGTTAGGACTTGGAACTTGAAAGACAGATTTCACCAGAACCAAGAGTGTCTTGCTGGATGCATATCTTTATCATGGGTACTATCACCACTTGATTGATACCATTGTTGACTATTGTGTCGATGAATACTTTGAATGTATTCACAGTAATCCTTCCAAGACATATATGAATACATTGTCTGGTAATCCATTATGTGTTGTCTGTATTCATGTTCATTCATACTAACAAAAATCCCAAGACGGGGAAATCTACTATCTGTGTATAGTCTGTCACGCTGCCCACGTGCACGATTAGTTGCACGTGTTTGTGAGAATCCTATTGTTCTAGAATCATCTTGTGATGATTCTGATCTTGGCATTTAAGGGAGAGCTTAGGGTTGGAACTGTTGAGGAAAGTAATTTTGGATCATACCATACTCATATGGATAAAAATATTCACTCACAGTCCTAGTCCCAGAAGTGTCAACATTTTCAGACTCAGCGTATGAATATGATGGATAATTATATGAAGGCGGTGGTGGTGCAAATGATTGCGGGTAGAATGGTTGAGCATATGAAGATCCCGTCTCACGTGTTCTGTCGTATGATCCCATGTCATATCAAGATCCAGGTGCTGAAGAACAAAAAAATTGATCACTAATGCTCATGGAACCAATTGAGGAGCTCAAATCCTCCATGTAGGCATCGTGACTTGGATATCCCTCGTAATCCATGGCTAGTGGACTTGGACTTGGACTTGGAATATATTCGCCATGGATATTGGTGTGTCGTTCGTCATATTCTGTAGCACCCTGAGTTTGCACTTGACCACCATGTCTCCCTCTGTCGGATGATCCTTCTGATCCAGATCCTTCTACCATTACAAATGCATCTGCATTTGAGCCATCATCTGAGTCATCCTTTGAGGTTGAAGTAGACTGTGATAACTGTCGGTAACGTACTGTGCAAATATTTGATTTAATAAATTTACGATTACGTCCGTCGGTGTTGTCTACTATGCAAATTGTTGATAAATATTTTATGGATTTCTTACCCATTCTCCACCACAGATCCACCACCATCCACCACACAGTGCACACACCTTAATTCCCACCCCACCCGATTCATATTGGCCATTGCATCATGCCACCAGCCAGTGCGGGCACTGGCACCGCACGACCTCCCGTTACCTTTGTCCCCTTTCCCCTTCCCTCCAAAAGAGTCATCATTGGAGGAAATCCTAAACGTGCGGCGGCCACCCTCTACAAGGAGACGCTCCCCCACCTTCCCAGCAGGCAACTAGTCCACCACCAAGAAGGTGAGAAGTTCCATAAGTAACGATGCAGGCTACAGCCTGAAGCAGCGGCAGAAATGACAGTGACAGTGGCATTAGCGGAGCGGAAGAGATGGCAGTGGCAATCTACAGCAAGCACACAGCATCGACATTTCTTAACAAGGTGGGCTGCATCGGCATCGGCACAAGCACACGCCCTTGGTGGGAGTCCCTATATGTTAAGCATCCTACGACATCGGTAGTGCTTGCCGACCCTATGGATATCTGCACAAGCACACAGCATCTCTTAACAAGGTGGGGCCCCCACTACACCCAAATCAAATAGCCATCCCGCCTCCCCCGCCCTCCCTCCCCACCCTCTATGTCCGCGAGGCCCACCGACCCTGCGGCTCCACCACCACCACCACCTTCCTCCCCATGTCCTCCCCCTCCATCCCTCCTCCCTGCCCCCACCTTCAGCTCTTCCTCTCCTCCTCCCCCAACCCCTTCCGCTCCCTCCACCTTCTCCTTCGCCCCAAACCCCCCACCCTCGGCTGCGTCGAGCTCCACCTCGACCTCCCCCACCGCTGTCCCCTCTGCCTCCCCTCCTCCTCCCCACCCCACCTCTACTTCTGCCTCTCTTGCCCCCTCCACGCCCTCGACCACCTCTACCAGTCCCCCTCCTCCCCTCCCCACGCCCTTGCCCTCGACGTCCACCACGTCGAGCTCATCTGCTTCGCCTGCCGCGACCAGGTCACGACCCCGACTTCGACTCCGCCGTCCTCGCCTCCCAATACCGGATCGCCTCCATCCCCCTTCCCCCCACACCCCCCAAGAGGAGGCGACTGGTCGAGTTCCACCCCTGGACCCCCACCCCCAGGGAGCAGCGCCTCCTCGACTGCTGCTCCAGCCCACTGTGGTGCCCCGACACCGCCGCCGCCTAGTCGGGCCGCGGGGTCTCGTGGGGCCTCCGGGGGCTCAACAACCTTGGCAGCACCTGCTTCATGAACTCCGTACTGCAGGCGTTGCTCCACACCCCGCCCATAAGGAACTACTTCCTCAGCGACCGCCACAACCCCTACGTCTGCAGGCCGCAGCAGAGGAAGAAGGCGGGCGGCGAGGGCGATGACAGAAGGTCGTGTGCCTCGTGTGCATCTCGACGCGATCTACTCCGCGGTGTTCTCCGGTAGCCACACGCCCTACAGCCCTGCCAAGTTCCTATACAAGTGAGGGGGACGAGGGAGAGTGACCATTTTGCCGGCGGCGGCATGCCTCCGAAACACCTGTTTTTCGACACTGAAATCATATCGGCATGGCTGTTCTTCAAAACTGGCCTTGCCGACGGCATGCTGTCGGCATTTAAATCAATGTAAGCAACAGTGCCTGATAACTGAAATTGCTCATGAATCAACTAAGCTAGACGTTGTACAACTGTATCATAGTCCGCCTCTATAAAGCTCACTGCCTCAGTAGACACGACTGGAAGTGTAGTCACAGAAACTTGGTTGGCAATTGCAGGCCATCTAAATTTATTCCAACACTTCGCCTTAATGTGGCAAAGTCTCCCACTATAAGAGCAGGTGGGCTTGCCACGACCACCAACAGCATGCCCCCTGCCTTTGCCTCTAAAAGCTCTTGTCCGTCCACCACGAATACTCACAGTTGCATGAGTAGAGGAGGTATTACTAATAACACCCTCTAGCATAAATTGGATTTGCAACCTGCTATGTCTTCTGTATATCTCCTCAATAGGAGGAAGATTAGATAGTGTCAAATTTATGAGCGTGCAGCGGAATAGCTGTCATTAAACCCTGTCAGAAACATATGTGCAGAAAACTCCTTCCTTTAATCCCTACATGTGGCTGAGGTACACATGTGCCTGCATGCATTATATTTCTCAAAGAGTCCCTTCATGGTGAAATAGTACTGTGAGAGACTCATGGATTCCTGTTTCAAGTGATTGAGATCATAATGGATCTGAAGGACCTGGGTGGAGTAGAGTTCATGAGAATAAGTGACCTTTAGACCATCCCACATCTCCCTAGTCGTCTTGTAATACATGACTTCATCTCCAATGCAAAGTATAACACTATTGAGTATCCAGGCCCTCACCATGGTGCCATCTCTGTTCCAAGTTACATATTTCCCCATCTTTTGCTCTGGTGGTGCTTCTATGATGGCATATTGCTTCTAATGTCTTTCCATAGTCACATGAAATGTCTGAAATCAACAGGGATAATTAGTCCCATTAAGCTTCACAATAAGAGCAAAGAACGAATTCTTGTAGACTACGCTATCTCCGATCCATTCTTACGTCACCCCGGGACCTGACGATGATGCGATCATAGTGACAACAAACAACAAACACCTCCAAACACAAATTTGAAATCTGACAGAAATGGAGAATACACACCCCAAAATATGCATCAATAGGGGAATACACACCCAAAACAACAATGAAAATTCTGATTTGATTAAACCACCAAAGACGAATTTCCAAACTTCTTTTTGAAAGGTCCTCGCTTTAGAACTCCATCAACGAGCCAAAGACCTTCCTCGACCCTGTTGCAAGGGGAAAATAGGGTCTACAACCCTCTCCTTACCACCGGAAGGAACCCAGCAGCGAGAGGAGGGCACTGGAGAAGAGAAGGGGGGTCGAGGAAACCTCCCACTGCTCCTACCGCTGCAGTGGACGATGACGGCAATGGCATCGGTGCCTAGGTAGCGGCGGCGGTGCCTAAGTGGCAGCGCTGCTGCTGCAGGCGGTGCCACTATTGCTGTTAGCGACGGTGTTGGCCGACGACGGTGGTGCTACTGCTGGCCGGTCTGCTGCTGGTGGTGGCGACAGTGGTAAGGCTTGGTGGTAGGGTTAGGGTTTTAGAGGTGGAATCCCCAACTTAGCTCTGATACCAAGTTGAAGAAAATGATTTTTCTTAATTACCAAGCAGTCCCTACACCTCTTTATATAGAGAGATGTGAGAAAAAAGTTACAACATAAACCCAACGAAATAATAACAAAGACATAACACCTCTTACAATATAACGTAACTCAACAGATATCATTGCATACACAGATGCAGATTATGCAAGTTGTCTCAAGGACAAGAAGTCTACTACCAAGTTCTCTATTTATCTTGCTAGTAATCTCATGACGTGACACAACAAAAAATAAGTTATGTTGCACAATCTAGTATTGAATTTGAGTATTATGCCATTTCACAAGCTGCTACTAAAGATGATGTGGATTCGCTCTGTCCTTGCAGATATACATATTCAGATGCCACCGAGATGAAATGTGATAATAGAGTTGCCACGTACATCACAAATAATCTCATGTTTCATGGCAAGATTAAGCATGTTGAGGCAAATTACCACTATACAAGAGATTTGATTCAACAACGATTCCTACATACCACTCATGTCAATTGTCTTCATCAAAGTAATTCTCAGGACCTCCTTCAACAGATGTTGCACCAAGCTAAGAATGATTGACATCTATGCTCCATCTTGAGGGAAAATGTTGAGGATTATATTAGTTTGATTTTTATTATTTTCTTATAATTTGTAAACCTCTCTATATTTTACCCAAATCCTCTATATATTGAGGATGTGTTTCATAATAAATAAGTTGCTCATTTCTTTTGACTATAGAACCATCGGACTTATGCTTAATCTGATACACACATTTATTACCGACTGCATTCATGGATGAGTATGGAGATACTAAAAACCATGTGTTTTTTTTTTCTATAAAGCATGCAATTCTTCCGACATTGCTTCAATGCAATGTTAATGTTTATCTGTATGAGAGTAGGAAGATGGTTCCTTTCAATCACATAGAAAATGAAGATGTGGCAAAAAGGGATGAAAAGAACCATGGTAAGTTTCCTTCTCCACAATTCCATCAATTGACCAAGTTGTCAAAGCATGTGTTCTTTCAAGTTATCATAGAAACTGCAGGTGGTGGTGAAGAGTTAAGTGAAATAGATGAAGTAGGAAAGATAGAAGACTCTGTGGGTGATGTAGGAACTGGTGTTGGAAGAAGTTTGGTGGTGAGAAGAAGCTGCAGGGGATGTTGATGATGGTGGAGCTGTTCATGTGGGTTGGTGAAATTGTAGAACCAGATATATTAAGTGGGATTGGTATGACAGGTATAGGAGACTCTATAGTCGAGGATGAAGGGAAGTTTGATCCAGAAATTGGTGTAAAGGAAAAGAGTACTCATTAAATGTAACGTGTAGAAACGATAAAATTTACTAATGGTAGGATTAAGACATAGGTAACTCTTGTAATTAAAACTACCCAAGAAAAACATGCAAGATAGACTGGAGTTACAATTTATGCTCATTATAGCAACATAATAGTAGGTAACAAGTGCATCCAAATGTGTGAAAGAAATGACCATCTGGTTCTTAATCAAACATCGAAAGGGAGTGGAATCATGTATGATAAAAGAAGAAAATTAGTAACATGAGCTGCAGTGTAAAAGCCTAACGACCATTACCTAAAAGGAACACCACCATGAGCAAGTACAGTGAAAGAAACCTCTCTGAGATGGTGATTTTTGTGCTCAGCCACACAATTCGGCTCTGCAGTGGGGAGCAGAAATCCAATGAAGAACACCATGTCATTTACACTCTAACTAATCTCATGGTACTCGCCTCTCCAATCAATCAATGCTTTAATGAGGGTCTGAAACTGAGTAGTAACATGGCTTGAGAACTGAAGAAAAATCTCATATGCTTGAGAGTTTGTGCAAAAGGTGAACACCAATAATCATCGATAAAAGTAGTGCCAAGGTTCAAAATGCTAATTTCAACATCGTGCCGATGAAATTCTAAGTGTGTATTTCATGGGCATGTCGAGGGTACGCCGTGAAAATGCTAAGGGCATGCCTATGCATAAAAATGATAGAAGTAGTCAAAATAATATCAATTTCAAGAAAATCAATGTAACAACAAGAGTGTTTCATCGTGACCATACCCAAGGTTTTAAATATCGATATCGATATTGGTATCATATCAACAAGTCAAAAAAAGAATCAGAAAGGCATGTGTGTGTGTGTAACCTTTCACCGATTAGGGATAACTTTCCCACCCAAGAATGATGCTTCAAGCTCCAACCTTACCTAGCAGCATGAACCTTTCAACGTTAACTTTCCTACCCAAGACTAACTTCCAACCTTTCTAGCCCAACAACCCTACAGCCAACAACACACTGTATTAGGCCATCAGCATCTGGCGACATGCCAAACATACAGTCCGGTCGTCGGCATGCCACCGGCATCCTTGCATGTCGACATATATTTGGTGTTAGCATGACCCCTCCCCAAAAATGGCTATGCCGGTGGCATTTAAAACACTAGGAAGCACTATACTTGGGACCTTCAAAAGAGTGCATTAAAGATGTCCATGCATGAGAGAAAAGAAGGAATTTATTAGTAATGCTATTAGCAGATGACAAGTGTTGGCATTGAGCTTCTGTCAGATGAAGACACACATAACTGAAATTGAGACCAATGTCCAGAAAAATGGCATGGGGTATTCGGTTGGACAGGTTACCGCTTAGTGAATACTCAGTATGCAATGAGTATGTGGATAAGTATGCAATTTTTAAATTTAAATAATAAAGAATATAAAATAATTTCCAAATAATGTACTATTAATTAAAACTTATATTCCAAATAAAATAAAACTAACTTACTAAATGAATGATTGATTGATGAATAATTTCTCAAAAGAAAAAAATACCAATTTACTGATGACCAAAGTCATAGTATAATTATAATCATACTAAAATGCATTAGTTGTCATAATCATACTAAAATTGCATACTACATTCAGCAAATTAAAAATAAAATTTTCCAAACAAGTGTTTGATAAATAGTAGATATGAACATGAACAAATGGACGAGATTGATTAGAGGGATATTTTTTGTGTAAATAAAGGCTCTATAGGTATACAGACTACTTGGCCAGATTACTCAGACAGACCGCATGATGGCCCATTTATGTATATGTGCTTCAATGAGGGGAGGGCCTAGGAGTACTCGGCCGCCTATTCAGACTAGGCGGTCATTTTTCTAAACACTGATTGAGACACAAACTTCTATACAGTCTTACTGCTTGCATGACCAAGACAATCATGAGAGACCTTCAAGGATGCTTTCTCAGACAGATAAGTAGACAAAGAATGAAGAACAGAAGAAGCAGCAGCTCAAGCCACATATGAAAGGAGCCAAAGTTGATACAATCCCTGCACAACCTTTCTATCAAGACAGGCTTCTTTGTTCTGTGATCCTTGACCTTGAAGTGATTTGGATAGAGCTTTAAATAGCAAGAATTATCATTAATAAAGCAGCATATGGACAATACATTCTTGGAAGGTGTAGGTACATGCAAGATACCATTCTAGCTAGAGAACCAACAAAGTAGGAATAAATTTGGAATCAACATGAGTAATTGATAAACCTTGACCATTTTCAAATTGGTCTTCATCACATCCAATATAGTCATTGTGATATCAAGGTTGGTAAATGAATTTATTAAATGATGTGCCACCCCTGAATCAAGATGCCAAAGTTGTTGTTGAGCAGGTTTAATTGTATTAATCTGAGGAAGAGCTGGATCAGGTTGATTATATTGATAATTGTAACACACAGCAATAGGTTTGTTCCTCCCAAAGATCTGACATTGAGTACAACAGGCTTGTCACCCTCAACCCTGAGAAGAATTAGAAGTGAAACCATGGCCTAATGAAGAATTTTGAAAAACCCTCGTGTAGGTCTATTGTAATGGCCTCTAAAGTCTCAATAAGGACTTAACCTTCCTCGAACACCTCTTGCAGCCTAATGAATTTTTATATACTGTTGATTCTTGATTGTTCATTATCCATGACTCAAAAGGAGGCCTACAACCTCATCATAAGTGCAATCACCAAATCGATTGGCAATAACTGCAAAAATCAAGCATAATCTAGGTATAAGCCATTGAAGATAGCTAAAACTAAATTGTATTTTTCAATAGGCTTCCCATGTGTGGCAAGGTTAGTCACTAACTCAACTTTATTAATGAAATCTATTACAGTCATATCACTTTCCTTCAAAAAATTGAGCTCAAGATGATATTGAAAAGACAAGTGCAAGATTGTGTTGCAAAGCATCATTCGAAAAGAGATAAACATCATGAGCTGAGGTGAAATGGGAGATCTGAGATCATATACTTTTGGTTATGGAGGAGATCAACCAACTTAGTACTAGTTGATCTCTTCTTCGCTATTTTTTATAAGCTTCATTGTGGCCAACTATTTTGCCACTAGAATCTTTGATGTAGTGCAAGATTGGATCCATCAATAGTTCCAATCATGTCATAGGCAGTGAGAAGAATAAGCTGCGCTTTCCAGAGATTATAGTTGGATGAAGTCAATTTGAAGGGAACGCATGTGTGAATCATAACAAGAGGCAATCCACCTGAGTTCATGAATGCAGAAAGTGATGAATTTGGAAGCTTGTAAGATGAATCAAAGGCCATCCCTTCAGAGATCCATTGATTGACTTCACAGCATAGCTATAGGTCCTCAGACCTCAGATCTAACCTATGTGATGAGCAAGTAGCTCATCTCATACTTTGATACTGCATTGGAATTTGAGGTGGAAGTGGTTGAGCTCAACTACTCGGCTCTCAAGCATTACTCTATTATCTATAGCAAATGAGGAGTGCAGCAATTACAAGGTTGTTGCAGCATACCAAATTACAAAGTGATACACCTGTCACCAGATATGCTTTACACGTCAACTAAGACACAAGTCACTGAAGTTATCTTTCACATAATTTCATTGTAAATCGAAATCTGAGTTAGAGTACCATCTGTTGGCTTCGTTCTACAGAGAATTAGTATATTAGATCTTGATTTTAAACATAGAATTCACAATAAGAAATAAATATGTTAATAAAAATAGACGGTTAGTGATTATTATGCTTGAAAGATATTCTTCTTGGCTTATCTTCCCTTTCTTTTATTTTCTTCCCATTCCCATTTGCAGTTAGCACATCAGCAATGTCAACCATCAAAGAAAGAGCTTTGTCAAAGAGGTGGATTCAATGTGTATTCCTGCTGAGCCACAGCAATGCAATTCCGAAATGTATGGCACAATTTTCACCATTCTTGCCAATTGCTTAACAAGTCTCAACATTCACGTCATGTTTCTTGCAAATTTATACATGATTGGTGAGTATTAGGTTTGAAAGGAAACCTTCTCTGCTTACCTTCCCTTTCTTCCGATCCATCAATCAATTAGCACATCAATAAGACAAACATCAATCAAGAGCTTTACCATAGAGGTGGACTCTCCGTGCATGCCTGCACAGGCAAAGTAGCACAAATTCCAACACCTATAGCACAATTTTCACCATTCTTGCCAATTCCTCAACAGGTCTCCACATTCAAGTCATATTCCTTGTGAACTCATACATAGTGGGCGGTTCCCTTTCTTCTGATCCATAATTAGCATATCAATAACATCAACCATCAAAGCAAGAGCTTTACCATACAAGCAGACTCTCCAACACTGCTGACTAACTCAATTCTGATACCTATAGCACAATTTTTACCATCCGTGCCAACTGCTCCATATTTCCACACTCAAGCCACATTCCTTGTGGATTCATACATGGCAGGCGATTGCTAGGTTTTAAAACTAACCTTCTCCACTTATCTTCCCTTTCTGCCAACCCACAATTAGCACATCAACCATCAAAGCAAGAGCTTTATCATAAAGATGGACTCTCCATGCATGCCTCGCATGGGCGAAGCAATGTAATTCCAATACCTATAGCACAATTTTTCACCATTGTTGCCAATTGCTTAACAAGTCTCCACATTCCAAATTACATCCATTGCAAATCCACACTCTTGCCATACGCAAGATTGGTACTGAGGACAAATTCGTTTTAGCAGTCGGATGGCATCTCGCAAAAAACCACACCTCATCCGACCGCAAACGATGGTAAAGATGAGATTTTTCTCACCTTGATGTACCCTTTCTCGAGCAGGAACTGCGCAACGCCGATGTGGTAGGGGAACAGCAGCCCCGCGGCGGAGAAGCTGAACCCGGGGCTCGTCACCACCTTCATCTCCCTCTCCCTCGCCACGTCCACCTCCCTCTGCTCCCACACCACCGCCTTCTCCTCCACTGCCATCCCACCGCCAGCGGCGACCCCATCGAGGGCGTCCGACCCGACGGACTCGGTCGTCTCCACGCCCCTGCGGCTTCCGATGAGGAAAGAAGCAAGCTTTAGGAACGCCGCCCCCGTGGCCGCCGCAAGGGACCTCGGCTCCGGCGGCGGCGGGGCGGCCTTCTCGCCGTTAGAGACCCTCCGGAAGAGGAGAAGTCGGGTAGGGTTAGGTTTAGAGTTTGGAGAACGGTGGCGAGGGAGGAGGAAGGAGGAGGAGGAGGAGGAGGTCGGGGGTGGGCGCCAGTGGAGGGACGCCATGGGAGGTGATGCGTCGCACCTGCGACTGCAGATATCTGGGAGCAGCTTAATGGATCCGGATCCGTATAAAGATGACAAAAAAAAAGTGGAGTGAATACGTAGCCGATGCGGATAACAATGTGAAAATAAATTGAATGCGAGAAAAATAAATATATTGGTAAGTATAGGTAAAAAAAATTTATATTATTATATTTTTTATATGGAAATAGACTTTTAAAATGTATTTTATAACAAAATGATGAATGGAATAAGATATGTAAAGATGTTTAATTGGATGGTAAAATAAGTAGTAGGTTGAATGTGATGCGTGACAGATTGTATTATAGTTTGATATTATTTGATTCGAATTTAATTTGAGTAATATGATAAATAATAAGTTAAATGCGATTGGTGAGTTAATGTATTGTAAATTTGTATTATTTTATTTAAATTTGGTTAAGTGACGGGATAAATAATAGGTTGGATGTGATATGTGACTGAATGTGTTGTAAAATGGTATTGTTTGATTTAAATTTGATTAGATAATAGGATAAATAGTAGATTATATGCAATAGATAAGTGAATGTGTTTTAAGTTGATATTGTTTTGTTTAAATTTGATTGGGTGATAGAATAAATAATATATTGAAGTAAAAATATATAAAACTCAAAAAACAACGTATTTTGTAGCGTATAAATATAACGAACGTGCTCTCCACCATATATGTCACCATTTAATGTATAAATTTATTTAGTGAACCCCACATACAAAAAGTAATGCAAAACTATTACGTGGTAAGGCCTACCACCACTTGCAGATGAAGAAATCACCGGTGATTTTTTTTTTTGAATGAAAATGCAAATGTGATTTTTTGTTTTAATTGGAAACGTACACACGATTTTTTATTCTGAACTAAAATGCACAGGTGATTTTTGATTTTGCACTAGTGTAATTTGATTTTGAACTAAAAGGCACCAGTGTAAAATGATTTTGCATCGGTATGTTTTAGTTCAAGTTGGAGTTTGATTTGTAAATTAAGATGGCTTACTTTCACCTTGAAAGATTAAGATAGAATATCAAGTTTAACCATAACCACTTAATATCAAGGTCAAAAGATTTACCCACTTACACTTAATAACTCTTAGCCCATTAAGTCAGAAAACTCTTCATGTAAGTAAGTATAAAAGCATTAACAATTGGTTATTTAACATTAAGCAAATAGTTGCGAATTTAACTCAAACAAAGATTGTCTTATCTCTCAAGATGATAAATTGAGAAATAATTACTTTATAATACTAGAGGTTGCTTTATAATAATGAGGGAGGATTTGACCCTCATAATAAAGTCAGGTGTCAAATATATAACATAAGGCCCAAGAGGTTAAAAGCCCTGTAATCCAACTAAAGAGACCTTGAGATTCTATTAACCTTTGGTAGAGCCAATAGGAAAAGCCATCAACTGTTATTTTTGCCCAAATGGGTCAAGCAGATCTCTCTGATAGGTAGCTGCCAAAAGCCAGTCAAGCTTCCTTGACGGAAATCTAGCTAAGATGACTAAATAGACAAGGCCACATATCATAAGTCATTGCCTAAAAGTTCTTTGATAGAAATGAACTGCTTTGTCGATGGTTTTATGTACCAAGTACATGGCAAACATTATTAGGAAGAAAGATTGGCCAAAAGATCTTAGCAACAAACTCTTTAGGAAAGAACTAACGACGACGACTAAAGATGGAAATTATTCAAGAGGCATATCTCGTAAGGAATCCTAATCGGGAATCTCCTGCAAATATCATAACATAATCTTTCCTAATTTGGGAAAGGACATCCTAACACAATCAAGATTACTCGAGCCTATAAAAGGATATGAGGATATCGTAGCTAAAACCCATTCAACTTATGCATTTTTGTACTTTTAAGTAATTGTATCAAGAGGGTAGAGAGCAAGTTTGATCCCCTCCAGTGACATACAACTTCATTGGTGGAGCCAAGTAATCTCTTTTCTTGTGTTCTTGCTTTCTTGATGTGATCCATTTACATGATCAATCCCATCCTCCATCCAAACCTGGGAGGAATTTCAAGCCCTAATGAAAACCTTAAGCTTCGATCAAGCCTAAGATACCCCCCCTAAGTTGTGTAAAATAGAAGAAAATAATAGAATCACATAATAAATCAACAAGAACTGGTGGAGGCTAGCTAGAATTGAGATTTATGGCCATTTTGAGACTATTTATAGTAATAGATGTGGCTTGGAAATCCTAGGGACTAAATCGAAGTGACGGATATGGAGAAGGGCTTGGAAGACCTTTCATCACCTTAGTTCAGGTTCATAGTATAACTCATGGTTTATGTTTGGTTGGATGATTAGTTTAAGCTAGGTATTAACTAAAAGGTGTTTAGTTGGTCATAAAATTAATAAAGAATTAATTACATAATTAAGCCTCATTCCTTGAGGTGAGTAAAACCAAAAGCTATTTCTAGCGTTAATGGCATTAAGAACCCATTACCTAAAGAATAAGAAGTTTAAGTGAAACTCAAGAATTAAATGAGAAGTTGCAAGCAATGAATGGAATAACTCTAATCCACAAGTATAAGTTCTAGGAGGATGTCATGGACACCTCAAGGAACCTAGTTAGGAATGATGCCTTAGGTTGTATAGCTACACATGTATATGTATGTATGAGAACCTGGTAGTATAGCTAATAAAGTAGGGTTATGAGCTTGTAGGTGGTTGATCAATTTAAGGAAGGCTATTAAGTGGCGAACAACCAAGGAAAAACTATAATTAGTTAGTTAAGTACTAAAGTGTTATATAGGAGAAACAAGTCGAATTTGGTGAACAGAGAGTTTGCAGGGGTTGGATGGGTTCCAAGGAGAAGTTGGTAAAATGAGTCTACTTCTAAATTGACATAAAACTAGATAGTCCCAATTGTAGTGGTTGGTCGAAGACAAAACAACCAAGAGTCATTGTGAAAGGGTATTGAAGTAATGGCCCAGCCAGCACTTGCAAGTGCATATGATGTGGGGTATCTTAAGGGAGTTTAGATGTTAATCACTCCTTCTTAGGTGGACGTAAGCGGGAATGTTAAATGCTCTAGTGTTCTTAAGAATAACTTTTTGGAAAATCCAAATACACTGCACTTATTAGGAGCCAGACATTCTAGGTGTCCATCTACTCCCATTGCCAAAGATCTAAACAGATCAAATGAACACTACTTGAGCAGTCCTATGTAAAATAGCTTTCCAAGAATTTTGAGTGTTAGGAAAAGGGTCACTCCCTTAAGCCCGACTCGTCTAACAACTAGTCACAATGTTTTGGTATCTAGGATAGTTATTACTTACCTGAGGGTCATGTGTACCTTTAATCTTTGTAAGTGCCAAGGAGAGGTTATTTGTACTAGTGAAGGCACATAGGGAGGATACATCTTAATCTTCTTTAATAGGATGGGTTGATTATCTATTTTGATGAGTTAAGTGGCAAGTGAGCAAATTGCTTACTAAAATGGAAAAGGAATATAAATCAATGAGCAAATCGACTAAAGAAATGAAAAAGGAAAATGAATTAACCTTAACCAATGGGTATTTGGGTTTGGTTAATAAACATAGGCCAATGGGAAGTGGTAGGGTTAAATGGAGATGGGACTAGAAGGTTAGTCTTAAACCGTTAGGATTTGGTTGGGCTACAGTAGGTTTTAGGAATAAAACCTAAGATTGGGAATAGATCAAGATTGAACTATCCAGGGAATCCTTATACTACAATGTTTCTTATTTGTAACAGTAGTATTGTTGTCCCTACTAAGTCGATTGGTTCATCCCCATATTGCAACCTACTTTTAGAAAGTGATGCCGAGACATACAGCAGAAACTTGCAAGACCCACTGCCAGTATAGGTATCTGAGGATTACTTGTACTCATTATGTCTAGATCCAGAAGGGTATTACCTCAAGAATGATCCATATTCAGCTATAGGGACTACTGCTGCCCTCGAATATCCTTAACCATATGATTGATGAGGTATTGACAACAAGGTTGCTGCACCTCCTCCAAGCCATCGAGTATGATGGCACTATCTAAGATGTGCTAAATTTCTAGAAGGGAATAGAAGCATGGTTACTCTAATTTTGAAGGGCATACTTTTGTGAAATGTTAATGTTGTTTCTCTTGCCTTACTTTTCTATATGTTGATGATCAATTGTAAATATTGTTGGACCATGATCCATCCTTTTTGTTAGTTCAAAGGTATCACGATTGTTAATTTTGATGATAACAAAACATTTGTGTTTTAACATTTGCATTTAAGTTTAAGATTTTAGGATAATTGCAAATTGATACAAGTGTGAAGGAGCTTCAACTCACATCTATGGTGGATTGGAGGAGCTCACTGGAGGAGAAGAAGCTTCACGTGGAGCGAGAGCTTAAAGTCATGAAGAATAGAATAGAAGTCTTTTCTGGTCTTGTAACTTGTTATCTATTTTTATTTTGTTGTTTCTTTTGCTCTCTCTTTCTATTCAGATAACTGTTAAAGAGCCTCAAAGTTACCTATCAGTAGTCCTAGGAACATTTGTACAACCCTAGGACACTTGGACAACTCTTAGAGAACTTAGAAAACTAAAGTAGGCATCAGACAGCTTGATCAGATGTCTAATCTGAAAATCAAATGTCTGATACTTGACTTTAAGACATTTGACTGTTTTGATCAAACGTCCAAACACTTAGGCTGGACAACCATTTTCTGTCTGCCACTTTTAGACGTCTAGCCCTTAGTCCAAACATCTTAGAAGACGTCTAATGACCTTACTAGACATCCAATTAGTGGAACGTTGGCTTAGAAACTTGATCGTTGAAGAACGACCCTTGATCTTCTATCAGACGTCCATAGAGGACTGATAACTCTACATTCAATGATGTTATTTCCATCAACTGGGGTTAGTTTTGAGGACATATGCACACTAATAACATGTCATAATGGACATAGGAGCACTGCATGCATTGCGATTTGAGATTGCTTATAAATCAATGTTCAATGGCCATATGTACAAGTGCATGTTGAAACAGGCCTCAAATGAGCAATCAGACCTCATGGATGGATTTAGATCGACGAATGGAGTCCAACGGACTTGAAATCACTTAAATCTAACATCCAGAGCTCCCTCGACAAACCCAAGAAGCGGCCATCAGCCACCCTCGCCAACACCAAGCCCCTGCTTCATCGCGCAGGAACAATGGTTGTCCGATCTCCCATCAAACAGCTGAGAATTGGAGAAGACACAACCATATCCCGCGCGTGCCGCAACAGTCAGCGTTTCTCCAAGCTCACCAGGGGCGCACGTTCGAAACACACTCACCCGCATCCACGCATGTGATCAAAATTTAGTTGTTGATGCACGCGTGGACGGTGGGGATGAAGGCCACGCGGCGCAACGAGGGCGCGCGGATGCTCTCGGGCAGGAATGTGCGCGATCCAAGCGCCCGGTCATGCATAATCGTGGCCATTGAGGTGTGATTGAACGGCAGATGCTCGTCCATCACACGAAGGCACACCCAACCACGGGCGGGAAGGACGACGTGGTGCGCCTTCAGCCGTCCGATGGTGATCCCGCCTTGGATCCAACAGTTGAGGACACGCGGGCGCAGATTGAAGGGAGAAGCACGTGCGCCTCAAAGGACTGGTGGGCGAGGAGCTTCACCAATGCTTATGGAATGGGTTTAGTGACGTCCTAGACGTCACTAAAGCCCTTACTTAGTTTGGAAACCCCTCTTCTCTATATAAACCTCATCAACCACTCCATTCAAAGGCATTCAATACACACACACCTTCCATACTACTATAGCCTTCTCCTAGCTCCACCAAATACTCCATACCTGCCTTAAAGTTGTCAAGCCGCCAACGGAGCCTCCCTCGACTGCCATGGCCGCCTTGACTCCTCACACTCTCTCTTTACTTTAGTTTACATTGTACTTTTTAAGCTTTCATCTATTGTTGTAGTTGTAAAACACACTTTAATTGCATGCTATATATTGATGAAAGTTTCATATATTGTAGCTCACATCCTCTTAATGGTTGGCATGTTTTAAACACAATCTCTAACTCTACTCTCTCTCTCTCTCTCTCGCATTTTCTCGCAAGCAAGCAAACTACTCATTCTTGTCACAACTAAAACGACAAAATAATCCGATTTTACGCCTCCTTGTGTTTGACACTTGGACTCACCAATTCCACTTCTTAAATTAAAATCGACATCGCGAATGCATACTACAATGGCATAATTAAACAAACGCATTCTACGCGCGTTATTTTTTGGTGCCGTTGCCAGGGAGCAATGGATTTCTTTTCACTTTTATCCATCATTTGTATTCACATCTTCTAACTCATTTTGCTCTCTCTACTTGATTGGTTGCAGGAACTCGATGCTTGGGCGACGGAGGAGCGTAATCCAAGATAGTAGACCGAGGATGAGGTGCTGTGAAGAGGGTTGTGACTACTACTTTACCCATTGATTGTTTGCTTGCCTAAAAAAAAAATACAAAAAAAATATATCTAAAATTGGTGTGGTGAATGGCTACTTGACCCATATTCCAAACACATCACCCAACAAAAAAAAAATACACCCTTACATTCTTGAAGATATAATCTTTTTAGAGTATTCTTCTTTCTTTTGAGTGGTGTTTGCAAAGCCACCATGACTTAATTTGGACCGCACCACTCACCATAATTAAAATCAACTCACCTGGTAGAATTGCATGAACACTAGGGTGACCACACTAGGGTTGTTTTTCTAGGGCCACATCATTCTAAAGGAAATTGACTTTCGCTCGTTGTGTGAAAAACCTTGTGTGCCCACTTGAACTTTGTTTGAAAATATTAAGGAACTTCAACCCTAAAAAGTATTAAAGCAAGAACAAATCATTAAAAGACACCACATCTTAAAATCCTTGCTTGGAAATCATGTTTTGTTAAGTGCATACACACGCTCAAATTAGTTAACTAAGAGGCACAACCCCAAACAACGCCTCATCACATATCCTGAGTACAAGCACTAACTTAGCCCTCATTAAAATGGAGTAGACATGCCCTAGGCAGGACTAGTCTAAGTCTTGAAAGTGTAATTAGGTTTACTCAGCACTTGGCCTTCATTCCCTTTGTAGAATTTGGTGTCTAGGCTGCGGGGAAGTGTCAAATGACCGCGGTTGTGGGATCTACGGAATCGATGGCGAAAGCCAAAGGAAGAACCTTCCCTTTAATCCTCTCATAATCAACCTGGCCAAATTAACATCGGGAAGGGTGGTTAAGTGCTTACAGATTTGATCATTCCTCTAAGGCTTCTAGGTCACCTGATGAGAACCTCATCATGAACCCTAACTAGCACATTTTGACCTAAATAAGTATACAAAAGCTCCTACAAAACCTAAGGGAAAGCCTAAATCAGAGAATTATAAATTTGAGTATAAAGCAATTCACAAGGGGTAAAACTGTAATTTTATCAATGTAGTACACAAACGGAATTTCTAAGGGTCTAAACACAAGTCAAATGGGCTTAATAAGAGAGAAAGCGGGATGATTTGATCTGAAAAGAGTTATAGCTGCTTTTAGGAATTAAATGACATTCTATAACCCTAAAACAAACCTACTTTAATTCACGAAGTTTTAGGCAAGATAAAAATCAATTAAACCCTCTAAAATTCATGAAAAAATATCCCCTAGGGTTTAGAACCTTTAATTTGGCCATTGGAACCTATCTTGACCTAGATTGAGAACTATACCCAATTTTTGACCTAATCTGGGTTTTTGTGAAAATTGACTGGTCAAACATGGTCAAACCTAAAATCCAACTTCACCATTGGATTTCTTAGGTCCAAATTAGGGTTATATCAAAATTTGGACCTAAGGAAAGTTTGCCTTGACCTACTTTACAAATTGGTCCTCAGTAATTACTTTTTAACCCTTAACTTTTTGAACTTTTGCATTTGCCCCCACAACTTTCCCTTCATTTTCTTCAAACCGGTCCCTCTGCCACTCGCAGCAACAGGCCATACCTCCGGCGACTTTGCGCGGAGGATGGCGCCGCGCAAGATATGGGAGCTGGCCCTAGAAACGAGAGGGTCCCCTGCGTTGTCCTCTTCCGCATGGACCTCCTCCCATGTCCTGGTGGCACTCATACTTCTCGTGCGAACGCGCGAGAAGTATGGGTCTCTTTTTCGGTCACGTCTCTGGCGACTAGCCCATGCCTCCTCCTCGTGTTTCCCTCCCTGCCAGCACCTATTTAAGGGACAGCAGGGGCTGCCGTTTGAAGCAAGCTTGATTTGGCCTGAGATTTCCCTCAAATTCGTCTTCTTCTCCTCTTGCCAAGTGGTCCAGCAAGCTCCGGCGAGCCGCCCTCCTCCTTCTCATCTCTTTGCCACAATACCAGTGGTAGAGTTGTCCTCACCACCTTCCTCCGCTTCGTGCAGCACCCGCACAAGCACCTCTCGCCCCGTCGTCGCAGCCGTCTCCCTCCACTGGACATCATCTTCTCCAGCGACAGCAGGTACTACCAGTCGCCGTCTCTCCCCCTTCGTCCACTAAATCAGGTTAGAACCACTCCTCTCTACCCCTTCATCAATTCCCCTCACTTTATTTTACAAAAATACCCCTCGATTCCACTATCCACCATCGCCATCTTCACCTCCGGCCAAACCTCCAGCGAGACGTCCCCGTCGCTCCACGCCTCCATCCGCCTTGCCAACCGATCCCTGAGCATCACCACCACCCATTGATCATCACCCTACGACCCTCCACTGACTGTTCCAACCCCTATCGCCTTCCCCTGACCTAACCCATCCTCACGGCCACAGAGCGACCTAGGCACGCACGCCTAGGCCACCCCGCGGCCAGCCAACCCCTGCCTTACCTTTGCCGTGATACGGCAAAGGTTTTTCTCTAGTCTGATAGGGCCACAAGGCCGTATTGCTGCTTTTAGGTCTCGAGCGTTCACCGCCATTACTGCCGAGCTTGGAGCAAGCTTGCTACCAGCTCCAGGCCTCTGCAGTCCCAGGTGGGAGTCCTAGGTCGCACGGAAGAGACTCACGTGCGGTCCCAGGTCCCCAATCGCAAACGCAAGCCTCGCGTGTCCCCGCAATCGCGAGGACTTCAGCTGCAAGGGAAGGCGTGAAAGCGGGTGGGACTTTTAGTCCCACCTCGGAAGTGTGCGGGTGAGCGCCCGCACATAAATTATTTTTGTGCCTTACGCTTATCACCTTCGATACACAAGGGTCAGGTCCCTCGCCTATGCACGCGCAGCGCGCCACGCGCTCGCACTTGCCCTCGCCCGCACTCACGCCCCGTGAGCCTGGGTCCGACCCGATCACCCGACCAAGCACTCCTTGTGCACCACCCACACCGGTGCGCCTGGTCCCGAGCGCGTTACCCGACCTGCTTACCCGATTAAGGCTCTGGGAGCAAACCCTGGAGTGAATTTGAAAATGAGAGACAGACACGGGGCAGGTAGGGGGTTAGGTTTTGCCTAACCTTGTACTGTGCAGGGAAGCAGGAGAAGAGGAAAGAAGGGAGCACAGTGAAAAGAAGGAGAAGGAAGAGGTTGTTGCTGAAGAAAGAAAAAGGAAGAACTCAAGGTAGAGGAGCAGCTAAAGACAGAGGAAGAAGACAGGAAGGAGGAAGTCGCAGAGAAAGGAAGAGGAAGAAGAGCAACTAAAGACAGAAGAAAGAAGAAGACTCGCAGAGGGAAAAGAGAAGGAAAGATAAGGCAGAAGCTGAAGAGGAGAGAAGCCAATTGAAGAAGGAGAAGGCACAATGTGAGAAGAAGAAGAAGAAGAAAGCAGAGAAGAGAAGAAGAAGAAGCCAAGAGGAGAAGAACTTGCAAAGGCACTCTAGCAAGGGGCAAATAAGGCGTCTAATTCAAAGAATCAGATGTCCGAGAAAGAAAAGGCAGAGAAAGAAGGGAAGGAAGAGAGAAGAGGAGAAGGAAGAAAAAAAGAAGAGATTTTTGTTCCCTCTCTTTAATTTTTGTAAAGTAGTGAATTGTGAATTTTTATGCTTTTAGAATTAAGTTTGCTCCCTGAGTTCGACCTCGGAACATTCTAAATTTTGAGTAATAAATTAAAATAAACTGATCATCGTTTTTCGTAACATACTACAACGAACATATCTTTAAAACACCGATGAAAGACACCCATCAGTTTTTGGCACCGTTGCCGGGGAGCAATGGGCATTCTAGAAGCTATTAAATCACAATTTCTGATTGACTATTGACTTAATCTCTCTTTTTGTTGTGCAGGCGCAGGAAGGCAAGAAGAAACAAGCAACCGCACAACAACCACACCAAGGGACAGGTAATCTTCTATCCTCTCTTTTAAGCCCCTTAAATTATAAAGAGGAAGAAGAAAAAGAAAAGCAATCTAGGAATTACCTGTCTTTTATACATAGTAAATCACAAGAGTTGCCTGCTTTTTAATTTCAACATATTCTATCTGCATATCCACTAAGGGTAATTAGGGCTAAAACCTTCTTGCTTGAGCCCTAGTTACCTAATCCTGAGGTAACTAACTGGACCAATTAGAGCCAACCTAAGACTCAAAGCTAGGGTTTTAGAGACACACCTTCTAATCAAGAACTGAAAATTCCCAAAAGAACTGTGCCTAAGCCATTGCTTCAAAAGATCTATTAAGAGAAACCCTAAGCAATCCAGCTCTTAAGTCACTTGAACCTTAAAAGATAGGACCTAATAAGCTCTCACAGGAACTGATAGGTGAAGTTGATCCCTTGGATCAACCAACCTTTAAATTAGGTCACTTTTTGCACACAAAAGGATAAAGTTCAAGTGAAACCCTAAGCACCTTGATCCTAATTAAAAGTGGTAGACTTAAGAGGTCAAGGTCCCCATTCTGGTCTACCTGGAATCTCAGTGACAACAGAGGTCGGGTGGGGGAAACCCTGTAACCCGTGGGGGCACTCTACTGTGTAGGGTTCTTCGCGGGACTCACCCTCTCTGGTTGCCTAGGTAATTCTCAGGTGGATGACCTTTGATTAAGGGGTATCATCTGCCCCGAACCTCTGTAGTCACCCAACATTTTGGGTGTCTTGATTGGGTCCAGCACCTGCTAACCTCGTCCAATCCATCAGTGCATGTTCTGTAGGAGGTCCTTGAAACCTCCTCTAGAAATTCACTCTCCCCGAGGCCAAGCCTCAGTGCCCTTGTTTGTGCAACAACCTCTTCACATAGACCTCTCTTCTGATTCTGAACCCAATTCCCCTTCTTCTTCCACAATGGCTCAGCCTGTTGAAGAAGAGAATAATCTTGAGCACCAGCTCCAGTGACTCAATCATCTCTTCCAAAATTTCATGAACCCACCGTAGTGCCCCATGATGAGAGATCACTATAATCCCACTGCGGTGGCAATTGAGCCTCGAGTCAGAATCTTGACTGAAGGACCTGATTCCAAATTGAAGCCCAACATGATCCACGCCTTATCTAAATTCTATGGGCTTAACTCTGAAGACCCCTTCCAACACATCAAATATCTTAAGCATCTAGCCCAAACTTTTGGGTTAGATGCACAGAATCGGGATATCTTACTCATGAAGATGTTCTCTTTCTCCCTTATGGACAAAGCTGCCCATTGGTATCAGACACAGACCCGCCCGATCAACACTTGGGAAGAACTTCAGTCCAAGTTTTTAAAGAAGTTCTTCCTCGTAGGTCGGACAAATGCCTTGCGCCATCAGATTACTTACTTCACGCAACACACGGGAGAACCTCTTCATGAGGCATGGGATCGTTTTCAGGATCTCATGAGAAAGTGCCCCCATCATGGAGTTCCTAAATGGGAACAAGTCCAGTCTTTTTACCAGGAACTCCGTGAAGATATTAGACTATTCGTCAATGCAACTTGCGGTGGGAATATCATGGGTCAACATGAAGACACCGTGTGGGAGATTCTCAAGAATATGTGCGAGAACTCCATCAACAATGACTCCATGGGATTATTCGACCGGACGAATACCCGCGCAGCGACGAACCTTAGGGGAGCACATGAGACGCAGGGCTTGTCTGCATCAGTCGACCTGGAATTAATGGCCAGTCGATTGGACAAGGTCTCTATTATTGAGAAGAAGGTGGATGAGCTGACTCAGCATTTGTAGCGAGCCACCTCTGCCTAGAACTCCTTCGCACAGCCCCCTCCCACACGGGGAACTGTGCAGAACATTTTCCACCAACCTTCTCCTGGGATGGACTCGTATCCACCCCCATCTGACTCCAGGACCGGAGGGACCTCTGATCCTTTCTATTCTTGCCGAGGGAGCTCTACTCCCCCATTCTCCGACTTTTCTGAGGCTCCTCAGACCTGCGAGGACCTCAACGCCATCCAGAATGACCCATTTTCCAACACCTACAATCCTGGAAAGCGAAACCATCCCAATTTCCATTGGGTGGGAAATTCTCAGAATCCGAGACCACCTTTTCAGCCCCGTCCACAAGCCCCTCGTCCTTATCAGCTGCCTCAGCCTTGGCCCAACCCCACCTATCCATCCGGGCCCAACCAAGATCAAATGTCCCTTATCCTTTAGACTTTGGCTAACATTCAGAGAACGAATGCGGCTATCCAAAGCAACACAAGGACGAAATCACAGAGATCCGCAACCAACTTGCCCAGTTGGCAAATTCTCGCTAACCAGGTACACTTCCTTCTCAGCCTCTTCCTAACCCGAATAGCGTGCTGATCCAACGTCACGTTATGAACCCAAACCTGGGCCAAGCACACTTGGTCTATCAGGCCCCTTCTATTCCTTCACCTGACGGGATGGAAGCTTCAACCTCCTATGCGAGTTACCAACAACAGCAGCCCATCCTACCAACCCCTAACCAGAACCAGGTAGGAATAAATTCTGTAACGACCCGTAGTGGTAAGGCAACACAAGATCCACCTTATCCAGACCACTCCAAGCCTGGTAGTGACCCAAACCCTAGGACAGTCATCCAAGATGTTCCTATCCTTGTCCCAGATAAAAAACATGGACCTATCCTAGAGGAACCAACGAAGGTTCCATTTCCCGAGGCCTTGACCAAGGGAAAGCGGACAACTAAACACGTGGCTCCTGAGGAGGACCTGATCAAGCTCTTTTAGCAGGTCCAAATAAACATCCCCTTGATGGATGCGATCCGACACATACCGACTTATGCACGATTCTTGAAGAACGTGTGTACACCTCAGCGTAAGCCGAGAACCAAGAGTGGGAGTCCAGTTGTACTATCAGAGTAAGCCAGCTCTGTAATCCTGAGTAGACTCCCACCCAAGGCAAAAGACCTAGGCACTCCCCTGATTTCATGTAAGATCGGTGAAACCCAGTTTGATAGGGCATTATTGGACCTAGGTGCCTCCATAAACTTGATACCCACATCCCTACTTAACCATCTAGAAGAATCTGAGCTGAAACCGACTGAGGTGACATTACAGCTAGCAGATCGATCTATCAAGTCACCTAAGGGAATTCTTGAGGATGTTATTGTTAGGGTGCGTATTTCTACTTCTCTATAGATTTCATAGTTTTAGATATGGACGCACTTGAAAACCCAAGGGATACACTAATCATACTAGGGAGACCTTTTCTGGCCACTGCAAGGGCCAACATAAGTTGTGAAGAGGGCCAAATAAAACTGAAATTTGGGAATCAGACTCTCAAAATTGATATCTTTAAGGCCCAACAAGGGATCAATTGCGGTGTCACTGAACAAATTTGTGATATTAGAGCTGTGGTTGATGAACCACAACTTGGGGACAACATGATTATTCCTCATCAACCACAAGAAAATCTTGAACTGCAATTAGAGGAGTCAGACCTTGATCTAGACAAACCTATAACTCCTACCCTTGTATCCCACACTCACTCTGAACCACCCGTTGCTGCTGATAACCCCATTCTTGAACTCAAACCCCTTCCCGATCATTTAAAATACATCTTTTTGGGTTCTAATCAGACTTTTCCTATGATTATAAACTCCAAACTCACACTCCTGTCTGATTACTGTTCTCCAGCAACATCGCAGAGCCATTGGTTGGACTCTCGATGATTTGACTGGAATAAGTCCCTCTTATTGCACACACCGTATCTATTCTGAAGAGGGCACACGACCTTCATGTGAAATGCAGAGTCGTTTGAATCCCAATCTACAGGAGGTCGTGAAGAAGGAGATCATTAAGTGGTTAGATGCAGGGATTATCTACCTGATCTCCGACAGTCATTAGGTGAGCCCAATCCAGGTTGTGCCTAAGAAGGCAGGGCTCACCATCATCATGACTGAAATCGGAGAGGTCATACCTACCCGTATAGCCAACTCATGGAGAGTCTGCATAGATTACCGAAGACTCAATTCCTCCACGAAGAAGGATCATTTCCCACTACCATTTATTGATCAAATTCTCGAGAAGTTGGCGGGAAATAGATTTTTCTGCTTTCTTGACGAGTACTCTGGTTACAACCAAGTGGCGATTCATCCAGAGGACCAAGAGAAGACCACATTCACCTGCCCCTTTGGAATGTACACGTTTCGAAGGATGCCTTTCGGTCTCTGCAATGCACCTGCAACTTTTCAGCGGTGCATGCTTGCCATATTCTCTAATATGGTAGGTGATTATTTGAAAGTCTTCATGGATGACTTCTTAGTTTTCGGGGCATCATTTGACGATTGCCTCCAGCACTTGGTTCACATACTCAGGCATTACATTAACGTAAATCTGGTTCTTTCTTGGGAAAAGAGCCACTTTATGGAGCCTGAGGGGATCGTCCTGGGACAATTTCTGAGAGAGGCATCCAGGTTGATCGAGCCAAGGTTAATCTGATTTCTAGACTTCCTATGCCTATCTCGATCAAGGACATCCAATCTTTTCTAGGGTACGTCGATTTTTATCGTCGCTTCATCCCTGATTTCTCGAAAATCGCCTGCTCCCTGATTACTCTTCTCTCCAAGGATGTACCCTTTGAGGTTTCCAAGGAATGAACTCAAGTTTTTGAGAACTTTCGTGACCGAGTCACCCAAGCCCCGATCCTACAGTCCCCTGATTGGTCTCATCCCTTTGAGATCATGTGCGATGCATCTGACTTCGCTATAGGAGTGGTTCTGGGGCAGAAGATTGACGGGAAACCCATGGTCATCTACTACGCTAGCAAGACACTTGACGAGGCTCAGTGTAACTACACGGTTACAGAGAAAGAGCTACTAGTAGTAGTATTTTCCCTTGAAAAATTCAGATCTTATCTCCGGGTTCCCACGTCATAATCTACTCAAATCACACAGCTGTGAGGCATCTCCTTGCAAAGAAGGATGTGAAGCCTTGATTAATTCGATGGATCTTGCTGTTGCAAGAGTTCGACCTTGAGATTCGCGACAAGGCGGGAAGATAGAACGTGGTAGCTGACCACTTGTCTCGCCTTCCTTTTGAGATCATCGACCCTTCTGGGCCCATCACGGAGCATTTTCCTGATGAGCACCTCTTGACTATTGGTACTAGGCTTCTATGGTTTGCTGATATAGTAAACTACTTGGCATCACACCATATCTCGTTTGATTGGCCGAAGGCCAAGAAAGACAAATTGCACTCTGATGCCAAGTACTACATCTGGGAAGACCCATACCTATTCTGCATAGGTGCTGACCTAATCATTCAGCGATGTGTCCCAGAGGGCGAAATCAATAACATTCTCTCCTTCTGCCATGACTAGGCGTGCGGTGGCCATTTTTCTGGGCACAAAACTACATCAAAAATCCTCCAGTGTGGCTTTTACTGGCCCACTATCTTCAAGGATGCATACAGTCACTGTAAGGTATGCAGTCGTTGCCAAACTTTGGGCAACATGAGCCACTGCGACATGATGCCTTTACAGCCGATTCTCGTGTGCGAGATTTTCGATATTTGAGGGATTGATTTTATGGGCCCCTTTCCTATTTCGGATGACTTCGAGTACATTTTACTCGCTGTGGACTACGTGTCCAAATGGATCGAAGCCATTTCTACCCGAACCTGTGATCACAAGATCATCATCAAATTCATTCATCAGAATATCTTCTCGTGGTTCAGGATTCCTCGTGCGATCATCTCTGATGGAGGGACCCATTTTAGTAATGCTCAGTTCAGGTCACTGATGACCAAATACGGGGTGTCCCACCGAATCTCTACTCCTTACTACCCCCAAACTAATGGTCTAGCTGTGCTATCAAATCGGGAGATCAAGAAAATCCTACAGGTTACTATTCGACCTGACAGAAAGGACTGGTCGTCCTGACTTCCAGAAGCTTTGTGGGCTTATAGGATCGCCCACAAGACCCAATTAGGCATGTCTCCTTTTAGACTGGTGTACGGGAAGGCATGTCACCTTCCTGTTGAACTAGAGCACAAAGCCTATTGGGCAGTACGGAGCTGCAACTTAGATCTTTCTAAGGCTGGAACCCACAGAAAGCTTCAGATAAGCGAGATTGATGAATTACGCCTTGATGTGTATGAGAACTCGCAAATCTACAAAGAGCAGGTTAAAGCCTTTCATGACAAGCACATATCTAGAAAGATCTTCCACCCTGGTCAGAAGGTCCTACTCTTCGATGCTCGACTCAAACTCTTCCCTGGAAAACTGCGATCCAAGTGGGTCGGACCGTATCTTGTCCGACAAATCTTTGGAAATGGAGCAGTCGAGATTAGTCTACTTAGCCACGATTCCGAACCTTTCGTCGTGAATGGTCAGAGACTCAAACCGTTCATTGACGTAACCATTACAAATTTAGCTGAGTCATCATTTATCCTCCATTCTCCCTAAGCTTATTGCGCCCAGCCGATGGCGTAAAACTCAGCGCTTAACGGGAGGCAGCCCGCCATTTTTTTTGAAAAACCTGAAACCTTTTTTGACATTTCTTTGCACTTTAGGTTCATCCTTTAGGACAGCCAACTTCACCTCAGGTACTTGTACCTGAGATTAGAAATCGTCCGCAACAATCACCTCGACCCATCCAATCACCAAATACCTGTCCTAATGCATGAACCAAGCTAAATAAAAACCCACCTAATGTACAATGAGGACATTGCAAATCTTAGGCATGGGGGGGTATGAAAGTGCAATGAAATGACATAACAAGAAAAGATTTCAACAAAAAAATCCACATATACAAAAAAAGAAAAAAAGCTTTGAAGGAGGAAGAAATTGTTGGAAAACTTTATAGAAAGAGGAGAAAAAGAGCAGAATGATAAAAAGGAGCACAAAATGAAAGAGAAAAGGGATAGTCATTAGTAAGAAATTAAGGAATTAACCTAAGTTCTACACCACATTAAGGAAAAGAAAAACAAAAGTGCACAACAAGATTAGTAAGAACGTGAACCTTAGGCATTCTTGGGAAGACTCTTAGTACTCGTTAAGATCTAGATATTCCTCAAGAGGTTGAGGAAAATGAAAAGCTTAAGTATTAGGTCCAAGGCTTAGGGAGTATTCAACCTCGTTAACTGACTTTTGATTTACGGGACTCAGTAACCTAAGCACCCAAATTCACACACAGTCTGGTTCAGCGAACATAAATATCAAAATCACGCAGAAGCGTTTCAAATATTCTGAAAATGTCACCTAGATTAGGAACGGCCGATCAACACAAGTTAATTTGGACGAGTTCCTGATGCGGAGAGGTGGGAAATTCCCCTCGAAGATGCGTAACAACATATCATCTCCTCGGTGCTTGTCTCCTAAGATATTTACATATCCTACCGGGGGCATGTAAGCACTCTGCTGGTTCAGATTCCATGGATGGCATTATCACGAAGTGTCAACTTCCAGGGTCAGAATTTGGCCACGGAACACCATGGACGGGATTATCTCAAAATCTCGAAAGCCAGGGTTCTGGAGTGGTGACGTTTTCGCAACCGCGGCTAGTCTTGCTTGTTTTAATGCTTATTACAGTAATATCGTTGTGGTATAAAATAAGACAGCTATGGTTGTCATTACCATTAAAATTTTACTCGGAAATAGTTTCCCAAGGTCGAACTCAGGGAGCTACTGGAATTCTAGAAGTACAATGTTTCTTTATTACAAAAATAAGAGAGAGAGAGAGGGAGAAATAGATTTCTGTCTTTTGGCTTTTTCTTCTTCTCTTCTTTCTCTCTTCGCTTGTCTTCTTCTTCTCTTCTTTCTCTTTTCTTCTTTACGGGCCTTCTTCCTTGGTCTTTTGGTTGTCTTCAGTTCCTCTACTTGTCTTCCATTTCCTGTCTTCAGTTCTTCTTCTTCTTTTCTTTTCTTTATCTTCTTTCTTTCTTCTTCTGTGGAACCTTTTCTTTTCTTTTTCTTCTTCTCTGCTTTATCTCCTCTGAGGCTTTATCCGTCGTCTGATATCGCAATCAGACGACTTAAACGGCGGTCTGCTACAGTGCTTCCCCTCTCTTTTCTTCCTTTGCTGCTCTTTCTTCTTCTCTTCTTCTTCTTCCCGCTTCTTCTTCCTTGGTCTTCTGCCTTGCTCAGCTGCAAGGCTTCTTCAGAGCTTCTTCTTCCGCTCCTCTTCTTCTTCTTCTTCCTGCGGCCAAGTGGTGCACCTTCTTCCTTTGCACCTTGTTCCTGCATGAGGCACAGCAAAACCTAGCCCTTCCCCCTACCCGCACGTCTCTCTCTCTCTCTGTAAACCGCTCATAGGAAGCTCTCCCAGAGCCGGGTTATCGGGTCGGGTAGCGTACCCGTGACCAGGCGCATCGGCGTGGGTGGTGCACGAGGAGTGTAGGGTAAACGGGTCGGCCAGGTCCGCGTGGCGTGGGTCTCGGACGAGGCGGGCGAGTGGGCGTGGGGACCTCACCCAATGTTCTGAGGCGCTTAAGTGAAAACACAAAATCAACTTAAATGGGTGCGGCGCTTCGAAATCCCACGATGTGGGACTAAACTTTGTCCCTCGCGCGCGCGCGGCCGCAGGACGGATGCAACCTGGCCTCAGCAGCAACGCCCTCATTTCTCTTCGCAGACCCGCTCCTTGCCTTCGCCCAAGACCCTCCAGTTCACCTTAGCTGGAATCCTGCTGCTTCAGGGCCTGCAGCTCGCTTGGAAGCTCCTCGCCTTGTCGCCAATGGCGGCCGGGGCTGAAGATCTGCCGAACACAAACAGGGCCTCTCGGCCTAATCAGACCACAGGGGGACCTTCGCTGTGGCACGGCGAAGGTAATGCGGGGTATAGCAGGTTGCGGGGCGGTGCCTGGCGGCAGCCCTAGGTCGGACTGCAACCGAAAAAATGGGTTTGATCGGGGGAGTGTTGTGGAGGTGTGGAGTGGCAGTGGAGGGGCGGGGGGTGTCGGGTGAGGTGAGGCGGAGCTTTTGGGGTAGGTGGCGAGTTGTGTGGAGCAGTGGATTGACGGGGGAAACTCGCCGGAGAGTGGCCGGAGATGGAGAAGGTGAGGGCGGTCAGGCGCGGTCGAGGGGTAATTGAGCGAATTAAGTTGGGGAAAAGAAAGAGGGGAGGAAGGGAAATAACTGTTACTTACCTATAGGGACGAAGGGGGCCGGAGCAGGGCGGCAGTCGTACCGACTGTCGCAGGAGAAGAAACACCCAGAGGGGGAGAGCGACGGCGAGGAAGAGAGCAGGAGGGTGCGCGCTGGGTATGGCGCGATGCGGGAAGATCAGGCGAAGGTGGCTCTGCTGCTGGTATTGCAGTAGAGCGACGAGACAGAGGAGGAGGGGCCGCCGGAGCTGGTGGGTTTCTGTCGGAGTGGGAAGAGAGGAAGGGTTAGGGTTTTCTCCGTCAGGACCAAGCTGGGAGAATCGGTTGGCGACGCTGCCTTTATAAAGGCGGTGGCAGAGGGGTGGGCGCAGGGAGGCGACGTGCCTCCCTCGCCGGAGAATGGCCGGAAGTGTGACCCATACCTTCCGCATGTTCGCACGGAAGGTGTGGGCGTCGACAGATGGCATGGCGGTGTCCTTGTGACAGCAGACGTCGTAGGGAACATCGGGTTCAATCTGCAGGACACCTCCCTCACCTTGCGCGGCGCCATGCTCCGCGCAAAGTCGCCGGAGCATGGCGCTGCGCAGAGACTTGCAGGAGGGACCTGAACGCAAAGAACGACGAAGAAACTAGGGGGCAAAATGCAAGGGTTTCAAGAGTTGAGGGTCAAAAAGTAATAGATGAGGACCAAATTGCAAAGTCGGTCAAGAAGGTTTCTTCTTAGGCTCAAGTTTTTTATGCATGACTAAATTTGACCTAAGGATTTTAATGGTGAATTTTATTTCTAGGTCAAACCTTGTTTGACCGACCAATTTACGTAAAAATCCAAATTAAATCATTAATTGGGCATGGTTCTAAATGTAGGTCAAAATGGGTTTCCAAGGCAAAATTGAAGGTTCTAAACCCTAGAGATAATTTTTCTATGAATTTTAGAGGATTTATTCGATTTTTACCCTACCTCGAACCTCGTGAGTTGAAGTGGGTTTGTTTTAGGGTTATAGAATGTCATTTAATTCCTTGGAGTTGCTGTAGCCCTTGTTGGATCAGATTATCCCACTTTCCTTCTTATTAGGTTAGTTTGACCTATGTTTGGACCCTGAGTTACCCTCTTTGCAGATTGTGTTGGTGAAATTACAATTTTACCCCTTATGACTTGTTTTCTTCTTAAACTCAGAATTCTCTGAGTCAAGCCTTTCTTTGAGTTATGTAGGAGCTTTTCCTCGCATATCTAGGTTTGATTGTGCCAGTTAGGGTTCATGATGCGGTTCTCATCATACCCCCGTGCCTAGCTTTTGCTAGTCCCTTAGCAAAAACTTAAGGTTTAACCTTTGTTCTAGACCATGATATTTTTAATAATTTCAGATAAGTGATTTTTCATTTGAACTTAGATTAGGTTAGAATGCTGACCATAGGCCTAAAAGGTACTCTAGTACCAACCAAGATACAGATTTGTTTAGCCTCAGCCTCAGTCCTTAGCAAAGGTTTTTAAGGCCCACAAGAACTAACCGAAGATCTACTGGACTTTGTGGTTAAAGCACCCGTGCTTGAAATGATTTTAGCCCTGGCTCAATTCGCAGTGTGTTTTGTAAGAGAGAGAGATAGAAAATTTTTTTGTTTGGAGAGTTTTCTCTCTCTCTTTTCTTTTTAATTCTAAGTTAGGATTGGCTTTTCAACACGGTCTGTATCAGATTCCTTGCTCCCATCATCAATCCTCAAGGGTTCCTGGAAATCGATGCTTCAAGATAGCACCGCCCATGGCAACCCCCGGAACCCTGGCTATTGAGATTTTGAGATAATCCCATCCATGGTGTTCCGTGGCTGAATTCAGACCCTGGCAATTGACACTTCGTGATAATGCCATCCATGGAATCTGAACCAGCAGAGTGCTTACATGCCCCCAGTAGGATATGTAAATATCCTAAGAGACAAGCACTGAGGAGATGATATTTTGTTACGCATCTTCGAGGGGGATTTCCCACCTCTCCGCGCTGGGAACTCGTCCAAATCAACTTGTGTTGATTGGCCGCTCCTACTCTAGGTGTATTTTTCAGAATTTTGCGACGCTTCTGCGTGATTTTGATTTTTACACTTACTGAACCAGGCTGTGTGTGAGGTTAGGGTGCTTAGGTTATTGAGTCCCGTAAACCAAAAGTTAGTTAATGAGGCCAAATACTCCCTAAGCCTTGGACCTAATACTTAAGCTTTTCATTTTCCTTAACCTCTTGAGGAATGTCTAGATCTTAATGGGTACAAAGAGTCTGTCCAAGAATGCCTGAGGTTTGCGTTCTTACTAATCTCACCATGCACTTTTCATTTCTTTTTTTGAATGAGGTCTAGAACTTAGGTCAATTCCTTAGTTTCTTACTAATGACTATCACTCTTTTCTTTTATTTTTGCGCTCCTTTTTCATTTTGTTTCTTTTCCTTCTCCCACAAAATTTCCTTTCTCCTCTTACTCTTTTATTCATTTTTGAATTTTATTTTTAAATTTTTATGGTATTTTTGGCATATGTGAATTTTTTTGTTTAAAACCTTTTCTTACAAGTTTTGCACTTTTATACCCCCTTATGCCTAAGGTTTGCAATGTCCTCATTGTGACTTAGGGGATTTTTATTTACTTAGTTTATTCCTTAAGACAGATGTTTTGATGAGTGAATGGGTCGGGATGATTGTTGCGGACGATTTCTAATCCTAGATGCAAGCATCTGAGGTGGAGTCGGCTATCTATAAAGGCAAACCTTAAGTGCACAAAGGTGTCAAAAAGGTTTTAGGTTTTCAAGGAAAATGACAGGTTGCCTCCCGTTAAGCACTGAGTTTTACGCCATCGGCTGGGTGCAATAAGCTCAAGGGGAATGGAGGATATAAGATGATTCAGCCAAATCAGTAGAAGTTACATCAATGAACGGCTTGAGTCTCTGACCGTTCACGATGAAAGGTTTGGAATCGTGGCTAAGCGGACTGATTTCGATGGCTCCATTTCCAAAAATTTGTCGTACCAAGTATGGTCCGACCCACTTGGATTGCAACTTTCCAGGGAAAAGTTTGAGTCGGGCATCAAAGAGTAGGACCTTCTGACCAGGATGAAAGATCTTTCTCGAGATATGCTTGTCATGGAAGGCTTTAACCCGCTCCTTGTAGATTCGCGAGTTCTCATACGCATCTAGGCGTAATTCATCGATCTCGCTAATTTGAAGTTTTCTGTGGGTTCCAGCCTTCGAAAGATCTAGATTACAGTTCCGTACTGCCCAATAGTCTTTATGCTTCAGTTCGACGGGAAGGTGACACGTCTTCCCGTACACCAGTCTAAAGGGAGACATGCCTAATTGGGTTTTGTGGGCAGTCCTATAGGCCCACAAGGCTTCCGGAAGTCGAGACGACCAGTCCTTCTTGTCAGGCCGAACAGTGACCTGCAGGATTTTCTTGATCTCCTGATTTGACAACTTAGCTAGATCATTAGTTTGGGGGTGATAAGGAGTAGAGATTCGGTGAGACACCCCGTATTTGGTCATCAGTGACCTAAACTGAGTGTTTATGAAATAGGTCTCCCCATCAGAGATTATAGCACGAGGAATCCCGAACCTTGAGAAAATGTTTTGATGAATGAATTTGAAAACGATTTTGTGATCACAGGTTCGGGTAGGTATGGCTTCGATCCATTTGGACACGTAGTCCACAGCCAGTAGAATGTATTCGAAACCATCCGAAACAGGAATGGGGCCCATAAAATCAATTCCCCAAACATCAAAGATTTCGCATACGAGAATCGGCTGTAAAGGCATCATGTCGCGATGGCTCATGTTGCCCAAAGTCTGGCAACGACTGCATGTCTTGCAGTGACTGTATGCGTCTTTGAACGGTGTTGGCCAATAAAAGCCGCACTGGAGGACTTTTGATGCGGTTTTATGCCCAGAGAAATGGCCACCGCATGCCTGGTGATGGCAGAAAGAGAGAATATTGTTGATTTCCTCCTCTGGGACACATCTCCGGATTATTTGATCAGCACCTATGCGGAAAAGGTACAGGTCTTCCCAGATGTAATACTTGGCATCAGAGCATAATTTGTCTTTCTTGGCCTTCGGCCAATCAGACGGGATCTGATGAGATGCCACGTAGTTTACTATATTAGCAAACTATGGAAGTCTAGTACCAATAGTCAGCAGGTGTTCATCAGGAAAATGTTCCGTGATGGGTCCGGAAGGGTTGATAATCTCAGAAGGAAGACGGGACAAATGGTCGGCTACCACATTCTGCCTTCCCACCTTGTCGCGAATCTCGAGATTGAATTCTTGCAACAGCAAGATCCATCGGATTAGTCGGGGCTTCGCGTCCTTCTTGGCAAGGAGATGCCTTACAGCTGTGTTATCCGAGTAGATGATGACGTTGGAACCCAGGAGATACGATCGAAATTTTTCAAGGGCAAATACTACGGCTAGCAACTCTTTCTCCGTAACCGTGTAGTTACGCTGAATCTCGTCAAGTGTCTTGCTAGCGTAGTAGATGACCACGGGTTTCCCGTCAGCTTTCTGCCCCAGGACCGCTCCTACAACGAAATTAGATGCATCGCACATGATCTCAAAGGGTTGAGACCAGTCAAGGGATTGTAGGATAGGTGCTTGGGTGACTCGATCATGAAGGTTTTCAAAGGCTAGTGTGCATTCCTTGGAGATTTCAAAGGGTACACCTTAGAGAGAAGAGAAGTCAAGGGGCGTGCGATTTTCGAGAAATCAAGAATGAAACGACGGTAAAAATCGACGTGCCCCAGAAAAGATCGGATGTCCCTGATCGAGCTAGGCATAGGAAGGTGAGAGATCAGATCAACCTTAGCTCGATCCACTTGGATGCCCTTCTCCGAAATTAAATGTCCCAGGACAATTCCCTCAGGCACCATGAAATGGCTCTTTTCCCATGAAAGAACCAAATTGACATCGATGCATCGCCTGAGTATTTGGACCAAGTGTTGGAGGCAATCGTCAAATGATGCTCCAAAAACTAAAAAGTCATCCATGAAGACTTCCAGATAGTCACCTACCGTATCTGAGAATATGGCAAGCATGCACCGCTGAAAAGTAGCGGGTGCATTACAGAGATCGAAAGGCATCCTTCGGAATACGTACGTTCCGAAGGGGTAGGTGAACGTGGTCTTCTCTTGGTCCTCAGGATGGATTGCCACCTGGTTGTAACTGGAGTACCCGTCAAGAAAGCAGAAGAACCTATTTCCTGCTAGTTACTCGAGAATCTGATCAATGAAGGGTAGTGGGAAATGATCCTTCTTCGTGGAGGAATTGAGTCGGCGGTAATCTATACAGACTCTCCACGAGTTGGCTAATCGGGTAGGAATGACTTCTCCGGTTTTAGTCGTTATAGTGGTGAGTCCTGCCTTTTTAGGCACAACCTGAATTGGGCTCACCCAACGACTATCGGAGATCGGGTAGATGATCCCAGCATCTAACCACTTGATGATCTCCTTTTTCACGACCTCCTGCAGATTGGGGTTCAAGCGTCTCTGCATTTCACGAGAAGGTCGTGCGCCCTCTTCTGAATAGATATGATGAGTGCAATAAGAGGGACTTATTCCAGTCAGATCATCGAGAGTCCACCCGATGGCTCTGCGATGTTACTGGAGGACAGCAATCAGACGGGATTCTTGTTCGGGATTGAGGTTGGAATTAATAATCACAGGAAGGGTCTGATTAGAACTCAGAAAGATGTATTTCAAGTGAGCAGGAAGGGGCTTTAGTTCGAGGATGGGGTTATCAGCAGCAGCGGGTGGTTCAGAATAGACGTGAGATTCAAGGGTTGGAGCTACTGGGTTGTCCAAATCTGGATTTGACTCCTCTGTTTATTGGTCAAGATCTTTCTGTAGTTGATGAGGTATAATCAGGTCATTCTGGAAGTGTGTTTTATCAACCAAAGCCCTAATGTCACAAATCTGTTCGATGACACCGCAATTGATTCCTTGTTGGGCCTTAAATATATCAATTTTCATGGTTTGATTCCCAAATTTGAGCTCTATTTGGCCCTCCTCACAGCTAATGTTGGCTCTAGCAGTAGCCAAGAAAGGTCTCCCTAGAATGATTAGTGTATCCCTAGGGTTCTCAGGTGTGTCCATGTCTAAGACTATAAAGTCTACAGGAAAGTAGAAATCCCGCACTCTCACAATAACATCCTTAAGAATCCCTTTTGGTGACTTTATAGATCGATCTGCTAATTGTAATGTCACCTCAGTTGGTTTTAGCTTAGATTCTTCTAGATGGTTAAGTAAGGATGTGGGTATCAGATTTATGGAAGCACCCAAGTCTAGCAATGCTCTATCAAATTGGGTATCACCTATCTTGCAGGAAATCAGGGGAATACCAGGATCTTTAGCCTTGGGTGGGAGTCTGCTTAGGATTACAGAGCTGGCTTGCTTTGACAGAACAATTGGACTCCCACTCTTGGTTCATGGCTTGCGCTGGGGTGTACACACATTCTTTAAGAATCGTGCGTAAGCCGGTACGTGGCGGATTGCATCCATCAAGGGGATGTTTATGTGGACCTACTCAAAGAGCTTGACCAGGACCTCCTCAGGTGCCACGGGCTTGGTAGTTTTCTTTCCCTTGGTCAAGGCCTTGAGAAACGGAACCTTGGTTGGTTCTTCTAGGATAGGTCCAAGTCTTTGATCTAAGACATGGATAGGAACGTCCTGGATTACCGTCCTAGGCTTGGGATCACTACCAGGCTTGGAGTGGTTTGGATAAGGTGGATCTTGGGTTTCCTTACCACTACGGGTTGTCACGGAATTAAGTCCTGCCTAGTTTTGATTGGGATTGGGTAAGATGGGTTGCTGCTGATAGCCTGCAAAAGAACTGGAAGCCTCCATCCCGTCGAGTGAAGGAACAGAGGGGGCCTGATAAATCATATGGGCTTAGCCCGGGTTTGGGTTCATAACGCGCCGCTGTGTTGGCACGTTATTCGGGTTAGGAAGAGGTTGGGAAGGAAGAGTGCCTGGCTGGCGAGAATTTGCCAACTGGGCCAGTTGATTTCGGACCTCTGTAAGCTCGTCCTTGTGTTGTTTTTGGATAGCCGCATTCGTTCTTTGAATGTCAGCCAGAGTCTGAAGGATAAGGGACATTTGATCCTGATTTGGCCTTGATGGATAAGTAGGGTTCGGCCGAGGCTGAGGCGACTGGTATGGACGAGGGGGTTGTGGGCGGGGCTGAAAGGGTGGTCTTTGGGTTTGGGAATTTCCCGTCCACTGAAAGTTGGGATGGTTTCGCCATCCAGGATTATAGGTGTTGGAGAATGGGTCATTCTGGATGGTGTTGAGGTCCTTGCAGGTCTGAGGAACCTCCAGAGAGTCATAGAAAGGGGGAATGGAATTCCCCGGGCTGGTATAGAAGGGATCGGATGACCCTCCGATCCGAGAATCAGATGATGGATATGGATCCATCCCAGGAGAAGATCGATGGAGAATGTTTTGCGTAGTCTCCCGCGTGGAAGGAGGCTGTGCAAAAGAGCTATGCGCAGAGGTGGCTCGCTGCAGGTGCTGAGTCAGCTCATCCACCTTCTTTTCAATGATTGAGACCTTGTCCAATCGACTGGCCATTAATTCTAGGTCGACTGATGCAGACAGGCCCTGCGTCTCATGTGCTCCCCTAAGATTCGTCGATGCGCGGGTATTCGTCCTGTCGAATAATCCCATGGAGTCATTGTTGATGGAGTTCTCGCACATGTTTTCGAGAATCTCCCACACGGTGTCCTCATGTTGACCCATGATATTCCCTCTGCAGGTTGCATTGACGAAAAGACGGATGTCTTCACGGAGTCCCTGGTAAAAAGATTGGACTTGTTCCCATTTAGGAACTCTGTGATGGGGGCACTTTCTCATGAGATCCTGAAAGCGATCCCATGCCTCATGGAGAGGTTCCCCTGTTTGCTGAGTGAAGTGAGTAATCTGATGGCGAAAGGCATTGGTCCGACCAACGGGAAAGAACTTTTTCAAAAATTCGGACTGAAGTTATTCCCAAGTGTTGATCAGCCGGGTCTGGGTTTGATACTAATGAGCGGCCTTGTCCATAAGAGAGAAGGAGAACATCTTCATGAGAAGAATATGCCGATTTTGTGCATCTGACCCAAAAGTTTAGGCCAGATGCATTAGCTGCTTGATGTGCTGGAAGGGATCTTCGGAATTAAGCCCATGAAATTTAGGTATAGCATGAATCATATTGGGCTTCAATTCGGAATTAGGTCCTCCAGTCAGGATTCTGACTCGAGGCTCAATGGCCACCGTAGCAGGATTATAATGGTCCCGCATCATAGGACGCTACGGTGGGTGCACAAAGTTTTGGAAGAGGTCATTGAGTCGCTGGAGCTGGTGCTCCAGATTGTTTTCTTCCTCAACTGGCTGAGCCATGATGGGGGAAGAAGAAGAGCTTGGTTCAGAATCAGATGAGAGAATAATGGGGTGGGGTTGCTGCGCAAACACGGGCGTCGAGGCTTGGTCTTGACGAGAGTGAATTCCTAAAGGAGGTCTTAAGGACCTCCTATCGTACATGCATTGTTTGAATAGATGAGTTTAGAAGGTGCTGGACCCAATCGAGACACCCAAAAATTGTTGGGTGACTATAGAGGTGCGGGGCAAATGGACCCTTTGATCAAAAAGACCGTCCACCTGAGAATTACCTGGGCAGCCAGAGAAGGTAAGTCCCGTGAAGACCCCTACACGGTAGAGCGTCCCCATGGGTTACAGGGTTTCCCCCACCCGACCTCTCTTTTCACTGCGGTTCCAGGTAGACCAGAATGGGGATCTTGACCTCTTAAGTCTACCTCTTTTACTTTAAGATCAAGGTGCTTAAGGTTCCACTTGAACTCTTAGGTATTTTGAGTGAAAAAGTGACCTAATTTTAAGGTTGGTTGACCCAAGGGGTCAACTTCACCTCTTGTTTCCATTGAAAACTTATTAGGTTTTGTCTTTTGGGGTTCAAGTGTTTAGAGAGCCAATTGTTTAGAGTTTCTCTTGTATAGCTCTTTTTCAAACAAGGTTTAGGCACACCTCTTTTTGGGAAGATCTTTTCTTTGTTAATAGAAGGTGTGTCTCTAGAAACCCTAGATTTTCAATCCTTGGATTGTCTCTAGTTGGTCCATTTTAGTTGCCTCAAAATTTTAGTATCTAGGGCTCAATCAAGAAGGTTTTAGCCCTAGTTACCTTAATTGGATGAACAGTTAAGCATGTGTTGAAATAGGAAACTTTGATGAATTACTATGTATAACACAGGTAGCCCTAAGTTGATTCTTATTTTGTTCCTTTTTCAGATTTTAAGGGAGTTAAGAAAGGACTAATGAAGATTACCTGTTTGCAGGAGTGTTTGTTGTGCGGCTGCTCTTCTTTCTTGTTCCTGTGCCTGCATAAGAGAGAAAAAGATTAGCAATTGTTTAAAAGAATTTCAAAGCTTCTAGAATAGCCGTTGCTCCCCTGCAGCGGCGCCAAGAAAATGGTGACGTTTTCACAACCGCGGCTAGTCTTGTTTGTTTTAATGCTTATTACAGTAATATCATTCTGGTATAAAATAAGACAGCTACGGTTATCGTTACCATTAAAATTTTACTCGGAAATAGTTTCCCGAGGTCGAACTCAGGGAGCTACTAGAATTCTAGAAGTACAATGTTTCTTTATTACAAAAATAAGAGAGAGAGAGAGAGGGAGAAATGGATTTCTGTCTTTTGGCTTTTTCTTCTTCTCTTCTTTCTCTCTTCGCTTGTCTTCTTCTTCTCTTCTTTCTCTTTTCTTCTTTACGGGCCTTCTTCCTTGGTCTTCTGGTTGTCTTCAGTTCCTCTGCTTGTCTTCCATTTCCTGTCTTCAGTTCTTCTTCTTCTTTTCTTTTCTTTATCTTCTTTCTTTCTTCTTCTGTGGAACCTTTTCTTTTCTTTTTCTTCTTCTCTGCTTTATCTCCTCTGAGGCTTTATCCGTCGTCTGATATCGCAATCAGACGACTTAAACGGCGGTCTGCTACAGTGCTTCCCCTCTCTTTTCTTCCTTTGCTGCTCTTTCTTCTTCTCTTCTTCTTCTTCCCGCTTCTTCTTCCTTGGTCTTCTGCCTTGCTCAGCTGCAAGGCTTCTTCAGAGCTTCTTCTTCCGCTCCTCTTCTTCTTCCTGCGGCCAAGTGGTGCACCTTCTTCCTTTGCACCCTGTTCCTGCACGAGGCACAGCAAAACCTAGCCCTTCCCCCTACCCGCACGTCTCTCCCTCTCTCTGTAAACCTCTCATAAGAAGCTCTCCCAAAGCCGGGTTATCGGGTCGGGTAGCGTACCCGTGGCCAGGCGCACCGGCGTGGGTGGTGCGCGAGGAGTGCAGGGTAAATGGGTCGGCCAGGGCCGCGTGGCGTGGGTCGCAGACGAGGTGGGCGAGTGGGCGTGGGGACCTCACCCCGTGTTCTGAGGCGCTTAAGTGAAAACACAAAATCAACTTAAATGGGTGCGGCGCTTCGAAATCCCACGATGTGGGACTAAACTTTGTCCCTCGCGCGCGCGTGCCCGCAGGATGGATGCGACCTGGCCTCAGCAACAACGCCCTCGTTTCTCTTCACAGACTCGCTCCTTGCCTTCGCCCAAGTCCCTCCAGTTCGCCTCAGCTGGAATCCTGCTGCTTCAGGGCCTGGAGCTCGCTTGGAAGCTCCTCGCCTTGTCGCCAATGGTGGCCGGGGCTGAAGATCTGCCGAACACAAACAGGGCCTCTCGGCCTAATCAGATCACAGGGGGACCTTCGCCGTGGCACGGCGAAGGTAATGCGGGGTATAGCAGGTTGCGGGGCGGTGCCTGGCGGCAACCCTAGGTCGGACTGCAACCGAAAAAATGGGTTTGATCGGGGGAGTGTTGTGGAGGTGTGGAGTGGCAGTGGAGGGGCGGGGGGTGTCGGGTGAGGTGAGGAGCTTTTTGGGTAGGTGGCGAGTTGTGTGGAGCGGTGGATTGACAACGTGCCTCCCTCGCCGAAGAATGGCCGGAAGTGTGACCCATACCTTCCACGCGTTCGCACAGAAGGTGTGGGCGTCGACAGATGGCATGGCGGTGTCCCTGTGACAGCAGACGTCGCAGGGAACACCGGGTTCAATCTGCAGGACACCTCCCTCACCCTACGCGGCGCCATGCTCCGTGCAAAGTCGCCGGAGCATGGCGCTATGCAGAGACTTGCAGGAGGGACCTGAATGCAAAGAAGGACAAAGAAATTAGGGGCCAAAATGCAAGGGTTTCGAAAGTTGAGGGTCAAAAAGTAATAGATGAGGACCAAATTGCAAAGTCGGTCAAGAAGGTTTCTTCTTAGGCTCAAGTTTTTATGCATGACTTAATTTGACCTAAGGATTTTAATGGTGAATTTTATTTCTAGGTCAGACCTTGTTTGACTGGCCAATTTACGTAAAAACCTAAATTAAATCATTGATTGGGCATGATTCTCAATGTAGGTCAAAATGGGTTTCCAAGGCCAAATTTAAGGTTCTAAACCCTAGAGATTATTTTTCTATGAATTTTAGAGGATTCATTCGATTTTTACCTCGCCTCAAACCTCGTGAATTGAAGTGGGTTTGTTTTAGGGTTACAGAATGTCATTTAATTCCTTGGAGTTGCTGTAGCCCTTGTTGGATCAGATCATCCCAGTTTTCTTCTTATTAGGTTAGTTTGACCTATGTTTGGACCCTGAGTTACCCTCTTTGCAGATTGTGTTGGTGAAATTACATTTTTACCCCTTATGACTTATTTTCTTCTTAAACTCAGAATTCTCTGAGTCAAGCCTTTCTTTGAGTTATGTAGGAGCTTTTTCTCGCATATCTAGGTTAGATTGTGCTAGTTAGGGTTCATGATGAGGTTCTCATCATGGGGGTTACCATGGGCGGTGTTATCTCAAAGTATCGACTGCCATGGACCCTTGAGGATTGATGATGGGGACAAGGAATTCGATACAGATCGTGTTGTGAAGCCAATCCTAAGTTAGAATTAAAAAGAAAAGAGAGAGAAAACTCTCCAAACAAATAAACCTTCTGTCTTTCTCTTACAAAACGCACTGCAAGCTAAACCAAGGCTAAAAATATCTCAAGCACGGGTGCTTTAAGCATGGAGTCCAATAAACTTTAGGTTAGTTCTTGTAGGCCTTAAAAACCTTTGCTAAAGACTAAGGCTAAAGCTAGAAAGATCTGGATCTTGGTTGGTACTAGAGTACCTTTTAGGCCTATGATTGGCATTCTGAGCTAATCAAGGATACAAGAGGAAGATCACTTATCAAAATTTTATGAAATAAATTCATGGTCTAGAACAGAGGATAAAACCTTAAAATTTTGCTAAGGGACTAGTAAAAGCTAGGCATGGGGGTATGATGAGAACCTCATCATGAACCCTAACTAGCACATTTTGACCTAAATAAGTATACAAAAGCTCCTACAAAACCTAAGGGAAAGCCTAAATCAGAGAATTATAAATTTGAGTATAAAGCAATTCACAAGGGGTAAAACTATAATTTTACCAATGCAGTACACAAACAGCATTTCTAAGGATCTAAACACAGGTCAAATGGGCTTAATAAGAGAGAAAGTGGGATGATTTGATTTGAAAAGGGCTATAGCGGCTTCTAAGAATTAAATGACATTCTATATCCCTAAAACAAACCTACTTTAATTCACGAAGTTTCAGGTAAGATAAAAATCAATTAAACCCTCTAAAATTCATGAAAAAATATCCCCTAGGGTTTCGAACCTTCAATTTGGCCATTGGAACCTATCTTGACATAGATTGAGAACCATACCAATTTTTGACCTAATCAGGGTTTTTATGCAAATTGACTGATCAAACGTGGTCAAACCTAAAATCCAACTTCACCATTGGATTCCTTAGGTCAGAGTTAGGGTTATATCAAAATTCGGACCTAAGGAAAGTTTGCCTTGACCTACTTTACAAATTGATCCTCAGTAATTACTTTCTAACCCTTAACTTTTTGAGCTTTTGCGTTTTCCCCCTCAACTTTCCCTTCATTTTCTTCAGAATGGTCCCTCTGCCACCCGCAACAGCAGGCCATACCTCCGGCGACTTTGCGCAAAGGATGGCGCCGCGCAGGGTATGGGAGCCGGCCCCAAAAACGAGAGGAGGGTCTCTTGCGTTGTCCTCTTCCGCATGGACCTCCTCCCATGTCTTGGTGGCACCCATACTTCTCGTGAGAACGCTCGAGAAGTATGGGTCTCTTTTCCGGCCATGTCCCCGACGACCAGCCCATGCCTCCTCGTGTTTCCCTCCCTGCCAGCACCTATTTAAGGGACGGCAGGGGCTGCTGTTTGAAGTAAGCTTGATTTGGCCTGAGATTTCCCTCAAATTCGTCTTCTTCTCCTCTGGCCAAGTGGTCCAGCAAGCTCCGGTGAGCCGCCCTCCTTCTCGTCACTCTACCACAATACCAGTGGCAAAGCTGTCCTCACCACCTTCCTCCGCTTCGTGCAGCACCTGCGCAAGCACCTCTCGCCCCGTCGTCGCCGCCATCTCCCTCCACTGGACATCATCTTCTCCGGTGACAGCAGGTACTGCCAGTCATCGTCTCTCCCCCTTCGTCCACTAAATCAGGTTAGAACCACTCCTCTCTACCCGTTCTTCAATTCCCTTCACTTTATTTCACAAAAATACCCCTCGATTCCACTGTCCACCATCGCCATCTCCACCTCCGGCCAGACCTCCAGCGAGGCGTCCCCGCCGCTCCACACCTCCATCCGCCTCGCCAACCGATCCCTGAGCATCACCACCACCCACTGATCACCCTACGACCCTCCCCTAACTGTGCCAACCCCTGTCGCCTTCCCCCGACCTAACCCATCCTCACAGCCATAGAGCGACCAAGGCACGCACGCCTAGGCCACCCCGCGGCTAGCCAACCCCCGCCTCACCTTCGCTGTGATATGGCAAAAGTTTTTCTCTAGTCTGATAGGGCCGCAAGGCTGTATTGCTGCTTTTAGGTCTCGAGCGTTCACCGCCATTACTGCCGAGCTTGGAGCAAGCTTGCTAGTAGCTCTAGGCCTTTGCAGTCCCAGGTGGGAGTCCTAGGATGCACGGAAGAGACTTACGCGCGGTCTCAGGTCCCCAATTGCAGACGCAAGCCTCGCGTGTCGCCGCAATCGCGAGGACTTCAGCTACAGGCGAAGGGGCGAAAGCGGGTGGGACTTTTAGTCCCACCTCAGAAGTGTGCGGGTGAGCTCCCGCACATAAATTATTTTTGTGCCTTACGCTTATCGCCTTCGATACACAAGGGTCAAGTCCCTCGCCTACGCACGCGCAGCGCGCCATGCGCTCGCGCTTGCCCTCGCCCGCGCTCACGCCCCGCGAGCCTGGGTCCGAACCCGATTACCTGACCAAGCACTCCTTGCGCACCACCCACACCGGTGCGCTTGGTCCCGGGAGCGTTACCCGACCCGCTTACCGATTAAGGCTCTGGGAGCAAACCCTAGAGTGAATTTGAAAGAGAGAGAGAGATGCAGTGCGGGTAGGGGATTAGGTTTTGCCTAACCTTGTACTATACAGGGAAGCAGGAGAAGAGGAAAGGAGGGAGCGCAGCGAAAAGAAGGAGAAGGGAGAGGCAGCTGCTGAAGAAAGAAAAAGGAAGAACTCAAGGCAGAGGAGCAGCTAAAGACAGAGGAAGAAGACAGGAAGGAGTAAGTCGTAGAGAAAGGAAGAGGAAGAAGAGCAACTAAAGACAGAAGAAAGAAGAAGACTCACAGAGGGAAAAGAGAAGGAAAGATAAGGCAAAAGTTGAAGAGGAGAGAAGCCAACTGAAGAAAGAGAAGGCACAGTGCGAGAAGAAGAAGAAGAAGAAGAAGAAGAAAGCAGAGAAGAGAAGAAGAAGAAGCCAGGAGGAGAAGAACTTGCAAAGGCACTCTAGCAAGGGGCAGATAAGGCGTCTAATTCAAAGAATCAGATGTCCGAGAAAGAAAAGGCAGAGAAAGAAGGGAAGGAAGAGAGAAGAGGAGAAGGAAGAAAAAAAGAAGAGATTTTTGTTCCCTCTCTTTAATTTTTGTAAAGTAGTGAATTGTGAATTTTTATGCTTTTAGAATTAAGTTTTCTCCCTGAGTTCGACCTCGGAACATTCTAAATTTCGAGTAATAAATTGAAATAAACTGATCATCGTTTTTCGTAACATACTACAACGAACATATCTTTAAAACACCGACGAAAGACACCCATCAGTTTTTGGCACCGTTGCCGGGGAGCAATGGGCATTCTAGAAGCTATTAAATCACAATTTCTGATTGACTATTGACTTAATCTCTCCTTTTGTTGTGCAGGCGCAGGAAGGCAAGAAGAAACAAGCAACCGCACAACAACCACACCAAGGGACAGGTAATCTTCTATCCTCTCTTTTAATCCCCTTAAATTATAAAGAGGAAGAAGAAAAAGAAAAGCAATTTAGGAATTACCTGTCTTTTATACATAGTAAATCATAAGAGTTGCCTGCTTTTTAATTTCAACATATTCTATCTGCATATCCACTAAGGGTAATTAGGGCTAAAACCTTCTTGCTTGAGCCCTAGTTACCTAATCCTGAGGTAACTAACTGGACCAATTAGAGCCAACCTAAGACTCAAAGCTAGGGTTTTAGAGACACACCTTCTAATCAAGAACTGAAAATTCCCAAAAGAACTGTGCCTAAGCCATTGCTTCAAAAGATCTATTAAGAGAAACCCTAAGCAATCCAGCTCTTAAGTCACTTGAACCTTAAAAGATAGGACCTAATAAGCTCTCACAGGAACTAATAGGTGAAGTTGATCCCTTGGATCAACCAACCTTTAAATTAGGTCACTTTTTGCACACAAAAGGATAAAGTTCAAGTGAAACCCTAAGCACCTTGATCCTAATTAAAAGTGGTAGACTTAAGAGGTCAAGGTCCCCATTCTGGTCTACCTGGAATCTCAGTGACAACAGAGGTCGGGTGGGGGAAACCCTGTAACCCGTGGGGGCACTCTACTGTGTAGGGTTCTTCACGGGACTCACCCTCTCTGGTTGCCTAGGTAATTCTCAGGTGGACGACCTTTGATTAAGGGGTATCATCCGCCTTGAACCTCTGTAGTCACCCAACATTTTGGGTGTCTTGATTGGGTCCAGCACCTGCTAACCTCGTCCAATCCATTAGTGCATGTTCGGTAGGAGGTCCTTGAAACCTCCTCTAGAAATTCACTCTCCCCGAGGCCAAGCCTCGGTGCCCTTGTTTGTGCAACAACCTCTTCACATAGATCTCTCTTCTGATTCTGAACCCAATTCCCCTTCTTCTTCCACAATGGCTCAGCTTGTTGAAGAAGAGAATAATCTTAAGCACCAGCTCCAGCGACTCAATGATCTCTTCCAAAACTTCATGAACCGACCACAGCGCCCCATGATGCGAGATCACTATAATCTCGCTGTGGTGGCAATTGAGCCTCGAGTCAGAATCCTTTCTGGAGGACTTGATTCCGAATTGAAGCCCAACTTGATCCACGTCATACCTAAATTCTATGGGCTTAACTCTGAAGACCCCTTCCAGCACATCAAACAGCTTAAGCATCTAGCCCAAACTTTCAGGTCAGATGCATAGAATCGAGATATCTTACTCATGAAGATGTTCTCTTTCTCCCTTATGGACAAGGCAGCCCATTGGTATCAGACACAGACCCGCCTGATCAACACTTGGGAAGAACTTCAGTCCAAGTTTTTGAAGAAGTTCTTCCCCATAGGTCGGATAAACGCCTTGCGCCATCAGATTACTCACTTCACGCAACACACGGGAGAACCTCTTCATGAGGCATGGGATCGTTTTTAGGATCTCATGAGAAAGTGCCCCCATCACCTAAGGTATATATTATGAGGACTAGATTTGTTTGCTTGTTTGTGCACACACTTCTCACACCTATCTCTCTCTGCATCCCTCTCTGTTCTTCCCTAGTGTATGCTCGGGAGACGATCACTACATCTCGAGCTGTTTGTTTTAGATAGGAAAATCAGGAGGAGACTTGATTTTACACGAGAAATGGCTGAACCAAGAATTGATGAGGTTGAGGACCAACCCCCACCCAATGCTATGGCCATCATGCAGACCTAGATCTCTGCCAACCACCAACTTCAACAACAATAAATCCAAACCATCATGCAAACCATACACCAATTGCAAAACCTTCAGGGGCAACCCCCGCTGAACCCACCTAACCCACCACAACCTCCTGGGGGCCAACCTAGGCCTCTCCGTGATTTTTATGATCCATCTACTATCTGGATTGAGCCACATCTTAGGGTCCCTGAAGGGGGAGATGATTTTGAGCTGAAACCTAATGTCCTGAGCTTAATTCAGAGCCACTTTCATGGGAGCTCAAATGAGGACCCCTTCCAACACCTTGAGGATCTAAACCAGATAGCTCGTACAGTGAAACCTAGGAACATCAACTTGGACATTATTTTGATTAAGATGTTGTTTTTCTCCCTAAAAGACAAAGCCCCTCACTGGCTTAGAACCTTAAGCAGACCCATCTTCACCTGGGAGGAACTGAGGCATGCATTCTTGAAGAAATTTTTTCCCATAAGTAAAACCAATGCCCTCGGAAGAGCCATTACCACATTTACACTACAAGGTAGGGAACAATTCCATGAGGCGTGGGAAAGATTTAATGAATTGTTGAGGAAATGCCCACACCATGAGGTTCCAAGGTGACAATTGGCCTAGATCTTCTACCATGGTCTGGACAGCAACCTTAGGAACTTTGTTGATGCCTCATGTGGAAGGAACTTTTTGAACAAATATGAGGAGAGCGCGTTTGAACTCTTTGAGTCCATGAGTGAGAACTCACTCAACAATACCTCCATGACCCAGTTTAATCGATCCAGTCAACCCCGTGGTGGGATCTATGAAGTGCAAGCCAATCCTGGAATGGTTGACATGGACATTATAGCCAAAAAGTTGGATCGAGTTGAGTTGGTGGACAAAAAGATTGATGAGTTGCTATAAGCCTTCTCCTAGCAAAGGGAGCCCACAATATAGATTTGGTGCAGCCAATGAACCAGATACACCTAGAATAACCCCTGACCATTTTCCAAGGAGGGTCCTTTGCTCCCTCAAACCCTGATTACTCCCTTCCCTCCCCCTTGGCACCTTCTATCTTTGAAGATGTCCAAGCCATCCAAGGTTACTCCAAACCTGACACCTTCTCCAACACTTACAATGCCGGATGGCGTAACCACCCAAATTTCACCTGGACGAACCAAAAATCGAACCAATTCCAAAACCAACTCAGGCTAAACCCCCCTTTTATCAGCAAGGTCCACCAGTTAGACCACCCTATAATCAGAATAGGGTGGCCCCTCCCCCACAAAACCAAATGGATACACTGATAAAAATGATGGCTGATATGAATCAGAAACATCATGAGGAAATGGCATTAGTGAAGGGACAGTTGAGCTAGCTGCTGGATTGCAAACAACATGGATCCCTTCCTTCTCAGCCACAACCGAACCCGAGAAATGTGATCAACAGAGGCCCCAATTCTCAAGGGTTCCAAGCCAATCTTGGACATGCCCACACGATCCAGCAAGTCCCACAAACACTCCCTGGGTTTGGTGCTTCTTCTTCCTCCTGTTCTCAAGGATCTACCCTTGGTCCCTACGCCTTAGCCAACACGGTTACCTTGAGAATTAGCACTAAAACCCAGGACCCCAAATGACCAACCCCTCCAGTGACCTTACTTCCTGAGATACTCGAGTCTGAGGATGAGCAGGAGGAACCTAAGGACATGGAGACTAACCCAATCCAAACCCAAACACCATACCCTGAGGCCTTGGAGAAAAGGAAGAAAAAGAGAGCTGTAGTTGAAAATGAGGAGCTACTGGAGATTTTCAAACAAGTCCATATTAATATTCCGCTCCTCAAAGCAATTAAGCATATCTCGGCTTCACTAAGTTCTTGAACGACATCTGTACACCGAAGCGTAAGCCGAAAACCCAAGCACCTAGGAAGGTAGTGCTCTCAGAACAAGCTAGTTTAGTGATATTGAGTAACTTGCCTCCCAAACGAACCGATCTAGGAGCGCCCCTGATTTCTTGTAATAATGGGGACATGACATTTGATAGAGCACTCTTGGACTTAGGTGCCTCAATCAACCTAATTCCGACTATCCTTTATCACCAGTTTGGATTTGGAGAATTGAAACCCACACCTGTGACTATCCAATTGGCCGATAGATCTGTGAAAACCCCGAACGGGGTAGTCGAGGACATAATTGTTCGGGTCAAGGACTTCTACTTCCCGATCGACTTTTTGATCCTCGACATGAAAGTCCCCGAACAGCTACAAAACACACCCATCATCCTGGGCAGACCCTTCTTAGCTACGGCTAAGGCAAACATTGATTGTGACATGGGATGCATGGAAATCGCCTTTGGAGATAAGATGATGCAATTGGATATCTTCAAGGCGACTAAGTCTTTTGATTGTGGCTGGGTTGAGGAGCACGATCCTGTGGAACCTTTGGTTGAAGAATGTCTCACTCTTAGCTCTTTAGCAGACCATCTGACTTAACCAGTTGATGGCTACCCTAACCCACCCCAACCTGTGGAGGTTGACCTGTGTAGAGTTGATTACCTTTAGCAACCTCCATTTGAGGAGATTGATGTTGATCAACTCCCTCCTTTCCCCTACCCATCAAATATTGTCCCACCTACACCCAAACTAAAGCCTTTGCCTGATAATCTCAAGTATGTCTTCTTAGGACCTGACCAGACCTTCCCTGTGATTATCAATGCCCACTAACTAAGGATCAAGAACTTAGGTTGACTGCAACCCTCTTTGAACATTGGGCAGCCATTGGATGAATAATTTCTGACCTAAGGGGAATTAGCCCTACCTATTTCATTCACAAAATCTATTTGGAAGATGGTACTCGACCTTCTTGCCAGATGTAAAGGTGATTAAACCCGAATATGCGAGAGGTCGTTAAAAAGGAAATAATCAAGTGGCTTGACACAGATATCATTTAACCGATTTCCGATAGCCCCTGGGTGAGCCCCACTCAAGTGGTACCCAAGAAAGCTAGGTTCACTGTGGTCACTAATGACCAGGGGGAATCCATCCCTACCCGCACCGCTACTGCATGGCGGGTTTGTATCGACTATAGGAAGCTTAATGAGGCCACCAAGGAAGATCATTTCCCTCTGCCATTCATTGACCAAATTCTCGAGCGATTGGCAGGGTAGAAATATTTTTACTTCCTGGATGGATATTCAAGATACAACCAAGTTGCTATTGCACCAGAAGATCAAGAGAAGACCACATTCACTTGCTCGTATGGCATGTTCGCATTCCGTCGTATGCCATTCAGGTTATGCAATGCACCCACAACCTTTCAACGTTGCATGCTAGTCATTTTCTCAGAAATGGTGGGTGAATATCTAGAGGTCTTTATGGATGATTTCTCTGTATTCAGGAACTCATTCGACCATTGTCTTAGAAACTTGGAAAAGATCCTAAAGCGATGTATCAAGGTCAACCTGGTTTTAAGCTGGGAAAAGAGCCATTTCATGGTTCAGGAAGGGATTGTCCTTAGTCACATCATCTCGCATAGGGGCATCGAAGTGAATAGAGTTAAGGTTGATTTAATTTCCAAACTTCCACCCCCTAGCTCGATCAAGCAAATCCGATCTTTCCTAGGACATGTTGGCTTCTATAGAAGGTTCATTAAAGATTTTTCCAAACTTTCTAAGCCCTTGACTGACCTTTTAGCCAATGACGCCCTTTTTCACATGACACCTGATTGCATCAAGGCTTCCAAAACTCTTAGGGAAACAATCTCCACTACACCTATTTTACAACCCCCAAACTAGTCCTAGGACTTTGAGATTATGTGCGATGCATCAGATTTTGCCATCGGTGCAATCCTAGGATAAAGAAGAGAGAAGCCCGTGGTGATCTACTACGCGACCAAAAAGTTGGATGAGGCTCAACGAAATTACACCATCACAGAAAAAGAACTGCTCACCGTAGTCTTTGGATTAGAAAAGTTTCGATCATACCTTCTGGGATCCCACGTGACTGTTTACACTGACTACTCGGCTATTTGGCATTTGTTGGCCAAAAAGGACGCTAAACCCAGGCTCATTCGATGGATCCTGCTCTTGCAGGAATTCGACCTGGAAATACGTGACAAAGTCGGGTCCAAAAACGTCGTAGCCAATCACTTGTCCAGACTTCACTCGAACCACATCGGATCCTCATTACCTTTGATTGACACCTTCCTTGATGAACAACTTCTAGCTGTGCAAGGAAGAAAGCTACCATGGTATGCAAACTTAGTCAACTATCTAGTGGTTGGACAAACTCCGCACGGCTGGTCCAAATAGCAATGGCACAAGTTCTTTGCTGAAGCCAAGCACTTTTTCTGGGATGATCTTATGCTGTTTAGACTCAGTGCTGACCAAATCATTAGGAGGTGTATTCCTAAAGAAGAAGTCCAAGTGTGCTGTCCTTTTGTCATGACCAAGCCTGTGGTGGCCACTTCTCTAGGAAGCAAACGGCTGCAAAAGTTTTGCAATCTGGATTTTATTGGCCATCCTTATTCAAGGACGCACATAGTTTTGCCAAGACTTGCTCTTGTACTAGACATTAGGGACTATGACTAGAAAGGATATGATGCCCCTCTAGCCCATTCTGATTGTCAAAATTTTTGATGTTTGGGGTATCGATTTTATGGGTCCCTTCCCTCCATCCAACGGCTACGAGTACATATTAGTCTTAGTAGACTATGTCTCAAAGTGGATTGAAGCCGTAGCCACCTGTAGATGTGACCATAAGGCTGTCATGGAATTTGTTAAGCAGAACATCTTCTCTCGGTTTGAGATACCGAAAGCCATGATCAGTGATGGTGGGAGCCACTTTATTCATGCCCAATTTCATGCCCTACTTAGAAAATACGGGGTTATTCACCGCATTGCCACCTTGTATCACCAGCAAACAAATGGGCAAAATGAGGTCTCTAATAAACAGATCAAGAATATTCTACAAAAGACCATGAGACCTGACCGGAAGGATTGGTCCACACAATTGGATGATGCCTTTTGGGCATATAGGACTGCTTTTAAGACCCCAATAGGCATGTCGCCTTATCGATTGGTCTTTGGCAAAGCTTGCCACCTTCCAGTCGAGTTGGAACATCGGGCATACTGGGCTGTGAAGCAGTACAATATGGATTCCCAGTTGGTTGGACCTCAAAAGATGCTCCAACTCCCCGAGCTCGAGGAAATCCGTCGGGACGCCTATGAGAACAATAGACTTTATAAAGAAAAGATGAAAGCCATCCACGGCAGACACATTCATAGGAAAACTTTCGAGCCCAATCAGCAAGTCTGGCTTTTTGATGCAAGACTTAAACTTTTTCCTAGGAAGCTAAGATCAAAATGGATAGGACCATATCAGGTGGTCAACCCTTATCCCAATGGGGTGGTTGAAATTGCAGATCCTAACACTGGGCAAACCTTCACAGTAAACGGCCAAAGATTAAAACATTATCTTGCCCAGATTCCCCCAAAGGAAGTAGTCACCTTCATTGAGGGTTGACACGGAGCTTCGCCTAGCTAGAGGCAATAAACTCAACGCTTCCTGGTTGGCAACCTAGAAGATTCAGACTGATCAGGTAAATTGTGACACTTAGGTGATTTCTTTCTGTACCCCCATGCATATATTTATTTGCCAATGATGATATTGTCCAACTTAAGCATAGGAGGTGGAAATTCACATTCTTTGAGTTTATATTATCAGCTTGAATTATATATATATAATAAAAAAAATTAGGAGGGAAAACTTAGGCATTAGGAGCTTGTCAATTGTGGGAAATAATACGAGAAGAACCTGAAACACCTAGACTTTTTAGGCCTTCAAGCTTAATCAGCCCTGGTGTCCACTCAAATGTGGATTTAGCCCCAAATCCTTGCAACTTTAATTTACATTAATCTAATCAATAAGGAACGGTTATGAGTATACGACTTATCAACTCGTCCTCTAACTCGGAGGGACTTTTAGTCTAAGCATCTGCACACATTTTGCACTGAATCACTCCTCGAAGATTCTAACAGAAATTGGGTAGCTAATGAACCTTCTAGGGTGGTATGGCTGGCAAGTTGTCGTGGGTAATAGCCCATTGACTGGTTGTCCAGAGAGTAGCCACAGGACCATTCTCTTTTATTGCCTCTAGATAAATCTTAGATTAGGGAAGCCACCTACTGAAACAACAAAAGAAAAAGTAAGAAAAAAAGAGAAAAAGGAAGAAATAGAAAAAAATATATAGAAAAAGAAGAAAAAGGAAAAAATAAATAAGTCACACTTCATCGCACAAGTATGGCTGGCAAGTGGTCGTGGGTAACAGTCCATTAGCCGGTTGTCCAGAACCCAACTCACTAAATGCACGAAAAAGCCCAAAACACTTAAGGAAGAAGTGGGGAAGTAGAGCAATCTGGGGAGATATACACTGGAAACACCCTTGTGTTGACCCCACTCAAAATAAAAGTAGGGAGAAAGCTACCGATCGGAAAGATATACCTTTAGGCAAGAATTCTCTTTTCTAGTCACCTAGGGGCGTAGAAATTCAAAGTCTGTTTTAATTATCATTGAGTGAGTCTATCACAATCTTCACACCAAGATGCTTAGCACTTAGAGTCTTTTTCGAGTTATGGGTGGGTTGGGTAGCTGTAAAAGGTTACCTACACACTCTCAACTCCAAAAATCCAAAAAAAAATGAGAAAAGATGAAAAAGAAAAAATATGTCTCTGTATATATGCTTTAAAGTGAGGACTTGGGTGGTTTGCATTTTAGCAGACACCTGGATGCTATTTAGTCTCTGTAGATTAGGCTTTTAGTATATTTCCTCCCATTGACAAGCAACATATGTCTAAGTGATCAATTCCTAATTCCGACTGAAAATAATGGCTAGGATAAACTTTACTAGGGACTAGCAAGAGGTGAGCATGGGGGTATGATAACTCTACATTCAATGATGATAATTCCATCAACTGGGGTTAGTTTTGAGGACATATGCACACTAATAACATGTCATGATGGACATAGGAGCACTACATGCATTGCAATTTGAGATTGCTTATAAATCAATGTTTAATGGCCATATGTACAAGTGTATGTTGAAACAGGCCTCAGATGAGCAATCGGACTGCACGGATGGATTCAGATCAATGAATGGAGTCTACTGGACTTGAAATCACTTAAATCTGACATCCGGAGCTTCCTTGACAAACCCAAGAAGTTTTGGGCCGTTGATCATCACGACCATGTAGCGGCCATCAGTTGCCCTCGCCAACACCAAGGCCTCGCTTCATTGCGCAGGAACAACCACGGCCGTCCAATCTCCCATCGGATGACGAGGATTGGCGAAGAGCGCAACCATATCGCACGCGTGCCGCAGCGGTCAATGCTTCTCCACGCTCACCAAGGGCCTACGTTCGAAACACACTCACTCGCATCCACATGCGCGATCAAAATTCGACCGTTGATGCGAGCGCAGACAGCAGGGATGAAGGTCTCGCGGCGCAACGAGGGTCGCGGATGCACCCGGGCGAGAATGCGAGCAATCCAAGTGCCCGGTTGCACGTAATCGTGGCTGTTAAGGTGTGATCAAACGATTGATGCTCGTCCATCACACGAAGGCGCATGAAGGCACACCCAACCACGGGCGGGAAGGACGACATGGCGCGCCTTTAGCCGTCTGATGGCGATCCGCACCTTGGATCCAATGGCTGAGGACACGCGAGCATAGATTGAAGGGAAGAAGCACACGCGCCTCAAAGGACTGGTGGGCGAGGAGCTTCATCGATGCTTATGGAATGGATTTAGCGGCGTCCTGGATGCCACTAAAGCCCTTACTTAGTTTGGAAACCCCTCTTCTCTATATAAACCTCCTTAACCACCCCATTCAAAGGCATTCAATACACACACACCTTCCATACTACTCTAGCCTTCTCCTAGCTCCACCAAATACTCCATACTTGCCTCGGAGTTGTCAAGCTGCCGACGGAGCCTCCCTCCACCGTCGTGGCCGCCTTGACTCCTTCTCACACTCTCTCTTTACTTTAGTTTACATTGTACTTGTTTAAGCTTTTATCTATTGTTGTAGTTGTAAAACACACTTCAATTGCATGCTATATATTGATGAAAGTTTCATGTATTGTAGCTCACATCCTCTTAACGGTTGGCATGTTTTAAACACGATCTCTAACCCTACTCTCTCTCTCTCTCACGTTTTCTTGCAAGCTAGTAAACCACTCATTCCTGTGACAACTAAAGCGACAAAATAATCTGATTTTGCGCCTCCTTGTGTTCGACACTTGGACTCACCAACTCCACTTCTTAAATTAAAATTGACGTCGCGAACGCATACTACAATGGCATAATTAAACAAACGCGTTCCACATGCGTCGAGGACCTTAGACGTTTGATATGTAGATGTTAGCCTCGATTGAGCCAAATCACTTTGCATAGATCTAATAGTCATTTGTGCCTTGGGAAATCCATTCCCATAGTTAATTAGGTTTCCAGACGTCCAAACCTGGTGCTAAACATCCAACCTGTCGTCTGACCACCTTTCACAAGAACCTTGTTTAGGTCTGACTCAAGTCAGGAAGGAAACCTACCTAGAATTAGACGTCTGATATTAGACCCAAACATTTTATAAGTGATTTTCAGACATCTGATATTAGACCCAGACGTCTGATGACCCAGTCAGAATCATTAATGATTCTGATTGTGGCTTGATTTACCTTAGGATAATTCCTAACAGCTACCTAAGGCTTCCACAACCTTCCTAAACCTTTCTAGGCCTTCTATAAGTAGAGGAGTACCTTTGCCTTGGAAAGACACACCAAGTAACACTACTTTCACACTCTTTTGTGTCATAGAGAAGAAATCATCAAGAAGAGAAGTGATCTTGCTGTCCAAGTCCCATTCAACAAATCCGAGAGCGTCGTTACTCTACCGAGATCATGCCTACGTACTTCCATCTAAGGGAAGTCTCTTTTTCCTATAGAAGCTAAGTTTAAGATATATACTTTGTGGCTCTATAGGATTCTGTTGTATTTTTCTTTGTTATTGGTTGGGTATTCATCTTGCGTATTCCGGTCTCCTTCGTGAGACAAAATACTCCTCATGAAGAGGAGGGGTTTGAGGCACACTACCCTCATATAAAGTGTTGTTGTAAGAGGTTTAACTACCCTCGTTCAAGTAGTTCATATAGTGGTTTTGATCGACTAGGTCAATTGGGAAATCATAAACCGAGAGGTTTAGGTAGCGATTTTTACCTAGGTTTGGGTTTCCACCTAAAAATCATTGTGTACTTGTGATTGATTGCTTTTTGTGAGATTGTTTATACATTTCTGCATTTTATTTATTTCACGAAAATCTCACCCCCTACCGTGGTCGAAATTACAATTGGTATTAGAGCAGGTTCTTGCATTTCGGTGTAACTCGGCAAAGATCCAATGGAGGGAAGTAGCTTCGCGATAAGGATATCCGGGGGGCAGTCTACCACCCATCCACCATTTTCCGACGAGAGCAACTACCCATACTGGAAGCTCAGAATGAAGACGTGGCTTCAAGCCAACGACTTTACAATTTGGTCCAAGTGCGAGATGCCGTTCGACATCCTAGAGAGACCCGCGGGGGGCTACTCGCAGCAGCAAGTCCAGGAGCTCTCTCTCAATGCCAAGATGATGAACGCCCTCTAATACGCATTGAGCCCAGAAGAGTTCAACTGAATCTCTCAATGTGCCACCGCATACTAGATTTGGCATACACTTGAGGTAACTCATGAGGGTACTTCTAAGGTAAAATATTCTAAAATCAATTTACTTAGTCAAGAATTTGAATCATTTTCTATGAAGACCAACGAAACTTTCAGTGAGATGAACAACAGGTTCACTCTCATTGTTAATAGTTTAAAAGCCTTAGGTAAGACCTTCATTAAGGGAGAGCTTCAAGGAAAGCTTCTTCGTTCTGTTGGACCAGAGTGGGAACAGTAGGTCACCGCCATCCAGGAGGCAAACGAAATTGAGGAGCTCAACATGGAGGATCTCTTAGGAAACCTTATGGCCTATGAGACAAAGTTGAATCAAAAGAAGGATGCATCAGAACGAAGCCGAAAAAGACCCTCGCCTTCAAAGCCGCATCGAATAGCAAGGTAAGTTTCGACGATGAAGACCTTCGAATTTTATTTAGAAAAGTTTCCAAGTTTTTTAGGGATTCAAAGAAAGAAAAGAGAGAAGAAAAGGAAAAGGAGAAAGAAAGCCCAAATCGCTGTTATCATTGCAACAAGAAGGGGCACATTCAACCTGAGTGCCCTCTTCTCAAGAAGAAGAAGAAGAAGGACAAGAAGTACAAGAAGAAGGCGTTCTAAGCTACTTCGAATGACTCAAGCTCGGAGGAAGAAGAGGAAGATCCTGAGAAGAAGAATGAAATCGCTTGCATGGGTTTCATGGCCTTCGCAAGTGATAGTGACTCCGACAAAGAAGAGGTAAACTCTGAATTACAAGATGCTTTTGATGAACTTTATGAGCTTAGTAAGTCTCTAAAAATAGAAAACAAAAGCTTTAAAAAGAATCTTAATTTTCTTAAATTAGAAAATGAAAGATTTGAGATAAAACTTAAGGATCTAGAAACTAGTTCTAGTCCTAAAGATGATGACTTACTTCTAGAAAAGAAAAACCTAATCAATGAAAATAGTGAGTTGATTAAGGAGAATACAAGTTTAAAATTAGAAATTTCAAGCTTAAAAACTAAAATGCATGTTATAGAAGATGAGCTTGCATGTCATAGAAGATGAGCTTGCATGTCTTAGGGAAACTTCTAACAAATTGATCAACAAAGTAGATGATTTGTATAGCCCTAAGGTTGAGAAAGGATCTCCTTCAAGGAGACCAACTAACAAATCCGGATCCAAGCTAACTTGGATACCAAAAGATCAGTTAGAATCTTATTTTGTAAGTTTCAAGGGAGATTACAATACGAGAGATTGGACCTACAAGCTCAAGGATGATCTACTTAAGCTAGGAGACCATGGAGTAGATTGAGGAAGGTGACGAGAAGATCGATGAGAAGACCAGTGGGTGATTGAATCGGCACACATCGACTGCTCGATTGGAGACCGGCGCCGATGCCTGAACCTCCAAGCTTTGGATGGGAGCCCCACCCAGTTTGGCATCAACCTCCATTTGGGTCATTCTATTGGCCATGGTAAGTGAGATACACCCTTGACCCTATTTTTTATCTATAGCATTTAGATAGGGGGAGTTTAAAATTGATAAACCATTTGTCCATAATTAAGTGGGAGAACTTGATAGTTAGCTATATTTTCTTTAGAAAGGGGGAGATGATCATATAGCTATCTTGTTGTTGGTAATTAACCCAAAATTAGAAGAGCATGTTGTAAGGGGGAGTATAGGATAATTAAATTTTGTAATACCTTTTTGATAATGTCAAAAAGGGGAGATTGTTGGTGCAAGGGCACTACGATCTTCAATTTTGATGGTAACAAAATACTTGTGTTTTAACATTTGCATTTGAGTTTAAGATTTCAGGATAATTGATGATAACAAAACACCAATTTTCTCTTTATTCCACTAACTTATTTCACCAAACAAACGCTCCAGGCGGAATAAAACTATCTAATTCCTTTAACAAGATAACAAACCCAACCAAACACTTTGGTGGAATAAAATCCCTTAATTCCTCCATTCCTCTTATTTCTAATTTTTTTTTCCTAATAATTCCCCTTACCAAACATCACCTAGGAATGTGAAATCTAACCCCATAAAGCTTCATGAAATCAAGAAATTTTAACACCTTTGCCACATTTGTCCATTGGTTTTGACAACCCCAAAAATGAGAGTTTTCTCTAGGAAAGATAATACCTTCATAAGTGTTCCTCACCATCTTTGAATCTTTAAGAATGATTATTCAACTTAACTTGCAAAGAAGGATGCTCTTTGATGCAGCAGTGGAGCCTTCAAGAGTTTGCTTTTTAGAGAAGATGAATAGTTGTGGCAATTTCCATGGCTTTTTATTAAAAAGCCACCTTGTAAAATCACATGCATTCATGGCCTTTCTAAGATCATCTTTTCATTGCCCAACGATTCAAATTGCTAGTAAATAACGAAGTTCCATGATTGTAAAATTTACAAGATCATAAAGAAGTGTCTGTTGCAACGCGAATTGAGGAGATTTAAATATGCATTCATTGTAGGACACTCCTAAATCGCACAACAAAACATTTAAATTTATAAACTTAGAATCTAATTGGAGTTCGAGGTTGTTCGTAGGGAGCAAATATGGAACTCACACATTAATCTTCTTTTAAAATAGATGAGCACAATCAATTGAGTATGATAACAGATATTCAATGAATACAACTTCTCAAATTGATAGTTAATAATAATCATCAATATCTCAAAGAGTCATAGGGTAAAAAGAAGTATAAAGACAAAACATTGGTGATTTGAATCACCAATTATTCATCTTAATTAAGCATATACCAAAATATTCAATAGTATTCTCAATCAACTCAACTTAGGTACTCAAATGATTCAACAGTACCTAGAATCAACCTCAATCAGACGACTTAACCTTCAGATATCAGAGCTTCATAGAAGGCACACAAGGGTGCCAACCCTTCTTAAGGCCTCTTCAAGCCTTCAAGCACAGGAAGCTTTTCTCTCTCAGGCCTTTACAAGCACAGGCTAAGTGTTAGCCTCTTCTTCAGCACAAGGCCAACTTCCTCAGAGCAAAACCCTCCCCCCTCCTCCTCACAAATCTCTCTTCCTTTCCTTCTTTCAAAGCTGGGGTTTAATCGGGTCAAATGTCAGGTAAACGGATCCTAAGCAGTGGCCAGGCCTGCATGCACGTGCACGGGTGAGGCGTGAGAGCGTGAGGAGGCACGTGAAGCGGGGACTCAACCCCCTAGCTTGGGTGATAAGGCTAAAGCATAAATTCAATTTATGCGCTGCAAGCACTCCTCATCTAACGATGTGGGACTAAATTTATCCCTTTCTTATTAGTGAGACACAGTGCTGTCTTCGTCCAAAATGGAGCAGCTGCGGAGGCTTGTTGCTACAATTGAAGTCTTGGGAACCCTTGAGACTTGGAGCCATGTCACTTGGAGGGGAAATTAATGAAGAACATGGTCGGAGAGCTGCAGCCGAGGTTGGAGAAGAAGGCTGCAAAGGTGGAGACCGACGAAGTGATGTGAACACCATCATGAGCCATAATTAGCTCAATATGATCTGATTAAGTCATTAAATGCTCCTACATAACCGCCAGAGGACTGTAATTCATTGCATAATCGTTCTGAGAGAAAGACAAGAAAACAAGCTTAAAACTGTAATTTTACTATCATATCTTGAATGCAGAATAACCACGGGTTTGCTTAGGGGTTAATTAAGGGTCAAATGATCCTAAAAGGCTAATAAGTGGGTTAGAATAGACATAAAAGGGTTTTTGCGTGTTTTGAGAATTAAATAACTTCTGAAATCCTAAAAACAAACTTGCTTAATTAACTGAGGTTCTGGTCAAAATAAAATTCACCTAAAGCTTTTAAAATTCATAGAAAAATATTCTCTAGGATTTGATACCTTCAATATGACCATCAGAACCCATCTTGACCCAAAATAGAGACTTAGACTAATATTTTCCCTAATTTAGGTTTTTGCATAAATTACTTAGGCAAACATGGTCAAAACCAAAATCCAACTTCACCATTGGATTCCTTAGGTCCAAATTAGGTTTGTACCAAAATTTGGGTCTAACCTGAGATTGTCTTGACTTAATTAGCAATTTGGTCCTGTTTGATTCTTTTCTATCACACATATGCCCTTAACTTTCAAAATACTTTCAAAAAGGTCCCTAACTTTGTCATCATTTTCACAAATAGGTCCCCACGACATTTTTGGAAGGTTAAACTTCATCGTCAAGTTTCGAGTGAGGATTTCTCACTTGATTCTCAATCAATCTCTCGCAAAATTGATACGGGGATTCCTTGGGAAGTTACCTTCCATTTGAGCCATTCCTTAGGTTCTAAGTCTTTCCCAAAAGGCCATGCAAACCTTTCAAAGGTTCGAGTATCCTATTTTGCAAAAATCTTTCGAGCTTGGAAGCTTCTTTCCAAGCTTGGAAGGGCTTCCTATGGCCTATAAAAGAACCCCTATCGCACGGCCAATCTTTTCAGCAAGTCTTGGCACATCAAAAGGCCCTAAAGACCTATCTCCAACCACCGTAGACCCCTGCTCCGACGACCTTTTTGACCCTCCTTCTCCGGCCATCCAACGACCAAATTGGTCGGTCGACTAGTTTCCTCTCTTCCTCGCGACCCTCCCCAGCCGAAGGAGGGCGTTCCTCTATCTGATTCATCATCGTCGCCTTGCCGCCTCTACCTCCTTGGACATCTGTCGATCAAAATCGGTTGCCTCCGCCTCTCTCCCACCTCGCTAAGTCTCTCTCTTGCTCTCTCTCTCATTCTATTTTGCTCTCCCACACTTACGACACACGCACATCCACCAACCACCCGCCCCGCACTTCATCTTCTCTGCCTCCAGCGAAGCTTCGGTGACGCCAATAGCTGCTACACTGCTTAACTCTTGCCGCCAACATCGCTAAAACCTCCGCCATGACTCACCCTCCAAAAACCCTAAAGAAATTTAGGGTTTAACACCCTCCACCTTCCCACCAAACATACACTGTTCGTCCTCATCCACCTCACCTTCAGCCCTCCACACACGTCTACATGCCCTTGGACCACCATCATTGACTTCGCCTCATCAAGGAGAAGCTTATGAAGGTACTGACTGGGGCACTTAGCCCGTGTTCATCTCTTTCAGGTATCACATCGTCTCCGCCATTGGCGGAGCTTCTTCAAAGAGTTCCAGGTGGTGTTCTTGCTCTAGACGCCCAGGCATCACCTCCAGGTGGTGTGGATCTACATGCTCCAGGTCTCTAGGCTCTTAGTTAGCATCAACATGCCTTGTTGTTGCTCCAATTTGGTGAGGGAAGTCGTCCTGCAGCTGCGCAAAGAAACTTTGTGGGATTAGTCCCACATTGGAAACAGACGGGCACTCACAGCCGCTTAAATTGATTTTGTGCAACATCCTGTTCGCCTTAGTAAGCACGAGGTGAGGTCCCCTCGCATGCACCCCACGCATGCCCTCGCCCGTGCTCACGCCTCACGGGTCTGGGGTTGGTTCGTTTACCCGGATACCCAGGTCTAGTTTGGTTTGCTGGTTCTGAGAGAGGAAGAAGAGAAAAGGAGAGGAGAGGGGGGGTTTTGCTCTGTCGCCCTGCTTTTGACTCTTGTGAAATATGACGGAGGCCTTTGCCTTTGCTGGCATGTTGAGTTCTGTGTTGTGCCTCCTCTGAAGCTAAGGGAAGAAGAGAAAGAAGAGAAAGAAAAGAAAGAAGAGGAGAAGAGGAAAAGAAGAAGAAAGAAGCCTCTCCCTGAGACATGAAGAGAAAAAAGGAAGAGGGCTTTGCCTCTGTTTTGGTGTCTGATACAAGCCTCTGTCGTTTGATTGCATACATTTGAGGCTTTATTTCCTTGATTGATACTGTTAATCTAGTTTCTATTATTATGAGGAGTAATTGGTGATTCAAAAATCACCATTTTACTCAATTCTTTTTGCACATTGATACTTGACATTATTGATTAGATCATTTTGAATTAATTCTGATTACAAATTCTTATATCTTTGATTGTGATCTAGAGTATTAAATTGCCACTTGCTCCCTGTGTTTGATATCAGATTTCATTCGAGTAATAAATTTTATATGTTTTCGCATTGATTCAAGCTATACTACAACGCAATGATTTTAAAATCCATTTTAGAGCGACAAACATTTTGGCGCCGTTGCCGGGGAGAAACGCACAATTAGATCTCTTGATTGCAATATCAGATTTGCTATTAACTTGCTACATCTCTTTTGATTGTGATCTATCTCAGGGATTCATTGAAGAAAGATCAGCTGCACATCATCCACTCCAAGGGCAGGTAAAACACAAATCCAATCTCTTCTAATGCCCCTAATTCTGAAAAGCTAAAAAAGGAAAAAAAAATCAATTAGGGCTACTTGCATTCTATTCTTAGACAAATCATCAAGTTGCTTGATTCGATACATTCTAGAGAACATCCAAACCCTGATTTGTGCACCTACTTAAAGCTTAAGGTATCTAGGGCTATCACCTTCTTGCTTGAGCCCTAGATACCACATTTGGACAAAATCAAATTGGACCAATTAAAGCCAATTAGGGTTTCCAGTTTAGGGTTTTAGAGACACACTTGCTTAATCAAGAATTAATCTTCCTAAATAATGTGTACCTAAGCCTTGATTGAATTGATCTATTCAAGCAAACCCTAAAATTAGGCTTATAATTTCATTTGAATACTAAAAGAGGGACCTAAATTTCTCAAAGAACAAAACAGGTCAAGTTGACCCACCTTGTTGGGTTAACCAATTTTCAAATTAGGTCACTTTGTACAAAAACATCTTAAAAGTTCAAGTGAAATCATAAGCACCTTGCTCTTAACTTAAAACTGGTAGACTTAAGAGGTCAAGTCCCCATTCTGATCTACCTGGCATCAGTGATAAGAGAGGTCGAGTGGGGGAAATCCTGTAACTCGTGGGGGTGCTCTACCGTGTAGGGGTCTTTATGGGACTCTCCCTCTCTGACTGCCCAAGTATTTCTCAGGTGGACGGCTTTCTGACTAAGAGGTATCATCCGCCCTGAACCTTTATAGTCATCCAAAATTTTTGGGTGTCTTGATTGGGTCCATCACCTGCTATCCCTCTTCCATTCCATCAATGCATGTTTGGGAGGAGGTCCTTAAGACCATCCTTGAGGCCTCCATTAGATATTCACTCTGGTCGAGGTCGAGCCTCGACTTCTGTGTTTATGCAACAACCTGATCACATTGACATATCCTCTGATTCAGAGCCTACTACCCCTTCATCATCTATGGATCACCAAGAAGAACAACCTAATCTTGAGCAAAAATTCCATGATTTCCAAAATCAAATCAATGCCATCATCAATCCACCGCTGCGTCCTCAAATGCGAGATCACTATAATCCTGCAGCGGTGGAGATTGAACCCCAAATCAACATTCCCGTGGGAGGACCCGAGGTAGATCTCAAGCCTAGCATGCTTCATATGACCCCAAAATTTCATCGATTGAACTCCGAGGATCCTTCCAGCACATCAAAAACCTAAAACATCTGGCCTTTGGGGCAAATGTGCAGAATTGGGACGGATTACTCTTAAAACTCTTCTCATTCTCCTTGGCTGACAAAGCCGTTCACTGGTTCCAGACTCAACCACATATGATCAACACATGGGGAGAACTTCAAACTGCCTTCCTGCAAAAATTCTACCCCATTGGTCGTACCAACACGATGCGACACCAAATCACACACTTCTCCCAAGGTGCGAGAGAATCTCTACACGAAGCATGGGATCGCTTTCTAGATCTCATGTGTAAGTGCCCCTATCACGGAGTTACGAAGTGGGAACAAGTCCAATCCTTTTACCATGGACTCTGTGAGGATATCAAGCTCTTTGTCAATGCAACCTGTGGTGGTAGCATCATGGGTCAACATGAGGACACGATTTGGGAAATTCTTGAGAACATGTGCAAGAACCCCCTGAACAATGAGTCATTGGGTGCGTACGACTGGACGTCCACCAGCTCATTGGCAAATAATCGGGGGTACACAAATCTTGAGGCCTTTCCACATCCGTTGATCTGGAGTTGGTAGCCAGTCAATTGGACAAGATCTCCATTATCAAGAAAAAGGTAGACGACATCACTCATCATCTACACAAATCGACCTCTGCACCTCAAAGCACATATGCGCACCCACCCATGGGAAGGGAGGCTGCGCACAACATCTACCACTCCCTGGGGATGGATGCATATCCACCCCCATTTGATTTTGGCTTCGGAGGAAACTCCGGGTCAGCCCACCTCAGTTGGGGGAACTCTAAACCCCCGTACCCTGATTATCTTAGAGCTCCTCAAACCTGCGAGGATCTTCACGCCTTTCAGAATAATCCTTTCTCCAACACTTACAACTCTGGATGGCGTAATCATCCTAACTTTTCGTGGTCGGGAAATAACCCAAATCTAAGACCTCAATTCCAACCCCAACCACAAGCTCCGTGACCTTATCAACCCACCCAACCAAGGCCCACTCAAAACTTCCAACCTGGACCACCTAAAGAAGATCATACATCTTTGATTCTCCAGACCTTGGTTGACATGCAGATACAACACAAAGAAGAGATCTCTGAGTTATGAAATCAACTGGCCCAGCTGGTAAGTACTCGCTAGCCTGGTGCACTTCCTTCTCAGCCTCTTCCAAACTCGAATAACGTGCTGAACCAAAGGCGCGTTATGAACCCAAATCAGGGCCAAGCTCACTTTGTTTATCGGGCCCCTTCTGCTCCATCACCTGACGGGATGGATGCTTCAACTTCATACTCAGGATTTCAGCAACAAACACCTATTTTGCCTAACCCAAACCAACAGGCAGGATTAGATTCCGTCACCACCCGTAGTGGCAAATCAACACAAGACCCACTTTTTCCTAGCCACAACACGCCTGAGACCGCAAATCCTAATCCTAGATTGGTCATTCAGGACACACCCATCCCTGATAAAAAGCTTGAGCCAATTCTAGAGGAACCATCTAAGGTTCTATTTCCCGAGGCCTTGACCAAGGGAAAAAGGACAGCCAAACCCGTGGCACCTAAGGAGGACCTGGTTAACTCTTTAAGCAGGTCCAAATAAACATCCCCTTGATGGATGCAATTCGCCACGTACCAGCTTACGCACGATTCCTGAAAGACGTGTGTACACCTAAGCATAAGTCGCGAACCAAAGGTGGGAACCTGATCGTACTGTTGGAGTAAGCCAGCTCCATCATTTTGAGCAAACTCTCGCCTAAGGCAAAAGACCTAGGCACCCCTTTGATGTCCTGTGCAATTGGTGATATACAATTTGATCGAGCTTTATTCGACCTAGGAGCCTCCATAAATTTGATACTCACATCATTACTCGACTACTTTGAGGAATCTGAGCTTAAACAGACAGAAATGACTTTGCAGTTAGCCAATTGATCTATTAAGTCACCAAAAGGAATTCTCGGGGATGTCATAGTTAGGTACATGATTTCAATTTTCCTGTGGATTTTATTGTCTTAGACATGGATGCTCCTGAGAACTTGAAGAATACACTGATCATATTAAGGAGATCCTTTCTGGCCACTGCTAGGGCCAATATTAATTGTGAGGAGGGCCAAATTGAGTTAAAATTTAGGAGCAAAACACTGAAGATCGACATCTTTAAGGCCCAACAAGGGATAAATTGCGGGGTTATAGAACAAATCTGTGATATCGAGGCTGTGGTTGACGACCTATGTATCGAGGAAAACTTGAATATTTATGAGCAACCATAAAAAGATCAAAACTCGTAATTAAAGGAGTTTGAACATAACCTAGACACACCCATAGCTCCTTCCTTTGCTCCCGACACCCATTCTGAACCACCTACTGCTACCGACAACCCAGTTATGGAATTAAAGCCTCTTCCCGATCATTTGAAATACGTCTTTTTGGGTTCCAATCAGACGTTTCCTGTGATTATCAACTCCTGACTCACACCTGATCAGGAAACACACCTGGTTTCTATTCTCCAATAGCATCGGAGAGCCATTGGATGGACTCTCGATGATCTGACTGGTATCAGCCCTTCATACTGCACACATCACATCTACACTGAAGAGGGCTCATAACCATCCCGTGAAATGCAGAGACGCCTAAATCCAAATCTGCAGGATGTCGTGAAAAAGGAGATCATCAAGTGGTTAGATGCAAGGATCATCTACCCGATCTTCGACAGTCGGTGGGTGAGTCCAATTCAAGTTTTGCCTAAGAAGGTAGGGCTCACCGTCATCACGACTAAAATTGGAGAAACCATACCGACCCGTATGGCAAACTCTTGGAGAGTCTACATTGATTACAGAAGACTCAATTCCTCCATGAAGAAGGATCATTTCCTACTACCGTTCATTGATCAGATACTTGAGAAATTAACGGGAAATCGATTCTTCTGCTTTTTGGATGGGTACTCCAATTATAATTAGGTTGCAATCCATCCTGAGGACCAAGAGAAGATCACCTTCACCTACCCCTTTGAGACGTACGCATTCCGAAGGATGCCGTTCGGTCTCTGTAATGCACCCGCTACTTTTCAGTGGTGCATGCTTGCCATATTCTTAGATATGGTAGGTGAATACCTTGAGGTCTTCATGGATGACTTCTTAGTATTTGGTGAATCTTTTAATGATTGCCTCCTGCACTTGGTCCAAATCCTCAGGCGATGCATCGACGTGAATTTGGTTCTTTCCTGGGAAAAGAGCCACTTCATGGTACCTGAGGGAATTGTCCTAGGACATCTCATCTTTGAAAAAGGCATCCATGTTGATCGAGCCAAGGTAAATCTGATTTTCAAACTCCCTATGCCTAACTCGGTCAAGGATATTTGATCCTTTCTAGGGCACGTCGATTTTTACAGTCGATTCATTCCCGATTTTTTGAAAATCGTGCACCCCCTGACTACTCTTCTATCTAAGGATGTCCCCTTCGAAATATCTGAGGAGTGCACTTAGGCATTTGAGATCCTACGTGACCGTGTTACTCAAGCACCTATCTTGCAGTCCCTTGATTGGTCTCAACCCTTTAAGATCATGTGTGTTACAACCTAGTTCCCGAATACCTACAGGACCCGAGACCGACTCGACTAATCCCAAGACCCAATCGTTTAACAAGAAATAATCAAAAAGTAGGAAAATAAACCACATTCACTATGCAAGGTAACTAACAGTAAAAGCGTACAAGAAGTAAGGAAGTAAAAGCTGCTAACAGTACATATCACCACCACAACAGGGAAGTAGAACAAAAGTACAGAACAGGAACAGTAAACAAAGTCTAAACTCACTATCAAAAAGAAGTACTACAACAGCAAGAGACTACTACTGGGCTCGACTGGGCCCAGCACCCTCTGCAGCCGGTGACTCGAGCTGCTCAACTCCTGGACTTGAAAAGGGTTATGAGTAAATGGAGTTAGTGAACACTGAGTAGAGTGGTAACCGGACTATCTAAAGTAGTAAAAGCTAACAGGTAAATTTATCTTTTCCAATTATTTATTTTACAAGTAATTCCTTTTCATCCATTGGTTTACTTTCAGGTTTCTTTCTTGATCTCGCATGTTCTTCGTGGGAATGATCTTGATTGAAATCTTTTCCGAAGAGTAGAAGGCACACGTGGTGCTCTCCTGGCTGGGATAGTCCCCCGTGGTGATCCTACACCCAGTCAACCACCCCGAGGTCACGGACAGACGTAGCAGTGACTACGGCACGCACGATAAGCGCACGAGTAGCTACCCCGCACTGGCACACGATCAGTTGTTTTCGCTAGCGGGTACGCCCAAAGTACAACACGGAATAGTATAGGGCCTAGCCCTCTCAGTAACAGGGGTCTCGCCCCTCAGAACCAAATAGGGGTCTTGCCCCTCCATAATCCACGCATCCTCGTCTGACTACCCCGGTTTGCCCAGTGGGCCTAACAAGTCGGTGTAGGGCGGCTAGCTAAACCCTAGGTCCCGTGGGGTGGCTGGCTCTCTCCCTACACTAGTAGCTCTCCTCGGTACAGTGTATGCGGGGGCCAACAACAGTCAGTGTAGAGTGGCCAATCCTAACCCCTGGTCCCAACCCAAGGGTAGCTAGCTCCGTTCTATGCTAAACATGGGACAATTGCTCTCCTTGGTACCACGTACTCAAGGGCCAGCACACTTCCCACTCACATTTCCAGATCTTTCCTTTCATCCACAGGAGTTCTACTCCTAACTCCTCGTAGGGTTCATGCTCATATTCACCATATTATTCCTTACCAGGTTTCATCATTCACAATTCCATTCTTGTATTATACACATGCAGCTCGTATTTCTACAATTAACATATGCAACAAGTGTTAGTTGTTATTATATGCAAACTCTGCCAGGGGTAAGTGCTCCTCCCAAGAGCCCCTCTAGTCTAGTACATAAGCGCGCAAAAGGTCCTCAAGTGTCTGTATAGTGCGCTCTGACTGTCCGTCCATCTGGGGGTGGTACGCCGTATTGAACCTCAACCGTGTCCCCAAAGCCTGCTAAAACTCTACCCAAAACTGAGAAGTAAAATGGGTATCCCGGTCGGATACAATCTCACGCAGAACTCCGTGCAGACGTATCACATCATGAATATACCTCTCTGCCAACTGTGCTGGTCCCAAAGTGACTCAGATTGGCAGAAAATGTGCCGTCTTCGTCAACCTATCCACTATCACCCAGACTACGTCGTGTCCTCGCTGGGTAACGGGTAAGCCCACCACCAAGTCCATGGTGATGCTCTCCCACTTCCACTCTGGCACAGGAACTGGCTGCAGCGACCCTACAGGCCTCTGATGCTCGGCCTTCACCTGCTGGCACACCAAACACTACTGCACGAACTTACCCACATCCTGCTTCATTCCTCTCCACCAAAAGTCACGTCTCAGATCATGATACATCTTTGTGTTCCCAGGATGTATGGTGAACCTGGACCGGTGCACCTCAGTTAGGAGCTCTCTCAACAACTCGTCCCTGGGAACGCACAAATGTCCCCTCATGTGCAGCACCTCATTTGTAAAAGAGAAGTCTCTTGGGTCCCCTAACAGCACTTTGTCTCGCAATGACTGCAGGTACGAATCTATCATTTGTCTTGTGATGATGTGGTCTATCAGCTCTGGTCTCATCTGTCGTGTCACCGTCACTGCCCCACAATACCCCTATGACTCTTGGGGTCACCAACTGCCCAACTCCTCCATAAGTCTCCAACTTTGTGCCTATAAAGTGGCCAAGTGGACAGGCACCTTCCGGCTCAAGGCGTCAGCCACCACGTTGGCCTTCCCCGGATGGTAGGAGATGCTGAAGTCATAGTCCTTCAGGAGCTTTAACCAACGCCTCTGTCTCATGTTAAGCTCCTTCTGATCAAACAAGTACTTGAGGCTCTTATGATCCATGAAAATCTCAAAGGTCTCACCATAAAGGTAGTGCCTCCATGCCTTCAGTGCGAAGACAATAGTTGCCAGCTCTACGTCATGGGTAGGGTAACCATGCTCATGGGGCTTCAGTTGCCGCGAAGCGTAAGCGACAATGTGACCCTGCTGCATGAGCACACCCCCTAACCCCTGCAATGAAGCGTCCATGTAGACCACAAAACCGCCACTGCTATCTAGGATGGTAAGCACAGGAGTTGAAGTCAGTCGCTCCTTCAACTCCTGAAAACATGCCTCACAAGCATCTGTCCAAGTAAAGGGCATGTCCTTCTGAGTCAACTGAGTCATAGGATGCATAATTTGCGAGAAACTCTTGATAAACCACCGGTAGTAATCTGCCAGTTCCAAGAAAGTACGTATCTCTGTCACTGTACGTGGCCTCTCCCACCTGAGTACGGCCTCAACCTTGGTTGGATCCATAGCCAAACCATCCCCTGAGATCACATGGCCCAAGAATGTCACCTGCCTCAACCAAAACTCGCACTTGCTGTATTTGGCATACAGCCTATGTCGTCTCAAAGTGTCCATAACCATCCACAAGTGCTGTCCATGCTGTGCCTGATCCCGCGAGTAAACGAGCACGTCATCTATAAATACCACCACAAACTGATCCAGATACGATCTGAACACCAGGTTCTTCAAATCCATGAAGGCAGTGGGGGCATTGGTTAGCCCAAACGGCATGACCAAAAACTTGTAGTGTTCGTATCGGGTGCGGAAAGCTGTCTTGGAGACGTCGGTCTCCCTGATCCTCAACTGGTGGTAGCCTGATCTCAGATCTATCATGGAGAATGCCATGGCACCTCGCAACTGGTCAAACAGATCATCAATCCTCAGCAGCGGATACTTGTTCTTGATGGTGACCCTATTCAGCTGTCTGTAGTTAACACAAAGGCGTAGGGTACCATCCTTCTTCTTCATAAATAGCACAGGGGCTCCCCACGGGGACACACTGGGCCTCACAAAACCCTTCTCCAACAGGTCCTATAATTGGGACTTGAGCTCTCACAGCTCAAGTGGTGCCATCTGGTAAGGTGCGGTAGAAATGGGGCAGGTCCTCGATACCAGTGAGATCTAAATTCGATCTCACACTCAGGCGGTAATCGTGGCTGCTTCTCTGGAAACACGTCGGGGTACTCTCTAACTACTCGGATGCTCTGAAAGTCTGCCACAGGGCTGGGCTCTGCCACCATGATTGCACCACAAAAATACATCTGCAATTGTGCCGTCTTGTGCTATTTCCTAGCATTACCAGTGCATATTAGGTATCCATAGTCGCATTTGTAAAAATACTTGCATGCATGCATTTAATTGAGAGGGGAGGAGAGTGAATAAAATGGCCTTGCAATTTACATTTTCTTCAAGTGCTGCTTCGCAAAATTTCCATCTTTATTTTTATTTCTATATGATTTTTGAAATCTTCCCCGTGGCTGCAAAGCTTGGTGGCTTCCTCCTCGCGCCATGTCCTGCTCAGCCTCTCCCTGCCAGCCCTGCAACCGCATGCACAAGATCTCCCTACCGGCCATGCTGAGCCATGCACAGCCAGGGCATGGCTGTGCATGCCTCTTTCTTCTTTATAAGGGCATGGCTGCCTTCTTGGCAAAGGGAGCCTGGTCCTCCACACAAAAAAAAACCCCACACAACACAGCAACTCTTCTCCTTCCAGGCCGTCCCCTCCCCTCTCCCTCCATATGCAGGCCCTCCTCCTCTGAGGAGACACTCTGCAGGCAGGCGTACATCACTGTGGTGCACACCCACCACCGTGAGACCACCACCGCCCAACTCATCAAAGAGCCGGTGGGCATGATGGTCTTCTCTTCCCTGTTTCAACTTTCCACGCCATTTCCACCATTACCACAAAGCTTCAAGCTTTGGAGCTCAACCAGCCACCGCACGCCCCTGCTGCAGCCGGCCAAGCCCCACAGCAGCAGCAGCAAGGCGGCAGCAGCGCACGCAGGCCTCCAGCGCGCACCTGCAGGCGCCCTCGCCTCCAGCTTCTTCGCGTATGCCCGCCTATTCGTGCCCGTAACTAGCCGACGCATCTCTTCCACACGTGCGCCAGCTCGCGGGCGCCAGCCGCAAGCCACCCACACTCACAGCACCGTCCGCACCCGGTTGCACGGCTCACTCGGCCACTATAGCCACTGTTCATGCGTTTCAGCGAAACACTGTGGCTACAGTGGGGTGACCGGTAAGTTTCTCACCTATCCGGTCACCCGACATGCCGCAATTGGCCTTCGCCCGCGCGCGCGTCCCGCTTCAGCACTCGCTCGCGCGTCTGTGTGCGGTCCTCTGCCAGCGCCCGCTCCCGCCCGCATCTTCGCCCGCGTGTGCCTGCGTGTGCCCGCTCCAGCCTCTTCGTGCAGCGCTGTGCACTGCGGTCCTCTCCGCGCCCACTTCCCTCCAGTGCGCACCTCTCTGCGCGCATACGCGCCTGCGCGTGCACACATAGACACCAGATGTCGGCCTTGAGCGCATGGACGGCTTAAACACCCCCTTCACTCCAACAGGAAGCCCTCTCTCTCTCTCACAACACTCTCTCACTCTCTCTCTGCCGACACTTACACACACACACTCACACTCTCATACACACACACCTATACTCTACTTTATACATATATGTATACGTACATATATATATATTTATATATATATATATATACTTATATACATATATACATATATCTATATATAGATTATTACCTATATAACTAAGTATAAGAATAGATACATATATTTATACATATATATATATATACAAATATACATACATATATACATATATATCTATAACTATATATATCTATATACATATATATATCTATCTACATATATCTATATACATATATTACTATATATATACATATATATATATACATCTATATAGTTATATATACATACATATACATATATATATATACATCTATACATATATCTATCTATACATATATTTACATATCTATACACACACACACACACATATATATACATATATAACTACATATATACCTATATATTTATAACCATATATATATATACATATAGATATATTTACATATATACATATATATATACTTTCATATTACTTACTATACGTGGTATCGTGGGAATATCCGCACCAGTTGCTAATATTCCCCGATACACGCGTACAAAAAGCGTGGTCGCACACATCTTCTGCCATCCACCTTACACTCCACGCAGCACCTCGTCCTGTTGGTTGCGTCTTTCTAGACGACGACCGACTTAACACCGTGCTACACTCCATCTCTGCCTCTACCCCAACACCTTTATACATATATAATAGATACATATATATATACTATATTTACTTTATTTCTGTTTCTCTTTCCTGCTAATAAAAAGATAAAAAAATATATATATAAAAGAGAAAAGATAATCCTTGACTTGCAAGTACTCCATCTTGCGAATAGCAAGACCCATTTTGGAACCCTGATTTGGCTCAAAGCCAAGAACCTAATTTTGAGGGTGTGCCTCAAGGACAAGAATTATCAGAAAAAAATCTAAATAGAAAAACACCAAAAACACAATAAACGAACGGAAGAGATTCGTTGTAGGAAAGGCGTAGAAACTTGACTTCTAACCCCACTTCCCTGAGTTCGACCCTGGGCCTAAAAGTGACCAAGATAAAATCAAGTAGGCTAGGTAAAAAAATATTTTGTAAAGAGATGGTTAGGCTTGATTTAGGTTAACCACTATATACACTTCAATGATAAAATCACCATATTAACACAACCTAACCGAGTCTGACCACCATCCCTTTCAATGGCGCCGTTGCCGGGGAAGTGCGCCTTCAAGTAAGTTTTTACTCCATTCCTGTAATTTTTCTCTTCTCACACCCTTCTCTTCACGGGTGTCTCTGTTTTTGGTGTGCAGGTAAACCTGTTGCAAGGAGAAGACAGGCAGACGAAGTTGGAGACGTGGGCAGATCCAAGGCGGGAACGAGAGCGTGAAGACGCTGACATCACACTGGAGCTCCGCACACATTGCTGCACAAGTAGGTCTTTCTTTCTTAGCAACCTTGGTTAACTTGTAACCTTAATAAAAAAAAAACTAAAAACTAAAAACTAGAAAAACTTCTTGGGATCTCTTGGGGCAAGTGGATTAAAATTCACTTGTTTGATTGATTGCCTTTACTCCCACCACCCTGAGATTTCCTGCCCTACTTCGCATAGCGAAAATCCAAGAATCTTGTTTCTTGAATTTTTCGCCGTGTGAAGTATTCTTTAATTCAAATAAAAAGATTGATTGCACCCCTCTTTGCCTCATTTACTTGCAATTCAGGATTACCTTTTTGGTGGGGAGACTTGGAATTGAGTTGATTCCAACCTACCATGACCTTTCACTTGCCTAAGATTCGATCCCGAATACTTCAACCCCAACAAATTGATTTTCTTTATCTTTTGGTTGAGCCTTGTGTGGAAATCATTTTTGGTGATTGGGAGCACTTGAATTGAAGTGCTTTGGCTCCCTTTCACACTAATCTAAAACTGATTCGTGCATCCACACATAGGAATCTCCATTTAGGGAAGCCCAGTGCATTGTAGCATGCATTAACCAACTACCATTGAAGAAGGGTTTGTTGGGCTTAGAAGAAAACTTGTATTCTCTCAAAACCCAGAGATTGGTTGAATTGGCAATTCAGAGAAATCCTAAAATCCATACTACTTAAGGCTGAATTCTAAAAATCATTCACCAATTAAAACTTCAATTTAGGGAGATTTCCCCGTTGCATGCTTTTTTACACACTTGAAAAAATCAATCACTTGGGCATTACCCGTAAACAACGTCCTTCACATTCCAAAAGCACTTGATACTAAGCCTCTAACTAAAATTGGTAGTAACTTGACCCTTATTAAGGATTGGAGGTCTAACTACCTGTGTGTAGCGTTTACGTGCTGGTGAGGGTTCCCGTGTGCTATCGGGTGTCTAAGACTGGGGCAAACGGCCTTTCAATCTGGCCCGGTGGTTCTGCGGTGCTCACATTGGATTCCGTAGTTCGTGATAGTAGGTAACTTAGATCTTTAGGTCTAAGGGCACACTGTAGAGGTTAGGAATTTGATTGTATTGATTTGTCATCAAGTGTACCTTTGCGGCGTCATTTCTCTCATCTCTTTTCCCTTCTTATCTCCCCAATTCTTCCTGCGGTGGTGCATGTTTGGGAGGAGGTCACGAAACCCTGAACTGTGTGAATTGCCTGATAATTTTAGAAAAGGAGCCGAATCGTCCTCCTCCTCCACAAACATGGTTGCATGCCCACCCCTAAATCCCGAGGGAGGAAATCGCCCTCAGAACCCACCAGGTGGTGGAGCCTTAGATCCCATAACCCGCCTCCAAGCCCAAATGGAAATGTATAATGAGCAAATTGAAGTCATTCGGGAAACATTGGAGGAAATGCAGAACCCTCCCGAATGGGAGGAGGCTAGATCTCTTAGCTCCTATCAGAATCCCGCTGCTACAGAGACCATAGGAAAAATTCAGGTCCCCATGTGCGGGGATGACTTTGAACTGAAACCTAACATTATTGGCCTAATAAATTTTCACTTCCATGGTCTTGCAAGTGAAGATCCTTTTCTCCACTTGGAAGACTTAACTCGACTAGCTGAAACTGTTAAACCAAGAAATGTTGGGTTACCTATAGTCCTCATGAAAATGTTCCCGTTTTCATTGCGGGACAAAGCTTCGCAGTGGTTACGCACCCTTGGGAGAACCATCCACTTTTGGGAAGAGATGCGAATAGCGTTTCTCAAGAAGTTCTTCCCAATCGGGCGAACCAATGCGCTTCTCCGTGCTATCACCTCCTTTACGCAACAAAACGGCGAACAATTTCATGAGGCATGGGAGAGGTATAATGACCTCCTCAGGAAGTGTCCGCACCACGGTCTGCCTAAGTGGCATATAGCCCAGATTTTCTACTATGGGCTAAATGAGACTTTGAAGCATATTGCAGATGCTTCCTGCGGAGGGAATTTTATGAATAAAGACGAGAATGGAGCATTTGAATTGTTTGAAAATATGAGCAAAAACTCAATAAACAGTGCCTCCATTGTCGCCTTTAATCGTACCAGCCAGCCCTGAAATGTCCACAAAGTTGACACGGGACCCTCCCATTCATCCACTGATCTCAACCTTATCGCACAAAAATTGGATGAAGTCTCCGTCGTGCACAAGAAGCTGGACGAGCTTCTGGCCAACCCCGCCCGTTCTATAGCAAACACCCCACCTCACCACTTCGTCACAATCCTAATTCTTCCAGCACCAGGCTTATCCCGAGAAACCCCGTAAGACCTTCCTTACCGAGTGTTGTGTCGAGCGACTCGGTAAGTCATGTGGATCTGGCTTCTACGAGCCAGTATTTCGACATGGAGGACCAGGCCTCCGTGTGCTTGGAAGCATATTTACATGCGGACACGTCTTCTGGCATAGAAGATGCTTGCGCCCTGGGGAACAACCCGTTCTCTGCCACTTATAACCCAGGGTGGCGAAATCATCCGAACTTCGCATGGTCCAGCAACTTGCAGTGACAAAACCCTGCGGGTGGACCAATGCGACCGTCTGCACTCGTCATCCCAAGGGCTCAGTCTAATCTTATGGCGAATTCGCCATCAGGCCCTTGCGTATCGCATATCAAGCACACATCAAGTCCTCTTGATAAATTGATACGAATGATGATGGAAATTTCAAAGCGCCATGAAGAGAACATGACCTCTCTTCAGCACCAATTGGCACAGCAGAATGCTGAGATCAGTCAACTACGCATGGCGACTCGATCTCAGGGCACTCTTCCCACCCAACCTATTCCAAACCCGTGAAATTTCGTACCCCGTGGTCCTCAACCACAGATACGACCTTCTCTGGGACAGGTACATCAAATTCTGCAAGCTCCGAGCATTCCACCGGGATTTCAGGCTAATCCCGCTGCAGCACCGCACTCTTATGTCCCCATTGCAAACCCTCCTTTGCCGTATGATCCCACTGGACCTGCATCATCCAATGCTATCACTACGAGGAGCGGTAAGCAGACCGTCGATCCGCCTCGACCTGATCCTGGCCCGTCTTCTTCATTGCCCTCTCATTCGGGATGCGCACCGCATTCGCGAGAGGATGATACACCCAAATTGGTGCCAGAATCAGTTCCATTCCCTGAGGCTCTACTGAGGGAGCCAAAAGGAAAAAAGAAAGATACGTAGGCCTTTGATAACTTGTGTAATTTGTTCAGGGATGTAGAAATCAAGGTACCCCTACTCGAGGCTATCGACCACATACCTACTGTCGCCCGATTTTTCAAGGACTACACAACACCCAGGCGACAGTCAAAGAAAACTAAGAATCCGGTGGTTCTCTCGCCTCATGCAAGTTGTGCTATACTGTCAAATCTACCACCGAAGCAGAAAGACCCAGGCACACCACTTATTTCCTGTAGCATCCAAGGCTACAATTTTAACCGTGCCCTGGTTGATCTATGATCTTCCATAAATCTTATACCGACCATGATGCTCGAAAAATTTTCCTTGGGAAATTTGAAACCCACCCTTGTCACGTTACAGCTAGCAGATCGTTCTGTCAAAATCCCGAAGGGTGTGGTGGAAGACATGGTGGTTTGGGTCAACAGTCTCTGTTTTCCTGTTGACTTTCTTGTTTTAGACATGGAAGTTCCTAGCTCACTTTCTGATTGTCCGATCATCCTTGGTCGACCTTTCTTGGCCACAGCCCGTGCCCTTATCGACTGTGAGTCGGGCTATTTTGAGATTGCCGTTGGATCTGAAAAGCTCAAGCTTAACATCTTCAAGGCAGCCAAGAAATTTGATTGCGATTGTATTGAGGATGGCACGTCTGACTAGGACATGGCCGTCAGCGCGTGTATCGGACTAATTGGGACCTATTCTAACTGCTGCAGATTACCTGTAAACACTGACGACTGCCTGATTAACACATATTGTGACATTCCCCTATCCCTCCCTTGTCCCGTACCTTCTCCTGACCAGACTTCTGATGAGGTTTTCTCCGCTTCCCATACCTCGTGGTCTGAGTCATATCCGGGCTACTCATCGTCGATCCACACTCTTGAAGACTGGATTGCCCTTTCCTTCCCAATTAGGTGGATTTGCAACTCCACACTGGGACCTTGAGCCCACATGCTACTCACTGGGGCTATTCCTTTTTGGATCCGTCTATCCAAGAAGCCCCTCTTCCTGGCCAATCTGAGGGCCAACTTCTTCCTCCCGACTTGTTCTCCGATCTGCCTAGGACACTCTCGTCCCAAGAAATGCTAGATCTTTTACCATCCACCATCACTTTTCACGCCACTGTCATGATCACTTCACTTTTCACTTCACCACCCACCATCCACCCACCCTACCACCCTGCTGTATACCCTACACCTCAGCTCTCGTTACCCGATCTTTCATCCTTTCTCTACCTTTCCTTGCATGCATATGAGGACATAGCATCGTTTGGCATGGGGGGATGGATAGGCATCCATAGGATCTGGGTATTTTATGGTATCATATAGTTTCCACCTATTTATAAATATGTAAGAAAAAGAAAAAAAAATGGTGTTTAGTAATGATCTGAAGGCTGAAACAAAAATACAATAAGTGTTTATGGATATTCAACCACTATTTTGAAGACTTTCCAGGCCACAGAAGCTTGATTCGCTCAGGCTCGGCTTAATTCACTTGAGCATTGATAAGTTAGATCGGAATCTCTCCTAACTAAGGACGTATTCTTGTACCTGAGACACCAGTACAGGATCCGTTGGTTTGCTTCTACTTGAGAGCCTAAGTAATCTTGGTTCACAATACACATATCAAGAAAGACCAGGTGAACATAAGATCCAACCCTAGTGTTCATTATGGAAGGTGGAGTCCTTACCTGTGCGAGCAGGTAGACTTTTTATCCCAGGCTTTAGTCTTGTGTTTAGGAGCGACTCTTTCCACCAAGAAAAAAACTCTCCCACCAAAAAGAAAAGTGTGCTCCTCCAAATAATGTTGTAAGGGATATACTGATATGTGTTTCAAAAAAAAATGCAAATAAGTTAGTATATCTCGCAAATATCTGTAAAGTCTTCTTCCTACAAAAAGAAAAAAGTTCTTCAGGGCAAATACCCTGTTTTCTTTGAGCCACAAATGTTAGAAAATGGGAGTTGAGTTTTTCGTCATCTTAAGAGTCAATCCGAAGACACAAGCTGAAACTGGGACCAACCTGTACTTAAAAATTTGTGAAACCCTGGGCTTGAGTCTTAATGTTCATTTAGTCAGTCTTGGTCCTTCATTAAGCACAAGCCATAATCTCTTGACCTCTTGAGTACGGCAAAAACCTCCTGGGTCCTGGAAATCGTACTTAAGGCTTAAATATCAAGAGTCCTAGTTAGTTGAGAGATGATCTATGTCATGTGAGACTTAAAGTACTAGTAGTCTTCTCTGCAATTGGTTCTCACAATATCCAACAATAAACACACCTATATCGCCTAAGAAGAAAATCTTCAGCTGAAGATCATTTCTAAATGCTGTTTTGTTAGGGACTAGCAAAAGATAGGCATGGGGGTATGATTGCACCACAAAAATACACCTGCAATTGCGCCATCTTGTGCTATTTTCTAGCAGTACCAGTGCATATTAGGTATCCATAGTCGCATTTGTAAAAATACTTGCATGAATGCATTTAATTGAGAGGGGAGGAGAGTGAATAAAATGGCCTTGCAATTTACATTTTCTTCAAGTGCTGCTTCGCAAAATTTCTATCTTTATTTTTATTTCTATCTGATTTTTGAAATCTTCCCCACAGCTACAAAGCTTGGCGGCTTCCTCCTCGTGCCATGTCCTGCTTAGCCTCTCCCTGCCAGCCCTACAGTTGCATGCACAAGATCTCCCTGCCGGCCATGCTGAGCCATGCACAGCCAGGGCATGGCTGTGCATGCCTCTTTCTTCTTTATAAGGGCACGGCTGCCTTCTTTGCAAAGGGAGCCTGGTCCTCCACACAAAAAAAAACCCCACACAACACAGCAGCTCTTCTCCTTCCAGGCTGTCCCCTCCCCTCTCCCTCCATACGCAGGCCCTCCTCCTCTGAGGAGACACTCTGCAGGCAGGAGTACATCACTGTGGTGCACACCCACCACCGTGAGACCACCACCGCCCAGCTCATCAAAGAGCCGGTGGGCGTGGTGGTCTTCTCTTCCCTGTTTCAACTTTCCACGCCATTTCCGCCATTACCACAAATCTTCAAGCTTTGGAGCTCAACCGGCCACTGCACACCCCTTCTGCAGCCGGCCAAGCCCCACAGCAGCAGCAGCAAGGCGGCAGCAGCGCACGTAGGCCTCCAGTGCGCGCCTACAGGCACCCTCGCCTCCAGCTTCTTCGCGTGCGCCTACCTCTCCGCGCCCGCAACCAGCCGGCGCATCCCTTCCACGCGTGCGCTAGCTCGCGCGCGCCAGCCGCAAGCCACTCGCACTCACAACACCGTCCGCACCTGGTTGCGCGGCTCGCCCGGCCATTGTAGCCACTGTTCACGCGTTTCAGTGGAACACTGTGGCTATAGTGGGGTGACCGGTAAATTTCTCACCTATCCGATTACCCGGCGCGCTGCAACCAGCCTTCGCTCATGTGCGCGTCCTGCCCCGCGTCCCGCTCCAGTGCCCGCCCACGCATCTGCATGCGGTCCTCTGCCAGCGTCCGCTCCCGCCCGCGTCTTCGCCCACGTGCGCCTGCGTCTGCCTGCTCCAGCCTCTTCGTGCAGCGCTGCGCGCTTGATAACACCACGCAAGGGGGTAGTAATTAGGTTGAATATAGCCCATCTTTAGAATAAAAGGCACAACATAAAGTAGAATAGGAGCATTGCATGCATCAAGTACTAAGATTGCTTATAAACTGCATTAATGGCCATTTGTGTAAAGCATGTGTCAAAGCAGTCCCCAGATGAGCAATCAGACCGCACGGATGGATTCAGAACGACGAACGGAGTCCAAAGGACTCAAGATCGGCCAAATCCGACATCCGGAGCTCCCACAATGGGCCCAAGAAATTCTGATCGTTGATCTGGAGATCAATGTCCCAGAAAGCGCCACGTCGCCCCGCCCCCACCGCTCGCACGCCCTCAAGCTAGCCAAGGACGAATCTCGGCCGTTGATCTTCGATCGAACGGCTGAGATCCGCGTGCTCGCCCGCGGTCGCCGTGACAAAGCGCGGGCGTGGCGCAACGGCTAGCGCGCACGCCCGCATCGCAGCGACGCGCGGAGTAGAAATCAAGCGCGAGCGAAGGGCGCGGCAAAATTGGGCCGCCTGATCAGCAGCAGGCGGCCTGGATCGTGCCACGTGGCGCGATGACAGCTCCTGAGCGCCCACGCACGCGCGCACGCCGGGCGGAAACGCGCGCGCGCACTCGCGCCCGAGGCACGATCTCAGCGAGGGCGCGGGAGGATCTCAGCCGTCCGATCTTCGATCGGATGGCTCTCGTTCAACGTCCTCGGATCGCGCATGGAGAGAGAGAGGGGAGGGCAGCTGACCGGCGGCAGGAGGGCTTCACTAACGTATCTGGAAGCGGTTTTAGCGACGTTCTGGATGTCGCTAAAGCACATTCTTCTTTTAGGAAGCCCTTAACTCTATTTAAACCCCCTTCTACCACCATTCAAGGCATACTCTCCCACTTGCAACTACTCCACTCCTCTCCTAGCTAGTTTTAGGCACTCTTGTAATCGCCGGAGATGACGAGCCGCCGACGGAGCCTCCTCCACCGCCGTGGCTGCCTCGTCGCTCTCCACTCTCTCTCTACCTCTCTCTCTCTCTCTTTTAAGCTTTCATTTACTCCTATTAAAGCATGTATTGAATGTTGTAAGCTATGAACTATGAATGCATGTTTAATGAAATTATTTTCCGTTCAATCGCCATTTTAATTTCTGTTCAAAGTGCATGATCAAAACCAAGAGCTTTCTAACCCTAAACTCTCTCTCTCTATCTCTCGCTTTTCAAAACCGTCTCTTTCGCAAGCAAAACTCTGCCTTTTTCGTGACAACAAGTGGTAAACAAAATTCGATTTCCACGCCTCCCTGAGACCGACACTCGGACTCACCTCCGTTTACTTCTTTTAAAACTGACGTATCAAGTGCGACTATAACGACACCTCTTAACACACACGCACGAGACCACGTCAGTTTTTGGCGCCGTTGCCGGGGGAGGCAACGGATTTGTTTTATCACCTCCATACCACCTTCATTCTCATATCATCTAATGCCCTATTTCCCTTTTTACTTGACGGTTGCAGGAATTCAGCGCATGGACGGCGAAGCGATGCATTCCACGACGGTAGCAAGGGAGTAGGCACCTCGAGGACCGATAGTGAGTACCCTCTCTCTCATTGTTTGCTTGCGTGAAAAAGCTAAAAAAAATCATAAAAACTGAAAAAAATTGGCGTGGTGAATGATTGCTTGACCCACATTCTTAACACATCACCCTACAAAAAAATGTACACTCTAATATGCTGAATAAATTCTTGGAGTGTTCTTTTCTTTTTCTCTTGAGTGGTGTTTGCGAAGCCACCGTGAGTTGACCTGGGCCGCACCACTCAACCTTAAAAACTGACTCATCTAATAGAAGCTGCACGATCTTTAGGATGAGCACACTAGGGTTTTAGAGCCTCTACAAAATAAAAAGGAAATCTACTTTCACCAAGTTGTGTGTAGAACTTGACATGCCCACTGAAACTTGGTTGAAAACATTAAGACACGTCAACCCTAAAAAGCACTAAAGTAAGGATAAAATACTAAAAGACATCACACCTTAAAAATCCTTGCTTGAAAACCATGTTTTGCTAGAAGCACACACTTTGAAAGTGGAAAATTAAGAGGCACCACCCCAATCAACGCCTCATCACATCACCCTAAGCACAAGCACTATCCTAACCCTTTAAAACTGAGTAGACGTGCCCTAGGCAGGACTGAGTTAAGTCTCAAAAGGCGAGGTTTTATTTGCTAGGCACTTGGCTTTCATTCCCTTGGTAGAATCTGGTGACTAGGCTGCGAGGCAGTGTCAAACGACCTCGGTTGTGGGGTCTATGGAACCGGAGGCGCAAGCCAAAGGAAGAACCTTCCCTGCAATCCCCTCGTAATCAACCTGGCCAGATTAGCCTTGGGAAGGGGAGTCCAGTGTTTACGGACTTAATCACCCTTTGCGAGATTTCTAGGTCTCCTAAGGAATACACCATAAGGACTAGGCTTGTTTGCTTGGTTGAGGACATAACTCTCTCGCATCTGTTCTTCCCACATCCCTCCATTTCTTCCAAACCATGGATTTCAATGCCTATCCATCTTACCCAAACTACCCCCAATAGGATTTGTATGCTAACCCAAGTGGACCATACCCACAGCCTACTTGGGCTAACCAACCACCAAGTTGGGGGTACAACCTTGAATATCCCTCTTGGCCCAACTATGACCAAACCGCACCAACCTCTTATTGGAATACAACCAACATAGCCACCCAAGGGTACGATTCAAATCATGGGGCTCCATATCTCGATTGTCCTCATGATGCCTCCTCATTTAGGTCCGACCCGCTCTACTGTGATAGGACCTACACTTTAGGAGAACACCAATAACCCTACCCATCTCAGGATAATAACCAAGAAAGGTCATCTGAATTCAACAACCTTGCCTACTTGACCTTTGGATTAGGAGTTCTAGACAAATGGAAATCAGAAAATGATCAGAAATCTAGGCAAGCCCAGGATCATCAACCTTTGATTTGGTCCCCTGATGAAGAATCTGACTGGGAGGAGGACTTAGAACCTCAACTATTCTGGAGTAGGACCAAACAGAGAATGGTTCCTCTTGAAGAAATGGACCCTGAACATGATAGAATAGAGGACCCACCCAAGAACCTAAACACCAATATGGATTCTGATCCACAACCTCAACCATACTCTCTTAACCTGGATTTCAAGGAGGAAATCCAAAGGACACCAAATGACACCATGTCAATTCTTGATAACCTCCAGTTAGAACTACACAGACAGAATCAAGAATTGGTTAAAGGGCAACATGCCATGTTGGAGTTGTTCCAACAATTGGGGGAAGAAGGCCAGAGAAAGCTATTGCACACAACGCCATTCATGGAATTCATAAAGCAAGGACCTACCATGATCAATTGGACTACACCCAGTCATCCTGATTTGGTTCAGTCCACCATTGATACCCCTCAGGAGTTGGATAGCTCAGTGGATAAGGACAGTAAGGATTCCTTGGAACACAATTTGGGGAGCATTGAGAACAAACATCAGGAGGAAACTGAGAAGGTGAGGGGAGAGACCTTGGAATCTGAATCTAATCGGCCCAAGACAAGTAATCCGGTAGGAGTAGCAGCCAACGTCGGAGATGGAGAATGGAGTTACAATTTCAAAGAAATTGATTATGAATCGGTTAGAATCCCCATCACAAATTTGGAGGAGGGCCTAGAGAAAGAATATGATTTAGAGGATGAAATTGACCCTACCTCTAATGTAATCCAAAATAGTGAATCTGATACAGAGGAGGTTGAAGAAAATATTCTTGAGATCAAGGGCTTGGAGGAAATGAGCAATGAAACCATAGTTGCGGGAGAGATGGATTCGTCTTTGGAGAGAGGCCTCATGCTTGGTTGTATGGCTTAGTATGAAACTCTGGACTTTGTTACCTGCCCTACCAGAATAAGAATCCCGCAACCCGAATGCACTGGAATTGATACATTTTTGATGGATTACAATTTTATGGGGACACAAGCTGAATATAAAACCTACATCTTTAGTGTCTGGCATGTCATATTTGGGGTGCGTTCATCCACAACAACTTGTTTGCATGCCCACAAACTAAGAGAGGTTCTGACACGGGCATGCATGATACAGAATTCCCGCCCCTTAGGAACGGGACTCCACCACAACCTTTTTTGCATCTGTGGACTTCTGATTTTGGGTCTGATTAATTTTGAACATATCTCCTTGACCCAAACCACTCCTATTTGTGCACCGTCCAGCTGGAGGCGTTAAACTCAACGCTTCCTGGGAGGCAACCCAGCAGATTCAGACTGATCTGGTAGTTTACGTCACTCAAGGTACTATCTTTTTGAACCCTTCTGCATCCATGCATCTGCCAATGAGGACATTGTCCAACTTAAGCATGGGGGGGATGGTAAATTGCATAATCCTGAGTTTAATTAATCAGTCTGAATGAATAAATTAATTGATTAAAAAAAAAATGAATTTAGGAAGAAAAACTTAGGCATCAGAAACTTATCAATAGTGGGAAATAATACAAAAAGAACTTAAATACTTAGACTTTTCAGGCCTTCAGGCTTAATCAGCCCTGGTGTCCGTTAAAATATGGATTTAGCGGCGAATCCTTGCAACTTTAAGCTATTCTAATCCACCTAATAAATAAGGTAATAAGTATACGACTTATCAACTCACCCTCTAACTCAGGAAAACTTTGAGTCTAAGCATCTACACACATTTTTGCGCAGACTCACTTCTCGGAGATTTTGACAGAAATTGGGTAGCTAATGAACTCTCTAGGGTGGTATGGCTGGCACGTTGTCGTGGGTAACAGCCCATTGGCAGGTTGTCCAGAACCCAGCCACAGGCCATTTCTTTTTCGCTGCCTCTAGGTACATTTGAGATTAGGGAAGCCACCTACGAAAAAAAAAAAAAGGAGAGAAGAAAAGAAAATAAACCACACTTCACCGCACAAGTATGGCTGGCAAGTGATCGTGGGTAACAGCCCATTGGTCGGTTGTCCAGAGCCCAGCTCAATAATTGCACAAAAAAGACCAAAACACCTAAGGACGAAGCGGGGAAGTAGTACAAGCCGGGGAGATATACACTGGAAAATCCTTATGTTGACCCCAAGTAAAATGAACGTAGGGAGAAAGCTACCAATCGAACAAATACACCTTCAGGCAAAAATTTATTTTCTTTTCCGGTCACCTAGAGGCGTAGAAACTCGAAGTCTGTCTCAATTACCGTTAAGTGAGTCTATCACAATATTCACACCAAGATGCTTAGCACTTAGGGTTTTGACCGAGTTTTGGGTGGGTTGGGTAGCCGTAAAAAGTTACCAACCCACACTGAATTCCGAAAATTCTAAAAAGACATATATAGATATACACGTATACATATGTATAGTTATATATACAAAGCAAGGATTCGGGCGATTCATATTTTGGCAGACACTCGGGCGCTGCTTAGTCTTTGTAGATTAAGATCTTCGTATATTTTCTCTTATTGACAAGTAACGAAGTGCCTAAGCAATTACTTCTTGAATTCTCCAAAGAAATAAAGGCTAGAATAAACCTTGCTAGGGACTATCAAGGAGTAAGCATGGGGGTATGATAACATCATGCAAGGGGGTAGTAATTAGGTTGAATATAGCCCATCTTTAGAATAAAAGGCACAACCTAAAGTAGAATAGGAGCATTGCATGCATCAAGTACCAAGATTGCTTATAAACTGCATTAATGGCCATTTGTGTAAAGCATGTGTCAAAGCAGGCCCCAGATGAGCAATCAGACTGCACGGATGGATTCAGAACGACGAACGGAGTCCAACGGACTCAAGATCGGCCAAATCCGACATCCGGAGCTCCCACAATGGTCCCAAGAAATTCTGACCGTTGATCTGGAGATCAACGGCCCAGAAAGTGCCACGTCACCCCGCCCCCACCGCTCGCACGCCCTCAAGCCAGCCAAGGATGAATCTCGGCCGTTGATCTTCGATCGAACGGCCGAGATCCGCGCGCTCCCCCGCGGTCGCCGCGACAAAGCACGGGCGTGGCGCAGTGGCTAGCGCGCACGCCCGCATCGCAGCGACGCGCGTTCGAATCGCGCGGAGCAGAAATCAAGCGCGAGCGAAGGGCGCGGCAAAATTGGGCCGCCCGATTAGTAGCGGGCGGCGAGGATCGCGCCACGCGGCGTGATGACAGCTCCCGAGCGCCCACGCGTGCGCGCACGCGCGCCCGAGGCACGATCTCAGCGAGGGCGCGGGAGGATCTCAGCCGTCCGATCTTTGATCGGACGGCTCTCGTTCAACGTCCACGGATCGTGCATGGAGAGAGAGTGGGGAGGGCAGCTGACCGGCGGCAGGAGGGCTTCATTGACGTATCTGGAAGCAGTTTTAGCGACGTTCTGGATGTCGCTAAAGCACATTCTTCTTTTAGGAAGCCCTTAACTCTATTTAAACCCCCTTCTACCACCATTCAAGGAATACTCTCCCACTTGCAACTACTCCACTCCTCTCTTAGCTAGTTTTAGGCACTCTTGTAATCACCAGAGACGACGAGCCGCCGACAGAGCCTCCTCCACCGCTGTGGCTGCCTCGTCGCTCTCCACTCTCTCTCTACCTCTCTCTCTCTCTTTTAAGCTTTCATTTACTCTTGTTAAAGCATGTATTTAATGTTGTAAGCTATGAACTTTGAATGCATGTTTAATGAAATTATTTTCCGTTCAATCGCCATTTTAATTTCTGTTCAAAGTGCATGATCAAAACCAAGAACTTTCTAACCCTAAACTCTCTCTCTCTATCTCTCGCTTTTCAAAACCGTCTCTTTCGCAAGCAAAACTCCGCCTTTTTTGTGACAACAAGTGGTAAACAAAATCCGATTTCCACGCCTCCCTGAGACCGACACTTGGACTCACCTCCGTTTACTTCTTTTAAAACCGACGTATCAAGTGCGACTATAACGACACCTCTTAACACACACGCACGAGACCACGTCAGCGCTGCTGTCCTCTCCGTGCCCACTTCCCTCCAGCGTGCACCTCTCTGCACGCATACGCACCTGCGTGTGCACGCGTGGACACCAGACGTCGGCCCTGAGTGCGCGGACGGCTTAAACGCCCCCTTCACTCCAGCAGGAAGCCCTCTCTCTCTCTCTCACAGCACTCTCTCACTCTCTCTCTGCCGACACTTACACGCACACACTCACACTCTCATACACACACACACACACCTATACTCTACTTTATACATATATATATATACGTACATATATATATATACTTATATACATATATACATATATATATATATATATATATATATATATATATATATATATATACACACACATATATCTATACATATATTAGTACTTATATAACTATGTATTAGTCTATATACATACATACATTTATATATATATCTATATACTTATATATATATATATATACACACACACACATATATACTTATGTATATACATATACTTATATACATATATATATATATATATATATATACATATATCTATATATAGATTATTACCTATATAACTAAGTATAAGTATAGATACATACATATATATATACACACACACACACACACACACACACACACACATATATATACATATATACATATATATATATACAAATATACATACATATATACATATATATCTATAACTATATATATATATATATACATATATATATCTATCTACATATATCTATATACATATATTACTATATATATATACATATATATATACATCTATATAGTTATATATACATACATACATATATATATATATATATATATATATACATCTATACATATATCTATCTATACATATATTTACATATCTATATATATACACACACACACACACACATATATATATACATATATAACTGCATATAAACCTATATATTTATAACCATATATATATATACGTGGTCACACACATCTTCCACCATCCATCCTACATTCCATGCGGCACCTCATCTTGTTGGTTGCGTCTTTCTAGACGATGACCGACTCGACACCGTGCTACACTCCATCTCTGCCTCCACCCCCACCCCTTTATACATATATAATATATACATATATATATATACTATATTTACCTTATTTCTGTTTCTCTTTCCTGCCAATAAAAAGATAAAAAAATATATATATAAAAGAGAAAAGATAATCCTTGACTTGCAGGTACTCCGTCTTGCGAATAGCAAGACCTGTTTTGGAACCCTGATTTGGCTCAAAGCCAAGAACCTAATTTTGAGGGTGTGCCTCAAGGACAAGAATTATCAGAAAAAAATCTAAATAGAAAAATACCAAAAACACAATAAACGAATGGAAGAGATTTGTTGTAGGAAAGGTGTAGAAACTTGACTTCTAACCCCACTTCCCTGAGTTCGACCCTGGGCCTAAAAGTGACCAAGATAAAATCAAGTAGGTCAGGTAAAAAAATATTTTGTAAAGAGATGGTTAGGCTCGATTTAGGTTAACCACTATACACAGTTCAACGATAAAATCACCATATTAGCACAACCTAACCGGGTCCGACCACCATCCCTTTCACACCACACAAGCTAGAAAGCCCTCGCACCCCTAGCCCAAAAGTCTCGCTGCCCGAAGAGCAGAAATGTACCTGAAACCTCCATCCACCGGTTGTCCGTGAAACTCAAAAGAAGACATCTCCGGTATGGAGAAGACAATCTTCCTCCCGAAACAGTCCACCAAGGCATGGTAAGCGGACAACCAATCCATCCGTAGAATCATGCTAAAGTCCTCCATCGGTATCACAATCAGGTCAGTGGGGAGACTGTGTCCCCCAATACTGACCTCACAGTTTGTGTAGACCTCCTCAGCTACAAACAACTGACCACCTGGATCTCTGATCACAAATAGATCCTCTAACAACACGTAGTCCTGTCCTAAATTGATAGCAGAACTAGCAGCGACAAAAGAGTGTGTGGCGCCGAAATCAAAAAGCACGTAAACTAATTTGCCGGAAATGGTAACCATACCTGCCACCACTGAACCGGATGCCCTGGCGCTTGTTTGTGTCAGGGTGTTGATACGCCCCTCAATTCTCGGTGTAGAAGAAGCAGCCACACTCTGAGTTGGGCGAGTAGCCGCTGGCTGGTACCCTCCCCGTGACTGTTGCCCTCCCCCACTTGCTTAGGAGGCACGACCACCTGCTCAGCTTCCAGCGCTCGGTGCGGGGAGCACCTGTTGTGCTCCAGCCTTAAATGGGCAGTCCCTCCTGATGTGGCCCGACTGGCCACACTGATAGCAGAGGGGGACTCGACTCCCTCCCTCAGTAGGTCCCTGCTGACAACTGGGCGGGGGTCCAGTGCTGACAGCTGGCCCCTGTCGGGGGCCCCCAAAGGCCACTGACGGCCCCGCAAAACGAGACGACTCTCCCGCGGGTGCCGCGTGCCTCCTCTCTCGTCGACCCTGTGAGTACTTTGGCTGGTAGGGCCTCTTCCATCTGCTGTCAGTGTCTCGCGCTGTTGGGTTGGTCTCCTCGTACGTCATAGCTGCCTCCACCACTCTCGAGAAGGTGGGCAGCTTCAGGGGCTTGACATATCCCCGAATAGCAGGTCAGAGCCCCTTGGTGAACCTCCACAAGCGCTTTTCCTCTGTAGCTACGGCTGTCACAGCAAAATGTGACAGCTCCAGGAAGCGCGTGAGATACGCTCTAACAGTCAACGTCCCCTAGAGGAGAGTGTGGAACTCCCACCTCCTCTGGTCCAGCCAATTTTGCGGGAAGTACTACTCGCAGAAGAGGGTCACGAACTGGTCCCACGTCGGCTCTCCCCTCTTCTGGCCTCTGATTGCCCTCCACCACATGTGTGCCACACTCTCCAGCTGGTACATGGCAAAGGCCACGCGGCACTCTGCAGGGGGGAAAAGGGTGTCAAACACCTTCTCAATCTGCTCTAGCCAGTCCTCTGCCTCAGATGGGTCCTCATCCCCCTTGAAGGAGGGGGGCTTCAGCTTCCAAAACTGCCCGAAAAGCTCGTAGTGCAGGTGCAGTGGGGGAACGGGCATGCCTCCAGGCAGGGAGGGCTCATGCTCAGAAGTGTCAAAGTGTGGTGGGGGCGGTGGAGGACCACCCCCTCCCCCTCGTCCAGCGCTGCGTCAGTCTCTCAGTCCCACAGAGGACTTCCCCTCCACGTCCCCAGGGAGAGGTGCCTGTGGAGGCGGGTGGAGCTCCTCTCGTACTATATCTCAGATCAGCTGAGTGAGATCCTGGGCCTGAACACCTGGGAGAAGTGGCAGGTCAACTGATACCTCAGGCCCGGTACGTCTGCCCCTCCGACCTCATCCACAGCCGCGCCCGCGGCCCGCCTCAAGAACTCCATGACGAGACATCTCCTGCAAGGAGATGCGGAAGACAGAACAAAAGTAGTCAACTTTAACGGACTTCAGCGAAAGGAACTTAGAATAGAGGTCAAGCGGTACGTTGTGGTGGTTACTCTAGTTACATGCATGTGAATTGGTTATTCTCAAGCTAGTTGGTTCATTTTTCGAGATGACCTTGCTCTGATACCATCTTGTTACGACTCGGTTCCCAAATCCCTACAGGTCCCGAGATCGGCTTGACTTGACTAATCCCAAGACCCAGTTCTCCAACAAAAAATAATCGAAAAGCAGGAAAATAAACCACATTCACTATGCAAGGTAACTAACAGTAAAAGCGTACAAGCAGTAAGGAAGTAAAAGCTGCTAACAGTACATATCACCACCACAACAGGGAAGTAGAACAAAAGTACAGAACAGGAACAGTAAACAAAGTCTAAACTCCTAGCAAAAAGTACTATAATAGCTAGAGACTACTACTGGGCTCGACTGGGCCCAGCATCCTCTGTAGCCAGTGACTTGAGCTTCTCAACTCCTGGACTTGAAAAGGGTTATGAGTAAACGAAGTCAGCGAACGTTGAGTAGAGTGGTAACCAGACTATCTAAAGCAGTAAAAGCTAACAGGTAAATTTATCTTTTCCAATTATTTATTTTACAAGTAATTCCTGTTCATCTATTGGTTTACTTTCAGGTTTCTTTCTTGATCTTGCATGTTCCTTGTGGGAACGATCTTGATTGCAGTCTTTTCCAAAGAGTAGAAGGCACACGTGGTGATCTCTTGGCCGGGAGAGTCTCCCGTGGTGATCCTACACCCAGTCAACCACCTTGAGGTCATGGACAGACGTAGCGGTGACTACGGCACACACGATAAGTACACGGGTAGCTACCATGCATTGGCACACGGTCAGTCATTTCTACTAGCGGGTACGCCTAAAGTACAGCACGGAATAGTATAGGACCTATCCCTCTCAGTAACAGGGGTCTCTCCCCTCAGAACCAAATAGGGGTCTCGCCCCTCCACAGTCTGCGCGCCCTTGTCTGACTACCCTGGTTTTCCCAGTGGGCCTAACAAGTTGGTGTAGGGTGGCTAGCTGAACCCTGGGTTCCGTGGGGTGGCTAGCTCTCTCCCTACACTAGTAGCTTTCCCCGGTACAGTGTACGCGAGGGCCAACAGAAGTTGGTGTAGAGTGGCCAATCCTAACCTCGGGTCCCAACCCAAGGGTAGCTAGCTTCGCTCTACACTAAACAGGGGACAATCGCTCTCCTTGGTATCACGTACTCAAGAGCCAGCACACTTCCCACTCACATTTCCAGATCTTTCCATTCATCTACAGGAGAGCGACTGTCCCCTATTTAGTGTCGAGCGGAGCTAGCCACCCTTGGGTTGGGACTCGGGGTTAGGATTGGCCACTCTACACTGACTTCTGTTGGCCCTCGCGTACACTGTACCGGAGAAAGCTACTAGTGTAGAGAGAGAGCTAGCCACCTCACGGGACCTGGGGTTCAGCTAGCCGCCCTACACCGACTTGTTAGGCCCACTGGGCAAACTGGGGTAGTCAGACGAGGGTGCGCGGACTGTGGAGGGGCGAGACCCCTATTTGGTTCTGAGGGCAAGAACCCTATTACTGAGTGGGCTAGGCCCTATACTATTCCATGTTGTACTTTGAGCGTACTCACTAGCGGAAACAACTGACTGTGTGCCAGTGCAGGGTAGCTACCCATGCGCTTATCGCGCGTGCCGTAGTCACCGCTACGTCTATTTGTGACCTCGAGGTAGTTGACTGGGTGTAGGATCACCATGAGGGACTCTCCCGACCAGGGATCACCACGTGTGCCTTCTACTCTTCGGAAAAGACTGCAATCAAGATCGTTCCCACGAGGAACGTGCGAGATCAAGAAACCTGAAAGTAAACCAATGGATGAAAAGGAATTACTTGTAAAATAAATAATTGGAAACGATAAATTTACCTATTAGTTTTTACTGCTTTAGATAGTCTGGTTACCACTCTACTCAGCGTTCGCTGACTCCGTTTACTCATAACCCTTTTTAGGTCCAGGAGTTGAGTAGCTCGAGTCACCAACTGCAGAGGGTGCTGGGCCCAGTCGAGCCCAGTAGTAGTTTCTTGTTGTTGTAGTACTTATTTTTGCTAGTGAGTTCAGACTTTGTTTACTGTTCCTATTCTATACTTTTGTTCTACTTCCCTATTGTGGTGGTGATATGTACTGTTAGCAGCTTTTACTTCCTTACTGCTTGTACGCTTTTACTGTTAGTTACCTTGCATAGTGAATGTAGTTTATTTTCCTGCTTTTTGGTTATTTCTTGTTGGATGACTGGGTCTTGGGATTAGTTGAGTCAAGCCGGTCTCAGGTCCTGTAGGGATTCGGGAACCAGGTCATAACAATGTGCGATGCATCTGATTATGCTATGGTGCGGTACTTGGGTAGAAAATAGATGGGAAACCCATAGTCATCTGCTACGCTAGAAAGACACTTAACGAGGCTCAACGTAACTACACAGTTACTGAGAAAGAGTTTCTAGCCGTTGTATTTGGCCTAGAAAAATTCAGATCTTATCTTTTAGGTTCCCGTGTTATTATATACTCGGATCACACTGCTGTGAGGCACCTCCTTGCGAAGAAGGACGCGAAACCTCGACTAATCCGCTGGATCTTGCTGTTGCAATAATTCAATCTCGAGATTCGTGATAAAGCGGGAAAATAGAACGTGGTAGCTGACCATTTGTCCCGTCTTCCTTCTTCCGTCATCGACTCATCTGGTCCAATCATCGAGCATTTTCCTGACAAGCACCTGCTAGCCATTCACAATCTCCCACGGTTTGCTGATATTGTAAACTACTTGGTTATGGGGAAAGTTCTGCTAGATTGAGCAACTTACAAGCGAGACAAATTGATTCCCAAGGCCAAGTACTATATTTGGGAGGAACCATACCTTTTCCACATTGGCAATGATCAGGTGATCCGGAGATGCATTCCTGACGACGAGGTCAATGACATAATATCATTCTGTCACGACTAGCCCTGCGATGGCCATTTCTCTGGGTGTAAAATCGTAGCAAAAATTCTTCAGTGTGGGTTCTTTTGGCCCACTTTGTTCAAAGACGCATGGACGTATTGTATGGCATGCACTCGTTGTCAGACCCTCGGCAACATGGGCCCATGGGATATGATGCCCTTGAATTCGATTATTGTGTGTGAAATCTTTGACATATGGGGAATTGATTTCATGGGACCCTTTCCCAGATCTAACGGCTTCAAGTACATTCTACTCGCTGTTGATTATGTCTCTAAATGGATCGAAGCCATCCCCACGAGAACTAGTGATCATAAAGTTGTCCTCCGATTTATCCAGGAGAACATCTTTAAAAGATTTGGGGTTCCTAAGGTCATCATCAGCGATGGCGGGTCTCATTTCAACAATGTGCACTTCCGGTCCCTGATGAAAAAGTACGAGGTGACATATCGTATCTCGACTCCTTACCACCCCCAGACTAATGGACGGGCAAAACTGTCAAATCGAGAGATCAAAAAGATCCTTCAGGTCACTGTTTGGCCTGATAGGAAGGATTGGTCTACTCGCCTTCTAGAAGCATTGTGGCCTATAGGACCGCCTATATGACCCAATTAGGCATGCCAACTTTTAGATTAGTGAATGGAAAGGCACATCACCTTCTTGTCGAGATGGAGCACAAGGCTTATTGGGTAGTACAGAAGTGCAATCTGGATCTAATGAAGGTTGGAATACACCGTCGGTTGCAATTGAGCTAGATCGAGGAACTACGTAATGATGCGTATGAGAACTCACATATCTACAAAGAGCAGGTTAAGGCCTTCCATGACAGGCACATTATACGAAAATCTTTCCGCCCTGGTCAAAAAGTTCTACTCTTTGATGCCAAACTCACATTGTTCCCAGGAAAACTCAGATCAAAATGGATTGGACCATTCTTGGTGAGATGAATCTTTGGAAATGGAGCCATTGAAATTAGCGAACTCAGCCTTGATTCTGCACCTTTTGTTGTGAACAATTAGAGACTCAAATTGTTCGTCAAACTCACTGACTCAAACTGGGCTGGGATATCTTTTTCCCTCCATTCTCCCTGAGTTGTTAAACTCAATACTTAACGGGAGGCAACCCGTCATCTTGTTGAAAAAACCGAAACCCTTCTTGACACATCTTATGCTGAACTCATATTGCACTTTAGGGTTCATCCATTAGAACAACCGACTCCACCTTTGGTACCCGTACTAGAGATTGAAATCGTCCGCAACAGTCACCCCGACCCGTCCACCCACCCAAAACCTGTTTTAATGTATGTTCTAAGTTGAATTCGAACCCACCTAATTTACAATGAGGAGATTACAAATCGTAGGCATGGGGGGTTATTAAAGTGCAAAACGCTATGAGAATCACTTCACGAGAAAAGGGTTTCATCAAAAAAATTACATATTCCAAAAACCAAAAAAATAAAAAACTGAAAAAAAAATGGAGGAAATTTTGAAAGATCAATTTGCATATCATTTTTGAGGAGAAAAAGGGGAGATGATATAAATGTCAAAAAGGAGCACAATTTGAAAAGAAAAAAGAGATAGTCATTAGTAAAAGATTAAGGAATCTACTTAGTTCTAGACCAAATCAAAAAGAAAGAAAATGAAAGACAAAAAGTGCTAAGAGACAAATAGAGATTAGTATGAACATTGATCTTAGGCCTCTTGGGCTGTGATTTTAGGCTTAAAAATTGAAGTATCCGTTAAGATTTGGATAGTCCTCAAGAGGTTGGGGAAAATGCGAAGCTTAAGTATTAGGTCTAAGGCTTAGGGATTATTCGGCCTCGTTAACTAACTTCTGGTTTGCGGGACTTGGTAACCTAAGCACCCCAATCCACACACAGTTTGGTTTAGTGTGCTTAATTATCAAAATCACGTAAATGCATTAAATCTATTCTGAAAAAAAAAGCTACTTAGATTAGGAGCGACTGATCAACACAAGTTGATTTGGAAGAGTTCCCGATGGGGAGAGGCAAGAAATTCCCCTCGAAAATGCGCAATAACATACCGTCTCCTCAGTGCTTGTCTCCTAGGATATCTAAACATCCTACCAGGGGCATGTAAGCACTTTGTGCTGGTTCAGATGTCATGGGCAGCATTATCATGAAATGTCGATTGCCAGGGTCTGGATTTAGCTACAGAATGCCATGGGCGGGATTATCCCGAAATCTTGAAAGTCAGGGTTTTGGGGGTTTCCATGGGCGGTGCTATCTTGAAGCATCAATTGCCAAGGACCCTGCGGGAATTGATGGTGGGAACTAGGAATCCGATATAGACCATGTTGTAAAGCCAATCCGAAGCTAGAAATAAAGAAAGAAAAGAGAGAGAAAACTCTCCAAAAAAAAAAATATATTCTGTCTCTCACAAAAACGCACTGCAAACTGAACCTGGGCTAAAACATGTTACAAGCACGGGTGCTTTAACTAGAGAGTTCAACGAACCTTAGGTTACTTCCTATGGGCCTTCGAAACCTTCGCAGCGGACTGAGGCTAAAGCTGGTTAGGTTTGGATCTTGGTTGGTACTTGAGTACCTCTAGGCCTACTATCAGCATTCTGACCTAATCTACAAAATAAAGCACACATCAGAGTTCTGAGCATAAAAAGGCATGGTCTAGAATTTAACTTAATTCCATGAGATTTTACTAAGGGACTAGCAAAACCTAGGCATAGGGGTATGATGGGAACACCATCATGAGCCATAACTAGCTTAGTATGATCGGATTAAGTCATTAAATGCTCTTACATAACTGCTAAAGGACTATAATTCATTGCATAATCATTCTGAGAGAAAGTCAAGAAAATAGGGTTAAAACTGTAATTTTACCATTATATCTTGAACGTAGAATAACCATAGGTTTGCTCAGGGGTTAATTAAGGGTCAAATGGTCCTAAAAGGCTAACAAGTGGGTTAGAACAGATGAAAAGGGTTTTCACGTATTTTGAGAATTAAATGACTTCTGAAACCCTAAAAATGGACCTGCTTAATTAACTGAGGTTCTGATCAGGGTAAAATAACATAAACCTTCTAAAATTCATAGAAAATTATTATTTAGAGTTTGGTACCTTCAATCTGACCATCAGAACCTGTCTTGACTCAAAACAAAGTTTCAGACTGACATTTGCCCTAATTTGGGTTTTTGCATAATTTACCTAGTCAAACTTGGTCAAAACCAAAATCCAACTTCACCATTAGATTACTTAGGTCCAAATTAGGTTTGTACCAAAATTTGGGTCCAACCTGAAATTGTCTTGACCTAGTTTGCAATTTGGTCTTGTTTGATTCTTTTTTATTACACATATGGCCTTAACTTTAAAAATCCTTACAAAAAGGCCCCTAACTTTGTCATCATTTTCACAAATAGGTCCCTACACCATTTTTGGAAGGTTAAACCTTCATCGTTGAGTTTCGAGAGAGGATTTCTCGCTCGATTCTCAATCAATCTCTTGCAAAATTGATACAGGGATTCCTTGGGAAGTTAACTTCCATTTGAGCCATTCCTTGGGTTCTAAGTCTTTCCCAAAAGGCCATGGGAACCTTTCAAAGGTTCAGGTATCCTATTTCACAAAAATCTTTCGAGCTTGGAAGCTTCTTTCCAAGCTTGGAAGGGCTTTCTATGGCCTATAAAAGAACCCCTGTCGCACGACCAAGCTTTTTAGCAAGTCTTGGTGTGTCAAAAGGCCCTAAAAACCTATCTTCGACCACCGTAGACCCCTGCTCCGGCGACCTGTTCGACCCTCCTCCTCCGACCATCCAATGACCAATTGGTCGGCCGACTAGCTTCCTTTCTTCCTCACGACCCTCCCCAGCCAACGGGAGGGAGTTCCTCCGTCTGATTCATTGTCGCCCCTCGCTGCCTCTACCCCCTTCTCCGACGCTGGTCGATCAAAATCGGCTGCCTCCACCTCTCTCCCACCTCGCTAAGTCTCTCTCTTGCTCTCTCTCTCATTCTATTTCGCTCTCCCACACTTACGACACATGCACAACCACCAACCACCCACCCCGCACTTCATCTTCTCCGCCTTCGACGAAGCTCCGGCGACGTTAATCAGCTGCTACACCGCTCGACTCTTGTCGCCAACATTGCTAAATCTCCGCCACGACTCACCCTCCAAAAACCCTAAAGAAATTTAGGGTTTAACACCCTCCACCTTCCCGTCGAACACACCCACTGTCTGTCCTCATCCACCTCACCATCAGCCCTCCATACACGTCTACTTGCCCTCGGACCACCACTGTTGACTTCGCCTCATCAAGGCGAAGCTTCTGAAGGTACTGAATGGGGCACTTAGCCCGTGTTCATCTCTTTCAGGTATCATGTCATCTCCGCCATTGGCAGAGCTTCTTCAAGGAGTTCCAGGTGGGATTCTTGCTCTAGACTCCCAGGCATCACCTCCAGGTGGTGCGGATCTAGGTGCTCCAGGTCTCTAGGCTCTCAGTTAGCATCAACACACCTCGTTGCTGCTCCAATTTGGTGAGGGAAGTCATCCTGCAGCTGCACGAAGAAAGCTTTGTGGGATTAGTCCCACATCAGAAACAGACGGGCGTGCACGGCCGCTTAAATTGATTTTGTGCAACAGCCTGTTTGCCTCAGTAAGCACGAGGTGAGGTCCCCTCGCACGCACCCCACACACGCCCTCGCTTGTGCTCACGCCTCATGGGTCTGGGCTTGGTCCGTTACCCGGATACCCAGGTCTGATCTGGTTTGCTGGTTCTGAGAGAGGGAGAAGAGAAAGGGAGAGAAGAGGAGGGGTTTTGCTCTGCCACCCTCCTCTTGACTCTTGTGAAATTTGAAGGAGGCCTTTGCCTCTGCTGGCGTGTTGAGTTCTATGCGGCGTTTCTTCTGAAGCTAAGGGAAGAAGAGAAAGAAGAGGAGAAGAGGAAAAGAAGAAAGAAGCTTCTCCTTGAGGCTTGAAGAGAAAAAAGGAAGAGGCCTTTGCCACTGTTAAGGCGTCTAATACAAGCCTCTGTCGTCTGATTGCATACATTTGAGGCTTTATTTCCTTGATTGATATTGTTGATCTAGTTGCTATTATTGTAAGGAGTAATTGGTGATTCAAATCACCATTTTACTCCATTCTTTTTGCACATTGATACTTGACATTATTGATTAGATCATTCTCAATTAATTCTGATTGTAAATTCTTATATCATTGATTGTGATCTAGAGTATTAAATTGCCACTTGCTCCCTGTGTTCGACCTCATATTTCATTCGAGTAATAAATTTTATATGTTTTTGCACTGATTCGAGCTATACTGCAATGCAACGATTTTAAAACCCGTTTCAGAGCGACGAACATGAAGTACCTGAAACAAGGAATATGGCCTGATGGCCCAATTAGAGCAGTTCAAAAGGATCATTGGATGTCGATGAGTGCGATGGTGGTTGTGGCGTCACATGAGGGTGTATGTGGAGGTCTGGCAACCTCGGGGGGGGGGGGGGGGGTGTTAGTCTCTCTGAAATGGGTTTTAAAATCAATGCTTGTAGTATAGGTTGAATCAACGTGAAAAACAAGTAAAATTTATAGCTCGAATATCAGAAATGAAGTCCGAGGTCAAGCATAGGGAGAAATTGGCAAAAATGCTTCTCAAGATTGTAATTCAACACAAATATATAATCAATAGAATTCCAAGCAAATATGAATGAAAGTGAATGTCAGATAATGCAAAAACAATGGGGTAAAATGGTGATTTGAATCACCAATTACCCCTCACAATTATATCAAATAACTCAATAGTATTAAGCAATTAAATGCCACGTAGGATAAGTGCATAGTGCACTTGAAATGAAGCTCAAACGTCTATTTAGCCGGTCAGACAACTTATCCTGTTCAATGGTATTTCTCTTTTTCTTCCTTTTCTCTGTTCCTTCTCTTCTTCTTAGGCTTCTCTCTTCTTTGCTTTACTTCTTCTTCTTCTTTTGCTCTTCTTTCCTTCTCTTGCGGCTGTGCCTTCTCTATTCTCTTTTGGCTTCCTCTCTTGCTTTCTCTTCACGCACAAGGGGAAGGGCTTCTTAAATGGCTAAGTGTCGGTCGTTGGTCTTGAGAGAAAAACCCCCCTGCCCCCACGTGCAATCTCTTCATCGCTCTCTAGGATCCACCCTCCTAGGCCCTCAGGTTATCAGGTATTCGGGTAGAACGCACCCGAGACTAGGGCTACTGGCTGTGAGTGGTAGCCGAGGAGTGCTTAGGTTAGGCAGGTATATGGATCTACCAGACCTACGTGTAAGGTGTCGCGGGCAAGGCGCGTGAGGGGTGCGGGGACCTCACCCCCTGTTGTGTTACTTGAGGCGATAAGGAGGAAACAGAAAATCAATATATGCGCCTCTATGTGTTAGTCAGCGCACGATGTGGGATTATCCCACCGCCTCCCTCTATGTGCGCAACTGCTGCGGTGTCTTCGTTCAATTCATGCAAGATGGAAATCAAAGGCTCCAATTGCTGGTCCACTCAGACTCCTAGTGATTTCGCGCCAACTAAGGATGACGCCTGGAGTTGAAGTTGCTGAAGCAAGCTTCATGCTTCTCTCGAAGCTTCGTTAATGGCAGTGATGACCAATGTACCTGAAAGCACAAAAATGGGCTAAAAGCCCCGGTTAAAGGTCCAATAGCGTCGCTGTGAGGCAAGGAAGTGAACGGCGGAGTCCGTGACGTGTGAGAGTACGTGAGGTGGTCGAATGGTGACAGAAGGTGAAGTGTAAAGGTGCGGTGTTCGGCAGAGATTGTGGAGGAGCAATCGACCTAATTAGTTTATGGCTTTTGCTCCTGGGGTCGAGGCGGAGGTGTAGGGATGAATAGTGAGGGGTTTGGTGGTGTGTGGAGTGAGATGTGCCTTGCCGGAGGAGTGGCCAGACGCAGAAGGGATGACGGTGAACAGGTGATAGCGTGGTCTAAATTGAGTGTGGTTGGGATGAAAATGAACTAGAGGAGTTAGGGGACTTATCTAGGTAGTTGGCAGATGACGGGGGGTCAAGGTGGCGCCGATTGTGGTATGGTCTGCATCGGGGAAGAAAGCGCTCCGGTGAGTAGGAATCACCGAGGAAGACGGAGGACAGGGCGTCAGCGAGTACAGCACGATGTGGAAGAGAGTGAGGGAGATAAATCTGCCATCAGTATTGCACGCAGACGAAGGATGGAGTCGGAGGAGATCGTCGGACATCGAAGAGCTTCGGCTGGATGTGGAGAGATGAAATTAAGGGGGAATCTGATCGAATTCAAGCGTGGGAAGTTCGGTTTGATCTGGGGGTCCTTTTATAGGCCTCTGGAGGGAGTTTTGAACTTGGAAGCCAAGCTTCCAAGCTAGGAAATGTCACCAGAATAAGAATTCTCTAGGATACCCTAATCTCTTATGTGTTCACATGAGAGATTGGGAAGGTTTTGGGGCCTATGGATGGATTCAATGGAAAGAGAACTCCTCAAGGAATCTCCCTTCCAATTTTGGAAGGGATTGATTGAGCAGAGAAGGAGTTCTCTTCAATCAAAGGTCACAAGAGTTTATAAGATTAGGATTCATGGTGGTAGGGACCTTTTTGTGAAAATGATGATAAAGCTGGGGGGTTATCTGTAAGGTTTTTGAAAGTTGAGGGCATGTGTGTGAGATAAAAGAATCGAATAGGACCAACTTGCAAACTAGGTTAAGATAGTCTCAAATTGGGCCCAAATTTTGGTACAAACCTAATTTGGACCTAAGAAATCCAATGGTGAAGTTGGATTTTGGTTTTGACCAAGTGTGACTGGGTAATTTATTCGAAAACCTAAATTAGGGCAAATGTCTGTTTAGGACTCTATTTTGGGTCAAGATGGGTTCTGATGGTCAAATTGAAGGTACCAAACCCTAGAGAATATTTTTCTATGAATTTTAGAGGGTTTAGGTAAATTTTATCCTGAACAGAACCTCAATTAATTAAGTGGGTCTGGTTTTAGGGTTTTAAATGTCCATTAATTCTTGTAATGCATGACAACCCTTTTCTGTCTGTTCTAACCCACTTATTAGACTCTTAAGACCATTTGACCTTTGTTCCACCCCTGAGAAAACCCGCGGTTATTCTTCATTCAAGATATGATGGTAAAATTGTAGTTTTAACCTTATTTTACTATATTTCTCTCAGAATGATTATGCAATGAATAAGGGCTCTTTGGCGGTTATGTAGGAGCATTTATTGACTTAATCAGATCAAATTGAGTTGGTTAAGGCTCATGATGGTGTTCCCATCAGGGGGAGGGTGTGCGTGAGTGCGTGTGTTCGGTGGAGTGTTTGAGAGTGTGAGCCCCTCAATTTCTTGAGGGGTTTTGGTCGACGTGGGATGGCAGAGCTTTTGGGGCATCATAAGGATGTTTCATCGTTTTTGTTGGCTGGACAAGCTCACCAGAGCTTTGCCAGACATGAAGAAGACGAAGGGGGAGATCGGCAAACAATGGTCGAATTAGGGTGAGAAGAGGTTGAATCGTAGCTAAGGAGGGAAGGGAAGAGGGCCTATCTATTGGATGAAATAGGGAGAAACTCGCACTGACATGCCTTGCCGGACGCGAGGGAGACAAACTCCTCCGATAAGGGTAGACGACACGATGAAAGGGGTTGGAAACCCTCGTTTTGGCCCACGAGGCGCGGACGAGCGTGAGGAAGAGTTTGGTGCTCCCAATTTGATGGTTGGGAGGCCGTAGGAAGTCAGGGGAGAGGGTCGCCAGAGTCAAGGTTGGAGGCGGCCGAAGTTGAAGGAGAAGACTTAATTTTGGCCTGAACCTCACTAAAGAACAAGGCTTGAAGCTCTAGGAACTTATGTAGAGCTTCAATAGGCTCTTAATTCCTAAATTGAGCAAGATTCTCTCTAGGAAATAGAGGAGTTTACTCTTTTTGAAATGAGAGCTTGGTGGAGCTTTTCAGGCTCCAATCAGGCAAGGCTTGAGGTGCAATTGACAGGGAATCTTTCAAGGACCAATCCCTTCAAATTTGGAGGGATTTGGTTGCTAAATGCAAGTGCTTTCCTTCGTTGAAGTCGGCTACCTTTTGGTTTAGGAATCTATGTGGGATTCAGGTGGAAGGGGGCAGTTGGTGAAGAAGATGACAAAGATAGGGGGTAGTATGCGAAGAATTTCAAAAGCTAGGGGCTTACATGTGAAGTATAGAGTTTTAAGGGACTAGAATGCAAACTAGGTCAAGATAGACTTTGATTGGGCCTAAATTTTGGTATAAACCTAATTTGGATCCAAGGAATCTAGTGGTGAAGTCAGATTTGATTTTTGACCAAGTTAATTGGATAATTTGCATAGAAACCTAAATTAGGGTAGAAATCTGTTTGTGACTCTATTTAAAGTCAAAATAGGTTCAGATGGTCAAATCAAGGATACCAAATCTCAATGAATATTTTTATATGAATTTTAGAAGGCTTAGATGAATTTTATCCTAACCAGAACCTCTGTATTTTAAGTGGGTTTAAAATTAAGGTTTTGGGTGTTGCTTTGGTTCTTGAAATGCATAAAACTTGTTTCTGACTGTGTGGACCCTCTTATTAGATTTTAATGCTCATTAGACCTTAGATTAACCCCTAGCAAATACCATGGTTACTCTACTTTCATGATATGATGTTGAAACTGCAGAATTAACCCTGATTTAGTGTTCTTCTCTCAGAATGTATATGCATGGAATTATAACTCTCAGGCGACTATGTAGGAGCATTTGTCACTTGATTATGACTAAATAAATCTAGTTATGGCTCATGATGATGTTATCATCATACCCTTATACCTAAATTTTGCTAATCCCTTAGCAAAATCTTATGGAAAGAACTAGATTTTTAGACCATGTATTGATGTTTAGATGCCTGATTTGTGTTACTCTATAGAAATTAGGTTAGAATGCCAACAATAGGCCTAGAGGTACTCAAGTATCAATCAAGATCTAGACCTAACAAGCTTCAGCCTGAGTCTGTCGCAAAGGTTTCTAAGGCCCGCAAAAACTAGCCAGAGGTTCGTTGATCCCAGCAGTTAAAGTACTCATGCTTAAACGTAACATGTCTAGGTTCAGTTTACCAGTGCATTTTTATAAGAGAGAGATAGAGAAGGATTTTTCATTTGGAGAGTTTTCTCTCTTTTCTTTTTATTTTTCCCTAAATCTAGCCTTGAATTGGCCCTAAACACGGTCTGTATCGGATTCCTTGTCCCCACCATCAATCCTCGAAGGGTCTCTAGCTTTCGATGCTTCGGGATAGCACCGCCCATGGCAACCCCCAGAACCCTGGCTGTCGACACTTTGGGATAGTGCCGCCCATGGCATTCTGTAGCTTAATTCAGGCCCTAGCAATCGACATTTCAAGATAATCTCGCCCATGGCACCTGAACCAGCACAAGGTGCTTACATGCCCCTGGTAGGAATTTAGATATCCTAGGAAACATGCACCGAGGAGACGATATGTTATTACGCATCTTTAAGGGGAAATTTCCACCTCTCCGTGTTGGGAACTCATCCAATCAACTTGTGTCGTCGAGCCGCTCCTAAGCTAGATCTTCGAGATGGATTTTCAGAATAGAATGCTTTTGGCATGATTTTCCTTATTAAGCACACTGAACCAGACTTAGTGTTTGATTTTTGGGTGCTTAGGTTACTAAGTCCCGCAAACCAAAGGGCAGGCAACGAGGTCGAATATTCCCTAAGCCTTAGACCTACGACATCTGCTTCGTACTTTTCTCAACCTCTTGAGGACTAATCTAGATCTTAATGGATACGTAAATGTTTAAGCTCTAAAATAAGCCTAAAAGGCCTAAGATCAGTACTCGTACTAATCTCCTTGTCTCTATCATTTCAAGATTTAATTTTTTCTTTTGATTAGGTCTAGAACTTAAGTAGATTCCATAATTAGTTGTTATGACTATCACTTTTGTTTTTGATTTTGCTCCTTTTTGACATTTGAATTTTTCTCCTCTTTTCCTCAAGAAAAATTTTCAATCAATTCTCAAAATTTCCTCCCCTTCCTCTAAATCTTTTTTCGTTTTCATTTTTTTTAAATTTTTTTAACATTTTTGAATATGTATTTTTTTTGTTAGAACCCCTTAGAGAATTGAATTTCCATATGTTTGCACTTTAACACCTCCCATGCCTAAGTTTTACAATGTCCTCATTGTAAACCGAAGGGTAAAAATTCAGTTTAGTTCAAGGATTAGAACAGGATCAAAGGGTGGGTGAACGGGTTGGGATAACTATTGTGAACGATGTCAACCTTTGATACAAGTACCAAAGGTGGAGTTGGTTGTTCTAAAGTTGAATTCAAAAGTACAGTATGAGTCTAGCTCAAAAGGTGATCAGAAGGGTCTCGGGTTTTTGGAATGTTGGGTTGCTTCCCGTTAAGCGCTAAATTCTATGTCTTCAGTCGAGCAGAAAGTGGTCAAGGAGAAGGGGTGGTAAAATCAGAGGAGTTTTGTAGAACAAGCACCTTGATAAGTATCCTGGTTAGTCCAACCTGGTGCTTGTTTAGATCAACAGGCTAATGATGCAAACCAAACCCAATCAGTCTGGTGGGTTGATGGATATGAATCAGTAGATGTGGAGCTCACCAGATACTTTGAGGCTCAAAGAGATATGGAAATGTGAATCTAGGGTCTGGTTGAATTGGCTTAGCCTGGTCAGAGTAGGGATCCTCAAAAGAAAATCGATCTGTGGAGGATGTAGGAACCCTACTAGTGAGATCAGAAAATGATAAGTGGTTAACGATCTGATCAATGTCCGATACCCGATCAAAAGATGGAGAAGAATCATATGCAACCGAATCAGAGAAAGGTGAATCAGAGTAGAAGTTGATTTCGGTGGCGGGTCGGGGTTGGGATAGAAATTTGGAAGGCTCTGTATTTGGATTAGAAGCTGTGGCTTCTTTAAAAACTGGGTGCGGAGAAGGTTCTTCTAGAAATGATTCAAAGATAGGTTCGTCTAGAGAGTTTTCTTGAAGCTCATTCAAATCAAATGTAAATGCTTGGAGAGTGCTAATAGGATCATGGAATTCTGAGTCAGTGAAAGATTCGAACTCTGGATTGTGGATACTCTCGGCACTTACTATTTTTGATTTCTGAAAATCATAACAGAATGATTCCAACTCAATGGAACATTATTTTGAATCAATGATCTTAGGAACAGGGGCCTTAGAGTTAGAATCAAAGAATGGATCATGGATGCTGAGGTCGTAAATTGGCTCGTAATCGTCAAGAAACAAAGGTTCTCCGAAATCAGAGTATGATTCGAAATCATGAGAGAATTTGTGAAAATCAGTTTCTGAACTTGATTCCAGATCGGGATTCCACCACAGGATAAATCGTGATTTGTAGAATTAACAACCTGACTTGGATTTAACCTAATCTTAAATTTCGAGCACAAAGAGTTGTCCTTATTAGGCATAAGCTCAAGTTCTTGGCTCCTAGGGTAGACCTAATCAAATCCCAACTCTTCCAACTCCTTTGTTTCTGTATCATAAATTGGTGTGACTTCTGAAAAGTCAATTTGCATTTCTGAGGAGTTTGGAGAGGTGTAGTTATCAAATATAGGCCCAGAATTATAGTCCAGATCTAAAATTTGCTTCTCATTAAATTGGACCTCTTGATCATCTCGGATAGGCTCGAATCTAGATTCTAGGTTAGGGGTAGGAATTGGGTCACTAGAATCTAGACTTAGTTTTATTGGGATATCAGAATCACTCTCGAGAATTACCTTAATAGGATAAAGTTCAGGAATTACATCCTCGAGAGGTTCTGAGTCTAATTCATCACAGGTGTTTGGAAAATCAAGGCATGATGGACCAGCTTCATGGCTTTCTAAGGCTGGTTCAGAATCGTGAACACCTGCAATTGGATCTTCCCAACCCATATCAAGATTAGGTATGTCAATCTGCACAAAATTTGAATTCGATTCCATTTGGGTTAGGGGTCCACAACAACCTCTATTTTCTAACCCAGGCTCTAGGAAATCATATTGATCCTCAATATAACTCTAGGATGTCTCATCAATCTCTGAATGTTGATATGGGTATTTTTGCTCAATGGGTTGTTGTAATGTATTTAGCATATATCTGCGTTTCTTAATGAGACCCTGGTGTATCTCCTAAAGTTATGGATTTGACAGACATTGTATATACTCAATACTGTGTAGTCTACACAATTCACTAAATTCTGATAAAAGCTCATCCCAGGTTGAACCATGTATCACTTGTGTAAATATCATTCCAGCACGGTTCATAATGAGGGTTGTTGTTTTTGGTATATTAACCTGAATGTGTCTAGATGGATCTGAGTTTTTGTAATATTCATCATGATGTCTAAGAGTATCCTCAATCATCTTTTCTTTCATGCTCATTTAGGATTCAGGTTTCCTAAAAAGTCTTCCTAATTTGTTAGGTTGCATTTTCAAATCAAGTGGGTGAATCAAGATGTAGAATCAAATTCAGGTTTAGATTGAATTGATTAGATCAAATCAGAAATCCCACAAAAGATCAACTCTAATGAGGCCTCTAGGTTAACAACCTAAGGACCTTTCCTATGTATGTTCTCTAAAGAATAGATGAGGGACTGGATATGAATTGGACCCAACCAAGGCACCCAAGATTTTTGGATGACTAAGGCTTGTTTCGAGGTGGATGATACCTCTGAATCAAAAATCTACACACCTAAGAAGTACTTGGGCATTCAGGAAGGGAGAGCCTCGCAAAGACCCCTACACGGTATAACGTCCTCACAGGTTACAGGATTTCCCCCACCTGACCATCCTTGTCACTGCAGTTCCAAGTAGACTGGAATGTATGAATTAGAACCTTAAATCTACCAATTTTAGTCATAATTTGTGCCTTGGATTTCACTTGATTAGAAGTTTCAATTTGTGACCTAATTTGGAGGTTGATTGGCTCACAAAGTAGGTCAACTTCACCTGACCTGCCCTAAAGATGGAGGATGAAATCTGGGTCAAGACCCAAAGATCACCTTGAATTGACTCTTAGGTTATTAGGTCCAAAATTTTAGGGTTCAAGTGAATTTAGAATTTGATTTTTAGGACTTTCCTTGAATAGCTCTTTTCAAACAAGGGCTTGGGTAGCACACAAATGTGGGAAGATCAATTTTCTTTAATTCAGGCAAGTGTGAACTAACACTTCAAAATCCTAAAGTAGAAACTCTAATTGGTTTTATTTCAAGTCCAATTTAATATCAAGGGTAACACCTTTGATTCAAACAAGAAAGTGAGTAGTCCAAGATGTCAAGAATTTAAGCGTAAATCCCTAGTAGATACAGTAAATCAGGGTAGGGAATCTCTAATCAAATCGTCTCAATCTTCAATCAGATATCAAATTAAGTTTGCAAATTAGGAATCTTTTGCCTTTGAATGATAAGTACTAAGAAAATAAGGTAGGTGAATCCTGATTTGATTTGTTTCCTTTCTCTTTCCCAAGATTAAGAGATTGATTAGGGAAGAATAGAAATTTTAGCTACCCCTAGAGTGGTTGATTGTGCGGAAGAGCTCTTCGTGATGTACCTCGCAAAATCACAAGCAAAGCAAATAAGTCAAGTTAGTGCTCAGATAAATCAAAAAAGATAAGATTAATGGTGAATCGTGCATTGCTCCTCGATAACGGTGCCAAAATGTTGTAACTCGAATTGAGATTTAAATATGTGTTCATTGTAGTACACTCCTAAATCGCATAACAAAATATTTAAATTTATAAACTCATAATCTAATTGAAGTCCAAGGTCGTTTGCAGAGAGCAAATATGAAACTCACACATTAATCTTCATTTAAAATATATGAGCACAATCAATTGAGTATGATAATAGATATTCAATGAATACAACTTCTCAAATTGATAGTTAATAACAATCATCAATATCTCAAAGAGTCATAGGGTAAAAAGAAACATAAAGACAAAACAATGGTAATTTGAATCACCAATTATTCATCTTAATTAAGCATATACCAAAATATTCAACAGTATTCTCAATCAACTCAACTTAGGTACTCAAATGATTCAATAGTACCCAGAATCAACCTCAATCAGATGTCTTAACCTTCAGATATCAGAGCTTCATAGAAGGCACACAAGGGTGCCAACCCTTCTTAAGGCCTCTTCAAGCCTTCAAGCACAGGAGGCTTTTCTCTCTCAGGCCTTTACAAGCACAGGCTAAGTGTCAGCCTCTTCTTCAACACAAGGCCAACTTCCTTATAGCAAAACCCTCCCCCTCCTCCTCACAAATCTCTCTTTCCTTCTTTCAAAGCTGGGGTTTAATCGGGTCAAATGTTGGGTAAATGGATCCTAAGCAGTGGCTAGGCCTACGTGCGTGTGCACTGGCGAGGCGTGAGAGCGTGAGGAGGCACGTGAAGTGGGGGCCCGACGTTCGGTGGCTTGGGTGATAAGGCTCAAATAGAAATTCAATTTATGTGCTGTAGGCACTCCTTGTCTGACGATGTGGAACTAAATTTGTCCCTTTTTTTGTTCACGTGGCATAGTGCTATCTTCATCTAAATTGGAGCAGCTGTAGAGGCTTGTTGCTACGATTAAAGTCCTGGGAACCCTCGAGACCTGGAGCCGCGTCACCTGGAGGGGAAATTGATGAAGAGCACGACCGAAGAGCTGTAGCCGAGGTTGGAGAAGAAGGCTGCAGCGGTAGAGACTGGTGAAGTACCTGAAATAAAGAATACGGCCTGATGGTCCAATCAGAGCAGTTCTGAAGGATCGCTAGAGTTCGACGAGTGCGATGGTGGTTGTGGCATCGCATGAGGGTGTCTGTGGAGGTCTGGCAACCTTGGGGGGGGGGAGGGGTGTGCGTGAGTGCGTGTTTTGGTGGAGTGTTTGAGAGTCAAGCCCCTCAATTTCTTGAGGGGTTTTGGTCGGTGTGGGATGGCGGAGCTTTTGGGGGCGTCGCGAGGATGTTTGGTGGTCTGTGTTGGCCGGACGACCTCACCGGAGCTTCGCCAGACACGAAGAAGACAAAGGGGGAGATCGATGAACAACGGTCGAATTAGGGTGAGAAGAAGTTGAATCGTAGCTAAGGAGGGAAAGGAAGGAAGAGGGCCTATCTATTGGAAGAAATAGGGAGAAACTCGCATCGGAGTGCCTTGGCGGATGCGAGGGAGACGAACTCCTCCGGTGGGGGTAGACGACGAGATGAAAGGGGTTGGAAGCCTTGGCTTTGGCTCACCAGGCACAGACGAGAGTGAGGAAGAGTTTGGCACTCCCGATTTGATGGTTGGGAGGTCGTAGGAAGACGAGAGAGGGTCGCAAAGAATTTCAAAAGTTAGGGGCTTATATGTGAAACATAGTGTTTTAAGGGATTAGAATGCAAACTAGGTCAAGATGGACTTTGATTGGGCCCAAATTTTGGTAAAAATCTAATTTGGACTCAAGAAATATAGTGGTGAAGTCTGATTTAAGTTTTGACCAAGTTTGACTAGGTAATTTGCGTAGAAACCTAAATTACGGCAGAAATCTATTTGTGATTGTTTAAGGTCAAAATAGGTTCAGATGGTAAAATCATGGATACCAAATCTCATGGAATATTTTCTTATGAATTTTAGAAGGTTTAGATGAATTTTATCATGACCAGAACCTCTGTATTTTACGTGGGTCTAAAATTAAGGTTTTGGGTGTTGTTTTGGTTCTCGAAATGTGTGAAACCATGTTTCTGTTTGTGTGGACCCTCTTATTAGATTTTATTGCTCATTAGACCTTAGATTAACCCCTAGCAAATCCTGTGGTTACTCTACTTTCATGATATGATGTTAAAACTGCAGAATTAACCCTAAATTAGTATTCTTCTCTCAGAATGGATATGCATGGAATTATGACTCTCAGGTGACTATGTATAAGCATTTGTCACTTGATTATGACTAAATAAAGCTAGTTATGGCTCATGATGATGCTATCATCAGTGTTATACGCGAAAATATGATTGTTTACAAAATTTTGAACTCTCGATATAAATACGAATAGGTATAGCAGGAGTTCGAGTTGTCCTTAAGAAGAAAAATTTGTGTAAATTACTAATTACTAACCTAAACTAATTTTTTTGGATTTTTGGAAAATTTCCATATATTTTTTGAATTTTATAATGAGAAAGAAATGCTAATCATAATTCTAAAGACTAATCCTAAACTAACAAAACAAATTTGCAAGAAAAACAAGAAACTAATCTACGAATTAACTACGATCTACAACTACTGAACTAATCACTAAACTAATGAAAATAAAAACAAATCATCAAAGCAAAAATTTATTAGTGCAAAACAATGTCAAAATTACAACTAGAGAGAGTAGAGAGAGAGATAGAAGAGAGCAAGGAGAGTCTTAACACGGTGGTGATGAACGAGCAGTGGCGATGGACATTAACTACGATGGGTGGAGAGGCAAAGGTATGATAGAGAGTCCCCATGCTCAAGAGAAAGAGACAGAGAGAAGGAGGGGGGGCGAACATGCAAAGAATAATAATAAGAGAGATGAATAATGAAAAGGGGATCTTGAAGGATATTTATAGTCCCTTTGAATCCCAAAAATATTGGGATTAGGGTAAATTTCGTGCTCCCCAAATATGGAAATTTTCCATAGGCAAGAGGAGTCTGAACTCCATTAGGAATAGGATTTTCTCGATAATTTCCGTTTAGGAATTGACTTTGGCCCCCATTTATTCCTAATAGGTCTCTATTTTATTTTTTTCTTGAATTTCCTAGCCTAAATGAATAGTGTGGCCCAAGTACGCATCTTTGGCCCACGTGGGCTTTTCTCTCCTCGCACCTACATTGTGAGCTTCACACACCACTCACACCAAGTTGACTTGAAATCCCCCGTATACACCTACGCCCCCGACCGCCATTCTCATTCTTTTTTTTCTTCTCCACTTGTCTTTTCTCTCTTTTCTTTATTTCTTTTGTATCATTTTGCGTGAGCCCCTTTTTCAACTTGTTTCTTCGCAACCAAAGTCCTCATCTCGTGCTCTTTCGTCTAAGATCAATTTGTATATGTTTTTCTTTTGTTCTCTCTCTCCTATATCAAAAATGAAAGAAATGTATTATTTTCTAATTAGTAAAAATGTAAAAATAAAAATCCAAAAAATACCCAAAAAATAGTGAAAAATAGACAAAGAAATTATACAAATTGTGATGCAATCATACTCCCATGCCTAAGTTTTACTAGTCCTCGAGCAAAATAAAATAAAATAAAACAAGATCAAAAAACCTGACTCACTTTTGTAGGAATCATGATTGTATTTGCCATATGCAACAAGGCTTTGAACCTCCCAGATTACCGTAGTAAAGGAGTTACAATCTCTTGAGGGTTTTCAACTGGCACACCTATAAAGTCGAAGACAAAACTGATATAAAAAATTTTGACAAGTTTGAGTAGGGCATTATAATTCAGGAGGTTTCAATCATCACCAACCACAAAGAATATACATAGAATTTAAACATGAGGACTTAACGGTATTCAAGTATCGACCAAAACACAAATTGCTTAGTCCAGTCATACTACAATCAGCCTCGAATTCAGGCCACAGGTCTAGGTTTCTATGGCATGGAAATCCATCCAAAGGTTTGAATAGAATTAGAAGGACTGAGCATCTGTTCATGTGATATAGCTAGCATAATGAAATCCAAGTTTTTGTCAAGGCATACGTCTACCTATCACTTTGTGTATCCCACTTTAGATCTACCTTACTACATGCAAGAATCATCGTCCATCTTTATATCTCATGGAGGCCCCTACACTCCGACTGCTCAAGATGATGCCATAAGAGGCACTCTTCAGGTCCTACCCTACTTTGACGCATCGGGATGACGTCGTAAGAGGCAGCTGACCCTTCTAAAGTGTATATTTTGATATGCACATCTAAGTATATACTTTTTTTTTCTCATTTCTTTATTATTATTTCACGGAGATAAGGGATTTATCTAAATATGTTTCAAGAACATCTCATCAGTAGGAATACAAAGAGATTAATCAACAATCTCTTCACAAATCTTGAAAAGAATTAATTGATTAAAAGGTGATTGGTGTCGTCAGTGGTCGGATTTGAAGAATAGAGAGAGGAGGGGAGATGAGGAAACTAAAAGAACTAATCTAAGGATGAAATAGATAGGAATTGGTGCTGACTTTGATTAGCTGGCGCCGTGGAAGAGAACTTCTCTGGAGGGAGACGACGGCGAAGATAGAGGGCTAGGATGACGGAGCTTTGGCCGGTCATCGTCGGAGGAAGGAGGGGAGGATAGCTGTGCCTCCAATTTAACGGTTAGGGTCGCGGATGAAGGAGACGAAGAGGACCATCGGAGCTTGATTGGAGAGGGGTCGGAGGTAGTGTTAGGAAGATGTTTTTGGCCCCAAACCTTGCTAAGGGACTCGGCCTTGCGACCTGGGTCCTTTTATAGGGCTTAGGTGATCGTTTCAAGCTTGGAAACCTTAAAAACTTCATGAAATAGGAAACCCATATCTCCCATGCATTTGCATGGGATATTGGAAAAGAGTTAGAGCCCAAGAATAGGTTTAGATCGTAGGGGATCCTCTCAGGAATCTTCCTTCCAATTTTGGAAGGGTTTCGCCAATCAATCGAGAAGAAATCCCTCGTCGAAGGTCGCTGGAGTAGGAATTCTTCTGCGATAATGGCGGAGGGACCTGATTGCAAAAGATATGATAAATTTGGGGGGCCATTTACAAAGAATTCGAAAGTTAGGGGCATGTGTGTGAGAGAAAAGACTTAGACTAGATCAAATTACAAACTAAGTCAAGATAATATCTGATTGGGCTCAAATTTTGATATAAACCTAATTTGGACCTAAGGAATCCAAAGGTGAAGTTGGATTTTGGTTTTGACCTAGTTTAATTGGGTAATTTATGCCAAAACCTTAATTAGGGTAATAGTCTGTCCGTGTCTCTATTTTGGGTCAAGACGGGTTCTAATGGTCAAATTGAAGGTACTAAACCTTAGAGAATATTTTTCTATGATTTTTAGAGGGTTTATGTAAATTTTATCCTGAGAAAAACCTCAGTAGACTAAGAAAGACTATTTTAGGGTTTCAAATGTCATTTAATTTTAGAAACGCACGAAAACCTATTTCTGTCTGCACGAACCCACTTGTTAGCCATTTAAGATCATTTGGCCTTTAATTAACTCCTGAACAAGCCTGCGGTTGTTCTGCAATTGAGATGTGTTGTTAAAATTGCAGTTTTACCCCTGTTTTACTATATTTCTCTCAGAATGATTATGTAATGAATTATGATCCTTTGGTGGTTATGTAGGAGCATTTATTCCTTGATTATGACTAATTAAAGCTAGATATGGCTGATGATGACATTATCATCATTCCCCCATGCTTAATTTTTGCTAGTCCCTTAGCAAAATCTTATGGAATTAACTCAAATTCTAGGCCATGCCTTTTATGCTCAGATCTCTGTTATGTGCTTTCTCTCAAGATTAGGTTAGAATGCTAATAGCAGGCTTAGAGGTACTCAAGTACCAACCAAGATCCGAACTTGACTAGTGATGAGAGCCTCATCATGAGCCCTAACTAGCTCATTTTGACCTAAGAAAGAGAATAAGAGCTCCTACATAACCTAGAGAAGGGCTTAATTCAAGGAATAACTGTAGTGAGAAGAAAACATGAAATAAAGGTTAAAACTGTAATTTTACCATTGCAGTGCATAAATGGGTTTTCTCAGAGGCAAATCATAGGTCAAATGGTCGGAATAAGATAAAAAGTGGGTTGGTTCAGTCAGAAATGGGTTCATGTGCAGTCTAGAAATTAAATGACATCCTGTAATCCTAAAATAGACTCGCTTAATTCTAGAAGGTTTTGGATAGGATAAAAATCAAATAAGCCCTCTAAAATTCATGGAAAAATATCCCCAAGGGTTTAGAACCTTCAAATTGACCTTTGGAACCTATTTTGACCTAAATTGGTGTCCTAGCTCATGAATTGACCTAATTTAGGTTTTTATGCAAAATATCCAGTCAAACGTAGTCAAACCTAAAATATAACTTCACCATTGGATTCCTTAGGTCAAAATTAGGTTTATACCAAAATTTGGACCTAAGGGGAGGTCATCTTGACCTACTTTGTAAAATAATACACCTAATTACATTTTGGCCCCTATCTTTTGAAAATAATTACACAGACCCCCCTAACTTCCTCGCCACTCTTATAAATAGGTCCCTCCACCATTAATGGGGAGAAATCCTACTCCGGCGTGGAATGGAGGGGAGTACTCCCTAATTCCTCAGAGATCTCCCAGATTTGGAAGGAAGATTCTTTGAGGAATTCCCTTCCATCTAAGTGTGGTCCTCATCTCTGATTCGCATCCAATCTTTCATGCGAACGCACGAGAGATTTGGGTCTCCAATGGTTTCCATCTCCGGCGAGGTCTCTTGTGCTTGGAAGCTTGTCTTCCAAGCATAAGAGTCCCTGCTAGCGACTATAAAAGAACCATGACCTCCGGCTGCATCTCTTTAGCTCGACTTGGCCAGAGATCCACCCCAATTTCATCTTCTTCTCCTCCGGTCAAGAAGTCCAGCAAGCTCCGGCGACCCTCCCTCCTCTTTCTCATCGCTTTGCCACAATACCAGTGGCAGAACTACCCTCACCATCTTCCTCCGCATCGCGCAACACCCGTGCGAACACTTCCAGCCCCTTCGTCGTCGCCGCTCTCCCTCCACTGGATGTCTTCTTCTCCGGCGGTAGCAGGAACAGCTAGTCTCCTCCTCTCTCCTTTCGTCCACTTAGCTAGGTTAAAATTATTCCCCTCTCTCCCTTCTTCATTTCCCCTCTTTCTATTTCCACTTTCGACCCCTTGCAGCCGCAGACCACCTCCATCTTCTCCATCTCCGGCCGACCATCGGCGAGGCGTTTCCACCGCTCCTCACCTCCACACGCTCGCCAGACACCTCATCACCTCCGCCATCACCCACTAAGCATCATCCACCCTTCCATTGACCGCGAAAACCTCCACACACGCCCACCGAACAAACCCATATTCAGGGCCACAAAGTGACCTAGGCACGCACGCCTAGGTCACCTCGCAGCCAGCCAACCACCGCCTCACCTTCACCTTGACACGGCGAAGCTCCTCGGTGTTTTAATGGGGCTGCAAGGTCGTACTTGTGTGTTTCAGGTCAGGCCACCCTTCCGCCATTGACGCTGAAGCAAGCTTTCTTGAAAGCTTTGCTCCAGGTCATGTGCTCCAGGCATCAGAGTCCCCGAAGGCGCGGGTTGAGTGCGCGAACTCATCTAGCCAAAAGATTGGCTTAGAGAGTGACCCAGCAGTGGCAATTGGCGAAGGTTTCCTGCAGGCGTGCAAGCAGAAGCAGGTGGGACATTTAGTCCCATCTCGTGAACGTAAGAGCGTGGCACATAGGATAAATTGATTTTGTGCTTTCTTCTTGTTGCCTCCAGTACACAAGGGTGAGGTCCCTCGCCCTCTCATGCCTTGTCTGCGACATTCCCCCATGGACTTGGCACTCGACCCGATTACCTAACCTAGCACTTCTCGTGCATCACACTCACGCCGGTGCGCCTGGACCCGGCCGCGCACCCAACCCGATTGCCCAGCTCTGGGAGAGCGTACCGAAGAGAGAAATAGAGAGAGAGACGCGGGGAGTGTAGCGGGGTAGGTTTTGCTTCTGTGTGTGCATGTGTATGGAAGAAGCAGAGCTAAGGAAGGAAGGCGCAACTGAGGTGAAGCTAAGACACTTAGCCGTAGAAAGGAAGAGGAAGGAAGGCCAAAGAGAAGAGAAAGTTAGAGGAGAGATAAGGCTGAAGGAAATAAAGGCAAGGTGAAGCTGGCACTTAGCTGCAGAAAGGAAGAAGAAGGAAGGAAGGCCAAAGAGAAGAAGAGAAAGAAAAAGAGGAGAGCTAAGATAGAAGCCAAGGAAGGAAAGGAAGGAAGAAGAGGAGCGGCTGAAGAAGAAGACAAGCAGAGACAGAAAGAGGAGGAAGAAAGTCAAAGGCAGAAGACAGAGGAAAATAAGAAGAAGAAAGAAGAAAGAAGACAGAAAGAAGAAGAGAATTAAAAGAACAAGACATAGGAACATAAGAAAGAGCAGAGCTAAAGAGACGAAGAAGAAAAGTGAAGAAGAAAGACAGCAGAAAAGAGAAGACTTAAGAAGGAGAAGGAAATAAAAGCTTAAAGAGAAAATATCTTTTTAAGACGTCTGATCATGGAATCAGATGTCCAATTTCTCTATTTTTGCTACATTTGACTCTTAAATTCTTACATTTATATTATGAAGTTTTGAGTAATTCTAAGTGTTCAATTACATTATTGAGATTAGTGAATAAATTTCATTTGCTCCAAGTATTCGACCTCGGATACTTAGGTTTTAAAGTAATAAATTCTTATTTGTTGTCAACGCTTGGTCACCTATACTACAACGCGACTGACTTAAAAAGCCCGACAAAGCTTTGCAACATTTTGGCACCGTTGCCGAGGAGCAATGCGTAATTTATCACTAATCTCTGCATTCTTTTTGACTATATTGAACACTAACTTGCCCTATTTATTTTATTGTGATATTGCTAGGTATTTCACAAGAAGATCCCTCTCGCAAGTCAACTACTTCAGGGCAGGTAATCTCTTTTCTTCCTTAAACCATCCCCTAGTCCTTGAAAGACAAAAGGAAGCAATTAATTTATGAATCAATTGCCTTCTTTCTATAGTAATCACCATCTTTAAGAAAAACATTTCCTGATTTTGCAAAAATTTTTCAAATCTTCTTGAAGTTGGAGCGACTTTTTAGATCCTGTTACAACCCGGTTCCCGAATCCCTATAGGGCATGAGAATCGGACCGACTCGACTGATCCCAAGACACAGTCATCCAACGAGAAAGTAACCAAAAAGCGGTAAAATAAACCACATTCACCATGCAAGTAACTAACAGTAACAAAAGTACAACAGTAAAGAAAAGAACTACTACAGTACATTCCATCACAACAGTAGAGAATTAAAAACATGTATAGAAATATGATATTTACAATAAAGAGTACAAAGTGAAACAGAAATACTCACTACTACAGAAAAATGGTACAACAAAAGTACAACTACTGGGCTCTACTAGGCCCAACACCCTCCGCAGCCGTAGGCTCTGGTTGCTCAACACCTGGTCCTGAAAAAGGTGACAAATGTGACACGTCAGCGAAACGCTGAGTAAATTGGCAACCAGCTAGCTAAGAAAACAGTAAAGGTGGACAAGTAGCTGTTATTTTTAATTTCTTTCTTTATTTCTCTATTTACTCTTTCTTGAATTATTTCTCAGATCTTTCTCTTGATCTCGAATGTTCCTCGTGGGAACAATCTTGATTGCAGTCTTTTCCGAAAAGTAGAAGTAGCACGTGGTGCTCTCCTGGCTGGGAGGGTCCCCCGTAGTGGTCCTACCCTCAGTCAACTACCCCAAGGTCACTGACAAACGTAACGGTGACTACAGAACGCCCGATAAACGCACGGGTAGCTACCCTGCACTGGCACATGGTCAGTCGTTTTTGTTAACGGGTGCACCCAAAGCACAGCACGGAACCAGTATAGGGCAGAGCCCTCTCAGTAACAAGGGTCTAGCCCCTCCACAGTAACCAAACAGGAGTCTTGCCCCTTCACAATCCGCGCACCCTCGCCTGACTACCCTGGTTTGCCCAATGGGCCCAACAAGTCGGTGTAGGATGGCTAGCTGAACCCCGGGGCCCGTGGGGTGGCTAGCTCTCTCCCTACACTAGTAGCTCTTCCTGGTACTGTGTACGCGAGGGCCAAAAGTTGGTACAAAGTGGCCAGACCTAACCCCAGGTCCCTGGGGCGGCTAGCTCCACTCTGCACTAAATAGGGGGATAGTCGCTCTCCTTGGTACTCCGTACTCAAGGGCCAGCTCACTTCCCCATCCACTTTCCCAGTTCCATTCCATTATTTCCAGGAGCTCTACTCCTAATTTCCTGTAGGGTTAGTGCTCATGTTCCCTCAGGCCAAGCCATACTAGGTTTCATTATTTCAGTTTTATTCTCATATAACCCATGTTTCCAACATTTAATATCAATTTATATACAAGCAGCTCAAATTTAGTTTTCAATAACAGGAATCACATGTAGCAGTTACTAGCATCAGTACTCTACATTTCACAGGCAGCTATTATCCAATTTCAGGCAATTATCATTATTCTATCTACTTATCCAAGATCGCAATTCAGGTATTCATGACATTCATTTCAGTGTTTTTGTTCCTAGGGTTCATGCCATACCCTAAGATCTATCATTCAATCTAGTTTTCAAGTCCTAGGATTCATGCCATACCCTAAGATCTATCATTCAATCTAGTTTTCAAGTCCTAGGATTCATGCCATACCCTAGGATCTATCATTCATCTCAAGGATGCATTAATATTGGTAAATAACTAAAGGGAGTCACTCTACTCGTAAGACCTGGAGTGATGGGGGTGTGATCGGCAGGTCCACGTGCCTCTGCAACCCCCAAAGCCGCAACAGAACGAGATCCTAACACAAGGATCAATCACAAGGAACCACTTAGAACAGGATACAAGTATTTTAAATAAGTAGAGGAACTAATTCTGAGAAGAACGAAATCTTAAACGCAGAAATCGAACCTTGAACGGACCCTAAAAGGGTCAAAAATGAAAATTCTGACTCAAATCAGACGTCTGGAACACTTTCCAGACGTCTTAAAAAGTGGTCCAGGTCATACCTCACTCTGCTCTGCTCCTCTGACGTCCAAGGATCCTGCTGAATCGTCTGGACCTAGTTCCAGACGTCCGACCACCTCTCCGGACATCTGGAGATGCTCTTCGCCGTCTGGTGCTGTGCCCAGATGTCTGATCTGCGTGGGAGGGCATGTCCTCGCGCCTTCCCAGAACGAAACCTGCACGCGCGAAGAAAGCCTCCTCATCACGACACATCTCAGCACTGCAGCGGAACGGCCTGCATGGCCATATCTGCAAAAAGGAGTTAGAGGAGAAATTTCGTACCTCTCAGACGTTTGGAGCTCCCTCCATACGTCGCCCGCGTCGTCTAGACGTAGGTCCAGATGTTTGATTCTGGGAAAATTTCCCAGAATCAGAACCTCCTCGCCTTCTTCCTGCTGCACGCGAGCTCGTCACGCAGCCGCTCGTCCGTTGCTCGAGCTGCAGCAGCACCAGGGGAGATCTCCCCTGCATGATGCCCCTCCGAGCGCATGCCGGTCGGCCTCGAGCTGCTCCGACGGGCTTTCTCACTTCCTCGCGTGCTCTCCCTCTTCTTCCCTCTTGTTGCACCTCTTCCTCTCCGCACGCACCCGGCAGCAGCTGCTGCCCTCGCTCTCTCTCTCTTGTGCTCACGCTGGAAGAAGGAGGAGAAGGTGGAGTGGTGAACGAGGGAGAGGGAAGGGGTATTTGAAGGTGTGGGGGAGGTGTCCGCAGGACGGCAAGGGAAGAGAGAGAAGAAAAGAGGGCAGCGGGTTGCAGTCTGTGCGCGGCACGCACGCAGACTCGCGATCGTACGCATGCCAAAATTTATTTCCACACGTATGGGAAGGCGTCCATACGTCTGACCAGACGTCTGGACCAACTCCCAGACGTCTTAAAGTGCGTTTGATGTCTCGGTCTTAACAACATAACAAACTCAAAGGATGTTTCATCCCCGAAACTTGCTCTAATTAGGGTGCAGAAAAGAACAATATACGCATAACAAACTCAAAGAGGAACGAAACCGGTCAAAAAGGACGTACCCTCAAAGAGCTCCAGGTACCGCTCCAGCATTGCTGCCTCAGGCTCCCAAGTAGCCTCCTCGTACCGCTGGCTCCTCCACAAAACCTTCACTAGGGGTACTTGCTTCTGTCTCAGATTCCAGACGGCTCTGTCGAGAATTTGCACTGGCCGCTCGGGGTAGGTCAGGTTGTCACCCACCTCGACGCTCTCGTGGCTTAGGACGTGACTAGGATCGGCGACGTACTTCCTGAGGTTGGACACGTGGAACACGTCATGCACACCAGAAAGCTGAGGAGGATAGGCAAGCCTGTAAGCAACGGGTCCAACTCACTCCAAGACCTCAAAGGGTCCCACGAACCTTGGCGCGAGCTTCCCTCTTACCCTAAACCGCTGCAGGCCCTTCATGGGCGAAACACGAAGGAAGACATGGTCCCCAACCTCAAACTGCACCTCTCTGCGTTTCCAATCTGCATAGCTCTTCTGTCTGCTCCTGACAGTGCGAAGTCACCTGTGAATCTGCTCGATCACCTCCTGACTCTGCCGGATCAGCCTGGGGACAACCTCCCACTTGGTCCCTACCTCAACCCAACTCAAGGGTGCCGTACACCTTCATCCGTACAGAGCCTCGTAGGGTGCCATGCCGAAGCTCGAGTGATAACTGTTATTATATGCAAACTCCGCTAGGGGCAAGTGCTCCTCCCAAGAGCCCCTCCAGTCAAGTACACAAGCACGCAAAAGGTCCTCAAGTGTCTGTATCGTGTGCTTAGACTATCCGTCCATCTGAGGGTGGTATGCTGTACTGAACCTCAACCACGTCCCCAGGGCCTGCTGAAACTCAACCCAAAACTGGGATGTAAAACGGGTATCCCGGTCGGATACGATCTCCCGCGGAACTCCGTGTAGACGTACCATGTCGCGGATATACCTCTCTGCCAACTGTGCTGGTCCCAAGGTGACTCGGATCTGCAAGAAATGTGCCGTCTTCGTCAATCTGTCAACGATCACCCAGACTGTGTAGTGTCCTCACTGGGTAACGGGCAAGCCCACCACCAAGTCCATGGTGAAGCTCTCCCACTTCCACTCTGGCACTAGAAGTGGCTGCAACGGCCCTGCAGGCCTCTGATGCTCGGCCTTCACCTGCTGGCACACTAAACACTACTGTACGAATTCACCCACATCCCGCTTCATCCCCCTCCACCAAAATTCGCATCTCAAATCATGGTACATCTTTGTGTTTCCGGGATGTATGGTGAACCTAGAACCGTGTGCCTCAGTCAGGAGCTCTCTCAACAGCTCCTTGTCCCTGGGAATGCACAAACATCCCTTCATGCGTAGTACCTGGTCTGTAAAAGAGAAGTCCCTAGGGTCTCCTGACAGCACTCTGTCACACAATGACTGTAAGTATGGGTCGGCCATCTGTCCAGTGATGATGCGGTCTATCAGCTCTGGCCTCGTTTGTTGTGTCACCGTCACTGCCCCATAGTGCCCCAGTAACTCTAGGGGCCGCCAACTGCCCATCTCCTCCATGAGGCTCCAACTCTGCGCCTGTAAACTAGCCAAGTGGGCGGGCGCCTTCTGGCTCAAGGTGTTAGCCACCACGTCGGCCTTTCCCGGGTGGTAGGAAATGCTGCAGTCATAGTCCTTCAGGAGCTCCAACCAATGTCTCTGTCTCATGTTGAGATCCTTCTGATCAAACAAGTATCTGAGGCTCTTATGATCTGTGAAAATCTCAAAGGTCTCACCGTACAAGTAGTGCCTCCAAGTCTTCAGCGCAAAGACGACAGCTGCCAGCTCTAGGTCGTGGGTAGGGTAGCTATGCTCATGGGGCTTCAGTTGCCATGAAGCGTAAGCGACAACGTGACCCCTCTGCATGAGCACACCCCCTAACCCCTGTAAAGAGGCATCCGTGTACACAACGAACCCGCCACTACTGTCTGGGATGGTGAGCACAGGAGCCGAAGTCAGCCTCTCCTTCAGCTCCTGAAAACACGCCTCACAAGTGTCTGTCCAAGTAAAGGGCACGTCCTTCCGGGTCAGGTGTGTCATAGGACGTGCAATCTGCGAGAAGCCCCTGATAAACCGCCTATAGTAGCCTGCCAGTCCCAAGAAACTGCGGATCTCAGTAACCGTATGCGGTCTCTCCCACCTAAGCACTGCCTCAACCTTGGCTGGGTCCACAGCCAAGCCATCCCCGGAGATCACATGACCCAAGAAGGTCACCTCCCTCAACCAGAACTCGCACTTGCTGTATTTGGCATACAGCCTACGTCGTCTCAGTGTGTCCAAAACCATCCACAAGTGCTGTCCGTGCTGCATCTGATCTCGAGAATAGATGAGCACATCATCAATAAATACCACCATGAACTGGTCCAAGTACGGTCTAAACACCCGGTTCATCAAATCCATGAAGGTAGCAGGGGCATTGGTCAGCCCAAACGGCATGACCAAAAACTCGTAGTGTCCGTATCGAGTGCGGAAAGCTGTCTTGGAGACGTCTGCCTCCTTGATCCTCAACTGGTGGTATCCAGACCTCAAGTCTATCTTGGAGAATACCGTGGCACCTCGCAGCTGGTCAAACAAGTCATCAATCCTCGGTAGCGGATACCTATTCTTGATGGTGACCCTATTCAGCTGTCTGTAGTCCACACAAAGGCATAGGGTACCATCCTTCTTTACGAACAATACCGGGGCTCCCCATGGAGATGCACTGGGCCTCACAAAGCCCTTCTCCAGAAGATCCTGCAACTGAGACTTGAGCTCTTGCAGGACAAGTGGTGCCATCCTGTACGGTGCTGTAGAGATGGGGCTGGTCCCCGGTACCAGTGAGATCTCAAACTCGATCTCATGTTCGGGTGGTAGTCCTGGCTGTGTCAGTGGGAAGGCTGTGTCCCCCAGCACTGACCTCACAACCTGTGTACACCTCCTCAGCTACAAACAGCTGACCACTCGGACCTCTGATCACGAACGGATCCTCTAACAACATACAGTCCTGCCCCAAACTAACCACAAAACTGGCAGTGACAAACGAGTGCATTGCGTCAGAATCAAAAAGCGTGTAAACAAGTATGTCGAAAACTGAAACCATACCTGCCACCACTGATCCCAAAGCTCTGGCATCCCTATGTGTCAGGGCGTTGATATGCCCCTCAGCCCTAGGTGCGGACGAAGTAGCCACACTCTGCGTCGGATGGGTAGCCGCTGGCTGGTACCCTCCCCGCGACTGCTGTCCTCCTCCTTGCGCTAGGAAACTGTGGCCTCCTGCTCACCCTCCAGTGCTTGACGCGGGAAGCATCTGCTGACCTCCAGCCCTAGATGAGCAGTCCCTCCTGATGTGGCTTGGCTGGCCACACTGGTAGCAAAGGGGGACTCGACTCCCACCCTCAATGGGTCCCTGCTGACGGTTGGGTGCGGGTTCGGTGCTAGCAGCTAGCCCCTGTTGGGGGCCCCCAAAGGCCATTGATGGCTTTGCAAAGCGTGACGGCTCTCCTGCGGGCGCCACGTGCCTCCTCTCTCGTCGGCCCTGTGAGAAGTCTGGCTGGTAGGGTTATGTCCGCCCGTTGTCAGTGTCGCGTGTGGACGGGTTGGTCTCTTCATACGTCATAGCTACCTCCACCACCCTCGAGAATGTCGGCAGCTTCAGGGGCTTGACATACCCCCGAATAGCAGGTCGGAGCCCCTTGATGAACCTCCAAAGGCGCTCCTCCTCAGTAGCCATGGCTGTTGCTGTGAAACGAGACACTCCAGGAAACACGTACGGTACGCGCTCACGGTCATCGTCCCCTAGCGGAGAGTGTGGAACTCTTGCCTCCTCTAGTCCTGCCACATCTGGGGGAAGTACTGCTCGTAGAAGAGGGTGACGAACTGGTCCCAAGTCGGCTCGTCCCTCTCCTGACCCCTAATTGCCCTCCACCACCTGTGTGCCGCGCTCTCCAGTTGGTACATGGCAAAGGCCACGCGGCACTCCATAGGGGGCGAAGGGTGTCAAAAACCTTCTCGATCTGCTCGAGCCAGTCCTCTGCCTCGGTCGGGTCCTCATCCCCCTTGAAGGAGGGGGGCTTCAGCTTCCGGAACTGTCCGAAAAGCTCAAAGTGGCGCTGAAGTGGAGATGCTGGTGCGCCTCCAGGTAAAGAAGCCTCGTGCTCGGAAGTGCCGGTGGAAGGTGGGGTTGGTGGAGGCCCACCCTCTCCCCCGCGTCTAGCGCCGTGTCCGTCTCATGGTCCCACCGAGGACTCCCCTTCCGCAGCCCAAGGGAGAGGCGCTCGGGGCGGTGGGTGGAGCTCCTCTTGCACGATGTCCCGTATTAGCTGGGCAAGGTCCTGGCCTGAATGCCCGGAAGCAGTGGCTGGTCCACTGAGGCATCGGGCTCAACGAGTCTGCCCCTCCGGCCTCGTCCTAGGCCGCGTCCGCGGCCCGCCTCGCTATCTCCTCGTCGAGGCATCTCCTGCAAGGAGACGTGAACATGGAATAGAAAAGATGTCAATACGAATCGATATTCAACGAAGAAGTCTCAAAAGGTACGTTGTGGTGGCTACTCTAGTTACAGGCATGTGAATTGGTTATTTTCTAGCCAGTTGGTTCACTTCTCGGGACGACCTTGCTCTGATACCATCTTGTTACGACCCGGTTCCCGAATCCCTACAGGACACGAGAATCGGACCGACTCGACTGATCCCAAGACCCAGTCGTGCAACGAGAAAGTAACCAAAAAGCGGTAAAATAAACCACATTCACCATGCAAGTAACTAATAGTAACAAAAGTACAACAGTAAAGAAAAGAACTACTACAGTACATTCCATCACAACAGTAGAGAATTAAAAACATGTATAGAAATATGATATTTACAATAAAGAGTACAAGGTGAAACAGAAATACTCACTACTATAGAAAAATGGTACAACAAAAGTACAACTACTGGGCTCTATTAGGCCCAACACCCTCTGCAGCCGTAGGCTCTGGCTGCTCAACACCTGGTCCTGAAAAAGGTGACAAATGTGACACGTCAGCGAAACGCTGAGTAAATTGGCAACCAGCTAGCTAAGAAAACAGTAAAGGTGGACAAGTAGCTGTTATTTTTAATTTCTTTCTTTATTTCTCTATTTACTCTTTCTTGAATTATTTCTCAGATCTTTCTCTTGATCTCGAATGTTCCTCGTGGGAACAATCTTGATTGCAGTCTTTTCCGAAAAGTAGAAGTAGCACGTGGTGCTCTCCTGGCTAGGGGAGTGCCCCGTGGTGGTCCTACCCTCAGTCAACCACCCCAAGGTCACTGACAGACGTAACGATGACTACGGCACGAGCGATAAACGCACGGGTAGCTACCCCGCACTGGCACACGGTCAGTCGTTTCTGTTAACGGGTGTGCCCAAAGCACAGCACGGAACAGTATAGGGTAGAGCCCTCTCAGTAACAGGGGTCCAACCCCTCCACAATAACCAAAAAGGGGTCTTGCCCCTTCATAGTCCACGCACCCTCGCCTGACTACCATGGTTTGCCCAGTGGGCCTAACAAGTCGGTGTAGGACGGCTAGCCGAACCCTGGGGCCCGTGGGGTGGCTAGCTCTCTCCCTACACTAGTAGCTCTCCCCGGCACTATGTACGCGAGGGCCAAAAGTTGGTACAAAGTGGCCAGACCTAACCCCAGGTCCCTGGGGCGGCTAGCTCCGCTCTGCACTAAACAGGGGGACAATCACTCTCCTTGGTACTCCATACTCAAGGGCCAGCTCACTTCCCCATCCACTTTCCCAATTCCATTCCATTATTTCCAGGAGCTCTACTCTTAATTCCCCGTAGGGTTAGTGCTCATGTTCCCTCAGGCCATGCCATACTAGGTTTCATTATTTCAGTTTTATTCTCATATAGCCCATATTTCCAACATTTAATATCAATTTATATACAAGCAGCTCAAATTTAGTTTTTAACAACAGGAATCACATGTAGCAGTTACTAGCATCAGTACTCTACATTTCACAGGCAGCTGTTATCCAATTTCAGGCAATTATCATTATTCTATCTACTTATCCAAGACTGTAATTCAGGTATTCACGACATTCGTTTCAGTGTTTCTGTTCCTAGGATTCATGCCACACCCTAGGATCTATCATTCAATCTAGTTTTCAAGTCCTAGGGTTCATGCCATACCCTATGATCTATCATTCAATCTAGTTTGCAAGTCCTAGGATTCATGCCATACCCTAGGATCTATCATTCATCTCAAAGATGCATTAATATTGGTAAATAACTAAAGGGAGCCACTCTACCCGCAAGACCGGGAGTAATGGGGGCGTGATCGGTAGGTCCATGTGCCTCCGCAACCCCCAAAGCCGCAATAGAACGAGGTCCTAACACAAGGATCAATCACAAGGAACCACTTAGAACATGATACAAGTATTTTAAATAAGTAGAGGAACTAATTCTGAGAAGAGCGGAATCTTAAACGTGGAAATCGGACCTCGAACGGACCCTAAACGGGTTAAAAATGACAATTCTGACTCAAATCAGACGTCTGGAACACTTTCCAGACGTCTTAAAAAGTGGTCCAGGTCATACCTCACTCTGCGTTGCTCCTCAGACGTCCAGGGATCCTGCTGAATCGTTTGGACCTAGTTCCAGACGTCCGACCACCTCTCCGGACGTCTGGAGACGCTCTCCGCCGTCTGGTGCTGTGCCCAGACGTATGATCTGTGTGGGAGGGCGTGTCCTCGTGCCTTCCTAGAATGAAACCTGCATGCACGACGAAGCCTCCTCATCATGGCACGTCTCAGCACTGTGGCGGAACGGCTTGCATGGCCATATCCGCAAAAAGGAGGTAGAGGAGAAATTTCGTACCTCTCAGACGTCTGGAGCTCCCTCTAGACATTGCCCGCGTCATCTAGACGTAGGTTCAAACGTTTGATTCTGGGAAAATTTCCCAGAATCGGAACCTCCTCGCCTTCTTCCCGCTACGCGTGAGCTCGTCACACAGCCGCTCGTTCGCTGCTCGAGTTGCAGGAGCACCAAGGGAGATCTCCCCTGCACAACGCCCTTCCGCGCGCACGCAGGCCGGCCTCGAGCTGCTCCAGCGAGCTCTCTCTCTTCCTCGCACACTCTCCCTCTTCTTCCCTCTCGCTGCACCTCTTCCTCTCCGCATGCACCCGGCAGCAGTTGCTGCCCTCGCTCTCTCTCTCTCTCTCGTGCTCACGCTGGAAGAAGGAGGAGAAGGTGGAGTGGTGAACGAGGGAGAGGTGAGGGGTATTTGAAGGTGTGGGGGTGGTGTCTGCAGGACGGCGAGGGAAGAGAGAGAAGAAAAGAGGGCGGCTGGTTGCAGTCTACGCGCAGCACGTGTGCAGACTCGCGATCGTACGCACGCCAAAATTTATTTCCAGACATCTGGGAAGGCGTCGAGACGTCTGACCAGACGTCTGGACCAACTCCCAGATGTCTTAAAGTGTGTTTGATGTCTCGATCTTAACAGATCCTTTCCCACAAATTCTTGTGCCTAATAAATATCACACTTAATCTCCGCGGACAACACACTTCTTGTTTGTTTTGAGCCCCAAGAGAACCTTTTTCAAGAAGAAAAGAGGATTGGAAATAGAACCAAATTAGGGTTTCTACAATAGGGTTTTGGAGTACTAGTCACACATGCCTGTTTTAAAGGAAATGAACCCTCCCGCATCAGTGTGCTACCCAAGCCCTTGATAGAAGAGATCTAAACAAGACAAACCATAAAAATTGAGCTCTAATAGCACTTGAATCTTAAAAAAATCTTGGACCTAATAAACTGGGAGTCAAATTAGGGTGATCTTTAGGTCCCAAGCCTAGAATCATTCTGCCATCTTTAGGACAGGTCAGGTAAAGTTGACCCCTTGGGTCCACCAACCTTTAAATTAGGTTACAACATCAAACATCTAAAGTTCAAGTGAAAACCCTAAAGCACCTTTGAAATAAAAGTGGTAGACTTAAGAGGTCAAGGTCCCCATTCTGGTCTACTTGGAATCTCAGTGACAAGAGAGGTCGGGTGGGGGAAATCTTGTAACCCGTGGGGATGCTCTACCGTGTAGGGGTCTTTGCAGGACTCTCCCTCTCTGGCTGCCCAGGTAATTCTTAGGTGGACGACCTTCTGATCTAGGGGTATCATCCGCCCCGAACCTTCATAGTCATCCAAACGTCTTTGGGTGTCTTGATTGGGTCAAAAACATCTCTAGTCCCTCATCTTTTCTCTTTAGAGCACACACATACATTTTCAGTGGGACTCTTTATTCAGATTTAATCGCTTCATAACTTGATTCTACATCTTGATTCCACCACCTGATCCAAATATGCAGTCAAACCACTTAGGACTACCATTCAAGAAACCTGAAATCGGAGATCCATGAGAGATAGGATGATTGAGGATGCCTTGAATTATATGAAAAAGAAGACAAAACCTCAACACCAGTAGAAAACATTCAGGTTGATGTCCCAACAACCACAACCTTCATCATAACTTGTGCCCAAGTGCTATTGGCAGAAGCCACAAAAGGATCAACCCGAAACATGCTCATCACAGGATACATTAGATAGAAAAATTGCACAATCTTGAATACCTTCAATGCATGACAAATCTTATACTTTGGGAGCAACACCAAGATGATCTTGAAAAATGGGAAGAGATAATGAGATTATTAAAATAAATTATCGACCAGAAATACCTGTATATGCCACAAACAGAGGATGAGCCATCTTGGGACAACATCAAGGATCAATCTGATCTCGGGTTTGAGGCACAAAATGGTTGTGGATTTCTAACCCAGATGGAGTACAATGTGCCTGATATTGAAGAAGGTTGGGAAGTTCCAATTGCAGGAGAACACAATGTTGAGCCAACTCTAGACCATGAATCACTAAGCTTAGAATCCCAAAACTCCTGCAATAATGAGAGTAGAACTGAACCTCTCGAGGGTGTAAATTCCGCCCCTTATTCTGATAAGGTGACTCTCGAAGGTTATTCGGACCTAGATTCTAGTGATTCAACCCACATCTTAAGCCCATAATCTAGATCTGAAACCTATTGGGAAGATTTCGAGGCCCCATATGAGGAAGATCAATTTTTCAATGAAGAATATGATTTTGGGTCTCTATTTGATGAATATCCCTCGCCAACATCCTCAGAGAAACTAATCGATTTTTTGGAAGTCATGCCAATTTATGATACAGAAACTGAGGAGATCTAGGCTCAGAATTGACATTTAGGCTAGACACAGTCAGGCTGTTGAATCTACAACATATGATTTATTCTATGGTGGAACTCATGATCTTGAATCTCATTCAGATTTTGATTTTCACAAACTCTCCAACGATTTCGAATTTGACCATAACATTGGAGAAAATCTGCTTCCTGATTATAGCAAGCTAATCTACGACCTCAGCTCACATAACTCATTCTCTAACTTCGATTCTGAGGTCTCGGTTCCTGAGATCATTGATTTCAGTCCAGGTTCCAGTAACATGGAATCATTCCTTTTCGATCCTCAGGAATCAGAACCAGCAAATGCCGAGAGTGATTGTGACCCAAAATACGAATCTTTTCTTGACTCCAATTTCCAGTATCCTATAGACACTCTCCAGGCATTCGCTTTTGATTTTGAAAGTTACTACGAGGACTCTCTACATGAGACCACCTGTCATTCCTTTCTAGAAGAGCCCTCATACACAATTCTCATTGAAGCCACCTCTTCCACACATACAGAACTGATCAAAACCCGTTCTCTACCCCAACCCACAACCGGACTCAATTTCTATTCTGATTCACCTCTCATTGAGCCATTTACAGATGATTCAACTCCACATCTATATCGGGCATTGGGTATCGATCAGACTGAAAAACATGATCCATCATTCTTTGATCACCCCTGTAGGGTTTCCACACCATGCACTGATTATTTTTCGGAACCCTACTCTGACCAGGCTGATTCAACTCAGCCTAAACTCGAGTTTTCACTTCCATATCCATCCGAGCCACATTGCATATGGTGGGTTCCGCATCTATTGATCTACATCTATTAACCCACTAGATTAATTAGGTTTGGGCTGCATCATTAGCCCACTGATCTTAACAAACACCTGGTTGGACCAACCGGACTCTTAATCAAGGTGCTTGTTTTACAAAATTCCACTGAGTTGGCCACTCCCTCTCCACCCCATTTTCCGCTCGGCTGAAGGTACTGAATTTAGCGTTTAACGGAAGGCAACCCGTTATTCCAAAAACAGAGACCCATCTGATTATCTGTATGTACTCCACGTCCATTGCACCTTGAGTTCATCCTTAGACAGTTGATCCCACTTCTGGTACACGTATCAGAGCTTGAAATCGTCTGCATCTGTCATTTCCCACCCATTCACCCACCCGATGTATGCTATTCTAAGTCCCTGACCTCAACACTATTTCACACCCTCCATTTACAATGAGGACATTGCAAAACTTAGGCATGGGGGGGTGGTAAAGTGCATACATACAGAACCAAGAAAAAGTCAAAAGGATTCTCATAAAAAAAAATTGCACATATGTCAAAAACACAAAAAATTGAAAAATTATGAAAAAGAACAAAAAATGGAGGGAGGAAATTTTGTGAGCCATATTATCATGAGGAGGAGGAAAAGTGCAAAATGACAAAAAGGAGCACAAAATGGAAAAAAAGAAAAAGAGATAGTCATTAGTAAGAGATTAAGGAATTAACCGAAGTTCTAGACCACATTAAGAAAAGAGAAAAATGAAAGAAAAGTGCTAAGGAGACACAAAAAGAGATTAGTAGGAACGCTGATCTTAGGCCTTCTGGGCTAGACTCTTAGGCTTAAAAATTTACGTACCTGCTAAGATCTGGATAATCCTCAAGAGGTTGGGGAAAATGCAAAGCTTAAGTATTAGGTCTAAGGTTTAGGAAGTATTCGGCCTCATTAACTAACCTTCAGTTTGCAGGATTCAGTAACCTAAGCACCCCAATTCACACACAGTCTGGTTCAGTGCGCATAAATATCAAAATCACGCAAAAAGTGTTCCAATGTTCTGAAAAAGTCGCCTAGATTAGGAGCGGCCGATCAACACATGTTGATTTGGACGAGTCCCCGACATAGAAAGGCGGGAAATTCCCCTCGAAGATGCATAACAACATATTGTCTCCTCGATGCTTGTCTCTTAGGATATTTAAATATCCTATCGGGGGCATGTAAGCACTCTGCTGGTTCAGATACCATGGGTGGGATTATCTCAAAATCTTGAAAGCCAGGGTTCTAGGGGTTGCCATGGGCGGTGCTATCACGAAACATCGATTGCCAGGGACCTTTGAGGATTGATGATGGGGACGAGAAATCCGATACAGACCAGTTGAGAAGCCAATACGAAGCTAGAAATAAAAAGAAAAGAGAGAGAAAACTCTCCAAACAAATAAATTTTCTGTCTCTCTCTTACAAAAATGTACTGCAAATTGAACATAGGCTAAAAATGTCTCAAGCACTGGTGCTTTAACCGCGGAGTCCAACGAATAGTAGGATAGTTTCTGCGGGCCTTAAAAATGTTTGCGGAGGACTGCGGCTAAAGCGGGTCAGGTCCGAATTTTGGTTGGTACTTGAGTACCTCTAGGCTTATTGTCAGCATTCTTAACTTAATCAAAAGAAGAAGAAAAGCACTTATCATAACTGGTGACAAATACTCAGGGTCTAGAACAGAAGTTAAAACCTTAAAATTTTGCTAAGGGACTAGCAAAAGCTAGGCATGGGGGTATGATGAGAGCCTCATCATGAGCCCTAACTAGCTCATTTTGACCTAAGAAAGAGAATAAGAGCTCCTACATAACTTAGAGAAGGTCTTAATTCAAGGAATAAGTGTTGTGGGAAGAAAACATGAAATAAAGGTTAAAACTGCAATTTTACCATTGCAGTGCATAAACGGGTTTTCTTAGAGGCAAAACATAGGTCAAATGGTCTGAATAAGATAAAAAGTGCGTTGATTTAGTTAGAAATGGGTTCATGCGCAGTCTAGGAATTAAATGACATCCTGTAACCTTAAAATAGACCCGCTTAATTCCACAAGGTTTTGGATAGGATAAAAATCAACTAAGCCCTCTAAAATTCATGTAAAAATATCCCCAAGGGTTTATAACCTTCAAATTGACCTTTGGAACCTGTTTTGACCTAAATTGGGGTCCTAGCTCATGAATTGACCTAATTTGGGTTTTTATGCAAAATGTCTAGTCAAACATGGTCAAACCTAAAATATAACTTCACCATTGGATTACTTAGGTCCAAATTAGGTTCCTACCAAAATTTTAACCTAAGGGGAGATCATCTTGACCTACTTTGCAAAATAGTACACCCAATTACATTTTGGCCCCTATCTTTTGAAAATCATTGCACTGACCCCTCCTAACTTCCTCGCCACTCTTACAAATAGGTCCCTCCGCTATTAATGGGGAGAAATCCTACTCCGGTGAGGAATAGAGGGGGAGTACTCCCTGATTCCTCAGAGATCTCCCAAATTTGGAAGGAAGATTCTCTGAGGAATTCCCTTCCATCTGAGCGTGGTCCTAATCTCTGATTCGCACCCAATCTCTCGTGCGAACGCACGAGAGATTTGGGTCTCCAATGGTTTCCATCTCCGGTGAGGTCTCTTGTGCTTGGAAGCTTGTCTTCCAACATATGAGTCCCTGCCAGCAACTATAAAAGCACCACCACCTCCGGCTGCATCTCTTTAGCTTGACTTGGCTAGAGATCCACCCCAATTTCATCTTCTCCGGTCAAGAAGTCCAGCGATCTCCGGCGAGCCTCCCTCCTCTTTATCGTCGCTCTGCCACAATACTAGTGGCAAAGCCACCCTCACAATCTTCCTTCGCATTGTGCAACACCCACGCGAGCACTTCCAACCCCTTTGTCGTCGCCGCTCTCCCTCCACTGGACGTCTTCTTCTTCGGCGGCAGTAGGAACGGCCAGCCGCCTCCTCTCTCCCTTCGTCCACTTAGCAAGGTTAAAATTATTCCCTTCTCTACCCTCTTCATTTCCCACCTTTCTATTTCCACTTTTGACCCCTCGCAGCCGCAGACCACCTCCATCTTCTCCATCTCCGGCCGACCACCGGCGAGGTGCTTCCACCGCTCCGTACCTCCACATGCCTCGCCAGACACCTCATCACCTTCGCCATCACCCACTAAGCATCATCCACCCTTCCATCGGCCACGAACACCTCCACACATGCCCACCGAACAAACCCATATTCACGGCCACAGAGTGACCTAGGCACGCACGCCTAGGCCGCCTCGCGGCCAGCCAACCATCGCCTCACCTTCGCCTTGACACGGCGAAGCTCCTCAAGTGTTTTAATGGGGTTGCAAGGCCGTACTTGTGTGTTTCAAGTCAGTCCACCCTTCCGCCATTGACGCTGAAGAAAGCTTGCTTGAAAGCTTTGCTCCAGGTCATGTGCTCCAGGCATCAGAGTCCCAGAAGGCGTGGGTTGAGTGCGCGAACTCATCCCGCCAAGAGATTGGCTTAGCAAGCGACCCAGCAGTGGCAATTGGCGAAGGTTTCCCGCAGGCGTGCAAGTAGAAGCGGGTGGGACATTTAGTCCCACCTTGTGAACGAAGGAGCGTGGTGCGTAGGATAAATTGATTTTATGCTTTCTTCTCGTTGCCTCCAGTACACAGGGGTGAGGTCCCTCGCCCTCTCATGCCTTGTCCGTGACATTCCCCCGCGGACCTGGCACTCGACCTGATTACCTAACCTAGCACTCCTCGTGCATCACACTCACGCCAGTGCGCCTGGACCCGGGTGCGCACCCAACCCGATTGCCCGGCTCTGGGAGAGCGTACCGAAGAGAGAAATAGAGAGAGAGACACGTGGAGGGTAGTGGGTTAGGTTTTGTTTCTGTGTGTGCATGCGCAGGGAAGAAGCAGAGCTAAGGAAGGAAGGCGCAACTGAGGTGAAGCTAAGACACTTAGCCGCAGAAAGGAAGAGGAAGGAAGGCCAAAGAGAAGAGAAAGTCAGAGGAGAGCTAAGGCTGAAGGAAATAAAGGCAAGGTGAAGCTGACACTTAGTTGCAGAAAGGAAGAAGAAGGAAGGAAGGCCAAAGAGAAGAAGAGAAAGAAAAAGAGGAGAGCTAAGGTAGAAGCCAAGGAAGGAAAAGAAGGAAGAAGAGGAGCGGCTGAAGAAGAAGACAAGCAGAGACAGAAAGAGAAGGAAGAAAGTCAAAGGCAGAAGATAGAGGAAAATAAGAAGAAGGAAGAAGAAACAAGAAAGAAAGAAGAAGAGAATTAAAAGAAGAACAAGATAGAGGAACATAAGAAAGAGCAGAACTAAAGAGATGAAGAAGAAAAGTGAAGAAGAAAGACAACAGAAAAGAGAAGACTTAAGAAGGAGAAGGAAATAAAAGCTTAAAGAGAAAATATCTTTTTAAGATGTTTGATCATGGAATCAGACGCCCAATTTCTCTATTTTTGCTACAGTTGACTCTTAAATTCTTGCATTTATATAATGAAGTTTTGAGTAATTCTAAGTGTTCAATTACATTATTGAGATTAGTGAATAAATTTCATTTGCTCCCTGTGTTTGACCTCGGATACTTAGTTTTTCGAGTAATAAATTCTTATTTGTTATCAAGCTTGGTCACCTATACTACAATGCAACTGACTTAAAAAGCCCGACATAGCGTTGCAACAACCAGCTTTAGCCTTAGTTTGCTGCAAAGGTTTCTAAGGCCCACAGGAAATAACCTAGGGTTCGTTGAACTCCGTGGTTAAAACACCCATTCTTAAAACATGCTTATTCTAGGTTCAGTTTACAGTGCATTTTTGTAAGAAAGAGATAGAAGATTTTTTGCATTTTTTTGGAGAGTTTTCTCTCTTTTTCTTCTTTATTTCTAGCTTCGGATTGGCTTTACAATACGATTTGTATCGGATTCCTAGCTCCCACTATCAATCCTCGCAGGGTCCCTTACTTTTGATGTTTCGAGACAGCACCACCCATGGCAACCCCCAGAACCCTGGGTTTCGACACTTCAAGATAGTGCCACCTATGGTATTTTGTAGCTAAATTCAGGCCCTGGCAATCGACATTTCGGGATAATCTTGCCCATGGCACCTGAACTTACACAAGGTACTGACATGCCCCCGGTAGGATATTTAGATATCCTAGGAGACAAGCACTGAGGAGACAATATGTTATTGAGCATCTTCAAGGGAAATTTCCCACCTCTCTGCACCGGGAACTCTTCCAAATCAAATTGTGTTGATAAGCCGCTCCTAATCTAGGTGGCTTTTCAGAATAGAATTAACTCATATGCATGATTTTGATTATTAAGTGCACTGAATCAGACTGTGTGTGGATTAGGGTGCTTGGTTACCGAGTCTCGCAAACCAGAGGTCAATTAATGAGGTCGAATAGTTCCTAAGCCTTAAACCTAATACTTAAGCTTCGCATTTTCCTCACCCTCTTGACGACTATTCAGATCTTAATGGATACGTAAATTTTTAAGCCTCAAACAAGCCCAAGAGGCCTAAGATCAGCACTCATACTAGTCTCTGTATCTCTTAGCACTTTTTAACTTTTATTTCTTTCTTTTGGTTTGGTCTAGAACCTAAATAGATTCCATGATCTTTTACTAATGACTCTTTTTGTTTCAAATTGTTGCTCCTTTTTAACATTTTAAATCACCTCTTCGTCCTCCTCTCAAGAATGATTTGCATTTAATTCTCAAAATTTCCTCCCCTTTCTCCAAATTTTTTTGTTCTTTTTCTATTTTATTTTTTTGGTTTTTTGGAATGTATATTTTTTTTGTAAGAACCTTTCAAAACTTTGAATTTTTGTATGTTTGCACTTGAACATCCCCCCATTTCTAAGTTTTGCAATATTTTCATTGTAAATTGGAGGGTATGAAATCAGTTTGGGTTCAGGGACTAGAACAGGACAATCGGGTGGGCAAACGAGTCGGGATGACTATTGCGGACGATTTTAAGCTCTGGTACGAGTACCAAAGGTGGAGTCAACTATTTTAAAACTAAACTCGAAGTGCAATTGACGTGAAGCACAAAAGGATAATTAGAAGGATCTTGGGTTTTTGGAATGACGGGTTGCCTCCCGTTAAGTGCTAAATTCAATGCCTTCAGCCGAGCAGAAAATGGTAAGGAGGAGTGGTCAAATCAGATGATTTTATAGAACAAGCACCTTGATCAATGGCCTAGTTGGTCCAACCAGGTGCTTGTTCAGATCCATAGGCTGATGATGCAGCCTAAACCCAATCAATCTGGTGGGTTGATAGATGTGAATAAGTAGATGTGAAACCCACCATATGTTGTGGAGCTTAAGTAGATGTGGAAGTGTGAAACTAAGGTTTGGCTGATTTGGATCAGCCTGGTCAGAGTAGGGGTCCTTACATGAGAATGGATCTATGGAGGAAGTGAGATCCCTATGAGGGTGATCAGAGAAGGATGGGATATGATTAGTAGTCTGATCAATGTTTGAAACCTGATTATGATGTGGAGAGGAATCAGGTGCAACTGGATCATGAAAAGGGAAATCGGAGTAGAAATTGAGTCCGGTTGCAGGTCGGGGGTGGAATCGGATTTGAGCAGGTTCCGTATGTGCTGTAGAAGAGGTGGCTTTGAAGAGAACCATGTGTGAGGGCTCTTATAGAAAAGGTTCAAAGGTAGGTGTATCTAGAGAGTCCTCATAGAGCCCATCAAAATCAAATGTAAAGGCTTGGAGAGTGCTTAAAGGATCATGGAAGTCTGAGTCAATAAAAGATTCGAATTTTGGATGGACACTCTTGGCACTTGCTGTTTTGAATCCTATAGATCATAAAGGAATGATTCCAAGTCACTGGAACTTGATTTTGAATCAATGATCTTGGGATCAGGGACCTCAGCGCTAGAGTCAAATAATGGATCATGGATGCTGAGGTCGTAAATTGGCTCGTAGTCGTTAGGAAATAAAGATTCTCTAAAATCAGAGTAAGATTTGAAATTATTGAAGAATTTGCGAAGATCGTGTTTTGAACCTGATTCAAGATTAGATGTTCCACCACAGAGTGAATTGAGATGTGGAGAAGCCACAACCTGACTTGGATCTAACCTAAAATCAGAATTTGAACTCAAAAAGGTGTCTCTATTAGGCACGGGTTCGGGTTCTTGGCTCCTAGGAGAGACCCAATTGATTCCCAACTCTCCCAGCTCAATTTCTGCCTCGTAAATTAGCGTGATTTCTGACAAATCGATCTGTGTCTCGGAGGAGTCTGGAGAGATGTAATCATCAAACATAGGCCCAGAATTGTATTTCAACTCGAAAATCTGAGTCTCATCACATGAGGCCTCATAATTATCCTAAATAGGCTCGAATCCAGATTCTAGGTTTAAGGTAGGGTTTGGATCACTAAAATCTAAGTTGGGCTCTATTGGGATGTCAGCATCATCCTCGAAAATTACCTTAATAGGATAAGGCTCAGGATTTACATTCTCGAGGAGTTCTGTTTTAAGCTCATCATTATAGGTGTCTGGGAATTCAAAACTAGAAGAACTAGGTTCTCATATCTCTAGGGTTGGCTCTAAATCGGGAACGCCTGCAAGTGGATCTTCCCAACCCAACTCAAGATCAGGAGTATTAGTATGCACATAAGTTGGATCATATTCCATATGGGTTGGGGATCCACAACAACCTTGATTCTCGAACCTGGGCTTTGGGAAATTAGATTGATCCTCAGTATTGTTCCAGGATGTTTCTTTCCTCTCTTGGGGAATATATGGGTATTTTTGATCAATAATCTGTTTCAACAATTTTATCATCTCTTCCCGTTTCTCAAGGTCATCTTGGTGTTTTTCCCGAAGTACATGATTTGTTAGACATTGGAGGTATTCAAAGTTAAGCAATTTCTCTAACTCAATGTATCCTGTCATGAGAATATCCCGGGTTGATCCATACTTGTGTCAATATTAATTGGGCACATTTTATGATGAAGGTTGTTGTTACTGGCACATTAACCTGAATGTCGTCAACTGGATTTGAGGTTTTGTCATCAATCTCATAAAATCTTAGGGCATCCTCAATCATTCTATCTCTCATGGATATTTAAGATTTAGGTTTCTTAAATGTTCTTATTAGATTGCCAAGTTGCATTTTTGAATCAAGTGGTGGAATCAAGATGTAGAATCAAACTCAAGATTAGATTGTAGTTGATTTGACCAAATAGAAATCCCTAAGATGAGTTGTGCATGTGCACTAGAGAAAAGATGAGGGACTAGATGTTGTTGGACTCAATCAAGGTACCTAAAGATTTTTGGATGACTATAGAGGTTCGGGGTGGATGATACCCCTAGATCAGAAAGTCGTCCACCTGAGAATTACCTGGGCAGCCAGGAAGGAAGAGTCCCGCAAAGACTCCTACATGGTAGAGAGTCCCCATGGGTTATAGGTTTCCCCCACTCGACCTTCCTTGTCACTGAGGGTCTAGGTAGACCAGAATGGATAAATTGACCTCTTAAGTCTACCAATTTTAAGTCCTAATTTATGCCTTTAATTCCACTTGATTAGAAGTTAATTTGACTTGTGACCTAATTTGGAGGTTGGTTGGCCTATAATGTAGGTCAACTTCACCTGACTTGCCCTAAGGATGACAGAGTGAAATCTAGGTCAAGACTCATAAATCACCCTGATTTACTCTCAGGTTATTAGGTCCAAGGTTTTAAAGTTCAAGTGAATATTTAGAACCTAATTTTTGGGGTTTTTGTTGATTAGATTTTTCAAACAGGGCCTGGGTAGCATACAAATGTGGGCAGGTTTGTTTCCTTTTATGCAAGCAATTGTGAACTAACACTCCAAAACCCTAGAATTGAAACCCTAATTTGCTCTATTCCAAGTCCAATTGATCTTAACTTGTTCACCTTGGGCTTCAAGCAAGAAAGATGTTAGCCCAAAGTGATTTAGAATTTAAGCGTAGTTTCTAATAGGTACAGGCAAATAAGGTAGGGAATTTCTAAACAAAATCACTTCAAACTCCAATCAGATATGAAAATTTTTGCAAATAAGGAAAACTTGCCTTTAAAATGATGATTTCTATACAAATAAGGTAGGTGATCTTCTAATTTGGTTGTTTCCTTTTTTTTATCTTCCCAGGATTATGAGGTTGATTAGGGAAGAATACCTTGGAGTGGTTGTTTTGCGCGAAAGATCGCCTTGTGAAGTACCTCGCAAAATCATAAGAAATCAAATAGGGCAAGTTAGTGCTCAAATAAAACCAGATAAAGCAGAGAATAGCGATGAATTGTGCGTTGCTCCCTGGCAACGGCGCTAAAATGTTGGAGGTGCGAAATTGGTGTTTAAGATTGATATGTTGTAGTACAGACCAAAGTCGCTCGTTAATAAATACAATTTATTACTCGAATTTAAGTCCGAGGTCGAACACAGGGAGTAAATAAGAATTCACACACTAATCTCAATCAAAATATAAATGAGCATAATAATTAAGCCAATAATGATTTGCAATGAACACTAATTACTCAAAATTGATCATCAATATAGAATATGAATATTTGAAGAGTTTGTCATGGTAAAAAGAATGGAAGTATCTCAAAAAGTGGTGATTTGAATAACCTTTTAGATCCACATTTAAGCATGCATCTTAACCATAGTACTTGAATTATTCAACAGTAATAATCAATCAGTGGCCAAGTACTTTAGATGCTACAGTGCAAAGACACTGTTCATCTTCTTCCTCTCTTCTTCTTTGTACGAGCCCTTCTCCTTTTGTTCTTCTTCCTTCTTCTGCCTTTCTTGCCCCTTCACGCACAAGGGAGGAGATCTCAGATTTTGGCTAAGTGTTGGAAGGTTTCAGGAGCAAAACCCCCCTTTTCCCCGCTTTCTCTTTCTTTCTCTCTTCCAGGTAATCAGATCGGGTATTCGGGTCAAGCGCATACTTGGGTCCAGGGCTGCAGGCGTGATCATAGTCGAGGAGTGAAGGCAGGTTAGGCAGGTAATCGGGTATGAGCCAGGCCTGCTTGGAGGTGTCATGGGCGAGGCGTGAAGGGGTGCGTGGGGGACCTCACCCCTTGTGTGAGTTGAGGTGAATAGCTGGTGCGACAAATTCATCTTATGCGCTGCAGGGGGTGCTGTGCTCCACAAGGTGGGGCTAAAGTTCTGCACTGTCTTCGATTGCAGCAGCGGCTAAAGCTTCTTCGCCAATTAGAGCACTAGGGCGATCAACGTCATAATTCGTTGATCTATGCGCGTTCTGGGAAGAGTTCCGCGCCTCCTGAAGAGGGAACCTAGAGCTATTGAGACCTTGAGCGAGCTTCGACCAAGCTTGAAGCTTCTCGGTAATGGAGGTTGCTTTGACCATTATCATCAATTTGGTCATAATTAGTAAGCTTACTAATTGAAGTTCCCTGGTATGACTAATTGAAGCTTCTCGGTAATGACATTATCATCACTAGCTTATTTCTAATCAATTTTCCCTTATCTAGTACTTACTATTAATGAGTTAATCAATTAACCTAATCAATTAATTCACAGTGATTTTTTTACTAATTGATGAGCTTAATCAATTAATCAACAACTTTATGGTAATTGATTGATGATAACGTTATCATCTGCCATAACTAACTTTAATTAGTCGAGATCAACAGATAAATGCTCTTACATAACCGTTGAAGAGCCGTAATTCACTACATATCCTTTCTGAGAGATTAACATAAAACCAGGGGTAAATCTATAGTTTTAACAGTATATCCTAATTGTAGAACAATCACGAGGTTTCCCAGGGGTTAAAGGAAGGTTAAATGGTCATAAATGTCTAATAAGAGGATTCATATAGACAGAAACGGGTTTTCACGTATTTCAAGAATTAATGGACATCCGAAACCATAATTTTAGACTCGCTTAATTAACTGTGGTTATGGCTAGCATAAAATTCACCTAAACCTTGTAAAAATCATAGAAAAATATTCTATAAGATTTGGTACCTTTGATTTGACCATTGGAACCCCTTTTGACCTAAAATAGAGTCTCAGACAGGAAGTTGCCCTAATTTGGGTTTCTACACAAATTACTCAAAAAAACTTGGTCAAAACAAAAATCTGATTTCACCATTAGATTCCTTAGGTCCAAATTAGGTTTGTACTAAAATTTGGGCCCAATCTAAGATCATCTTGACCTAGTTTATAATTTAGTCCAGTCAAACTCTTTTCTCTCTCACTTAAACCCCTAGCTTTTGAAATCTTTGCAAATGATCCCCTATGTCTATCGTCTTCTTCGTACAAAGGCCCCTGCCACCAATGAGGTCAAACCCGACCTCTACGCAAGCATTGACCGGCCTAAATCCTACTCAAATGGCAATCAAATCCCACCAAAATTGGTGGGATTGATGTTCACACATAGACGTATCATATGGGATCATTTTGGAGTTTCAAGTCCCCATAGATTGCTCATGCAAATGCAAGAGAATCATGGGTTCTATTTCTTCAATCTCAAGCCATGGAAATCCTTCTTTTCTGATCTAGAGCTCTCCCTGAAACTCCATAAAGCCAGGCCATGCACAACTTACATCCTTGGCTTGGTTTGGACTGGAATACCCCTTGCTTCTCCTCTCTCCAGCCAATTCCTCCGCAAGCTCCAACGAGCTCCTTCGACTCCCAGCTTCGCCAGCTACCAAAGACTATAGTCGGCCGGTTTATCCTCCTCAATCTCCTCCACGTCTCACAATACTAGCAGGAACCATCTTCCTCCCTCTTCCTCGCTGTTCTCCCTCATCAGAGGCACTTCCTTCCACGGTGCCGGCCACACCATACCCGATGTCCCTTCTACCCCTTCATCTGTTAGAGTAGGTTAGTTAGGTTTCTTTCTCCCTCTATTATCTTTCCCTCTATTTAAAACCCAAATTCAACCCCTCAACATGCCGTTCACTGTCATCTCCTTCATCTTCGGCCACACATTCGGTGAGTCCGCCCCACCTCCACAGACCACCAAACACCTCATCGACAAGTCCACAAGCTCCGTCGTATGCCTCCGCACAAAACTCCTTTACCTATTTGCCATTTCATCCACCCAAAAGCACCATCGAACAACCCACCTTCACGCGACCTACTCCGACCTTGTTCGACCACCTCACACCCTCTCACGCCACAAGACCACCACCCACACATTCGCTGTGGTCTAGAAAAGGTCCTAAACTTGTTTAATTGGATCGCAAGGCCATATTCAAGCTTTTCAGGTTTCGTTGGTGTTTCACCATTGTTGCCGTCATCTCCACCTTGTTCATAGAGCTCCAAGCCACGAAAGCTCTAGGCCTTTGCTCCAGGAGGTGCGGAATCAACCCAGGAGTACACCCAGGCTGTTAATTGGAGAAGATCACCTCCTCTTCACCTTCAATTAGATGGACCACCGTAGCTGCACGTGCTCGAAGAGGCTGTGGGGTTTAGTCCCACATCGGTGGGAGAGAAGAGTGCAGTTACGCTTATTAAGTTTTTGTGCCAAGGTCTTATCGCCTCAACACACTGAGGGTGAGGTCCCCGCTTCACCTGCATGACCCGAACCCACCTAAGCTTTCACTCCTCGGCTACCACACACGCCGATAGCCCTGGACCTGATATTGCATAAACCTATACTCAGATTTGTATACCCGATTAAGCCCGGGTTTGAGAGAGTAGGAAGGAGAAATTTGTGAGGAGGTGGGAGGGGGTTTTGCTCTTGCAGGCATTGCATGACACTTAGTCGCTACAGAGATTTGGAGCCCTTCTATTTTGTGAGGGAAGGGAAGCTTTGAAGAAAGAAAGAAAAAGAGGTGAAGGCTCTGAGAAGAGAAGAAGAAGAGGGCCTGTGCATGGAAGAAAAGAGAAGGAGAAGGCTTTAAAGAAGCACTGTAGTAGGGCTGAACTTAAGTCGTTTGATGATAAATGCTCGATGTCTGATTTGAGTTTATTTGAGATACTGTCGTATTCTTTAAGTAATATGGTTACAGTTGAATTGAAATATTGCATGCATGCTTAATTAAGAGGATTAGTGGTGATCTAAATGACCATTGTTTTTAATTCTTTTTCCTTTTTGTTTCATGCAATCTCTAGATATATTAAGCAACATTGAATATTTAATATGATAGATTAGTATTCATTGGATATCATTATTATCCTTAAATTCCTATGCTCATTTATATATTCATCTTGATTAGTGCGTGAATTGCAATACTTGCTCCCTGTGTTCGACCTCGGACTTCATTTTAGATATTCGAGTTATAAATTGTATTTGTTGTTAGATCGATTGAGGATTTGAACTACGACGACAATGATATAAACCCTCGATAGATCGCCACAACATTGATTAACCTAATCGATTAATTGTCTTTTAAAAAATGAACGTCGATTTTTCAAAAGCTTGCATCTTTTGACCAAGGGTGGTTAAGGAATTTGAATCTAAAACGTCTTTAACTAGGGATGAGCATTGGGTTGGGTTAGCGATGGGAACACCATCATGAGGCATAACTAGCTCATTTTGATCTGATTAAGTCAACAAATGCTCCTACATAACTGCTAGAGAGCCATAATTCACTGCAAATCCATTCTAAGGGAAAGATAAGAAAATAGGGTTAAAATTGTAATTTTACCATCATATCTTGAATACAGTATAACCACAGGTTTTCTCAGGGGTTAATTAAGGGTCAAAATGGTCCTAAAAGGCTAACAGTGGGTTAGAACAGACAGAAAAGGGTTTTCGCGTGTTTTGAGAATAAAATAACTTTTGAAACCCTAAAAACAGACTCGCTTAAATAACTAAGGTTTTTGTCAGGATAAAATTCACCTAAGTCCTCTAAAATTCATAGAAAAATATTCTTTATGATTTAGTATCTTCAATTTGACCATCAGAACCCATCTTGACCCAGAACAGAGTCTCAGACTGACATTTGCCCTAATTTGAGTTTCTGCATAAATTACCCAGTCAAACATGGTCAAAACCAAAATCCAACTTCACCATTGGATTCCTTAGCTCCAAGTTAGGTTTGTACCAAAATTTGGACCGAATCTAAGATCATCTTGACCTAGTTTGCAATTTGGTCTAGTCTGAGTCTTTTCTCTCACATACATGCCCCTAACTTTTGAATTCCTTACAGAAAGGCCCCTATCTTTGTTGTCACTCTTTGAAAATAGGTTCCTTCGCCATTATCGTGGAGGAATCCTTCTCCGACGACCTTTGATTGAAGAGAACTCCTCTGCTCAATCAATCCCTTCCAAAATTGGAAGGGAGATTCCTTTAGGAGTCCTCTTCCCATTGAATCCATTCTTGTGTCCTAAAACTTTCCCAATCTCTCATGTGAATGGATGAGAGATTTGGGTATCTCAAAACTTCCATCTCCGGCGACATTTCCTAAGCTTGGAAGCTTGGCTTCCAAGCTCAAACTTACCTCTCGAACCCTATAAAAGGAGACCCAAGGCATGGCCGCATTCTTCAACAAGTTTTTGGGAGTCAAATCACCTTAATCCCCCTCCTCCGGCCACCAAAAAACCCTGCTTCAGCGACCTCTCTAGATCTCCCTCCTTCGGCCGTCCAACCATCAAATTGGATGGCCTAAGCTCTCCTCTTCGTCTCGACCCTCCCTAGCCAAAGGGAGGGTGTTCCTCCGTCTGCATCGCTGTTGATCAACACCGGAGCCCTCTGCCTCCCTACCACCTCGCTAAGTCCCTTTTTTTTGCTCTCTTTCCCTTTCTATTTCGCTTTCCCACTCTCTACACATACGCACGACCACCGCTTCTCCCTCAACGCACTTCATCTTCTTCACCTCTGGCGACGCCTACTCACCACCACACTGCTCGAAACACACTGCTACCACCCTCATTAGCTCCGCCGTGCTCCTCTCAACAAGACCCCCATCCTATTTCGCCCTATTACACCCTCAGCTGCTACGCCGAACACCACGCCCTCCGCACCAATAGTCCGAGGTCATCAGACCTCCTCACTCCACCAATCACCTCCGCACCATCATGGTTATGTTCATCGTCATCCAGTGATGCTTCCTGAGCAATTTAACATGGTCGAAAGGCCTTATTCTTGGTTTCCAAGTAGCAGGTCATCAACGCCATTGGCGAAGCTTCAAGCGAAGCTTGAAGCCTTGCTCTAGGCATCGTGAGCCTCAGGGATGTCCTAGGCGTTGCGGCTTTGCTCAAGGAACGTGACCAGGACTCCAATTGGAGGGAATATCCCAGCAGCAGGTGCAATCAGACGGAGAGACTCTACTGTAGCGCTGCGCAAAGGAAGGGTGGGACTTTAGTCCCACCTTGGAAGCTGACAAGCACGCTCACCTGCATAAATTGAAAAGGTCGCATAAGTTGTTCGCCTTAGCACGCACAAGGGGTGAGGTCCCCGCATGCACCCTCACGCGCCTCGCCGGCGACACCTTACACGTGGGTCTAGTCGCAACCCGATAACCTGCCTAACCTAAGCACTTCTCGGCTGTGACCCACGCCTGCAGCTCTGGACTCGGGTGTGCTCTAAGTTGGAAAACCCGATAACCCGATACTGTTGGAGGCTCTGGGAGAGTGTGTCCCAAGGAGATAAAGAGAGGAGAATCTGTGCGGGGTAGGGGAGGGTTTTGCTCTGAGAAGGATTGGTTGACACTTAGCCAAAATTGAGGATCCTTCCCCCTCTGCGTGAAGAAGAAAAGCAGAAGAATAGAGAAGAGAAGCAGAAGAAGAATAGAAGAGTAGAGAAAGAAAGAAGAAAAGAAGAGGGTTGCCCAAGAAGAGCAGAGAAAGAAAGAAGAATCTGCAATCAAGCAAAGAAAAGCCATCAGATGTTTAAGACATCTGATTAAATAATCAGACGACTGATTTGAGTTTATTTCATATATAGCTATTGAGTTCCATTTGTCATTATTGTAGGGAGTAATTGGTGATTCAAATCATCATTTTACTCCATTCTTTTTGCAGTCTGATACTTGATCTTATTGCTACATTATTCTGAATCAATTTGTGATTATAATTTCTTATCTCTATTGTTTAAATTGCAATTTTGAGAATTGAATTCCTACTTGCTCCTAGCGAACAACCTCGTACTTTTTCAAGTATAAATTTTATCTGTTTTTTGCAAGATTGCAACTATACTACCACGCAACGATTTAAAACCTGATTTTGAGCGACCAACATTTTGGTGCCGTTGCCGGGGAGCAACGCGCAATTAGATCTCTTGATTGCAATATTAGACTTGTTACTAACTTGCTACATCTCTTTTGATTGTGATTTGTTTCAGGGACTCATTAAAAGAAGATCAGCCGCACACCAGCCACTTTAGGGGTAGGTAAAACACAAATCCAAATTTCTTCTAAGCCCCTGATTCTAAAAAGCTAAAAAAGAAAAAAATTAATTAGGGCTACTTGCACTATATTCTTAGACTAATCATCAAGTTGCCTGATTTGATACATTCTATTTAAAACAACACTCAAATCCTGATTTGTGCTCCTACTTAAGATCTTAAGGTATCTAGGGCTATCACATTCTTGTTTAAGCCCTAGGTACCACATTTGGATAAATTAAATTGGACCAAATTAGAGCCAATTAAAGATTCCAGTTTAGGGTTTTAGAGACACACTTGCTTAATCAAGAATTGATCTTTCTAAATAATGTGTGCCTAAGCCTTGATTGAATTGATCTATTCAAGCAAAACCCTAAAATCAGGCTCTTAAATTCATTTGAGCACTAAAAGAGGGATCTAAATTTCTCAAAGGACAATACAGGTGAAGTTAACCCACCCTGTTGGGTTAACCAATCTTCAAATTAGGTTACTTTGCACAAAAACACCTTAAAAGTTCAAGTGAAATTATAAAGCACCCCTGCTCTTAATTAAAACTGGTAGACTTAAGAGGTCAAGTCCCCATTCTGGTCTACCTGGATCATCAGTGACAAGAGAGGTTGGGTGGGGGAAACCTTGTAACTTGTGGGGGCGCTCTACCGTGTAGGGGTCTTTACGGGACTCTCCCTCTATGGCGGCCCAGGTAATTCTCAGGTGGACGGCTTTCTGACTAAGGGGTATCATCCGCCTCGAACTTCTATGGTCATCCAAAAATATTTTTGGGCATCTTGATTGGGTCCATCACATTCTACCTCTCATCTACTCCATCGGTGCATGTTCGGGAGCAGGTCTCTAAGTCCATTCAATTCAAAACAAATTGTATAATAGCTTCAGCCCTGAAATTAGATGTCCAAAAATTGAGTTAGACGACTTAAAAGTATTTATTGGAATTTTGAACAGTAGTAAGGACGTCTGATTTTCTTCTCTTCTCTATTCATTTATTTCCTTCTTAAGCTCTCTGCTCTCTCTTCTCTTTATCTTTTCTAATCTTGTCTTTGTTCTCTTCCTTTCTTTCTTTATCCTCTTTAATACTTTACTAGTCAATGTTAATACTTCAGCTCTTTTTCTCACTGTGCATGAACTTAAACTAAACCCATTTAACAAAAATTTGTTAATGGGTGGCCCAGGCATTTCAGGGATACACTGCACCCCGTAGGGTGGGACCAGACCCTACTAATCCCAAACCTAATTTGTTATTAGGTATATTTTCATCGTTTTAAGCCGAATCATGCACAGTATCCGGCCTCCCAGGTCCACACCCACTCTTGGGCCCATACACATCCACGCTCACAGGCGGACACACACACCCATGTGCAGGCACGTGCACACACATGTGCCCGCACCCAATGTTCTTAAGCTACGCCCAGTGCTGATGATCGGGTAGGCATATGCACAAATTCGTTTTATACCCTGTCGCATGCTCTAGGATTTTCGAGGTGGGACTAAACTTGCCCAGTCGAGACCAATCTTCTACTAATGATTCTGGTCGATTTAGTGAGCCAAATCGATTGAGTAAAGGCTTGATAAAAAACCCTTGGGGTGCTCTATCTAATTTCAGCATCAATTTGATGCTCAAATCTAGATTGATCCTTCGATTTGAAGGATGAAGATGTAGGTTTTACACTGCCATTAATGGCCTCAGCAGGAAGAACTTGAGTCATTTGACTTGTAGATAAGCCTTTGACCTCCAGATGAGGTCTGAATCACCTTCAGTAGGTGATTCCACATCTAGTTAATGAAGAGTAGAGTTCTAAGTAGCTTCAGAAAGGGAGTTTAGCTTCAGAGCTTTGTATTGAAGCTCTGAAGCTCAGTCTCAAGCTTTGAAATGATCAAGAGAGAGGATACAACGATCTCTAACTGATCGAACAACCTCTGAGGGTTGTTACGATCCCATTTGAATTGGATTGGCAGTTGAAATTTTCCAGAAATGCCAAGAACACAGTATGGGTTCAAAACTGACCCATACTGAACAGAGACAAGAATTGACTTAATTCCTCATAAAACAACTTTTAATTAGTTCTAATAATCTCTAGATCATCCCAACAATAGATTCAACTCACTAAACAACAGATTTGATCAATAAATATCCCTCATGATGACCTACAGTTGACCAAATCAACCCAGGTGTTGACTTTCTAAATTAAACCTGTTCTATCCTAATTAATGCTCTGAATTGATTCTGAACTACCTTAGAA